>BSBM01000012.1:16920000-18197500 GCA_027924585.1 Larix kaempferi
GGTATTTAAAAAATACCAACCTCACCAAGGAGACAACCTCATCAACTTGCATTTTAGTGAACTAAGTGGGCATTTCACATTTACAAGGCACCCTTGTAATGTTTTTGCACTGCATGCCTTTTATTCCTAAAATTGGAGAAATAAAAGTACAGGAAGGTGTAAAACAATAAAAAACAATATATCCAATTGAGATCATTCAAAAATACTAAACAATAAGGGATGGGCTTGCATTTTATTGAACTAGTCAAATAAAGTTCAAAACAAAAAATTACAATTTTCAAAAATTTACTATACACAAATTAAACAAAATTTCAAAATGATGAAGGAGGGTTTTGTCCATAGTATATATAGTTCCAGGTATATGTGATTAGGTTTTAAAAATTACCTATATAGACATTATGGTGGGCATTTTTCTAATCCTATTGTTACAGATTTACACGAGCTATTTAAAAAAAACAAAATCAGGATTTTAGACATTCTTTTCAGTTATGACCATATTACTTATAAACTATATAGCATCTTTGAAAATGATAAAAAAAGGTGTAGAATATATAAGGAAAAGGATAGTCAGGGTCTTTAAATAATACCAGCCTCACCAAGGAGATAATCTCATCAAGCAACCTCAGCCTCAGCAGCTTGCATTTTTAGTGAAATAAGCAGTCATTTCACATTTACAAGGCAGCCTTGTGTTTTTGCAATGTAGGCCTTTTTTTCTCCAAAATTGGAAAAATAAAGGTACAGGAAGGTGTAAAATAATTAAAAACACTATAGAAAACTGAGATCACTCAAAAATACTAAACAATAAGGGTCGGGCGTGCATTTTACTGAACTAGTCAAATAAAATTAAAAACATAAAAAGTTACAAACTTACTAGCTTGATTCAAACTTTGAATAATAAGATATAGATTTTTTTCCTCGTTGAAAAAAAATATGTATAATACATAGTGAACATATATGTTTAAGGCTAGGGTTCTATTTCACTTTGAAGGGTAGGGTCCTTTTTCACTTTGAAGGGCTAGGATATATTGAACCCTTCAATGATGACATGTTAAAATAAACCATTCATTTAATTTGAAAATGTAGTGATACATCAAAATTTCATTGTATATTAAAAGCAATGTAATCAAATTCCTCATAATAATGATAAAATTTGCATTGTTCCACTCTATGTTTTTGTTTTTTGTTTTTTGTTTACCATAACTTGGGGATAGATTAATTTAGTTCCGGTAAATCAGCTACAGCGTGCTTTGAAAAAATGACACACTAACACTGTTGGACAGGATTCTCTGACATCTGAAAATTCAGAATCCAAGGCATTCCAACGGACATAAACCAGCTAGCTACTGACGCAAAAGGACGAAGGAGAAAAAAATCAGGGAGGTGCAGCTCCTCATAGAAGACAACATTAGACTGAGAACAGAAAAGCAATATGGTTTTATTCTTACGCTCCTAAGGGCGGACTTGTGGAGTTCATTTGTCAAGCTTTTCCAGGAGCTTGTTGACGTCAGTCTCTAGCGCACAGATGCGATTTCCAAAATCCCCATGAGCGTTGGCAACGTCCTTGAAATTGGTGTAGACCCCTTCCTTGAACTCATCCAGACCCTCTGAGGGGGCTGAGAGATCTTCATGGAGCTTCCTGAGATCCTCATTGAGCAGGTCCCAACTTTTCTCCCCAGTCGCGATGGTCAATTGCAGGAGCTTCTCTTGCTTGTTTGATTGAATCTGCAGCCTTTCCAACACATGTTCCATGACTTCGATTCTTTCTTCGATGGTTGGCCTAGATGTGGATGAATAACCCATCGATGCCTATGAGAAATTGAAGCAAGGGGTGTGAGGATCCTTGGAGCAGAGATCGAGGGCCGAACGGAGGACGGGAGAGCAACAATCGCGAGCCGAGACTGTGGGACAGTAGCCGCGAGCCGAGCCTATGGAAAAACCGACGCGAGCAGAACAATGGACAGGAGCAGTGCCTTTGGAACAGCAGTCTCGTAATCCCTTGGAGCAGTGAACGAGTGAATGGGAGCTGCGAGCTTGAGTGGAGACAAGATACACCTTGGATAAATAGGAGAGATGCCAATCGGAGAGGTCACGGGAGCACATAGAATCCAATGATTTCTGCAGAGATCTTAAGATAGAGAATCCTGACTCTGCATAGCCAAAGTACTGGAGTACGCTGTAGCAGGATTGTGTGTTGCAGTTGGAGATCATGGAGCGGCTTCTGTCACAGGATGTTGCACCGGCTGTCAATTCCATCAACCTGTAATGTAATCCTGCCCAGGAGAGTTCCTCGATTAGCTTCCCTGTCAGCCAACGAGTTCAGCCCACGGAGGACGTGAAAGAACCTTATGGTCTGGAACTTTTTGGTCAGAAGCAGGATCTTTTGGTAAATCAAGGCCATTTTCAGATGGGAAGGCCGCCTCTTCGTTGTCAAAGCTTGAATAAGAATTCTTGAGTCACCGAAGACCGTGAGATTGGTGATTCCTTTAGAGAGAGCCAAGGTCAATCCTTTCCAGAGACCGCAGGATTCAACAATGTTGTTTGATTCTACAACTAACCCCCAAGAGTAGGTGCATGCAATGGTTCCATCTGTGGAAAGTAACACACCTACTCCCCCATCAACTCCTGGATTGCCCTTAGAAGCACCATCGAAAAACATGAAAAATTCATTCAGGGTGGCTCTCCAAGTGAGAAACTCAGATTCCTCTAGCCGGATTTCCCAAGCAGCAAGCTTAGGGGCATAGGACAAAGGGCGAAGCTGAATATTTGGAACGAGCAGAGTTAACCACTGAGTCTCTTCAGGGAGAAGCTGATTGGCATTTCTTAGGGAAGATCTATGGTCTAGGGCCTCACCGAGGATCGCTCTTATTTGGATGACAACTTTGGAAGGAGGGCGTTCTTCTTCTCTGAAGATGCGATTGTTCCTCTCAAGCCATATTTTCCAGCAAGTTGCTTTCGGAAGCCACCTCCAGGCCGATTGAAGCAGGATTTTTTTGGGAAGCTGGAAAGGGGAGAGACTCATCCAATTGGAAAATAACTCTTGGATGGTATCAGGAAGCTTAAGATCAGAGTTCAGTGCACTAGACTCCCTCCAGACATCTTTGGAATAGGGACACCCGAGCATTAGATGATCGACAGTTTCTTCTTCTGTTTTGCAAAGGGGGCATCGAGAGGGACCTTCCATTCCTTGCTTTCGCAAATTTTCACTGGATGGGATACTTTTATGGGCCAGATTCCAGTAGAACATATCAATTTTTGGGATGAAAGCCTTTGTCCAGAGGAAGTTCCACACTATTGGATTAGGGGCAGCATAAGGGATTGCTTGGAGGGCCCGATATCCTTCAGAGGCTGAGTAATTTCCTGATTTGCACCCCCACCCCCTTCTGTCCTTGGACCCTTCTTTGAAAGGGGATTTTCCTTGAAGAAAATGCACAAGTAGACCTGCTTCCTCTTCTAACTTCGGTGGGTAATCACCCAGATCCCAACCAACCCAGTTGTTATCTTCCCAATAAGACAGGTCCCATAGGGAAGTCGCTCCTTTCTCCATTAACCAGAGTTTGATATTGTCCAATTCCCTTGCCCTAGAGGTGCTTCACCCAGGATGGAGTCCTCCCACACTTTATTTTTCCTGCCATTCCCTGGAACCCAATAGAGATTTTCTTTGAAGAGATCCAAAGCCTTGAGACACATTGCATATATCAGGGACCCGGTTCTGAGCGGCGGCTAGGAGTCCAGACACCGCAACCTACTGTCAGGAAAGTATTTTTTGCGCAAGACTTCCTTGCTCCAACTTTCTTTCCTTGAAACTAACTGCCAGATCAACTTAGATCCCATGGCTAGGTTTTGTTTGGCTATGCTCCTCACTTGCAGACCCCCTTCACTACGGGGTTTTTGGATTTTCCCCCAGCTGACCAGATGAAGCTTTCTTTCGTTTCCTTTCCCTCCTTCCCAAATAAATTTTTTGAGCAGACTTTCTATTTTGCGAATCACAAAGCCAGGGGCAAGCAGAATAGAGGATTGGTATATCGGAATGCTGTTCAAAACGAATTTAAGGAGGACCGTCTTACCTGCTATATTGAGCCAATTTGCCCCCCAGCTTTGGATTTTTGCTTTAAGTTGTCTAAAATTGGGGACCATTTCGCTGACTTGAGGGCAATTTTGCAGATAGGAATGCCCAGATAAGTGAATCCGTCCCAGTCAAGCGTTCCTTCCATTTCCAATACTCTGGCTATTTCTCCAAGCTCTCTAAAAGAGCAATTCCAGCTGAATATTTTGCTTTTTTGAAAATTGATTTTGCTCCCCGAAACCTGATTGTAGATTTCCAACTCCTGCTTGAAATGATTTGCTGACTGAACACTTGCTCCCCCCAGAAGCAAGGTATCGTCTGCAAATTGCGCGTGGTTTATTTCGCGAACATTATTCGCCATTCTGAGACCCGGAAGAGTGTGGATTTCCTAACATAAATTTAGCTGAAAACTCAACATGGAAGCTTGAATAGCATAGAGCAGGGGGGACAAAGGACAGGCTTGTCTGAGACCCCTGGAGGCTTGAAAGAAAATGGTAGAGTGCCCATTGACCAAGGGGGCAATCCAAGGTGAGCACACACACCCTTTGACCCAGCTAATGAAGGGATTCGAGAAGCCAAACTTTGCCATGACAGCAAACAGAAAGTCGTGCCTTACACGGTCAAAGGCGTTGGCTAAGTCGAGCTTGATGACCATGCCTTTCTCATTGCGGAGGCAGCTTGAAGGAATAGCTTATTGGACAAGGATGATATTGTCAAGAATCTTCCTTCCTTTGATAAATCCACCTTGATTTTCTGGGATGACCTTGGGAAGGATTTTTTTGAGCCTGGAGGTATTGATCTTGGTTATCAGTTTATACCCTGTGTTGCACAAGGAGATGGGGCGAAATCGAGAGAAGCTAGTTGCTCCCTTTTCCTTAGGAATTAAAGCAAGAAAGGAGGAATTGGTGCTTCCTCCCAACTTGTTAAAATTCTGCGAATTCCGAACCATCCTTAGAAGATCAATCTTGATTATTGACCAGCAACAAGTGAAAAATATGGCTGTGAAACCGTCGGGACCAGGAGCGCTGTCAGGTTTCATCAAAGACAAAGCAGTCTTAAGCTCCTTCATGGTGATGGGGGATGTCAGGAGATTGTTGTCTTCAGTTTTGATGAGGGGCGGGATGAGGTCAAACGGGTGGGACATGGTATCAAGGGGGTCCTCATCAGGAGCAGTGAACAAATCTTGAAAGGTGGAGATGGCTGCATGTTTTATTTCCTCGAAATCTTTAAGCACAACCCCCTGAAAATTTATTTCACTAACCGCTTTGAAGTTTTTCCTTGCCTCGGCTTGCTTATGGAAATACTTTGTGTTTTTGTCCCCACTTAACAGCCAGAGGCTTCTGGACTTCTGCCTCCAATACTCCTCCTCTACTCTGCAGGCCGAGAAGTAAATTTTCTGAAGCTCCCCTTCTTTTCGGAGGAGACTCTCCGACAAAGGAGTGGATTCCAAATCAAATTGGTGGGCTTCTAGATTTGCTTGGGATTTTTTCCTTCGAGTGATAGGGATGTTATTTGTTTCACCCATTATTTCAGGTCATGCTTAAGCCTTTTAAATTTTCTTCCCAGATGAAGGACAGAGATCCTCTTATCTGGCGGATCCACGAGTCTGAGACAACTTGAAGGAAGTCTTCATGCTGAATCCAGAGCGGACTAAAGCGAAAGGGGATAGGGCCTAGGTCTTGATCCAAGGCGAGCTCAAGCAGAATGAGGTTATGGTCTGAGGTACAGTGGGGGAGAATTTTGGAGGAGGCTAAGAGACCAAAGGTTAGGAAGGAGGAGTGGACGAGAAACCTATCAAGCCGGGAAACAATGTGACCAGGCCCCACCCGTTTATTGGACCAAGTAAACTTCCCTTTGACTGGCTTGACGTCAATGAGATCCCAGCTCAGAATGAGATCTTCGACCCATTCTCTAGAAGGATCCCAGACAGGAGACCCCCCTTTTTTCTCATCGAAAGCAAGAGTAACATTCAGGTCTCCTGCAATAATGATGTTTTCTGGGTGCTGCAGATTAAGGAAGGACTCAAGCGTATCCCAGCACTCTTTTTTCTCCGAAAACAAAACAGGAACATAAATATTGAATAAAATTACATGACGACCGGTGGTTTTGTGGATGAGCTTCGTGAAGAGCCAATGCATGGAGCATTCTTCAGAATCTAGATCATAAATCTTGGAGTCCCAGAAAGTGGCGATCCCCCTAGAATCACCTCTAGAGCTGATAGCTTTCCCTGGACCTTTTTTCCAAAAAGTTTTCCCTGGTTGGAGGAGAGCAACTTCCTCCATCTTCGTCTCCTGGATGAGAAGTATCTCAGGCTTATGGATTCTTACAAGATGTTTCATTGCTTCTTCTTTTAAAGCGGAGCCTAAACCTTTGCAATTCCAGGAGATGTATCGCATTAATTACTGTGGGAAGTGGGGTTGGCCCCTTTGGAGGCCGTTCCTTTCTTAGATCTAATATTCATAATTCTTTTTAAGGTTTTTTGGGATCCTTGAAGAATGTCCCTGTAAGTTGTCTCCTCTCTCTCTTTTTTTTAATATTTTCTCCCTCTTGGATTTTTGAAAGGAGTGGCATGCGAGCTACTTGATTCAGAGGCTCCATCATCTGTGTCATCCCCAGGCTCTATTTCTAGAAGAGAGGGTTCTTCTTCTGATTGTTTGGACGCCGCTGGTGTTTCAGAACCATTTGCCACTGAGGCAAGAGCCTCGGTGGAGGGGATTTCCCCAGGTTCCAGCGAGCCTGCCGCTTGGGTTTCTTCATCTTTATTAATCGGATTTTCAAGAGCTACTTCTTCGATACTTGCCGTAGCTGGTCCTCCTTCCACTGGATTGCTGGCCTTCTGGGGTTCTTCATTGGAGGGGATGATGATTGGAGCTTCTTTTGATGCTTCCTGGGGGGGCTTATTGGAGCTTGAGGGATGATCAGCATTCTGCATGTTCCCGGTGGTCTTTTTCTCTTGGTTCTTCGAGGCTGTCTTCCCTTTTTTAACCGCTAGCCTTCCCCTTCTTCTGGAGGCTGGATTTTGGGACAGTTTCGTTGGAAATGGCCATGCTCATGGAAATGGAGGCACTTGAACGGAAGCTGTTCATAATCCAGCTTTTGGAAGTGTTTCCATGTCCCTACTGTTAATTTTACCACTTCAGGAAGCCCAGCTTCAAGATCTACTTCTACACAGATTCTAGCACAAGAGTACTCACCTTTATTTTTGGCTTTGTCGATGAAACGTCCCAGCGCGTTCCCAACTTTTTCAAGAGATTGAATATTCCAGTAGTGTACAGGGAGGTTTGGCAGCCTCACCCATACTGACACCTCCTTCGGGACGTCAACTTCAGGATCAAAATTCGGGGTCCATCTGTTAAGGTAAAGACCTTGGGTCCCCATGAAATACGAACCGCTTCTAAAGATGAGATCTCGATCCTCCTTGGCGATAAATTCAAAGATAAAAAACCCTCGGCCAACTGGGTAACAGGTAACACTATTTTTTAACTGTGGCCTCCAGTTCCTTTGGATCCAGTCATCAGTGGTTCTAGTTGTGGGCCAGAGCCCCATGAATTGGCCAACCAGTCGACGCTCAGCTGGGGCCAGAGCGATCTTGATGGGATGTTCTTCAGGCAGAGCAATTTCAGGGATGGCTTCCAACTTCTTGACGAATTTCGGGATGGAAGGGGCCACCGGCTTCTTCCTAGATGGCACTATTAACCTTTGAAAGGCCTCTTCGGCAGAGATGGGAGGAGAGGGAGGGGGCAACCCTCCCCCAGGCGCGGCCATGAGGGCGGCGGCCTGTAGCAGCTTGGGCTCAAGCGTGAAACCCTAAGCGGGTGTGCGACGACAGCAACAACAACGATCTTTTCTTGAGTGATGGTCCACTCTATGGTTTTTAATAAGCAATGTTTAACCCAAATAACCCAAGAACCCATATGCAGGAAATTTTAACAACTAGATGAAAGAAGCAACATGTAATGTGGTAATAACATTTAAACTTAATTTTAAACATTTTAAAGTTTCATCGTGATTTAAATGTTGATAAATAATGTTGATAAATAATGTTGATGGAATATGTGACAAACTCTCTTGGGATTCAGCATTCTCAACCATCCAAAATTTTGATAGGAAAAAATTAGAGCAACTCTTCAATTGCAAAGTTGCAAAATAATGGTCAATTTCATTATTGAAGGGCTCCATACAAAATTAATTTATTTTTGAATAGAAAAAATTGTTATGGCCTTCTATGAAGGATAAAATAGGACATGAATGGTATTGAAGGATTCAAATTTGAATCCTCAGGTCGATCTCTCTCACGCTTGAGTAGGAGTACAAATCATGGCCCATGCATGTGCCCACTCACCTAGTGCACCAATGAGCAGGAGTGAAGGAAGGTGCAGTTAAGAGCCATAATACTTGCTCCCACGTAAGCTGTCTCCTCCAGCGTACCTCATGCATGAGAGAAATCGAACATAAGGATCGAATTGATTAGGCATTGAATTCGACTATGGGATGTTTCAAATCAACATCATGGAGGGTGAAGGAAATGATCCTGAAAAGGTGAGATCATTTATGGTTCTAAACAAGATAAAATGTTTGCATTGGCATTGCAATCATCATTTTCTTGCTTCAGACTAGCTCATGAACACATTTGCTTCCTGCATTCACTCTCATTCTTACTTCGTGTGATCTTACACTCAGGAAATACCACAATTTATGGAGAGAGGAAGGTCGCAGAAAGGCGTATTGCCTCCTCATACGAGATTGATGGGTGGGTGAGGATTATGAGGAATCAGGTGAAGCCCAAGAAGAGTCCTCAAAGGACTCTCGTGAAAGAAGAGTCCACATAGGACTCCCATGAATCCCAAGAAGAGTCCTCAAAGGACTCTTGTGAAAGAAGAGTCCACATAGGACTCCCATGAAGCCCAAGAAAATTCCTCAGAGAGAGGAGCTCAAGAAGAGTCCTTAGCAGGCAAAGCATAGAAGAGTCCTCAGAGGACTCCCGCGAAGCCTAGGAAGAGATGAATCTGCAAAGATTAATTCCATAGAGATGAATTCCGCCGAGGAAGCCTCATGGGAAGGCTCTCAGAGAACTGAGATCAATGAAGAAAAATCGCATACAATGTTAGGCGACCATGGACACTCATTGCCAGAGCAGGGGATCAGAATCCCGTGGGGTTGTAAGATCGAATGGGATGAGAATGCAGTAGCCACATACTATGAACCTGTAAAATTAGTCTCATACCCTAATTGTACTGAAGGTAATTGGCCCAACTACTCTCTTTGCATTGATTGCGTATAGTGCCACTAGTCACTCTAAGCTCAGCAACCTAAAAACAATGGGGTCTGCAACCAATGTGGTGATGCAGGATGCAACAAGATGAAAGAGGAGGAGATTCAACTGATCTTTGATCTTTGAAAGGAGGTGGCAGACATGAATTTCCAAATGGAGCACATGATGCGTATGCAGCAGGATGAGATGGACATCCTTAATAACATACATTGCAAGAATTTACAGCTGGCCGAAGCACTTGTCATCATCCTTCAACCATTAGGACAAGAATCCTGCACCCCCAGGGGCGTCATGACATGACCTCTTTCGAGTAGCTTGTTATGTTAGTGGTCTTAGTATTTTGTCCCCTAGTCTCAGTTTGCGTTCTCTAAGTTTATAGGATCCTTCAGTTAAGCTAGTTTCTTGGGTTTTACTATATTTAATTGATCGAGACTGTACTCAATAACGATAGACAATCTCTGCTCAGACATGCTTTTGAGGATCATTTTGCATCCGCGCCATTATGTAGGGCATAATCGAACCATGTTCTGTAATTGAAATTATGGCTTTTTCGCCTTTTTTTGTTAATACAAAATATTACTTTAAAAAATAATATCTATGTTGGGCATGGCCAGACTATGTTCTGTAACTGAAACTGTACCCTTTTCTCCTTTTTTGTTAATACAAAAGCTTATTTAAAAAACAGTATCTATGTTAGGCATGGCCGGACTATGTTTTGTAACTAAAATTGTACCTTTTTCTCATTTTTTGTTAATACAAAGGCTTAAAAAAATAATATCTATGTATAATACACAGTAAAAATTTCTTTGTCTGTTTTTTGAACTGCCAAGCTACTTTATATGGAAGATTTCAAATCACAGTTGACTAATTTTCCTGCCTTTTATTTTGCACTTTATTCTCATGGTAAGACTCAATCATCCTCATTAAAATTTAGCACATTGATCAAAATCTTGCTCATGGAATCAAGTACGTTTTCTAGAACATCAAATTCCAGGCCTAGTCATCTTTGGTTGGAGGCTGCATATTTGGAGTATGTACTATACTGAACTGTATTATTACATTCTTATATGGAAAATTGGCAATGATGTATTACAAAAAAATCCATATATGACAAATTGGCAATGATATTGTTCAGATTAAGTACAATCTACAGTGTTTTTGTCAAGGCACATGATCAATTTTTTTGAAGTACATTGCATAGTTTGCTGGAAAAGTTATGGAATATGTACTGTACTGTACTGTATTGTTATATTTTAATTTAAATTACAAAAAAACATAGTGATCTATTAAAAAAATTCCATATATGGCAATGATATTGAAAGATTAAGTGCAATCTACAGTGTTTTTGGCAGGCAAATGATCAATGTTTTTGAAGTACATTGCTCGCATATCACATACCATGAGATAGTTTGAAGAGAAAGTTTTGTTGTGTGGATAATTTGGTGTGAGACGACGCTGTGAGTACGGTGGCTATAGAGAAGGAAGCAAAGTTACATTTAAAAAAAACACCCCCCTTCAAATTCATATATTACATCCATGAAAAATTAAAAAAATTCAAGTTCCTCGCCATGCTAAATCAATTTTTGGATGCAAATCAAATTCATATATTGCATCCATGAAAAATGAAAAAAATTCAAGTTACCCGCCATGCTAAATTGATTTTTGGATGCCAATCAAATTCATTCCTCCACCATAACTATGCCACCCTCGTATCAATGGAAAACAATATGCGTTGTATAGATATGCTATAAATTGGGCCCATTTTAATTATTTAGAAATAAAAAATTAATTTAGTTGCAACTTGTACACTTCGAAACATGGGTTATTTAATACAATGATTTTTTTTCCAGAGGCTTAACCTATGGTAAACCCACTGTCGGTTAGAGTTTTTGTCTGGGTAACTACGCTTGTTTGAAAAAACCGATTGGGTAATTCACAATCTTGATTAGAAATTGGATCGATTTCATTTTTTCAGGTTAAAATATTTCCCATAAGTTGACTCAACTGCCTTCTTAACAATAAAAAATAATATTTTCAAAAGCATGTGTGCAATTCTATCCAATTAAAGAAATCATCTTTTGAGATTCCTTGATTAATATTTCTAATGATTTAGGATACATGGTATAAGTGGGTAAAATGTTATGAAGCCTACCATGGGCGATAGTTCAACTCACTGTCTTCTTTGACACACCCTTCTCGATTCAAACAAACATGCCATATGAATCTCTCACAATAGATTCATTTAAGTCGCCTTTTTCTTGCCACACTCACCTTCCAAGTTCAAACATCCCCTTATTTGCAATAAGAGTGTTAACTTATAGGGCCCTACTACCAACCATCCCACTGGTAGGGTCTAATCAACCAATAACTTATGGCAATTGTAGGGTTCCAGTGTCATCACAATGGACTTCTCCCTAGGTTTTCCAACCTATATTAGTCATCATTTTTCCTTACTAGGTACATCCAAAATCCACCTATGTCATAAACATAAATATACAAATATCACGAGTCATCTTTCTATCTTTCATCCAACTTTTGAATTAACTATCACAGCAATCCTATTCCAAATAACATAGGAAGTTCCACATATATTTATATTTCAATTGTTTAGGTAATAATCCCTTTCTTCATTATGGCTTGTTTTCACTACCGTATCCAAGACATCCTTTTATGTAAATTCGTTCTCCCAACAAATATTTCTTGTGTTCCAACAAAAGATGACTACTTTTACATACAATTATATCACTACATCCACAACAACTCAGGAAATGATCTCATAATAATGATTTACCAATAATTCCATCATTCCATCTATTAACATATTAATTACAATGAAACATAACACACACATTTATTCACAAGATGCCTTTAAACACACATGCCCACATATATGTGTGCATAACCACAAGATGCTAGGTTATTTAGACACTTAGGAGTTAGTTAAGATTGATCAACTTGTTATAATGTATCTTTAGGTACAATGTGTTTCTTTAGTATGCATTTATACATATGTAATCCAACGGTCACAATATGTTCTTGACATAGAGTGATTTGATTATTCATCTTCTCCTTGACCTTAATGGCCATTGATCCATGGTTAATTTAACACTTAATTGGTGCATGCTCTCTATTTAAAGAGCATGGAGGGTCATTTTCTAGTTGATTGATGATGAGAAGCTCATTTGTAACATTCTATTTTTTTTGCATAATAATATTTCCTCAAGTAGTTATTTGGCTCGGGTTGTGGAGTGTTTCCATCTTCAAGGGTTTAAACCATGTAAAAACATTGGTGTTTTGATCTATGATATATTTGTGTGAGCGACTGTTTAAGGTGTTTGATCTTTTGGAAGTATCTTGTATTAGGAAAACATGGTATTAGAGTATACTTCGATATATTCGAGGTACAATTCAATTTGGGATTCATTATAGTTTAGGGGGGACTAATTTGTTGGTTGGTTTCACTGATTCAGATTGGGCCGATGATCTTGATGGTCAGAAGTCTACTGCATATTATTTTTTCAGTCCTGGTTCTGGACTGGTCACTTGGGCTTGTAAGAAACAACAATCTCTTTCTCTTTCTTTAGTAGAACTAGAGTATCAAGTTGTAGTTAATGCAAATCAGGAAGCTTTGTGGCTTCAACAGATTCTTTTAGAGTTTGGATTTGGGAAACGACATATAACTACCCATTGGTGTGACAATCAGATTTCCATCAAGCTCGCCAAAGATCCAATTCAACATCAACACAACAAACACATTGAGCTACATAAGCACTTCATCAAAAACCTTCTTCATGATCGTATTCTCAAAGTGCTCTTTTTCTCTATAGATGATCAAGTTTTCTAAACTTCAATATATGTTAGGAGTTCAAGAATTTTTCGTTAAGGGGGGATAGGATCTAATGCCTTGTTCCTTTTCCCATAGTGTCACTTTTGTAAATCCTTCAATCCTGTCCCAAGTTGTTCTTAAGGGAGGATGTTAGGGTATTTAGACACATAGGAGTTAGTTGAGGTCAACTTATTATAATGTATATTTCGGTAAAGTGTGTTTCTTTAGTATGCATTTGTACATATGTAATATGAATTCCATAATATGTTCTTGACATAGAGTGATCCAAAATTTCATTTTCTCCTCGATCTTAATATCCATTGATCCGTGGCTTAACACCCGATTGGTCCATGGTCTCTATTTAAAGAGAACGGAGGGTCATTTTCTAGTTGACCGATATGAGAAGCTCATTTGTAACATTATATTTCTTTTGCATAATAATATTGCCTCAAGTAGATATTTGGCTAGGGTTGTGGAGTGTTTCCCTCTTTGGGGGTTTAAACCACATAAAAAAATCAGTGTGTTGATCTACGATCTGTTTGTGTGAGAGGCTGCTTAAGGTGTTCGATCTTTTGGAAGTATCATGTGTTAGTCTAATACAAGAACTGCACATTCTATTTATGCACGTCTACTTAGTGCACCGTTGCGTTGATTCGACAATACAATATTATTATGTCATATATTCCACCATGATAAGTTCGAAGGTCTAGTCAACACCTAGACACATCATCTAGCCACCTCCCTAATTCTTACTCAACCATATGAACACCTTCCTCTTCAACCCAACATAACATTAGGAATATACTATTTCTCTACTAAATACTTGTTCAACCATCTAGATACCTTTTTCTTCAACCCAACATAACACTAGGATTATACCCTTTCCTTGTTACATAGTACCTCAATCATACTAGAAGGCATTTCGTTTCTTTGTTCAATACTCTCTTACGAAACCCTTCCCCTATAATGGTGTCTTCCATGTTGGCAAGAAGGTTACTATCCAAGACACTGACACAATTAGGGAGACCATTAGTTACTTTTACGAGGCTATAGCCTTACCATATCCAACAACACTACGAATTCATATATGGTTATCTCACATGACATTCACTCTCACAAGAGGACCACAATCCTTAACTTGTCTTGGTTATTATCTCATAACCAAACCAACATTACATAACATTTTATTTCATATGAATGCATTTAAAATACTTTAGCCATCTTATGTGTCTAAGGATTCCTACCCTTATTTAACTATCTTATGCATCTAAGGATTTCTTCCCTTACCACACTAGCTGGGATATCATTCACCTAATTAATTCAACAATCAAAAAACATATCAACTTATGATAACAAAACATGGTTTAAATAATTCCTTCCTAAATTCCCTTCAACACACATGTGATATAAGCACACTAAATCCGTACCTGCATGTCTTCCATCAACATCTTGGATGTTACCTAATTAGTTGGTGCCTCATGGAGGATTATACAATCCTTTCATCAACCCTTGATCAAAACTTTATTTTCCTTATCCTTTTTTCACAAAGCTGACTATCATATGCAGTAGTATCGTCAATATCTTCTACCATGCTCTCAACAAATTCTAGATACACAATCATTATTTTTCAGATTGTCATTATGCCATACTCATGGAATATGCAATAGAATACTAATCTTAGCCAATATTTACACACACACACACACAAGCTATTCCATTCTCCTTCCTTTTCAACAGTCTCATGTCTTAATTACCTACACATAGATCATTATGCCATACTCATGGCATATGCAATAGCATACTAATCTTATCTAATATTCACACACACACACACACACAAGCTATTCCATTCTCTTACCTTTTCAACATTCTCATGCCTTAATTATATACATGTAGAACTAAAAAAAATATGAAGACAACAAAAATAAAATAGTTAAAGAATTTCCCCTTTCAACTCCTCTGCATAGCATGAGTTCCACATCATAGTTGATCCAATTTATGGACTTTTGCTTAACTCTAATTCACCATTTTCTACCATAACAAATTCCTTTGTATCAGATAGTTTCCTTTTCCAATTTGTAGCTTCCTTTGTTGTCTTGGGCTGCCCTCAATCCCATCTAATTATTACAACATTTTTTTCCTTATTTCCAATTGCCTTTGCAGTTTGTTCACCTTTGCATTGCTGCTCCATTTTCTTGAGCACTTTCTAGCCAATCCCATCATGGCCATTCCTTGCCCCAACCTTAACTCAATTTGCTAGAATGTTCCAACACACCAATTTATATTATTCCAACTTCATATAGACTCCCTCATGGTCTATTTTCTTTACAACCAATACTATGGAACAACACACTATAAACATACAATTTATATCATTCCAACCTCATATAGATTCCCTCACTGTCTACTTTCTTTACAACCAATACTAATAATAGATGCACTTCCATTTCATGTGCCTTCCTTATACTACCATTATGAAAGTCACTACGATCCTTATATTCTTCTTTGATTTTCTACTCATTTGTATGCTTAGAATGCTCTTAACGTTCTCTATCTTAATCTCATACAAACAATTCTCATTCGCTGACAAATCAATTCCTTTGTGTTGCAATATCTTCCAACAATTCAATCTTTTATCTTACATCTCTTTCTTTTTCTTATCTTTAGTTCTCTTTAATCTTGTCCAATTCTATTTTTTTTTCAATCTCCATTGGAGATTCCTCTACAAGTTCAACTATGTCTAATAAGTCAAATCTACACAATAAAGTGCTTCATTCCACCTTTAGAGGTTCCCATGTGGATGTAAATTCATCATTCTCTTCACACTTTTCTTTGCACATAAGTGGTTGGTTCATATCTTTCAACTCTCCCAAGCATATACATAACCTTCCCAAATAGATGGTTAACCCATCCCATAGTTCATCCAACACTTCATGCATGTTCTTTCTCTTGGTGAATTTCCTCTACCATCAATTCCTTTCATAACTTCTCTTGCAATCATGCTCAGTAATCATTATTATTTAATTGTATTTCTCTATCTTTAGAGTTTAAGGTTTTGTATCATTCTTTATGCATATTAATGCCATTCTTGATTTGTTGGTCTTTCCCATGTTCCTTATTCCTATCATTGCCACCTGGTTGTACACAATAACCAAGTACAATGATCATGGCTCCCACAACTCTTCTCTACATGCTGCTATATTCTATACCATTGCTAGATGTTGTCTTGTGGAATACAATAACTGATTTGAATATGTTGAGCTTATTCAATGCATTGCATGCATTATTTCTCCATACACCAACAACCATTCTTGGCCTAATAATTTAACTTGCTAGTTAATAAGCAATTCTACCATGCTTTGCTCATCAAATTGCGCTTAACACCACTATACAAGCACCATCATGAAGTATATTCAATCATTATAAGGTGATTTCACCTCTGGTGCATTCCTATATCATCATACAAGTTTTTTACAAAGTTTATGATACTTGGAGGTCACCCACATTGATAATTGCCTTGTCCAATCAAGCACAAATTCTTTGCTCTAATCACTTTCCGAAACAACCAAATTCAAATTTCCAAACAATTATTTGATGGAGATATTTTCCTTTGAATTACCTTTCTAATGACTATACCTATGCTCCATTTTGAGCTTTGAGCTAAATGTTACAGGTCTCTAAAATACCATTTTTGCCCAATTTGTGGAATTCTAGAACCCCCCCACTGGTTCAATCAAGGTTACAGACCTACATCATCCACTTGTAGAAGAATAACCAATGAGAACTATAAAAATTGTGTATCGAGCACTACTAATACTTATGAGTGTGAGTATTCAAAAACTTTTAGATCAGTGCTTTGATGATCGAATCATCTTCTATGTTAATTTGGAATTGTCAACTTTGCCCTTTTCGTACTTTCTCCATACTTGGAAAATTTGGTGAAACTTGTTATCTTTCAAATAGAGCAAAACTAGGAAATTCCAATTAAACAAAGTTGTTTAGACTACTAAAAAGATCAAATGTCAAGTAAGAAAATTCTTCCAGTTCTGATATCTCGAGTTACTTTTCCTCCATTTAAAGTTTCCAAAATTGTTGAAATGTTTCCTAGTATAGTGGATTTTGGCCTATTTACGTGCCTCCACTTCAAACCCTTTGGAATTTGACCAATGCTCAGCGTTTGTTTACAATGTCTACTCTTAGTAGGCATTGTCCAAATTTCATTATCAATTGAGCACCTATCAATGAGTATCCTCTTGATATTCAAAAACCACTAATTACCACTACAAGGAAAACACTTTCTAGCAGAGGTTTTGGCGGACCCTCCAATAGAAAAATAATCTTTATCAATTTATAGAAGAGGTGGATAGCGAAGGAGGGAGGTCAGAGGTTTTTGTGTATGTTTTCTCTCTGGTACACTGCTTAGATATAATCACACTGATGCATTTTATAATTTACGGACACATTGGATAGTCCAAATGTCCTGCTACTTTAAATTTTGATTTTAAAATTAATAACTAAAACAAAATCATTGACGCTCCTAACACAAACATAAGCCCTAGTGCGTCTCAAAATAGGTGCACTCACAAACTTATAATAATAATAATAATTTTTTTTGAAGAGGTTGACAACAGAGGTGGGCGACTGAAGGATTTTGCGGATTTTTCGTCTTCAATGCACTTCTTAGATATAACTGCACTGGAGGATTTTATATTTTAAGAATGCACCGGATAATCCAAATGTACCATAGGTTTAAATTTTTATTTTAAAATGAAAAACTAAAACAAAATCATCGATGCTCCTAACATATATATAAGCATAGATGCATTTCAAAATAGGAGCACTGAAAAACTTATTATATATATATTTCGAGGAGGTGGGTAGCCGGAGTGTTTTGAAGATGTTCTGTCGCCAATGTGCTTTTTAGTGAACGCACTAGATAATTCAAATGTCCCGCCGGTTTAAATTTTGATTTAAAATGAAAAACTAAAACAAAATCATCGATGCTCCTAACACAACCATAAGCACTAGTGCGTTTCAAAATAGGTGCATCGATAAACTTATTATATATATATATATATATATATATATATATAAACTTTTTAGTGCATTTATCTGAAATAAACACACTGTGCATTTTGTTAAAATGCACTGAAAACAATGAAATGATTTAAAATTTTAAAATATGATCTATACATTATATGGTGCATGTTGTAACTATAAACGAACTGGTGTGGTTATGTTTCAAAATATGCACCCGTGCATTTTTACCAAAAGGCACCGTAATTATTGAAATAATAAAAAATACTTTTCGCGATGCTTTTTGTTGAAACATACGCACTGGTGTGTCGGAAAAATTCCCAGCGCACTGGGTTAGGGTAGAATAAAAAAGATAACCCAGCCGTAAAATCAAATTTTACATTGATATGGTGCTTCTAAGGAGCCATGCAAGCACCATTTCTCACATATATATAGAAGCAGCACATGTGATAGTGTTCCTGTACCATCGTACTTGTCGAATTCCATTCATCCAAGGTTGATTGGTGTTTGTTTTGGAATTTCCAAACAACCATTTTTTTCACTTTGCTCGTACACCACCACCATGCCCCCTAAGCAAAAAAGGCACCAGGTAAATCAAATCTTATATTTTAATTTAAAATTTTAGTGGATTAAATTTAGCAATTCGTCTTTGTAGGATTAGAATATTTAGAAAATTATAAATTTTTTTTGCTGGTGCTCCCCCGAAGCTCGGGTTGTACTGCAAAAAAGTGCATTTATAGGTCACAGAATTGATCAGTGCATTAATATATCACCTTGTATTGGTGTGTACACATCCTATGGACACACCATCAAAATTCACCCCAAGTGTGGTGTGTGTATATTCAAATAACCACATCGGTATTCACCGGTGCGTCCAACTACCTATGTGTCCCTAGAAGCATCATTGCAGTGTACACTAGAGAGCACATCTAACAGTGCATGGACATAGACAAGGCGCACTATAAGAAACCATAAACAAACAACCAATATATTGTAGGACACTTGAAATTAGAAACCGGTGTGCAATATGGAGCATCGTTACTGGTGCATCCATTTGGATTTGTCACGTCCCCACCCATCAATCCGACCATCAATAGGGACATGAACGAATTGTGGGGATATTGAATTTATCCTCCACGGCCATATTACAAAATTCATAAGCTTTTAAATGTGTCTGCAGATACATTATAAAATACACAACGGAAAATAACTTGATTTCACACACACAACATGCATATACCAACATATTCATCACATGCATAACCATAAAAATCAAACACAATTAACACATCAATGGATTAACAAGTAAACACTTATATTTTAAATGAAGCCGTACAAGCAACTGGATATGGAAGAGAAATGTTCCACACAGCCATAGGCACTCTGTCCAACACTTTATCTCTCTGGTGAGAGGCCACCCCCGAGCTGGGCTATGTATCCACTAAGGAGGAACTACACAGACTCACTCACAACCGTAGAAACATACTCTCATGCTAATCCAACACACAACTAAGTTTATCAAGAATACATAGAGGCAAATGAGGTGAATGCTAATCCATTGAACTCAACATCAGAGCTACAAGAATCTCAATTGGTCTCAGACATCCTTGACACCCACAATACCTACCACATCCAACATAAGGAAGGTCCCCTTCTCTACTACACAATCCCTCAGGTGCCCCTTCTCTCTAGTGCTATTCAGGGTGGGCATAGAAAGGTCCAAGTCGCTATAATTTCAGAGATCTCTTGCCTTCACTGGGTTTATCAAGCCATTCCAACCTCTCATCTCTTTCATAGTTCAATGGTCTCTTGGATTTTCTGATTCCGGGAAACACTAATTTGCAACCACAAAATTCAATTTTTGGGCTTGTTTCACTCTCAAATTCACCCTAAGGTTTGGGTCTATGGGTCCCCCATTTGATTTCATGACCAACACACGTTTTCGGGCATTTTTGACAGTCTGAAACATGGCTCTTTCTCAAGTTGTGATTTCTGTTATTTCTTTTGCTGGGAATGCATAGCATACTCCGAATTGGTGTCCGATTGCAAAATAATGGAATGGGAGTGAAAGGAAACAAATTCCCATGAGGAATATTGACTTCCGGGTACCCAAAACTGATCGCATACTCAACCATACGAATTTTTGCAGTCATCCCATGCTCCATTAAATTCATGAGCTGATTTCTCAGCTGCCTTCTTACAACAGAAATAAATATCAGCATGGAAGTTCACTTAGGTAGTTGCTTACCATTTATGGCAGAAGGGGTTCTCAAGATGACACTTGGAAACAAAGGATTCAATCCCACATACCCTTCACCTCTCCCTATTGGATACACACAACCCCCTCATTTTTGTTGCTTCCATAGCCAACTCTTGGACTTTTATTTTGTATTATAAATATTTACATGTTGTTACATTTTTCCATGGCCAACTGGCACATGTCCACAAAATATAAAATACCTTCCTTTATAATTGTAGGCATTCACTAGTGGGGCCTTGGCCTTGATCTCCACACTAGGAATCATACATTACATTTTTACAATATTTATATTATCAAGCCAATATGATATAGGGGTCAAAATGTTGGTATTACATTCCCCTCACCCTTATAATAACACTGTCCTCGGTGTTCTCTTAATTTTCAACAAGGTTCCATGTATTTTTTTTAGCTGCATTTGCAATGCCTTTATCTTCATGGCCACTTTGTCTCGCTACCATCTATATTGAATGGCAATGCTCAACCATTCTCTTTCATTACCTTGGAACATCTCCATGGTCTTTGGCATCCAACAATACCTATGCTCAAACAATGAGTCAATTCACATGTCAAATATGTTCTCATAGGATTCATCCCTTAAATTTTTTTTTAGAACCATAGCCTAAGCATATACACATGTATATTCACATTAAATCAACAAGAAGATGCAAAATAAACCAAATACTTATTTGCATAAGCATCTTCCTTCAGCTCCATAGGTATCCCATTTGGACTTCAAAAAATAATGGCACCCACAAGACTTGCCCCACCCAACACAAGGATGGTACCTCTTCTCTTCTATACAGTTCCTCGAGTGTACCCATCCCTTCTAGTGCTCTTTAGGGTGTGCATCAAAAGACAACCAAGTTTCTACAAGCCTTGGATCACCTATGCATACATGTAAATCAAATGTTAGGCCAAGACGCTAGTTGTGCCACAACATTCTAATAACCAATTCCAATCCAGTACGCTAATTGGGTTTATCAGGCATTTCATTAACCAATATGCTAAGCCAACTCTCTAGCTGAGTTTATCAAGCATACAATAACCATTGCCAATCCAACACCTCTATTGGGTTTATCAAGCAATAATAATAATAATAAATGAATATAATTGCATGGCCCCTTCTCCTATGCAAACCAGTAGTTCCATCCAGGAACTCCATAGGTAATGCACTTGACTATAGGCTAGCACAACCCCAAAATACTCACTCACACAACACAAGGATGACACCCCTTCTCTGCTACATAGTCCCTCGTGTGTACCTATCCCTCTAGTGCTCTTCAGTGTGAGCGTAGAAAGGTTACCAATACCCATGCAAGTCTCCTGAGTACCCGTGCTCTTACTGGATTTAATAGCACTTCGGAGAGACAAGCACATGCAAGGAATTTTTACAGGGTTTCTCAAACCCAAGGCACTCTTGGCATTCTTTTATATTTTCAGTTTTAGCAGCCAACATCTACCCCACTGGCATATTTTCACCCTCTCACCTGCATTACGTACAACCATGCAGTTCACATGAGATATCTAAATAAAATTTAAAGCTGAATCAATACATGTTCCATCTCATTGCCATGAGATATTTATCATAATAATTCCATTTAGAAATTCTCAAATATGTTTTATATGGAAACTAGAATTCCCAAACATGAGGTCCTTCTCATGATGTTTAAATCTTGGAAGAAATATTGCATGGCATTCCTACAATGTGTCCTCCAAAAATCAAAGTTCACAACCATGAGATCCTTCTCATAACGTTTGCCTTTTGCAACAATTGCTTCCAACCTTTATTATGGACTTACACACATTGCCATATACATGACATTATACCCGCAATCTAAATTTTTCAATCAACCAAACAAGTTGTAAGTACCCGTGCATATAGCACTGTGATTACAACATTTACAACAATCAATGAAGTAATATTGGAATTATAATGCTCCATAATTCAAATGCTATCAATTGTTAATATATCAAAGGCAATGAAACAAACTTACTTTATATGTATTATCATCACATTAAAATTGCACAATACAACCACATTATCTATGAAATCAAATAAAACTAAATAAATACTCATGATTACATAGTCATATCCTTTTGTGTAACCCTATCCTCCCAATAGAGAATTATGGTAGGCCATCAAACATGACTACCTTCTTCATGCAATTATTTCCCCTGCATCCATAGCAGCTCATGAAAGAATCTTAGAATCATCAACAATTCTATCATTTCATCTATTAGTGAATTACAATGACGTATATATCACCACTATGCATTCACACAATGCATCTTAACATATGTACCCACATATATGCATGTATGATCAACAATATTTACAAAAGCATTTAATGTACACTCACTCAATGCACCTAATGCACTCTGGAATTTCTCTAGAACATTTATGTTCCTACACATGTGTCCTACCATGGTAAGTTTGATATCCTAGCCAATGCTTCAAGACAATACCCAATCGTCTCCCCAATTACATGGCTAGCTATCTAGGCGCCTTCCTTCTTCACCTGAACACAACATCGAGAGTTCACTCACAACCTTCTTGTTGGAAAAGAGGTTTCACCCTAGATTAACACCAATAAGGAGTTCATGGGATACTTGTGCAACATTGCAAGCTTCACAACCCAACATCCCCATGGTCTCACACATGGCATGCTCTTATTTCTTATGAATGCATTCAAAATTTTAAACAGTCACATGGTATAAGGTTATTTTCCCTTAATACCCCATACCTCACCAAACCTAGTGGTACTCCATTCACATAAATGCATTCACTATTACATGCACACCATTTTATGATGATTAAAACATGGTTGAAGGGATTCTTACCCATCCTCTTTCAACACTTATAGTTAGGACTGACAATTAGTTATCAATTATGTGCAATATCCATATGTAGGGATCGACCTACAAGGATGTGCAAACATCTTATTTACACAGGACGAGCCATTAGATATGAGAGGTCATATATATGATCATTATATTTTGATTACTATAGTTGCATAAATTTTATCTTATTTAATGTACATATACTTTATTATAATATTTTATTTAAATTGTCCAATTATTGTTGTCTACTATTTTGCATATATTGGCACATTATTGAGGATGAGCCACCATAATATGATGAGGACATGTTTAAAGCTGATGAGTCAGTTCCTGACTATAAAACTGGCATGGAGCAGCATAGACCAAGTCCTAGATTCCACCACCATGTGTCAGATCATATTTGTCACTTGATGGATCAACACTGGGTGGAGCTTGTACAACATCGACATGTCATGTGGGACCTAGAGATCTTTCCCATATGGTCCACCCTTCCCCGCTATATGACAGTATTGATGCATCATATTATTAGTTCCCTCAAGCTTGTTGATGACTTCATCAATCACCACACATGCATCCACCTCTTATCCACCACTGCCACCCCCTCATGTAGTAGGCTTACCACCACCACCATCCCCTCCTTAAAAATACCAACCACCATCCACTGATGCCCTATCCACCGATCGACTATAAACAGGACGAAAATATGGCATAAGCAAGACTAATCCTTTGGGAGGAAAAAACACACATGAAAGGATAAACAACCCAAGATTTGTAGCATCTATTTTAGACTTTGCGATCATGTAATTGTTACCACAATAGGAGAATTTGATCCCAACATCGGGCATAGGAATGGAAGATGACCAATCCAAGCGCCATACAGAGCGCGATTGTAACTGGTTTGGTATGAAAATGGATGGGAATAGAGAATTCATCAGTACCCTCCAACAATTGAACCGACCTTTGTCTATACTTGGACATTTATGCTCTTAGCTGATACAACTTTTTGGATCTCCTCGTAGAGATGTTTTGGGTAGTATTGATATCATACATAACTACGTTGTCTCACTAGAACTCTGTCACATACCCACCCATCCATCCAAGGAAAGGGAGGGAACATGAAGCCAGTCTATGGGGATTTTTAAACAAACTCAACCATTCATTAAATTCATGGCCATTAAATTAAGAGTGTGCAGATTCCATTTAAACAATTAAGCACAATGGAATTAAAAACTCATCCACACACATTATTTTCTATGCATACAACATATCAAAAACAATCATCAATCTAAACATTGCAGAAGTAAATGCATAGACAACAAGACACTTATCTTTGTGGTGAAATGGCCCCAAACAACTAGCTATGCTGCTGCAACATTCCTCCCAACTGTAGGTCTCTGCCCAGCTTGTATTATTTCAGCACTCAGAGACCACCCCTGAGCTGGGCATGATATCTACAAGGAAAAAGGGGACTCTCAAGCTCATTTACATCCAAATAATCACTTGCATTTAAGCCAAGCCAGTCCACAGCTAGGTTTATCAGGCTAAATCTGAACCCTCTTCATTTGTGGATGCTTCCACTCAAGCATAAGCCAAAACAATGGAAACCCATTTCAACCCCAACAATCCCCTACACATAGAAAGCTCATAAACTAGGCATGGATACACATAATAGCAAAGTACCAAGTGTTGGGTATGAATGGAAAACGTGGGCAACCAAAACGAAGTGAGAAATGGGGAAAACAACCCTGGGAAGGAAATTTCGTTTTCAGAAAACGTCCATGGGCATTCAAAGAGCTGCAATGGTCTCTACAAACCCCCAAATCGTGCTCTCTCCTTCCCAACAGGTAGGTAATACGAAAACGAGTTCCTAGCAATGCCAAAAGGGAGGAAAACACTGGAAATCAGTGGAGAAAAACACCCAGGCAGCTCCCAATAGGTATGCAACACAAAAACGCCCTCTTCCCAGCTAGAAGACTCAGAGAAACTAGAAAAATGTGGTTGGAAAACACCCAGGCAGTTCCAAAAACGTGAGAGAGTGAAGTCTGGTCATGAATAATGGCTTGAAAAGGCAATTCGTGGGTGTTTTCTTGCCCAAGAAGGATAAAAATGATTTTCCATGAGGGTGGCTTTCCCATACTCAAATTTGGATAGCCATACCTCCCCAATCCCCAAGGCATTAACTACTTCACCCAACTCTTGGGAGAAATGAATGATTGGGCACCAAAGTCAACATGGGTAGTTGATGGTTGATGGGTTCTCTCATTGACACTTGGCTTGACTTCATTGGCTCAAGGGTTTGAATATTTCCCTCCCAATTCCTTGTAATATAATGCCCCCATCTCTTGTTGCATTGCATAGCTAGTTGTGGGTATTTATATTAAAAATGCATATTTACAATTCCCATGGTTCACTAGCACATGGGTAGCATAATATCCAATACTTGCCTCTTCAAGGTCGAGCGTTCACTAGCGGGGCCTTGGCCTTGAGCTCCACGCTAGGAATCATACATAATATGCATACAATATTTACATTATAACCCAAAATATTACAAGGGTCAAAATGGGGATGTGACATACCCCTCCCCTTGGAATAACATTGTCCTTGGTGTTCCAATACCTAGGAATACATACACGCTTTATACATGTCCAAAATTCACAAAACGTGGCAGGTCTGTCCTGCATTTCATTGATTGGAGATGTCAAGGTGAGGTTCTTGAACCCCTGCACATTGCTCCTGCTGGCCGTCGCTTTTCTTGCTACCCCTTGCTGGACATTCGCGGAGGAGGTGACTTCCTCCGCATCCCCAACATGTTGGAGATGGATGCCTCTGTTTTCCTTTGTCAGCATTCTTTCTCTCTTCCAGCCTTGGGCGTTTCTTGATGGGGTGATAGGACGAATGCTTCATCATTGGTCCACTTTCCTTTCCCTTATTGATTTCTTCCATAATACTTTTTACCTCTTTTTGCAGACGAATAGAGTCCTGCAAAACCTTGTGGTCCATCGCATTCTGCTGCTTCTGTAGCTTGAGCATCTCTCCAAGGTTTTCTTAGGTCTTGGAAATTGTTTGAAGAAGACTTTCAGCTAAGTCCAATAGCCGTTGGTTTGCGTCCATGGTCAATGCGCACATCTTTCCTCACTTGCTTGCTAGCACCATTTGTTTGTGTCGGCTACAACCAATTGTTTCAATTTCTCCCTGTGAAATTGATCATGGAAACTCTTTGTTAGGACAAGCATAATATGAATATTAAAATTAGTCAATTATTTCCCAATTGACATGGAACGTCCATGCTTCACTCATGTGACTTCCAATTTTTTTTTTTTTCTTGCTTTCCCAACATACACATGATCTCTTTCATGTTCATTCTTTCACAGTGAAATAACTATTTTAGCATTCACAATTTAATTCAAGCAAATAAACACATTCTTCTTCTGGTCATGACATGCATTCAACAATTCTTTGTTTTATAAATGCATCAATAAATAGGAAAGAGAAGAGTAAGAGTTTCTCCCTTTTAGTCTTGTTTTATTTACGGAGCTATGCCATCACTATGGTTTCATGCTCCTTAGTCTCTTTCACTTTAATGTGAATGCTTGAATTGCCCTTTATTGGCTATGACACTTAGTGTCTAAGGTCTGTATAATGCTTTTCAACTTGGGTACCCCTTCCCATTTTGCTTACAGAACCTCTAGTTGCTAGGACCCACTCATGTTCACTAGTACCATATTTTATTACTGCTTATATTGAGCTCTTTAGGACGGTCATATGTCCATATGCATCCCTATGATTCCTTCCTGGTCCTTGCTTCCAACAATACCTACACTCAAACATTGAATCAATTCACATGTTTTAGTTTATTTCATAAGGTTTTTCTCTAAACAAGAGTTTGAGAAATCATAACCAAATAATATACACACGTATATTCATAAGCAAGAAGCTGCAAGATAACCAAATACCTATATGTATTGGATGTCTTCACTTTATTTCACGGGATCCTTCTTTGCTTTACGAGCCTTGGATTTCTCGTGGACTCAATTATGAATGTTGGTCTAGCACGTAGGCTACTCCACAATCATTCGAATAGGAAATGCCAGGCCAGTACGCTGACTAGTTTAATCAATGGTTTAAGAGGTATTGGGCCAACATACACGCTATTTCACAATATTAAGTAGTGAATGCCCAACCAGTTACTCTTTGGATTTATCAATAATTTCATATCGCCCACTCATTTAATCTCTGGATTTACCAGTAATTTTATAGCACTTTCAGGGTCTTGCTTTCCTGCAATGACCAAGGTTTTCAACAAAGAAACAATAGTGTATCAGCTTAGCTGTTAGAAGACTTATACCTGAAATCTTCATTATTCCAAACAAGACATAAATGAAACTAAATACTTATCTGTATTGTGCATTTCCCCTCTGGTCCACAGGTGTTCGGATATCCACATCATCTTTTTCAGGATCTTGCATGCAATTAGGGTTTGCATGCAAATTCTAGGGTTTGCATGCACTTTGCATGCATCCTAGTCACCAGGTTGATGCCTCCAGCACCTTAGCCACCTCTTTCTAGCACCCGGGAGCCACTTACTTCAGTTCTTTAGCCCTCCTAGTCTGAAAGGCGCCCACTTCTCACCTACTGCCAGAGAAGGGTGCACTTTATCACCTACCACTGCAGTTCCACTTCAGTTACATTCAGTTAGCTCCGATTCTCCCTGATTTGAGGCTAGTTTCACTCCCGACTGACTGTTTCACTTCCGTTGGACCTCCAGATTGACTAGATGACTTGTTCTGACTTCAGTTAGCCTCCCATGCGCCCCCCACTGAGCCTCCTTCCCTTAATAAGTGCTACACACTTCAGTTACACTTGTTACACTCAGTTAGACTCAGATTGACACCTGGATGATTGGTTCTTGTTCATTGATGAGCACCACCGATTGATGATGAGGACTCCTAGTTGGAGTCAAGCTACTCCATTCAGTGATTTGAATGTCCTACTTAGTCAATTCGAATTTCTCTCTCACATTGTCAGATTGTATTGTAATTATTCACCCTTATTGGGATATTGAGCACTGCTGCATGTTTTGCATAGTTTTGCACCATATTTTCTATGTTCATCTGTTGTGATTGATTTACTTGTTCATTAGATCTGCTGTGACTAATTTTACAACAGGATCCTGCTTCGCTTTGCAAGCCTTGGGATCGCCTATGGACTTGGATGTAGTTAATGCTTCACCAGTAAACCTTCACGCCGACTGGATTTACCAAGCATTTGGTGGTGCCCAACCAGTCCCATACCTGGTTGGCCCTATCCATTTCCGAGCCAGCACATTCATCTGGGTCATCGACCAATGGAAGGAAACTGCGCCACCTGACCATTATAGGTCAAGGCTCTACTATGGAGCCATAGGCATCTTAGGGTTTTCAGTCAGTCTTGGCGCCCGCCCTCCTACTGCTATCCCAATAGAGATTTTATGCCTTCACCAATGTCACCACACCTTCTTGCACCACAACCCTTCACACACACAACTCTTCATTCATACAAGGATGTCACTCATTCTCTGGTGCAAATCGGTGGTTCCTTTTAGGAACTTTATAGGTGACTTTCTTGACTGCAGGTTATCATGACCCCACTCACACAAGGATGATACCTCTTCTTATTACACAGCTCTTCGGGCCTGTCCATCCCTTCCGGTAATATTTCGTGTGAGCATAGAAAGGTTACCAATTTCTACACAGTCCTTTTGCGTACCCTTATTCACTTTGCCTCTTAATGTGCAATATCAATCTACATCTGTGTAGGCTGACAACACAAGAAGGATAAGCAAGCTCATCAGTATTGCTGTTCAATTTTGTAACCATAATCCATTTCATTCACTATTAAGTATTGAAACACCATGAATGCATCCATTCCCTTAGGGTGTAGTCAATATTGAAAACCCTATCATGACCCAGCACTAGAAAAGGTGTGCACCCCCTTTCCGATGTGTGCCATGTAGGCCCTAATCATACTCAAGCAGTCTGCAATGATATAAATAAGATAGAGCATGCTCAGCATATTAACCCTAATAATTTAGACATGCATGTTCTTGTCTAAGGTCACAAAATACTCATTCATTTTGCAGATGTATCTCACATGCCTTCTGGGCATAGCTTTACCATCTCACTCTCATGGTTTACCGACATGCGGTTTGGCGGAGATATCATCAATGGAATTTCATCCGAAACCCATTTCCAAAGCATGGGGTCTTTCCCATCTAGTTTGGCTTTTGTAGGCCATCACTCATGGTCTTCCTGGCGCATTTATCAAATAGCCAAACAATGATTAGTAAATTATAAGCAAATTCTCAAATCTGAAATCTACAAATCTGTTTTCCTACAGAAATTAGATTTGCAATCATGAGATTATTCTCATAAATTTAAACCATAAAATTGT
The DNA here is from genome assembly GCA_027924585.1 of Larix kaempferi. Classification (NCBI taxonomy): domain Eukaryota; kingdom Viridiplantae; phylum Streptophyta; class Pinopsida; order Pinales; family Pinaceae; genus Larix; species Larix kaempferi. The sequence continues at coordinate 16,949,729 of BSBM01000012.1, forward strand.
CAGATTTGTTTCATGCATACTTTACAACCATGAGAACCTTCTCATAGCCTTTGGCTTCTGCACATGGTAGATCCCGGTCTTTACTATGGACTTATCCTCATTGCCATACGTAAGACTTTTCTACCTGAAAACTGAAACTTCAATCAGCCAAACACATTGTGAGTATCTATGCATATAATCCTTTCATTGCCACAACAGTCACTGAAGTGATCTCGGAATTATAACACTCAATAATTCAAACATCTTCAGCTGTTAACATTTGAAATGCAATGAAATATATACATTTCTATATATGCATCATTATCACAATAAAATTGCAAGACACAGTCACACTATCCATGCGATTTAAATAAATTGTAAATACTTATTACTTCACATTCCATCAATTCTGTCCTTCCAACAGAGCACTCTGGTAGCCCATCACATGTCTACCTTCTTCATGCAATCATTCTTCCACACCTCACCATACTCAGTAGGTTAACATTCCCATTCGGGCACTCAATACCACATGCAAACACTTCAACATAGTTTAAACATAGTGAAGGTATCTCACCAAATCCTCTTTCAACATTCATGCAATTAAGCACAATTAACCATTAATCGCTTGATGTTACCTGATCAGTTGGACTCTTACCAAGGCTACTCAGTCCTTTTGCCAACATCATGATTATGGACTTGTTGCAGCATCCTCTCTTCATAAGGTCGCTGGTCACGTGCAACAACATCATCCTCCTCTTTAGCCATGCTTCAGTTGCCTTTGGTCTTATAACCAATGCAAACACAACTAATTATTAGCAACCACAATCATTATCTAAGTGGCTCATTGTATATGCAAAACCTCACTATTTTACCGATATGCAATATCATACTCATGCATAAGAAATTCACATGCATTATTCTCTTTCATTTTCAACATTCCTATGCCATAATTTTCAGTATATAAACTTAGGGAATATAAATATAATAACAATGGAGGAGTTAAAGAATTCTCCCTTTCCCATTCCTCATCATAACATGGATTCCTCCTCCACATCATAGCTGATCCTTTTCTTGGCTTTATGCTCCCATTAGATTCCGTTTCAGCATTCTCAACATGTATGTTTTCCCCCATGGCATCTATCTCCGGTTCATAGGGATCCTGTGCATCATTCATGATGTTGATATTCTTGGCCTAACCAAGACCAAAACTTTCCAAATGCACTTATCTGGAATGCTGCCTTGATGTGGCTATAATTCTGCAAAATCTGTTTATAAACACAACTATTAGCTTCATTATAATGCTATAAATTATTTGCATGTATGTGGAAAATCCCATATTGACAACTTTGTCCAATCATAGACTTTCCCCGCTGGCGCAAATGTTAAGGCTAAAATGGCTGCCATTGTCGCAGATCTTATTGTTATTTTTGCCGCCGATGTCGCGAATATTTAGCTTAAAAAGCGACGCCCGTGTTGCGGAATTTTAAGCTAAAATTTGCCGCCCTTGTCGCGGATCTTATGGTTATTTTCGCCGCCACTGCGCGGATGTTAAGATTAAAATTGCCGTGGGTGGCGCGGCTCTTATCGCAAGTTTTTTCCGCCTTGTGCATTGTAGATATTAATGCTAATTCTGTCGCCGCGCACGCAGAAGTTATTGTTAATTCTATCGCCGCGCATGCAGAAGTTAATGTTAATTCTGCCGCCACGCGCACAAAAATTAACCTTAACTTCGCCGACACAGCCTTCGGCAAAAATTCGAAACACTTGGAAATTTTTTGGAATTTTCTCTTCCTTTCGGCGCAGAATTAGCAACATCTCCGCCGATCGTGCCGCAAAAGATAAGGGTAAAATCTCCGACTGCCAACCCTGCGAATGTTGCCCTTCGACGCAGAGTTAATAGTTATTTTGCCGACCGTTGCGGCGCTTTTGGGCTTATCTTTGCCGTAAGAGTCGCAAGAGTTAGCCCAATTTTTGCCACCCGCGCTGTAAAATTAGTCACAGCAGATCTAATGAACAAGTAAATCAATCACAACAGATGAATATAGAAAATATGGTGTAAAACTGTGCAAAACATGCAGCAGTGCTCAATATCCCAGAAAGGGTGAATGAATTACAATAGAATACAATATCTGTCAATGAGCAATTCGAATTGACTAAGTAGGCCATTCGAATCACTGAATGGAGTAGCTTGACTCCAACTAGGAGTCCTCATCATCAATCGGTGGTGGTCATCAATGCATAAGAACCAGTCATCCAGGTGTCAATCTGAGTCTAACTGAGTGTGTCATGTGTAACTGAAGTGTGTAGCACTGATTAAGGGAAGGAGGCTCAGTGGGGGGCGCATGGGAGACTAACTGAAGTCAGAACAAGTCATCTAGTCAAATTGGAGGTCCAACGGAAGTGAAACAGTCAGTCGGGAGTGAAACTAGCCTCAAATCAGGGAGAATCGGAGCTAACTGAAGTCAGAACAAGTCATCTAGTCAAATTGGAGGTCCAACGGAAGTGAAACAGTCAGTCGGGAGTGAAACTAGCCTCAAATCAGGGAGAATCGGAGCTAACTGAATGTAACTGAAGTGGAACTGCAGTGGTAGGTGAACAAGTGCGCCCTTCTCTGGCAGTAGGTGAGAAGTGGGCGCCTTTCATCCTAGGAGGGATAAAACTATGAAGGAAGTGGCTCTCGGGTGCTAGAATAAGGTGGCTAAGGTGCTGGAGGCATCAAACTGGTGACTGGGATGCATGCAAAGTGCATGCAAACCCTAGAATTTGCATGCAAACCCTAATTGCATGCAAGATCCTAAAAAAGATGATGTGGATATCCGAACACCCCCCCTCAAGCTAGACTATGATGTGCAAAAAATAATGTGGGGCCCTGGTAACTAAGACCAAAGGTCACCCCAATACAATAATCCAAAAAATGCTGAAAATAAACTAAGTGAGGAAAGAGGGAAAACCCAGTGGGAAGAAAGCCCCCCCTCAAGCTAAAGCATAATAATGAATCAATCTGTCTCCACCATGACGGAACTCACCCCCAACAGTGAACGGAGGTAAGAGAACTTCTTCTCAGTGAAGCTCTTGGTGAAGATGTCTGCAATTTGCTCATCAGTAGGGTAATATTGCATAATGATGGTGCGGTCATGCACCAACTGTCGAATGTAATGCATATGAATCTCAATGTGTTTGGTCCTCTGCCGCTGAACTAGATCTGTGGAGATCTTGATAGCACTTTGATTGTCACAAAATAGGACAGTCAAAGTAGTGCCACCAAAACCAAACTCGGAAAGAATACCCTGCAACCAAACTGCCTGAATGCAGGCATTCACTGCCCCTCGATACTCTGCCTCTGCTGAAGAAAGTGCAATGGCTGCTTGCTTTTTGCTGGACCAACAAATAGCACCATGACCAATCATGAAAACATAACCGAAAGTGGACTTCCGATCAATGCTATCACCTTCCCAATCTGAATTAGTAAAACCAATGAAATCAAGCTCAGAATCTGCAGCATAATGTATGCCAAAATGTCTCGTACCTTGCACATACTGCAAGATCCGCTTGGCTGCTCGCCAATGAAGCTCATGTGGCTGCTGCATATATCTTGACACGGCACTCACGGCATATGATATATCAGGCCTTGAGTGTGTCAAATAAAGTAGTGAACCAATCAATTGTCGATACATACTGCAATCTGCAAGCGGTGTAGAATCTCCCTCCTCAAGACTGATTCCAGAGAGGAATGGGAATGGGGCTGCCTTATATTCAGCCATATTAAACTTCAATAACAGGTTGGAAGCATATTTTTGCTGAGATATAGTGATCCCATCAAAATTTTGAGCTATCTCCAAGCCCAAAAAGTGACTCAGCAAGCCCAAATCGCTCATGTCAAAAGCTAGATTTAAGGCAGTTTTTAGCTTGTTTATTAAAGTAAGAATGCTACCAGTAATGAGAAGATCATCAACATAAAGTACAATAACCAACAAATTACCTTTAACTCGCTGAAGATACACATTCGGATCAGATTTGCATCTTTGGAAATTCTGAGAAAGAAGGAAGGAGTCCATCTTTAAGTACCAAGCTCTTGGGGCCTATTTTAACCCGTACAAAGATTTCTTCAATCTGCAAACCAATGATGGATCTGATGTATAACCCTCTGGATGCTGCATATATACCTCTTCAGCAAGGTCTCCATGTAAAAATGCACTCTTCACATCGATGTGGTGCACTTCCCAGTGCTTGGATGCGGCAATGGCTAAAACAAGGCGGATCGAATCCATCTTTGCAACCGGTGCAAAAGTCTTAGTGTAGTCCACTCCTTGGACTTGGGAGAAACCTTTTGCCACCAACCTTGCTTTGTATTTGCTGATAGTGCCATCAGCAGCAACTTTAGTATGGTAGACCCATTTACACTTCACTAATTTTCTTCCAGGTGGAAGAGAAACTAGCTCCCATGTGTTGTTCTTTTGAAGAGAACTGTACTCTTCATCCATGGCACTTTGCCATCTCGGATCTCGGTGGGAAGAATAGTATGATGTGGGATCTGAACCAGCCATCAAATAAAAAATCTCAGGAAGTAATGGATCGGCAATAGATAGTGCCATACCTGCTCTTTGAAAGTCTGCTCTTGTTCGTCTCGGATCAGCAGGATTTCCAAGGTTCGAACCAACAGATTGGAGAGTGTTTTGGGCCCACTTTGGTAACTGAGGAGTATCATAATGGTCGGATTCCGAACCTGATATGTCATGATCATCATATGCTACTGAAATATCAGAAATATCAGAACTCATACCTTCATTATCGCTGCACGGATCTTCTTCTAGTGAAGGCGGTGAATCGACAGTCTTTTCCTCGACTAGTTGCAATTCTTGAAGCGGTTCTTCAAATTGCACACTGCGCTCTATGAATATATTTTTAGATCTGATATCCATGAGTTTATATGCTTTTTATTCTTCCCCATATCCTATCAGTATGCACTCGGTACTTTGTGGATCCAAAGCTCGTCTCTTCTCAGAAGGAATTCTAGCCCATGCAGTAGAGCCAAAAACTCTCAAATTTGACACATCCGGTTTGTGACCAAAGAATGTTTTGAAAGGAGTCATACCTTTCATGGATGAATGTGGAACTCGGTTCTGTATGTATGCAGCAACATTGATTTCTTCAGCCCAAATATTTGCAGCCAAACCTTTTGATTCAATCATGCATGTAGCCATCTCTTTCAGTGACCGGTTTTTCCTTTCCGCTACACCGTTCTGCTGGGGTGTGTAGGGAACTGTATGTTGGATCTGAATTCCGCTTTGGGCACAAAGTTGTAGCAACTCGGACTTAATATATTCTCCACCATTATCATATCTAAGAGATTTTATCTTTCTCTCAGTGGCGGTCTCAACAGAAGCCTTAAAATCCTTGAATTTTCCAAGCACTTCTGACTTGTTTTTGAGAAAGAATACCCATGTAAAGTGGGAAAAATCATCAATAAATGTCAAAACATACCTTGAACCATTTAATGACATATGGGTCAGCGGACCACTGATATCAGAATGGATCAACCCCAAAATAGTAGAAGCTCTGCTAGCTTTGCCGCGGTCGAATCTGTGCTCGGGGTGCTTCCCAATGATGCAACCAGTGCATATTCCCTTCGAGGAACGGAGTTGTGGAAGACCATCTACCATGGATTTGTTTGATAACAGCAGCAAATACTTATAATTAATATGTCCAAATATTTCATGCCAAAGCCTACTAACCTCATTACCATGTGTGCGAAGAGCAGTGGGCTTTGCAAGCGGAATAAAGTGTGAAAACTCATAGCATTTTGCAGTGTGGTTTTCCTTTCCGACTGCAACAAGTCTTCCACTTTTGATATAAAAAATTTCAACTGTATTAGGGCTGAATGTAACTTGCTTCGGTTCACCAGTGTGTGTCATTTGATACACAGAAAGAATATTTGAAGCCAAGGAAAGCACATAGAGAACATTCTGAAAGCTTCCATGATCTACATGAATCGTACCTTTGCCCTTTGAAGAAATTTTTGAGTCATCTCCCAAATGGATGGGGATGGAGCTGTTTGGATCGAATGAGGAAAAATAATCAATATTTGCAGCCATATGATTTGATGCACCCGAATCTATCAAGAGAGTAGTGGGCTTCGAAACCGTTGCCATGAGTGCTTGTCCTCTTTCATGATCATCATTCCTATCCTTCTTCCTTGCACCGTCGGGAAGAGTTATGTTGTTCTTTTCCAAAAGGAGGGCCATTTGATCTATAGTCTTCTTCATACATGAAATTTCGGGATGAAAGTCACGATTGCAATAAGTACATTTAGATTTTTGGTTACCTTCTTTGCCCTTTTGCTTGAACTTCGAACTGGATGGTGCATCCGTTTGTTTGCCTTTGTCTTTTTGCTTGTGAGGCTCGAATTTGGGCTTCTCCTTCTTTTGCTTTCCTTTAACATTCGAGATCTTGGGTCCTTGAACATATAGAGCTGAATATTTGGATCTTATGGACCCCATTTGAATCAACTTGTCATGCTCTTTTGTGACGGACTCAATGAAGGCATTCAAGGTAGGCATCTTCCAATTCGGGGTAGTTAGCCGACCAGAATTGAAAGTAGAGACAAATACCGAATAATCTTTACCAAGCTTGCTTAGAATGGAGAGGATCAATTGTTTGTCCTCTTTGATAACTCCACTGTTCTTCAACTGCAAGTTCAAGTTCTTGAATTTTGTGAAGAATTCATTGATGGTCTCGAAATTCTCAGGACTAAGGGCAATCAATTCATTCTCTAATTGAAAAGCCCTAAGCTCATCCTGCTTGCCAAATAGTGTTTCAAGTTGCTCCCATATAGCTTTTGGAGTCTTCAATCCGCTGAGATGGAAGTGAAGATCTTTGGAGATGGAGAGACAAAGAAGACCATAAGCTTCATCAAGCTTGTTGTAGTGTTTGGTTCGATCTGACACATTGTTTGGCTCCAATTCAAGACCAAGAGTGACTCGGTAGTAACCTTTTGAACGTAATATGATGTCCATATCATCTTTCCAATCAAAATAATTGAATGGGGTGAGGATAGGCTTTGAAGAAGAGTATTCCATTGCTAGGAGCGAGTCAAACTGATGTAGATGAGCTTGCATGCAGAGTGTAGCGAATGCAAAAGAGGAGTTTGCATGCATAGTGTAGCGAATGCAAAGGAGGAGCTTGATAACCTGCAAATCACAATCAAACCAAGAACAATAAGGTCGAACAATCCACCCTTTTAGAGTTGCATCACACCTGGGATTGGAGATCAAACAATGTTGAATGGGTCCAATGTATCAGATCCAGGAATTATGTGGAAACTCAAGCTTCTGGAGTGGTATTGGATGTATTTTCAAGCTTTGCATGCACAGGAGCGAATGCCCTTGAGATATCTCATGCCAAAACTTTTTGCAATTTGAGCAATTCAGTCAAATCTTCTTGTAGAAACACTTGTAGAAAAGAGATCTTGTCCCTGCAATGGCTCTGATACCATGTAAAATTAGTCACAACAGATCTAATGAACAAGTAAATCAATCACAACAGATGAATATAGAAAATATGGTGTAAAACTGTGCAAAACATGCAGCAGTGCTCAATATCGCAGAAAGGGTGAATGAATTACAATAGAATACAATATCTGTCAATGAGCAATTCGAATTGACTAAGTAGGCCATTCGAATCACTGAATGGAGTAGCTTGACTCCAACTAGGAGTCCTCATCATCAATCGGTGGTGGTCATCAATGCACAAGAACCAGTCATCCAGGTGTCAATCTGAGTCTAACTGAGTGTGTCATGTGTAGCACTGATTAAGGGAAGGAGGCTCAGTGGGGGGCGCATGGGAGACTAACTGAAGTCAGAACAAGTCATCTAGTCAAACTGGAGGTCCAACGGAAGTGAAACAGTCAGTCGGGAGTGAAACTAGCCTCAAATCAGGGAGAATCGGAGCTAACTGAATGTAACTGAAGTGGAACTGCAGTGGTAGGTGAACAAGTGCGCCCTTCTCTGGCAGTAGGTGAGAAGTGGGCGCCTTTCAGCCTAGGAGGGCTAAAACTCTGAAGGAAGTGGCTCCCGGGTGCTAGAATAAGGTGGCTAAGGTGCTGGAGGCATCAAACTGGTGACTGGGATGCATGCAAAGTGCATGCAAACCCTAGAATTTGCATGCAAACCCTAATTGCATGCAAGATCCTAAAAAAGATGATGTGGATATCCGAACACGCGCGTGCAGAAGATTAGCTAAATTTTCACCGCCGCGCGCGCAGAAAATTAGCTTAATTTTCGCTGTCGCAACCCTTAGGAAAATTTTTCGAAAACAGTTAGAATTTTTTTTAAAAAGATTTCTTCTTCCTTTTGGCACAGAATTACCAACTTCTCCGCCGACTGTGTCGCAAAAGATAACCTTAACTTCTGCGCCCGCAAGCCTTCGTCGCTACGACCGCGTCGCAGGTTTTAAGGTTAAAATCGCCTCCATCGCAACTTTTAAGCCTGAAATTGCCGCCATGCGCAAATTTTAAGCTTAGATCCGCCACCAGTGTTGCTACTTTTAACATTACTTTTTCCGCACGCATCGCAGATTTTAAAGTTAAAATTGCCGCCGCCGCGCGTAGAACTTAACGTTAATTTCGTCGCTGCAGCCTTAGCAGCAAACACTTAGAAAATTTTCAAATTTTCAAAAACAGTTAGAAAAATTTAGAATTTTTCCTTCTTCTTTCTGTGATGATCATTGCTCAATCAGGAAGCATAATTAGAGATCATACTTCGCATATAACAAAACAATAAAAAGATGTAGTAAATTGCATCTCTTCATGTCAAAATAAAACAACAGAATAATATAAGATGGCAAGAGGCAAACAACAAATACAAAACTGAATGCTACTGTATTGGAAACAATTTAAAGCAAGCATTCAACCTGAAAAAGGGATTTTCTCCCTCCTTCCTCACTTCCATAAGATGAAATCAACGTAAGCAATTTTGCAATAATCCCCAAAATAGTCATGGGAATGATTTCCCATCTTAATCAAATAGAAGCTATGAGATATTCAAGTTTCTCTAATTCATTTTAAGTTCAAATACTACTAAATATAAACACAATGATTTATATCTCTATGAAGGGCCCAACAACCGTAGTGTTGAACCTTAAGCTCTGATACCATTCTGTCACATACCCACCCATCCATCCAAGTCAAGGGAGGGAACATGAAGCCAATCTATGGGGCTTTTTAAACAAACTCAGCTATTCATTAAATTCACAGCCATTAAATTAAGAGTGTGCAGATGCCATTTAAACAATTAAGCACAACGGAATTAAAAACTCATCCACACACATTATTTTCTATGCATACAACATATAAAAAACAATCATAAATCTAAACATTGCAGAAGTAAATGCATAGACAACAAGACACTTATCTTTGTGGTGAAATGGATCCAAACAACTAGCTATGCTGCTGCAACGTTCCTCCCAACCGTAGGTCTCTGCCCAGCCTGTATTATTTTAGCACTCAGAGACCACCCCCGAGCTGGGCATGATATCTACAAGGAAAAAGGGGACTCTCAAGCTCATTCATAGCCGAATAATCACTTGCATTTAAGCCAAGCCATTCCACAACTGGGTTTATCAGGCTAAATCTGAACCCTCTTCATTTGTGGATGCTTCCACTCAAGCACAAGCCAAAACAATGGAAACCCATTTCAACCCCAACAATCCCCTACACACAGAAAGCTCATAAACTAGGCATGGATACACATAACAGCAAAGTCCCAAGTGTTGGGCATGAATGGAAAACGTGGGCAACCAAAACGAAGTGAGAAATGGGGAAAACAACCCTGGGAAGGCAATTTCGTTTTTAGAAAACGTCCATGGGCATTCAAAGAGCTGCAATGGTCTCTACAAACCCCCAATTCGTGCTGTCTCCTTCCCAACAGGTAGGTAATACAAAAACGAGTTCCCAGCAATGCCAAAAGGGAGGAAAACACTGGAAATAAGTGGAGAAAAAAGCCCAGGTAGCTCCCAACAGGTCCGCAACACAAAAGCGCCCTCTTCCTAGCTAGAAGACTCAGAGAAACCAGAAAAACGTGGCTGGAAAACACCCAGGCAGTTCCAAAAACGTGAGAGAGTGAAGTTTGGTCATGAATAATGGCTTGGGAAGGCAATTCGTGGGTGTTTTCTTTCCCAAGAAGGAGAAAAACGATTTTCCATGAGGGTGGCTTTCCCATACTCAAATTTGGATAGCCATACCTCCCCAATCCCCAAGGCATTAACTACTTCACCCAACTCTTGGGAGAAATGAATGATTGGGCACCAAAGTCAACATGGGTAGTTGATGGTTGATGGGTTCTCTCATTGACACTTGGCTTGACTTCATTGGCTCAAGGGTTTGAATATTTCCCTCCCAATTCCTTATAATATCATGCCCCCATCTCTTGTTGCATTAAATAGCTAGTTGTGGGTATTTATTTAAAAATGCATATTTACAATTCCCATGGTTCACTAGCACATGGGTAGCATAATATCCAATACTTGCCTCTTCAAGGTCGAGCGTTCACTAGCGGGGCCTTGGACTTGAGCTTCACGCTAGGAATCATACATAATATGCATACAATATTTACATTATAACCCAAAATATTGCAAGGGTCAAAATGGGAATGTGACAAACTCTCGATTGAATCAACATAAGGATATGGGTTGGTTAATTTAGAACAAAACATGGTTGATTTGGCTTCCAACTTTTCAAAGAATGAACATAAGGAAGTGTTCCTACGTGTGTTTTCTATTTCAACTATTGGATCACTAGCCGTAGTGGGAGGTATTGGATTGTCAACTGTGGGTAGTCGTTATTAATATAATGGGACTATGTGATATGCCTAGGGTTCATCTTTCACCCTTTACATTTTGAACAACCACATACTATTGGGGTTTCATAAAAGAGATCCAGTTGACACTAAAGTACCATTGGTCCATGATGGTTATTGAATGATGGCATGTTATGGTTGGTGGGGTAAAGTGGCCTTCCATCTTCATCTACCATCTACCTACACTATGTTTCTCTAGATAAGACATTATGGGTTTTTGGAAGTGGTGGAATATTACGTGCATTTGAACTTGATCCAAAATTAGGGTCTGGCAAAAGTTAATGCGTAATTATTCAATGCTCATGCAAAGACAACATGAATTCAATTAGATAGTCAATAAATAAATAAATATGGACTTACTGCTGATGACAAGGGAGAACTTGAACTTGGAACTATATGTAATGAGTTGAAAGTTGAATAATTAACCATTTGATTTATCACTCTTTTTGCCCTTACATTTGAGTCAAAAATACAATCAATACATGTCTACATTATGTTTCCGATGCAACTTGATCCCCAATTTTTTTGTAAAATTGTAGGTCCCCTCCTTTGATCTTACTCAGAGTTTGTTTCATCTTACCCCTGACACTTAGTTTTCTTTAAAAATAACAAAAGAAAAGGCATTTCCGCAGTCCTAAGTTCCGCATCATGCCTTTTCCGCAGTTCCAAATCATGCATTTTCCGTATTTCTGCATGTCCAATGTCGGGTTGCGGATTGCATGTCCAACCGTTTGAAACTATATCCACAATCCCGCAATTTCGCAATCCCGACTTTCCACCACCCCGGGTTTCCAATTTTGAATTGCGGATTGTATTTCTGACTTTTAAATTTGTTCCTATAATCTTGCACTTCCGCAATATTGCAATCCCGCTTTTTCGTAGTTTCGATTGTGGATTGCGGAATGCGGATTGATTTTTTCTGGTTTGTTGAAAGGTCTCCCGCATTTTCGCAATCTGCATGCCCGCAATTCTGCATGCCCGCAATCCTGCATCCCGCATTTCTGCATTCCGCAGCCCTGCACCTTAGCGTTATCACATTTCCGATTGCGGATTGCGGACTGCATTTCCGACTTTGGAATTGCATTCCATATTTCTGCGTTCCCCCATCTCGCTTTTCCACATCCCGCAGTTCCGCTTTTCCGCAATTCCGATTGCAGATTGCGGATTGCATTTTTGAATGTTGGAAAATGGTGTCCGCAATTCTGCAATCCCACACCCCTGCAGGCCCGCATTGCGGATTGCAGGAGGATGGTTTTTTGACCATTTTATAAATCCTTTTTCGACTACGGAAGGATGACTTTTGGTCATTTTCAAGGGCCTTTTCTGACCTCCCGCCTCTATGTTATTTATCATTTTTTACATTGAAACATGAACGTGAAAGGATGAATCTTATGTTTTATAAAGAATATTGATAAATCATAACTCTGAAGTTTGTATTTTGTTCATTTAAGAATGAATTATTCTTATGCATCGATTATGAGTTTTGCTTATACATTGGTTTTGTTGTTTCCTTAGGACGCGTGGAAGATGAAAAGCTGTGAGCAGAAGAAGCATAGGCACAAAGGACAAAGTGGGAAATCCAAAAGACGCAGAGGAAATCGAAGTGATCAGTCATGATGCAGTGGGAGCTGAAAGACTATGCGTAGATGAAACAATTGGCATAAGAGACAAATCAGGCAATCCAAAGGACGAAGAAGGAGCCGAAATGATCAGTCATTCAAGACAAATTCTCTTATAATATAAATAGGGGGAAATGGTACTAGAACAAAGAATTTTTCTAGTGAATTAGAGACTGGATACATTGTGTAAGAGAACTATTTTCCTGCTAATGTGGAAAGACTTGTTCACTGGGAAAAGCTTGCATTGATTTTGTGTGGGAAGTTGTGGCTGACAGAGCATAACTATTTCTTCTTCTCTTTATGTTAATGCTATGAGATCTTTTTGATTTTGTTGAACTATTTCAATGATGGTGAACAATTTCTTTATCTATGCAAATGTCTATGTGTAAATAGAGTAATAAATTGTGTTAATTAAAATCAAAGCTATCTTTGGTAATTTTCTGCTGGGAATGTGCATATTTTATCTTAAAATCAAAGCTATCTTTGGTAATTTTCTGCTGGGAATGTGCATATTTTATCTTAATAGCTATTTGTTGGATTTGTATGAGGATTTTAAGATTACCACTCTTATTTAAATTTGCTCCTTGCAAGGATAGGTTATCTTAGTGTATAATAAGGTTAGATAATTGATAAGGTAGAAGAGGTAATATGGGAGGTAAGAACCTAAGCATCACTTGTGTGGTTTCTGCCTATCAATTATAAGTTAAATGCATTAGTTAGATTAGAAGCACTTGCATATTCATACCCTTAAACATAAAATATAAACAGTGGGCCGGGCCGCAATCGGTACATAAATTAAACATACACACCTACGGTAGCCGGACTGTTAACCAGATGGATTCCCCATACCAAACAATGAGTAATCTAATTGGGATTATTCATTAGGGAGAATACCTACTGTTGATGCTGGGATTTTTCGGGAATATACAGTTTTTGCGCTAGAAGGAGGGCCATCGGTGCATGGCTGGCAGAGGAAATCCATTTTCAAGAGGAAATTTCTTTGGGTCTCCATTGAAAATAAACAAACCATAAGAATTAATTTCTGAAACTGATCATCAAGAAAAGTTGGATTCTGAAACTGATCATACCGAACATTTATATGCTGTTCCTCACGCAGAAGTAGATAACTTTAGGAGACATACTACATCATACGTGAGGAAACTTGGTGGATAATCAGTGGTATCTTTACTACCTAGAATGCAAGCTCCTAGAAGACAAGTTGTGCAAACTAGGGATTCTATGCTTGTGGAATCTTTGGAAGAATTAGTTGATTTATCATTACAAGATATACCAGATCCCTGTTGATGTATATGTAACTTCGGAGTGTATTTCATCTATGTATTTCATATATATTTATTGTACCCTTACTAGAGATGTGTTATTCCTCTATAAGGAAGTGTCGTCATGTGGATTGACAAGTGTCGCAAGTGTGTGTACTTGCCGATGGGTTATTAGACCACCATGTGTGGGGTCGGCCCTGAAATATATATTATATTGTGGATGTATCTAGATATACAAGTCGGCCCCATAGTGTAACTGGGCAAACAGGTTAAGTATAAATAGAGACCGGGAGATCTCTATTTGTATCATTCGGAAAGTCACACTTCTCTCACTCAGAAAGTGGTGCACTAGTGAGGAGGAGGATCATCTGCTCTAGGAGACTATCTTAAATGTATTTTGGTTGTACTTTGGTTGAGCCATTTCTCTCTCTATCTTTGAGGAAGTTGTGGGGTTTTTCACCTTAGGGTTTTCCCCACGGAAACTCTGTGTCTCTTGTCTCTCATGCTTTTGATTCTTGTGATGCTTGTGATGCTTATTGTTAGTGTTATGCATTGATATACTGTATATGTTATTCTCTCAGTAAAGATCCAAGAGTATTGTGAATTAATGCTCAAAATTTAACATGGTATCAGAGCTAACCTGAGAAGAAGACATTTTGCAGTGACAAAAACTTGAGTTTCTTGTTTATTGGGTTTCTCTCCACAATTTTTGGAAAAGCAGTATAGTAGATTGACTCTACTAATCAAGGAGAATCTATCTGTCCAATCAGAATTCAATTCTGAGCATTTTCAGATTTGGCCCTAAAAATTAGGGTTTCCACAAAAATAGGAATTTCTAAAATCTGAAGACATAGCTGGAAGCTCCTTGCAAAAATCGAAGTTTAGAGCTTTGGATCGAGATTTTTGGCTGGGTAGCTCTCCGGGAAACTCAAACCCTAATTCAGGGCTCTCCCTAGTGAACCCAAGAGGACAAAAAGGCAAATCTGAAGGGTAAAGCTTTGTTGATCTCAAATTCAAAATACACCAGGCTGATCATCTCATCAAGGCGCATATTTCTAACCTTTCAAAAAATTGAAATTCACATTTTGAATTTTTAGGGTTTTTTTCGACAAACCCTAATCCAGGACCAGATCCAGTTTTTAGCATTTCAAGTGGTAAGACCTAAATCTTTTCTATTTGCATTTGAAGTACTCTTTAAGATGTCTCACCACACCAAGCTTGAGGATAAGCTTGAAGGGGCTGACAACTTCCGAGCTTGGAAGTATAGGATTGGGTTAATCCTGGAAGAGAATGAGTTGCACTCATATATAAAAGAAGACATCCCTATCCCAGAGGATGAAGAGGCCAAGGTATTGCATAAGAAGAACTTGGTCAAGGAAAAGAGAATCATTGCTGATTCTATTAAAAACCATCTCATACCCCATGTTTCTTCTCTAAAGACACCCAAGGAGATGTTTGACTCTTTGACCAAGCTATTTGAAGGAAAGAACATAAATCGGAAGATGACCCTGTGGAACCAATTGAAAGGAGTAAAGTTTTAGAATGGAGAAGCCATTCAATCTTATTTTTCTAGGGCCTCCCATATTAAGGAACAACTGGAAGTAGTAGATGAAATGGTGGAGAATGGTGAAGTTGTCATGACCACTCTGAATGGCCTACCCAGGTCATGGGACTCCTTTATTCAAGGAATCTGAGCAAGAAAGAAGTTGGTATCCTTCAACAGACTACGGGAAGAATGCTCACAAGAAGAAGCAAGACTTGTGGCATGAGAAGAAAAGATGGGGAATGAAGATCAAGCTCTTGCAACTCACACTAAAAGAAGCAAGCCCAAGAAGGAGCACTCTCGCTTCAAGAGATCCTATCAAAAGAATAAGAAGGATCTAAGATGCTTCACATGCAATGAGAAGGGTCACTTTGCCTCAGATTGTCCCAAGAACAAAAGGGATAATAACAACAACTCCAGCAAGAAGAAGAAGGGCAACAAAAGAAAGTTCTATGCTCATGCTGCTGAGGATGATGAACCTCCAAAGAAGAAGGCTAGGGCAGAAAGTGATGATAGTGATGATGACTCATCAAGTGAAGAAGAATATGTTCTAATCTTTGCTCTCACAGGTACTATCTCCCATGGTTGTAATGATTGGTTGATTGACAGTGGGGCTTCCAAACACATGACTGGGTTTAAGGAGTCTTTTGTGAATCTATCTGAACATGAATCACCTCATAAGGTGAAACTTGGGGATGATTATCAATACCCAATCAAAGGAAGTGGTGAATCTTCCTACAACCTAGATTCTGGAAAATCTTTGAAGATGAAAGAAGTCCTTTATGTACCTGGGCTCAAGAAGAACTTACTCTCCATCTCTGCATTGGATGCAAAAGGTATGAGGGTTTCATTTGTGGATGGCCAAGTCCTAATGTGGCCAAAGGGTAAAACAATCGATGATGCAGTAGTGATTGGAGAGCAAGAGGGAGGTTTGTATAAATTGAAGGGTCAACCTGAACATGCCATGATACATGAATCCATGGAGCCAAGTGAACTTTGGCATAAAAGAATTGCTCATATGCATTATAGGGCACTTCCAATTGCAAGAAAGGATGTAGAGGGTCTTCCTGAAACCAAGACCAAACATGAAGGTGTTTGCAAAGGATGTGAAAAAGGTAAGAACATTAAGAAGGCTTTCCCAAGCAGTGAAAGCAAGGCAAAAGATATCCTGAAAATCATCCACTCAGATGTATGTGGTCCTTGTCATCCAGTTCTCTGAGTGGGTATGTTTATTATGTCTCATTTATTGATGACTTCTCCAAGAATACTTGGGTATACTTTTTGAAGAATAAAAATGAGGTGCTTAATAAGTTCAAGGAATTCAAAACCTTGATGGAGAATCAAACTGACAAGAACATCAAAACATTCAAATCTGACAATGGTGGAGAACTCACCTCAGGTGACTTTAAGAAGCTTTGCAGTGATTCAGGGATTAAGAGGGAGTTGACTGCTCCTTATAATCCTCAACAGAATGGAGTTGCAGAAAGGAAGAATAGAACAATCATGGAAGCAACAAGGGCAATGCTGCATGACCAAGATCTACCTATGCATCTATGGGCAGAAGCAGCTAGGACAGATGTATATGTGCAGAACAGAACACCCCACAAGATATTGGACAACAAGACATCAGGAGAGGTCTTTTCTGGTAAGAAACCTGAAGTCAGTCATCTCAGAATATTTGGTTGTCCAGTATACACTCATGTCCCAAAGGAAAAGAGGACTAATCTAGATCCTTCTGGAAAGAAGGGTATCTTTGTGGGTTACAGTGAAAGCTCGAAGGCTTACAGAATATACTTTCCAGGGTTCAAGAAGATTGATGTCAGCAGGGATGTAATTTCCTAAGTCTGACATTTCAAAATTTTGTTTAAGACTGAATTTCACATGGGTTATAAGCTTAGGGTCACTACCAGTAAGAATAAGGTCATCAACATATAGAACAAGTATGATGAGATGGTTTCCTACTTTCTTGGTATAGACGTTGGGGTCAGAATGGCATCTAGAAAAACCAGTGTCAAGGAGAAAGTTATCCATTTTGGCATACCAAGCTCTAGGAGCTTGCTTAAGGCCATATAAGGATTTCTTAAGGCGGCAGACAAGGTTAGAGTTATTCTGAACATAGCCAGGAGGTTGTTCCATGTAAATTTCCTCCTATAAATCACCATGTAAGAAGGCAGACTTGACATCCATTTGATGGACTTCCCAGTTGTGTAAGGCTGCAAGGGAAAGAACAAGGCGGATGGAGTTCATTTTTGCGACGGGAGCAAAGGTTTCATTGTAGTCAATCCCTTCAACTTGGGAAAAACCTTTGGCAACTAACCTTGCCTTAAGTCGTTCAACACTTCCATCTGATGCATACTTAGTTCTGTAGACCCATTTACATCTGACAAGTTTTCTTCCTTTTGGAAGAGGTACAAGATCCCAAGTATCGTTTGCCATTAAGGAACGATATTCTTCATCCATAGCTGCATCCCAATCTGGATTCCCTGAAGCTTCTGCAAAAGTTTCTGGATCATGATTCTTGGAAACTTGAGCCAAAAGAGAAGAGGCTCGCTGAAACTGAGAACGCGTTCGACGTTGATCTCTAGGATCACCGGCAAGATCACCAGCTGCTTCACATGTTGAACGGACCCATCGAGGAAGCACTTGTGTTGGTGCAGCTGGAGGAACATGAGCAGGCGGAGGTGGTTTTTCATCCTCACTATCATCATCAGAAATTGGAGTTGGAAACCTGTCAAGGAAGTTGGAAGAAGAAGAAGAAAGCACAAACGCCGAATCAGGCTCGCAGGCCAAAGATGGCACAATCACCGAGTTAGGCTTGCAGGCCAAGATATTTTCATCAAATTTAACATCTCGTCTAATGATTATATCATGAGAATGTGGTTGAAGAAGTCTATAACCTTTTACATCTTCAGAATATCCAACAAATATGCACTTTTCACTTTTAGGCTGCAATGCTTTCCGTTTTTCATCTGGAATGTGAGCCCATGCTTCACTACCAAACACACGGAAGTGACTTACATCAGGTTTAGTTTTACTCCATGCTTCTTCCGGTGTTATACCTTGTAATGCTTTAGTGGGGGTGCGATTAACTATGTAATTTGCACAATTAATGGCTTCAGCCCAAAATTGAAGACTTAGTCCCTTAGATTGGATCATACAATTAGCCATTTCTTTTAAAGTGCGGTTCTTCCGCTCAGCTACACCATTTTTTTGTGGTGTATATGGAACAGTGTGCTGTTGTTGGATGCCTTGTTCAGTGCAGAAAGTAGTGAATTGTTTGTTAACATATTCTCCTCCATTGTTAGATCTTAACTTAATAATTTGATGACCAGATTGTTTTTCCACAAGGGCCTTGTAGGCCAAAAACATGTTAAATACTTTGCTCTTAAGTTTTATGAAATAAACCCAAGTGCGTCTGGTGTAATCATCAATGAAAGTTAAGAAATATTTAAAACCAGAAAATGAAGCAGATGGAAGAGGACCACACAAGTCACTATGCACAAGCTCCAAGGGAACCGAGGCGTACCAAGAGGCACGTTTGTCAAAACTGTCCCGATGATGTTTTTCGAGTACACAACCGGAGCAAACACCATCTCTGCAAGATACCATCGGAAGACCTGTCACCATATTTTCTTTACATAGTTGTTGCAATGAGCGATAATTTAAGTGACCAAATCACTCATGCCAAAGTTTGCTCAAGGTATCACTATGAGCAACAAAAACTGAAGGGAAAGGTGATGACCCAAAGTTGTTAAACTTGTACAACCTGGTAATATCATCAACAATTTCGGTAGCTAGGACCTATTGAGGATCTTTAAAATCCTTGATTACAACTTGGTGAGGTGTAAAGGTCACAGTTTTACCTTCACCAGAATGAGTGATCTGATAGATTGATAACAAATTGTGAGAAATTCTTGGAACACATAGTACATCACTAAAATGACCATTATCTACTGGAACTGTTCCAGCTCCTACAACACTTAGAGATCTATCATCACCAACAAATATTTGTTTGGTGTTACATTCATGCATAGTAGAAAAGATGGCTTGATCCTTAGCCATATGATAAGATGCTCCAGAATCAATGAGCCATTCATTTGAAGTAGAAGAAGAAGACGCATTATAAGAATAACCAAAAGCACAAAGTGCATGTCCATGAGAGGCAGATTCTGAAGGCGAATCTAGGCTGATGTGGTGCTTCTTCATTGCTGCTTCCAAGGCTGCCATCTTCTTGAAACACTTAGATTCATCATGATTATCTTTCCCGCAATAGTTGCAATTACGCTAAGTCTTCTTGCCTTTTGGCTTGGATCCTTTGTCATTTTTTAAAGAAGGAGTTGACTGAGAGGGTTTTGGACCCTTGTTTGACTTATTATTGCGAAAATTTTGTTTCTTGGGAGGCTTGGAATTTTCTTTCTGTTGGGACAATAGGATTTCCCAGATGTATCTGCATTGTTGATTATTCCAAGATGAATGAGTTTATCTTGTTCCCTAATCAAAGATGAATGAGTTTATCTTGTTCCCTAATCAAAGAATCACAAAAGGATTCAAGACTAGGCTCTTGATAGCTAGCTGCATTCAAGGATGCTTTCATGGAGTAAAATGTAGATACAAAAACAGAATATGCAGGTCCAAGTTTGGAAAGAATATGATAAATGCATTGTTTGTCTTCCCTCTCAATCTTACATTCTGCACATAAGAGCTTAAGAGTTTTGTACTTAGATAAATAATCTTGAATGCATGAAAAGTCACTTGGATTTAAATAAATCAACTCATTTTCGAGTTGGTGACCTCGAATTTCATTGTTTTTACCAAACACAGATTCCAACTTGTCCCAAGCAGCATTAGGTTCATCAATTCCAGATATGTGGAATCGCAAATCAGTAGAGATTGACATCCCAATCAATCCACGAGCTTCATCACATCTATTTGCCCATTTTATTTTCTTATCATCATCAGTGGGTTCTTTTTCTTTCCCTGTGGTAATTCTGAAAAGTCCCCTACTTCGAAGAACATCCTCCATACGAGATTTCCATGAGAAATAGTTGGAACTGTTAAGTAGAATATCACAATGGGAGGCCATATTTGTAAATTAATGGCTGTAAAAGCAGAAACCAATAGTCTGTATGTGAAGAGCTAAAAAAAATAGGCAGTTTAAAAAAAAATGGCACTGAAAACGGACTCTGTATGATGAAGTTATGCTTGAACAAAGAAACTGTTGAAGATGTCCCCAATCGTGACGTGGCAACTAGAGAATGTCCAGCAAAAAAAAAGAACCCCCCTCTTCCCAAGATGAACCTTTTGACAATCACTTTACAATAAATTTGCTTTAAGTGAACCACTTTTGTAAAATAAGTGATTTCACTTTTACAATGATATTACTTTTAAATAGTGCAACAATAAAAAAAACTTAAGTGACTCACTTGTATTTTTATTTTTTATTATTTAAGTGAGATGCACTTTTACAATAAAGTAACTTGAAATTAGAAATTGCATGCACTTTAACTTCGTAAGACTTGAACTCAAGACCTATTAAGGAATAAACCAACTTTGAACCAAGTGAGCTAGATTAAAATGTATGTAAAATATGGGAATGAGGAAGGGTTTTTTTTTTTGTTTTTTTGTTTTTTTGTTTTTTGTTTTTTTGTTTTTTGTTTTTACTCTTCTTGCTCGGTTTGCGTGCTTGCCCTTTTTCCTATAAAACAAATCAAAAATCGAAACAAATTTTTTTTTTCCACACTTGTGGAGTTAGATCTTGTTAGCTTGCCCGGAAAGTCTACGTTTTCTCGCTGTTTCTGATTTGCCGAGATCGCGCAAAGTGCACGGCAAAGAGCATATGCAGCCGAGAAAAACCCTTTCCCTTTCTGTTTCTGATTTGCCGAGATCGCTCAAGGTGCACGACAAAGAGCATACGCAGATGGAAAAGCAAAAATCCGAACCCAAAAAAATCTAACAGTAAAAAGATGAAATATGAGATTTTTTCTTTTTAAAAAACGAAAATAAAAATAAAAATGCGTCACTGTAACATTATACCTTCAGATCTGATGAAATACGCGTTTCTGGAGCAACCGGGAAACGTTTTCGATCAAACAAAAACTATTTCCCAATGGAAACGACGCTCCGGACGCAATGGAACACCTCCCACAGCCCAAAAATGCACAGAAATACCAGAACTAGAAACCCTTTCGAGTTTCGGCAATAACAGTTCAAGATCTAGATTATAACCGGAAGCGGCACTTCATAAAAGCTCTGATACCATGTTCGGGTACACAGGGTACTACCAAAGGACCAAACACCAAGAGAAACCACTTCACACAAACAGATCACAGATCAACACACCGATGTTTTGACGTGGTTTAAACCCTCTTGAGGGAAACACTCCATGGCCCCCGGCCAAATAGCTTCTACGGGACAATTTATTATGCAAAGAAAGAAAGTTACAAATGAGCTTCTCATAATCGATGAACTAAACAATGACCCTCCATGCTCTTTAAATAGAGATCATGGACCAATCGGGTGTTAAGCTATGGATCAAGGTTAGGTTTGATCTAAGAGAAGTTGAGCCGTCGGATCACTCTATGTCGGAAACATATCATGACCATCGGATTAAGTATTTACAAATGCATACTAATGCATACTAAAGAAACACACTATCCCTAACGGATATATTACACAAGTTCATCTTAACTAACTCCTAAGTGTCTAAATATCCTAACAAGTTGTTCGTGAGTTTGAAGATCCGCAAGAACCTGTAGATCCACCCCGTGAGGATAACTCTCACAAGAGGAAACCTGCATGGGCTAGAGAGCTCATTCAAGATGCAGAAATATTTGGCATTCCAGAAGAAGAACACAGAGCAAAGAAAAGAACTAGATCACATACCAGCTATGTTGCTTTACTCTGTGACATTATGAACAAAGAGCCTTCCAGTTATGAAGAAGCAGCGGAAAAGAAAGAATGGAAGGATGCCATGGTTGAGGAATACCAATCAATAATGAAGAATGGTGTTTGGGATGTTGTCCCAAGACCTAAAGAGAAGTCTGTTGTGACTTCCAAATGGATTTACAAAATCAAGCATGCTGTAGATGGCAGTGTAGAGAAATACAAGGCAAGATTCGTAGCTCGTGGCTTCTCTCAGAAAGAGGGAATAGATTATGAAGAAACTTTTGCACCTGTAGCCAGGTATACTTCCATCAGAATAGTAATTTTCCTGGCTGCAACAATGAAATGGAAAATACACCAGTTGGATGTCAAGACTGCTTTCTTGAATGGTGTAGTTGAAGATGAAGTATATGTGGAGTAGCCACTCGGTTTTGAAATACATGACAGGGAGTCATATGTGTGCAGATTGAAGAAAGCCTTATATGGCTTGAAACAAGCTCCCAAAACCTGGTATGGTAGGATGGACATTTTCCTATCTAGTTTGGGCTTTACCAAGAGTAAAGCGGATTCCAACCTCTACTACAAGGTTGAGGAAGGAAATCATGTGATTCTACTCCTGTATGTGGATGACTTATTTGTAACAGGAGATAACAGACTGATTGTAGATACTAAGAGAAAGCTTGCTGCTGAGTTCGATATGAAATATTTGGGAAAGATGCATTATTTCCTAGGTATGGAGGTGTGGCAGAGTGCAGGTGGGATCTTCCTTGGTCAAGGGAAGTACACAGTAGATATCCTGAAGAGATTCGGGATGATGGATTGCAAGGCCATGGCCACACATATGGCATTGAATCTAAAACTTCTATGTGATGCTTCATTTGAGCTGGTTGATGTCTCTATGTATCGTCAGATGATTGGGTCCTTGATGTACCTGATGAACACGAGACCATATATTTGCTTTGTTGTGAACACATTGAGTCAGTTCTTGACAGATCCGAGGAGTGTTCACCTGGTTGCTGTAAAGCATGTTCTGAGGTACTTGAAGGGTACAGTGGATTATGGGCTCAAGTATGAAGCGAATCAAAAGTTTAACCTGCAGGGTTATGTTGATTCAGATTGGGATGGCAGTGCCGCAGATAGGAAGAGCACATCTGGGTGTTGCTTCAGTATGGGATCAGGTGATCTCTTGGTTTAGCAGGAAGCAGTCCTGCATAGCACTGAGTACTGCTGAGGCAGAATATGTTGCAGCCTGTTCAGCTAGTTGTGAGGCAGTATGGCTACGAAAGCTACTGTCTGAGTTATTTGATCTCTCATTGGATGCTACTGGTATCTTCTGTGATAACCAGAGTTGTGTGAAGCTGTCTGAGAACCCAGTGTTTCATGATAGGTCGAAACACATAGAGATAAAATATCACTATATCAGGGATATGGTGCAGAGAGGAGCTGTGAAGCTCCTATACATTGCGACGGATGAGCAGATTGCAGATGTGCTGACGAAGCCACTAGCCAGGGTGAAGTTCGAGTACTTTAGGGAGAGGCTTGGCGTTCTTCAGATTGATGACACTTCGAGGAAGAAGTGATGGACACATTTGCTGAAGCCATTCCAAGCATATTGGAAGGAGGATCCTTCACATGGCTGTGGATGTAAGCACTGGATGATGAGCATCAGGATGATGTTCTAGTTTCTGCTTTGTATGATTAGTTGGATCATTTATATATATATGTATGTACGCATCATGTTAGATGCTGGATATGATCAGTTGGATCATTTATATTTATATGTATGTACGCATCATGTTGGATACTGGATATGATCAGTTGGATCATTTATATGTATGTATGCATCATGTTGGATGCTGGATATGATCAGTAGGATCATTTGTATGTATTTTGTATATGCATCATGTTGGATGCTTGGACCATGTATCTGTATATGTATCAGGTGGATACATTGTATGATCAGGTGGATCATGTATGGTGATATGTATCATGTATTTTTATTTGTATCAAGTGGATACATTGTATGATCAGGTGGATCATGTATGATGATATGTATCAAGTAGATACTTGGTATGCATAAGGTAGATGCATTGTATGATCAGGATGATCATGGATGACGAGCTTCAGGATGTTGCTCTAGATGACATGCAGCAGGATGTTGCAGTGATGATGATCAGGATGATCATGTGTACATTAGGATGATGTATGGTGAGTATCAGGTTGATACTCTATGGCCATGGATCAGGTTGTGCATATGAGCATATAATTTGGCCCTGGGAGATTTGCAGATAGTCTTTTGAGGTTTTGCCTATGGCATATAATTTGGCCCTGGGATATCTGGAAAATGCTCTTTCGAGGTTTTTCTCTGGGAGGACATATAATTTGTCCCTGGGAGATCTGCAGATAGTCTTTCGAGGTTTTTCCTATGGCATATAATCTGGCCCTGGGATATCTGGCAGATGCTCTTTCGAGGTTTTTTGCTATGGCATATAATATGTCCCTGGGAGATTCGATAGGTTGGGCTGTGTGCCCGTAATAAGTCATGGGATGCTCTTGCGAGGTTTTTCCATGACCACATATAAACTGTCCCTGGGAGATCCTATAGGTAGAGCTGTGTGCTCGTAACAGCCTGGGATGCTCTTGCGAGGTTTTGTGGTGAGGTCACATATAATATGGCCCTGGGAGATCCTATAGGTAGAGCCGTGTGCTCGTAACAGCCTGGGATGCTCTTTCGAGGTTTTTTGATGCACGTAATAAGTCCTAAGGATTCCACAGTATGGCCAGTGATAACGAAGACGTGTAGGTGGTGGGCCTACATCCAGTATGAAAAAGGACTGGCTCTGTAAAACTTCCTATGATGAGTAGAGTCAGAGATTGGTTGAGATAGCAGCAGCAGTGACGATGATGATGACGATGCATCGATGACGATGATCCCAAGAAGAAGACTTGTCTAGCAGATCTGTGTCGAGAAATACCTTCCTAGTTAAGAGGGAGTGTTGATGTATATGTAACTTCGGAATGTATTTCATCTATGTATTTCATATATATTTATTGTACCCTTATTAGAGATGTGTTATTCCTCTATAAGGAAGTGTCGTCATGTGGATTGACAAGTGTCGCAAGTGTGTGTAATTGCCGATGGGTTATTAGACCACCATGTGTGGGTTCGGCCCTGAAATATATATTATATTGTGGATGTATCTAGATAGACAAGTCGTCCCCATAGTGTAACTGGGCAAACAGGTTAAGTATAAATAGAGATCGGGAGATCTCTATTTGTATCATTCGGAAAGTCACACTTCTCTCACTCAGAAAGTGGCGCACTAGTGAGGAAGAGGATCATTTGCTCTAGGAGACTATCTCAAGTGTATTTTGGTTGTACTTTGGTTGAGCCATTGCTCTCTCTATCTCTGAGGAAGTTGTGGGGTTTTTCACCTTAGGGTTTTCCCCACGGAAACTCTGTGTCTCTTGTCTCTCATGCTTTTGATTCTTGTGATGCTTGTCATGATTATTGTGATTGTTATGCATTGATATACTGTATATGTTATTCTCTCGGTAAAGATCGAAGAGTATTGTGAATTAATGCTCAAAATTTAACAATCCCATTAATCAAATGAGGCCTAATTCTACGGCAACAAACACTACTCCACGCACACAGACTCATACACCCCCACATTCTCTTAGGCTTATTGCTAATGTGGCTCACAATGTCAATCAACCACCTACATGGAGAGCCAGAGGTCCACTCAACCTAGTTGCTCCTTTGCATGATTTTCCTAAGCACCTAGAGCGAGTGCTACCTAAGTTTGAACCTGAAAAAGGGATCTCTGCTGAATATCACCTAAAGATATTTTACTTGGATTTGAACCTGTTAAATGTGGAGCATGAGGATGTAGTGTGCAGATTGTTCCCTTACACTTTTGAACCAAGAGCATCATCCTGGTATTTTAGCTTACAAGCTAATTCCATAGCAGATTGGGATAGTTTTGAAAAGGTTTTTTTGAATAAGTTTGGTACCCAAAATACCGTGGCTTCACTTATGAAGGAATTATTGTCTATGAGGATGGAAAAGAAGGAGAAAGTACAAGAATTTAATCACAGATTTACTACAATTTTAAATAGTTTCAGCGCTGCAACTAAACTTGCTGAAGAATCATTGGTAGAATATTATACTACATCACTTATCCCATCCATAACCATGTTTGTCAAAAGAGCTGTTAAAACTACTCTAGCAGAAAACTATGATGAGGCAAAGAAAGTAGAAGTAGACATAGATAGTATCATCTAACATTCTTTGGATTTGGAAGTAAAACCTACAGTAATAAGAAGCCTTTAATATTGACCAGACCTAAAGAAGAATCTGCAAATGAATTAGAAAATGTGGTCAAAATGGTTCAAAAGTTATGCAATAAAATAGTAGATAACCACTTATACTATGAAACGAGAACTGTATACTATGAACGAGAACTCTAGCCTTAAAAACGATGATTTTTGCACCAAAAACACCCCCCTAATAGAAAAGTGTTGATACCAGTATACACGTATTTTTTTTCAGGGTAAAAAATAGATCCATGGCCTAAACATCCCATACTGTTGTTTACAAAAACTTTAAAATCAACCCCTAAATTGGAAAAATGTATTTTTCCTTTAAGAGATAAATTACAACTTTTTGGAAACTTGCATATTAAACAAAAAAAAAATTTCATAAATAATTTCACCACTCTAACCATATAAAAACAAATAAATTATGATGCGATTCATAATGAAATAATATATTAGACCATACAAGAACAAATGGTTCATATAAATATTCAAAAAATCCTCTAGAGTTTCAATTACAAACATCATACTAATAAAAAACATCTAAAATGATTCATGTGAAATTATTCAAATTCATCCATGGATTCTGATCCCCCATTAGAATCTACATTCTCTGCAGATGAAGGACTGGATGAAGATGTAGATGACCCATATTCTTCTCTATTATCAATGGGTGCACCATCTGAGTCTACATCTATGCCCATCATTTCAAATGTCATATTCCTTCGGGATCTACGGCTTGGTTTAACAGACTCCCATCTTGCAACTTCTTGTTTTGGAAGCAACCTCTTGATAAAACTTATAGTCTTGGAGCGAAGAGTGTCTTTCTTTGTCAACTTGAAATCATAAACAAGTATATGAACTTCCTCTAATTTCAAGATGTCAATGCGGCGGTGATTTATTTTTTGACCCTTTCTTTTTCTCTTTCTGCAAACCTTTTTCTCAACCAACATCTCTTCCTTGTACACACCATCAAATGGGTGTGTATCCGTTGCATACCAATGTATTTCTACTGATACCACTTATTCATTTTCTTTATTGAACTTCATAGCTTTTGCAATCCAGAATGACTAATGACGTGCATCATATGTAGCCAAAACTGCAATCATGCAACCCTCCTTGATATTTTGTACTGAGCCCTTGTAAAGGTCTTCCATCTCTCGACACTTTGTGGATAATCTTCTAGAGCCAATATACATTTCTCTTTCCTCTACTTGAGAAAAATCAGCAACTCGAGGTTCAACATTTGTTACCTCATTTTCATTTGATAAAATTTGTGGCCAAGCAAATGGAGACTTCAAATATATATCTCCATTTGTAGAGTTTGAAATTATGTCATTCTGCTCCATGAAAAAAGATTCCCACCAAACAGAATCCGCAACATCAAAGTACTCATATGTATCTTCGATAGAATTTTTGATTTCTTCCAAGCATTGAGAAGAATCAACATCTCTACTATGTCTCATTGCATTATGAATCTCTGCAGATGATTGCAACAACAATAAATTTGAAGCATACATTTGATGATTTGGGATGAATTTCAGAAATGCCAAACCTAATGAAGGCCCCCATTCTGTGCTAGTTGAGTACTTCGTTCCCCATAGTAGTATTTTTCCATCAATATTTTTTATACGAAATTGATGCTGCAAGCGTGCTGATGCCATTAATTTTTTCAATGCACCTTTCTTCACTATGCGATCCAAACCGAGATCTTCGCATGTCAACGGTTTCTTCCAATTTTTGTACAATAGGCTCTGGATGGTATGCTTTTCCTACAATTTCAATCAATGATGGTAGGTTCCCGACTTTCGTCCTCCTCAATGTCCTTGCAAAATGGCTGACCATTTGATCAATATGATCATGCATATGCCCAACAAGAAGGAAACCAACATTTACCTTCTTAAAAATTCCCAATTCAACAAGCATGCTTAGATAACCAAACACGTGATTTTTGTTTTCTCGGCTTGTGTTGTCCAATTGTAGATATAGAACTTCAGGAAGATCACCAGGCCAATGAATAATTTCATGGTGAAATATGGTGATGGTCAAATTTGCATCATTGTGAATATTTGGAGTTGTAAAGTAAACCCTTGGAATCATTTCACCATTAAAAACCATACACCCAACCAAGTGAAACTGAATAAAATTTTCCTCCTTTAAATTCTTTGGCACACGAACAAAAAGTGGCAAGAGTGTTTTTTTTTTATGATCCATGCAATCAAGTATCATACCCATATACTTATGTGGAGCATCATAACACTTCTTGCGATGTTTGTACAACTTTTTCCGTTCATTTTATTGCTGATTGCGATGTTCTTGCAGTGCATTGATTATGGAATCTACAAACAACATAACAAAAAAATATTATTAACTAGCTTTAATAATTGACATTTATCTAAAAAATAAATTGTAAACATACCTCTTTCTATGCCTTATGATCTATCACGTCTTTCTTTAAGAGAATCACATGTAATGCAGACTCCCATCCTTGACCTCTTTGGAATGCGGATGTTGTTGAAATTCTTTTTCCATGCTCTTGTGAAATATGCATATCTGATGAAGTTTCGATTTCCTTGACCACCTTGAACATAATCCTTGTATAAGTTGTAGATTTACTGCCTTGTGAAATTATCTAGAATGTGTATTGTTTCTCTATTTGTCATACTCTCTCCATGCTTGGAAAAGAAATCATGCATCCGTGATATTGCAATGTGTTTTGATGGCCCAATGATTCGTCCCTGATAATCATCAGAATAAAATGTAGGATCCTTTTCCAGTCTTGTTTGGATTCTTGATAATCGAAGATTACCAATTGAGTGAATCTGTTTGAATGCCTTTCTACAAAGCATAAATTTTCCAATGCGATAATCATAACCTGTCCTCGTAGAAATCATGCACCCCACTAAATATGAATTTTGCATACTTTTGTTCATTGATAAATACATCTTCCTTTTCTCCAAGGCATAATTGTAGCCTAAAATTTTCAAACAAATTTTGTGGCAATACTCACTCGAAATCAAAGGAGTAATGTAACTTGGACTTGTGAGCAATTCTTTCCTAGACCTTGTATAACTAGAATGCTTTGGATTGACATAAAAAGGTCTAGTACTCAACTTAATCCTGCTTTGCGTTGGATTATGTCACTGCATTTCCTGGACCATTATGTTTGCAACAACATCCTCATTAGAATGAATGTTTTCATTGTGAGGCATATGACCCCCCTCATTGAAAATCTCATCACCAAATTCACTATGAAAATTATTGTCATGATCACTAATAAGTTGATCAATTGCTGACAGATCAATGCGACCATCAACACTATTTGTGCCACTAAATTCTTCACTGAAAGGGAACTCTTGAGATTCAACATTGACATCATTGGTGCTTGTAAAATCCTTAGTTGGAGGATAATCATTGTCTTAATCATTGGTTCCTGTAACATACTTATTTGGAGGAGAATCATTGTCTTCATCATTTGTGGCTTCATCATCAACATAATGCTCATCAGTGCCATTGAAATCATCGCTCGGAGGATAATCATCATCTGTGCCATTGAAATCCTCGCTCGGAGGAAAATCATCATCGGTGCCATTGAAATATTCACTCAGAGGAAAATCATCATCGGTGCCATTGAAATATTCGCTCAGAGGAAAATCATCATCAGTGCCATTGAAATCCTCGCTCGGAGGAAAATCATCATCGGTGCCATTGAAATCCTAGCTCGAAGGAAAATCATCATCGGTGCCATTGAAATCCTCTCTTGGAGGAAAATCATCATCTGTTCCATTGAAATCCTCGCTTGGAGGAAAGTCACCATCGTTTCCATTGAAATCCTCGCTTGGAGGTAACTCATTATTGGTGCCATAGAAATCCTCACTTGGAGGAAAATCATCATCAGTTCCATTGAAATCCTCGCTTGGAGGAAAATCATCTTCACCATTATTCATGTCTTCTTCCTCTCCAAAATCATAATCTATCCCATTAAAATCCTCACTCGGAGGAAAATCATCATCAGTCCCATAAAAATCCTCGCTGGGAGGAATATCACCACTGGTCCCATTAAAATCCTTGCTTGAAGGAAAATCATCATTCGTCCCATTAGAATCATTGCTATGAAGAAAACCATCAACATTATTTATACATGCATGCTCGGCAAAAGCATCATTAGTCCCATCAAAATCTTTGCTGGGAGGAAAATTGTCATCATCTTGTTCACTGTCTTTAGGCTCCCCACTTGGAGGAATCTCTTCATCATCATCACATTCTTTCCCTTCATTATTAGTGTCTTCAAAATCTTCATAATTAGGAATAACATGCTTGATTACATTGCTTGCACTGCCAGTGTCTTGGCTAGATGAACAATACAACTCTTGATTGACATTGTAATTTAATTCGGATGAGTCCATGACTTCTCACTAAAAGATAGAATTATAGAAAAATCTTAATAGATAAGACAATGAAATTTTACCATAGTCCTCACCAAAAAGTAGAATGGTGCAATTGTTAGCCAACAATCTTATAGCTATGAGAATGAAAATATCCCTCCAAAATTTTCGTTCAAAATTTTCCCTCCAAAATTTCCCTACAAAATTCAAGCGCACATTCATAAGACTAGTAAAAAACGAATTTATGATATAAAAAAATTTGAAATAATGTATTAACTAATTACATATTTCTATTTGAGACATATAAGACTAGTAAAATTTCTCGTAACAATTTTTATATACAATTTGTAATAAAGTAATGGCTATTTACATTTCTTTTACTCCACATTCATAACATTAGTAATTATTTCATTTAAACCCATCTTATATAAATTCAATAATAACTCAGTAACTAATTTCATTTTTTTAATCCCACATTCGTAAAACAAGTAACGTTAAACCTAATCTAGGCTATAAAAATCATTTAGATTTCCTACTATTCATAATTTAATTTGGAGCAATTTAGTAACACTTTCAAGGTTAGTGTTTTTTCTGTTTTTTAATAAACTAGCATAGATCCATCTTAAATCCGTATCTATCAAGTACCGAGAGGGATCCAATTTCTTGAGGTGTATTTCTTTTTTTAAATTTAAACTCAAGAAATTTGATCTCTCTTGATTGATAGATCCGGGTCTAAGTTTTAATTTTTTATTTTATAAATGAACATCTATTTTTTAATTACTTTTCATAATATTTAATTTTATGAATCAACATGGATTTTTTAAAATATTTTCCATAATTTTTTATTTTATGAGCCAACATGAATTTTTTTAATTATTTTGTTAGTAACAAACGTTACAACATCTCCCCCATACTGGGCTGTAGAGCACCTCGCTTCACTCGGTGCAATTAGTTAGTTTTTTTTGTTAATTTTGCAATGATTATTTTATGGCTTTATTAATTTGGCGATGCTTGTTTTATGGCTTTATTGATTTATTCTTTTACAATTTATTTTTTTACATTCTTAAGAGTGGTAAACTTAAACCTAATCTATCTTATTAATACACGATTGTTTAGTCTTTGGAGAAATTCACGAAGGTTTTCAAGAAGAATGGGAAGATTGCAAAGAGGAGCTTCTAGCACTTTCAAGAGAGGAGGCTCTACCACTTTCCGGGTTAGTTATATATATATATATATATTTTTCATAAATTCGTGTATTATTAATCGATGCAAGGCTTGCCCCTTATCCCACGAATATTAACTTTGGGTTTAAAATATATATATATATATATATATATTTTTACCTAACCTACCCATGCCCCCTTTCTAAATTTCTTTTACCTAACCTACAAAAAAATTAAAACAACCCCCCTAACCTACCCACGCCCCCTTCTCCCTCCTCGCGCACCCTTCCCCTCCCTCCTCCCGCCCCCCCCCTTCCCCCTCCTCCTCCTCCTCCTCCCTCTGTTAGGATATTCCTATACTCCATCCTAGTCCCACCAGTATTTTGATCATTTACATTTTCAGTCATGCATGCACTTTTAGGGTTTGCATGCATTCTAGGGTTTGCATGCATCTCAGTCATCAGTCCAACACCTAGCCCTCAGTTAGCCAGCCCCCAGGAGCTTCTCACTATTCAGTTTTATCCCTCCAGTTGCTTAATGCGCCCTTCTTCCTTGATTTTAGGGAGCAACTCGCCCTTATTCACCTACCAGTCCAGTTGTCTTTAGTTTACACTCAGTTACACTGCCTTACACTCAGTTACACCTACCAGACTCAGTTTGACTGATGGTTGACAGTTACTTGAGCATTGATGACTCCACTGATGATGATGAAGACTTCCAGTTGTTCTCCGATGATACTAGTTGTGCTTCGATGCCACTTTAGTGATCCTTTGATCACTCCATGGTGGCTAATTCGAATTGCCACCTTAGGCATTCGAATCCTCATGCTTGTACTATTTATTTGTCCATACTGTGATTAATTAATTAGTGTGTGTGAAGTATTATTGCTTCTATCTGAGTTCTACTGTACCATATTATTCTGTTGCTCATTATACTGTATTGTTCACTCTTCTTCTATTTTCCTGCTTAATCATAATTACTCTTGTGAGTTATACATCATCTCTTATATATGCTGTGAGGATTTTCACATGGTATCAGAGCATGTTGAGAGTATTGTTTATCTCCATTCTTGAGAGTTTTTTGCAGGTTATTACCAAGATTTCGAGTGCAGCAGTTGCAGCAGTTTCTGCATCTTTGCAGCAGTATTCTCTATTGTTTTTTCAGGTCTTCTACAGCTTCAATGTATGATTTAGAAGAAATCCCTCCTCTTTCTCTATTCAACTATGATGAATGGAAACCGAATATGATAGCATATTTAAAGAGCCATGATCTCTTTGATTGTTATTTTGAAAGAGAGTTCGAATCCTCTGAAGAGAAGATTGAATGTTTGAATAAAGGTGACATGCACATTGGAAGAATGAATCTTACTATGCCGGATTACATATTGCTCCCAATCATTATTGATATTGAAACTCCACAAGATCTATGGGCCCATCTGGATGAAATATTTGGCTGAAAGAATGAAGGACTTGGTCCTAACCCATTCGAAAGCAAGCAAAGTGATGCATTCGTTCCCCTTGATGGTCTCTCAGATCATGAACCAATATCATCTCATATTGAAGTTGTTGACAAAGAACTTGCAGATTCTCCACTCATGCTCAAACTTTCTTCTCTTTCTGTGCTATCTCACACTCTAGATATTGCAGAAGGTCCTAAATACTATCTTGCACTAGAGTCTGTTGGTTTGCATCATGATCACATGATTATTTCGGAGGTCAAAACAACTATTGAAGGTAATGCATTCGCTCCTCTTCAACTATATCCTCTTTTATACTACTATATGATCATAAATTCATGCTCTCAGAAGGTTATTGAATATTATGGCCATTGCCATTCGCTTGGGATAAATTCTCATGCAATTATTGGTTTTGATCTCACCTCTCATGGTTCAAAGGAGATCTCAAGAAACCATGATTCAAGTCTTGGATCTAATTTGGTTTCTAAGCAATTACTGCTTGGGATAATTTCTCATGCATATGATAGTTTTGATCTCACCCCTGCCGGTTCAAAGGAGATCTCAAGAAACTATTCTTTAAGTCTTAAATCTGATTTTGATTTCAAGCAAACATGTAATAGTTATTTTTGGCATAATCTCACCCATGGTGGTTCGAAGGAGAAGACAAAAGACTATATACGCCTTCACAGATTTGATCCTACCTTAGCTGATTTGAATCACAGGTTCAATGATCATTCTCATACTGTTGGATTTGTTCTCATCACATTCGATTTGAAGAGCAAGTACAAGCACATGCTTTTTGAGCATGATCCACTTCTTCCCAAGAAGAAGATACCTCCAGACATATGACCAAGTGTCATGTTCCAAATTTGGTATTGGGTCACAATGGCCTAATCACATTGGCCCTATTCATTAGAGTTTGTCAAATTGATGCCAAAGGTCAAATAATTGCCAAGGAGGAAAATTACTAGTTTCCTAGGTTTGGGGTGGAAGCTTTGGGATTTGGAATAATGGGGATAATAAATGATGTTTGAACATTAGAATGGCATAAATATTTAATAAAGGAGCTAAATAAATATATACAAGTGAAAATCAAAGTGGCATTTCATCATGAAGACACATGGAGGAAGTGGGACCCACATATGGGTAGATTTCCCCACTACATTTGGCATCATTCTCTCACCAATTCGAATTCAAGGTGAATGGTAACATAATTAGGGGAGTCCAAAAGGTATTATTCATTGCATGACTCATCCAAGGTCTAAATATAGAGGAAGAGTAACTCCCATGGAAGAGGAAGAGGCAATTTGGAGCTAGTGAGACACTTGGGCTAGATTCCCTAGTTCTATGACAACAATGATGAAGATGCTATGACACCTATGACACAAATCAGACCTGAAGGCTGACATATGACATATATGACATGTCAGGGCTAAAAATAGACTCCAAGAGGGTGCTCAAGGGTTTTAGGGCAGCTAAGATGCTTCCACATGTGATTTGGTGGAAGTGGGAGACTATGAATTGTTGTACAAGTGGTGTTCTTTGGAATCTCTTCCCAACATGAGTTGGCATGAGTCTCTTGGAAGGAATTCGACCCATGGAGGACATTAGAAGTTTATAAATGTCAATAATAAAGAAGTAAATCAACTTTTTATCATTTGTAGAATTTGCAATTGCATTTGTGAAGAGGGAGAGCTAGTGGATGACTAGTTTCTTGCCTTAGCCAATTTCGAGGGTGAAAGATTCCCATCCAAGTTGGTAATTGGAAAGGCCATTCAGACCTTTCATTTGGAGCTTTAATGGAGTCTTTATTTGCAGGTGTAAGCTACAGGGTAGCTCATGGTTTCTTCTATTGCAGCTCACTCCTTCAACCATTTCCAGTTTTGATGGCATATTCTTGATCCTTGAGGGAGGGCATTTTTGGTGAGCTATTGTACTCTTTGGGGAAGATTTTAATGCCCCATTTTTTTTGTAATATGAAATAAATACTCTTTTCTTCATCTACAAAAATTTTCAGGTCGAAATTCCAAGTAAAAATGTATAAATCTCATTTTTAATGGAAGAACAATGCCATTTCCCCACTACCTTGTTGTGAACCAATGTATTGATGATGATTTCGAATGAATGGATGATTCTCTGATATATTTGTGATCAATATACTGCCATGGATGTCTTCTACAAGTTTCATGTACTGTACTTGAGCATTTGAAGCATTTTTACTCAGTTTAGTTGTATTGGGAGGTGAAATAGTGCCATTTCCCCAAGGGTTGAATTGGGGATTTTTACAGTTGAATGGGAGAGGGTGAGAACAGTTGTAATAATCCATTAATTGTGCATATGAGACTTTAATAAAATAATTAACACATTACATACCTCTGTTCATAAATTTGAATGGGTTTGGAGGCA
The DNA here is from genome assembly GCA_027924585.1 of Larix kaempferi. Taxonomy (NCBI): domain Eukaryota; kingdom Viridiplantae; phylum Streptophyta; class Pinopsida; order Pinales; family Pinaceae; genus Larix; species Larix kaempferi. The sequence goes on from BSBM01000012.1 coordinate 16,985,612, forward strand.
TTTGGGAAGCCATTTTCAGTACTTACCCGAGGGGGATTTGAACCCCAAATCACTAGTAAAATTGCATAATTGGTCCAGAATATTAAGAGAGTTTGAAGAGGTTTTTTGGTGGACATATTTCATCCATAAACATCATATTCAAGTTCTAATATCATTCATACACCTTCCTTGAATATTTGAAGACATTTGGAGTCAATTTGAGACCTAGAGGCCAATACTAGTCAAAGGAAAATCACTAGTAAAGTTACCTACATTGATCAGAATTGAAAGAGGATTTGCAGAAGTATTTTAAAGGTACAAAGGTATCCCTGAAACACATATTTATGTTCTAATATTATTCATATACCTTCTCAGAATATTTGGGATCATTTGGGGCAAATTTGGGACATAGAGATCCAAACTAGTCAAAGGTCGAACTAGGGAAAAAAAAGTGGAAAATTGCAATTTTAATAAAATTCTTAATAAGGGACATTGCAGTGGTATCAGAGCATGGTCCTTGCACCTGTGTATTAGGTACATACATTCAAGAATAATTGGCAGCCATGTCTTACTATTATGATGAATCCTATGAGTACAATTCTTATGAGGAATATGCAGATGCTTATGAGCAATATGAAGCAGAATGTGAATGGTATGAGGAAGAGGTGCCATCATGCAACACTTCTTACAATTTCAAGAGAAATGAAGATTATTCTTATGACTTTAAATCTGATGAATATGAGTGTGTCACACCAACCAAGGATAATTCTATGAGTGAGTTCCAAAGATGGAGAGCAAAATATAAAACCTTGCCCCAACAATATCAAAAATATCAAGATTATCTAGCTTTTAGCAAAAATACACAAAATGCCATGTCTTTTGAGTACTATGCTGAACATGTTTTTGAAAATAGGCCCAAAAATGAAGATGTGGAGTTAGTGAAGAAAGGTTTATGCCCTTCTTGTAAAAACCCTTGGAGCGAGTATCATATATGTGTGCATGAAATGATGTCCTCCTTGAGGAGAGCTTTTGAGATTTATTCAAGAAGAGATTCCAAAAATATTGATCCTAAGGAAAACAAGGGGCAAAATGCATCAGCTTGCTTTAAGCAGCAAAAGGAAGAGACATCACAAGAGCATGAAGAAGATTCTATTGAAAATATGGAAGATCATTTCGAGACACCTTCTAGCTTAGACATGAACCAAAGAGCATCTACTGATGGATGCTTAAACTATGAAGGAGTACCTACTGATGGGTGCTCACACCTCTATGTTGGTGACATAGAGATCACTTTTGAAAGTGTTTCTACAAGTACAAGTTTCATTAAGCATGATAATGAAGACCTTGTAGCAGTTGAAGAAGAACCAAGATCAACTTCCCCATCACCACTTGAGCTTCATGAAGTTGGTCCAAGCAAAATTGAAGAAGATGAGGAGGTTCATTTGCAAGAGCCTCATTTTCTTGAAGGGTCCTTAAAGATGAATGAAAATAAGATCCAAGAGTCCCTCAGCATTCTCCATGACACTCAAGCATTGGTGTCAAATTCTTGTTGGAGAGCTACTTCATTGGAGGAAACATCCTTCCTTGAAGACATGGAGAAGATTCAAAGAGCAATGTGCCACATCAAAGGTAATTTCATGTCTTTGATTTTTGATAGAAACCATTTGTTTGAGCTTAATGAATTGTTACATGATGCATACTTGAAGAATAATGAGGATATTCATAAGCTCACAATTCAAAATGAGCAACTTCTTGAAAAGTTGCAAGATACTTGTTTTTCCTCCTATGTTTCAGATTGTCAAATGGTAGATTGTTTGGAGGATTCTCATGACATGGTGGATCATGAGAAATTTGGGAATTTGAATGTGCTTAATGTGTTTGAAGATAAACTTGAAGAGATCCAAACACTTGATGTGGTGGAAGAGGAAATTGAATTGTCTCTTGATGAAGGTTATGCAATTTTTAAAGAAGAGCATGATTCCTCTACATTGGAACCAATCTATGACAAAGGTTTCCCACTTTTGAAGGAGCTGCATGATATTACCCACATGGATCCTTCCCATGATGAAACTTCTACACTTTTTGATCATTTGGGTGAGTTAGTTCGTTCTCCTACATCCTACAATTCCATGTTTTGCAGTATTAGTCTCAATGAAGTATGGGTGAAAGGGTTCTTTTTGATGGTGCCAAATGAGGAGCATGGAACTCCTAGATTTAAATTTTATGATGACATGGTTGGAGCACATTCTTATTCACATTTGCAGCAGCATAATTTTTCACTTTATGATGATTCACATCTACATGGATGCACCTATGATATGGATTTGAGTCACTTGAAGACTCATGGTTTTTCTTGCTCAACATTTGATTCATTTGATGTTGGAGGAACTTCATCCAACACTTGGGAGAATAGATTTATGATTGGAGAACATTTTTGTAGGCAGCCACATACTTTGTTATATTTTTATGATTCTCACATTCATGGATGTATGGGTGAGACTTCTTTGAGTCATTTGAAGTCTCCTTGTTTTATCTGCTAATTATTTGGTTCATATTTTAGTGGAGATTCTTCATTCACTTCTTGGATGAAAGAATACATGGTTGAATATTTTGATACATATCACATCCTTTTGGAGCAGCATTATAGGACATGGGATCCTCACCTATGTCATTGGAGCAGATTTTATTGGTCACTTGAAGCTTGTATGCACTTGGAAAATGGTGGTCTCCTTGCTTGGAGGTATACGCACTTTCATGACTCTTTGATGAAGCATATCCTTGATGTACATTTTCATTATGTTATTATGTACTTTGATGATATATATTTGGTACTCATGATGTTTGGAAGGATACATACAAGAAAATGGGATCCAGGAATCCTCTTAACTAATGGTGTGGGTTTGAGAGCACTCTTAATTATTGGGGTGCAATACAAGCAATGGGACCCTGGAATAATTTTTATCTCATTGGTTTCATATTTTTGGGGGAAGCAAGCAGTATGGGAGATGGATTCCTCACTTAATAAATTAATTTTAATCAGAGTAGTGCAGCACCAAGCATGGTGGTTCCTCTCTAAAATCTTTATGGAAACTCAAAGACTCAAGGTTGGGCAATTCAATGGCAACTTCAAAGAATTATACAGAAAGCAGGTTCTTCAACACCCACATTTAAAATTGCTTGAGGACAAGCAATATTGGGAAGAGAGGATTTGTCATGTTCCAAATTTGGTATTGGGTCACAATGGCCTAATCACATTGGCCCTATTCATTAGAGTTTGTCAAATTGATGCCAAAGGTCAAATAATTGCCAAGGAGGAAAATTACTAGTTTCCTAGGTTTGGGGTGGAAGCTCTGGGATTTGGAATAATGGGGATAATAAATGATGTTTGAACATTAGAATGGAATAAATATTTAATAAAGGAGCTAAATAAATATATACAAGTGAAAATCAAAGTGGCATTTCATCATGAAGACACATGGAGGAAGTGGGACCCACATATGGGTAGATTTCCCCACTACATTTGGCATCATTCTCTCACCAATTCGAATTCAAGGTGAATGGTAACATAATTAGGGGAGTCCAAAAGGTATTATTCATTGCATGACTCATCCAAGGTCGAAATATAGAGGAAGAGTAACTCCCATGGAAGAGGAAGAGGCAATTTGGAGCTAGTGAGACACTTGGGCTAGATTCCCTAGCTCTATGACAACAATGATGAAGATGCTATGACACCTATGACACAAATCAAACCTGAAGGCTGACATATGACATATATGACATGTCAGGGCTAAAAATAGACTCCAAGAAGGCGCTCAAGGGTGTTAGGGCAGCTAAGATGCTTCCACATGTGATTTGGTGGAAGTGGGAGACTAGGAATTGTTGTACAAGTGGTGTTCTTTGGAATCTCTTCCCAACATGAGTTGGCATGAGTCTCTTGGAAGGAATTAGACCCATGGAGGACATTAGAAGTTTATAAATGTCAATAATAAAGAAGTAAATCAGCTTTTGATCATTTGTAGAATTTGCAATTGCATTTGTGAAGAGGGAGAGCTAGTGGATGACTAGTTTCTTGCCTTAGCCAATTTCGAGGGTGAAAGATTCCCATCCAAGTTGGTAATTGGAAAGGCCATTCAGACCTTTCATTTGGAGCTTTAATGGAGTCTTTATTTGCAGGTGTAAGCTACAGGGCAGCTCATGGTTTCTTCTATTGCAGCTCACTCCTTCAACCATTTCCAGTTTTGATGGCATATTCTTGATCCTTGAGGGAGGGCATTTTTGGTGAGCTATTGTACTCTTTGGGGAAGCTTTTAATGCCCCATTTTTTTTGTAATATGAAGTAAATACTATTTTATTCATCTACAAAAAGTTTCAGGTCGAAATTCCAAGTATAAATGTATAAATCTCATTTTTAATGGAAGAACAATGCCATTTCCCCACTACCTTGTTGTGAACCAATGTATTGATGATGATTTCGAATGAATGGATGATTCTATGATATATTTGTGATAAATATACTGCCATGGATGTCTTCTACAAGTTCCATGTACTGTACTTGAGCATTTGAAGCATTTTTACTCAGTTTAGTTGTATTGGGAGGTGAAATAGTGCCATTTCCCCAAGGGTCGAATTGAGGATTTTTACAGTTGAACGGGAGAGGGTGAGAACAGTTGTAATAATCCATTAATTGTGCATATGAGACTTTAATAAAATAATTAACACATTACATACCTCTGTTCATAAATTTGAGTGGGTTTGGAGGCATTTGGGAAGCCATTTTCAGTACTTACCCCAGGGGGATTTGAACCCCAAATCACTAGTAAAATTGCATAATTGGTCCAGAATATTAAGAGAGTTTGAAGAGGTCTTTTGGTGGACATATTTCATCCATAAACATCATATTCAAGTTCTAATATCATTCATACACCTTCCTTGAATATTTGAAGACATTTGGAGTCAATTTGAGACCTAGAGGCCAATACTAGTCAAAGGAAAATCACTAGTAAAGTTATCTACATTGATCAGAATTGAAAGAGGATTTGCAGAAGTATTTTAAAGGTACAAAGGTATCCCTGAAACACATATTTATGTTCTAATATCATTCATATACCTTCTCAGAAGATTTGGGATCATTTGGGGCAAATTTGGGACATAGAGATCCAAACTAGTCAAAGGTCGAACTAGGGAAAAAAAAGTGGAAAATTGCAATTTTAATAAAATTCTTAATAAGGGACATTACACCAAGCATCACACCTGCTTGAGTTTGGAGCATTTGTTTTTGTGTGTGCATTACAGTCTGTTTTTTAGGAGGGGGTATGTTTTCCATGAAATTTTCCCACTTCCTTGGTTTATTGATTGTTATTATTCATTGTATTGGGTGACCTATGGTCTTAGTTACCAGGGCCCAGGATGGATTAAGGGGGGGTGTTAGGATATTCCTATACTCCATCCTAGTCCCACCAGTATTTTGATCATTTACATTTTCAATCATGCATGCACTTTTAGGGTTTGCATGCATCCCAGTTATCAGTCCAGCACCTAGCCCTCAGTTAGCCAGCCCCCAGGAGCTTCTCACTATTCATTTTTATCCCTCCAGTTGCTTAATGCGCCCTTCTTCCTTGATTTTAGGGAGCAACTCGCCCTTCTTCACCTACCAGTCCAGTTGTTTTCAATTTACACTTAGTTACACTCAGTTACACTTAGTTACACTTAGTTACACTCAGTTACAGTCAGTTACACTCAGTTACACTACGTTACACTCAGTTACACCTACCAGACTCAGTTTGACTAATGGTTGACAGTTACTTGAGCATTGATGACTCCACTGATGATGATGAAGACTTCCAGTTGTGCTCCGATGATACTAGTTGTGCTCCGATGACACTCCAGTGATCCTTTGATCACTCCATGATGGCTAATTCGAATTGCCACCTTAGGCATTCAAATCCTCATGCTTGTACTATTTATTTGTCCATACTGTGATTAATTAATTAGTGTGTGTGAAGTATTATTGCTTCTCTTTGAGTTCTACTGTACCATATTATTCTGTTTCTCATTATACTGTATTGTTCACTCTTCTTCTATTTTCCTGCTTAATCATAATTACTCTTGTGAGTTATACATCATCTCTTAGATATGCTGTGAGGATTTTCACATGGTATCAGAGCATGTTGAGAGTATTGTTTATCTCCATTCTTGAGAGTTTTTTGCAGGTTATTACCAAGATTTCGAGTGCAACAGTTGCAGCAGTTTCTGCATCTTTGTAGTAGTATTCTCTATTGTTTTTTCAGGTCTTCTACAGCTTCAATGTATGATTTAGGAGAAATCCCTCCTCTTTCTCTATTCAACTATGATGAATGGAAACCGAATATGATAGCATATTTAAAGAGCCATGATCTCTTTGATTGTTATTTTGAAAGAGAGTTCGAATCCTCTGAAGAGAAGATTGAATGTTTGAATAAAGGTGACATGCACATTGGAAGAATGAATCTTACTATGCCGGATTACATATTGCTCCCAATCATTATTGATATTGAAAATCCACAAGATCTATGGGCCCATCTGGATGAAATATTTGGCTGAAAGAATGAAGGACTTGGTCCTAACCCATTCGAAAGCAAGCAAAGTGATGCATTCGTTCCCCTTGATGGTATCTCAGATCATGAACCAATATCATCTCATATTGAAGTTGTTGACAAAGAACTTGCAGATTCTCCACTCATGCTCAAACTTTCTTCTCTTTCTGTGCTATCTCACACTCTAGATATTGCAGAAGGTCCTAAATACTATCTTGCACTAGAGTTTGTTGGTTTGCATCATGATCACATGATTATTTTGGAGGTCAAAACAACTATTGAAGGTAATGCATTCGCTCCTCTTCAACTATCGCCTCTTTTATACTACTATATGATCATAAATTCATGCTCTCAGAAGGTTATTGAATATTATGGCCATTGCCATTCGCTTGGGATAAATTCTCATGCAATTACTGGTTTTGATCTCACCTCTCATGGTTCAAAGGAGATCTCAAGAAACCATGATTCAAGTCTTGGATCTAATTTGGTTTCTAAGCAATTACTGCTTGGGATAATTTCTCATGCATATGATAGTTTTGATATCACCCCTTCCGGTTCAAAGGAGATCTCAAGAAACTATTCTTTAAGTCTTAAATCTGATTTTGATTTCAAGCAAACATGTAATAGTTATTTTTGGCATAATCTCACCCATGGTGGTTCGAAGGAGAAGACAAAAGACTATATACACCTTCACAGATTTGATCCTACCTCAGCTGATTTGAATCATAGGTTCAAGGATCATTCTCATACTGTTGGATTTGTTCTCATCACATTCGATTTGAAGAGCAAGTACAAGCACATGCTTTTTGAGCATGATCCACTTCTTCCCAAGAAGAAGATACCTCCAGACATATGACCAAGCATCACACCTGCTTGAGTTTGGAGCATTTATTTTTGTGTGTGCATTACAGTCTATTTTTTAGGAGGGGGTATGTTTTCCATGAAATTTTCCCACTTCCTTGGTTTATTGATTGTTATTATTCATTGTATTGGGTGACCTATGGTCTTAGTTACCAGGGCCCAGGATGGATTAAGGGGGGGTGTTAGGATATTCCTATACTCCATCCTAGTCCCACCAGTATTTTGATCATTTACATTTTCAATCACGCATGCACTTTTAGGGTTTGCTTGCATTCTAGGGTTTGCATGCATCCCAGTCATCAGTCCAGCACCTAGCCCTCAGTTAGCCAGCCCCCAGGAGCTTCTCACTATTCATTTTTATCCCTCCAGTTGCTTAATGCGCCCTTCTTCCTTGATTTTAGGGAGAAACTCGCCCTTCTTCACCTACCAATCCAGTTGTCTTCAATTTACACTTAGTTACACTCAGTTACACTCAGTTACACTCAGTTACACTCAGTTACACTCAGTTACACTCAGTTACACTCAGTTACACTACGTTACACTACGTTACACTACGTTACACTACGTTACACCTACCAGACTCAGTTTGACTGATGGTTGACAGTTACTTGAGCATTGATGACTCCACTGATGATGATGAAGACTTCCAGTTGTGCTCCGATGATACTAGTTGTGCTCCGATGACACTCCAGTGATCCTTTGATCACTCCATGATGGCTAATTCGAATTGCCACCTTAGGCATTCAAATCCTCATGCTTGTACTATTTATTTGTCCATACTGTGATTAATTAATTAGTGTGTGTGAAGTATTATTGCTTCTATTTGAGTTCTACTGTACCATATTATTCTGTTGCTCATTATACTGTATTGTTCACTCTTCTTCTATTTTCCTACTTAATCATAATTACTCTTGTGAGCTATACATCATCTCTTAGATCTACTGTGAGGATTTTCACACCCTCCTCTCGCCCCCCCCCCCTCCCCCCCCCTCCCTCCTCCTCCTCCTCCTCGTGCCTTCCTCCTCCCCTGCCCCCCCCCTTCCTCCTACTCGCGCCTTCCTCCTCTCGTTCCCCCCCTTCTTCCCCCTCCCTCATCCTCCCCTGCACCCCCCTTCCCCCCTCCCTCCTCGACCCCCGCCTTCCCGTACCCCCCCCACTCCCCCCTCCTCCCCATGCGAGTGGGCCACTCGCTTGGGCGCCAATGGGCCAGGTGGCCCTTTAGCACCCAAGCGGGAGGCCCAATTTTGCCCCCTCACTTCCCCCTCCTCCCTCCAGCTCCCCCTTCCCTCCCCCACCATCCCGCGCCCCTCCCCTCCCCCCTCCTCCATCCTCCCCGCGCCCTCCCTTCCACCTCCCCCCATCGCCCAACTCCCCCTCTTCCTCCTCCCTTCTCCCTCTGCGACCCTTTGGCCTCCCAATCGAGCGGCCAAAGGTCCGATGAGGGAGAAGGGAGGAGGAGGAGGGTGAGGAGGGAGAGGTGGGCGGCGAGGGGAGGTGAAAGGGAAGGTGTGGGGAGGAGGGGGAAAGTTGGGGGCGCGGGGAGGAGGGAGGAGGGGGAAGGGGGCACGCAGAGGGAGGATGGGGAAGGGCGGGGCGCGAGGAGGAGGGAGGAGGTGTAAGGGGGGGTGCAGAGAGGAGGGGGGTTAGTCTAATTTTTTTTTATAATTTTTTTATTATATTGTTTTGGGGGTTAGTTTAATTTTTTTGTTTAAATTTTTTATTATATTGTTTTTTAATTTTTATTACACTGTAGTGGGAGTTAGTTTAAATATATATTTTTAAAATTTTTTATTATATTGTTAGTGGGGTTAGTCTTAAATTTTTTTATTATATTGTTAGGTGGGGGGGTTAGTTTTAATTTTTATTTAAATTTTTTATTGTTAAGGGGGGTTAGGGGGTAGGGGGTTAGTTTTAAATTTGTTTTTTCTTAAATTTTTATTATATAGTTAGGGGGTAGAGGTAGGGGCAGGGGTAGGTTTAATTTTTTTTTTTTTAAATTAATTATTATATATTTTAGGGGGGTTAGGGGGTAGTTTTACATTTTTAAAAATATTTTTCAAAACGTAAAAAACGGTGATTATGAATGTAAAAATATTTTAAAATATTTTAAAACGTTTTTCAAATACCGTTTATAGTGAGTATTGATGTTGATTTTGTTTAGATTATGAATGTTTGTTGATTTATTTTAAAATTCTACATTTTGGATGTAGGTACAATGGCATCAAGAAATATATTTGTAAACGTTTCTGGATCAAGAGTAGCGATGATTGAATCGAAAAAAAACAGTTGAGGCATCTGAGAATGTTGAGCCTCAAGACAGAGTTCTTAGCTTTGAAGAATTAAAAATGAAGAATGCTTGAGAATGGACACATGCAGCATAAGAAGACAGAATAGAGTATCATTGGCATCTAGAGGAAAAATATCAAGGAAAACCAGAAAGCATTCTCTTATATTGTTCTGCATGTCCATATATTCAATCAGATTACAATATACTGGGATTGCTGAGAGATATATGTGTGATGCCGGGTACATATATTGTTTATGCATAGGTGAAACAAGCCAGGACCTTTGCCAAAATCCGATATTCTTTGAAGATTTCAAAATATAATGTTCAAGAAAATTTCACAGATTTTTGTTAAGGGGTCGTGCATGAAATTGACAATGGGAGAGTAAGTTTGAATATTGATATTATTCTTAAATTGGTTTTGTTATAACTTGGATACCACAATGTAATAGATTTAATACGATAATGTTTTTATTTTGCAGGATTTTTCCATTTCGATTTCAAAAATGTTGAATGGACTTTATTATATAGAGGCTGATCCTATTGATGTCATTAATGCCGCTATTCAAAAGGGACCAGAAGCAAGGAAGAAGAAACAAGTGTCAAATGTTCAAACTAAAGAAGTACAAGCACAAAGAGGAAAGAGCATCTGACAATCAAATAAGGTACCTAGAAGGGTTATATTTAAATCTTCATCTTGCCCAACTGAACATGATGAAATTGTTTCAAATGATTTTGCTACTCCTGCTAGTAAGAGTAACAAACAATATCGTAAAATAAATATGGTTGAGAGTGCCTCGATTCCTGTTGAAGGCATTGTTGATTTAGAAGGAACCCCTTCAAACTAGAAAAATATGAGATCTGTTGTTATTGGAACCAATGTTATTCTTGAATCTGAGAGTGAAAATTCTAGTGGCAGTAGGAAAATCATTACTCCAGGTGCTGATATAGAGGATGGCATTGTCAAGACAACACAAAATGCCATTCGAGATCGATTGTGAAGGGATAATTTGGTTAACAAGGGACATACATTTGAGTTGAATGTGAATCAACTTTATAGACCCACAGAAGGGCAAGATCAATTTAGAATTAGAAAACCATATCACTTGCATATTCACAACTTGAAAGCATTGATGAGGCACAATCCCTATGCACATGTGGTTGACTACCTAGTCCTTTTTGACCCGAAAGATGTTCCTACTATAGATGAATTTGATCAAACAAAATGTTTTTGTTACAAATATTATGTTCTTGGAGTGAATAATTCTGCAGAGGCAAGAAGGGAGTTGATGCAAGAATATCCCAATAACCCTATTTTTGAAATATTTAAATGCATCATTTATGCTGGTTTAACAGATGTAGAATCAAAGTTGTTGGCATGGGATCATAACATAGATAGTGAATATAGGTTGAAAATGACATTTGTTCAAAGGGTGAGATTTATCCACATTGAATTTGTGCAAATATGTGGTGGGGAAAAATCTAGAGTTGATGCAAGTTTTTAGAGACAATGTTGTCTGGAAATAGGTCTCCCTATTAAAGAGGATAATGTGAAACAAAAAAATGCCAAAGGAAGTGATGCATTCAGAGCTGGAGATGCCTATTTCCAGTTGGAATTCATATTTGGGAAAACATGGGATTTAATTGATGACATATTTAGCTTGTGGGAGAATATTGGCATAAAAAACCAGAAAGTGAAAAAAGGTAGAGTTGTTCCATGGAGCGGTGGTAAGGCAGGTCCTGATGTCAAGAATATGCCAGAAGACATGACTATTACACCTTGGAGAACAATATAGGGTGCGAATGATGAAACATTAATAGCTACAATACTATCACGGGTAAAGTCAGGTGAATTATTCATGGAGGAAATGTGCAACGAATTTGACAAATAAGTTGATGTTTTTTTTTATGGTACGATGTTTTGTTCTCGAGTTTAACATTTTTGTTATGTTCTAGGTATTTTGTTATATTATTATATATGATTGTAAACATCATTTATTGTTTCATTGTCTAGTCATAAGGTATAAATGAAAATACAAGAGGAGATGGTTATAATGTTGAATGAGAAGAGTTGGTATGATGTCAAATGAAACTATCCAGAGTCAAGCTCGATAGAAACTTTAAAACAATTTTTTGTTGCATTCAAGAAGGTATGTTGATCTATGATACATCCTATTTTATTTATTTTATAATTCAATTCATTTATATTTTATTACTTATAAATATCATTTTCATTTGAAGATGCCAAATAGGGGTACAGATGGAGTACCGGAGTCCTTCAAAATTCATATCCAAAGAGCCAAAATAGAATGACAAAGGAGACAACGTCTTGCAAACGTTGAACTTGATGATACACTTGATCATTATATTTGGAATGGGCTTGACACTGTGCAGTATAAAGTCATTTTAGGTGATTGTGCAGACATTGAAAATCTTGTTCCTAAAAAGGAGTATGCACTAGTGATTGCAGATATCCGTCATGGATACAATATCCGAAACACTACTTATGATTGTGAGCCTTATACTTACCAATCATTCAATAAAGTTGTTTCAAGATTTGTAGATGTCACAACATCACCACTATGGAGATTTGTTGTTTTCCATTCAGACACACAATTAGCAGGGTTGTTGACAACCTTCAAGGGTAAAGGAAAAAAAAAGAAGCAACTTTATTGGTAATATATTTGCACTATATTATCAAGTTTTTGAATTTATAAATCAATTATATTTATTGATAAGTTAATTAATTTTTTTTTATATTTTTGTTACAGGAAAAAGCCTAATGTTCGTAGCTCCAGTAGCAATCCATTCCTGAGTGATATTGAAAACATACATCTTGCAACTTGGACAAAAGATGAGACTTGTGAATCTCTTTTAATCAATGAAAAGAGTGGAAGAAAATATAGTCAGTTGTTGAGTTACAATGCCGTGGTTAAAAATTTGACATATGAGGAAAGGGATTTGAAATGAGTGACTGTAAACATCTATCAAAAGCCACAAGCGTTGATTAATTATCTCATAGATACATTTTCAAGAGAAGGAGATTGAGTCTTAGATTTGTTCTCGGGTTTAGGTAAGCATATATCAAGTTTGATTCTATTTTTTATTCTTCATTATTTTATTGTTTTGAATTACTCTTCTTTATGTTATTTGACTTAACTTTATTTTTGTTTTTGGTGATTACGTACAACAATAGCATGCTCTTTATAGAAAGGAAGAAATTGCATATCCATTGATAATGATCTAGTGCAATGCAATTACATAAAGAAAAAAATTAATGCTATTCAAGTTCTTCCAGATGAACTGCAAGAAGTTGGTTTGAAGAAATGAGAGTTTAATGAAACACTTGTGGTAAAGATGTCAAAAGAGAATCAACCCCCATTAGGAGGGGTGTTTGGAAAGGATCACTTTGGGTATCTTGCAGACATAGAAGACCCAATGGAAGAGGACATTGATGTCCCTGAGGAAATCCAAGCTACAAAAAATTCCAATTTCGATGAAGAATTTGGCATGCATGATATTGTTGATTAGTTTCATGTTTTGAAGAAAATGTTAAATTTGACAATTTTTTGATAAGATACATTAATAATGTTTCGACTTTCAGACTTTATTTTAGAAATAAAGTTTCTATATATAATGTTTTTAATATGTTTTTTACAAATAAATTGTATAGTTTTTCTTGAATTTATGTGAATCGTCACTTTTTGGAAAATAATATGAAATAGTATCATTTTTATACAAAAAAATCTCTGAAAATTGATTGAAAATGGTTTAAAATGTCTTTATTGTTGATGCCCAATTTTGTCATCTTTTTGGATCATTGATCGTGCTATGGTTACATCATTTTTCCATTTTTGATGCATCAAGTCATATTTCTCATTATTCAGACCTCCATACAGACTCAGGTACAAACACATTTAAATCTCTTATGAATTTCAATTGATTATCATCTTTTTATGGCTAATTAATATTAACTTAACACTTCTAGACCTGTTGGGCATATAGTCATGATTTTCCAGGCTGTGGTTTTCATGCGGACATTCATCCGGACGCTCATTCGCATTAGGACGTCCATTCAACCTTTCGTTCGCACCCCATAAATTGTTTGTTAGCATACTTGGGAGCATTGAAGATGCAAATGAAGACATGGGTTTTGTTGCCCACCTGGCACACATGGTTCATGAGCTTCTACCTACAAAGATTCATCTCACAACTTGCCCAAGCACCCAGCAATCAATATGGCCAACAACCTAGCATCAATTCTGTCAAAAACGTGTTTGTAACAGGAAGCAAAGGCCTCGTTTTTTGGGAAAATGAAGACGAAATTATAAATTCCTGCACATGGGTTTTGTGCAAAATAGGCCTATTTAGGTCCCCATGAGGAATTTTGTGGAAATTCAAAGCCATTTGGGAGAAGTCCATGATTCTTTGAAACCAACTTGCCCAAAAAACGTGGTTGGCTGTTTTCTAAGTTTGTTCCAGTTCATCAATGGTGTTGTTTTTCAGCATTGAAGGCCCTCTATTTTTAGAGAGGTCGACCACTGAAAGGGTCGACCTGATCTCCATTGTAATCATTATATAAAGACGCCCAAGGTTGTGAAGAAAATAGTGAAAAACGTTGTGTAAACTTTGCTTCCATCCTAGGATACGCAACATATTAATACATAGGATTGCCCTCTATAGTCCTTGGATGCGCTGGTTGCGCAAGTACCTAAGCTTGTCAAAGTATCCGACGCGAAGTAGAGACTTCGCGCAGTTGGCTGTCCGCAGCAAGAGTCCTTTACCGCGCTGCCCATCAATCTTTTACACTCGCATCACTAGGTTGTGGAAACGTGATTCTGCAACCACCCCCTTTGCTTCTCCTCAGGTGAGACCTCAGGTTGCACGTAGTCTGTTGTCGAAAGGGCCGGTGAATAGGGGTTTTATTGGTTCCTCGAACCGTGAAGTACCTGGGTCTACATTGGAAACCTCTAGCTCGGTTAAATCCGCCAACAAATGGTTCCGTTTCCGTGCTAAGACTCAATGATACGATAGTGTATTTGGAAAGTAATGTACGACGAAGAATACTAGTTCTCGTTGGGTTTAGACAATTGGCATCCGGAAAAAAAAGAGATTTGGGACTAGTGTGATAAGGTCGAAAGAGATTTTGCAAAGAAAGAGAACATACACCCGCGTCTCTTTGACATAGAGTGGTTGAATAGATATTTGTGGAAAGATATTCATGAGATATTCTGGGCTTCATTTGGAAATGAGCTGCGTGAGTGGATATCGTGACTTGCAGAAAGGAAAAACTGTTTTCAACGGGGAGTACCTACAGAGTGGACTCCAGAGCTCACAGTGCAGCTCAAAGCAATAGACAGTCCACTGGCACGAGCAACCGACTTTTGGGTTGATAGAATACTTGAAGGATTTGTAACAGAATTTGCTGTATACACACTGAAATCCTATAGCCAAGTTGAAGCATACTTTTTCGAAGGATTTAGAGGTAAGTACTCGAACAATATTAGTCTCAATATTAAAATACTTCTAGCTGAGAAAGGCATTTAAGAATGCAGTAATAACTTTGAATCTGTCATGGTAGAAAGTATATATAGTGATTCTGACGAAGAACCCATAATCAAATAAGTGGAAAGAGATATAAGTTTAATAAAGAGAAGAATCCTGGAGGACCTAGACCCCGCGTGAATACTAAACTCCCATGTGACCTTAACAATCATACTACACCGTCATCAACCACCATCCACCCTATTACACCTCAGAACCCGTCGGTTGCAAATAATGCGCAAACCATATCTCAGAATCCACCTGCTGCGAGCATCGCGCAGCCCAGTCCGTAGAACATCAATACTGGTAACACCGCAGGAGTAGGTGCTTAGACCATTCCGACTCAGACTATTCTAGTTCAGAATACCCAATCTCAGAACATTTCACAGAGTAGTATTCCTAGCGCTATTCCAAGTACTACCTTTACTTTTTCCGCTCAGAACCTCGCGCAGAATATTAGCACTACTCAGGGTGCTACACAACCAGGAAGGAGAATGACACATAACGATATAAAACTATTGATATTCAAAGGAATGGGTCTAGAAGACCCTGATCAACGCTGGTTTCTATGTGAAGCCGTATGGAGTGTAAAGTAGGTTCAGGATGATGCTGTGAAGAGAGTGCATCATCACTACATTTAGAGACCGCGCCTTGCATTGGCTTATGAAATATTCTCAGGAACAGCCGAGAACCCTAACAGAAATCAAGGTTGCACTCATAGAAGAGTTCAAGAAACCAAAATCCAAGTCGCAGTGCATAACAGAGTTAAAATAAATTAAGTAGAAACCCATTGAAACAGTTTGGGAATTTGACCAAAAATTTAAGACATTGTTGGATCAAGTGAGCTTTGTTATAGCTCTGCAATAGCATCAGGAATGGTTCATCGTTGCGCTATTGCCCCATATTAGACAACCATTGATGCAACAGAAGGTTGCATCGCAGGTAGAGGCCTTGGAGATCATGACGAAGCTAGAGGCTTCGCCGATCAGTGAGACTAGCTCTGGCATGTCTTAGATCCAAAACCAGTTGACCACCTTGACATTAGAATTGCAAGGTATGAAGAATGGAAAGGAACAAAGATATGAACAGAGGCACGAGGTCTGGTGTACAGGATGTAAGGGAGAAGGCCAAACCAGTGAACATTGCCCCTTATTTCAAGATTATCTCAATAGTGGTGTGTCGAACCCAATGAATCAGAACCAGGCACCATGGTGTGAAATATGCAGAAGCAGAGGACATAGACCTGAGGACTGTTATCTAATACAGAAATATGTAAAGACACCTAAAAACTTATATCGCAATTTCTATAAATCAGTTGGGCATGATGAATCCAATTGTCGCGCATACGAGCTCATGAATGAAAGAAAGCGAGATATGGAAGCGATGTGAGGTGCTGGAATGTATCGCGTCCAAGAAGAAAATCAACCAAAACAAGAGAATGCTCACTATGATCAGGGTGGATAAAGAGGCCGTGGTGGTGGATACCGTGGGAGAGGGAGAAATTCCGGCTCGGTGCAGGGGAGAGGCCGAGGCTAGGTAATTTGCTATAACTGTGGCCAACCAGGTCATGTATCTAGAGATTGTATCAACCCATGCACCACGTGCAATTACTGTAAGTCATTTGATCATGTTATTGAAGACTTCCCTGTACTAGAGGTAGAAATGAAGAAACGAAGAAGGAAAGAACTGTTGAATCCCAACATTTAGTTGATCGCAGTAGAGAGAAGAACTGCGGATCCAAGTGTTAATGCGGTAACATGCAGTGGCACTGATACAGGAAGCGATGGAGGCGCAGAAGCTTCAACTTCTAGAACGCGCGATCCTAAGAAGACTCCTGGTGAACCAGTATGGATTAGAAAAGCTCCTGGGAGAACACCAAGTCTGGAATTATAGAAAAATAAGGGAGCATTCAAAGAAGTGTGGGACATGTTCAAAACACCACCAACTACCTCACCGAGAACCCATTTGCACAGTGAAGTACCACAAATAGAGGATATGCCAGCGACATATGATCATACGAGCACTGCAACAGATACAGGGACCTCTGTTGCGTAGTTCCTATGGAGCTGCATGAAGTTATTGAAAAGCACAGATGCTTTCATGGAATTTGAAAAACTATTCAGGCAGTATGAGCCACGTAGTGAGAAGGGGGATTCCCATGGCGCAGTCCATAATATTAGGAGTCCTAAAAGAACATGAAGGGAAATGAGGCTTACTGCATAGATTGGGGACTATGAGATGGATGAGATCATTCTTGATCCTAGATCCGAAGTAAATGTCTTGACCAAGAAGACATGGCATCATATGGGAAAACCAAAGTTACAATGGTCACCTCTACAGTTAATAATGTCTAATCAAGGGATAGTTATACCTTTGGGGAGGTTACCCAACACCATTTTTGACATTGACAGAGTGCGCATCTATGCAGATTTCGAAGTGATTGAAATTGTGGATGACAACCATCCTTATCCAGCACTGCTGGGTATCGATTGGGCAATACCTAACTCTGCCATCATTGATTTGAAGACTATGAAAATGATATTTGAAGGCAATGATATCAGGGTCATCGCGCCATTGGATCCTTCGCAGGGTGAACGATATGTTGAACCGATTCAGGAGGAATCCAGAGCCCAAGACTTGGACTGTATTTACAAGATGACGACTAATGATGTTGATTATGTTAATCCAACTGCAGATGGAATGCTCAGCTGGCGCTGTGACAGCTCTTGCATTTCAGACTCTAATGTAGGACTGGAAAAATGACAAAGCAAATTGCATGAAGTATTTTCCCAGAGATGCGCACGGTTTATGAAGTCACTCCGCTGGATTGGAAAAGAGGTAACTCCAATCCCTGCCTATGATGGTTTATCTAATGTTTATTGCTTTATCAAAGAATATACTGTAGCAGTTGCAGATAAATACCGCATATCAGCATTAGACATGACACTGCGCGAGACACCTTCCAGATGGTGGGATGCGCATAAGAAGACACTGACCACATGGGATTAGTGCAGAATTAAGATGCAAATCAGGTTTGCTGAGAAGGTTACACTACCTTTTGCAAAATATAATGGACAGACGGATCCAAGGGATCATATTGAAACTTGTTCACAAGCTTGGGTGGAGAGGCCACAGACAAAATGGGTGCATCTGTTTGTGCATAAGAACCGATTCCAAAGAAATGGTACCTAGACACGGATTTGCGAAGGGGCACTGTGGATTGGTCTGCCCTAACCGATAGTTTCCAGACATATTTCAGTTTCAAAGATGAACATTCGAGTATCAATGACACACTGCAGGTTATTAAGGAAAAAATATTCAGACCATACTGTACACAAGGAAACATGACACTGGAGGAATTCTTTGGAGCAAACAACGTACCTGCGTGCCTACAACCAGAATGGGAGGAGCAGCTAGAGAACGCTCTTGTTTGTTATCACATCACTGAGGAATGTGAGGATAAAGAAGACAGTGATGAGGACGAACTGCGCAATATACAGATACCTGAATCAAAGGGATCGCACGAGGTAGAAGGACCCCCACTGGAAATTCCAGATATGAGTGGACCTGTGAAAACAAGAAAAGTGAACATTGGCACCAGTAAAGAGCCAAAGTTTGCAGCTATCGGAGACTATTGGGATGAAGACACAGTTGAGGAGGTCGCGGGTATATTACAGGAGTATCGAGAATTATTTCCGACCAAGTTCACAGAAATGAAAGGTATTCTGGGAGACTTAGGAGTGATGAAAATTCCTCTTAAGCCTGGCGCAAAACCTGTGAAGCAAAGACTGTATAGACTGAACCCGCGCTACAAAGAACGATTTAAGGTAGAACTCGATAAGATGCTCGATGCAGGGATCATTCAGCCGGTTGAAGAATCTGAGTGGATAAGCCCGATGGTTATCCAGGATAAGAAAACGAAGGGTGAGATCAGGATCTGTGTGGATCTTAGAAAGCTGAATGATGCTTCAATGCATGACCCATTTCCTACCCCTTTCTCAGATGAAGTGCTTGATAATGTTGGAGGGAATGAGGCATATTCTTTTACTAATGGATTCTCGGGAAACCATCAGATCAGGATTGATTGTGCAGATAGGCACAAGACTACTTTTGCTATAGAATAGGGGTCGTTCCAATACACAGTGATGCCTTTTGGTCTAAAGAACACACCTACCATATTTTCTAGAGTGGTAGTCGCAGCATTTAAAGACTTCATACATAAGTTTTTAGAGGTTTATTTTGATGATTGGAACATTTTCGGTTTACTGAAGAACCATGCCGTGAACCTCAAAATGATGTTGGAAAAATGCAGACAACATCAAATTTCATTAAATATAAAGAAATGTGTTTTCTATGTTCCCTACGGAATTTTGTTGGGACATATTGTGTGCAAACAGGGCTTGATGGTTGATCCTGCGAAGATCGCAATTATTGTAAACTTGCCTACACCGAATTCAGTCAAGCAGTTGCACATGACATTGGGGCATGCTGGTTATTATAGGAAGTTCATCAAGGGGTATGCACAGATAACCACAACTATGGATAAATTGTTAAATAAATATGCGCCGTTCATCTAGAACGAAGAATGCGAACAAGGCTTTGACACACTAAAATAAAAGATGATCACTGCGCCGATCCAAGTTTTTCCAGACAGGGAGAAGCCATTTCATGTCCATGTTGATGATTCATGTATAGAATTGGGCATGGTTCTTACTCAGCCAGGAGAGGGAGGTATTGATCATCCTATTGCATTTTCCAGCAGGAAGTTATCCTCGGCTAAGAAGAAATATACCACTACTAAGTGAGAAGGACTCACTATGGTCTACGCGCTGTAGAAGTTCAGGCACTACTTGCTTGGTGCGCACTTCTCTATGTTCACTGACCATTCTGCTCTGAAATACCTGGTCAATAAGACAGTGTTAGGGGGGTGAATATGCAGATGGTTACTACTCTTTTAGGAGTATGAGTTTGAAATTGTGGTTAAGCCAGGCAAGTTGAATTTAGGACCTGATCATCTATCCAGGATTGAGTCAGGAGAAGAACCTATGAACCTAGAAGATAATCTTCCTGATGCACAGTTGTTTGCTATACAGGTTGCCGATGACTATTATCAGGATATCATTGATTTTCTAACTACAGGGATGGCACCTAAGGAGTTCACTACGCAACAAAAGAAGCAGCTGATAGTGCGCACAACAAACTTCACTATAATTGCAGGTTAGCTATATAAGCTAGGACCTGATGAAGTACTACGCAGATGTGTATTAGAGCATGAGAAGCCATTCATATTGGCTGATGCACACTCAGGAGTCGTAGGAGGCCATTAAGCAGGAAGAGCTACTGCGCAGAAAATATTGCGCGCAGGGCTATGGGGCCTACAATTCATAAAGATTCAAAGGAACATTGCCAGAGTTGCGATGTTTGTCAAAGGACAAGGAAGCCAACACGCAGAGATGAAATGCCATTAAATCCACAGTTGACATTGCAGGCCTTTGAGAAATGGGCCATTGATTTTGTGGGACCTATTAACCCACCAGGGAAACGAACTGGTACGAGATACATTATTACTACCACTGACTACCTCACTAGATGGGGGGAGGCGAAGCCAGTGAAAGATTGTAGCACAGCTACAACCGCAGAGTTCATTTTTGAAAACATCCTTACAAGGTTTGGATGCCCGAAGATTTTGATGAGTGATCAGGGCACTCACTTTTTGAATAGAACCATTGAAGCTTTGAACGAAGAGTTCTACATTCACCACCAACGCAACACGCCATATCATCCACATGCGAATGGAACTGTTGAAGCGTTCAATAAAGTGTTGGATAATGCACTAAGCAAGATATGCAACGTCAATCATGATGATTGGGACCTGCGCATTCCATCTGTCTTATGGGCATACGGGACCACATGCAAGAAATTGACAGGCCATACACCTTTTAGACTGGATTATGGACAAGAGGCAATAATTCCAATGGAATATATCATTCCCAGTTTGAGAATAGCTGCATTTACAGGCATGATAGATCGTGACGCGCTAGAATAACGACTCTTACACTTGGTTGGGCTGGAGGAAGATCGCTTTGTTGCAGGATTCCACCAACAAGTACAAAAAGAGCACGAAAAATCATGGTATGATTGCCACATCAAGAAAAAGTCTTTCCAGGTAGGTGATCTAGTCCTCTTGTATGATAGCAAATTCATGAAATTTCTTGAAAAGTATAAAATGCATTGGCTTGGCCCGTATACTGTAATGCATGTTACTAATGGTGGTGCAGTCTAGTTAGCTACCTTAGCCGGAGATACCTTGCCAAGTTTGATAAATGGAAGTAGACTAAATATTTATCGCGATAGTTGGCTTCGCAGAACCTCGAATGATCAAAAGAAACGTACCGTGCAGCACTACTAACTTTGCGCGGAAGAAAAAAAAAAGAGATAAGGGAAAAGAAAAGAGATAAGGGAAAAGAAAAGAGATAAGGGAAAAGAAAAGAGGAAATGCGCAGTTGCGAAGTCCAAAAGGCAATTGCGAAGAGCAAGTGAACTAGGAAAGACATTCAGTTCAGAAGCAAGAAATCAGGCACCGCGAAGAGACTGCGTAGGAACAACCAAGACCTGTCGTGCAGTCCGATGCAACACTCAGGAAAATAACCGTTACAATGTCGGTCGGAGAATATAGCCTTTATATATCTGTTGCCAGCAACCGCTTGGGAATTTAACGCACAAATAGCCATTCTTAACGAGGTGATGGAGGAAAGGATCAAAGGATCCACCGAATTTTTCCAACGGATGCCACAATTAATGCTTATCTAGCCGTTGAGGGGCATAGAGGAGGATCAACTGCGCCTATAAGTAATGTCGCCTTCAGACTCGTGGGCATTACCAAGCACTTCGAATTTCCTACCAAGCCATACTGTGTGAGTACTTCCAGCAAGCTATCTGAAACCTTGTGAAATTTAGCCAGTGAATGTCTCAGTGGACCTCAATAGAAGAAGAATTCACTATCCAAGAGGCTGTGAAGATATTTTACCACGAAGGGATTTAAGGGTTAATGAGAACCCCATCCAAGAAAGGGCATGTTAGAACCAGGTCAGTCATCCAGACAATCACCAAGGCACAATCCAATGATGGAAGATAGAGGTAAAAATCCAATAGCGCCAAGAACGAAGATACCTAAGATGGCTTCGACAGTGCAGAAGCCACTAGTTGGGGATAAGGAGATACCCTTGACATTAACTCCAGACTATATTTCACCGCGTGCACTGGACGCACCGGTTTTCACGTTACTGAAGAATTCCAGATACGACATCTTCCTATCGTCGATCTCAAAACATGTCGAGGTTGATAAGAACTTGTTGGGTAAAATCCCAGAATGCAGATGGGAGGATTATGATCAACTTGCAATGTAGAAGGACGAGCCCACTGTACCGAAGTTCCCGTAATTCCAACCTGACCAGTACATGTGCCGGAAGAAGGATGCAAAGGGCGAGCTCAACCTGGTCACCCAAAGTTGGCTATTTGAAGTAGTCCAATATGGGATGTTGAATCTGCTCAGACTTCCACATTTTGATAGGACACCAGAGCTTAATGTGGTGGTGCGAACACTGATGGCACGCATGCACCAGGGTTATTTGTGGCTCGACCGCAACGTCGACCTCACTATTGACATCATCCACCATATCACAGGACTAAGTAAAAGGGGTAAGGACGCAAAGCAGTTATTCTAAGGGAAGAGCAAGGATAAAGAATTTGTGGAAAATATGAAGAAAAATCAGGCCGTCATCAAAGGGAAGAGGGGCTATCAGACGGACGACATCGATGATAAATCAACAAGGTTTGTCAAATAGCTGCTAGCAGGAAAGATCCTAAGAAAATGCATACCTTTGGAGGTCAGCACGGGTGCAGTACTGCTTGGCGCCGTGGATGCGGAAGGAGAACAGTTTAACTGGTCTCAGTATTTATTGAATGAGTTCATGGAAGAACTCAATGACACGCAGATCAATGGAGGAAACTTCCATTACATTTGGATCATAGTCTTGATCACCTTTGTCGGCTGGAAGGAGCTGAAGGATTACGTTGGCGTAATCACTGATAAGAACGATTGCAGAGGATTCTGGTATGCAAACCTCTGGGAAAATATGAACTTAGGAAGGCAACACGTGAGAGTTGAGGTGTTCTATCAATATTATATCCAGCTACGCGACGCCATTGTAGTCACACCGCAGATCACAAAGCAGGTAACCAGTAAGTACATCTGCATTATTAATTTTTATGCTGACATGCGTAGTATTTATATTTCAGCCAAAGCATAGCAGAAGAAGGTAGAATGGTTCCCTAGAAACTACCATATGTACGAAGACGACATTGACGCTATGATGAAGGAATGGCCTACTGAGTTTCACATGGAAATTGTAGATGTTGAAAGTGACTCTGCTGAGTACGAACCCATTCCATGTCCTATCGTTGAAGACAAGGAAGCAGGAAAAAGGAAAGAGCCTGAGAGCCCAGGGTAGAAAAAGGGGCCAAGGAAGAAACAAAAAGCTGATAAGGGCAAGTTGGACACAGTACTCAAGAGCGACGATTATGAAATGATCGGGGTAAAGTTCACAGAGCAGATGGAAGATCTGATGTCGGATCAAGAGAAAAAGGATAAGGCAATACAGGATACTCTGCAAAAGAATCTGACTACGCTGCAGGGGATTACACTGAAAATTGAAGAAGTACACAAGAGATTACGCCTGCCGCGCGACTCAGAGTCCAAAGGGAAGTCGGGAGGAACTTCGTAGCAAAGAAAACCACAGTTAACCATGGCCGTCCCTGCGAAGTCCCGTATCGTCCATCTGGACCCGATAACAGTAAGTTTACCTATGCCATAGCAACTTATGTTGGATACAAAGGATGTCGAGTGTGTGGAGCTTGACTTGGAAAAAATTGTTAAATTTTCAGAATTTACTTCAATCTGATCTAGGATCTTAACTGAGAGAACAACATGTACAGCAAATCTACAACATAGCATTCATGGACACAATAATGCAAGCACAGAAGAGACACCGAGTTTACTTGGGGAAAACCATAAAGGTGAAAAATCCCAATAACTTCCTCAGAGATAGATAGAGCAATGATACAACTAGAATACAAGAGATAGTCTTCTCCTAGCAGCAGAGCCTCCTCCTCCACAAGTGAGCCACTCTCCACAGTGTGAGTGAGAGAATAGAATGTGTAAAATGAGAGAGACACACTCTCTATTTATACACTAACTTGACTTGACCTTTACTCAACTAGGTCAGCCTCAACTTAACCACTTAACATAATGCTGACTAGGCCGACCCCCACTAGGGTGGTCTAATAACCTTTTGACCCACATGACTTATACAGGGCCGACCCCAACAAGGTGGTCTAATAACCCATCAAGTATAAGTTACGACACTTACAATATAAATGACGACACTTCTGTATAGAGGAATAATAACATCTCTATAGGAATACAACCACTTCCGTATAGAGGAATAATAACATCTCTATAGGAATACAACCACTTCCGTATAGAGGAATAATAACATCTCTATAGGAATACAATATACATATATGTGAAATACATTCCAAAGTTACATATACATCAACACTCCCTCTTAACTAGGAAGGTATTTCTCGACACAGATCTTTTAGCACAAGTCATCTTCTCTGGATCATCGTCACTGGATAATCGTCATCGAGTCATCATCATCGTCACTGCCGTTTCTATCTCAATCAATATCTAAATCTACTCGTCATAGGAAGTTCTAAAGAGCCAATCCTTTTTCATACTGGATGTAGGCCCACCACCTGTAGGTCTTCGTCATCACTGGCCATACTGTGGAATTCTTAGGACTTATTACGTGCGTCACAAAACCTGGCTGTAGCATCCCAGGCTATTACGAGCACACAGCTCTACCTGTAGGATCTCCCATGAGCACATTACATGTGACCCATCACAAAACCTGGATGAAGCATCCCATGCTGTTACGAGCACACAGCTCTACCTGTCGGATCTCCCAGGAGCACATTACGTGTGATCTCACCACAAAACCTGTCTGAAGCATCCCAGGCTATTACGAGCACATGGCTCTACCTGTCGGATCTCCCAGGAGCACATTACATGTGGTCCACCACAAAACCTGGCTGAAGAATCTGAGGCCTTTTTCATCCTGTCCAGATCTCCCAGGAGCAAATTACATGTGGTCATGGAAAAACCTGGCTGAAGCATTTGAGGCCTTTTTCATCCTGTCCAGATCTCCCAAGAGAAAATTACATGCCTTAGGACAAAACCTCGCAAGAGCATCTCAGGATGTTATGGGTACACAACTCCAACCTGAAGATCTCCTAGGGCACAAATTACATGTCCTCCCAGAGCAATGTCTCGAAAGAGCATCCCAGGATGTTATGGGTACGCAACTCTGACCTATAGGATCTCCCAGCATGCTCATCTGCACAACCTGATCCATGGCCACAAAGTATCATCCTGATACTCACCATACATCATCCTAATGTACACATGATCATCCTGATCATCATCACCACAACATCTTGCTGCATGTCATCTGGAGAAGCTCGTCATCCGCGATCACCTTGATCATACAATGCATCCATCTGATGCACACCAAGTATTTACCTGATACATATCATCATACATAGTGTATCCACCTGATACATAGATACATGATCCACACAATGTATCCATCAACATACATGATCTACCTGATCATACCTGATACATATCAATATACATGATCTACCTGATCATACAATGTATCCACCTGATACATATACAGATACATGGTCCAAGCATCCAACATGATGCATATACACAATACATACAAATGATCCAACCGATCATATCCAACATCCAACATGATGCGTACATACATATAAATGATCCAACTGATCATATCCAACATCCAACATGATGCACACATAGATATACATATAAATGATATAACTGATCATATCCAACATCCAACATGATGCACACATACATATAAATGATCCAACTGATCATACAAAGCAGAAACTAGAACATCATCCTGATGCTCATCATCTAGCGCTTACATCCACAGCCATGTGAAGAATTCTCCTTCCAACATGCTTGGAATGGATTCAGCAAATGTGTCCATCACTTCTTCCTCGAAGTGTCATCAATTTGAAGAACACCAAGCCTCTCCCTGAAGTAATCAAACTTCACCCTGGCTAGTGGCTTCATCAGCACATTTGCAATCTGCTTGTCCATCGCAATGTATAGGAGCTTCACAGCTCCTCTCTGCACCATATCCATGATATAGTGATATTTGATCTCTATGTGTTTCGACCTGTCATGAAACACTGGGTTCTCGGACAACTTCACACAACTCTTGTTATCACAGAAGATATCAGTAGCATCCAACGGGAGATCAAATAACTCAGACAGTAGCTTCCGTAGCCATACTGCCTCACAACTAGATGAACAGGCTACAACATACTCTGCCTCAACTGTACTCAGTGCTACGCAGGACCGCTTCCTGCTGAACCAAGAGATCACACCTGATCCCATACTGAAGCAACACCCATATGTGCTCTTCCTATCTGCAGCACTGCCTGCCCAATCTGAATCAGCATAACCCTGCAGGTTAAACTTTTGATTCGCTTCATACTTGAGCCCATAATCCACTGTACCCTTCAGGTACCTCAGAACATGCTTTACAGCAACCAGGTGAACACTCCTCGGATCCGTCAGGAACTAGCTCAATGTGTTCACCACAAAGCAAATATCTGGTCTCGTGTTCGTCAGGTACATCAAGGACCCAATCATCTGACGATACATAGAGACATCAACCGGCTCAGATGAAGCATCACAAAGAAGCTTCAGATTCGATGTCATAGGTGTGGCCATGGCCTTGCAATCCATCATCACGAACCTCTTCAGGATCTCTACTGCATACTTCCCTTGTCCAAGGAAGATTCCATCTGCACTCTGCCACACCTCCATGCCAAAAACAAATAGTGCATCATCCCCAAGTTCTTCATCTCGAACTCGGGAACAAGCTTCCACTGCGTGTCGTCAATCAATCTATCTTCACCTGTAACAAACAGGTTATCCGCATACAAAAGTAGTATCACTGGATTGCCTTCCTCAACCTTGTAGAAAAGGTTGGAATCTGCTTTATTCTTGGTAAAGCCCAAACTGGATAGAAAGCTGTCTATCCTACCATACCAAGTTTTGCACACATATATGACTACACCATGCTGTCTTGAAATCCATCTGGTGCATCTTCTATTTCATCACTTTTATATTTCTCAATGCTGCCATCTACAACATGCTTGATCTGATAGTTCCATTTGGAAGTCACAACAGACTTCCCTTCATCTCTTGGGACCGCATCCAAAACATCGTTCTTCAAGATCGACGGATCATGGCATTCTTCCCGTATCCCGGGAACTTCAATATCTTCAATAGATAATTTTGTTGCTGAACAAATGTTGTAGTTCTTCTTTTGTAGGTGATGGCATACGATCTTTCCTACACAACAAGTTAAATTGCATGATTAGAAAACATCTCATAGTTTTTAGAACAAATTCTTACATATAAAGAAATATGTCATACAGTTATGCAATTATCTTAGCCAATGCTTCAATACAACATTTATCCATATTCCATAACTTTCTAGATGCCTTCCAATCTCTACCAGAACATTGTTAAGAGTGTGCACAACTCCCAACATGTCAGCAAAGAGGTTTCATTCTAGATAAGTAGGAATGGAATGTTGTACAGTGCCATAGGCCACTTACCCATGCATATTAGTAGTATACTATTAATCAATGCAACTATTCTAATATGCATAATACAAAACCTAATTCTAGGAACATCATTATATACATTATGGAACAATATTATTTAAATAATAAAATATGCAAGTAATGACAATTCAAATACTTATCTTTGTGTGTTTGTTGGGTTGACTCCCTCTCAGTCTTTGCTTCTTTTCTGCAACTCCATTCTTATGTGGATTATGAGAAGTGGTCAACTCCCTCTGAATATCTGCATCCTTGTAGAAACTACTGAAGTGTGCTCCTTTTCTTTCTTGCAGGAACAACTAGAGTGTGCCCCCTCTTGATCTTTGCTTCCTGGATTACCTGTCCTTGAACTTACATCCATCCTTAATCACTATGCATGCTTATTAGTATCATCATTGTGTTATCCTTGAGGTCTCATACATAATCACACATTTATTAGTATAATCTTAATACTATCAAAACACAATAATCTTAAACATGTATATTCATGATCATTTACAGATAATAAACATTAGTATTCAAGGTTTCAGGGAAGTCTTCTTTTACTCATACATTTTCTTATTTGATCATAGGACTCTTCTAGTTAGTTGAATCATCAATCAAGATAAGAGATATAATATGCATAAAACCTGTGATTATTCAAACCTATACCTTCATGATTCTTCTGGTTAGTCATATCATCAATTATGGTAAGAAACATAATATGCATACAACCATGATTATTCAAACCTATGCCTTCATGATTCTTTTGGTTAGTCATATCATCAATTATGGTAAGAAACATAATATGCATACAACCATGATTATTCAAACCTGTGACTTCATGAATAATCATTATCAACAACACAACAGTATAAGATCCTAACACAAGGTAGGATTCTAGCTTGATATAGGAAAAATATACCTGGATTAGCATGCTAGCTAGTTATGTCTAACATACCCGCATAATGTCTTCTGGTTCTCTTCAGTGACTTGTGCTAGTAACCTGCATGTCTCATAAGTTAACCATTGTATGACCAAGTTATACATACCTCGAAAGTAGATCTTCTATGTGATCCATGACAATGGATGAATCTTTGTCTTCATGTCACCATGGGCATATGTTCTTGAAGTAGAACATGATTTGACTTTCTTGGTGTACCTTTTGTGTTAGAAAACAACATAAACCTCATACAACATCACAATGCATTAGTACAATCATAAGTGTCAAAACCTTAATCAATGAATATCTTCTATAAGGTAATACGACAAGTCTAGTAATTAATCAAGATTGTACTGTAATGATATGAAGACAAACATATCATAAACTTAATCATGAACAGAATTCGAAACATACCTGTAAGCCATACCTGTCAAGATTGCTTGTAATCTTCTTATGGAAGGCCTTAGCCTCATCTCCCTCTAAAACAGGAACTTCTTCACTTATGTAGGTGACCAATCCATCCTCTTCTAGGATTAACCCAATCCACTTGATTTGCAGGAACTGGATCTTGAGCTGTAATAGGGTTTGTCAGAGAAACCCCAAAAATTCAAACTTTGAATTTCAAACTTCCGAAAGGATAGAAATATGCGCCTTGATGAGCTGATCAAGCTGGTATATTCAGAATTTGAAAACTGCAAAGTTTCACTCCTCAATTTTGCCTTTGAAACTTTCGGATTTGTTGGACGTGACCTTGAACTAGGGTTTGATGAAGCCCACTCTTCTTCCCAATTAAAAGGTCTGATCCAAAGCTCTAAGATTCTATTTTTATGAGGAGCTTCCAGTCGTGGTCACAGATTTCAAAAATTTCCATTTTTGCAGAAGCCCTAATTTTCCACTTTTCTGATCAAAGTCCCGAACTAGGGTCTGATCAAGCCCGGACTTCTGCCCAACCAAAAATTCTGATCTTGGTCTCTAAATTTCTATTTTGATGAGTAGCAGCCAGCCGTGGTCTCCGATTGCAAAGATTCCAACTTTCTCCGAAGCCCTAAATTCTGGAAGCCATGAATGAAGGTACTAAAAAATAATTCTTTTTTGACATAAATATGTACCTGATTGTTTCGGGTGTAACTCCAAACTTTTCAATCCATAGGGTCTGAAAAAGCTTCCTGAGATAGCCCAACCTGTTATCTTTCCATCCCGACAAGTTTGACCTCAATTGGATTCTCTGAGAGAGAGTTATGCCAAGTGTCACAACGTGACCTGTTTATGGGATAATATAGGAGAGCGAACTTGTACGGCGTGCCACGTGTCACTGTTTCAACTTCGGCCTCTGAAATGTTTTTTTGAGATAGCCCAACCTATTATATTTCGATACTGATAGGTTTGAACTCAATTGGATTCCCTGAGAGAGAGTTATTCCACATGTCGTAACGTGACCGGTTTATGAGATAATACAGGAGAGTGAACTTGTACGGAGTGCCACGTGTCACCGGTTCAACTTCGGCCTCTAAAAATATTTCTTGAGATATTAAATTCTGTTTACTACCTGACACGTTTTACGAAATTTCATTTGGAGCTTCCTAGCCCAAGTTATGACCTTTTTCAGAAGGTCACCTGATTTTGACTCAGATATGGAAGAGGTAGAAACCCTATATTGTACAGATCATAAATCACAAAGTACAACGAATTAGAGGTTGTCCTTTGGACACAAGGTACATGGGGATTTAATATTTGACCTGTAAAGGTTTCATATCCAAAACATTCGCCAAAACGGATTTATAGTGAAAGTGCTATGATGACTGGTTTTTGCTATATCAAGCCCTAGCATCGTAAGTGCAACAAGTGTCATACATGCCATATCATGCCTTCTTTCAGGATAGCTCTGATACCATGTTAAATTTTCAGAATTTAATTCAATCTGATCTAGGATATTAATTGAGAGAACAACATGTACAGCAAATCTACAACATATCATTCATGGACACAATAATGCAAGCACAGAAGAGACACCGAGTTTACTTGGGGAAAACCATAAAGGTGAAAAACCCCAATAACTTCCTCAGAGATAGATAGAGAAATGATACAACCAGAATACAAGAGATAGTCTTCTCCTAGCAGTAGAGCCTCCTCCTCCACAAGTGCGCCACTCTCCACAGTGTGAGTGAGAGAGTAGAATGTGTAAAATGAGAGAGACACACTCTCTATTTATACACTAACTTGACTTGACCTTTACTCAACTAGGTCGGCCTCAACTTAACCACTTAACATAATGCTGACTAGGCCGACCCCCACTAGGGTGGTCTAATAACCCATCAAGTATAAGTTACGACACTTACAATATAAATGACGACACTTCCGTATAGAGGAGTAATAACATCTGTATAGGAATACAACCACTTCCGTATAGAGGAATAATAACATCTCTATAGGAATACAACCACTTCCGTATAGAGGAATAATAACATCTCTATAGGAATACAATATACATATATGTGAAATACATTCCGAAGTTACATATACATCAACAAAAATACCAATGTCGGGCCTGCATTATTTACATCTGCAGTGTGTAGAAGAAATGCATGACCGAACCACTGATGCACTGAAGGGGCAGGCTGAGCTGCAAGCAGCTAATCAGCAGTTGGAAGAGTCTAGCTCGTGGAACCCTCTACAACTACAGGATGAGCATGATCGTCAGAAAATACTAGAGTCCACGATCATTGCGGTAGCAGACGATATAGATGACTTTGAAGTCCAGGCAGATCCTGGGGATACTATTGTTAAGATTGGTGAGCTGGTCACTAGTCTTAAAGTACAGATGCAGGACATAGAGATTGTACATGAGGTTAACATTGGTGCTTTGAAGGAGCAGATAAACCCACAGACCCCACCAAATGAGCAGCAGGTCAAAGAAGAAGCTGTGAAGGCCGCAGCAGAGAATATTGTTGCCGAAGTGGCTAAGTGCCAGAATCTGTTGGAAGCAGCGTCGAAGGCATTCACTACCCTCGAAGAAGACTCGGCATTGCTGTAAGTAAAGAATGCAGTGAAAGAAAAGAAAGCCACCTTGGAGAGGTTGGATGCAGAAGTAAAGGCCCTACTACCAAGAGATAGGCTCCAGAAGTACAGGGAAATAACCACCCTCAAGAAGGAAGTGCAAGCTTTACGAGAGAAGGAGACTGGACTAGGGGACAAAGCGCAACCATTACTGGAGGATGTCGGCATGATCTCGCAGGAGATCGAGGAAAAGTTAAAGGAGTTGTACGAGAACCAAGAACAGGTAGAAGGACAACTCGACAATGAGATTACACCAGAGATGATGGATACAGTTAGGCAAGTTGAGCAAGATACGAAGGACACAATATAAAATCTAATCGACACATATAATGAGTTCGCTGCGAAGCTGGCTTCGCAGGAGACAGAACAGCTCAGGGAAGCTGAATTTGCAGGTGGCTCGGGGGTGAGCCACATGTAAGTGTTAGGGGCCTATTGGGCCTGGACCAAGTGGGGCAATTTTTTGCAAGAAGGTGTTTTGGAACTGCGGAGCTGAGCGCATCTCGGTTGAAACAATTTTGTACAAGGTTTTGGGATGCTGCGAAGTTGCGCGCAGCGCAACAACGGAGGAAGCTACGAGGATCAATACTGCGAGGAGGCAGTGCTGCGAAGTGTCCAGTCCACAGAATGCCAGCAAAGCAGAGTGCTAGACGAAAGATGGCATGTGTTCCGGTTAGACCGTCAGCGGTATATTTTTGGTAAAGATGCTCCAGGAGTGCTAAGCGGTGGGCAGGAGCAAATCGGGAAGAAAGCGACTAGTCACACACGCGGAAGATGCCACTACTTGAACCAGTCGCATGAAACCATTAGAGGAAGAATCAATTGGTGAAAGCGACCTGTTGGCATGTGCACAATAGGAAGGTCGATAGCGACGTGATGCAGGCGTGGAAGACCGCCATGATGGAATATTTGGTACCAAAGGCCAGCAGTCCGGTTTTGAGGAAACCGTGACAGTTTTGTAAACCTAAAGGGTTTTTTCCTAGGAATTGTAAAGACATGACCTATGGGCATGATCTATAAATAAGGAAAATTTTGTATGGGAAATTAGGGGTTAATCTATCATAGAGACTCTTCACGTTGGTCATTATTGAACATTGTTAGAATCTTTGAGCTTGAAAGCTATTGTAAAGGTTGTGCAGCTGTGTGCGCAGAGACCTACCTGAGAGAGAAGAGAGTCTGCAGCTGAGTGCACAAACTAAGAACTGTTGTACCCTTCCCAAAAGACTAATTTAACAACAGTTCTTGTGGATGTAGCCTCCATCCTGGGGGTGAAACACGTTAAATTCTGTGTAGTGTGATTGTTTTGTGTTTTGCAACTGTTGATTTGCTTAGTATGGATGTTTAATACCGCAGATTATCTGTTATGTGATTGTTTTTATATGTATTTACCGCAGGAATGATGGGAATAATATGTTAAGTAATACATGTGTGGATGAATGTTAAGTATTCAGCACTTATGAGTCTTTGAATACATGAATCTATTGGATAGTCGCATAGTTGAACACTGAATTAGAGCGCAACGTTGGCGCACGCAGTATTGTATGTTTCATTCATTTACATGCACCATAAAGATAAGAGCCTAAGTGTTGTTGAATGGATAAAGATAGTTAAGTAAGATTGATTAGAGTTGATCAAGTCTTGAGGTAGATGCGCAGTCCTACTGATGCTCTGTTCCATTGCGAGTTGCTGTGAGGTAAGTTGTTGATAGCTTGTCGTCGTAACGCTTGAAGTAGCCCATACCGCACAGTCCTTGGATGCGCAAGTACCTAAGCTTGCCAAAGTATCCGACGCGAAGTAGAGACTTCGCGCAGTTGGCGGTCTGCAGCAAGATTCCTTTACCGCATTTCCCATCAGTATTTTACACTTGCATCACTAGGTTGTGGAAACGTGATTCTACAACCACCCCCTCTGCTTCTCCTTGGGTGAGACCTCAAGCTGCGTGCAGTCTGTTGCCGAAAGGGCTGGTGAATAGGGGTTTTGTTGGTTCCTCGAACCACGAAGTACCTAGGTCTACATTGGAAACCTCTAGCTCAGTTAAATCCGCCAACACCTATTAGAGATATGGGAGGAGTGGCACAAATGCAAAGCATTCCCCCATCCATTCTACCAAATTATCACGGACTGGAGAACGAAGACCCTAATGAATTCTTATTTCAATTTGAAGTACTTTGTAGAGGATATGATGTTCAAAAGTTGAAATTTTTTCCTCTTACTTTGAAAGGAGCAGCCCTCGGATAGTTCATGAGCCTAGGTGGGACCTGCATTCAAACTTGGGAAGACATGAAACATATATTCTTGAAAAGATATCAAGATATTGCAGGGTCAACAAGGATATCTTTGAAATAACAGAAGGAGAAGAAGAAACTTTGGAAAATTACAAAATTACATAGAACACTTTCAATACAACCTTCAAAGATCAAAACTAAGACAGTTGGGGAAAGACACCTTGAAGAGACTTTTACTCAAAGGAATAAAAAATTAATATTTAGAAATCCTAAATCTGATGGGAGCAGGTGATGTATTTCAGTTACCATATGATGATGTTTGTGAATTATGTAGAAGGTGTTCAAGAGGAAAATTCAAGACTGGTAAGAATATACACTCTTCTCAATTTTCGAAGTCTGCTGCAAGAATTGGAGTTACAAGAGCTGAAGTTGGTGATTTATTTGAAATACTTGAATCTGACATTATCAACTCTCAAAATTCACAAATGAATATTTTGCAAGTTGGGAAAAATGAGGAATTTGAAGAAACAGTTTGCCCTCGGTACTAAAAGAAACATCTTGCAATGGATTTTCCTTTGGATAGTCTCACAATTTGTGGCATATGTGACTTGAAGCATTCCACAGATTGTTTCCCCTCCTTACCTAGGATAAAAGCAACATATCAAAGAGATCTAGGAGTTGCAGCAAATTTATTGCAACGGTCATGGAAACCGTGGACTTCATGTATGGTTCAAAAATCTATGCCTCCATTTCCTTACTCTCATAATCAATCAGTGAATAATCCGACACCATGGCATCTGTTGCAGCCCCATATTAACCCCTACCAAACTTGTCCACAAATCCTTCATGGCCCATCTTATGATCATATGGACACTCTCTTTTACGTTGCGACACTACCTAGTCCTCTATACCCTCCACAAGATTTTCAACAATATCCTATTTATCCGACAGGATCAACCACACAAGCCAATCAACTACACCTTCCATAATCACCTTCTCATAAAAATCCTATATGCCCTACGCACATTCCTGTTCAATCCATTCCACATTTTAACAACAATAAAGCAGTACAATATGCTTATAGTGTTGAACTGCAAAATTTAACCACCTTCCTACCTCACCGACATTACTGCAGGAAATTCATACAAGGTCTAGAGAGGTTATAGATCTAGGAGTCATAGAAATTATGGAAGAAAAGGAAGTTTCTACTTGTCCTTATCCACAAGAAGACAAGATCAACATGGCATGCATCACATTTGATGAGGGACAAACATTAGAACCTGAATATTCCCCATCACCAAACACATACTCTTTATGCATTCTAGAGTTTGATGAAAGACCTCGTGACATGAAAATTGAAGAAGAGAACCAAGAATACAAGGATTACATTGAGATCTGGTTCCATGAGGTAACCAAGCCATAGTACCATTCTCTCCTTCAATGCTTCTCATTGCTAAATCAAGCAGGTCGGTTGGTTCTTCATATCCAGGTAATCACTACAATAATTTTCTCGTATGTGGATAAAGGTATATTTTTAATCTTGCTTCGCACTTGGTTACATTGGAAGAATTCATATACTTGAATATAATTGTTTTCTTTCTCCCTAAGTAGAATAGGATATTATGTACATAAATAAAGAGTTGCATGTTTAGTCCATAAATTAAAAATATGTATATAAATATTCATCTGTATATATGCAAATATATTTATGTTTCTTTAAATAAATAAGAGTCATTTCTGACAACTAATTTGTACTTACACAAGAATTTCATTTTTATGATCAACTTATAAGACTTCATCAATTAAAAAAGGAAGACTCTTCTCTCTTTCCTAGTTTTTGATAAATTTTCATATGATTTCTCTTTGTACATGTGTTTTTGTTTTAAATAAATTTGAATCATTAATTGACAAGTGGTTTGCAGTATGATTACAAAAACTTTTCAAGCTCATAAAGATCCTTATCTAAAAAAGGGAAGTGCTCTAAAAACTCATAACACATCTCGATCCCTTCCCTCCTGATTATTTTAAGAATTGAAAATTTGTAGTGAAAAATTAAAGTGTTCTTTGTATCATCTTTTGCCACTTATCTGATATGATTTTTGCAGCTCTTCTAATAAGCCTTCAGATATTTTATGTCAGTAATCCTATCTTTATAAAGAGGTTGCTAACTGAAAAAATTTCTCCATCTGAAGCTCAGAGGTTCTCGGTACATTTTGACCTTGTTGTTAAGTTAGTAAGTAGAGCAATCTTTTCTGAAAAGCAACAGGAGGGGAACCTTGGGGATGTTATTTTTGAGAAACACCGTTGTAAACTTTTGAAGAAGGAAACTTGGACTAGAGAGATCTTCTTACTATTATCTTTTGGCTTCATCCACTACACACTAATGCAATCAACCATATGTATCTTTGTTTCGACAAAAAATTTATTCACTTTTTATGTATCTATATAAGAGAAGTTGTCTTCCAACCCATATATCATCCCATCTTGTAGCATGGTTTTCAAAGCTGCTCCCCCATCCACTCACTTTTAGGCAAAGTCATTGCCGAATATCTATAGAGGGTGGAAAAACTGGGACACGAGCCTCTGATGCAAAAAGGGTTCAAGAGGCTAACCTGCCGGAGTACTGAACATGCTTGCTGGCAGCGGGTACCGGCCTGTGGTATGACTAGGTAAACTCGACGGGGTACTAAACAAGACCGAATGATAGAGGGGAATCTTCCTGGGGAGGACATCTTGTTTATTAAAAATTGTGTAAAGAAAAATATGTAATGGTTCTGCTATATGTTGTTGAAAGTCTAATCGAAGAAAAGTATGTATGGTTGAGTTAAGGAAATGAATTTCATCAATTGGCCAAGAGAGAATAGCCTCAAGGTTATCTTAAGACCAGTTACCTAACATTCATGGGATTAAATATTTCTTATCTTGCCAGGTGGGGCCATATACTTAAGATTTACAGGGACTTGAATGTGAAATTCCATCGGATTTCTCTATGTACTGGGATTCTTGGACTCTGGAAAAGTTTGACTGAGTTCCTATGAGAAGCTTTGATGAGAAAATCTGATTAAGTTTGATATTCTCTTATTTCTATGCAAGGATCACTGTAATTTTATCTGAAAGTCTTTGACGAAGAGAGGCATATTTCTTTTTGTATTCTAAAGTATAGAGGATGATTGGTTTCCACTAGCATTTTTATCTATACTGTCATCACTTGTATGGTCTTCATGTATGGGTCATTCATGAAATTGCTTATTGCTGAAAATACATGTATGGATAATTTTTTTATAGTTAGTTAAAATTTCTTTTTCGTACAATAACAACAGCTTTTTAGAGTTATTTGTTAACTGTTAATTGGAAGTGTTTTAATACCAATCAGTTTTTATTTGATGGCTTGAGGACACGCCATATTTTTGGTTTGGGGGAGGATTCATAATTGTTTCTATTTTTTGTTACTTATAAAACAATTAAAAGTTCATTTATCTCTTATAAAATGATATGTTGTTTTGGGAATAATGTAAGTAATAGAAGATAAGGTTGTTCTGATCCATGTTGAATTTTCTGTTACTTATAAAACAATTAAAAGTTCATTTATCTCTTATAAAATGATCTGTTGTTTCAGGAATAATGAATAATGTAAGTAACAGAAGAGAAGGCTGTTCTAATCCATGTTGAACAAAGGAAGAGTGACTGAAGTAGTTCATCAGTCAGGATTTTTTCAGAAAGAGCAGGTTTACATTGTCCTTTTGGAAGAAGTAGTTTCATTCTTGAAGGTTTGCTGGCAGCTTAAAAAATTATTTGCATAATCAGCAGTCAATCAAATACAACAAGCACACCATGATCTGTATCAAGGGTCGAATCAAGTGTCGAATGCATCGTCGCATGAAGGGTTGAATGAAGTGTCGAATGAAGCGAATGAAATAAGATGTCGAATGATGATATGAATGAAACTATAGCTTTATAACAGCATGAATAAGTATGCCAAGGTATTCAATTTTTGAATTTTGATTATAAAACAAGGAATTCAATTGTTAACCATATCAAGAACTATCAAGCATCATCTTTACGAATACCATTCTTTGACTCATTTCGATTTCACAAAACGAATTAATCAACCCAGATAATCTTGCATAAATGCGATTTCCAGAATTTTATCTAATTATATTACTCTTCGACATACAGTTTCATTCCTCATCAATTCGTATGAAAGGATCATCATGCAAGTCATCTTTTTATTTTTTTATCAATTAAAGGTCATCATGATTTTTAATGAGCCTTATGTTAGAATTCCACGATGGAAAAATTTCTTTCAACCTGTCCGAAGTTTACTTTGGACTGGTTGAAAATTTAAAACATAGTCATACGATTTCATTAATGCATACACCTTTATCATGGCACACGATTTAAATTTTGAATAATGGCATGATCATCCAAATGTGCCGATTTCTACCTCATGATCATTCAAACGTTCAATTGAACCTTGTTTTAAACTGACCCCTGCTTGATCTTCACCCTCACTTTGCTCGCTCTCATCCTTTCCGAGTCCATCCCCTGTATCCCTTGCATCCACTTACTTTCGTTCAATAATGCCTACCCGTCATTTGAAGACCCAATTCAGGAAGTCTAGACCCAAATCCACTTCTTCCTCTTCAAAGTCGAAGGCAGCTGCTGTCGCAACTTAGCCTTCTTCCTGATTTATTTTTCTCTTTTCTCAGTGGGATGGCATCTCCTCAATTTGGGGGAGTGTTGATGCCCAATTTTGTCATCTTTTTGGATCATTGATTGTGCTATGGTTACATCATTTTGCCATTTTTGATGCAACAAGTCACATTTCTCATTGTTCAGACCTCCATACAGACTCAGGAACAAACACATTTAAATCTCTTATGAATTTCAATTGATTATCATCTTTTTATGGCTAATTAATATTAACTTAACACTTCTAGACCTATTGGGCATATAGTCTTAATTTTACAGGCTGTGGTTTTCATGCAGACATTCTTCTGGACGCTCATTCGCATTCAGACGTCCATTCATCCTTTCGTTCACACCCCATAAATCGTTTGTTAGCATACTTGGGAGCATTGAAGACGCAAATGAAGACATGGGTTTTGTTTCCCATCTGGCACACATGGTTCATGAGCTTCTACCTGCAAATATTTGTCTCATAACTTTCCCAAGCACCCAGCAATCAATATGGCCAACAACCTAGCATCAATTCTGTCAAAAACGTGTTTGTAACAGGCAACAAATTTCAGGCTCGTTTTTGGGGCAAATGAAGGCAAAATTCTAAATTCCGGCACATGGGTTTTGTGTAGAATAGGCCTATTAGGTCCTCATTGAGAATTTTGTGGAAATTCAAAGCCATTTGGGAGAAGTCCGTGATTCTTTAAAACCGACTTTCCCAGAAAACGTGGTTGGTCGTTTTCTGAGTTTGTTCATGTTCATCAATGGGGTTGTTTTTCAGCATTGAAGGCCCTCTATTTTTAGAGAGGTCGACCACTGAAAGGGTCGACCTTCTCTCCATTGTAATCAGTATATAAAGACGCCCAGGGTTGTGAAGAAAATAGTGAAAAACATTATGTAAACTTTGCTTCCGATTTTTAATAGAAACTCTGTTCAGCTGTTGATGTTATTTCATCTTTTGTTTCATGGTTGGTGACTGAATAGCTTAGGAACGACCTCTATTACTTGAGAAGGGCCCCTCAACAACAGTCGTTCCATCTTTGCATATCTCGTGATTTCCTTTCATTTTTGCAGATAAGTAATTTTAGTTCTTAATATTTAAAATCGTTTTCTTGTAGGTGTTGTTTCAGTTGTTCATAAAACACAATCTTTTTTCTGTTTACATGTAGTTTGCATCTCTGTTATCCATACGACTGGTCATTTGCACTTTCATTCAAACTATCTTTCAACATCCCATTCATAATTAGACAGAATTTTAATTCATTTCCAACATTTTCAGTATCTTGTTTATGCATATGTAGTTATCTAGGGTGTGGATTAATTTTCCAGTATTTTATTGTGTTCTGTGACTAGTTGGGATTCGAATCCATCTTTAGTATTTCATACTTAACTTCATATTAATACACAGATCAATTATTTCAGTTATAGTTATGATGAAATCCACTTCCCGACTTAAATTCCATTTTACTGTGCGGATAATAAATAGTTTTTGATTCAAGTGTAGAATAATGTAGTTGTCTTTTGGCTCATAGTATAGGTAGCTTATAATTTGCTTTCATTAGTTTTCATGCTTAGAACCTAGATTAGTATAAGTTTGCTTAACATGTTATCATAGATTTTTATTCATTATCAGTTCATCTCATTTCTAAAATAGGTTCAACATTTCATTTCCATTTCACATTTGAATTTATATTCAGTCTTTTATCTCTATTTACATAGCATGTTATTGTTTTAGACTTTGTTAATTCCATTGCTAGTCTAGTCATTTTATTTCAGTAGGTGTAATAGAATAGAATCAATTTTCAATTTTCAATTTAGTAAGTTTTAATTGAATCTCATTTAAATACAGTAGTTCTAAGTTATTGTTATGATTTTCAATTAAAGATCAGTCTTAACTAGTGTAGATTTGCTTCTCAACTTTAGATTAGTTTGCATAATCTTTTATGATTAATTATAATAGTTTGATTCACTGTAGTAGTACTTTGTTTCCTGCTGTAGGTTTGCTCACAAGTTCAAATTGTTTCAGTCATTTGAATTAGCTTTAGGTATGCTTAAACTCCAAGTTCATATTACTTTTTGGTGTTTGATGTTTCATAGAATAGCTTGAAGACTTGGTAGAAGTTTATGGGCATTTGCATGAGTTTGATAGATAGGCATTGCATGTTTTGATTATGAAGTAGTCATTAGAAATAAAACAACTTAGAACTTGTGTTTTGATAAAATAGTATTTCATTCCAAGTATTGTAACTAGGTTCTTAAATATCATTTGCTTATGGATGAGTAATAGTGACAATGTTTAAATTCTCTTGTAATTGGTCTATTTTCAGTTTCCATATTTCCGTAGAAGTTAAGTTAGACTTATTTCCATTTTGCATCTCCGTAGCATTTGTAAGTCACTTTGATACAATTCTTCAAGAAGATTGGAATTAGGTAGGTTTGTTTATGACTCATTCATTGTTGTTAATGCATACTTAAACCCTAGAATAGTATTTCATCTTGCTTTTGTGAATTCCTAGTTAGATGTTGAATTAGCTAGTTTGCTTTCTCAAGTTAGTATAGTTTCCTGTTTCTGAGTAGTTAGTTTGTAAATTGAATTAGTTTGTAGTTAGGTTTCTGAACTTGTTTCATGGTTAAATATTTGGTTTCGAACAGTAAGTTAGTCTTTTCCATTCCTATAATAGGGTTTGAATGATTGTCTAGTAGTTTCTACTTCCTTGGAATAGTTTGTT
Organism: Larix kaempferi; assembly: GCA_027924585.1. NCBI lineage: Eukaryota > Viridiplantae > Streptophyta > Pinopsida > Pinales > Pinaceae > Larix > Larix kaempferi. The sequence continues at coordinate 17,027,260 of BSBM01000012.1, forward strand.
CTCAGTCAAGTATTATTTCCTAGACTAGTACTTTCCTTGTATTTTGCAACCTCACTTCTTGTTCATAGGATAGAATATCGTAGGTTTGAATTGATAGTTAGATTAGGATCTCAATCAGTGTAGTCCGTCCAAGTTGTTAAGTTAGGTCTAGTCTGTTTGATAGTTTATACTTTTAAGTTTGACTCAGTTTTTCATTTTGAAATATATTTAAATCTTTTCATTATTACATATCTCTAGGATCTGCATAGCCAATAATCTTAGTTTCCCTTCTACCTTAGCATATATTTTGTGACAACTCTAAGTGTACAAACCCTGGTTGATAATTAATATTTGGGAATTTAATAGACATAAATTATACAAAGCATTTATTTTCTGAAATTTTGTACAATTTTGTCAATAAAAATGTCTTATTTTATAGAAAAACTTGCAAAATGTATATGTTTTTCATTATAAATTTCTTACAAATGTATGTTATTTTGTTAAATTTCAAAAAACACACTTGAAAATAGAAATTAAAAATATTTTATGATAAAGATAATTCAAAGGCCCCAAAAAATGCCTCAAAATGAAAATATGTGATACTGGTATCAACCCTTTTTGAAATGGAGGTAAAAATAGCTACTAAAATTAGGAGAGAGAAAAACGAGAACTGTGTCGAGTTCTCATTTCATAGTATAAGTGGTTATATTTGGAAAAGGATAAGGGTGCTAGTTCTTCAATGAGAAAACCATTTAAGGCTTTCTATAAGAAAAGGGAAGAAGGCACACAACCACAACCACCATTAAATAATTATGTTGTTTTTAATTTGAATGAAGTTGGCATGGACCACTTTTGCACATTTCATCAAGATCATCATTTCGAGAAAATTTTTCCACAGTGGATTAATTCAATGACCTTGATAATGAATCAATTATTAGATATACAACTAATAGACCAGGAAGATCAGGGAGAAGACCAATATAATGGAATGGAAGATGAAAATGAAGAAACTAACTTGGTATTATGGGATTGGGCACCAAATTTGGATTTAGATGAAGAAGAAAAGGTGGAAGAAATTCTAATATCGTCTGTGTATTATGCCACCAGAAGTAAGGGACCAATAGAAGAACAAAGTATGGTACTACCGAAAATGAAGTAATCCAAAGAAAACATAAAGAAGAATAACAGTTTAAATCAGTCACAACCAAAATCAAATTATGGGATCATTAAGGGAACACACCCATTAAGCAATAAATAAGTAAACCCTGTAAACAACAAATCTGATAGTGGTAAAAAGGTTGGATAAAATCATAATATGGGGTATGCCGTTGTAGAAGATATCAAGAAAACTAAAGAAAATATATATCTGTTTGAATTATGTAACATGCTACAACAGAGAAGAAAATTATTAGAAGCTTTTGATGTAAAATCAAGCAGTATAGTAAATTAAAAGTCAGAAAGGGTTGAGTTTGATACCGAAATTAACGAAGCAAGTATTGGTGGAAAATCAAAATCTCCAACTCTTCCTTTCCTTTTGACTTTTGAAATATTCAATTATAATGTGCATAATTGCTTGGTAGACTATGGGGCTTCATCTAACATCATGCCACTATCTATTTGCAAGAAGATAAATGGACAACCCACTTCATCCCCTTCTCGGATTATACAACTAGATATATCTGATGTTAAATTTATTGGGGAAATGAAAAATATATTGATTAGATTGGCTGCAAATCCAAGAGTGTGTCAAGTTATTGATATTATGGTAGTAGACATACCAGAAGCTTATGCGTTAATACTGAGTAGAGACTGGTCAAATAAATTAAATGGTTATTTTAGAACTGATTGGTCTCATTTATGGCTGCCTTATCAGAATAAGAAGAATCAAATCAAGGTATTGAGGGAACCTCATATGAAGCATAATGTGACTGAGTTAGAAGGAAAAAATGAGCCAGTGAATTTTTCATCTTCAATTTTGGGAAACTATTTTTTAGAAATTGAACCAAGAAGCTGTCAGGAAGAAAATGTTGGCCATGATTAAGATAAACAGTCCGATATCCTTAAATTTGCATGGGCTAATGATATTGACTATAACATAGTAGAATTAGTTATTGACTTAGATAGTCCTACTAACATAGTTGAGTTGGATGATAATTTTTTGGTATTATACTTTGATGGCTCCAAAACACAAGAGGAATCCAGAGCTGGTTGTGTTCTTGTTGATTATCAAGGAAACATACATTTCTCTCTTGTAGATTAAAATTTGAATGCACAAATAATACTGCTGAATATGAAGCTTTAGTGCAAGGATTGAAAAAAGCCATTATTTTGAATGTTAAAAATTTAAAAGTTTTTGGTGACTCGAAATTAGTTGTTAGGAAAATAAGAAACACCATTCATTGTGTGTCTCCACACTTGAAAGGGTATCAGTCCTAAGTATGGAATTTAATATCAAATTTTAATGCTTTTAACATAAATGCCATTCCTAGATTACAAAATGTTGTTGTTGATTTACTAGCTGTTTCTACTTCATGGTTAGTACCAACCAATAACAAATGTTCTATTGAATTGCTTTTCAGGCCATTTGTACCTAACAACACACAAATCTGAGAGTGTTTGATGATGATGAGAAGATTATCAGTTTTTTGACAAATGAGGATACCTTCAAAGAATCCATTATTGAAGAAGACGAACACCAATCATAATTGCAAAATGAGGGTACCAAAAAAGGAAATTTTATGCCAAAGGGAGTGAGAACCCTTGAAGGATTATTTGAATTACAACACAAGTTCAGGAAGCCTGCTAATGTCAAGAAAAACAACTCTTTGATGCAATATGAGTTGGCGAACTTAGGGACATAAAAGGAACCTAAATATGTTAATTTGGGAAAATGTTGCTCACCTGGAGAAGGATGCAAATTTATTAAACTATTTTAGTAGTACAAGGACATTTTTGCTTGGACATATGAATATCTGAAGACTTATGATACACGTATCATCCAACATGTGATACCCATCAAACAAGGAGCAAAACCATTTCAACAGCAACTCCGGAAGATGCATCCTACACTTGAACCTTTGATACAAAAGGAATTAAAGAAGCTGCTTGATGATTAAATTATCTTTAAAGTTCGACACTCTAAATGGGTGGCCAATTTGGTGTTGTAAGAAAAAAATCAGGAGATATCAGACCGTGTGTTGATTTTCAAAAATTGAACAGGGCATCTGATAAAGACAACTATCTGGTCCCACCCATGGAACAAATCTTACAGATGGTATCGGGATCATAAATGTTCTCCCTATTGGATGGATTTTCAGGTTACAATCAAGTATTAGTGGTCGAGAAGGACCAGCTCAAGACTACCTTTTGCACAAAATGGGGAACATTCACTTATAGAAGAATGCCTTTTGGCCTTATGAATGCTGGAGCCACATTTCAAAGGGCCATGGAAATCACATTCCTAGGTTTGGTCAGCCACTGTGTTGTTATTTATTTAGATGAAATGACAAGTTTTTCTAAGAAAAGAGACGATCATGATTTCCATTTGAAACATATTTTTTAACGTTATAGGAAGTATGGTATATATTTGAATCCTAAGAAAAGAATTTTTGTTGTTCTCGAAGGAAAACTATTAGGGCACATCATCTCTAAAAAGGGAATATCTATAGACCCATAAATAATTCAAGCTATAACTTAGATTCCCATATGCCCCATAATAAGAAAACTATGCAATCATTTATGGGCACAATAAACTTTGTGCGAAGGTTTGTACCATATTTTGCACAGATTATAAAACCTTTGCAGCAGATGGTGAAGCAAAGTGTGCAGTTCAAATGGACTAATATGGAAAAGAATGCATTTAAGGATATAAAAAATGCCATTGCTCATGATCCTTCATTGAGTAGTCCATATTTTGGAAAATATTTTATTAAATATACATTTGCTTTAGATTATTCTCTTGCAGCAGTGCTCACAAAGAAAGGAGAGCAAGGAGATGAATACCCAATATCTTTTATGAGCACCGGGTTACAAGGAGCTGAACTGAATTACCCAGCTATAGACAAACAAGCATATGCAGTTTTAAAGGCAGTGAAGCAGTTCAGACCTTACATTCTGAAAAATAGAACAAAGGTTATTATACCTCACCCAACTATCAGATCTCTATTTATTCAGAAGGAGTTAGGAGAAAGACGAGGAAATTGGGTGACTTCACTACAAGAATATGTCCTAGAATTTAAACCAGCTAATATCGTCAAATGTCAAGGGTTATGCTATTTGCTTACTGAAAATCCAATTGATAAAGATCATGGTTGGGAAAATGAATCAAAAATGAATTTAATTTAAGTATGCTCTATTTTTACCACTCTGGAGTCTTGGTATAATGATTTAATTCATTATCTTCAAAGTGGATTTTTGTTGGAACATTGGAATTCAAGGCAAATAAGGGCTCTCCGGTTAAAATCAACATCATATCAAATAATAAACGAAGTGTTGTTTAGAAAGAATTATGATGGAGTATTTCTCATATGTATTAAAAGGGATGATGCAGAGAAAGTGGTGAAGGAGTTACATGATGGCCCTGCATGAAGACATTATTCCGGGGACACTACTGCCCATAAGTTAATGAGATTTGGATATTACTGGCCCACTTTTTTTAAAGATGCTCATGGTTATGTAAGGAAATCCGATATATGTCAGAGGAGTGATGGTAGACTACCCAAATCAATAGGACCATTACAACTGGTCATCATTTCAGAGCCATTCGAGCAATGGGGATTATACATCATCAGGGAGATTAATCCCAATTCTTCATTGCAGCACTAATATATTCTCACTGCCACTGATTATTTTACAAGATGGACTGAATCCACTCTTTTGTGCAAAGTGAATGAAGATGCAGTCATCAATTTCTTACAAGAAAACATCATAACTAGGTTTGGGGTTCCAATTTCGTTACTTTTTTATAACGCATCTTATTTTTCTTCTGCTAAGTTGAGTACATTTTCTATGGAAAAAGGAATTAAATTACATTATTCATATAACTATTATCCTCAGGGGAATGGGTTGGAAGAATTCACCAATAAAAATCTCATATGAATATTGAAGAAAACAATTATTGAAAATCAAATAAATTGGCATGTAGCCCTTCCCAACGCTTTATGGGAAGATAGGATCGCTCCAAAAGACTCTTTAGGGGTTTCTCCATACACCTTAGTCTATGGGAAAGAGGTTATTCTGCCCCGAAATATACTACTTCCTTCCCTACATTTATCTCACGCATATCGGGGATCCGATAGAAAAATCTTACAGTCACGAATTAATACTCTGCTGAAACTTGAAGAAGCACGACAAAAGGCCAAAGATAGGTTCAACCGTCACTAATACATTGTTAAAAAATGGTTTGATAAGCGAAAATATGGCAAGAAAATTGTTGAGGTAGGAGAACTAGTTCTAAAATGGGATCATCCTCATGAAGAAAATGGAAAACATACAAAATTTCAACAATTTTGGCTTGGTCCTTATCAGATTGTGGAGAAGCTTGGCCCAACAACTTATAAGTTACAAGATTTGCAAGGGGAGAAAGAAAACCTCCCTGTCAACTGCCTAACAATCAAACACTACTTTTCTTAGATTTAGGGAAACCTGTTGTACATAAATAAATTTGTTGATTTAAGCCTTTTGTTTGATTTCATTTGTTTTCATCTTAGAATAGTTAGCTTCAGCCTTATCTCATGTTGTGTTTATTTTTCTTTACTTTCTTGATTTTGATTGAAATAAACCTTAGCTCAACTTTCGAAGTAGCATGGATTTTTTTTTCTAAGTTTGCAGAATAAGAGTTTCACTCACAGTTTTCTTTGTATAGGCTATTTGCTAGTTATTCGTTAGGTTTTGTTTGATAGCTTATATTTTCCCCCCACTATCATTCTGTCCCTTTGGATATTTGGAAATGAAGATGATACCCTTATTTGATGCATATGTTGGACTGAACTAAACATTCATAAGGTATACACAAGAGATGTCTTCACTGGTTGCATATAATTGTTTCATGAGAATAAGTATGAACACATATGTGTTTTATGAAGGGGCCAAATTTGAAATCTGTTCAAATTAAAAATTTTAGGTCTGCGGAATTATGGAAATACATTCTTTGATTTTGAATGCAAGGTAAAAGTTAACAACAAAAATAAAAGAAAGGGAGGAAGATCATTGAAGATACAATTAGTGTTTATGCCATTAAAATATTTAGTTAACGATAAAAGAAGAAAGCACTTGCACTATTAAAGGTGAAATCATCGATGAACAATCAATAAGGCACCGATTCAAGAAGCGAAACACTTTCACGAATATTCTTGAAGAATTGATTCAAATTTCTGAAAATAGTTTGAGATCTGATACCCCATAGACCACTAGTTGAAAATTTTGATCGCACATAACTCATAAAGCAAATTTGATATCTGGTTGATATTTCCCACTGCCTCATAAATATGAATGACACCTCCAAAATTTTACCATTTGAAATGCATTTTGAGATTGAGTTTCTGAGTATGGTTTGAAATGTTTCATTATCTGACATGATAATTTGTGCAACAAGATTTGATTATCAGTTCTCACCAATGAAATATATTTTCGATAAGAATATTCAGATGTCTCGCTCAAATTCACAGGGAAGTATTCGGTAACTTTGCAAACTAATCCCTCATAATTTCATTTCTATTGAATATTTTGAAACTATATGATGCTTGTTTTGACAAACTTAATGAATATGATATCATGACGAAACAAACAACAATCAAATTACACCTCAACCCCTGATCTTTGTGCACAATCTTAAAAGATGCTCCAAAAACTGAGATATTGAAATGCCTTCTAATCCCCTGACAACACTTTGGGTCTCCTTGTCATTCTTCCACCTTATAAGAAAATTTAATCTTGACCCCACCAAATGAGCTTAGTTTTCTTCCTGTTGAAACAACCCTCATCCTGAAGCTATTGGAATTTGTTTGGGAAGTAAGTGATGGAACACTAGGGAGACCTGTTGTACTTCTCTTCTTAGTTTAGTTAGTTTCATCCTTATCTCATTTTGGTTTGATCTTGTTTTTCTTGACTGATTTTTGCTTGATTGAAATAAACCCCAACTCAACTTTCAGAGTGATGTGCATAATTACAGACATCTGAATAAGCTCATGTGAAATGATTATAATCACAGAAGGATTAGAACTGGATTCATATCAAAAGTAATTTTGTTTGTAAAAAATAATGTCATTAGTGATTTTAATTGCTGCTTTGTTTTAAAAGGGGAAACCTACTTCATATTTTATGTTGTGTCAATGTAAACACTGTGCAATAACCACGATCTATGAATTCTAATTACTATCTTGGGGCTCCACTCACTTACAAATAAATAACCATCTCGGGCAGCCTACTATAATTGACCCATGGAAAGGAAGCAAGTCTTGCAGATGATGGCAGTTAAAATTATCCCATGCTATGAAAATTATATCCAAAAGGCTTATAATGAAGAGTCAAAATTTCTGAAAAGTTTCATCTCCATCAAAGAAATGGTTTTGAAAATAAATACATCCAATAAAGAAAATTGCCCAAATGATGATTCCAAAAGGTTCTTCTCTATCTGTGAGTATGACAAACAAAGAAAACTCATCACTCACACAAAGGAAATTATGGATGGAAGAACCCACGTTAAATGTTGAAGACTGAAAAAAGCTATTTGTGAAAGAATCAGACAATAAAACTTGTCAAAAGAAAGCATATAAATAAATGCTGATAGCATGGGAATGAAGAACAAACAAATACATCTGTATGATTTTGTTATGATCCTGTGGAGTCATATTTAGAGGTAACCAAAAGATGGGACTAATAATGAACTCCATATTATGGCCCCAGGAGAGTGGTCAGGAAATATGGTCCAGGTTTCCCTATTTCCCAAAATGAATGATCAATATGATTCAAGAAAGATCCTCTCCCTATATAAAACTCTATCCTTTTAAATCCTGGTAAAATGATAAGGACACAATTTTACAATCAGAATTAATAATAGACAAGCAATTGTGATCCTAAAATGGGTTTGTTCAGAGATCTGTGTTCACCATCTATTCACAATTGTTGCAGCTGCAACTTGATCCCACATTTTTTTTAAAATTGTAGATCCCTCATTTGATCTTACTCAGAGTTTGTTTCATCTTACCCTTGACACTTAGTTTTCTTATAAAATAACAAAAGAAAAGGCATTTCCTCACTTCCGTAGTCCTAAGTTCCGCATCATGCCTTTTCCGCAGTTCCACATCATGCCTTTTCCACATTTCTGCATGTCCAATGTCGGGTTTCGAATTTTGGATTGCATCTCCAACCGTTTGAAACTGTATCTGCAATCTCGCAATTCTGCAAGCTCGAATTTCATCCTTCCCGCGTTTCCAATTGCGGATTGTATTTCCAACTTTAAAATTTGTTCCCGTAATCCCGCAATCCCGCTTTTCCGTAGTTCTGATTGTGGATTGCGGATTTATTTTTTTCTGGTTTGTCGAAATGTCTCCCGCATTTCCACAATCCGCATGCTCACAATTCCGCGTGCCAGCAATCCCACATCCCGCATCCCGCTTTTCTGCATTCTGCAGCCCCGCACCTTAGCGTTCTCGGATTTCTGATTGTGAATTGCGGACTACATTTCTGACTTTGGAATTGCATTCCGCATTTCCGCATTCCACATATCCGCATTTTCGCGTTTCCGCATATCACTTTTCCACGTCCTGCCGTTTTGCTTTTCCGCAGTTCCGGTTGTGGATTGCATTTTTGAACGTTGGAAAATGGTGCCCGCAATTCCACAATCCCGCACCCCCATAGGCCCGCATTGCGGATTGCGGGAGGATGGTTTTTTGACCATTTTTTAAAGCCTTTTTCGACTGCAGAAGGATGACTTTTGGTTATTTTCGAGGGCCTTTTTCGACCTCCCGTCTCTGCTTTATTTATCATATTTTATGCTGAAACATGATCGTGGAAGGATGAATATTATGTTTTATAAAGAATATTGATAAATCATAACTCTGAAGTTTGTATTTTTTCCATTTAACAATGATTTATTCTTATGCATCGATTATGATTTTTGCTTATACATTGGTCTTGTTGTTTCCTCAGGAAGCTGAAAAGTTGTGAGCAGAAGAAGCACAGGCACAAAGGACAAAGTGGGCAATCCAAAAGACACAGAGGAAGGCGAAGTGATTAGTCATGACGCGGTGGGAGATGAAATGCTATGTGTAGAGGAAACGATTGGCACAAGAGACAAATCAGGAAATCCAAAGGATGCAGAAGGAGCTAAAATGATCAATCATTCAAGAAAATTTCTCTTGTAATATAAATAGGGGGAAAGGGTACTAGAACAGATACTTCTTGTAGTGAATTAGAGATTGGATACATTGTGTAAGAGAACTATTTTTCTGCTAATGAGGAAAGACCTGTTCACTGGGAAAAGCTTGCACTGATTTTTCATGGGAAGTTGTGGCTGACAGAGCAGAACTATTTATTCTTTTGTTTATGTTAATGTTGTGAGATATTTCTGATTTTTTTGAACTATTTCAATGATGGTGAACAATTTCTTTATCTATGTAAATTTCTATGTGAATAGAGTAATAAATTGTGTTAATTAAAATCAAAGCTATCTTTGGTAATTTTCTGTTGTGCATATTTTATCTTAATAGTTATCTGTTGGATTTGTAGGAGCATTTTCAGATTATTACTCTTATTTAATTTCTCTTATTGCAAGGATAGGTTATCTTAGTGTAGAATAGGATTAGATAATTGATAAGGTAGAAGCGGTAAGACGGGAGGTAAGAACCTATGCATCACTTGTGTGGTTTCTTCCTATCAATTATAGGTTAAATGCCTTAGAATAGAAGCACTTGCATATTCATACCCTTAAACATAAAATATAAATGGTGGGCCGAGCCACAAATTGTACATAAATTAAACATACACACCTACGGTAGCCGGAACGTTAATTGAACAGATTCCCCATACCAAATAGTGAATGACCTAATTGGGATTATTCATTGGGGAAAATCCCTACTGTCGATGCTAGGATTTTCCGGGCATCAACACATTCTTAAAATAAAAATTGGGAAACAAATAACATCTTACATTTTTTAAGTCATTGGTGTGCCTTTTACTGAATAAACGCATCTGTGTGCCTAAACCTGGTAAGTGCAGTGGTGTGCACATTTCTAGATGTGCACTGGTTGAAACGTGTACAAACACCTCTGCAAAGTATTAATTATGGAGGGTTTTGCTTCCATTTTTGTTTATCTTGGTCTGGAATCGATGCTCTTATATCAGTATAAGGAACTAATGTGCTATTATCTTACTGGAGCACCTGTATCCCATCCAAAAACTTACAAAAATGTATATTTTATTTTGTCTTGTTGTTTATATAGTGCGCTTATATGATTTAAAGAATTGGTGCGCTATTGTTGGATTAGCGCACCAGAATTCTGATCTAGAATTTTGAAAATTTACATTTTCATTCATCTTATTTTTTATACGGTGCCCTTGTGTCAATAAAGGGCACTTGTGTGCTCATATCTTAATGTCACACCATAATCCCAATTTAAAAAAACGTAGTGCACGTTTATCATAAATGGACCGAAATATCAATTGAAAAAAAGATCGAGAATTTAGTTTTAAGATAATGAGCTTATAAATAAAAGAAAACCCTAATCCCTAAATATTTTTCCCCCAAAAGTTTGAGGAGAGACTTATGCAAGAGATATTTACCACATAATAGTTTGGAGAGACATATTTATTTGAAGAGAAATTTTGTAAGGGATCACCGTGGACATAAACAATTCCACATAAGACATTTTGGGTAAGTTTCCCCTTAATGGATTTAAAAAATGGCATAAATTTTAAACATTTTTTAAAGAAATAGGATGTATAAGAGTTATCTTCAATGCTACACACCCGTGCACTCTTCTTCCCTCAGAGTTAACTTCTATATTGAAAACCCTAGGGTTCTCCTTGATTTCCTTTTGTTTTTTATTTCTCTTTTTTTGTGTAAGCTAGAACCCAAGGGGATTTGAACTTGTGACCTTCCATTTACAACTTATCATCTCAATTACTCACTACCAATTGCTCTACCTTCCCGTGGGAATTTCTCTTTCTTTTTCACAATAAGATTTGAATGTTGGATATATATATATATATATATCTTGGTTATATATATTAGTATATGGGGATTTGGATTGCTCTTGGTCCGAGATCATGATGTGATTCGAAGCCGACCTATATGGACTATTGCTGTCATTTTTTTTTTCAAAAATGTTTTTACGAACTCTGGTGTGCACTGTATATAATAGACAAATCGGTGCATTCATTCATGTCAAGAACACCGTTGATGTAGGTTTAAAAATACTGCAATTTAACCAGTGTGCATATTATGAGATATACGCACCAATGCTTTTGTCTATGAAATATGCACCGTTAAGATTTGATTTTTAAAATGTTAATATATTTAGCGATGCAAATGGAATATGTGCACCAATGCATTCTTACATAAAAAGAGCATTGGTGTTTAGTTGATGTACTGTAGCACCGATTGACCCCAAAAAAATTTTAACTGAAGTTCTTTACTTAGTTTGTAAAACATTATTTCATAACTTATGTGTTTCATTATGCATGGAGTTTATTGATAAAAGATGGTCGATAAAAGATCAAAGAATAAAATTCACTTCGAAGGGAGTGAGGGAAACACATTTGAAACAAAGAACATGGCAAGATTTATGTAATTTTAATATAAATGTAATATATTTGAATTATATGTATGTTTAAATGATGTGTATTATACGTGTCATGTAGAGAAAAAAATTAAAGAAACTCTATAAGATTGTTCATAATTTGAGTGAAGAAGAGCAAAACAAATTTAATAAATTATTGGAAATTGAGGAATTATGTGGATCAAAAGGTGATAAACATGAGGTGTTTGCTTGACTTCTTACTAACAATGTTTCTCAACAATAATTTCTAACATGTTTCAAACTTTGGATTTCGGATTTGTTGAATGTTGTGCACAGAAATACAACAAGGAAATAAGACACCCTAAGAAGATAAAATTAAGAAAAATGTAAATTCTGATGGATTGGTCATTGTTAGAGGAGCCTATGTCGGCCACCTGACTAGGCTCTCCAGTAAACCACTTCGTAGAACAGGTCGAACCATTGTGTTAATTATTACATGTCGAGACAGTTAGTGGACTGAAAGGTCGTTATGTAACTGTCTGTAAACCACATATATAGGCTGCAGAGACGGATACATGAACAACACTAATACATTGTAATACACTTCTGTACTTATTCTGAGTAATAGAAAGACTTGTTGACTCTACCTCCATTACTTATCTTGTGTTCATATCTATCTATTTGCGTGCTTATTCTATAACATGTATCGTTGGTAACTATGCATTCACTTGAATACAACATTGGTTCCGTTGTCGGTGATACATGCATAGCACGATAATGAGCATGATAAAATGATATCAGAACATGAGGTAAAGGAATGGTGGGAGAGAAATATAACAAACTATCTGCAAAATTATGCTAGAAGAAACAAGTTGACTATCGCTCAAGCAAGGGAGAAGTTCTTTTATGAAATACATGAAAATTTCGTTGAGTCCGTGTCGTTCGCATTGAAGAAGCTCCTAGATGAAAAGACCAGCAGATGAACAAGATCGAAAATTTCTAACAAAACTAACCAGAGGAGGCCACACAGATTTATCTGAATGGTGCGAAAGAAGTGTTGACAAGTTTTGTGAAGAATGCACGTTTGAAGAACGATTGTATGTTGATAACGTGAAGCATAGGTTCTATAACAACCTTTCCGAACAATTTCTTTGTTCTCTATCGACGCTTTTGTTCGAATTCTTGATCGACAAGGGAGCAACGCATATTGTCGAACCTCGACCATTGTTGTTACCATCACTCTCGAACACAAACTGGGAAGAAAAATGAAGAAAGTGGGAAAAATTCATGAAAGAGTGAGAGTGGGAATACTTTCTGAGAAAATGAATTGCTGCACCACCCTAGTTCTCTAAAGAGATTTCAGGTCAGAAATGGGGGGTAGTCGACCACGTTCCGGATGGAGTAGATGAATAACGGTCGACAGATGAAGAACACGATATGGCCAGTAGTGAGAAATATAAAAAATTCGACAAAGATAGAACGATGATACATAAAAGCACACTAGATATCCAAAATATTGAACGAGAAAAGAGGAGGAAGAGGCATGAAGAAATAAGGGAGCATACTAGTGTGCTCCAGAAAAAAAGAAGGTCGGGTATAGTGGCAGATGCAGCAGGAAATCCGCCAAAGTCGATTCGAGCTCGACAGAAAGAGGGTGATGATGAATCACTTTAACCGATCGATGAAGACCTATGGATGGAGCATGGTAGCACTCTCTAGGTAAGCATACCCAAGGTTATAAATCTGCATTCCCCCTTACATTTTACTAAGATTTCCCAATTACAGGAAATTGTCGAAGAAGATCTAGGACTTCACGCTGGCCAATATGGCATCTGGAGCCAACATAATGATGAAGGTAATGAGGTTGATAGATTTTTTATCCATCGAACGAAAGAAGGGAATTAGATTACCTTTCAACCAGAGTTTTCCAACCAGAGTTTTCATATACTCTATTCAGAACGTGAGAAAGCGCCCCCCAGCCACTTCCAACATTGAGTGATTCGTCGAGTAAGTCAGGATCCCCAAAAAGAACTACAACCCATATAGAACAAAAATTTACCTGGGTATCGACAGAATCTTTCGAAGAAATTCGACAACTGACAGCCAATGAAGAACCAACCAACAATATTGTTGTCGAAAGCAAAGAACATGCATTAACTCCTGTCAGTGCACATCAAGAAATAATACTTGTCAAAAACAAGTGTAAGAGCATTTCTGCCATTGGAAATAATCCACTGTCACCTTCACCGAGCTTAGAAGTCGAAGTCTCAATAGATATGGCACAAATAATGACACACCTTCCCTTCTATGAAGGTGATGAAGACCCAAGAAGGCATTGGTTTGTTTGTGAATCAATATGGGAAGCCAATGCTATTTCTAATGAAGATCGAAAAATGGCACAATTCGTTGGTGCCCTTCAAAAACAAGCACTTACATGGTACATCACTTATAAAGAAAGGACACCTACTACATCAAAGGATCAGATAAAACATCAATTTTTGTCTTTCTTCAAGACCCCAAATGCAAAATATCTAGTTTCCAAAAAGTTGAAAACTACAACTCAAAAGCCGATAGAAACTATTAGGGACTATGCTAAAATATTTAAAGATTTTCTGAGCTAGATTGAGCACGATATTGAAGAATCCTTATTGGTCCAATGGTTCGTGGCTGGACTAATACATAAAATTAGAGTGCACATCTGTTTCACTGATTTTACTACATATAAAGATGCACTAACAAAAGCATTGCAAATAGAAATGGATGATGACTATCCTATAGCTCCCGTCGACCACCGCATTGAAGAACAGTTGGAAAATATACAAAAATCCATTCACGAAATCAGTCTGCGAGGAGCTGATATTTGGTGTACAAAATTTTCAATAGTCGTCCATACGAAATATTATTGTCGACAAGATGGCTGTCACGTTCCCACACTTCCTAGGTGGCCTTCAGAGGTCATGGGAGACCTATGATTCATTTTTTTTGTTCAAATTCAACCAATTCCACACACAGCCGCAATGGGCTCAGGTCCAAAATCCCTATTGCAATCCAAAACATGCCTTTCAAAGTTCCGCAGTCTGCATGCGGGACTTGGAAGCCGGATTGGCAAATCCAACTTTCCATCGAAATTGCGCTTCCGACTTCCACAATCCGCATGCGTAAGTCGTAAGTTGGAACCAAAATTGGCCTCAAAATTTTGTCCACCCGATTTCTGTAGTTCCACAATCAGCATGCAGAACTCGGAAGTCAAATTCCTCCAACTTCGACGATAGTTTCCTCCCGCAACCCGCATTCCACATTCTGCATTGCGGGTGCGGGTGCGGAAATGCAGAATTCCACATTCCAACTCCCGGGATATTTTACCTCTCGCAATCCGCATTCCGCATTGCGTATGCGGAAATGCAGATTTCCATACGCCCCTATGGTTGGTTCCCGACCTCCACAATCCGCGATCCGCATTGCGGATGCGGAAAGGACCTTACGGATACGGAAGAGTCAGGACCAAAGACCCCTTCCCCAACATGCTTACAGGTCAAACTTCCAAGGGTCATATCTCCCTCATCCTTGGTCCAAATGGGACAAGGTTAGTACTATTGGAAAGCTCTTGGAGAGATATATACAATGGTGCAATACCCACCCCATCTGATCACTCCAACCATGCCAAATTCTAAGTTTAAGTTCTGTTCATAACTCCACCCAAGTGCCTTTATGCTTCTACCTCCTTCCTGCCACGAATTCTGCCTTCACCTGACCACAGAGGGGATCTGAAACACATAAGGGGGTTATCCCCTTTCTTCCCCAAGTCCAGGTGAGGTCAAGCCATCCCTTTGAAGGGTGAATACAATGCATGATAAACACATCCAATGGACTAAATTAGTTAACATACCAACAACCTGCAGGGGTTAGCCATGCATATCTTTCATGTAAATGAGGGGGAAATCAAACAAGAATTAAAATTCATATTCATGCTTACACATAGCTTTCTATTGGTCCATTCCATGTAACCATTCAACCATTATCCTAGAGCATGAAAATCATAGCATAACAACTAGATATAATACATGAAATAACATCATTTAACACATAGAAAACACTTATATTTGGAACTAAAGCTTCCCCAAGCAACTGGCTAAGTGAGGACAACTTTCCACCCAACCTTAGGTATCTGTCCATCTTGCACTCTTTTAGCTGAGAGACCACCCTCGAGTTGGGATGTATATCCACTAAGGAGGGCTAAGGAATTCTCTCACAGTCAAGGTCTCATCCCAATGCTAAGCCAACCTATAGTTGGGTTTATCAAGAAATCCAGGGAACACGGAGGGTGATGATAAGATAGTGAGATCTACCACAGATCTGCAGGCATCTCAGACCACTCAGCAAGCATGGCACCCACATTAACTACCTCACCCAACATAAGGAAGGCCCTCTTCTCTGTTGCACAGTCCCTCAAGGCCCCTTCCCTCAAGTGTTATTCAAGGTGGGCATAGAAAGGTCCAACTGCTGCTCTTCATGATATTTCATCCCTTCATTAGGTTTATCAAGTATAACCAGCCCTAAGTGACCTTTAACTCTGTTATACAAGAAAATTCCTCACAGGGACGCGTCCTAAACTCTGCCCTGCAAATTCGGTCTTCTGCAATCGATCTAAGGTTCTTACGGTTTCTCTAGGCTATTCAATATCCGTAATTCATCCCACAAACTGATATATGGTTGTCCCCAACTGGTTTCATTCTTGCACAGGGTTTCCTTGGGCATTCTTGACTCTGCACATTCGACTTAGCCAGGAAATCACGATTTTTACTTGTTTTCTTCACGGCTGGACTCCGCAGGTGCGCGCAATGACTTGGGTTCTTGGTCAATCCCTGGTTAGAAAACATGATGGGAGAATTTCCAGACATGGAGTGGCTTAAGGGACAAGCAACGCATAGGGCCATACCCTTCCATACAGATTCACAAGTTTCCCCATACTCCATCGAATTCATGGGTCTGGTTTTCCCAACCACCCTCTTATAGTTGCATGGTGAGTCAAATGAATTCACAATTGGACATATGGAAGCATGGGTATCAATCCCATAACCCCCTCACCTCTCCCTAATGGATACACATGGCACCTTCTCATTGGTTTCCTCCATAGCCAGCTTCTTGGGTATTTTTATTGCCATAATTAATAATTACATCATTTACAATTCCTCATGGCTTAAAATCACATGAGTAACCAAACTGTCAAATACTTTCCTATTCAATTAAACTTGAACATCCTCTAGTGGGGCCTTGGCCTTGATATCCACATTAGGGAAAACACACACGTAGCCTGTATACAATATTTACATTGAGCCAATAAACCATAAGGGTCAAAATATGGGTATTACAACACCCTCTCCCTTAAAATAAAACCGTCCTCGGTGTTCTCAAAACTGAACAAAAATGGAAATGCCTTTTTCATGGCATCCTCTAGCTCTATTGTGGCCTCTTTGAGACTAAGGTGCTTCCATTGCACCTTTACCTTCCCTATGGCCCTGTTCCGGAGCAAAGTGACCTTCTTGTCTAGGATTCTTTTAGGATCCACTTGCAACTCTCCCTCTAGTTCCACCTATATCACATTCCAATCGATTATATGATTAGGATCATGTACATATTTCTTAAGAAAAGAGACATGGAAAACATTATGGGCTTTCATGTTAGTAGGAAATGCAATACTATATGAAACTGGTCCTATCATATCAAGGACTTCAAATGGCCCACAATATCTTGGTGCCAAATTGGCACAACTTCCCACATTCATGGAACTCTTCCTTGGTTTCACTCTCAAGTAGACATGGTCCCCAATCTGAAATTCCTTATGCATTCTTGTCAGATATGCATAACTCTTCTTCCTATCCTATGCTTCCTTCAAATTCTATTTGATCTTAACAATATCTTGATCCATCTCCTTAATCATTTCTTGTCCAAGTACTACCTTGTTCACTGGGTTGACCCAATTCACAAGAGTTCTACATCCTTTTCCATACAACACTTCAAAAGGACTCATCTTCAATGATGCTTGATGTCCATTGTTGTATGCAAAATCCACCAAATGTAGATAGTCTTCCCACTTGGATGGCCTGTCAATCACATACATCCTCAACATGTATTCAAGAATTTGATTTACTCTCTCAGTCTGACCATCAGTTTGAGGATGATAGGCTGTGCTAAACTTCAACTGATTTCCTAATCCCTGGAACAATCCTTTCCAAAAATTAGATGTGAACTTTGTATCACGATCCAAAATTATTGCCTTGGGAAATCCATGCAATCTGAATATCTCTCTCATGAAGATATTTGCAATGTCATTGGCCTTGTGAGTGGACTTGACTGGAATGAAATGATCTACCTTTGATAGCTTTTCCACCACCACCATGATTGAATCATGTTTCTTCACTGTCATTGGAAGACCTGTTATAAAATCCATAGAGATCACTTCCCACTTCCATTATGGAATGGGCAATGGTTGCAACAATCCTACTGGATGTTGATGCTCTGCCTTGACTTGTTGGCACTTTTGACACCTAGCAATGTACTAAGCTATGTCTTTATTCATACCATGCCAAAAGTACTATTTCCTTGCTGCTGTTATAGTTATCTGATATCCTGGGTGTCCAGAATATGTCCTTTGATGTATCTCATCCAGCACAAGCTTCTTCAAATCTGCATTATCTGGAATATACAGTCTGGTACCCTGATAGATGAGAACATCATCCTCACCCATTTGATATCTTGCATATTTTTCATCCACATTACTCTACTGCAATTTTTCCTTGACTTGAAGATAAACTTCATCACTGATTTGAGCTTCTAGAATCCTTTCCTTCAAATCTGATTTACACACACTTATTCCTTCCATATGAAATTTTCTGTTGAGTGCATCAACAACCTTATTCTCCTTACCTTTGACATGCTTAGTCTCCAAATAAAACTCACAAAGAAACTCCATCCATCTAGTTTGTCTAGCATTCAGATTTGGATGGTCAAACAAGTATTTTAAACTCATGTGATCAGTCCCGAGTTCAAATTTTCTTCCCAAGAGGTAGTGTCTCCATCTCTTGAGAGCATGAACTATGGATTCCATCTCTAATTCATGTGTGGCATATTTCCTTTCATGCTCGGTTAAATTTATGGACTCATAAGAGATTACAAACCCTTCTTGCATGAGTACTCCATCGAGCCCTTCAATGCAAGCATCCATGCATACCACAAAGCCTTTCTTTGGATCTGCAATCTTCAGAACAGGAGCACTAGTAAGCAATTCCTTCAACTGTTGAAAGCTCTTCTCACATTTTTCAGACCATACAAATCTGATATTTTTCCTTTGCAATGAAGTGATTGGGTGAGCTATCTTGGAGAATCCTCCAATGAATCTTATGTAGTAACCTGCAAGACCCATAAAATATCTAACATCTATTGCATTCCTTGGAGTAGGTGTTAACACCCAAAAAGTGCTCACTAGCTCATTTACCACATTATATGGCTCATTTGTCCATTTTCCTACCATATTTCCCTTAAAATCCCAAAAAATCCCATTGAAAAGCCTCCAAAAGGCCTAAAATGCCTCCAAAAGGCCACAAAACCATCAAAATAGCCTAAAAAGGCTAAAAAACCCCCTTTTTCCTCTAAAAATAGCAAAAACCCCTAAAAAAGGAAGAAAAAATATAAAATAATGAGGAAACGGAGGAAAAAACCCTATACAGCTGCACAAAACCATGTGTTTCCTAAAACCATGGGTCAGCACTCCACCACCAAAAAACTATAAATAGGTGATGGAGATCCCTTATTCCATATCCACAATCACAAGCACCCTTACTCTGCCAAAATCTCTCTCGAAACCCTAGTTCACCATTGAACTACTTTCACCTTGAGAGCCACTTTTGGCCCATTCCCACCATTGGAGAAGGAGAAGGAGCATATTGAAGCTTGGAGCATCCTCTTGGACATTGCAAAGGGCTTCATCAAACCTTCACATTGAAGGTAATATCAATACAAAAAACCCATTATTTAAATTTGTTGTTTATGTTTCATGCATGTTTTAGAAGTAATTTAATTTCTGTTTTAACTTAATTATTTACATTTACTGAACTGCTACTAAGGAGTCCATTCTCCTTAGTAGGTGCTCATTCGCACAAGCTAGGGGTAAAACCCTAGCTACAGTTTTGGCGACTCCCCTAGATTTCGAATTTCTGGTTTCCGTTTTGAATTTTTTACTTTCGGCTGTCCCTTTCGGCCGCCGCATACCGCGTCTTTTCCCTCTGCAGTCGCGTCCCGACCGCGCCTTTCAGGCCTTTACCTGCGATCCGACCGCGGCTCTCAGACTGCTTCCGACGCCCTGCCGGCGGATTCAAGTCTGTTACCTGCGATCCGACCGTGTCTAATCAGCCTGTTTGCCGCGATCTGACTGCGCCTGTCGGCCATTTTCCCGCGTCCCGACTGCGGCTATCTGCCTCTTTTGGGCGTCCCGACTGCGTCTGTTATCCCTTTTGCCACGACCCGACTGCGTATTTTTCCCTATTTACTGCGTCCCGACTGCGTCTGTTGGCCCGAAAGCCGCGACCTGACCGCCGCTGTTTCCCTCAAACCCGCGGTCTGCCTGTTCTGTTTCGCCACAAACCCGCGGTCTGATTTCTGCTCTTTTCCTGTTTTGAGCCCAGCCCCTTTTGCTGCAATATTTTCTGCACCTGAACAGCCCTCTTTCCTACCTGTAGCCTCCCTCCCTTACAGCCTTTCTGCAACACAATTTCTGTTCCCTTTACAGAATTCTTTTAAAATTTCAGTATTTTTAATTCAAAAAATTTTGCAAGTTAAAACTTTCAATTTCAGCATTATTGATAGTTGGAAGTTGCCCCCCTTGTGGCACTTCTATTTTTTGGGTTCATCACCTCACGAGCACACACTCTGTCACATAAATCAAGTGAGCCTTAAAAAGTACCTAATTGAACCAACATTCTAACCCCACTTGGGGAACACAAAAGAATCATTGTAGTTAGGTAGGGTCGGGGGGATAGGCTTCCAATAACACCCCTCGGTCACTTTCACTTGAGACATAGTTGTTGTCCAAATAGGGAACCAAAATCCCCTAGTACTTTTTGGCACGGTCACGACCAGTTTGTCAGAGGGCCTCTCCCTTAGGAGGGTTGAAGTCGGGAGACTGGTTCCGGAGGCCTGAGTGGAATACCGCACTCCATTCAGTAACCGAAGGGCTACCTTTCGCGGTTCGCGGGATATCACTGTATAGGGGTATTGCGGTCAACGAACTAAACGGCAGATTCACCTTTCTGGACGTGTCATGAACGGGGTATCTTAGTTTCCATTCTTCTAGGATTGACTACCCGGTGTCCCTCCCGGTAGGGGGATATCATAGCCACTTGGCTTTCCTACTCATATTGTCTGACTTGGATTTCATCACCTTGCAGAGGATATGTTTAGTTGAGTCAGAATACTTTTAGTTAGGTGTTTGCATGCTCCTTTACCTCCCTTTGGTCTAGTGAGTCCACCATTTTTTCTTTTTAGGAAACCTGCTGCTTGTTGGTATTCTGACCATCTTTGTTGTTACTCCACCTATTGTAGCACAGCTGTTGCAGTGGGTGTTTTGAGTTGGTTGTTGGCCTGAGTGCCTTGCTTTTTAGCTCTCCTTCTGCACACACGGTTGCATTAGGATTTTTTGAGCTGTTTTTATACTCACCTCAACCCACAGAGATTAGACACCATCTGTCACCATTGAGTCCCCGAGACATTCTCGGCGCCTCAGGGGCGAGCCCCCACAGCACGGTTCTCTTGACACCACACGTCATAGATTCCGATCATTATCCGTTGATACCACTCATCACAGATCTAGAGCCTTGTCACTTGACTCCACTCGTCAGCGACGTAGGACTCCGTCACCACATAGTGACGCCCCTTACTTTACCTCCGATTCTGACGAAGAGTCTGAGAACCCTATTTACACGGCCCCTACTAGCCCCATGGCTGGCACGACTTCCACTCCGTTTGTTATACGGACCATTGGTGGCACATCCACCACTACACCAGTTACTACACCTGTTTTGGGTATGCCCTCCATGGGACCCTCATCTACCGTACCCCTCACGATACCTATTCCCGCAACGGGAATACCTATCCCCACTACATCAGTGGCTCACACTACCTATGGTGGTACTGGACCATCCTCCACTACCTCAGTTCCCCCACTTGGGGGCACCACCCCAAATCTTGTCCCTCCACTTGGGGGCACTGGCCCCAACTTGGTCCAAAGCACTACTGTGTCACATCCTTCTTCCAGTTTGCCATTCATGGCTAGCCTCAACCTACCTGACCTGGCCAGATTGACCAATGACCCTATTCGACACGACCCTGCATGGCCTCATATGCCTACCAAGCTTCCCTCGGACATCCCTAAGTTCGAGGGTAAGGCTGGTGAGGACCCACAAAACCATATCATGTCTTTCCACCTATGGTGTTCCTCTAACTCCATAGTGGATGACTCTGTTCGCCTCCGTCTCTTACAGCGCACCTTCACTGGCTCTGCAGCCAAATGGTATATCGAGCAACCTCATGGGACCCATACCACCTTTGCCTCCCTTGCCTCGACCTTCCTGCAGTTCTTCCAGCTGCCTGTCCGCTATGACGCGGGCGTTGAGATCCTCCTATCCTGCAGACAAAACACGGCTACCCATATCACGGACCATATCCATGAGTGGCGTCGACGCCGTAGCTTATGCAAGATCAAACTAGACGACCGTATCTTCCTCGATTGGTTCCTCAAGTCCCTGCTTCCTGTTATTGCTAAGGATGTAGCTTCAGAAAGACCCCAGTCTGAAGAAGAGGCCATCCTTAAGGCACAGCAGTTCGACCTCATTTACGCCCAGTCGGGTTACCTTTATACCATTATACCTGACGCCCCTCGCGGCGAGTCCTCCCAGCACGATGCGCCGGGGTCATCCCACGCTGCAGACGGCATCATCGGTCGTGTTTCTTCGCATCCTCAACCATTTTCTATAGCACGACCTACCCCTGGCCCCGACCTGTCACGGGCCACCTCACAGTCTGGAGCAACCAACTCGTATGCTCCCATGACACACCACCATGGACCCTCATGTCCACCTCAGTGCTTCGGGTATGCGACTCCTACTTATGCTCCCCCAGTCGCCCCTCAGCCTTACTACCATCCGCAGACTGCCCCAGCTCCTGCGCCTTCACAAGCCCAACCCGCTTATTATCCGCCCCAGGCAGCCCCTGCGGCACACCCACAACCCGCTCCGCAGCCATATCAGCAACCCCCTCAGGTTGCTGCACCTGCTCAGCCTCAACCTGCATACCATCCACCGCAGCCTGCTCCCGCACCTGCCCAACCTCAGAATCCCCCTGCTGCCCAAGGGCAAGTTTACGCCCAACAAAACCCGCAGCAAAACCAAAATAACCAACGCAACCAGGGCCAACAGAACCGCGGCAAGGGCCGTAATCGGGGGAACAACCAACCTGCAGACCAAGCTGGTCAACCGGCTAATCCCCCCGACAACAACAATGCAGCCCCCGCTAACCAGAACCCTGATCGCCCGCCCAAGCAGGCTAAAAACCCCAATCTGCGAACGAACCACCCTTGTTCTATTTGCGGGGTCTATGGACATTACACACACGCTTGCCCACACTTGGAGCGAGCTCGGCAGCTTTGGGTTGACGAGGCCCATCGCCAAGGGCATGCGGCTCCCCAAGCACCGCCCAACCCCCCCCAACCTCAACAACCCCCTTTGGTACTGCAAAATCCCTTACCGACCCAAGGCGTCGTGAACACTCAGCCGTTGGCTCCCCATCAAGCCAATGCACCCCAACAACAACAGATCACTTACGCTGCTCCTAATCAACCCATGTTTGACTCAGGTACCCACCACTTACTGATGATGTCATCTGCTGATGTCAACCTCCAGACCCGTCGGAACCAATATGTCTCCCCCTCTGAAGCCACTCCCACGGATAAACCTACTAACACCCATCCCACCGATCAGGCGTTACGTATACCTCCGCCTCCCATAGACGGCGCTGCGAAAGCACCTCGTTTCCCACTTCGCCGAATCAACAATAACCCTACTGTGCGCGCTGCGTCAAACTACAACATCGTAGACGACCTAGCCCAATCTCCCGCAGCCATGTCTGCGTTAGAAGTCTTGAAGAACTGCCCTTCCCAGCGCAAGACTTTACTTTCCGCCATTGGGGGGATTGACCCAACCGATTCGCATTTGATGGCATTTGATTTAGACCAGTCTGAACCACGCCTACCTTCCAGCTTAGCATTCCAAGTTACTGTCTCCGTTAGGAATCTTGTCATCCATCGGTGCATCATCGATGAGGGTGCCTCCACATGCGTTATGTCTACATTTGTATGGCAGAAGCTAGGATCCCCTCCTCTCCAGCAGTCCACCACTGCATTACGCGCCTACGACGGTCGTTCGGCTCAGCCCCAAGGCCTCCTAGCCAATGTCCCCGTCCAGTTAGGTGGCAAAACTGTACTCATTGACATTGAGGTAATCAATGCCCAATTGGATTATAACCTTTTACTTGGCCGCAGCTACATGTATGCCATGCGGGCGGTTGCCTCTTCTGTCTTTCGCACCATGATGTTCCCCCATGAAGGACGCGTGGTTAAGATTGACCAGCTCACCTACTATGATCCCAGTGCTCCCGCGGCACCTGAAAATGTTCTTCCCATGGTTGAACAACCTGATTCTCATGCCACCACCTCATTTGTTTCCGCTACGGGGCCTGGAGTCTACTCAGACGCGCCGATGACCTCCACCTTTCAATCCATTCCTCCCCCGTCATCTACGCCCGAAGTGTCTGACTTATGTACCTTGTCCCATGACAACCTACCAACTAATAATCAACCGCCCTTGTTGCCTAAACCACCATTGGTACCTAGCCACATTGGTGTTACACCGATCCATACTATCCCCTTTCTAGTCCCTCCATCAGGAGTAGTCAGCGCCCCGGTTATGGCTACCCTTAGCCTCCCTGGGTTAACCTTGGGGTTACCCGTCCGGTACCTTTCGCCTCCCATTCGCCCGCCGACACCCGATGTCATCCTCCAACCGGTGCAACCCATGGCTACTACCACTCAGCCACCCCCCGGTGTCTCTACCCCTTCGTCCTCCACGACTCCCACCCCTCCTCCCAAACCCACTAGGGGCAGAGGACCACAACCTTACACTGCTGTCCCACCTCCAAAGACAGTAAAAAACCCTCCAGTATTTCGTGCTCCTCCCAAATGCTCGCTGTGCGACGAGTTAGGCCATGCGACCCACCAATTCCCACAGTTACCAGCATTGCAGAAGCACATGCAGATGCTCGACGATGACCCTAACATCCCAACTGTCGAACTAAACCCCGCTCCCAAGCCTAAAGATAAGTCCCTACGTACCAACCACTCCTGCGCCATATGCGGTATTTACGGGCATTATTCACATCATTGTCTCGATCTCCCAGATTACAGAGCAGCTCTCTATGAGATGAACAATCTGGATCTTGAGACGGCACCACCTACCATTGAGGAGATCTACCCCCCAGACTCTTCACCTTCTGGAGAGATTAATACCATCTATATGATTTCTTCCACCACTCCCCCCTCGTCAACCGATTTGACGACGCAAACTTTCCGTACTGATGAGGAGATTCTTGAGGCCCTTACTGCCCCGGATTATCCCTGGGATGATATGCATCATCGTTCCTACTTCATCCCAGAAGTGTCTTCCTCTAGCTCCGCTACCCAATACGCGGTTGAATCCAAAGACTTCCTTCCCACTAAGGTCGACTGGTTCAAGGACCCTATTCCTGCTCCTGATGCCTTCGAGGAAGGTAACATGGCCAACATCTCACCTGTCATCCAAGTTGATATCGCTGCCCCAGGACGTGCCCCTGAACTCATCACTTTAGGAGCATTCTGCAGTCAACAAGAGATTGAGGACTACACAAACCTTTTCAAAGAATTCCGTGATGTCTTTGCCTGGTCCTATAACGAAATGCCTGGTCTCGACCCCGCCATTATAGAGCACCACATTGACACATGGCCTGATGTACCCCCCGTCCGTCAGAAGCAGCGTCCCATTCATCCTTCCAAACTCCCAGCTGTTAAAGCCGAGATTGAGAAACTGCGCAAGGCAGGGTTCATTTATCCTATTGCCTATACCACTTGGGTTTCAAACCCCGTTCCCGTTAACAAAAAACAAGGCACCCTTCGAGTATGCACTGACTTCCGCGATTTAAACCACGCTTGTCCCAAGGACAATTTCCCCACGCCATTTATTGACCAGCTCATTGATGCGTGTGCGGGGCATGAAGTCCTCTCCTTCATGGATGGTTTTTCCGGCTACAACCAGATTCAGATCCGTAAAGAAGACCAGTACAAAACGGCCTTTACTACCCCATGGGGCACCTTTTCCTATCGCGTCATGCCTTTCGGCCTCAAAAATGCTGGTGCCACTTTCCAGCGGGCCATGACCTATTGCTTTCACGACTTGGTCCATATCCTGTTGGTCTACCTTGATGACCTCACATCTCGTTCCCGGAAACGATCAAATCACCTTAACGACCTTCGGCAAGTTTTTCTGCGTTGTCGCAAATACCAAATCCGCTTGAACCCACACAAGTGTGTCTTTTGCGTTCCGGCAGGCCGATTGTTAGGTTTCATTGTTTCCCAGAAAGGAATTACTGTTGACCCTCTAAAAGTCCAAGCCATCTTAGACCTTCCTTCTCCTCGCACGCTCCGACAACTCCAAAGCCTGCAGGGGCGATCCAACTTCCTTCGACGCTTCATTCCTGATTACGCCACTACCGTTCACGGTTTCTTGCGCCTGCTCCGTACCCACATACCCTTCGTCTGGGATAAGCAAGCAGAAGCGGCATTCGAAGCCCTCAAGAAGGCTCTCACACAAGCCCCTTTGATCTCCCCTCCGGATTTCTCCCAGGACTTCATCCTATACGTCTCGGCCTCCGAGCATGCCGTGTCCGGAGTCTTGGTTCAAGAAGACGCTTCTCACCAGGAACACGTCATTTACTACGTCAGCCAGACCTTGTCTGGTCCACCCCTCCGTTACCCATATGAGGAGAGACTTGCCCTCACCGTAGTCTTTTCCGTACAAAAATTGCGACACTACATCTTAATGAGTCATACCACCGTCGTTGCCGACTCTAACCCCATGGTATATCTTCTAAACCGGCGGCTACTGCAAGGTCGTGTTGCTAAATGGGTCATTATCCTCCAGGAATATGACCTTACCTTCAAAACACCTAAGAGCACTAAAGCCCTTGCGCTTGCCCAGCTCATTACTGATCTCCCTTCCCTTCTCCCGGCCAAACCAATCTCCGATGAGTTACCCGATAATCACCTGTTCACTATCTCATCCGATGACCCATGGTACGGTGATATCTTGTTATACCTACGCACGCAGAAGTTCAGACCCAAAGTTACCCGTAATGGACGCCGTCGCATCCGTCACCAGGCCTCTCGATATCTCCTCTTAGGTGATGTCCTTTACCGGCGCGGAGTTGACACAATTCTTCGTCGCTGCCTTACACACGAGGAAGTTGAACACGTCCTTAATGACTGTCATAGCGGTGCCTGCGGAGGCCATTTCTCAGGGATGGCCACTGCCCAAAAGGTCGTCCGCGCCGGATACTTCTGGCCCACACTTTTCACCAACTACATCACTGCGGTCAAACACTGCCATAACTGTCAACTTTTTGCCCCCAAGGCCCGGACACCTCCTGCTCCGTTACACCCAGTCGTCACCGTTGGTCCCTTTTGTAAGTGGGCCATAGACTTCATGGAATGTAGACCCCAGTCTGCCAACGGCCATAAATATATTGTTGTCGCTGTTGATTACTTCACCAAATGGGCGGAAGCCATGCCTACCTTCAATTGTACCGCCGACACCGCGGCCTGTTTCTTCTTCAACCATGTTATCGCTCGATTTGGGGTTCCTAAGCAGTTAGTCTCTGACCATGGTTCACACTTCGAAGATGCCGTCTGGCGTGAGCTATCCACCCTCCTTAAGTATGAACACCAATTTTCCTCTGCTTACTACCCCCAAGGGAACGACCAAGTAGAGGCCATCAATAAAATCCTCAAAACCATCCTCCAACGAACGGTTGACAAGCATAAGTCCAATTGGCACCACATGTTGTTCCCTGCCTTGTGGGCTTACCGCACCTCCACTAAGACCGCCACTGGTTTTACACCTGCTTCAATATGCTCCTTCTCCTTCTCCAATGGTGGGGATGGGCCAAAAGTGGCTCTCAAGGTGAAAGTAGTTCAATGATGAACTAGGGTTTCGAGAGAGATTTTGGCAGAGTAAGGGTGCTTGTGATTGTGGATATGGAATAAGGGATCTCCATCACCTATTTATAGTTTTTTGGTGGTGGAGTGCTGACCCATGGTTTTAGGAAACACATGGTTTTGTGCAGCTGTATAGGGTTTTTTCCTCCTTTTCCTCATTATTTTATATTTTTTCTTCCTTTTTTAGGGGTTTTTGCTATTTTTAGAGGAAAAAGGGGGTTTTTTAGCCTTTTTTAGGCTATTTTGATGGTTTTGTGGCCTTTTGGAGGCATTTTAGGCCTTTTGGAGGCTTTTCAATGGGATTTTTTGGGATTTTAAGGGAAATATGGTAGGAAAATGGACAAATGAGCCATATAATGTGGTAAATGAGCTAGTGAGCACTTTTTGGGTGTTAACAGTAGGCCAATCCATGATGGATTCAATTTTCTCTGGATCTACTGCAATGCCTTCTGCTAATATAATATGACCCAAATACTGTACTTTCTGTTGATAGAAGTCACACTTACTCATCTTTGCATACAACTGGTACTCCCTAAGGACTTGCAATACCATTCTCAAATGCTTATTATGTTCTTCTCCTTTCTTTGAATACACAACAATGTCATCCAAGAATACAATCACAAACTTATCCAAATATTTGTTGAAGACACTATTCATGAGACACATGAATGTGGCAGGTGCATTGGTAAGACCAAGTGGCACCACTGTGAATTCATAATGGCCATACCTTGTTCTGAAAGTTGTCTCATGGATGTATTCTTCCTTTATCCTTGCTTGATGGTACCCAGACCTCAAGTCAATCTTTGAAAACACTCTAACTTCCTTCATTTGGTCAAATAAGTCATCAATCCTGGGAAATGGATACTTGTTCTTAACTGTCACTTTATTGAGCTACCTGTAATCAATACACAGCCTCAATGTCCCATGTTTCTTTTTGAAAAATAACACAGGTGCACCCCAATGAAATACACTAGGTCTGATATAGTCTTTTTCCATTAATTCTTGCAGCTACATCAATTCTACCAATTCTGGTGTGCTCATTCTATAGGGAGCCTTGGAAATTGGTGCTGCCCCTGGAACAAGGTTAATGGAAAATTCAATGTCTCTCTTGGGTGGCAGCCCTGGAACTTCATCTAGGAATACATCTTGGAACTCTTGTAACAACTAAAATTCTTCTAACATGGGTCCTTTATCTTATGTTGAATCTGATATATGCAAAACATATAATTAGAAACCCTTTTTGCAGAACTTTCTCAGCTGTAAGGATGGAATTTTCCTTAATGAAACATGATTTGGAATTCCTTTTAGTAACCTTGGCCCTCCCTCATCATCAATGCACTCAAGTGCTTTCTCATAACAGTCGGACCAACTTGGCTCTATGTCTTTCCAACCAATCCATGCCAATTAGGGAATCATATGATCCTAATGGTAAGACATTTAATTATGCATATGTGAGGAGTCCATTCAATTCTATAGGGCATTCCTTCACTACCTCACTTACCTTCCTCTTGGCACATGTGGCTAATTGAACTAGCCAATACTTACCATGCTTTACTTTACCAAGAGAACAACTTTCAACTACCCCAGGAGACACATAACTATGAGTAGACCCTGGATCAATCAAAACAGAAATAGATTGCTTAGAAATCTTACCTTCAATATCCACCACTGCTGATTGATGGTCTGCTTGGTGATCATCCAGTGCTGCATAAATCCTAGGTGTTTCCCTTGCCATATCTCCCACTATAGGTACTCCTTCAATGTTGTGCAAGCTCCTTGGATTTTCCTTCCGATGTGGGAAATATTTAAACATATGGTTTCCTTTGCATCCCCAACATTGGAGTGGCCATTTTGGTGTATTTTCTGCTGCTACAGCTGGCTTGTATTCTCTTCTTGCTCGCTGGCCCTGTGGGATATTTTTGGGTTGATTTATGAATGGTGGTTTGAATCCACTTTTCTTTTGTTCAAACCCTCCCCTGGGCTTACATTTCCATGTTGGATGCATCTCCGATTTAACTTTACCCTTCTCATATCAATGCTCTGCCATTATGATGGCTTCATCGAAGCTTGGTGGATTTACAAACTCTATTCTATCTCTGTAATTCTATGGTATACTACCAAGGAAACATTTTATTTTCACCATTCCATCCTCGATGTAATCTACATACCTCAGCAGCTACAAACGTTTGTGGACATGCTCATCCATGGTATTCTTCCCTAATATGAGTTCATTGAAACATTTTATTTTCTTATCATAATACCTAGCTGATAGGTATTTATCCTGGAAGTATCTTTTAAACCTTTCCCAGCTAATTCTTCTTTCACTAATTCCTTTCACTTGCATGAGGTGTTCCCACCAGATAGAAGCTCTTCCACTAAGGTTATAGATGGAAAACCTAGCCTTTTCATTCTCTAAATACTCATGCAATCTGAAGTACTTTTTAATTCCAAGAATCCATGCCTCCACTTCTTGACCTTCTTTGATTTCACTATCAAAAGTGGGAGGCCTTGCCTTCCTAAATTCCCCCTGTCGAATACCTATATGATTATTTCTGCTCTTACTTCTGCTGGGAGTATGTCTTGGTATTCCTTGAGAACCCTTAGGATCATCTGACCTTCTGGATGAAGACCTAGGAGAGGGTGTTCCGTGCCTTCTTCTCATAGAACTCCTTCTAGGGCTTGGAGTTCTTCTCTTAGACTGGCCCCTAGAGTGGATTTCTGCATTTCTTTCTTCTCGAACTTTGTTGCTTGGATTAGACCCACCATTTATTCTTTGATGCATGTCTGTGAGGCTCTGCAAGATGGTCGCGTTAATTTGATGTTGTTCTTCTTGCGCTTTCATCAACCGCTCGTTGAATCTTACCATGGTATCGACCAAGTTTGGGGGAGTTACTTGTGCCCTTCTTCCATCAGACTCGGCCTCTTTATGTGCTTCTTGCACGTTCTCACCCAGCACATCGTCCGCTGGCTCAAATAGATCTTGTGCATTGTTGAAGGTTACCATTTCCCTCCTTTCTATGTGCTTCCCTACTATACAATTCGACTTACTGCTGCTTCCGTCACTGTGCATAACAGAGGCACCTATCATACATTTCAAGCATGCAATTACACTCTAACATATCCATTCAAACTTGGAATTAATCATTGGTCAATTCATAAATCAATAAACGTTATCCAAACCATGCCATGGGCGCATTTCTTGACCATAATTTCATGCACGGATCAGTCCTAACAGCTCCCAGTGCTATAACTGAAGCTCTGATACCACTTTGTCATGTTCCCACACCTCCCAGGTGGCCTTTAGTGGCCATGGGAGACCCTCTTATTCATTTTTTTGGGTTCAAATTCAACCAATTCCACACACAATCGCAATGGGATTGGGTCAGCAATCCCTATTGCAATCCACAACCCGCCTTTCCGAGTTCCGTAGTCCGCATGTGGGACTCAAAAGTCAGATTTCCAAATCCAACTTTCCATCAAAATTGCACTTCCAAATTCTGCAATCCGCATGCGGAAGTCGGAAGTCGGAACCAAATTTGGCCTCGAAAGTCTGTCCGTTTGAATTCCGCAATTCCGTAATCCGCATGCAGAACTCAGAAGTTGGATTCCTCCAAATCCAATGATAGTTTCCTCCCACAACCGGCATTTTGCATTCCGCATTGCGGGTGTGGAAATGCGGAATTCCACATTCCAATTCCTGGGATATTTTACCTCCCGCAATCTGCATTCCACATTCCGCATTGCGGATGTGGAAATGCAGATTTCCATACACCCATATGGTTGGTTCTTGAACTCCAAAATCTACGATCCACATTGCGGATGCGGAAATCATCTTGCGGATGCGGAAATCATCTTGTGGATGCGGAAGGGTCAGGACCAAAGACCCCTTCCCCAACAAGCATCCAGGGAAAAATTTGAAGGGTCATATCTCCCTCATCCTTGGTCCAAATGGGACAAGGTTGGTACCATTGGAAATTTATTGGAGAGCTTTATCCAATGGTGCGATACCCACCCTATCTAAGCACTCCAACCATGCCAAATTCCAAGCTAAATTTTTGTTCATAACTCCACCCAAGTGCCTTTATCCTTCTGCCTCCTTCCTGCCACGAATTATCCCTTCACCTGACCACAGAGGGGATCTGAAACACATCAAGGGGTCATCCCATTTATTCCCCAAGTCCAAGTGAGGTCAAGCCATCCCATGATAAACACATCCAATGGACTAAACTAGTTAACATACCAACAACCTACAGGGGGTAGCCATGCATATATTTCATGTAAATGAGGGGGCAGTCAAGCAAGCATTCAACTTCATATTCATGCTTACACATAGATTCCTATTGATCCATTCCATATATCCATTCAACCTTATCATAGAGCATGGAAAGAATAACATAAAAACTAGATATAATACATGAAATAACATCATTTAACACATACAAAACACTTATCTTTGGAACTGAAGCTGCCCCAAGCAACTGGCTAAGTGAGGACAAATTTCCACCCAACCTTAGGTCTCTGTCTAGCTTGCACTCTTTCATATCAGAGACCACCCCTGAGCTGGGCTGTGTATACACTAAGGAGGGATAAGGAATTCTCTCACAGTCAAGGTCTCATCCCAATGCTAATCCAACCTATAGCTGATCAAGCAATATAGGGAACAAGGAGGGTGATTCTAATCTAGTGATCTCTACTACATAGCTGCAAGAATCTCAGACCACTCAGCAAGCATGGCACCCACATTACCTACCCTACCCAACACAAGGAAGGCCCTCTTCTCTGTTGCACAGTCTCTCAAGGCCCCTTCCCTCCAGTGCTATTCAAGGTGGGAATAGAAAGGTCAAACTGCTACTCTTCATGAGATTTCAGCCCTTCACTAGGTTTATCAAGCAGACCCAACCCCAAGTGACCTTTAACTCTGTTATACAAGAAAATTCCTCACAGGGTTGTGCCCTAAACTATGCCTTGCAAATTCGGTCTTTTGCAATTGATCTAAGGTTCTTACAGTTTTTCTAGGCCGTTCAAGCTCTGTAATTTGTCCCACGAACTGATCAATGGCTGTCCCCAACCGGTTTCATTCTCGCACAAGGTTTCCTTGGGCGTTCTTGGCTCTGCACATTCGACTTACCCAGGAAATCACGATTTTTACTTTTTTTCTTCACGGCTGGACTCTATAGGTGCGTGCAATGACTTGGGTTATTGGTCAATACTTGGTTATCAAACAGGATGGGTGAATTTCCATATGTGGAGTGGCTTAAGGGACAAGAAACGCACATGGATATACCCTTCCATACGGATTTGCAGGTTTCCCCATACTCCATCGAATTCATGGGTCTGGTTTTCTCAACCATCCTCTTACAGTTGCATTAATTTCAGCATGGTGAGTCAAATGAGTTCAAAATTAGACATGTGGCATCATGGGTATCAATCCCATAACCCCCTCACTTCTCCCTAATGGATACACATGGACCCTTCTCATTGGTTTCCTCCTTTGCCATCTTCTTGGGTATTTTTATTGCAATAATTAATAATTACATCATTTACAATTCCTCATGGCTTAACATCACATGGGTAACCAAACTGTCAAATACTTGCCTATGCAATTAAACTTGAACATCCTCTAGTGGGGCCTTGGCCTTGAGATCCACACTAGGGAAAACACACACATAGCCTGTATACAATATTTACATTGAGCCAATAAACCATAAGGGTCAAAATATGAGTATTACAATGACCGTTGATAGGATGTCCATTTTGTACAAACAAAATGTTTTTGTGACATCTTCCAAGAACACGACTCGCATGCAACGAAATATTTTCCCTACAACATGAATAATGATCAAGCTCGATGGTGCGCCATATGCGACGTAAAATCTCATTCCACATCAGAATGTAACTTAAATCTAAGAAATAAACAGAATTATCACGCAGTCTATCAGACCAATGCTGTCAACCAGAGAAATGATAGAAATGACATGAACGACAACCGACGATATGATAGAAGAAATGACAACATCAATCGACGAGGAGGTTTCCAAGGTCATGGACGAAACACTGGAAACTGAGACCCCTGACCATGTCGATGACTGTAGTGCTTTACGTGTCTAAGTGAAGAACATATTTTTGCAGAATGTCCCTCAAAGATCAGATAGATATCAAATTATGTACCAAGTGTGGAGTGGGTGATCAATTCTTAGAGGATTGCCCCACCATACTTGAAAATATTACTAATAAAAAGAATGTTAACATCTTGTCTAGTGTTCCAAAGTCTGATATTGTTAAAACTAAGAATATTCAAATTGTATCTCGTCAAGGAACGAAAATTGGTGCTGATAATCCGCAAATTAGCAAAATAAAAAGTAAATATGACTATCCTAATCCAATTGAACAGAAGAACTTATATAATAATGCTGCAAAATGTTTTCAAGAATTAGCATCCCAAGAAGACAATGACGAATCTTGACAAATAATTATTAATGAACTCATCAATTTAATAACCAAGGAAGAAGTTGTTGCAAAGTTTATAAATCTAATGCACAACATTAAAAGTAAAGTTGTCGAAGACAATCAAACTAAAAATCTCTATCGACTAAGTCAGAAAGATAAAAATCACACATACCCACTTGTCGACTTAGAAATTGAAGGATACTTTGTTCAACAAGTTGTCCTTGACTTCAGATCACAAGCAGATATCATGACTAGAGACACTTGGGAACAAGTTGGTCGACCACAACTACACGAGCTAGGAATCTATCTAAAATTAGTCGACCAAGGACTGATTGAACCAATTGGGGTATGGAAAAATGTCGAAACATCCATCAAGGGCATAACAAAATGAGTTGACTTTGAAATTATCGACCCAAAATAAGGTTCCAGTTCCTTTCCTGCACTGGTTGGCTAACCATGGGGAAGAAAAATGAAAGCGTTAATATCTCTTGACAAAGATAGAATAAAATTCAAAGGAAATGGGAAGAAAGTGATTGTGCCAATTCACCCATCACAAGAAAAACCCTCGATAGAACCTATCGATGACAATGTTGACATTCGAAAATTATATCAAGTAACAAACTTCTGATGATGAGCCCTACTCTGTGGCTTGAAACGTCGAGAAGATAATCCAGTCAACGCAGATACACCTTTGAAAGTTTGACTCCAACACATCTGCAACGTGAAAGTCATAGAACAACAATGGAAAAGGATCTGGAATGAAATCCTTGAATGGGGGAAGGAATCCGATGGCCGATGGTAGGAGGAAGCACATAAACTCCGAACAAGCACTATATTGAACTATCTTAACGCACCGTTGGTCGATAGTTTTTCGGCCTCAAAGAAGTAGTTTCCTAGTTCATTGTGAGCCGGTATCACAATGAAATTTTTTATTTTGACCAACCAGTTGAAATCACTAGGAACTTGATCAATCAGATCACCAGACTGTCCAACAAAGGGGATGTATTACCTATCAGACTAAACCTTGATTTGGTTAAATATTTCACAGGTACCCATGCAGGTAAAAACCCCCGAGGTTTAGTTGTCAACCAAATAATCTATGGCATACATAAAATAGTAGCGTGGGTCGTGTCGATCGCATTAAAAATTATTAGACAAAGGTACGACCTCAAACTCAACATGCTTGAAGCCGTGTAGAATGTGGCCTCGAACGAAAAGATTACTTATGGTTCAAACACCTGGCGGAAATTGTCCGACATATCTGCCAGAAATTCCAAGAGGAGGGATCTAAGATCTGATACCCGTCACTTATGATTTGGATTGCCATGGATCATCTTCAACCAATAGGCGACAAAGAGTTCACCGCAATCAAGGGACCACTGATGTGGAAATTCCATTCATTTTCACAAGGAGGATGTTGACTCGGTGCGAAAACAACAAAAATTTGGTTTGAAAGTTGGTTCCAAGCATTAAAAGTGAAAACAACTAGATGGATAGTTCCACAAAATGTTCGACGAAGTCTGCCACCGAATACGCACATCCATCTAGCACTCGATCACACATCGGTTTGGTATATAGAAGGAGAAGCCAAAGCAGCAAAGGAGCTCAACTTATACCCTACAGTCGACAGGATATTCGAAGAACTAAGCCAACAGTCCAATACTATCATTCCAATACCACCACAAGCAAAAATGGTCAAACCCCTAACACATGCGGAGAAAGAAGAATAATATGAAGTATGACTTCATCTCGACACATTTACATTGAAGCATGAGAAGGTGGTCGAAAACAATCCTTTAGGGATTACGATGACTCCTCATCAGGATCCCTTGCATGCATTCGACCATTCGGATGATAGTACTCAGTTGGACACTCCACTTCCGGAGTATGCCTTTACAAAAGAGAACCTTTGTTGAGTGGCCGACGAGATATTCAGAGCCCGACAGGATAGAAAGAACAAAACACAAGGTAAAGAAAAGCAAAAGATTATTCTTCATGAACCAACTGAAGAAGACAATGCTGAACTATCCGACTGTGCAACTCAGGTATTGGAAGATGCTACCAAACACGAGATATTTGTTCTAGAGCAGATAGCAAAATTCATTACAGAGGAAGATCAACAACAGGAAGAGGCACCAACAAGTAAGAAATTTAAGTTTGCGGACAATCCACATGTCGAATTCACACAAATTCTGCCACCTCCTTCTCCAACTCCTATCATGGAAGAAGACATCATGCCATCTCCCTCGATCATTTTTACACCCCCACTCACTTCTGCTACAAACCCAAAATTTAGCCCCATCTTTGTACAACAAATCCCCTCTCCTCTCAGAGCAAAAATATAGACCGACTTCAACCTACAGGAATTTATTAACCAACTACCATCAATCCTCCTCGACTGCAAATGACTCATTATAAAGAAACCAATCATAGCCAACCCCGACTCTCAACCCGAATTACTTCCACCAGATGTGCATACATCTGAACAAATGCCACCATCATCAAATTCTAATCTAGACATTGTTGCATATACTGAAAATATCATAGAGGAAAACCCCGATCCGACAAGCGAGGTTGCATCCTAGCAAAAATACACCTTTACACCCTTACCAGTCGACCAACCCACTTCACTTCCATCCCCGACCCTTTCAGTTTTGGAAGACCCAACCAGTATGATACCACCAACATGACACTAGAAACTCTCTTTGAAGTGTCCGAACCGACTGCTGAACCCACCTCGACAAATGATCAAGAAATGCCTTTGTCACAGGAAATTTCGACCTCGACCGATAGTCCCTCGACAGAACTCTGCAAGAACGACCGACAAACTTCACCACCAACCGCTTCACCACCACAAACCGTTTCTCCACCACCACTGGAACAACCTAAAGTTACCTCCCCAAGTCCAGTTAGTACAGAAATACCACCTCCTCATACCATCAACCTCACTCCTACAACACCAGAAGAATAGCACAATGAAGAAATACAAGCTACATGAGATAAAGAAGTCACCAACAAGGAAAAAGAAGTAGAGAAGAAGACAAAACTTGAAAAGAAAAATGAAAAAGCGGCAGAAAGGACAAAGAAGAAAGAAAGGAAAGAAAAGGAAAAGCAGAAACAACAACAACATCTACAACACCTTCAACAACAACCTTTGCTCACTGTACATTTAGATCAGTTCATTTCGATTGCTACTTTTGAACCTCGACAAGCAAAAGAAGAATAACTAAATATTCTCAACGACGCTATTGACCGAGAGCGTAGGAAGAGAAGAAACGAAACCAAATAGAAAATTGAAACACTTGAAGAAGAACGATCTTCATTTTTGGTTAAGTGTGAAAACTTAGTCCAACAAGTCATACCTATCCCATCGAGAACCGACAATGAAAACCCACTCGACAAAGCCTATGCATTATTTGAAAGTGTCATGTCGACACTCCAAGAACAATTGGATAAAGAACGACAGGATCAAGCAGAAGAAACATCTATCATAATGACAAACCAATATACGACCTTCACAGAAGCACATAGTCTGTTAGCACAATATGCCCAAGAAGTTGCTACGACTACAGAAGTATTGCGCAACTGGTATACACATTATGGAAATGTTTTTGTCGAAATGCAGAAAACCCGAGATCTCATTAACACTTTACAACAACGACGACAAACTACCGATGAAGCTCTTGCACAAATCCTCAATGATCAAATCAATATGGAACACTTGAAGCTAGCAAAACTGGAGAAGAAAGAGGATCAATGGATCACACAAACTCACATAATCCTGTCAAAAGTTGAATGGATCAGGACACATCTCCATCGACTTCTCTCTAATACCGACAACAAAACACTCATCCTAGGGAAAGACATGATCAATATATGAGACCGACCGGTCCATGACAAAATGGAGAACTTGTCTAGCCTTACTACCCTTACTATCGACATACAAAACACACCTCATGCCTGGGAATAGTTCCAGAACCAGCTTTCAGTTTCCGCAAAAGCCATTGTCGAAGTATATTTCCAACAACAACTGACTGCCAGCACCAGTCAGTCCCAGGAGTAACAAATTTTTTTTCTTAGTAATCAGTTAGTTAAAAAAATTTCATTTAAAATCCAATCAGCTCCATCTCCCTATTTCTTCGGGATGAAGAAATGTTTTGTTTGTGGGGGAGATGTTGGAGGAGCCTAAGTCGACTGCTTGACTAGGCCCTCCAATCGACCACTTCGTAGAACAGGTCAAACCATTGTGTCGGTTATTACATGTCGAGTCGGTTAGTGAACCGACATGTCGTTATGTAACTGTATGTAAACCATATATATAGGTTGGAGAGCTGGATACATGAACGACACTAAGACATTGTAATGCACTTCTGTACTTATTTTGAGTAATAGAAAGACTTGTTGACTCTACCTCCATTACTTATCTTGTGTTCATATCTATCTATTTTCTTGCTTATTCTATAACATATATCACTGCTAACTATGCAATCCACTTGACTACAATAGTCATTAGTTCAACTAGATTGGTGTTGGAAGTTAAGAAAGGGGGAAACAATTTTATAAAACTTTGAAGGATGTAGTGGAAAGAACATTCATATAGTCTTTTCATTTACAATACAAAAATCAATCAATTGACTCTAAAAATTAGGTTACAAGTAAACTATAGGAAGCACTTTCAGAGCAGTGGGTACTAAGACCAATGAGACTGGCAATGGAAAAACATACAATAACAGAAAGGAATCATTTAAAAAGAATTATTGCTATTTTTTTTCCTATGATACCTATATGCTAGTACAAGAATTTACTTAATATTTTTGGTATGCTTATTTTCATATAAATATTAATCAATTTTTCATTGTGCTTTTCATTTCTCAGGAAGATTGCTAAAATTTCAAAGGAAGAACGGCGTGATATATGAAAGATGTTGGTAGGGATGTCAAAAAAGGTGTGGTAAAAGAATTGAACATAACCACATCGCAAGCGGATCCAACCCACCAACAACATGCATCAAAGGTATGTAATAATTACTTTATTTTTAATGTGTAGAGAGTTTAATTATCACATAAAATACTAATTTTATATTGTTTTGTTGTTGCAAAAAAGAAAATAAAATGGCACCCATTCAATGCATAAGACGAGATGACAAGGCAAAAAAGGGTTGGTTGCAAATTTTGTGAGTATTTGTGTTTGTTTCAGATTTCATATTTCATGTGATGTTTATATCTTAATTAATTTAAAATTGTACAAGGATCTTTTATAATAGGTGCTAACATATGGTGAAGAGCCAATCTTGTAACACCCCTCGATCACATATTTCCTTAGTGCTAGGGGGCATACATGGGATATATTGTAGGCATGGGACACACTCGTGATGGCCACATAAGTGTGTCCTATTCCTACACAATAATCTTATATTATGTGTATAGGTCTATATTAAAGATACTAATAAGGTCACAGGGTTCATGAGGACATGAAGTATATAAATTAACAACTTAAAAATAATATAATTAGTAATTAGATTAAAAGGGGTTATTAGGGAGAAAGAATAAATTAAGTAAATTATGAGCTATTTATATAATTAATATATTTTTGCATGGGGGTTTTTGCATAAGGACATGTGTCCAATCGAAGAGAGCTTGGAAAATCTTAAAAGGGGGAAAATGTGAAGGAGAGGGGGATTCTTGGGCTAGTTCCTCCTCCTCATGGAGTTTTTTTTAGATTATTGGAAGAGATTGTGAAATTATGGAACACAACAGATCATTGATCCTGAGAATACCTCACAGTCATAGGATTAGCAAGGATAAAGAATTATAGTGAAATCTAGCAAGAATTGAGCAGTAAAATTAAACATGCAATGAAACTTAGATGTGCACAGAAATGTGTGTCATATTCCATTAATCAATATAGTCAACAAATATGGTACAATGGAGGAAATTCGAATACCAAGGAGGAATTCAAATCCATGTCATTCTAGCATAGGAATTGTCACCAGTATAGTGCTCCGGAGGTTCCAAACTCAACTGATTGTCAGTGAACTGAAGCTACTATCAGTTTACTGATCAAGAAGAGTGCATTAGTGAGTTTGGCATGCAAAATAGGATAAAAAGGGAGAATTAGATCATAATAATTGGTAATCGGAGCTAAAACACCCAACTACAATCATGAATTCAGGTGGACTGAACCAAATCACTAATTTAGCTCCTATAATCTAGGGAACTGACTCTGCATGTCCTAAAATCATGCATGAATGGAACATCAAGTGGATAATGAGGCCTAGATGACATCTGCACACCACTATGGGGTCAATGACATCTCCAAAACTAGGAAAAAACAAATAGTGCTAAGGTAGACAAGGTTGGAGTATTAATTATCCTAAAACCCCACATTAATCCAAACTTAGACAATCCTGAGCCCTGGTTACTGAGACCAAAGGTCACCCATACAATCAAATAATGATAAAAAATAATTGTTCAAAAAAATAAGGAAATGGGGAAAACCTCATGGGAACAAAACCCCCCCTCAAAATTGAACATCAGGGAACTCAAACAACCTTCACACTAAGCAACGAAGGAAAATCTCTTTTTAGTAACAGAATTTGTAAAAATGTCGGCAATCTTCTCCTATGTAGGATAGTAATGTAGGTGTTGGATCTGGATCTACTCCTCTAATGTAACTCCCACTGTTTCGAAGCTGCATTTGCCAAAACAAGTCTTTCATAATCCATTCTTGATACTGGGGCGAATGTCTCATTGTCGTCCAAGCCATGAACCTTTGAGTACCCCTCGTCAAGAAACCAAGCTTTGTACTTGGTTGTATATCCATCATAATCAAGTTTTGTTTTGTAGATCCACTTGCACTGTACTAGATTTCTCCCTGGGGAAAGAGAGACAAGATCCCATGTCTCATTGTTCTGTAGTGACTCGTATTCTTCATCCATGGAAGCCTTCTATCTTGGATAATGTCAAGTCTCTTTGAAGGATTATGGATCAAACCCTACCATCATGTAGCACCTCTCTGGGAGAAGTGGATCTATATGACATAGTGCAAGGGTTGCATCTTGGTACTAAGATCTGATGGTTCTATGGTCAAATGGATCCCTAGCTATGTTTCGAGCAACTCCAAGGACTTTGTGAGCCCATTTTGGTCTTGGATTGGGAGCAGATGTTGGATCTGGATTTGCTTGAACTTCATAATCAACATCAAGATCCGATTCAACTTGGTCCTCATCTTCGGAATCTGAAACTGGATCATCAGAAGAGACATCATTCTGATCTTCATTGGGTGCAAATGGAGTAGGCAGAGAATATGGAAAAAAATTGAGAGAATTCATATGCCTTTGAGGCATGGTTTGAAACACCTTTCGCTATTATCTTCCTAGAAGAGATCTCTGTAATCTCAACTGTGTCAGATCCAAAACAAATTTCTTCGGTGAACTTGTGTGTGTCATCTGATAAAGATAACAAGTTTAATGTCAAAGAAGGCATATACAAAATAGTTTTGAACTTTCCATGCGCTAGTTGTATTGTGCCCTTCCCTTGAACATAGATCTTTGAATTATCTCCCATGTGAATGATAGGACCATCAGTGATATCTAGAGAGGAAAATAAATATCTAGAGGCAACCATGTGGTTGGAGGATCCAGAATCTATGAGGAAGGATTGTGATTGTGAGAATCCAACCCTTAGTGCATGGAATCTCTCATGATATCATCTATCTCACTTCCAGAAGCAGTCTACCTTGCACCTTCTAGGAGAGCAATGTTGTGATGTTCAAGAAGTTTGGTCATTTGATCTATTTTATTTTTCATGCAAGATCTTCGTGGATGGTTTCCTTTCTTTCAATAGGTACACCTGGTCTTCTCAAACCCCTTTTGCTTATCCTTCTTGGAGATGGAGGCTCCTTCTGATGGATTAGGCTTCTCATATGGTTTGGATTCAAATTTATTCTTGTCTTTTCCCTTCTGCTTCCCTTTAGCATTCACACTCTTGGACTCCCCATCCATAAGATCCTACTTTTTGGAGGCCTTCAAGGCACCCGTTTGAATTAGTTTGTCTTGTTCTTGGATGAGGGATTCAGTCAATGCATCTAAAGAAAGCATTTTCCAATTGGGGATTGACAATCTCCAAGAGTGGAAGGTAGACACAAATATTGAAAATTCATGACCAAGCTTGCTTAGGATGGATAGCACCAGTTGCTCATCCTTTATGTCAATGCCAGATTGTTTGCACTGCATAACCAAGGACTTGAACTTTGAAAAGAATTGTTGTATGGTTTCGAAATTGTTGGGTTGAAGAGCAATTAATTCATTCTCCAAAACGCGGCCTCTCAGCTCATCTTGCTTGCCAAAGAGAGTTTCAAGCTTCTTCCAAACCTCCCTTGGGGTCTTCAATCCATCAAGATGAAAGAGAAAGTCTCTAGAGATGTGAATACACATAAAACCAAAAGCCTCATCTAACTTGTTCAGGTACTTTGCTTTCTCAACAACTACTTGAGGTTCGACCTCCTTGCCCATTGTGACCCTATAAAAAATCTTTTTGTGCAACACAATATGCATATCAACTCTCCAATCCAAATAATTGAAGGGTGTCAGGATTCTTGGTGTCAAAGGAGCATTTGAATTCTCCATATCTAGCTATTGGAGTGAATGCAAACTGATACTGCTGCTATTGTTGCACTGAAAAATTCTCAAAATCCTGCAAAAACTCTCAAATTGAAGATAAACCAGCCCTACTGGGCTCTGATACCATGTGAAATTATGGAACACAACAGATCATTAAGCCTGAGAAAACCTCATAGTGATAGGATTAGCAAGGAGAAAGAATTATAGTGAAATCTAGCAAGAATTGAGCAGTAAAATTAAACATGCAATGAAACACATATGTGCACAGAAATGTGTGTCATATTCCATTAATCAGTGTAGTCAACAGATATGGTACAATGGGGGAAATTTGAATACCAAGGAAGAATTCGAATCCATGTCATTCTAGCATAGGAATTGTCACCATTATAGTGCTCTGGGGTTCCAAACTCAACTGATTGTCAGTGAACTGAAG
This sequence comes from Larix kaempferi, assembly GCA_027924585.1. NCBI lineage: Eukaryota > Viridiplantae > Streptophyta > Pinopsida > Pinales > Pinaceae > Larix > Larix kaempferi. Next base: position 17,070,825 of record BSBM01000012.1, read on the forward strand.
CTACTGTCAGCTAATTGATCAAGAAGAGTGCATTAGTGATTTTGGGATGCAAAATAGGCTAAAAAGGGCACATTAGATCACAATTAGTGGTAACCGGAGCTAAAACCCCCAACTAGAGTCATGAACTCAGATGGATTGAACCAAATCACTAAGTTAGCTCCTATAATATAGGGAACTAACTCTGAATGTACTAAAATCATGCATGCAGGGAGCATCAAGTGGATAATGAGGCCTAGATGACATTTGCACACCACTAGGGCGTCAATGGCATCATCCAATACTAGGAAAACACAAATAATTCTAAGGTGGACAAGGATGGAGTATTAATTATCCTAACAAATATGGAGGTTGGAGGATGAGGGTAGAAGAGGGTACGTATTATGTTGTTCACTGGCCTAGTATTGATGAGTGAGGGCTCGTGGGCTCTCATTCTATGACTGAGGGGTTGGCTGGGAGGAGTGCAGTTCCCCATATGTGGTTTCCTAGTTGCTTCCTTTATGGTTTGGACTACTTCACTTGTATCTCTGTAAGTGCAAATATTTATCAAGTATGTCTTCTTTATCTTTGACTTGGGTTCGTAGTTTCATCATATCACAGTATATATTTGAAATGAGTTAAGATTTCAGGTTATTTTTAATAATTCTAAGTAAAATCCTATCGTTGTAAATATGAAATGCAACTAACTGTATTTTAGTAAATATTTTTACTAAGTAAATTTAGACTTACATGTACATTAGCGTTGTCTTAGGATATGAACCTCAAATTAGGATTTTGGGTTTTACATTTTGGTATCAGAGCTTGGTCAAACCAAGGGCCTACCAATAGGTTACGTAGAGATATACTTATATATTTATTCTAAGGTTTTAATTATGTTGAATTCCTTTAAAGCTTTGTTTTTGGAAAAGTAGTTTGTTTATTGCAAAGTTATGTGACCATTGATAGATACATCACTATAACATTTACACTATTGCATTTCTTATTGTAACATCCCGAATTTTCATAAAAATTTAAAATTTTTGAAAACGACATTAAATACAAAATTTATAGATACGGAAATAATAATTTGTTTGATTACGACAACTTTAATTAAAAATTCGTTAGTACTAAATGTAATTTAATTTTCTGTTTTAGAAGCATGGTGATAATGACAGTTTAAACACACCATTGACAAACATGATTATTGTACTAATGTATTGACAGGTCAGAAATAGGCTGCGATACTTTTTAATTTGACATGATACTGACAGTTTGCTTTTTGATGTCCAAGGGTGTCCTACGAGGTACCCTGGAGTTTACTTAGCTGCGATGCAAATGCATTTGAATATTCTATGTGCAGACGACAGGTAAGAGGTTCAATGACTGCATAGTTTAAAAGTACGTGTGTAATTCGATTCAATGCCAAATAAAATGTTGTGAATTCTTTTGCGAAAACAAGTATCTTTCAGGTATGACGATTTAGTACTGCTTCCTAGTCTCTCAAAGTTGTCTTACCTTTTACTATGTTGAAAAATAATAACGTCTAAAAGGTATACATGCTGTTTACGTTTGTTGTCGTAAGTCAAAGATGTAATTCTAGCTTGGATTTGGTTGTCGTCTTAAGATAACTAATACTTGTAAAGTATTAACGTCGTGAATGTAACGCCAGCCGTAAAAAATATTGCAATAAGAGTGACGGTATGAAGTTCAAGACCAAAGCATGGATTTTATGCTAGTTACTAATCAATGTCTTATTGGAAATTCACAAGTGTAAACTCCTACATTATTATATTTTTATATATGGAGAAAATAGAAACTATGGTTAATATATTAACCATGTCAATCTTATAGTTTGCTATCCTATATAATAGTTTTTATAATTGCAAACTATTACAAAAAAAACATGAGAGTTTACAATAATGAAATAATACGAAATCTATGCTTAATACATGGCTAAACTTTGGTCTTAATACCCTAATCGTGATCCTAAGTTTATAGCTATAACTATTAGCAATGTAATCGAAAGTTTTGGGTTTATAAAGGATCTTATGTGAAGATTGGTGGTCGTAATGAATGGTACTGACATACAATTTATGTCAACAGGGTGGCGAGTTGACAGTCATTAAAATGACATAACATCGAGCTAACGTGGAGATCATAAATTGATCCTGCATTAAAGCTTGAATTGATACTCCAGCTGACAAGGGTTTGCAAACGATCCACGTAATATGAATTCGATGTAATAGTCTCTATGATAGTCACTGTGTAATGGTTTTATGTTTTTGAAACACCTCCGAACTGGATGTTGATCGATCCTCCGTGTGCCCAAGTGGCATGGCCGTGTATGTGAAATGATAGAGCATTGAATGCAAGGGTTGTTCAACCCAATGCAACCTCGCTGGCACTCTTATGAACGTTGGATGTGATGAATGTGGATCGTTAGATGTAACCCTAACCTTTGTCATCGTTTTTGGTTAATGAGATTTGAATTGTTGTTTATTGTTCTATTGTTTCGGTCTTTGTGGCCGACAGGCTACCGAATTTCTAGGGTTAGAAAGTTTGTAAAAGGTTCGACCTCAAGACCTGTAACTTAGGGTTGAAGTTGCAAGTTTTCTTTCTCTATAATGGCGTGGTGTTAAAATGTTGGGTATCTGGTTCGGAGTGTTAAAGAGTTGATGTTTTTAGGCTTTTCGTTTGAGAAAATGAGTGAAACACACGAAGTTGCAAATGATAGAGATACCCCGGTCTCATCTACAGTAGAGCTCTCATCTCTTTCTGGTGAATGTGAAGAACTTGGCCACTTGTTGTGAAGGTAATCATTCTCCAAAGAATAGTGATTTTGTTTTTAGCTTCGTCTTACAGATAAAACAAAAATAACAGCTGTTCTAATTCTAGGTTTTTGTTTTGTCAGTTGCAGGTTGTGAAGAACGATTTGAGCAAAGGTTTGGAAAAGGGTGCGCTTCCATTCCTGGTAAGCTCCGGGTCTAAAACCATCGTAGGTGCCTTTCGAATGTGGTTGATGTGGTTTCAAAGGGATGAGTAGCCAGTTTTTCACCATGCCTCATCGTTGTCTGTCAATTGAAAAACTTCAAAGAACCTTTTTGTTATTCAAATGATGTATGTACAGAGATGTGATTCTTGTTTGTTTGTATGATACTTGGTGTTTAAAAATTGATGCGCAACTCGTCGAACTAGGAGTTGTAATACTCGTCAAAGTAGAGGGTTTATGGACTCGTTTTCAAATGTTGAACTTGGGAATAAACCCTGTGCGATTTCGTTTGGAAAACATGTTGTAAATTTTGTTTATGAGAAAATTGTTTTCCCTTCTTAAAGTTGGAACTTGTATTGGTTTGAATCTTTGAACCACGACCTACTGGTTTAAAGTTCGAAAAGTGTTAAGTGGAGCCGAGGCTCGTCTACTGCGGTTACAATGCTTTTCTTTTGGAAACGAAAATATATGCTATTTCATTCGGTACTATTCATCTGTGTTATGTGTTGAGTACTGTAGGTAGATAATGTAGTTTCCAAGCTATGTAAATATCTACATACTTTATCGTAGATGATAACTCTGTAATACGAAATGGTCCTTCTCTTTATTTATGGAAAGGGAAAAGAACAGTTTTATACCCTAGTTCGAGTTTTGTTTGAATATAAAAGATATTTTAAATGAGAAATTCTAGAAAGGAACTAACGAGCCAAACTGGGTTTAAAATCTAAAACATGTATATATCGTTGTTATTCATTTTTGCAAAACGATGAAAAGATTATAGTAATAAGCTAAGATTGATATGAAAATCAATGTTGAACAATACTTAAAGATTGTAATCTTATGTACGTAAGATGGATGAAAACGAAGTAGGGTTTACATTTATTTTCATGCTCTTATAGAAGTAAAATAATTTATAAAGTTATGATGACAGGAAATGAAAACAATGTGTGTGAAGTGTGAAAACTATATGATGACTATGAATTTGCAGCTATGTCTCTAGATAGTAATTTTGTTTTAGTATTATCTACAATTTGTAAAATAATAGAAGAAGTGATACCCAGCAAGAATAATACATCTGATTGTAATAGTAGAATGATAAGAGTAAGATAAAAATAGGGTTTTTCAAGTCTTTTGTTTACATTCTCTAATAATACTGAAACGATTATGAATAAAGTATTCTGTAGTGAATTTATGAAGTAAAATACAGTGTGTGAGTGAAAAGTATGTTGACTGTAATTTCTATCTTATAATCATAGATGGCACTTCTCATTTATTTGCAGCAATAATAGTTATTTCTAAATATGATATACAAAACTACATATTGCAGTGGTTTCTCATGTAAATAATAGGGATAGAAAACACAGTGTAATTATGCAGGGAATATGCAACATTTGTTTTTCATGGAAACAAAGGAATATTATTTACTGTAATAGACACTGTATAGCAATTACTACAATTATTATCTATAGGGCAGAAAATGAAAATATAATTCAATCCCTGTACTTTATCTATTGAATCAAATGGCAGTTTGCCTATCTAATCATCTATACTTAATTCACTTATCTACACTAGAGTACGATGCATAAAACAACATGTGGAAAAATGTAGATACTGGTTTATCAATTCGATTCATCATCAAACTTTAACATTTAGAATTTTAAACAGAAATAACTGGAACAAGTAGGAAACAGTAAAACCTATATAAATCTATAGGGAACAAACAACCCAAGAAGACTGTTCCACCCAACCAATTCCTGAAGACAGTCAAGTACTTGCCTTAGGACCCCCGATCCTGTTCACTGAACCACTAGGAGGAAGAAACTTAGGAATTTAGGATCTCTTCTTGCAATAGTAAATAACTTGTGAAATCTTCAATAGCTAGCAGTTTAAGGGACCTGCTCCAGCACCTTTGGTTCTTCTTAGCAAAATACAAACTTATGATTGCACTCACAGCTAGCCTCCCTATTCGAATCTCTCAGTGATCACCTGATGCAAATGAGGAAATATTCCTACAGAAATATTGTGTAAGATCTGCCTGCTCAATTCGAATTTGACTTATGTAGGATGCCTAGGCATTTTCAGTTGTTATTGGGTCATTAAATGAGTTGCCTACTCACTCCCTCTACCTGGGGGATAATGCCACATTTTTAGGGGTAGTTGTCCCATAACCAACAGCTAGTGGTGTGAATTGCCATCTGTACCATACCTTCTAACAGCTTCTATTCCTCCTAGTGGGTCAGTGAACACTCATTTAACAGTCCCCTTGGGTGTTTGTCTCCTAATTAATTTATTTAAATAATAATAATCAGTAATTACATTCATCCTTGATCAAAACTGATCATAATTACAAAACTTTGTAATTAAATTTAACATAAAGTATTTTGCAAATAAGATAATAATTTCTGAAATTTGGGTAGGTGACATACACCCCCCCTTAAGTTTCAACATCGTCCTCTATGTTGGCTAATCACTCCTTGAGTGTTCTTGAAACAGAGTTGGGTATGGTGCTTGCATACTACTCTCCAACTCCCAGGTTGCTTCTTCTAGGCTAAGGTGCTTCCACTGCACCTTCACTTGCCCAATGGTGCGATTCCAGAGAATAGTTTCCCTCCTTCCGAGGATATAGTACGGTTCCACCAGAAAATCTTCGTCTTGTCCCACCTTTACATCATTCCAGTTTACAACATGAGTAGCATCGTGTACATATTTCTTTAAAAAATATATATGAAAAACATTATGTATTTTTAAGTTTGGTGGCAAAGCCAGTTGGTATGCCACTGCTCCAACCTTAGACAATATTTCAAAAGGACCAGAATACCTAGGTGCCAACTTGGCACAACTTCCCAATTTCAATGAACTCTTTTCGGTCTTACCTTGAGGAATACATGTTCACCAACCTGGAACTCTTTATGAGTTCTTTTTAAATCTGCTTGACTCTTTTGCCTATTTTGGGTAGCTTTTAAATGTCCTTGTACCTGTTTCACAATTAGTTCTAACTCCTGCAATAATTCAGGTCCTAAAACAACTCTATTTACTGGATCATTCCATGAAATAGGTGTATCACATTTCCTACCATAAAGAATTTCAAAAGGACTAAGTCTGGCCGATGCATGATAATGATTATTATAAGGAAATTCTGCTAAGTGCAAGTAGTCTTCCCACTTACCAGGTTGATCCTTAACATACATTCTTAATAAATATTCTAAAACTTGATTTACCCTTTCTGTCTGTCCACCCGTTTGTGGATGAAATGTTGTACTGAAATTTAAGGTTGTATTCAACCCCTTAAACAGTGACCTCCAGAAGTTTCCAGTAAACTTAGAGTCACTATCTGAAATTATTACTTTCGGTATCCCATGTAGTCAAAAAATCTGTTTCATAAAGATTTTTGCAATGTCTGGGGCTTTATGAGTAGTCTTCACAGGTATGAAATGTGTTGCTTTGCTGAGTTTTTCCACTACCACCATGATAGAATCATGTTGTTTCTGATTTTTAGGTAATCCAGTATTAAAGTCTATGCTGATCACTTCCCATTTCCAACTTGGTATTGGTAACGGTTGCAACAATCCAGCAGGATGTTGGTGTTCAACCTTCACTTTTTGACAATCCAAACATTTATCAATGTACTCTGCTACTTCATCCTTCATTCTGGGCCAATAGTATTATTTTCTTAACATAGTAAAGGTCTTTTGATAACCTGGATGACCAGAATAATGACTTTTATGCATCTCATTTAATATCAGAAATTTTATTTCTGGTATGTCTGGTACATACAATCTGTTTTTATGTAGTAATAATCCATTATCCTTCATGCTGTAATCTGCCATAAAATTTTCAGAACTGTTGTTTGCTGTCTTTTCCTTCATTTTTCTATATTCTTCATCTGTTTCACTCTTTTCAAGAATCTGATTTTCCAAATCAGTTGAATAAGCACTGATGGCTGAAATAAAATTCAGTTTTTCCTTACAACTCAAAGCATCTGCAACCTTATTCTCCTTTCCTTTAATATGCTAAATTTTGAAATCATACTCACTTAAGAAAGTCAACCATCTAGCTTGTCTAGCGTTCAGGTTTGTTTGATCTAATAAATATTTCAGACCCATGTTATCTATTAATAACGTAAATTTTCTACCAATAAGGTGGTGACGCCACATTTTTAAGGCATGAATAATTGCCAATAACTCTAAATCATAGGTAGAGTAGTTCTTTTCATGTACTTTCAGCTTTCTAGATTCATATGCCACTGCATGCCCTTCCTGCGTTAGGACTCCACCGAGTCCGTCATTGCATGCGTCTGTACAAACTACAAAATCCTTGTTAGGGTCTGTTATCCTCAAGATAGGTGTTGTAGTCAATAATTCCTTTAATTTCTTGAAACTGTCAGAACATTTATGATCCCAAACAAATTTCTTCCCCTTCTTCTGCAAAGAAGTTATGGGGTTGGCAATCTTTGAAAAATTTTCTATAAATTTTCTGTAATATCCAGTAATTCCCATAAATGATCTTACATCTGACACATCCTTAGGAACCGGCCAGTCATTAATGGCCCTTATCTTGTCAGGGTCAACCGAGATTCCTTCTTTCGAAATTATGTGTCCTAAATACTGAATTTTGTCTTTGTGAAAGTCACACTTGCTAAACTTAGTGTATAGTTGATGATCTCTCAAAACTTGTAAGATAATCCGTAAATGTTCATCATGTTCTTCTTTACTTTTAGAATACACTAAATTTCATCTATAAATACAACAACAAACTTGTCTAAGTATTTGTGCAGAATATTATTCATCAAACACATAAATACATCCGGGGCATTAGTCAAGCCAAATGGCATGACTACGAACTCGTAATGTCCATACCGAGTTCTGAAAGTTTTCTTGAAAATATCTTCATCCTTAACCCGTACTTGATGATATCCTGATCTTAGATCAATCTTAGAAAATATCATTGCTCCACGCAACTGATCAAATAGATCGTCTATGCGGGGCAACAGATACCGATTCTTGATCGTCATCTTATTAAGCTGGTGATAATCATTGCACAGTCTTAAGGTTCCATCTTTCTTCTTAACAAAGATGACAGGTGCTCCCCAAGGTGACACACTGGGTCTAATATACTTCTTATCAATAAGTTCCTTCAACTATGATTTCAATTCGTTTAGTTCCAGTGTGTTCATTTTGTATGGAGATTTTGAATTTGGTACTGCTCCTGGTATTAATTTGATGGTAAAATTTAAATCTCTTTTAGGAGGTAGTCCTGGAATCTCCTCGGGAAATACATCCTTAAAATACTTTAGGACAGGTATGTCCTCTAATTTATGTTTGTACTCTTTACCAATAACCTCATCATTTATTACGTTTACTGCAAACAACTGGCATCCTTTCCTAACTAATCTCTTAACTTGCAAGGCTGAAATCTGTCTAAGGGTTACCTTACTTGGGATGTTTTTTATTTCTACAGTTTTTCCTTCTTCATTTAAACATGTAAAACTTTTTTCGTAACAGTCTAGAATGACATGATGGGCTTCTAACCAATCCATCCCAACTATAATATCATAAGATCCTAAATGTAGAATATTCAACTTGATTTGTGTTTGTAAATGACTCATGGATAAGGTACAACTTTCTATAAAATCTGATACTTTTCTCTTTGTTCAAGTTGCTAGTCTAACTAGCCAAGATTTACTAAACTTTTCTGTTTTCAAATTAAGATTTTTCACAATATTTGGTGATATATAACTTAAGCTAGCACCTGGGTCAATTAAAACAGTAACAGGATGATTTTGTATCATACCTTCAATCTCTACCATAGATATTTGATGATCTGCTTGCCTGTTGTCGAGTGCTGCATTAATTCTGGGAATCTCCCTCGCCACGTCTCCAACAGTAGGTTCAGTTTGAATAGAGTTGATGTTGTTAGTCTTTCGCTTCCTCAAGGGACATTCTGATGCATAATGAGGACCTTGGAATTCAAAACATTTGATAGGTGCCTTTTGCTCAATAGTCCTAGTATTATTAGGAGCATTTTTGGGTGCTCTAGAATTTTGTTGTGAATTGTTTCTGGAATTATTCCCTTGGAAATTCCGACTTTGAAAATTCTTCCTTTGGAACCCGGAATTTCCACTGAATTTGAAATTTTTCTTTTTTTGGTCAAAGTTGTTGGTCTTATGATTTTTCCAGTTTGACATTCCTTCTCTTTTCCGATCTGTGTCATAACAGAAAACTGCCTTTCTCATAGCCTCTTCCAAATTTTTAGGACTGTCGTACTCGATTCTATCCTTAATATTAAAAGGTAGGAAGCTCAAGTATCTTTGAATCTTTGGCTTTTCCTCTATGAGGTATGGCACATATCTTAGTAAGTTCAGAAATTTACTGTTCATTTCCTTCATGTTCATACCTCCCAACTTCAAATCATAGAACTCTTTGGCTTTTTCTTCATAGTATTGTTCAGATAAATACTTCTTTTTAAAATATCGTTTAAAAGTACTCAAGCTTACATCTTTATCTTTGATTCCTTTTACTCTTTTGATGTCCTTCCACCAAATATCTGCTTTTCCGGTCAAGTTAATATATAGCCATTTTTTCCTTCAAGAACTCTGAATAGTTATAGATCTGGAAGTATTTCTTCATACCGGACAGCCAAGCTTCAGCAATTTCACTCTTCTCAGTTTCTCCATTGAAAGTTGGAGGTCTAATATTTTTGAACTCTCCAGAAATCTGCTCATACTCCTTATGATTTTTCCTTCTAGGTTTGAAATCTCCTTCACTACTATCACTAGTGTAGTTACGTTTCTTTTTACGCACTTCAATAGCATCTCCTGAAGAGGTTGAGCTTCTTTTCACCTCACTAGTTTTCATGTTATGATTTTTATTAGCATGAGGTAGATCCTCAACTTTGGAGATATCTTCATTATCTCTCTCTTGCTCCTCAGTCGGGCATTGTTCAAACAACACTTGATTTAATTATTCTTGTGCCTGCAGAATTCTTTCATTGTCTTGTTTTACAGGTCTGATTTCTGCCTTTAATTCATGAAAAGCACGTAACAATTCTGACGAACTGTTATTTAGTTCACCATGACCTTCTTCTACATAGTGTTGTCCCGAACTGTGGTTGTTTGGTTGAAATATGTCGTCTATATGATTAGATGAATTCTCCATACCTGTAGCTTAAAAATAATTTCTGGATAACAACATAATTAAAATTTAAATTAGTAAAGTTTTTTGTTGTATAAAATTTTCTACTGCTTGTTCTTGGACCTCTTTCAGGCCTAGAGTTCGAACATGAGCTCTGATACCACATGTAACATCCCGAATTTTGATAAAAAATTAAAATTTTTGAGAACGACATTAAATACAAAATTTATAGATGCAAAAATAATAATTTGTTTGATTACGACAACTTTAATTAAAAAGTCGTTAGTACTAAATGTAATTTAATTTTCTGTTTTAGCAACATGGTGATAATGACAATTTAAACACACCACTAACAAACATGATTATTGTACTAATGTATTGACAGGTCAGAAATAGGATGCGATACTTTTTAATTTGACATGATACTGACAGTTTGCTTTTTGATGTCCAAGGGTGTCCTACGAGGTACCCTGGAGTTTAATTATCTGCAACGCTAATGCATTTGAATATTCTATGTGCAGACGACAGGTAAGAGGTTAAATAACTGCATAGTTTAAAAGTACGTGTGTAATTCGATTCAACGTCAAATAAAATGTTTTGAATTCTTTTGTGAAAACAAGTATCTTTTAGGTATGGTGATTTAGCACTACTTCCTAGTCTCTCGAAGTTGTCTTACCTTTTACTATGTTGAAAAATAATAACGTCTAAAAGGTATGCATGTTGTTTACGTTTGTTGTCGTAAGTCAAAGATGTAATTCTAGCTTGGCTTTGGTTGTTGTCTTAAGATAACTAATACTTGTAAAGTATTAACGTCGTGAATGTAACGCCAGCTGTCAAAAATATTGCAATAAGAGTGAGGGTATGAAGTTCAAGACCAAAGCATGGTTTTTATGCTAGTTACTAATCAATGTCTTATTGGAAATTCACAAGTGTAAACTCCTGCATTATTATATTTTTATATATGGAGAAAATAGAAACTATGGTTAATATATTAACCATGTCAATCTTATAGTTTGCTATCCTATATAATAGTTTTTATAATTGCAAACTATTACAAAAAAAGCATGAGAGTTTACAATAATGAAATAACACGAAATCTATGCTTAATACATGGCTAAACTTTGGTCTTAATACCCTAATCGTGATCCTAAGTTTATAGCTATAACTATTAGCAATGTAATCGAAATTTTTGGGTTTATAAAGGATCTTATGTGAAGATTGGTGGTCGTAATGAATGGTACTGACATACAATTTATGTCGATGGGGTGGCGAGTTGACAGTCATTAAAATGACATAACATCGAGCTAACGTGGAGATTGTAACTTGATCCTGCATTAAAGCTTGAATTGATACTCCAGTTGACAAGGGTTTGCCAACGATCCATGTAATATGAATTCAATGTAATAGTCTCTGTGATAGTCACTGTGTAATGGTTTTATGTTTTTGAAACACCTCCGAACTGGATGTTGATCGATCCTCCGTGTTCCCAAGTGGCATGGCCGTCTATGTGAAATGATAGAGCATTGAATGCAAGGGTTGTTCAACCCAATGCAACCTCGCTGGCACTCTTATGAATGTTGGATGTGATGAATGTGGATCGTTAGATGTAACCCTAACCTTTGTCGTCGTTTTTGGTTAATGAGATTTGAATTGTTGTTTATTGTTCTATTGTTTCAGTCTTTGTGGCCGACAGGCTGCCGAATTTCTAGGGTTATAAAGTTTCTAAGAGGTTCGACCTCAAGACATGTAACTTAGGGTTGAAGTTGCAGGTTTTCTTTCTCTGTAATGGCGTGGTGTTAAAATGTTGGGTCTCTGGTTCGGAGTGTTAAGGAGTTGATTTTTTTAGGCTTTTCGTTTGAGAAAATGAGTGAAACACACGAAGTTGCAAATGATAGAGATACCCCGGTCTCATCTACAGCAGAGCTCTCGTTGCTTTCTAGTGAATGTGAAGAACTTGGCCGCTTGTTGTGAAGGTAATCGTTCTCCAAAGAATAGTGATTTTGTTTTGAGCTTCGTCTTACAGATAAAAAAAAATAACAGCTGTTTTAATTCTAGGTTGTTGTTTTGTCAGTTGCAGGTTGTGAAGAACGATTTGAGCAAAGGTTTGGAAAAGGGCGCGCTTCCATTCCTGGTAAGATTCGGGTCTAAAACCCTCGTAGGTGCCTTTCGACTGTGGTTGATGTGGTTTCAAAGAGATGAGTAGCCAGTTTTTCACCATGCCTCACCGTTGTCTGTCAATTGAAAAACTTCGAAGAACCTTTTTGTTATTCAAATGATGTCTGTACAGATATGTGATTCTCGTTTGTTTGTATGATACTTGGTGTTTAAACATTGATTCCCAACTCGTCGAACTGGGATTTGTAATACTCGTCGAAGCAGAGGGTTTATGGACTCGTTTTCAAATGTTGAACTTGGGAATAAACCCTGTGCGATTTCATTTGGAAAACATGTTGTAAATTTTGTTTATGAGAAAATTGTTTTCCCTTCTTAAGGTTGGAACTTGTATTGGTTTGAATCTTTGAACCACGACCTACTGGTTTAAAGTTCGAAAAGTGTTAAGTGGAGCCGAGGCTCGTCTACTGCGGTTACAATGCTTTTATTTTGGCAATGAAAATATATGCTATTTCATTCGGTACTATTCATTTGTGTTATGTGTTGAGTACTATAGGTAGATAATATAGTTTCCAAGCTATGTAAGTATCTACATACTTTATCGTAGATGATAACTCTGTAATACGAAATGGTCATTCTCTTTATTTATGGAAAGGGAAAAGAACAGGTCTATACCCTAGTTCGAGTTTTGTTTGAATATAAAAGATATTTTAAATGAGAAATTCTAGAAAGGAACTAATGATCCAAACTGGGTTAAAATCTAAAACATGTATAGATCGTTGTTGTTCATTTTTGCAAAACGATGAAATGATTATAGTAATAAGCTAGGATTGATATGAAAATCAATGTTGAACAATACTTAAAGATTGTAATCTTATGTACATAAGATGGATGAAAATGAATTAGGGTTTACATTTATTTTCATGCTCTTATAGAAGTAAAATAATTTATAAAGTTATGATGACAATAAATGAAAACAATGTGTGTGAAGTGTGAAAACTGTATGATGACTATTGATTTGTAGCTATGTCTCTAGATAGTAATTTTGTTTTAGTATTATCTACAATTTGTAAAATAATAGAAGAAGTGATACTCAGGAAGAATAATACACATGATTGTAATAGTAGAATGATAAGAGTAAGATAAAAATAGGGTTTTGCAAGTCTTTTGTTTATAGTCTCTAATAATACTGAAACGATTATGAATAAAGTATTATGTAGTGAATTTATGAAGTAAAATACAGTGTGTGAGTGAAAAGTATGTTGACTGTAATTTCTATCTTATAATCATAGTTGGCACTTCTCATTTATTTGCAGCAATAATAGTTATTTCTAAATATGATATACAGAACTACATATTGCAATGGTTTCTACAAATAGCCCAAGAAGACTGTTCCACCCAACCAATTCCCTAAGACAGTCAAGTACTTGCCTTAGGACCCCCGAGCCTGTTCACTGAACCACCAAGAGGAAGACACTTAGGAATTTAGGATCTCTTCTTGCAGTAGTAAATAACTTGTGAAATCTTCAAGAGCTAGCAGCCAAGGGACCTGCTCCAGCACCTCTGGTTCTTCTTAGCAAAATACAGACTTATGATTGCACTCATAGCTAGCCTCCCTATTCGAATCTCTCAATGATCACCTGATGCACATGAGGAAATATTCCTGCAGAAATATTGTGTAAGAGATGCCTGCTCAATTCGAATTTTCCTTATGTAGGCTGCCTAGGCCTTTTCAGTTGTTACTGGGTCATTAAATGAGCTTCCTGCTCACTCCCTCCACCTGGGGGATAATGCCACATTTTTAAGGGTAGTTGTCCTATAACCAACAGCTAGTGGTGTGATGCAATTGCTGCCATCTGTCCCATATCTTCCAACAGCTTCTATTCCTCCTAGTGGGTCAGTGAACACTCATTTAACAGTCCCCTTGAATGTTTGTCTCCTAATTAATTTATTTAAATAATAATAATCAGTAATTACATTCATCCTTGATCAAAACTGATCATAATTACAAAACTTTGTAATTAAATTTAACATAAAGTATTTTGCAAATAAAATAATAATTTCTGAAATTTGGGTAGGTGACACTTATCAGGCTATTTGTTCTTTGAGATTTTGGGAATAAATCCTCAATGAATATTAATTGACTTAAAAAAGGTAAAATGAAAGGACAAAAACATATTTCCTAGAAAAGGAATATTTTGTCAACAAATATGATATTTCTTTTCTGGCAAATCCATTTATAGAAGATTGATTAACAAAGATAATTACAGAATTATGTAACCCTACATTATGTTGCATATAGTATTAGTATAGTGTTGGTTGTGGAGCCAGATCTTATAGTCTCATAGATTATATTGTATCAACCATGTTTGTACCCCAGTTTTATATGATATGTAGGTGGACTGTACAGTCACTCCAGCAGGGGGGTGTGGGGGGGCATCGCCCCCCCATGGGGTTCTAGGGGGGACCATCCCCCCTGGCTGGGGGGTCCGGGGGCCATCAGTCCCCCGGCGGGGGTTTGGGGGCAACGCCCCTGAAGAAAAATTTTGGGGTTGTTTTCGCCAGCTGTTTTGCGGGCCCATGGTTTTGGGTATCCCGTGGTATTTTCCCATTGTATTTCCCTTATAAAATAAAGACATTGTAATAAGGCTAGGGATGAGGATGATGTATTAGGTTTTATGCATTGTAAAGATCTCTGAGATCAGGAGAGAGACTGTGAAACAGAGAAGAGGAAGTGCAATGGTTGTGCTGCAGGTTGTATCCCTTCACCTTGTTGGACGGTAATAATAATAAGGACTAGCAAATTCAGTGTGGAATATTTCACATAGCAAGAAATCGCATGAAGCAACAAGCTGATCAACACCGTTCTGAGCGCACTTTTCAAGTAGGCGATATGGTTTTTCTTCGTCTCCAGCCATACAAGTAATCCTCCCTGAAACTCAAAGGGCATCATAAGCTCGCTCCAAAGTTCTATGGGCCATATCGGATTCTTCAGAAGATTGCGTCCGTTGCTTATAAATTGGAACTTCCTCCTTCTTCCCACATTCATCCAGTATTTCATGTCTCTTGTCTGAAGAAAGTTCTTGGCACCAACATCAGTGGACAAACGGTTTTACCCAAACTGGATAATGAAGGATCCATCCTTTTGGAGCTGAAGGCCATCCTCAATCGGCGCACTCGTCAACTTCGCTCTCGCTCTATCATAGAGGTCTTAATTCAGTGGCACGATATGCAACTAGAGGATGCTACATGGGAACCACTCCTTCAGATTCAACAACAATTTCCACATCTAAAGCTTTGAGGACAAAGCTTTTTTTAAGGGGGAGGGGATGTTAGGAACCCATGTCTTTACTTTGTTAGTATATTGTTGTTGGACGCATATGCTTTGTAAGTCGTCCCGTAGTATTTGTTGATCAATAGTTTGTGCTATTGTTGTTGGTGCATATGCTTTGTAAGTCGTCCGTAGTATTGTTGATCCATAGTTTGTAGTGGCCCATGGTTTTGACCCATAGTATTGGCGCCTAGACTTAGTATATAAGTGTGTGTTGAGACCTATGAAGGCACCGTGAAGTTATTTGTATTGAGCTTACTCAAAGGAGGTTTCCCCCTCGAAGTGGCCTGTGATCAATATAAAAGTGATTCTGAGTTCTGTCATTTCTGCTATTTCGCATATTCTTATTGATTAATTGTTGTAGGTGCTTCACAGTACTCTCATGTCCATTATAAATAATGAATGCAATGTGTTAATGCTTAAATTGT
Organism: Larix kaempferi; assembly: GCA_027924585.1. Taxonomy (NCBI): domain Eukaryota; kingdom Viridiplantae; phylum Streptophyta; class Pinopsida; order Pinales; family Pinaceae; genus Larix; species Larix kaempferi. Next base: position 17,086,791 of record BSBM01000012.1, read on the forward strand.
TCCCTTTTGTTTTTACGATTTTTCTGTTATGATTAGTTTGTTATTTTGTTTTCAATTTATTTTTATTAAATTTTGATTGATTTTATTTTACTTTAATTGAAAATTTTCAAATGGCTTATCAACATAGTATTAATCTCTAAGTTTCATGATATGCTTGTTCAATCCTTATTATAAAGTCTATGACTAAGTTTCAAGTTTTATGACAAGGGTATTTATCAAAGATGCTATTTTGAAGATTATGGTAGCGCAAATTGTAAAATAGACCCTAATGCGCTACAAGAATCCACTATAATGGAAAAACATGATCATTTATGCTGGGTAATGGTTTGCTAAATTTATGATGACCGGAGAAAGTTTTGTTATGATTATTTGACGTGTTAAAACACATGTCAAAGATTTCTGATAGCGGTGGGTTTTGTAACGTTTCATCATTAGGAAAATCGGAGTTGGAGGCTACAAGCTAATTTGGGGATCGCAAATTTGAAGCCACCTGCTCGTTGAATGCGGTTATCTCTTAAACCTTAAATATTTGTCATTCAAAGCTCTAATTAATACTATGCAAATGAAAACGAGACGGAGTGGTAAGACTAACAGATTGGAACTGATGAATACACATTGGGCCGATAAGTTTCCGTTGTGTGCAGAGGTGTTTAGGGCAGTTGGATGGTTAAAGTTTTTTGAAAAACTCACGGGTTTTAACGAGGAAGTCTCCATCTACTTTCTAAAGAACCTTAAGGATGAGGTGATTAAACTCAAAAGCTTAAGATTTCAGCTCACAGAAACCTTGATTTCCGAGGCTACAGGTATCACTATGGAGGGAGAGCTATTGTTCAAAAAGACCCCAATCGAGTTTGATCCCAACCCTTTCCTACTGCCAGGTAATGAAAAGTTGAATTGGAGTAATGGTGTTCACATAACAAAGTTTCGACCTGAATGGAAGCATGTGATCGGTATCATTCAGGCTTATATTGCATGCAAGGGTAGATTTTCAATGGTCTTCAAGTATCATATCAGGTTTTTAATGCATCTTAAGATGAACTGTAAGATGAGCCTTCCATTTTTCCTATACAAGAGCATTCTGAAGATGTCCAATAAGGCTAAAGCACACCCTGAAATTTCAAGATAGTTAGTATTCCATCATTGTCTTATAAAGCTCACTATTCAAACAGAATTGCAGAAGCAGAAAAACACATGGGAGCATTTCATATTTTGGTCTGGTTTCATTGCCGAACGGGATGAGCCTGTGAAGAAGAATAAATCTAAGAAGAAAGGTAAAAAAGCTAAGACGGGAAGAGTTTTGATACGGGAGATTTCTGAGAACCCTCCATCGCAGAGCAAGCCTAAAGACTCAGAAAAAGAAGAGCAACTGGAAGTACCCGAAGCTAACAAACCAAAGAATGATGAACTTAATGCATTTGAAGCAGAGCAAGAACATGGTCAGGAAACTCAAGAAATGGAACAAGCTACTAATTCTACTGCTGAAGAATTTCAAATCCAAATGATACCAGAACGGGATATGGCTAAGACCCTAACTGCCCAAGATACTACTGTTGAACAGAAAGATAAAATTGTGCAGGAGGTAGATTTTGAAGATGCAACCCTCCTTGTGCAGTTAAAAGAATCAAGTTGGAGATTTAGGACAAGATCAGCCATAAAGGGTAAGGGTAAGTTAGAAAGAGCTTCAGGTTCAAATAAAAAACATAGGAAATTAATATAGTTCTAAGTTCTTCGAATGATGAAGGGGAAGAGGAGGAGAATAGATCAGATTCTCATCAAACCATCCTATAGCAAAATTATATAAAATTAGAAGAAGCAGGTGAACAAGTGAACAAGATAGAAGAAGAAGAAATCATACTGGAGCAGGATGAATTTGAGATCGCACAAAGAGTAGCCAAAGACAAATATGAGGAGGATTTAATTTTTCAGAAACTAGATATTCCCCCTTCTACATCCCAGGATCCTACTTTGCAGGGAGAAATAAGCATATGCTCAGAAATTGAAAGCCTCGGGAGGATTCAGAAGCAGCATCAAGTTGATATAGTGTTTCTTAGTGAATCAAATGATAGCCTTACCCAGACTAATAAGCATCTAAGGGAGGATTTGGCAAAGGTTAATAACCGTTATCAGGAGCTGATGGTTTTGGCAAAAAAGGCTTTGAAGAGAAGAGAGAAGTAGAGGCTCAGACAGATGATGTGAACAGACAAGTACAAAAGCTGAAGGAGAAAAACAAGTTCCTAGCAGACAAGATTAAAGTCTTGGAAGACGAACAACCACAGCACAACAAAAGAACTCATGCTTTGGAAGGGATTGCAATGTTGGTCGAGGCTACAAGGAAGGCTACCTAATGCCTAGTTTCTTTTTCATTTTTGTATCAAGTATGTAATAACTAGTAGTTAGGGTTTTAATTAAAAGACACTAATTTAAAAAGCTCGATTAGATAACTGTTTGAGACCTAAAGACCTAAAAGTAGTTACAAACTACTTCTTTGAAAAAAGGTTTTTAAGGAAGTAAAGAGAACGAAAAAGGGTTCGATGTTTTGGATTTAAAGAAGCTATACAATGTTGTTTAGGAGACTTGCAAGTTTTTCATGTAAGTTTAGAGACTGAGATCAATATATACTTGTTATAAGCCATTTTTATGTTGTTGATTGTGTTTTTATTCCTGATCAGTGTGATCATACAATACATGATTTCATTCTTGTTTTAATGTTTTTTTATTCAGTGAATGCTTATGTACTGCAAATAGAAACCTGAATATATGAGTTTGAATGTAATGGTTTATGACTTTTTATTAAGTTTATGATTTAAGTTCTTTGATGACCTATGTTTTAAGTAACTTGTTGAAGTTAATTTCCTTCTTTCTTCTTGAAATTGAAACCTTTAACCACTAAATCTTAAACCAACAAAAACCTATTTTATGTATTATCTTGAAATTGTTGAGATAGTGTTGGCTTGCCCCTCTGTAGTCTAGGGTCAATTTCTAACACTAACACAATGTATGCCCTAACAAGATTAGGGCATTATTCTATACATAATTACTCAAATGGCTCATGGAACTCACATATCATGATATCCCTTTTGTAATGAACAATATGTATGTATATCTTTTAAGTTTCTTGTTGCTATTCTTTGCTACCAGGTTTGCTACATAACAGTTTTGGGTGCTCGTGAAGCATTAGAGAGATTTTGGGAGCTAATGATTATCAATTTCTGTAAGTGACGAATAGTTTGAGCTAAGGAAGAATATTCATAATCCAATAACCACAAAATACAGATAGAGTTACATTCTTGCATATAATTGCATGGGATGAACTTGATGTTCTATTTTGGGTAGAACCAAAGATATGATATCTTCACAAAATGTTTGATAATGGTCAGTTGTTAATTGCGTCTGAGACTCTGAACACAGCTACAACATATTACAAATACTAAAATATAAACAAAAGCTGTGCCTGAAACATCTACAATCAAATGTCAATGGTCTGCACTCACAGACAATCATAGATGTAATTAATTTTCATCAATATACCATACTATTTATTGTTCACATGTGCACACAATGCTAAAAGCAAAGCCAATACAATAAGCTTAGTCTACACTTTCGTTTCTCAACTTTATTTCCATACCATCTCTGAGAGCGATGGCCAAATACATGATACCAAATATGAGTGAGACTAAACTCAGCTTCGCCCCAGAACTTAGAAGTAGATTTACATGAGATAAAAAAACTGTGATTTTCCCTCTTGATAGCCTTAAGCAGAAGGCTACAAGTAGAAAATATGAAAGGGAATGCTTTATGTTTGAACAATACATGTGCACACAATGCTAAAAGCAAAGCCAATACAATAAGCTTAGTCTACACTTTCGTTTCTCAACTTTATTTCCATACCATCTCTAAGAGCGATGGCCAAATACATGTTACCAAATATGAGTGAGACTAAACTCAGCTTCTACCAAATATGAGTGTGACTAAACTCAGCTTCGCCCCAGAACTTAGAAGTAGATTTACATGAGATAAAAAAAACTGTGCTTTTCCCTCTTGATAGCCTTAAGCAGAAGGCTAGAAGTAGAAAACATGAGAGGGCATGCTTTATGTTTGAACAATACTACAATTTGATTTATAGTGCCTCTTCGAGGACGGGATGCATCAATTATCACGCCTTGCAAACACAAAAAAACATACATAGATGTACATCTTTGTTAAAAAATTATTAATTTTAACATGTGCGTGGCTGCCCCCTATCCAATGAGTTAAGTCGCCTTGATCTCTGCTCCAACTCTGCCATGACTGCAGCTTGCTGCTTTTTACAATGCCTTGTTATACAATTTGTGGTAACAGAACCAATCTTCTCAAATGCTACCTGTTTATCCATTCAACAATATACTGCTTTTGTATTGATCTACATAAATTGAATACGAACAGTACTGTATATACTTTTCATAACCTTGTATCAGGAAATAATAGCTGGAGAAAAAATTGTAGGAATGATGCACAACAGGAATGCTATTTTCTCACCTTCAACAGTGCATCTGGGTCAAATGCATGATGTGTAGTATGATGCAAAATTCTAATAATATCCCCAACGTGGTTGGCAGCCAGCAGCTGGTCCTCATTTATCTGTTATTGCAGAAAACATTCGTGAGCCCATTGGCAGCCAGAAGTTTTTATTACTTATTTTCTAGTCAAATCGAAAACTATATTTTGTGGAAGAAATGCTGGAAACAGAGGAAAATGAACAGCCTACTGTTTATTACCTTCAAATTATTAATTATTCTAGTCTTAAGATTTAGACCAGAATTGCTAGAAGTACAAGATAAGTTAGCATTTTTTATCAAAATCGGACTATTATTTTTTCCATGGAAAGAAAATCCCAGATACTTCCCCGCATTTTATGGATGGTATCCACGTAAACCCCTTTGGTGCTGAATACAACACCATCCATGTAAACCCGTTGGTGCTGAATACAACACGTGGCCCAGTAGGGATATCAAATGAAGTATGCAATAGAGGCAACCAGTTTGGAGGTCGACTCCGACATCTCTTACATGAAGCTTCAAGCATTCAAGCTAACCCATCAAACTATAAAAATCAGAGTATCACTTATGCTAACCTTCAGAATTATATGATAAGTGCTTAGATTTTTCTAACCATCTAGCTGGACCGTTTAGTGCATTGCCATATTACTACATGATCCACTTAAAGAAATTAAATGTCCAGCCACAGGATAACTTACCTTGAATATAGCTAAGGCGACCCTAAATAGAATATGGGCACCCTCATTGAAAAGGATATCCCAAATGCGCATCGCAGTCTGTGGAGGATTCACAAAGAAAGTGTAAGAATGAAAAATATTCATGTGAAGGATAATAAACTCATCCATAAAATCAGCAGAGACTTTTAAAAATCGCATACCTCGGATGGCAAGCTCTTTGCAAACAGACAGAGAAACCATTCTGTTGCCACAATAGAGACATCAAAATTTATACTCTCCAAATGAGTAGCAATACTGCCATACAAAAGAAAATGTTAGTAGGAAGAACAAGGCTGTTGATAGGCATCATAAAAGGAAAGTAGATATAGAAATTTGGTAACAGTTTTAACGTCTAAGACCCTTAGTATTTACTAAGCTCTTGAAAGAAAATATATGCTTACCTAGGCCACATTTTTGCAAGGAAGTCCTTAAGGACCCTTTGTTCAACATGGCATCCAGACAAATTGTCTGCATAACAGTCTTTAAACAAAACATTCTCCAAAAGCACAGCCAGCATCCAAAATGCATCCTCTTCAGTTTTCATGACTAACAATAATAATGCAGCAACATAATTTAGCCCCTGATTCCAAAAAAAAATTGAAAATCAATATGTCGTGGCGGATTGAACGACATAACCAACAAGGTTCTCCAAAATTGCAATGCATGCCTGCAAAGTAAAATTTGAATGAATGAAGAGTAAATTAGCCTTACTTGACAATACCCAACACGAGAGTCACGAAAAGAGTAAGCAACAAGCACTCTTCGCAGAGAAGAATGTCCCTCTTCAGTATCCAACCAGGGGTGGGTTGGAAAAGTACGAGCAAGATCCTGAATACAAGTCAGAAAAAATATCAGAAGCTATTCAGTAGTAGGTAATTATTGAGTTGTCATATTCAGAGATAGTGGCATGTAGTGTCATATGGTGAGTAACATCTAGCATGGAATCTCAGTGGATAGCATTTTAAGGCATTCCAAGGTCTGCAGTAACTTTTTAAACACCGAGTAAAAACATCAGAGGTTAGAAAGAGTTGAAATTTGACAATGATCACATAGAACATATAGGCATGTATTGTGGTCTGCATGTATAATGAAAAAACACCACAAAATTGAAAATGGTGATAAAAGAGCCACTATTGTGATAAAAGTGCCACCATTGCATGGAACTATCAAAGCTTCTCTTTTATATCCATAGATGAGCTTTTCCTTTTGAATAATATGACTAAAATGTTGGTGATAAAGGCCTTCCAAGATCTTATATCTATACTAAATAAAAGTGCAATGTTACATCTTGAAGTTACACGGATCTGCAATCAAACAATTTATCCTACAACCAACAATGAAACACTGAAACACAAATCAAGCTTCAGATCTGCATAAACAAAACTACTGATAGAAAACTCATAAGAGAAAACTCCACATATCAATAGATGATATCAGCCCTGCAAAAGATGAAATCCGATCTACACAATCAGCAGCATGAATGTAGCAGACAATAAGATGAAATCCTGTAACAGCAATCACTATCTTCAAATTAACACAAGAAAAAAATGCAATACTGGCCTCAAGGGACTACAATGGTTTCTCTCAAACCTACCACTTTATGTTCACACGCCTCACATGTATGATTAATCATTATATATCCTTACCTAGTGCACCCTCCCACATCTAGTCAAACTTGACAAGAGGGAAAAGCGGTCACAAAACTTAACTGCCGATAATAGACCTCAGAGTGCTATGCAACAAATTCCACAAAAGAGCATAAATAGACAAGAGATAGTAATCCACGCCTTAATAATGAAGAAAAGAGATGAATATAAAGCCTCTTCGAGGGAGCAACCTCCTTATACAATTATTGAATAAACAAGACAAGACAAGATGCTTCAAATGAAAAGGTCTCCTTCATATATATAGGAGACAAAGAGGTACAATAACAACTAATGGACCTAAGCCGACATCAATAATATAATAATACTAATGACAATTACCACTAACGGACCCAAGTTGACATCAATAATATGACAATACTAATGTAATGCGGCACAATAGTAACAAGACAAGACAAGATGCTTCAAATGAAAAGGTCTCCTTCATATATATAGGAGACAAAGAGGTACAATAACAACTAATGGACCTAAGCCGACATCAATAATATAATAATACTAATGACAATTACCACTAACGGACCCAAGTTGACATCAATAATATGACAATACTAATGTAATGCGGCACAATAGTAACGTGCCACCATTTAGGGCTTAACATGCCCCTCCCCTTTAGATAAGTGACATCAATAATATGACAATACTAATGTAATGCGCCACAATATAGGGGGTAATGTGCCACCATCTAGGGCTTAACATGCCCCTCCCCTTCAGACAAGTGTTATCCTCAACGTTTGGTTAGTTGTAGATGCTTTTGTATGAAAGACTCATCTTACCAATGTAGATGCTTCTATTGGTAAGTTCTTCCACTTGATGAGATACTCAGTAATAGCACGATTCTATAGTTGTTTGGTCCTTGTTTCAATGATTTGTTCAGGTTCCTATATGACTTTTCCTTCTTTATCAAGCTCCGGCAAGATAGTTTGAATTGGGATCTTGTTTTCTATTACCTTCTTTAAGCAAGAAACATGGAAAACTGGGTGTTCCCTTGAGGATGAAGGGAGCTCCAATTTGTAAACCATACTACCAATCTTCTACAAAACCTTATAAGGACCATACTACTTGGGTGCTAATTTATTGTCCTTATTTAGTTGCTTGAGGGACATTTGTTTGTAAGGTTGTAGCCTCAAAAATACCCAATCCCCTTCTTCAAAACTCCTTTCACTGCGATTTTAATCTACTTGTTGTTTCATCCTATTTTTTGATATAACCAAGTTGTCCTTCAATATTTGGAGAACTTCTTGTTGGTGCTCAAGATGATCTTCCACAGATTGAACTTTAGATTTTCCTTTCAAGGGAGATGTGATAGATGGAGGTTGGTACCCATAAAGTACCATAAATCGGGACATTTTTTATGACGTATGAAAGGAAGTATTGTAACACAATTTTTCCAAAGATAACCATTCCACCCACTCTGTTTGTTTATCAGGTGCAAAGCAGTGAAGATAGCCTTCCAAACATTTGTTCACTATCTCATTTTTTCCATCGGATTGAGGATGATAAGATGAACTGTGAGCCAATTGGATACCCAAACAAGAAAATAATTCAATCCAAAATTTTCCAATGAAAATTGGATCTCTATCAATTAAAATAATCTTCGGGTTTACATATAGCTTTTGAATTGTTTCCATGAATGTTGTAGCTATTGTACTTGCGTCAAAAGGGTGAGAGAGTGCACAAGTGTTAATACTTGGTGAGTCTATCAACAACCACCATAATAGCATTCTTCCCTTCTGACTTGGGTAGACCTGTGATAAAATCCATTGAGACTTCCTCCCAGCGCTGACAAGGTATGTCTAATGGTTGTAAAAGGCCTTGGGTCCTAACTGTTTCAACTTTACTTTGTTGGCAAACCAAACATTCTACCATGAACCTTTGAACATCAAATTTAAGACCTTCCTAAAAAAATTCCTTCTTGGCCCTATGGTGGGTTTTTAGGAATCCCAAGTGCCCTCCAATAGGAGAGGAGTGTAATTCCAAAAGGACCTTTTGTTTGAGTTGGGAGATCTTACATATATATAAGCAATCCTTATACCATAGTGAATCATTTCTCCACACAAAAGTATCTAATACACTAGAATCATTTTTGTAGATTTTGAATGAACGTCCACACCAATAGGTCATTCTTCCATTCTTCATTTGCTTCTACTATCCAATCAGGTTGTATAATAGAGATAACACAAAGTAATGCCTCAACATCCTCATCTTTTCTTGAGAGTGCATCTGCCACCATATTGTGTTTCCTTTTTTATAGATGATTTCAAATTCATATCCCAACATCTTGGTTACCCATTTTTGTTGCTCTTTTGAAGATAGTCTCTGTTCCAAAAAGTATCATGATCTATTTTGACCTTGAAGTGCTTACCTATTGGGTAAGGACGCCATTGCTTAAGTGCATGTAGTAATGCTATCATTTCCTTCTCATAAATGGGTTTGTGTAAGTTCTTTTCCCCAATTGGCCTACTTTCAAAAGCCAGGGACCTTCCTCCTTGCATTAGAAAAACACCAATGCCATTTCCTGAGGCATCACATTCCACAATAAACGTTTTTGTGAAGTTTGTTGTGGTCAAGACATCGGCCTTGCACATTGTCACTTTAAGTTGTTCAAAAGCTTGAGTTGCCTTTGGAGTCCAAGAGAATGAATCCTTCTTCAAAAATGATGACAGAGGTGCTTCTATTCTTCCATAGTTCTAAACAAACTTACGGTAGTACCCTATCCAACCTAAGAATCCTCTAATAAGATTCTTCAAGGTTTTGGGAATCAATCAATCCATCATGGCTTTAATTTTGTTAGGGTCTACCTTGACACCTTCATGAGATACAATATGACCCAAATACTCTATCTCCTTTACCCCAAAGAAACATTTGGAAGGCTTGGCATATAGTTGTTGCTCTTTTAGTAGCTATAGCACCCTGTCAACATGTTGAACATGTTCTTCCCAAGACTTGCTATAGATTAGTATATCATAAAAAAATGCTAACACAAATTTTCTAAGGAAGCGCTTGAAAATGGAATTCATCAAACTTTAAAATGTGGAAGGTGCATTTGTAAGGCAAAAAGACATGACCAGAAATTCATAATGACCTTCATGAGTGTTGAATGTTGTTCTTGGGATGTCTTCTTCCTTCATTCTAATCTGATGATACCCTAAATGAAGATTCAACTTTGTGAAGTAAACTGCTCCATTTAGTTCATCTAGCAATTCATCAATGACAGGAATGAGAAACTTATCTTTAATGGTGAGCTTGTTGAGCTCTCTATAATCTGGACACATATTCCATGAGCCCTTTTTGTGTACCATTAACATTGGTGCAGAGTAAGAACTTTGGCTAGGCCTAATCATGCCATCCTCTAACATTTCTTCAACCATACGCTCAATTTCACTCTTCTGGCCATAGGGAATCTGTAAGGCCTGATGTTAGGAGGGACACTTCTTGGAATTAAGTGAATTGCATGATCATATTCTCAAGTAGGTGAAAGACCTTTTGTAATATCTTCAGATACCTTGGAATGCTTATCAATGACCCTTTGGAGATCTAGGGGAATAGGAGGCTTAGATGTTTGAACCTCTAGTGAGCATAATTGTGCAATTACACCTTGATGTCCCGTTTTCAACAATTTTGTCATTCCATTAGAGCTTATCACTTTGCTTGGTTTCCCTGTCATACCCCTTAATTCATTTTTTTTTGCTTCCCACAAAAATTTCATGAAAAGTTCTTGAAAATTAAAAGTCAATGTTCCCAATGATTGTAACCATTGGGCCTTGTTGTTCGCCAAACTGCACACTAGCAGCGGAAATCTTTCGAAAGTTGTCTCTTCACTACAAGTGAGAGAGGTGTGGCCTTGGGGGCAAGCAATGAGCCAGGTACTGTCACCTGAATCCCAGCTCCTCCGTTTAGGGAAACTCCTAACGAAGCCAAGGGGGGTAGTCCCTATAAAAGAGTTTCACTAAGGCTCTAGTATTTATAGTGTTTTTTGGTGTTGTGATGTTGATGGGTGTTGTTTAGGAGTTTTTTGAGAATGAGACACAAAAATATTTTAAATGAGACCAAGATAATGCAATCCACGTTGCAACAGAAGATAAGAGATACACTTGAACAAGAAATAAATCACTCTTTACGCAAATTAAAACAAATACTCCAATATTGATATTTAAGCAAATAAAGTATATGATAAAGGACCAGTGCCTTATGGAGTCAAAAATAAAAGTGATCGTAAAAATGCTTGATACAAGTGTTTGAAATAAGAGTTTGTGAGAACGTTTTGCACCTTATCTTGGTAAATTTAAGATTTTAGTAGTCTTGATTATTATGGCTAAGAACAAAGGTATCAAAAGGAGTGGAACCTTATCCAAGAAAAACACTGGCAACCTTAGGTGATAGGTCGGGAGCACCCAGATTACAAAGAGGGCAAGTGTGCTTGCGGCTTGACCGTCCTCGAGTCTGACAGTGGATTCCCGGCACTACCTCTTGTAGGAAGAACTCAGTGATTTTGTCTTGGTTGGGGTTGTGGGTAAAGTTTTAATTAATGTTATCACTTGTGAATTAACAAGTCTTCCACCTTTCTGAGTACTAGCCCAACCGTTTCCGGTTGGCAAAGCATACGGGTGTAGGACGGAAACCAAGATAAATTAATTAAAGGGAAGTATGGGTTGAAAATTTTTATTATTAGAGCACTTTGTTCAACTCTCCGACAGAGAGCGCTCTTGACTTGATCTTATGACCACAGTTCAAGAGACTTGCTAATTAACAAATGCCTAATGCAGGGAAAAGATGCAAGACTAATAATGCCCTCCGATAGAGGGTGCTCTTGACTTGGATTTGGCCAAGTTCAAGAGACTTTGGTTCGTTTTAAGAAGCAGATAGTAGTTGTGTAAAAGCAATAAATTCCAACTTGAAGTGATTAGACAATGTAATAGATTGGAAATATATGAAATACTGCTAACAATACTACTTGCAAGATAAAATGAAACTTTGAATAAATCTAGTGTTCTACCACACAAATTCTAATCTAACAGGTGGGATCAATCTCCGAACAAGATCGACCACTAGAAGCCACCAGTCCTGGAAACCTTCCAGCTAGCTGGATGTCCACAAGAAGCTGATGGGGAACGAGAAGCTACCACAAGGCTATGTGGCCTTCGGGATGCAATCCCAAAGTTAGCTCTTCTTTGGTCAAGGCTTGGAAGAGAAGTGATAAGATAATATTAAATAGAAAATAAGTCTAATCTACCCAAGAGTCTCTTTCAGGTCAAAGACCGTACTCGAGAGAGCATGGGGGTAAGTAAATCGGAAATTATAACAACAAAATGACTTAATGAAATAGAAACTAATCTAAGAGCATATAATGGATCTAAACTAGAAACTCAAACCACTCAATGAAGACAACCAAACTTCCCCAAATGGGGGAAGTGAATGTGGGGGCTTAAAAACCCCACTTGCAACTTTATTAAGAGAGTACAAATGCCCTTGGGAATGAAACCCTTGTAGGGACTTTGAAAGAACTACTTGTAAAAACTTGAAACAAATTTCTAAGATCTATTACAAAGGATAATACTAATCTCTTTGGTTTGGGTTGCCCTCTGGTTTTCCTGATGGCTTCTTGTATTAGAAGTCTCCTTCTTTCACAAGAAAAGATCTATCACAAACAAATAACTCCAATACCCATTAGATGTTAGGAAATAAAACAAGACTTGAAATTTGAACTAGATTTTAATACTTGGAAAATGAAACTAGAAAATGACAAAGCATAAGATCTACAATAATAACTTTGAAACAATGTAAACTAACTATTGAAATTTAAACAAACTAACTACCAACTAACTAAGTATGAGACCTAACACTAACTACTACTAACACTTTGTTGTTTTGTTTTTTGTGTGTTTTAGGGCTAATGTGGAAGTGGACGAGGAGGGAGGAGGAGCAAAAACGAATGGGAAAATAAGGTATGGGAGATGGTATGAAGAGGGGATGGATTGGAATGGGACGAAAGGGAGGAGGTAGGGCAAAATGGAGATGGGGTAAGAGCAAGAGAGGAGGCCCCAAAGAGATGGGACGAATCAAGATGAAGAAAGCACTCAAGGTAGGGTAAGACGAGAGGGAAGGAGGCACAAAAATACGGCAAAAACGAGAGCAAAGACGGGAATGGCGAATGGGATGGAGAGAAGAGGCACTAAATGGCTAGAATGGACGAGAGGAAGAAGATAGCTCTTCTAGGATGGACGAGAGACAAAAGAGAGGACAAAAACGAAAGGGGAAAGAGCTAAGAGAAGGGATGGCTAGGTGTAGACTAGGGCAAGGAGGAAAGGGCTAGCAAAACAAAAGCAAAGGGTTTTCAAGTGGAACACTTGAGGGTTTGAAACACGGTCTTGGAAATCCTCCGGTTAACCGGTGATACGCCGACAACAAGTGTTGAAGAGAGCACAAGGGAACAAATCCCAAGCTATTCCCCAAGGTTGAAGGAACTTCAACCTTATGGCAAACTAATCTATGGCTTGAAAAGACAAACAACCAACCTTGAATCAAGATCTAGAAAGGATAGAAAGGGCTTAGCAAGTCAATACAAAAGGTTCAAAGAGAAAACAAGATGGCTTGAAGAAAAGAAGCCTAAAGTAACCAAGTTGATTTTTTAAATAAATTTAAGAGATGGAACCTTAGATTTAGGCCTTTTGCCAAATCCCTTAATGCTTGAGTTTGACTCTAGAAAGATCCTGAAGCATACACAAATTGTTAGAAAATGTAGGCCTTTCGAAGAGATGAAAGATGCAACCTAGCTCAAATCTCTCTTCAAAACCTGTTGGATCTGCACAAGTAATCACTCATAAACACATCTTGATCATAATAGTATGCATAATAAAAGTGAGATTAGAATAGTATAAGTATTTCCAACTACAGTCTACTCCTTCTAAATCACACTTAAACCAAACATAAATGGACAACTTGTATTCAAATGCCCATCCTATGGGCTTAAGAAAGCCTTCTAAGCAAATTATAGATCAATATATGAGATTATAAGCAAATAACAAGAACAAATTCACCTTGATATTATGAAGACATTTCCATGAAAATCATTTGACAACATATAGACCTCCAAAGTCGCTTTATTTCCTTAAGCCAATGGCTTTGCAATCACAAAATGGCAGAGTAACTTTACATCCAAAAATCCATGAGATAATAACCCCAAAGGGCCTCTCTTTATAGTAAAATCTAATGGCTAAACCCTAGGTCGAATTGGCAAAGACATGTAGTTCGAATTCCAATCAAAGCAAGGCTTGGAGAGTTTAGACAATGGACAACTCGACTTGTTGGTAGGTGTGAGTGAATAGGTGGCAAGACTCGACTCTATTTAGGCATGGGAAGTATCAACTATCCAATAAACAAGCTACAACAAGGATTGACGTGAGCTTAGGGTAGAATGACGTGAGCTTTGAGGAGGGTGCGAGTTAGTTGGTAGGAGGACAAGTGGAGTGTGGGTAGGTGCTAATTCGAATTTGAAGGAACCAAGCTATGGTGAGTCATGAGGGCGCCCATCCTAGTCTTAAATGCAAACCAACCAACCCATTTACCAACTGACAACACACCAAATCGACTTTTGCATGGGGAGGGCGAATTAGCTTGAGTGGATGATCTTCTGTTGACTGGAATCACTTGGAGTTGATTGGAATCTTCATAAATGTCCATTGCCATGTCATTTAGCCTTTTATTTTAATCAAATTGATTAATTTTGGAGAGTTTTTTATTATCTCCAAAATATTCAATTTTATTATTTTAATTAATAATTTCTCTGTAAATGACTTTTTAAAGAAAATATTAATTATGAGGCTGAATTGACTTCCGAAAGTTGGGTTTAGCTGCTCCATGGGTCATGTGTGATTTTTGGCTTATGAAACGAGCCATCAAACACTAAATTCGGACCCAGGATGACTGACATATTACAGACTCAAATTTCTCTATTTAAACTATAGAGAAATTTAAAAAATAATTAAAAAATTAAAAACCCCAATTCCGACGCGTCCGATAAAATTTTTTCGAATTTTTTTCTGGGGGTCCTAGAGACTTAGGACATGACCAAAACCTATTCTAATAGTGTCTAGTAGGTTTATACATTATAGTTGGACTCTAATAACCCCCCATGGCAAAAATTTCCAAAATCGGGCATTCCAGCTTTGGAGGAAGCGGGAGAAAAACCAAGAGATTATATCTCGCCTAAAGCAAAGTATAATCTGACGGTGAAAAAACTCCCTGAAATACCTTAATTGTTTAATCCAGTCATGGGGAACCGAGCCACTCAGACCCTACTAGCACACTTTATTACAAACCCCCATGGGGCCATGGTCATGTCGACTCAAAAACAAAACTGGCTAGACCCAAATATATGAAACCCAGATACTCTGGAAGTGAACACTGATGTGTTTCAACACTGGCGGCTCAATAAGGTTTCAACTATTGTACAAATCAGTTGATAACAGGCCCCTAAGACAACATCAACATCACCCGTTGGAATAACAATCATTGGACTATTCAATACATATTCCCCCATAATAAGAGTGATTGTATGGCATTCCCCTGAGCAATTGATAGTTCCACCATTTGCAATCATTACTTGAAACTTCGGTGCTAGATATATAAAGCAATTGAGAGCTTTGGCTAATTTACAGTGAATGAAATTATGAGTGCTACCAGAATCAATCAACACAATTACCTTTTTCTTTTTGATATATCCTTTGATCTTGAGAGTTTGAGGAGTGCTAATTCCATCCAATGCATGACAAGATATGGTGGGAGCAATCGCGTTAGGAGTAATCTCTTCTATTTTTTCAGCTTGAGATGGTTCTCGTTCTTTAGCTTCTTCTTCTTCTTCACAATCTATGTAGAATACTTTTTTCTCACCACACTTGTGTCCCCTGCTATACTTGCTATCACAATTAAAGGATAGACCTTTTTCTCTTCTTTCATCCATTTGTTGAGATGTCAACCTTGTAGGTTGAGATGGGTTAGAAGAAAGAACATTAATCTCTCTATACGTGTTAGAGGTGGTCCTTTTAGTAGCCATAGCCATATTTTTACTTTCAACCTTTTTTGCCAACATGAAATCCTTCTCTAAAGATGTTGGTTCGAATAGCCGCACCTCATGTTGAATGTTATCCTTCAAGGTTGCAATAAAGATATCCAACAATTTATCATCTGTTATGTCAATCACTCTGAGAATCTTTGAAATTGTTGAATGTGCTCGATTACTGAACCCTTTTGCCTTAGATTTATCAATTGGGTAAAGAAGGAATTGCTCTTAACATCATCATGATATGATATCAATTCTTCTGTAAAAATGGACCAAGAGATAACAGAGTTCTTTTTGCGTTCACAAAGCCATTGGTACCACACAAACTATTGCAATTCTAAATATAAAGATGCAATAGTTACCTTTTGTAGATTTGGCACCTGGTGTATTTCAAAGAATTGGTTCATGTGGAATATTCATGTTATGGGGTCATGACCATCAAACTTCCTCAAGTCAATCTTGGGGAGTTGGATACCCTTTCGGGACCATCCCTAATTACTTCCATTATTAGAATCAAATCCTCTTGGAGTATGCTTATTAATGGAAGGTTGCTCAACATGGACATTCTCTTTATCTTCCTCGATTTCCTGGGACACATCATCACCTTTAGGGAGATTATCTTTTGGATTTTGTATGAGCTTGGCAATCCTTTGCATATTTTCCTCCATCTTATTATTCATATGCCTCATAATATTATTCTCTAGATTAACTAAATCAACCGTTTTCACAGCCCCTTTAATTAAATCTTCCAAAGTGGACACCCGAAAAGATAAGTCTTCACTTTCATTGAAGGTCATGGATGAATCCTCTGTTGGTTTGAGTGAAGTGGTGTGGCCTCTTCCACCACCTTTTGGTGCCATGTGGAACAATAAAAATAGATATCTGCGATCTTTATCACACCTTTGAGATCAATCCAAATAGATCCTACTACTAGAAACTATTCAAATTTGAAATGGCGTACCTTTTTAAAACCCTAATTTGGGGATTGTTTTGTTGCCCTACCTTCCACTTGATGGAACTCTGAAATGTCGGTCCCTCCGAGTTTGAATTTTCGGCCTATGGTAGCTTGATATGTCCTCTTTCCAATGCCGCAAGTTTCCTTGAATTCTGATGTGCCAAGAGGAAATGGCGGCAACTTTTTCCACAATGTCCTGATTTTGAACTTTTCCAAAGAGAAACTTGTACAACCTGCTATGTGTTCGTTTTTTAGATCTGAACACGAAATTGCTACCACAAATACTATAGTCTGTCTTCTGTCATATGAAACAAGTCTCATTCAATTTGAAGCTCACATGCTCTAGATATAACCATTTTTCCCAGGACATTTTTTTAGACTAGTTTTTTGGCTAGTCAGAAACCCTAATTTCCACAGAGTATTTCTTAAAAGTTATAGCAAACCAAGAGTTGAAATTTTTATCACAGGTACTTCGGTCTGTCCTCTACGTCCCCTCTGATTTTCACTATGTGAAACTTCGTGGAAAAAATGTTATAGCAAAAATTCCAAGATGACTAGTTTTGGAAGCATCCAAGCTCTGAAACCAAATGTTATACAACAAATTCCACAAAAAAGCATAAATAGACGAGAGAGTAATCCACGTCTTAATAATGAAGAAAAGAAATGAATATAAAGCTTCTTTGAAGAGCAACCTCCTTATACAATGTACTGAATACACAAGACAAGATGCTTTAAACGAAAAGGTGTCCTTCATATATATAGGAGACAAAGAGGAATAATTACAACTAATGGACCCAAGTTGACATCATAATATAATAATACTAATTGTCAAATTTGAATTCAAGCAGTCAAAAATAAGATGCACAAATTCATTCCACATGAACACAGTAGATTTATCCTGGAGAAAACCCTTAGAAGAGAGAAAAACTCCAGCCAAACAATCTTTCTTATATAAGATATCAGATTCAAATTACATCATCATAAACTTCTCTGTGCTAGGGCAAAAAATTAATAGCACGCATAACAACTTATGCCAAAACTGTATGACAACCTCTGTTCACAGTGATCTCTGCCTGCTTCAAAACTGTATGACAACCTCTGCTCACAATGATCTCTGCCCTACGCTGTTGGGAGCGGGAGCGAAGCGGGGAGCGGGGAGTGGGAGCGGGAGCGAAAAGTGAAATTTTCAAAAGCTTCCGTTTCGGGAGCGTTTTTTATATAATATATATTTTAATATATTTTGATGCATATAAATTAAAAAAAACATGTATTATGCCAAATTAGCTATAGAAAACATCAAAACATAGAATCTAGATATTCATATAACCATTTAGTACACATTGATATAACGTTAATCATCTCGTCTTCTAGATTCTAGGAGCTATAACTTATAACATTGTCATTAAATGATCATCATCAAATCATCAATCATCAATCATCAACAACATCAACCTTCAAATTTCAACATATAATATTTGCCATCAATGTTTCAAACTAGGCCATAATGTTTACAAAATAGGCCAACCGCCAAAATAAACATGAAAATGAAATACAAACTACAAAGTACTATGAATCTACTAAGCTTTCCGCTTGCCACGAGTAACTTCAAATTTCTTTTCTCGTGTTCTAGGTGGAATAGGTGCTGGTGGAAGTGATCGTGGAACATGAGAAGAAGATGAATGGCCCCCGCGGGCTGAAATTGGACGTTGTGAAGCTAATGGCAAAACTCCTGCATCCGGAAAGCCACTTCTGCTTGGGGGTGGCATCTCTGTATGGGTAGTCTGAATTGGATCATAATGATCACCCAATAGTTCAGCCTCCAAGCGCTCTAATGCTATGGCTCCATCCTCCACATTAGCCTCCTCTGGATTGTTGTCCCAAGTCAAAAATGTTCTATCATTCTTTGCCGCCTCACAATAATGGGACAACAACCTCAAGTTGTAGTGCACATAAACCAAGCTTTTTGCGCGATCTACATTCAGACTGTTTCTCCTTACACTGTGGATGAAGTTGTAGGTGCTCCAACACCTCTCTGCAGAAGAGCTATTAACAACCTGTGATAGCACCCTCAGCGCCAATTTATGCAAATATGTGGCTCCAGAGCCATGCATGTTCCACCAATGGATAGGATCCAATCTGTCTCGATCTTTGGTTGCAAACAAGGAACCAAAGCATCCATGCTCACTTATGTATATGCTCAATTCACTCCGTACTTGAGCACACTCTTCCTCATCAGGGTACAACTTTTCTAATGCTTGCATATACCCAACAGCAACCTCTGGATCTGTGTGGGGTTTTTTCCTGACTCCACCCCCAGGTGCAGGTTGGGCAAACCAAATTGGAGAACAGTATTTTGGGGTGAGGACATATGCAAGGGAATGGAGTGGAACATTTAGATTATCCCACCTTTTGATCACATGTTTATGAATATGGTCATACAAGACTGCATCTTTTTGCTCAACAATGTCTTTGATTTGACCAAGCATGCTATCCATCTGCTCATATACCTCCCCAATCACCGGCTGATCTGTATCTGCAAAACGAATCATGTTATAAACTGGCTTGGTGAACTGCAGAACATACCTAACCTGTGACCAAAAATTACCTTCAAGAACAGTGTCCTCCACCTCCTAAAAGTCACTTCTATCTGATGCACTTGCAGCTCTGTCTTTCAATTCCTGCCATGGATCACTTGAGACCATACTAGCCAATGCCTCTCTTACCTTCAAAAGCCTCCTGAAGGTGAGGTAGTAGCTAGCAAATCTAGTCTTTGCAATCTTCAATAGCTCCAACTTAGAGTGATTGCGAAAAATGTGGTGGGCCATGCTATGATTGATAATAAATTTGATCATTTTCTTACCTCTCTTGTACAAGGCACCAATCCATCGGTAATTATTGTCCTTCATCTTAACAATATCATGCATCAAAAGGTTCAATGTGTGAATCAAACACCCTGACCAAAATATGTTGGGATACTTATCCATAATGATTGCTCCTGTTGCCTTACAATTAGCGGCATTATCAGTGATGACTTGAATGACATTGTATGGCCCAATCTCCTAAATGGTTTTAAGTAAAGGTTGTGCAATATTAATGGCGGTCTTGTAGCAATCTGAGTAGTCATGGGCTGAAAGGAAGACCGCACCGCTAGCAGAAACGCCAAGAATATTTATCAACGGCTTTCCTTTAACATTTGTCCACCCATCAGATACAATGGATACCCCATAGTTGGACCAATCATTTGTGAACTTTCCAAGAGCACTATTGATTTTGGCTCTTTCCCTGTCAAGTCCCACGGTTCTAGCTTTGTCATACCCAGGGCTTCTATATTCATGAGGGCCACCATTGATGGCTTGTACCATTTCATGCCAATAGGGTGAGCGAAGAACATTGAATGGCACACCACATGCATAGAGAAACCTATAAACTTTTGAATCCACATCATCTCTACAACCTTGGTCAAGGAAATCGGATAATGTTCTTCGTATAGGCGAGACTCCATGGGGAGATGAGGCTCCCAATCGAGCCGATGATGATCCAGCTCCACTACTAAACATTCTCTGTGGGGATTCAGAATCAACCCTCGATCTCTTGGAGTTGTTTTGAGCGGCCTCTTCTTCCATCTTGTATTTGCTTCTCTCTTTAGCTCCCACTTTGTCACAAGTTCTAACTCCATGAGACTTACCTACATCGCATGGCATAACCTCACACAAATGCTTTCTCACCTGGGTATATGAACCTGTGTATGTTTTCCCACAATGGGGGCATGCAAACTTTGTGGTTCCACTTCCACCCCCTCTCCCTCCCCCTTGCCTTGTCACATACTTCCACAAAGGTGTTATGTCTTTTTGTTTTTGCCCCACATCACCCTCATCCTCATCATCACCCTCTTCCCCTTCCTCCTCTTCTCCTTGGTATGCATCACTCTCTACCTCTTCCCCCTCATCACTACCAGTACCACCACCACATCTACTGCCCAAAACCAAAACCACATACCCATCATGTTTCTTGATTCAAGATGAGAGTCACTTGTTCCCTGCAATAGAATGATGGAGAAGAAGAAATTGGAAAGAGTAGGAGAAGAGAACATTGCAAGTTTTCTATTTTTTTAAATAATGAAAAAAATTTGCAAAAACAAACAAAGATGAGTTTTTAGAGCCTACCTTTTAACTCTTCAATGGTTGTTGAATGTCTCTATGGAAGCTTCAATCTCCCCTGCAAGCTCTCCCCTTTGATCTCCCCTTCAATCTCCCTCTCAATGCTCAAAGCTCTCAAACAACTAGCAAACTCACTCCAATCTCAAACTCTTCCCAATCAAGCAAATGAGTAATGGAATGAGTCCAAATGGACTCATTCACCCTTTATTGGCCCAAAGTGACCTATCCCACCAAAAAAACCCCCAAAAAAATCCAAAAATAAAAAAAAATAAAAATTTCAAAAATCCGCCCTGTCCACGGAATCAATCTCGGAATCGATTTAGGGTTCGATTTTAATGCCCAAGTTCGATGAGGGTTCGATTTTAATGCCCGGGTTCGATGAGGGTTCGATTCAAGATCACCCCGGAATCAACCTGGAAGCTACGATTCTGAATCGAATTGCAAAATGGCAGGGGACCGTTTTTTTTTTTACCAATTCACGACTTGCCAAATCGATTCCGGACGGAATCGATGAGGAATCGCGATTCCAGAATCGATTCCGTCCGGAGCGCGATTTGGGATCGATTCGAGGGGGGGGTCGATTCCCAGCAGCGTACTTGTTATCACCTAAACTGTAGTTACCCCTATGGATGGATCCAGTCATGGATGGCAATAGGGAAGGGCAACTCAAAAGGTGCAACCACGATCACCTCGACCTCCAATATATGTATGGTTGTCACGCCAGTCGAGGCAACCTTCGCTTTATGTTATCTAGCCCAGACAACAAAGGGGGAGACCTGATCTACTCCCGACAGGAGAGATCAAAACCAAGACACCAAATCAGGGTATTTCTAAGTGAAGTTAGGTGTATGGTTTATCCTAGACCTAAGGGTAAAGTCACAAGCCAAGTAGGGGGTTCAATAAGTATAGCTTTGGTTCATAGTTGATGTGAGAGTGACTTATAATGTTTGAAGTGAAATCTAGGATGAGTGTACTAGTTCAATGTTGGAAGATCCACTGCCTTGGGAACCGTGTCCAATGCAGGATAGTTAAGGGTTATATTGGGGCTAACTAGTACATGAGACAAGCTTGACCATAGTTCATGATGTCTTCAAAGGTATAGTTTACCATGCATAGGTCAAACCACAAGTCAATCCAACAATCTAGGAAAGTTGAATTATCTTATAGAGAGACCAGTGCCTTGGGAATTGGGAAGTGGAGTCAAAGTGGGGTTGACTTATGGTTTAGGACTCCTACAACATGAGATAAGTGGGCAATATAGGTCTTGATGGTTGAATGTGTCTAGATCTAGGTTTGACCCAAGTGGACCACAATCCCTTAAAACGAGGAATGCTGTCCCCAAGGCAAGATTTGACAAAGTGATAGTCTAGACCTAGGTTTTGAATTATTCCGGTTTCAGATCTGCAATAATCTCAAGTACCCAGTTCCTCGAAGTGAGTGAACTCACTTCTCCAAGGTGGTGCGACTTTACCCAAGGAGGCTTAAATTGGGGTTTAAGTGGGTCAAGACAAGTCGGATGGCACCCAAATTTTAGATCCGGGTAGATCAGTCAGGTAAGGGTATGGATCTATAGTTTCACGGTAATCCGATGGCTAGATCTTACTAGATCTGAGTTTAAGTGTTCTAAGTGGTCCAAAGTGGGGTTTAAATCCCTTGAAATGTGGAATAGGGCCCACAAGGTGAATTTCAGAAAAGTGACAACCTGGGTGTATGTTATTTGATGTGTAGATGTCAAATCAAGTGGAATCTCAAACACCCATCACCTAGATCTAGGTCAACCTGCTCAAACTAGGAAGTGCGCCTTGCTTGGGAGAGGCTAAGTTGGCCTGGGAAGGGGGTCAAACGGAGGTCAATCCTCACTAAACTATAGATCCGGGATGCCGTGGATGCTATAGAGGTGGGTTCTTAATATTACGCCCAACAACCCAATAGATCTAAGTAGATCTGAGAAAATGTAAAATGAGGGTTTTAGGATATTTAGGGTTTCAACAATTTATGAGCTATGTCAATGGATTGGATAAAGGAAAGAGAAACAAACCTGTGGATCTTACCTGGGTAACCTTGTAGATGCCTTGATGATGATGATCTATGCAAACCCGATCAATTTGAGAAGCTTTGAGGTAGTTTCTATGCAAGTCGATTTGGTCCAAGAAGCCAATGCGCCCTCTCTCCTGCACAACAAACGTCAACAATATCAGATTTGATGCATCAAGAGATAAGACTAATGCCACAAAAGAAGTAACAGAAAGATAGCATAGATCACAATGATGCTAATGATAACCCCCTGATACAAGCGAATGCCAAGAAAGTCGATTTGAAGAAGCCTTGCAAAATCGCCCTTGTTGAAGTCGCCCTCCTGTAGACAAACAATGATTTCCAAAAAAGATAGATCTTGCCACAATTTCCAAATGCTAGGTTGCAATAGACTTTCCAATCACCATCTAAGAACACCAGATGCAAAGGAGACCACAAGAATATTTTTCTATACCAATAATCCAAGAGCCAAAGACCCTTTACAATGAGAGGCTCTCTCCTTTAAATAGGAAGGAGAGGCACCAAAACCCTAACCACTTTTTGAATGAGTGGCTAAGATTAAAAGATACAAATGTCTAATCAATGGTTGAGATGAGCTCAACAACATAATACATGGATCATACATAAAATATAACATAAGTGGACAAAATCGCCCTAGAAGAGGGGAATCCCACCAAATCATGATGATGAAATATCATAAGAGGCTTATGGTGGGTCCAAGGGGTAATTTTATCCCTCCTTGGTCAATCCCCATAGCACAATAACCAATAAATAATCATGAATGTACCAAATCGTGCCTCCATAGTGAAGTCGTGGTCCTCAAAGGACCTCAAAAAATCCACAGAAAGTGCCATAAGTGATGGATGCGGGCCCCGATGAAGCTGAAACTGCTGGAGGAGGTGTGGAAGACTCCGATCTATCATCACTGATCATCCCATGCCATAACTTTGCCTCAGTAGCCCAAATCGATTTCCTCAATAGCCATTTCTACCAATCCTGAAATGCCTCGGGAAGCGTGAAACTGCCCCAAACAGCCTCCTGGAGTGCTGGCGCTGTCAAGGTGAGGGCACCAATCTGTCCGGAAGGGGGGTAATATGGTAAAAACAAGTGGCTGGACCACCCCCTCCATCATCAGCGCCCTAGGTCAACCGGATAAAAGTCATCTCTGCTCCGACAGGGCCTCCAACAGACCAAAACTGCACTAGGACAGCCTACTGAGGCTCAATCATCACTGTAAGTGCCCGGAACTGAAAACAAACTGTCCCATTGGACTCAGAAGGTCCAAATCTATCCAAGATGTGTACTCATACACCATATGAGTCTCTGCATGATCAAAATAAATATCCAATATACCGGAACAAGGCCAATAATAATGCTCTGTAAATGATCAAACACTGCTGTATCCCCAGAATCATCATCATAACCCTGTAGCTGCTGCATAGAATCATCCTGTATGTGTACATAGACCATATATCATCTATCCATATCATCATAAGGTCTATCATCTCATGTCCCATGGTCCTCCATGGTCAAACTAGGTCCAACCAAGACCAAATATAAATCAGTCCATCATCCAAGGCTGCTGTAAAGTGTCAAGGTTAATACATGCTCTACAACTTATTCAAATGGCAATTATAACACATAATGATCATAACTGGCGATCTACATCCAAATATATATTGTCGTTAATTATTATTATTACTCAGACTAGACTTTCAGGATCATACTCACTTCATAGTTGTGATTAATTTGCTAGTGAAGGGTGAAGGATAAATTAACTGGCTAGGCTAAGGGATGACTTGACTGTCTTGACTTGGTGACACTTTGGCAAGGGAAAGGGAATACACCATAGTATATACTGAATGAGCAATAACACAGGGAATGGCGGTGTCTCACAAATGGATGAGTTGTTTAAAGCGGGTTTATTCACCTTCACAGATGCGCACAATCCATAATACAAATAAGGCCAGCAATTGTTTAGATATAGCATTTAAGTTCCATTGCTTTTTGGGCCTGAGGTTTCCATAGCCTTGATCTATGTGTGTTTACAAACACATTGCATAGATTTACATTTTTTCTTTAGGCTTTCTGCTGCAGGTGTGTTTTTAAGGCACTTGTTTACCTGAGCACTTCTAGGTGTGTCATGGACAGCTTGTTTACCTAGGTATTTATTTTTCCAAAAGATATAACATTTTATTTTCATGGCCATTTTCATTTGGCATGCCTTTCATTCATGTGTGTTTAGAAACACATTGCATGAATGGGCTTTTCATACAAGATATAACATTTCATTTTTTCCAGATTTTGTATTTATGGCAGCACCAAAAGTTTCAGGTTTAGCCAACACAACTTTAGTGACTAGGGGGAATTCACAAGGAACTCCAACTCACCATAGGTAAGTTTTGTCACCAACTCAGAGCCGAGACACAATAAACAGGGAAGCTCATCCAATACAGAGGCTACAGTGGGGAAAAATCCTCCATGCCACTAGTCAAGTAGTAAGTCAGGGTGATAATCTAAAAGGTAGGCCATGGATGGATGAAGACAATGAAATGATGGAGCCAACACTAGCAAGCCAGAGTATGGTGTAATGATCACCTCTATTCTCCCTAAGGAGGGTATGTACCAATGAGTATGAATAGTGAACTTCTAAGTCTGAGTAGGGACAGTATAATATATATAATAGATCAACCAGGTCCATATATCTATATGATCGCCAGATCATGACACTAAGTGCTAAGACATGCTATAAGAATAAGTATAAAAGCAATCTAACCATAACACCGTAATATACCTGCTGAGTCATATACCTGAATGCACATCAACCTGTACCATCATCTGTCCTCTGGAACTGCTGCTGTAACTCTGGGCACTACTGTCTGCTCTGTACCAATGATATAATGGCTACATCGGTCATCTCTCTGAGTGTCCTGAAACTCAGTCATGGCATGGGGAATGCAACTGTTGTCCACAATCTGATAGTGATCCAATATAGATGCTCATCTCGGCATCTCAAATGCAAGGGAACCGGCTGAATGGTGTACTGGAATGAGAAAAATAATGTATGGTAGCCCGGCTACTA
Organism: Larix kaempferi; assembly: GCA_027924585.1. Classification (NCBI taxonomy): domain Eukaryota; kingdom Viridiplantae; phylum Streptophyta; class Pinopsida; order Pinales; family Pinaceae; genus Larix; species Larix kaempferi. The sequence continues at coordinate 17,112,989 of BSBM01000012.1, forward strand.
TATATGTGATAACAGTACTCTCCGCCTGCTTTTGCACATAACAGAAATGAATGACATCCTTTGCTGACAATGTTCTCTGCCTGCTTCTCAGCTCAAAGTATCTCTTCCTGCTCCAGAACTGTATGACAACCTCTGCTCACAGTGATCTCTGCCTGCTTCTGCACATAACAAAAATGAATCACATCCTTTGCTGACAATGTTCTCTGCCTGCTTCTCAGCTCACGGTATCTCTGCTTGCTCCTTCGACCTCCTCCAAGAGCTCTCTTCAAGAAAGAAATCGGAATGAAAAAAAAATGAATGTATAATAAGAAAGGGTTGGCACCCTTTTTATAGATTAGGGTGGTTGTTCCATGCAGCCCCCTTAGGGAGGAACTGCCCAAAGCAGCCCCCCTAGGGATGAACCGCCCATAATTGTATAACAACCTCTGTTCACAATTATCTCTGCCTGCTTCAGAACTGTATGACAACCTCTGCTCACAGTAATCTCTGCCTGCTTTTGCACATAAGAGAAATGAATGACATCCTTTGCTGACAATGTTCTTTGCCTGCTTCTCAGCTCACAGTGTCTCTTCCTGCTCCATAACTGTATGACAACCTCTGCTCACAGTGATCTCTGCATGCTTTTGCACATAACATAAATTAATGACATCCTCTGCTGACAATGTTCTATGCCTGCTTCTCAGCTCACAGTATCTCTACCTGCTCCTTCAACCTCCTCCAAGAGCTCTATTCAAGAAAGAAATCAAAATAAAAAAATGAATGTATAATAAGAAAAGGCTGGCACCCTTTTATAGTTTAGGGTGGCTGTCCCAAGCAACCCCCTTAGGGAGGAACTGCCCAAAGCAACACCCCTAGGGATGAACCGCCCTAAGCAGCCCCCCCCCCTAACCAGCCCCCTCCCTAAGCAGCCCCCTGAATGGACACGTGTCACTTGGCAAATATGATTTGACATAAAGCAACTGATGGAGATGACACATGGAAGGGGAAGGTAAGACACATAGCAAAAGTTTAGTGATGATATTTAATAGCTTCTGAAGCTATAATTTTAACACTCCCTCTTAGCAAGGAAGTTATTAAATTATTAACTGATATTTTATATAAGGAAGATTGTTTGTTTCTAGCTCATAGGAATTGTATGTTCTTCCTAACTTTTGCTAGATACCTTGACTTTTGCTAAATGCTCACAAGGTTGCATGTCTTGACTTTTGATATGACTCACAAGGCTTGTTCTTTTGCCTTGACTATTGTCATAATCTCACAAGATTTGAAAGGCCTTATCACTATTATTCTGACTTTTGTCTTGGCTCACAAAGTTTTTATATTCACTTTGACTTTTGCCATGACTCACAGAATTGATTAATCTCCAAGTCTCCCTGGCTAGCTTCAGGGTGGTCACTTATGACCTCAAACCTTGGAGTATGCCTTTTTGATCATTCTCTTTCTTAGAGATGGAGCCCTTCTCTGCAAATCCAAGTTTGTCTCTGAAGTGAGCAAACTTCACCAACTGCAGTGGTTTTGTCAGGATATCCCCTACCTGATCATCTGTTGCAACATACTTCAGCTTGATCACATTTTGTTGTACCATATCTCTGATATAATGGTACTTTAGATCAATATGCTTTGATCTGTCATGAAATACCGGATCTTTTGTGAGCTTCATGCAGCTTTGATTATCACAGTGGATAATCGTAGTCTCAAGCTTTTCATTAAACAACCCAGAAATGAGTTTTTTGAGCCATACTGTTTCTCTGCTGGCATTACTTGCAGCAATATATTCAGCCTCAACTGTGCTTTGAGCAATAGATTCTTGTTTCCGACTGGACCATGAGATCATGGCTGATCCCAAACTGAACCAGTAACCAAAGGTACTCTTTCTGTCTACTGGACTTCCCGCCCAATCTGAATCTGCATAACCATGCAACATCACACCACCACTGGATGTGAACTTTAGCCCATAGGCTATGGTACCTCTAAGATATCTCAGAATATGCTTACCTGCCATCCAATGTCGTTCTCTTGTCTCAGCCATAACTTGGCTTAATGCGTTCACTGCAAACTACATATCTGGTCTGGTATGAATTAGATACATTAATGACCCAACAAGCTTCCTGTATATGGTGGGGTCCACCAAATCTTCTCCTGAGCTTGAGTCATGTAAATTCTTTAAATTTGCAACCATAGGAGTTGACATACTCCTGCAATTTATCATACCAAACCTTTCAATTTGGCTACTGCATATTTTCCTTGAGATAGGAAAATCTCGTTTGGTTTCTACCAAACTTCTAATCCTAGGAAATAGTGCATCATTCCCAGATCTTTCATTTCAAATTCAGTAGTGAGTCTCTCTTTGCATTTGGCAATCTGCTTTTCTTCTCCTGCAAGAAAAAGATCATCTACATACAACACCAAAATCAGAGGTTGATTTTCAACAACTTTAAAATAGAGGTTAGAGTCTACGGTACTTTTACTGAACCCTAATCCCTGCAGAAAGCCATCAATTTTGTTATACCAAACTCTAGGTGCTTGTTTCAAACCATACAGGGCCTTTTTTAACTTACATACATGAGTTTCCTTTTCATGCATTGCAAAGCCATCAGGTTGTTCTACATATACTTCCTGCTCTATTTCACCATTAAGGAAAGCAGTCTTTACATCCATTTGATGTAATTTCCAACCAAGTACAGAAGCAAAAGAGATAATTGTGTGGATAATAGTATACCTGGCTACTAATGCAAATATCTCATCATAGTCTAAACCTTCCTTTTGGGAGAAGCCTCTGGCAACAAATCTTGCTTTGTACTTTTCAACACTCGCATCAGCTGCATGTTTTATCTTATATAGCCATTTGGGTGAGACAACTGACATATTTTTGGGCCTAGGAACTATGTCCCATACATTATTCTTCATGATGGACTTGTATTCCTCCAACATGGAATCTTTCCAAACCTGTAATTTGTTAGCTTCATTAAACAAAGAAGGTTAAACATCACTAATGTTACTTACCAAAGCAACATAGCCTATAAATCTTTGAGGCCTTTTGCTCTCTCTAAAGGTTCCTGAAGGGGCTATATGTTTCTCTGCTTCTTGCAGAGTTTCTTTGAACCAAGCAAGCCTTCTCTTGATAGGAGGTTCTTCAAGAGACCTTTCTAACACCTCAGCAGGTTCCAACACTGAAACTTGATCCATTGGATCATCATGACTTTCCTCCCACTGAAAGTCGGAACCAGAAGTCTCGGCTAGAGGAAAATCTGGCTCATCATTGATCTGAAGTTCTCTAGATCATTTAAAAACAACTTCCTCATGGAAAGTTACATCTCGGCTAACCTCGATCTGTTTCTGACTTGGGATATAGATTTTGTAAGCTTTAGAAGATTCCCTATATCCGACAAAGATCCCTTTCTTTCCTGAGGGTTCCATCTTTGATCTCTTCTCTTTAGGCACATGGATGTAAACTGGGCACCCGAATACTCTTAAGTGATCTACAATTGGTTTCTTACCAGAGAAAGCTTCTTCAAGAGCTTTATCTACTAGGATAGCATGTGGACATCTATTCTGAATGTATACATATGTGGTTGTAGCTTTTGCCCAAAGGGAATTGGGCATATCTTGATCAAACATCATAGCTTTTGTAGCCTCACAAATAGTTCTATTCTTTCTTTCAGCAACGCCATTTTGCTGAGGATTGTATGGAACAGTTAACTGACATTTGATACCATCTTCCTTACAAAAACTTTCGAACTAACAGGATTCATATTCCCCTCCATTATCAGATCTTAGAATCTGAATGTGTTTTCCTGTCTGGTTTTCTACTAAAGCTTTGAAATCTTTAAATTTGGAAAAAACTTCACTTTTCAATTTCAGAAAATAAATCCAACATTTTCTAGAAAGATCATCACTAAATATGACATAATACAGAAAACCATTCAGGGAAGGAGAAGATATTGGTCCACAAGTATCAGAATGAATAAGATCTAAGATCTTTTCAGTTTTTCTACTACTGTGAGGAAAAGACTTCTTTGCATTTTTTCCAAGTAAACAACCTTTGCATACTTCATCTTTATCAGAAGAAATAGAAGGCATTCCACTTACCATAGATTGAAGTCCAGGAAGAGCTTTAAAGTGAAGGTGACTGAATCTTCTGTGCCACAACTCGTTGGGACTGACTATAGAACGAACAAGAGGATGAGCAGAATGATTTGTTACCTTGTAGAGAACTCCTTCTCGAATTCCAATGACTTCAGTTGAACTTAGTTGACCACCTTTCGGCCAAAGAATTGCTTTACCATCCATGAAGGCCACCTTGTAGCCTTTATCTTCAAGTGTAGAGACTGACAACAAGTTCTTCTTCATGCCAGGAACAAATGAGACCTCATCAATATGAATGATGGATCCAGACTTTAACTGAAGAGAGATGGAACCGACCCCTTTGATATCATAACATGAATTGTCACCAAGCTGTACCTGCACTAAGCAAGTCTTCTTCCTGTAATTTGAAATAATATTTTTGTAACCAGTCATATGTTTTGAAGCTCCACTATCAACCAACCAAGTGTTCTAATCAGTAGTTAGATGACCAGAAAGAGCGGATACTAGGTAGTATTCTTTTATGTTCTCCTATCTCTCAGGAGATTCACTTGCCTTCTTACTTGGTCCTCTTTCTTTAGCAGTAGATGCATGATGCTTCCTTTTATGGAAGAATTTATTCTTGGATCTGCAGTCTGTTGTCCACCAGATTGCACACCAGCAGCGGAAATCTTTCGAAAGCTGTCTCTTCACTCAAGTGAGAGAGGTGTGGCCTTGGGGGCAAGCAATGAGCCAGGTACTGTCACCTGAATCCCAGCTCCTCCATTTAGGCTTACTCCTAACGAAGCCAAGGGGGGTAGTCCCTACAAAGAGTTGTCTATGGCCCAATGTTTTAAGTGTTAAGAATGTATGGTGATGCGGATGGATGTTGTTTAGGAGTTTTTTAGTGATGAAAGACACACGACTTACTTTTAAATAAAACACAAGATAAGATGCAATCCACGTTGCGAAACAATATATAAAGACTTGAAATAATTAAGAAGCATCCACAGATAAAAATTAAATGATAAAAGGACCAGTGCCTTATCCGATGGGTAATGGAGTCAAAATAATTGAAATTGTAGTGCTGGGGGATGCTGAAAAATAAGTCTTGATAGTAACTGTTCGTGAGATCGTTGTTGATTAGGTTGTCATTGATGCCAACAATGTCTGGTCATTGATGCCAACAGTTAAGTCTTGGTGCCCCTTGTGGAGCCCCTAAGGGTTAGTGTTTGGTTTGTGGTTGTCTGTGTCAAGAGGAGACCTTTTGACTTTGTCCAAGCCCAAGCTTGAAGCCCTTGGAGGCCTTGGGAAAATGGCAAAAGCCCTAAACACCCTTTAGAGTGTTTAAGTACCCCTAAGGTGTTTCTCTGGTTCCCTAGTTGTTTTCCAGTACCACAACCTATGCCCTAATATTCTAGAAAGTGTCCTTGGTGGGTTGAAGAAGTTGCAAGAGTCCAAATGAACCTTTCAATGGTCATTTGTGTTTATTGAGGTCATGGTACCCCAGGAGAAGGTCTAGCAACCCCACAGGTGATGTCATGATGGATCTTGACCCTTGTAGGTCCCCTGGTGTCGTTGAGGTGGTTGAAGAAGCCTATGAAGCCCCTTGCTTGATGAAGAAGCCCTGAAGAAGTCCTTGGACCCACATTTGATGGCTTAATGGTCCTTGTCCCCTTAAAGGTGATGATGTGGTCATTAATGACTTGATGAAGACTTAGAACCCTTGATGAAGATCTTGATGCCCATGTATCCCTTGTTGGGGTCATGGAACCCTTGGATATGGTCATTATGCATGAGAAGGTCTGGCACCCACATAAATGGCGGCATGATGACCCTTGGACACTATATGATCATTGATGGTGCATTTGGAAATGATTTGGGTCTTGGAATCCATACATATGGTGGTTTGTAAGCCCATGATTGTTGGATCCTTTGATATGATAGAATCCTTGGTCATGATTCCCTCATCACTTGGCGATAGAGTCCTATGTGATGGGCTTGAAGTCCATGGAAAGTATCTTGTTTAAATATTATATGATATCCTTGAAAGAGTCCTTGAAACCCTTGCATGCGATGCCTTGGGTCTTGAACCATGGTGATGTATGGTCCTATTTGTGGTTATATGGCTATTGGGATGTAGATGGAGGTAGATCCCACGGACGTGCCTTGATATGTTGAAGAAGACTTTGAAACTCTTGTAGTTAGTGGTATGGTCTTTGGCACCCTCATGTGTGGGGTCTTTGACGTCCTGGACACATTGAATAATTTAAGGGTATTAGACCAAGAATTTGCAAATAAACCCATCATAGGGAGATAGTCCTCGTCAAGCCATTTCCATTGATATGTGGAGCATCTTCTAACTCCTTATGGTTGAAGAGATATGAATTTTTGAAGTTGATGTACCCCACCTTTTTGGGTGAGTCGACCTAACAAAAGAAAATTTAATTATTTGTAATTTTGAATTGCATGTCGGCCCTGTTTGAGGTAATAAATTTTCTCCACGACCTATATAAATAGAATATCAAACATTTCATTTGCTCATCAATTGGAATTTCGCAACTCTTGGAGAAAAGTGCGAAATTTTGTGGAGGAGAAATTTTTGGGCATCTTTACTAAAATTGGCATAACTTTCTCATACGGAATCGGAATTACAAAATTCTTGGCTCGTTGGAAAGCTTGTTACGAGGGCTATGTGATGACATGATCTAGATTTTATTTTGGTTTGTCTATTGTTTCTTGACCTTATGATCTTCAAAAAGGTATGGCTCATGCTTCTGGGTTTCTCTTGTAATGGCACATGTCTCTCATGGATAGAGTTCATCTTTGATATTAGTATGTGAGCCTATATATTGGTATATATATTTGAAGTCATTATGGAGGATATGATGATGATGTTGCATACCTTTATGCTATGATATTATACACTTTATGATGATAATGCATGTGATAATGATGTACACTCTATGAAGTTGATGCACTCCTATACAATATGATGTACATGCATACCATAGTGTGATGATGCTCTCCTATGCATTATGATGTATACTTGATGTTGATGTGCTAAAGAAGTTTACACAGTCATGTTCTAGATATGCTCAACTTACATATGATATGATCAGTGATGTTTACACAGTGACATGCTCAGTGTATGTTGATGTGCTAAAGAAGTTTACACAGTCATGTTCTAGATATGCTCAACTTATATATGATATGATCAGTGATGTTTACACAGTGACATGCTCAGTGTATGTTGATGTGCTAAAGAAGTTTACACAGTCATGTTCTAGATATGCTCAACTTACATATGATATGATCAGTGATGTTTACACAGTGACATGCTCAGTGTATGTTGATGTGCTAGTGATGTTCACACTGCTGTATGCTCAGTAAAGTGCGATGGTACACAGGATTATGTATGCTCAGTGGTGTATGTAGTGATATATAGAAACAATGATACAATGATGACATTGATGAAATGATGAACGGTGGTATTGAGCAGTGAGTACATTGATTCAGGCTACATGAGCAGATTCCTTAACTCAGATTGGCTGAGTTGTATGAATAGTTGGTTTGACTCGGGTGGACTAAGTCTAGTATACCGTTGGTTAAACTGAGATTTACTAATTCGAATGACGTGAACAGCAGATTGATTGGTACAGACAAATTGATTACTCAGTTGATGAACAGTGTGGCACAATTGTGATGAGCAGTGGTCAGTTGATGTGGTTGTGCAATATAGTACAGATTGAGCAGTGTGATATAGTTAATGTGCAGTAGTCAGCAGTGACAGTGGTTGTGCAGTGTGATACAGATTGAGCAGTGTGATACAGTTGATGTGCAGTGGTCAGCAGTGGTCAGTAGTGACAGTGGTTGTGCAGTGTGATACAGATTGTGCAGTGTGGTACAGATTGTGCAGTGTGGTACAGGTGTTGGATAGTCGGTCCACAGGATCAGTGCAGTAGTTAAGTATCTATCTTCATTTCAGAGTGGTAGGACGGGGCAAGGAAATTGAGGGAGCTAAGGCTTCCTTCAGGTTGTGGCCTGTAAACCAGGGGGTTGTAGCCTCCTTCCAGTTGTAGCTGGAGAATTGAAGTCTTTGTAACAAAGGGGGTTGTTGCCTCCTTCCAGTTGTTGCTGGTAAATTATTATTATAAAGGCTTCCGTGGTTTTTCCCCCAGGACTTGGGTTTCCACGTAAAAATCTTGTGTACTGTGTTTTGCTATGCTTCCTATGTGATGATGATATGATGATAGGTAATGATGAGCTGTAATAGTTAATAATGCTGATGATATAATGATAATGTGGTAATACATTAATGAATGATGTATTGAAGAAGCAGTTGATGATTGTTAAAGTTGAAAAAGTAATAAAAAGCTATGCACACTGTTCACCCCCCCCCCTCTCAGTGTGCTCGGTGTGTCCAACAATCGTTGTGCAAATTATCTTGGTAAATTGAATATTTTAATGGTCTTGATTATTAGGATAAAACCAAGGATATTCAAGAGAAAGTCTGGAAAGACAATATCAAGTGCCTCCGTTCAAGGACATGTCGGGCCACCCAGTGCTCTAGCCAGGTCGCGCAATGCTAACCAGCAAACTAGAGGCTGAACATGGAATCCCGGCGCCCCCACTAAGAGATTACCCACTGAACTTATCTTATCGCTCAACTCCGGATTGGTTGGTTATGGGGATGAAAGTTTTATTAGTTATCACTTATGAATTTAACAAGTCTTCCACCTTTTTGAGTACTAGCCCAACCGTTTCCGGTTGGCAGAGCATACGGGTGTTGGACGATCAACCAAAAGTAAATTTATTAGGGGGAAAATGTGGGTTGAAATATTTTATTATTTAGAGCACTTGTTCAACTCTCCGACAGAGAGCGCTCTTGACTTGGTCTTAAGACCACAGTTCAAGAGACTTCCTACTTTAAAATGCCTAATGCAGGGGGAACGTGCAAGTCTATATGCTCTCCGACAGAGAGTGCTCTTTGACTTGGATTTGGCCAAGTTCAAGAGACTTTGTTCGTTTTATTGCAAGAAAATGAAAAAGTTGTGGAAACAATTATGAAGCTTTGCGGAATTAAATCAAGTGATAGCTCAAAGAAATATAAAGATAACTAACATGCTACTTGCAAAATGAAATGAAATAAACGAAAGATTTAGTGTTCTACCAAGCAATTCTACTCTAAAGGTGGGATCAACCTCCGAACAAGGCTAATCGCTAGAAACCGTCAGTCCTAGAAACCTTCCAGCTAGCTGGATGTCCACAAGAAGCTGATGGGGGAACGAAAAGCTACCACAAAACTATGCGGCCTTTGGGATACAATCCCAAAGTTAGCTTACTCTGGTCAAAACTTGGAAGAGAAATTAATCTAAGTATGAAAATGAAGACTAATCTATGAACTTGAAAAAAGATGAGATCTAAACTAAGCATGCACAACACTCTTCCCCAAATGGGGAAGAAACCCAAAAAAGTGGAGGCCTCCTCCACTTGAACTTTTTATTAAATGATTAAAATGCCTTGGGATTTTAACCCTTTGAAGGACTTAGCAGAAAATAAAGACTTAGATTGCAATCACTCTTATGAGTATACAAAAGGAGAGTGAAAATCTTGGTCTTCCTGGTTCAATAATGGTTCAAATCTCTTCTTGGGTTTGTGTTTCTTCTTGTTTTTTGCAATTCTCTTTGGCAACCTCTTTTTGTTTTTCACTTCTCTTTTAGATTTTGGTCTTCTTCAACACCTACAAGACAAAACACTCAAACTAGGCACCCATTAACTATTAGCTCAAAAGTCAAAGATAAATCTTGAAACTATTTGAACTTCAAACTTGTAAATGAAGTCTAAGACGCAAGTGCAACTAACAATTTAGATGTAATATCAAAATTATTGAGAATGAGATGCAACTAACAACCTAGAAATGAAACTAGATCTTAACCATGTAATGCATAATGTGATATGAAAATGCCTAACTACTAACCTTTAAAAGAAACTAACTCTTAATCACTAACCAAACTAATGCTTTTTGTGTTTACTTGTGTCTTTTTTAAAGTGGACGAATAGGAAGCAGTGGAAGAAAGGGAAGAGGAAGGCTAATGTAGAACGAAAGGGAAGCAAAGTAAAGGAGGGAAGACGAAAGGCAAGATGAAGGAGATCAAAACGAAAGAGAAGAGGAGACTTTAAAGGTGGACGAGAGGTATGGAAGGAAGGCAAAACGAGAGCTAGAGGGAAGGCCAACTAGGGAAAGAAACGAAAAGGAGAGGAAGAGTGAATGGAGAGAAGGGAGGAGGAGCGAATGGAAAAGACTAAAGTGGAAGCTTAAAGAGAAGGTGAAGGGAGAGCTAGAGGAGGGAAGCTCAAATCTAAGGTAACCAAGCTTTGAAAGACGAAATTTTTTGAAACTTTGATGGGTGAGGAAGAGAGCTCTTTGTAGTTTGGTTTTGGAGAAAAGATGAAGGAGCTTGAGGATCCTGCAGAACAAAAGATATTAGTGGAAAAAAAACTTTGCTTGTGAAGTCAAGCTAGATGCAACCTAGCTCACACTTGTCTTCACCTTTGATAATACCTGTAAAACCCCAACACAATCAAGCATACAAGTGAAATCAAGTACTAGTATGTTAGATAACCAAGACTAAATCAACATTGGTATAACCGAATACTTCTTGCTCATTTAAGTCTTTGGAAAACATCACACATAATCAATTTGAATACAACAAATGACTATTCTTATGGACTAGAAATGGCCTTCTTAAGCTAGCAATGATGAAAGAAACACTTGCATAAATGAGAGGAAAGGTTTAAGGAAGATATCACCTCAATGCATTAGACAAATTCACCACAAAAATTTGAAACCACATGGACCTCCAAAGTCTTGATCTTTTATTCCAATATGAGCAAAACAATATTACAATTCTCAGCAGAGTTCTCTTGCATCAACAATCCATCCGGAATGAGGAAAAAGAGCCTCATTTATATAGCAAAACATAAGAGCCAACCTACCCTAATTCGAATTGGCTTGAATGGAGCCAATAGCACATAACATAAGTCGAATTCCAATCTAAATCTCAATCACCACGAGCTTGGAGTGGAAGACTACCCAACAACTCGAGTTCAAAGTCTACATGGATGGGGAGGTGGCCTCCACCTAGGCAAGGTGCCCCCCATCCTCTTCTTGGAAGCTTCACCCTCAAATAAGCGAATGCCACATGGTAAACTCAATCTCCAACCAACTATTAAGAGGATATGCGTGAGCCCTTGTGGTAGATAGCTTGGAGTTCGATTTGATCTTGATTAAGATCTTTGGTGGTTGGGAGTGGGAGGTGGCCTCCGCCTAGGCAAGGCGCCCCCACTCCATTCAATGCAACTCAAAACTTAACTTAATCACCAATAATGCTCATCCACATCATCAAACTCGACTTTGCATGCATGGAGGGCGAATTCACTTTCAGAGATCCACTTGTGGTGACTATACAGTTGATTGAATGTTGACTGAGATGATTGGAATCTTCATAACCAAATAGCCTTTTATTTTATTCATTTTGGATTATTTTGGAGAGATTTGGATTATCTCCAAAATAATCATTTTTATTATTTTAATTAATAATTTCTCTGTAACTGGGTTTTTTGAGAAATTATTAATTATGAGGCTAAATTGACATCCGAAAGTTCGGATAAACTAGTCAATGGGTCATGTGTGATTTTTGGCTTATGAATCGAGCCATCAATCACTAAATTCGGACCCCGGATGGCTAACATATTACAGACTCAAATTTCTCCATTTAAACTATAGAGAAATTTAATTAAAATTTAAAAACCCCAAATCCAACACATCCGGGAAAAAAATTTCGAAATTTTTTCCGGGGGTCCTAGAGACTTAGGACATGACCAAAACCTATTCTAATAGTGTCTAGTAGGTTTATACATATTAGTTGGACTCTAATAACCCCCCACGGCTCAGATCTTCAAAATCGGGCATTCCGGCTTTGGACGAAGCGGGAGAAAACCTCATCGATTATACATCGCCTTAAGCAAAGTATAATTGACAAGGGAAAAAACTCCCTGGAATACCTTAGTTGCTTAATCAAGTCATGGGGAACCGAGCCACTCAGACCCTACTAGCACACTTTGTTACAAACCCCCATGGGGCCATGGTCATGTCGACTCAAAAATAAAACTGGCTAGACCCAAATATCTGAAACCCAGATACTCTGGAAGTGAACACTGATGTGTTCCAACACTGGCGGCTCAATAAGGTTTCAACTATTGTACAGATATAGTTGATAACACAGTCTTTAGCAAAATGTCCCATCTTGTTACAACTATAGCTGGGACATTTTGCACTGAGTTATTCCTTTGATATCATAACATGAATTGTCGCCAAGTTGTACCTGCACTGAGCAAGTCTTCTTCCTGTAATTTGAAATAATATTTTTGTAACCAATCATATGTTTTGAAGCTCCACTATCAACAAACCAAGTGTTATGATCAGTAGTTAGATGACCAGAAAGAGCAGACACTAGGTAGTATTCTTTTATGTTCTCCTGTCTCTCAGAAGATTCACTTGCCTTCTTACCTGATCCTCTTTCTTCAGCAGTAGATGGATGATGCTTCCTTTTATGGAAGACGTTCTTCTTGGATCTACAGTCTTTAGCAAAATGTCCCATCTTGTTACAACTATAGCATGTAATTTTAGACATATCAAAATTTTTACCTTTGAAGTTTCCTTTGAGCTTGTTTTCTTGGAAATGCCTTTTAAAGAAAGGTTTCTTTCTTCTTCTTGTTTTTGCAACCAAAGCAACACGGTCATCATTAGCAACATGATTTCTTGAAGTCATGCGACTTTCCTCCTTAAGGCAGTCATGCCATAAACGCTCAAAAGTAGGCTAAATCTCTCTACCATTCACACTGGAAAGGAAAGTACTCCATGAAGATGGAAGACCATCAAATATGGTTTGAACAAGATCGTCATCATCAATAGTTACCCCTATGACAAACTGATCACGAATCTGAGCAATTTTAGAACAAAACGATGCAACAGACTCACCTTTCTCCATCTATAAAATCTTCAATTTGTTCTTCAGATTCTCTTCTGACTGGGTGTAGTCTTCTCATACAACTTCACAAGAGTATCATAACAGTCTTTAGCTGTCATTAGAGAAGTTCGTACTGAATCTTTTACAGAATAAAATGTTAATGTAATTTTAACTTCGGAAGATATTCACTTGTATATTTTATGTTGTATTTGTATTTTATTATTGTATCTCTGATGGAGATGTTTATTCCTCCAGTCGGGAAAGTCATTATTGTATTTGGGTCATGTAAAGTCATTGAGGTTAACCCTCCATTGTAAGTCGGGGCATTAGATCCCAGAGTTAAGTTGTCAATGGGTTATTAGACTCTCCTAGAGAAGTCGGCCCAGTCAGGTACAACTAGGGGCCGACCTAGTTGGGGTAAAGGTCAAGTGAAAGTTAAAGTATAAATAGAGAGGGTGCCTCTCTCATTTGGATCATTCACTCACTCACTCACTTCGCATTAGTGAGAAGGACAAGTTCGCACAAGTGGAGAAGAGAGAAGTTGTTGACGACCTTTTCTATTTTTGGGTTTTTACTTTGGTGACATTGTATTGGTGATCATTCTATCTCTGAGGAAGTTGCGGGGTTCTCCTTTATGGTTTCCCCAAGGAAAATCTTTGTGTCTCTTGTGTTTATTTTGTGCTTGTTATTCTCTCAGTAAGATCCTAGATAACTATTGATTAAAAGTTGAAAATCTAACATGGTATCAAAGCTAACCTGAGAAGAAGACACTGTGCAGCTGTAGAAGCTAGGGCTTCTTAATTTTTGGGTTTCTCTCCACAAATCATCAAGAAAAGGAGGCTAGGATAACTCGCCTTAGGAAGGTGCATCTTTCTGTCGAAGCAGAAAGTGATTCTGAGCATTTTCATTTTTTGGCTTGTACCTGCTACGGGAAATTAGGGCTTTTCACAGAAGTGGAATTTTGGAGTGCAATCAACATAGGAAATTGCTCCTCATCAAAATCGAAATTTAGAGACCAAGATCGAAGTTTTTGGTTGGGTAAAACTCTCGGAAAGTCAAACCCTAATTTGACTCTGGACCAGAAAACTAGAAAACGCCAAAAATTGCAGATCTGAATTTCGCAAGTCAATTTCAGGGGTCAATTTTTGGAATCTTCAGAAACCAAGTGTACCAGCTTGCTCGCCTCAGTCAAGCGCATCTTTCCATCCAAACAGAAGTTTCAAATTCCAAGTTTGAAATTTTAGGGTTTCTCTGACAAACCCTAGCCAGCTCCAGAACCAGTTTCAGCAAATCAAAGTGGTAAGACCTAAAAGCTTTTCTATTTCCATTTGAGTTTCTCATTAAAGATGTCTCACCACACCAAGCTTGAGGATAAGCTTGAAGGGGCTAATAACTTTCGAGCATGGAAGTATAGGATTGGGAATGTCCTATAAGAGAATGAATTGGACACCTATGTGAATGAAGACGTTCCAGTTCCAGAGGAAGATGAGGCTAAAACCTTACACAAGAAGAACTTGGTTAAGGCCAAGAGGATCATTGTTGATTCTATTAAGGATCACCTCATCCCACATGTGTCTTCCTTAAAAACACCCAAAGAGATGTTTGATTCCTTAACCAAGCTATTTGAAGGAAAGAATATAAATCGGAAGATGACCCTACGAAACCAGTTAAAGAATGTGAAGATACAAAATACAAGCAGTCCTATTTTACAAGGGTCTCTCAACTCAAGGAGCAACTTGAAGCTGTGGGAGAAGATGTAGAAAATGGAGAAATTGTGATGACCACCTTGAATGGTCTTCCTAAATCATCGGATTCTTTTATTCAAGGGATTTGTGCTAGAAAGAAGTTGATCACATTCAATAGGCTGTGGGAGGAATGCTCACAAGAAGAAGCTCGACTTGTAGCTCGAGAAAAGAAGATGGGTAATGAAGACTAGGCTCTCACAGCACACACCGGGAAGAATAATACCAAGAGGGAGCATCCTCATCACAAGAAAGAAAGACACCACCACCAGAATCAAAGAAGGAACTTCAAGAGAGACCTATCTCACATTCGATGCTTTACTTGTGATGAGAGGGGACACTACTCCAAAGATTGTCCAAAGAACAAGAAGAAGAACAACAAGAAAAGACATCATGCTCACACTACAGAGGACGATGAACCTCCAAGGAAGAGAACCAGAGAAGACAGTGAAGATTCTTCAAGTGATGAAGAATATGTTCTGATTTCAGCTCTCACAGGCACTGTTACACATGGAAGCAATGATTGGCTTGTAGATAGCAAGGCTTCCAACCATATGACAGGATTTAAAGAATCCTTTGTGAACCTATCTGAACATGAGTCACCCCACAAGGTGTAACTCGGGGATGATTACCAGTACCCCATAAAAGGAAGTGGTGAAGCCTCTTACAAGCTAGACTCTGGAAAGTCTTTGAAGATGAAGGATGTCCTATATGTTCTAGGACTCAAGAAGAACCTTCTCTCCATATCTGCATTGGATGCAAAAGGTATGAGGGTTGCATTTGTTGATGGCCAAGTCCTAATGTGGCCAGGGAAAGACCATAGATGATGCAGTAGTGATTGGAGAGCAAGAGGGAGGTTTATACAAATTGAAGGGCCAACCTAAACAAGCTTTGGTCTATGAATCAATAGAGCCAAGTGAACTATGGCATAGGAGGCTTGCACATGTGCACTATAGAGCACTACCACTTGCAAACAAAGCGATTGAAGGTCTTCCAGAAATCCAGGCAAAACATGAAGGCGTTTGCAAAGGATGTGCGAAGGGAAAGAACATAAAGAAGACATTTCCAAGTAGTGAGAGCAAGGCAAAAGAAATCTTGGAAATCATCCACTCCGACGTATGTGGTCCGATGTCATCCAGTTCATTGAGTGGGTATGTATATTATGTTTCTTTCATTGATGATTTTTCTAGGAAGACATGGATATATTTCTTGAAGAACAAAGATGAAGTATTCAACAAGTTCAAGGAATTCAAAGCCTTGATTGAGAACCACACAGAGAAGAAAATCAAGACCTTTCGATCAGACAATGGCGGAGAATTCACATCAGAAGATTTCAAGAAATTATGCAGAGATTTAGGGATTAAGAGGGAGTTGACTACTCCATACAATCCGTAGCAAAATGGAGTTGCAGAAAGGAAGAATAGAACAATCATGGAAGCAGCAAAAGCGATGCTTCATGACCAGGATCTTCCAATGCATTTATGGGCAGAAGCTGCGAGGACAACCATGTATGTACAGAATCGTACTCCACATAGAGTACTTGACAACGAGACACCAGAAGAAGCTTTCTCTAGCGAGAAACCAGAAGTCAGCCATCTCAGGATATTTGCCTGCCCAGTGTACATACATATTCCGAAGGAGAAGAGGACAACACTAGATCCTTCAGGAAAGAAGGGCATATTCGTGGGATATAGTGGAAGCTCGAAGGCTTACAGAATATACCTTCCAGGGTTCAAGAAGATCGATATCAGCAGGGACGTGACATTTGACGAAGACTCACCTTACAACAAATCCCGAAAGCTATCTGTTGAAGACATTGAGGAACCAGAAGCACCCAAGATCTGAGATACAACAATGAATGAAGCAACCCTAGAAGAATATGAAGACTGCGAGATGGAAGACCCACAGGAACTGTTATCACATATATAGTAGCCGGGCTACCATACATTATTTTTCTCATTCCAGTACACTATTCAGCCAGTTCCCTTACATTTGAGATGCTGAGATGAGCATCTAGATTGGATCACTATCAGATTGTGGACAGCAGTTGTATTCCCCATGCCATGACTGAGTCTCAGGACACTCAGAGAGATGACCGATATAGCCATTATACCATTTGTACAGAGCAGTCAGTAGTGTTCAGAGTTGCAGCAGTAGTTCCAGAGGACAGATGATGGTACAGGTTGATGAGCATTCAGGTATATGACTCAGCAGGTATATCATGGTGTTATGGTTAGATTGCTTTTATACTTATTCTTATAGCATGTCTTAGCACTCAGTGTCATGATCTGGCGATCATATAGATATTTGGACCTGGTTGATCTATTATATATATTATATTGTCCCTACTCAGACTTAGAAGTTCACTATTCATACTCATTGGTATGTACCCTCCTTAGGGAGAATAGAGGTGATCATTCAACCATACCTTGGCTTGCTAGTGTTGGCTCCATTATTCATTGTCTTCATCCATCCATGGCATACCTTTTAGATTATCACCCTGACTTACTACTTGACTAGTGGCATGGAGGACTTTTCCCCACTGTAGCCTCTGTATTGGATGAGCTTCCCTGTTTATTGTGTCTCGGCTCTGAGTTGGTGACAAAACTTACCTATGGTGAGTTGGAGTTCCTTGGAATTCCCCCTAGTCACTAAAGTCGTGTTGGCTAAACCTGAAACTTTTAGTGCTGCCATGAATACAAAATCTGAAAAATGAAATGCTATATCTTGTATGAAAAGCCCATTCATGCAATGTGTTTCTAAACACACATGAATGAAAGGCATGCCAAATGAAAGTGGCTATGAAATAAAATGTTATATCTTTTTGGAAAATAAATACCTAGGTAAACAAGCTGTCCATGACACACCTAGAAGTGCTCAGGTAAACAAGTGCCTTAAAAACACACCTGCAGCAGAAAGCCTAAAGAAAAAATGTAAATCTATGCAATGTGTTTGTAAACACACATAGATCAAGGCTATGGAAAACTTCAGGCCCAAAAAGCAATGGAACTTAAATGCTACATCTAAAGAATTGCTGGCCTTATTTGTATTATGGATTGTGCGCATCTGTGAAGGTGAATAAACCCTCTTTAAACAACTCATCCATTTGTGAGACACCGCCATTCCCTGTGTTATTGCTCATTCAGTATATACTATGGTGTGTATTCCCTTTCCCTTGCCAAAGTGTCACAAAGTCAAGTCAGTCAAGTCATCCCTTAGCCTAGCCAATTACTTTATCCTTCACCCTTCACTAGCAAATTGATCACAGCTATGAAGTGAGTATGATCCTGAAAGTCTAGTCTGAGTAATAATAATAATTAACGACACTATATATTTGGATTTAGATCGCCAGTTATGATTACTCTGTGTTATAATTGTTATTTGAATAAGTTGTAGAACATGTATTAACCTTGACACTTTGCAGCAGCCTTGGATGATGGTTTGAGTTATATTTGGTCTTGGTTAGACCCAGTTTGACCATGGAGGACCATGGGACATGAGATGTTGGACCTTATGATGATATGGATAGATGATATATGGTCTATGTATACATACATGATGATTCTATGCAGCAGCTACAGGGTTATGATGGTGATTCTTGGGTTACAGCATTATTTGATCATTTACAGATCATTATTATTGGCCTTGTTCCGGTATATTGGATATTTACTTTGATCATGCAGAGACTCATATGGTGTATGAGTACACATCTTGGATGGATTTGGACCTTCTGAGTCCAATGGGACAGGTTGTTTTAAGTTCCGGGCACTTACAGTGATGATTGAGCCTCAGTAGGCTGTCCCAGTGCAGTTTTGGTCTGTCGGAGGCCCTGTCAGAGCAGATGAGATTTTTATCCGGTTGACTTAGGGCGCTGATGATGGAGGAGGTGGTCCAGCCACTTGTTTTTACCATATTACCCCCCTCCCGGACACACTGGTGCCCTCACCTTGACAACGCAGGCACTCCAGGAGGCTGTTTGGGGCAGTTTCACGCTTCCCGAGGCATTTCAGGATTGGTAGAAATGGCTATTGAGGAAATCGATTTGGGCTACTGAGGCAAAGTTATGGCATGGGATGATCAGTGATGATAGATCGGGGCCTTCCACACCTTCTCCAGCAGTTTCAGCTTCATCGGGGCCCGCATCCATCACTTATGGCACTTTCTGTGGATTTCTGAGGTCTTTTGAGGACCACGACTTGACTATGGAGGCACGATTTGGTACTTTCATGATTATTTATTGGTTATTGTGCTATGGGGATTGACCAAGGAGGGATAAAATTACCCCTTGGACCCACCATAAGCCTCCTATGATATTATGTCATCATGATTTGGTGGGATTCCCCTCTTCTAGGGTGATTTTGTCCACTTACATTATATTTTATTTGTGATCCATGTATTTTATTGTTGAGCTCATCTCAACCATTGATTAGACATTTGTATCTTTTAATCTTAGCCACTCATTCAAAAAGTGGTTAGGGTTTTGGTGCCTCTCCTTCCTATTTAAAGGAGAGAGCCTCTCATTGTAAAGGGACTTTTGGCTCTGGATTATTGGAATAGAAAATTATTATTGCATCTATCTCCAGTGTTGTGGTGAATGTTTTTGGTGTTCGTTCGTTGGTTCTTCCTTTGCACTGAGTTATTGGAGATCTTGTTTGCCATATCTTTGTACCACGATTTTGCATTTACAGGTGGAGGCCGATTTGCTTGGAGGAGGAGGTATTGGTAGGGGAAGACTCTCCCTACTTCTTCTTTGGAGCTCTTCGTTGGTAACAGGGAGTATTACTGTCCCAGGACCTTCTATTTCATGTTACTATTGCATTTCTCTTGTATTTCCTCCATACTTGATCTTACTGATTGAATCGCTGTTCCTTGGTTTGACAGGTAGAGGAGGTCGCACTTGTGGACTAGGGCATCATTTCGGCAAGCAAAATCAACAATCTCTCATTTGATCTCTGCGGGAATCTTCCTCAACATCAAGGCATCTCATCCACATCACTCAGGTATGATCTCAAGGTAAGTTCTATCTCCATGATCTATCCAATTGTCTAAAATATTTAAAAACCCTAAAAATTTCAAAACCCCATTTTACATTTTCTTAGATCTACTCAGATCTAGTGGGTTGTTGGGCATAATATTGAAAACCCACCTCTATAGCATCCACGGCATCCCGGATCTATAGTTTGGTGAGGATTGGCTTCCGTTTGACCCCCCTCCCATGCCAACTTAGCTTCTCCCAAGCAAGGCGCACTTCACTGGTTGAACAAGTTGACCTAGATCTAGGTGGTGGGTGTTTGAGATTCCACTTGATTCGTCATCTACACATCCAATAACATACACCCAGATTGTTATTTTCCTGAAATTCACCTTGTGGGCCCTATTCCACATTTTAAGGGATTTAATCCCCATTTTGGACCACTTGGAACACTCAAACTCAGATCTACTAAGATCTAGCCGTTGGATTGCCACGAAATTATAGATCCATACTCCTACTTGACTAACCTACCCGGATCTAAAGTTTGGATGCCATCCGACTTGCCTTGACCCACCTAACCCCACTTTTTAGCCTCCTTGGGCAAAGTCGCACCACCTTGGAGAAGTGAGTTGACTCACTTCTAGGACGTGGGTACTTGAGATTATTGCAGATTTGGAACCAGAATAATTCAAAACCTAGGTCTAGAGTATCACTTTGTCAAATCTCGCCTTGGGGATAGCATTCCTTGTTTTAAGGGATTGTGGTCCACTTGGGTAAAACCTAGATCTAGATCTATCCATACATCAAGACTAAAATTGCCCACTTATCTCATGTACTAGGAGTCTTAAACCACAAGTCAACCCTACTTTGACTCCACTTCCCAATTCCCAAGGCACTGGTTTCTCTCCAAGTTAATTCCACTTTCCTAGATTGTTGGATTGACCTGTGTTTAGACTTTTGCATGGTGAACTAAACCCTTGAAGCTATCATGTATCATGGTCAAGCTTGTCATTTGTACTAGTTAGCCCCAATTGAACCCCTAAAATACCCTGCATTGGACACGGTTCCCAAGGCAGTGGATTTTCAAACATTGAACTAGTACTCTAACCCTAGATCTCATTTCAAACATTTTAAGTCACTCTCACATCAACTATGAACCAAAGCTATACTCATTAAACCCCTCACTTGGCTTGTGACTTCATCCTTAGGTCTAGGAAAAACCATACACCTAACTCCACTTAGAAATACCCTGATTTGGTGTCTTGGTTTTGATCTCTCCTGTCGGGAGTAGATCGGGTCTCCCCCTTTGTTGTCTGGGCTAGATAACATAAAGCGAAGGTTGCCTCGACTGGCGTGACAACCATATACTGGAGGTCGAGGTGATCGTGGTTGCACCTTTTGAGTTGCCCTTCCCTATTGCCATCCATGACTGGATACATCCATAGGGGTAACTACAGTTTAGGTGATAACAGGAACCTTTAGATCCACCCCGTGAGAAGAATTCTCACAAGAGGAAACCAACATGGGTACGAGAGGCAATTCAAGATGCAGAGAGATATGGTGCTCCAGAAGGAATGCACAGAGAAAGCAAGAGATTGAGGCCATACTCCAGTTATGCAGCCCTACTGTGCGACATCATTGACAAGAAACCTACCAACTGTGAAGAAGCGGCAGAGAGGAAGGAATGGAAGGATGCCATGATCGAGTAGTACCGATCGATCATGAAGAATGATGTCTGGGAAATGGTCCCGAGACCAGTAGGGAAGTCTGTTGTGACTTCCAAGTGGATCTACAAGATCAAGCACGCTGCAGATGGCAGCGTAGAGAAACACAAGGCAAGGTTCGTGGCACATGGCTTCTCCTAGAAGGAAGGGATAGATTATGAGGACACATTTGCACCTATATCCCGATACACTTCCATCAGATCAGTACTTGCTCTGGCTGCAGTGATGAAATGGAAGGTACACCAGATGGATGTCAAGACAGCTTTCTTGAATGGTGTCGTGGAAGAGGAAGTGTATGTGGAGAAGCCACTCGGATTTGAGACAAATGACAGGGAGACTCATGTGTGCAAATTGAAGAAGGCCTTGTATGGATTGAAACAGGCACCCTGGATGTGGTACAGCAGAATTGACAGCTTCCTGACTAGTTTGGGCTTTACCAAGAGTAAAGTGGATTCCAACCTTTACTACAAGGTTGAGGAAGGGAACCCAGTGATACTTCTACTTTATGTAGATGACCTGTTTGTGGCAGGTGAGGATGGACTTATTGTGGACACGAAGAGGAAGCTTGCTGCCGAGTTCGAGATGAAGGACTTGGGTATGATGCACTATTTTCTAGGTATGGAAGTGTGGCAAAGTGCGGATGGAATCTTCCTTGGACAAGGGAAGTATGTAGTAGAGATCCTGAAGAGGTTCAGGATGATGGACTACAAGGCCATGGCCACACCTATGGCATTGAACCTGAAGCTATTGAGTGATGCTTCATCAGAGTCGGTTGATGCCACGATGTATCGTCAGATGATTGGATCTTTGATGTACCTAACGAATACAAGACCAAATATTTGCTTTGTTGTGAACACATTGAGCTAGTTCCGGACAGATCCGAGACATGTTCACTTGAAAGCTGCAAAGCATATTATGAGGTACCTGAAGGGTACAGTAATCAGAAGATTAACCAGGAGGGTTATGTTGATTCGGATTGGGCAGGCAATGCCACTGATAGGAAGAGCACTTTGGGGTGTTGCTTCAATATGGGATCAGGTGTGATCTCTTGGTTTAGCAGGAAGCAGTCCTGCATGGCACTGAGTACAGCCAAATCAAAGTATGTCGTAGCTTGTTCGGCTAGTTGTGAGGCAGTATGGCTTAGGAAGCTACTGTCTAATTTGTTTGATCTCCAGTTGGATGCAACTTGTATATTTTGTGACAACCAGAGTTGTGTGAAGTTGTCTAAGAACCCGGTGTTCCATGACAAGTCGAAGCACATTGAGATCAAGTACTACTATATCAGGGATATGCTACAGAGAGGAGCAGTGAAGCTCCAGTATGTTGCGACGGACGAGCAAATAGACAATGTGTTGACCAAGCCGCTAGCCAGAGTGAAGTTTGAGTACTTCAAAGAGAAGCTTGGTGTACTTCAGATCGAGGTTGCTTACAAGGGGGAGTGATGAGTCTGGAAGACGCAGATGCACATGATCCATTCTCACATGGTGGTAGGTGTGTCCTCCCATGGTGCAAATGTAAGGGCTGGGGCCATTCCAGCATGGTTGAGGTTTGTCTTCCCATGGTTGTTGATGTAAGTGTTGTGTCTTTCCGACATGGTGGTAGGTTGGTCTTCCCATGTGCGTTGATGTAAGTGCAGAGCCTTTCCAACATGGTGGTAGGTTGGTCCTCCCATGTGCGTTGATGTAAGTGTTGAGCCTTTCCCGAATGGTGGTAGGTTTGTCCTCCCATGTCGGTTGATGTAAGTGCTGTGTGATGTGCATATGGCCTATGCTCCGTTGACATTGAGATGATCTAGATGTGATGAGGCGACAGTAGGAGACGCAGGTTTTTGCAGAAGCAATATAATAAGTCGTGGGCCGTACGGAGATTTTTGCAGAAGCAATATAATAAGTCGTGGGCTGTACGCAGGTTTTTGAAGAAGCAATACAATAAGTCCTGGGCAGTACGCAGGTTTTTGCAGAGGCAATATAATAAGTCATGGGCAATACCCAAGTTTTTGCAGAGGCGATATAATAAGTCCTGGGCTGTACCTACTTGATGGCTTGCTTGCAGAGATGATGAAGACCTACATGGAGGCTAGGCCTACATCCAGCATGAAAAAGGGTTGGCTCTGTAGAACTTCCTATGACGAGTAGAACAGAGAGATAGCAACAATCGATGGTCGAGATGACGAGGATTGCAATAGCAGTGATGACGATGATCCAGCGTTGATGATGATGTTCCAGCATTGTTGATCCAGCAACGAAGACTTGTGTTAATGACTGTGTCAAGAGAATACCTTCCTAATTAAGAGGGAGTGTTAATGTAATTGTAACTTCGAAAGATATTCACTTGCTTATTTTATGTTGTATTTGTATTTTATTATTGTATCTCCGACGGAGATGTTTATTCCTCTGGTCAGGAAAGTCATTAATGTATTTGGGTCATGTAAAGTCATTGAGGTTAACCCTCCATTGTAAGTCAGGGCATTAGACCCCAGATTTAAGTTGTCGATGGGTTATTAGACTCTCCTAGAGAAGTCGGCCCAGTCAGGTACAACTAGGGACCGACCTAGTTGGGGTAAAGGTCAAGTGAAAGTTAAAGTATAAATAGAGAGGGTGCCTCTCTCATTTGGATCATTCACTCACTCTCTCACTTCGCATTATTGAGAAGAAGGACAAGTTCGCAGAAGTGGAGAAGAGAGAAGCTGTTGAATACCTTTTCTATTTTTGGGTTTTTACTTTTGTGACATTGTATTGGTGATCATTCTATCTCTGAGGAAGTTGCAGGGTTTTCTCCTTTATGGTTTCCCCGAGGAAAATCTTTGTGTCTCTTGTGCTTATGCTATGCTTGTTATTCTCTCAATAAGATCCTAGATAACTATTAATTAAAAGTTGAAAATCTAACATAAAAAATAACTCTCTTTTCCCTAGCTTGATTCCTTTTGAAGGCTTCCTTACTAGCATTAGAAACTGGTTCTTCCACCACTGTAGTCACAAAATGATCTAGTTCTAACTCTTGGAGAATATTCATAATCCTAAGATTCCAAACATTAAAGTTTGAAGCTCCCTCTAGCCTATCTTCAGGCCGAACAGAAATAGAAGAAGACATGCTTGAACAGGAAACTTAGGACTGTGCTTTATAAAATTTAAATCCTAGGACCTATGTAGGCTCATGAACTACAAAACTAAGCTTTGTTCACACCCAAAGCTCTGATACCATATCAAATTTTAATTCAAGCCGTCAAAAATAAGATGCACAAATTCATTCCACATGAACACAGTAGATTTATCCTAGAGAAAACCCTTAGAAGGGAGAAAAACTCCAGCCAAACAATTTTTCTTATATAAGATATCAGATTCAAATAACATCATCATAAACTTCTCTGTGCTAGGGCAAAAAATTAATAGTAGACATAACAACTTATACCAGAACTGTATGACAACCTCTGTTCACAATGATCTCTGCCTGCTTCAGAACTGTATGACAACCTCTGCTCACAGTGATCTTTGCCTGCTTCTGCACATAATAGAAATGAATGACATCCTCTGCTGACAATGTTCTATGCTTGCTTCTCAGCTCATAGCATCTATGCCTGCTTCTCAGCTCACAGTATCTCTGCCTGCTCCAGAACTGTATGACAACCTCTGCTCACAGTGATCTCTGCCTACTTCTGCACATAACAGAAATGAATGACATCCTCTACTGACAATGTTCTCTGCCTGCTTCTCAGCTCACAGTATCTCTGCCTGCTCCTTCGACCTCCTCCAAGAGCTCTCTTCAAGAAAGAAATCGGAATGAAAAAAAAATGAATGTATAATAAGAAAGGGTTGGCACCATTTTTATAGTTTAGGGTGGTTGTCCCAAGCACATGGAGAAAACCCTTAGAAGGGAGAAAACTCCAGCCAAACAATCTTTCTTGTATAAGATATTAGATTCAAATTACATCATCATAAACTTCTCTGTGCTAGGGCAAAAAATTAATAGTAGACATAACAACTTATACTAGAACTGTATGACAACCTCTATTCCCAATGATCTCTGCCTGCTTCAGAATGTATGACAACCTCTGCTCACAGTGATCTTTTCCTGCTTCTACACATAACAGAAATGAATGACATCCTCTGCTGACAATCTTCTACGCCTGCTTCTCAGCTCACAGTATCTATGCCTGCTCCAGAACTGTATGACAACCTCTGCTCACAGTGATCTCTGCCTACTTCTGCACATAACAGAAATGAATGACATCCTCTGCTGACAATGTTCTCTACCTGCTTCTCAGCTCACAGTATCTCTACCTGCTCCTTCGACCTCCTCCAAGAGCTCTCTTCAAGAAAGAAATCGGAATGAAAAAAAAAATGAATGTATAATAAGAAAGGGTTGGTACCCTTTTTATAGTTTAGGGTGGTTGTCCCAAGCAGCCCCCTAAGAGAACTACCCCGAGCAGCCCCCTTAGGGAGGAACCGCCCAAAGCAGCCCCCCTAGGGATGAACTGCCCTAAGCAGCCCCCCTCCCTAAACAACCCCCTCCCTAAGCAGCCCCATGAATGGACACATGTCACTTGGCAAATATGATTTGACATAAAGCAGCCGATGAAGATGACACATGGAAGGGGAAGGTAAAGACGCATAGCAGAAGTTTAGTGATATATTTAATAGCTTCTGAAGCTATAATTTTAACACTAATGACAATTACCACTAATGGAACCAAGCCAACATCAATAATATGACAATCCTAATGTAATGTGCCACAATATAAGGGGTCATGTGCCACCACTTAGGGCTTAACACAAAGAGAGTCTCTCCCACATCTAGTCAAACTTGACGAGGGAAAAGTGGTCACAAAATTTAACTATCGACAATATACCTCAAAGAGAGTGTCCTACATTCAAAGGAATCTCTCCCCAGTAATGCACCCTACCTATACCTAGAGTAACTCTTACTCATTCTTCCATGGAAGGAATCTGTCATAAGTATAACTGTGTAATCTATCATAACTGTGTAATTGTGTAAGAGAAATATGTCACAACTCTCATATAATCTGTCGTAACCTTACACTGACCAAAAATAGAACATACCAAGCTTCATAAGTGTAAGGAATTTGTTGTACGGGGTGTGAAGGAATCTCTCCCACGTGGTACACCAATACCCCTTCAACACTCATGTGCCCTCTTCCTAGGAGAACAACTCAGAGCAACCAAAAACCAACTAATAGTATTCAACATTGATCAATTTCTCAAAAGATGATATAAGTTGCACAGATACCGCCCCGTGGGATTAAGATGCCCGTACTCGACGTTCCCACACTCCACGGAGCTTGGGAGCCGGTAGGAATTGCTCCAAATTGAATGAGAACTTCAGTGGGTACTTTGGAGTTTTTTTGGGTACTTTTTGCTGCCCAATATGCCATTCCGAATACTCCTTTCAACAGGAAACTTCAATCGAGAGCTTCCTAAAGCTACCGAGCTTGCGTACCCTTGGTTGGGAGCTTTAGGAAGCTCCCTATCTAGGGAGCTTCCTAAAGCTCCCAAACAAGCGTGGCCCAAATTTCGTTAACAAGCGTGACCCTAATCCAGGTGGAGGCCAATGAGGTGAGCAAACTATGAAGATTTTTCTATATAAAGAAACTGAGGTCTTTGTCTTTCCTTCCATCAATCGCTCTTAGAGTCTTTGTGTTGCTGCTTTCTCTGAGGAAACTGGGAAGTTTCTTAACTTTGACTATGCAGTCTTTTCTTATTTTCATTTTCTCAATTCTTTTGCTTTAGTGGTCACGGGTGCAATTCTTCTGCTTTAGTGGTCACGGGTGCAGTCTTTTCTTATTTTCATTTTCTCAATTCTTTTGCTTTAGTGGTCACGGGTGCAATTCTTCTGCTTTAGTGGTCACGGGTGCAGTCTTTTTAGTTTAGAGTCAGTTATACGTCTGCACAGTGGACCGTGCAGTATTCTTCATTTTGGACGGTGGACTGTTCTTCATTCTGTCTTTTCAAAGGTCCCAGGTATAAATCTTCAAAACCGTTTCTGAGTAGACTGTTGCTTTGGTACGAGTATTGGAATGTTTTACTTTTATATGGAATGTTTTACTTTTATACGAGTAGACTGTTGCCAGCTTTAACGCTTATTATTAGTTATTTTCAACTCTGAGCGCATGGTAATATTTTTTTTTTTAATTCTGTCAACCGACTTAATCCTGTGTTGTGCTATGAATTCAAATTGCCTCTCTGTTACAGTTCAGGTCGCTCCTCTTCCACAGTTCTTACAGTTTGGGGTTGGCCCTCTACTACAATTCGATTTGTTCCTTTGCTGTTACAGTATTACTCATTCAAAATTGGTTCTCTCAGTCTGTTATAACTTATGGTTTCCGTTTGAGCTGTCACTTGTCTCTCTATTAAAGTTACAAAGTTAAGCATGTTTAGTGTTTCTATTTTTAATTATGTATAAATTTGTAATGAATCGAAATGGAGATTCTCAGATTGGCAAGTGCCATCCCATTTGTACAGTATTTTATTTTTATTTTTATTACTCTTTGGTTTTTGCCGGGTGTTAATGATACCATTCATTCAAACTGTATGCCTTGGTCAGTGGTTGGGTGGATTCTATATTGCAAAAAATGTGAAACCATCATGCCTATCTTTCTTAGAATTTCATTGAGTAGGTCAGATGTTCTGAAAAGGCCTCTTGCAAATCAATTACCTGCAAAAATATTGAAACGGGTAAAAAAGGTCATTATATATTTTGTTTTGAAAATATTGGAGGAATTAATAGGATAGAGTTATAATATTTGAATTTCACTTATACAACTCTTATGTACCTATATTCCCGCTTTCCTATGCAAGGCTGATACATTATCTGTTTATATAATTAATGATAATCACTTGTTCAGGCTAACTACAATTGTCAACCATGCCCATTGTAGTTGCTCAATTATCCGTATACTTTGTCCAGTAAGCTAAGCTCAACAATAACATAATATGAATAGTAACAAACGAACCACGGACAATGTAAACCATCACTACCATATTTTATAATTAAATAAATAAGTATCGGGTATATTTATCATTTAATAGTGCTTGAGTATGAAGGTTATTGAATATAAAATCTATTATATTTTATAATTTAAATTTGTCAATGACCGATTAATCGATATTTCTAATCAATCAATACTTCTATATATAAATTTATCAATGACCATTAATCGATATTTCTAATCAATCAATACTTCTATTTAAAGTTTACTTTTGGATTTTTTGTTATTTTATTTGTTAATGTATAATATTTTCGTTCCCAATCAATACTTCTATTTAAAGTTTACTTTTGGATTTTTTGTTATTTTATTTTTTATTATTTTTTAATGTATAATATTTTCGTTCCCAGTTTACTACAAATTAAATTTATTAATTACCAATTAATCGATATTTCTAATTAATCAATACTTCTATTTAAAATTTACTTTTGTTTTTTAGTTATTTTAATTTTTATTAGTTGTTAATGTATAATATTTTCGTTCCCAGTTTACTGCAAATTAAATTTAAATTTGGGAAAAACTTTAGACGTATCTGTTACTCACCCCACATTCCCGTGTTCCAGAAACTAATGCAACATAGGATAAGGCAACAGCTTACTCTAAAAGTTTTAGGATTTAGAACATAGGATATAAGTTAATTATTTAGTTTTTTATGATTTTTAAAAGAAAAATTTATTGTTTTTTCGGTACAATTTTGAAAAAATTTCACATAAATTTTTGAAAATTTTGATTACAATTTTCCCTCTGAAATTTTGGGTGTTCCATAAGTTTCTGAAATTTTGGGTGTTCCATAAGTTTTTGATGATATTTCTACCATAAAAAAGCCACTAAAACACTATTAAATTCAGCTTTTGCAAAATAAAAAAAATCAAATTCTAATGAAAAACCATGTCCAAGCCAAATCACCAAATTTTTAAAAAACCCCTAAGTCAAAAAACTGGTGATTTTTATAATCGTGTACACGTGGCTTTGATTTAAACAAATCCATGTATTTAAGCATGTTCTGTAGAGTAAGCCGCAGTTAAAACGCAATCACAATTAAGTTGAGAGAAATAGGTGGGATGAGTCAACCATTACAGCTATATACTTATCAAGCTGCCTGTAAAAGCAGTAGTAATTACGGATGATCCAAGAACAATTAAGAACTAAACTGGGGTCAGTGGAAACAACCACACAATCATTTTGAATATGCTTATGGCACTTACTCAAAAGCGCTTAAATGGTGCTGAGTCGCTGACTAAATTCAATATGGCATTATGGCCAAATCAAGTGCTCCAATTTGGCTTCTCTAGCTCTTGGACATGTTCGATATACTTTTGATCTAGACTGAACTGGCTCGAGATGGTTGTTGCTTGTTCACCCGTTCAGTGTCGTTCACGGTTCATCCCCTTCACTGAGTTAAGTCCTTTGGATTGTGCTCGAGTGCCTCGTGTGGCCACATAACTCGCAGTCTATATGGGCTTTGCCTGCCTAGATTATGCGACTTTGCATGTTCTCGAGTGCAGTGGATTTGATAGCCTCCATGTCGCTATGCACAAAGCAATGCCTGCTTCTACTAATATCCATGCGGTGCTTTAACTAACATAGTGCCTAACCAAGCTG
The DNA here is from genome assembly GCA_027924585.1 of Larix kaempferi. Lineage (NCBI taxonomy): Eukaryota > Viridiplantae > Streptophyta > Pinopsida > Pinales > Pinaceae > Larix > Larix kaempferi. Next base: position 17,143,122 of record BSBM01000012.1, read on the forward strand.
TCACAAGAAAATTAAAAGCTCCAATCACATTCACACAAATGGCCAGTTCATGTAAACATGTCATTTCACTAATAAAAAGGTCATTAAATCAACATAGCATTGGTACTTAACCCAAGGGCTAACATCTATTGTACTAGCCCTATCTTGCTCTAATGTCTAAGCAACCACTAACAGGCTTACAAAAAGGAGCGAAAACTTTAGAAAAGCCAAGGTCCAACAGCCCCTAACATCTCTCCTTCCCAAGTAACTGCTATAACGGGTTATTGGACTATTGGTCTTTTGCATTGCAAACTGGTTGTCCTTCCCTGGCGTTCTGCATCGTGTATCTTGCTGCCTCCTAGGGTCTTTTGCAATCCAACTCTGTGGCTGGATCAATTATTTTTATAGCTCTTGTGGAATCCTGCAAGTTGAAGTTGTGGTTGCTGTATGTGTCTGCAACCCCTGGGGTGTTGCATGCCTTGTCGGATCTTTGCAATCAAATTATTGGGCCTTTGTTGATGTCCCACAACTAGTCTTTGTAGTTATCTGGCCTTTGCAATTTTGGTAACCTTCCCTCTACAGCACCCAGGCCTTTGCAGTTACTCTGCCTTTAAGGGTCTGACAATCTTCATTGCAGCTATTGAGTCTCCATGGTCACTCTGCCTTTGCAGATCATTGCAGTCGTCTACTGATCCACAACTAGGACTTACATCATCTGTTGATCCACAGATCTTATCCACAACTTTACTTTTGGTGGTTTTGTTACTTCATGGTCAGTAGTGAACTCTCTATTCTTGTGGAATCAACTGCAGAGATTTATATTCCTATAATGACAAGATCTAATCACGACAGCAATTTCAAAGATAGACAAGCCAAACATGGAGGGGACTTCAAGAGAAATAAATTTAGATGGGGAAACACCCGTACCAGTAACATTGTAGTAAACACAATGGTACCATTAGTGATTTAGTCATACTTGCTTAACTAGACTAACTACTGTTGGAGAATGGAAGAAAAGTCAACCATAGAATCCTTTCCATGAAGTGAATTGTTCTAGACTTGGTTTTCAAGAATAATTGTCAATTATTTGAGTACCCTTCCACTCGTACCTAGCTAACTTTTATTGTTAAACCAATCACAAGATTACAAGCTGAGAATTATCTAGAATACCAAAGCAATTTAAATACATGTATCAAGGAAAAGAGGATCAATGTCCTTATTACAAATTCAGTCATTCAAATTAAACAGCAGCCAATGTGGTTTGTATTTGGTACTAAGTAAATTAAAGCTTTTGTAGAGAAATTGCACGAAATTCTTCTTCAGAGCTGGTTACGCTTAGATCAATTTCAATAACAATATTTTGCAATGTAAGATGTAACTAGATTGTATTTTTATAAACTAATCACCTGCAGAAATCCAGCCTAAGCTAGAATGATAAAATTCTTATTTCAGAGATACCAAGTACTCATGATTCTGCGTGTATAAGAATAAGTTAAAACAGAGTAGTATGTAAACAGAGTCAGGACATGAACCAGGCAAACCTCAAGGAAAACAAACTTCCCTCTCTTGAATATCAGGTTTTGAATGCATAGAAATTTTTCAGAACCTACCATACCCATTACATAGAATGCTGGCAATAAGCCTACTATATTAATAACCACTCTACTCTGACCTTTGGTCTAGCCTGTATCTTCAGGTGTAACATGGACAAAGAGGGCTTGGTAAAAAAATGATGAGCCAATCACAAGCTCAAATGGCGAATTCTCAAGGAATCGAGTATGAGGTCAGTGGAAAACTCCAATGCATCGGTCGTTGCTTTTCAATTTTATTATTATTTTTTTTTAAGGTGCTTCCCTCGTCAATAGGGCTTGGTTGGTTGGTAAAGCAGGGTGTTGTTATTTCTCACTAATGTTCAAATCCCTTGGTAAATGTTTACCGCTTTAGGCCGATGCCCTCAAATAAGTATGCTATTAATACAGTTGGAGCCAGGTGCAAGTCCAAAGTGACATTGGAGGAAAATAAAGAGTTTCTTTAACAAGTCCCAGAGCATTACAAATGGCCTGAATAAATCAGGCACCACAAATGGCCAACATTGGCTCTCAAAGGGTGATCCCACTCATCACAGGCACTTTCAAGTTTCCCTTCAACTAAGTACCAGCAATTAGGGGCACACTTCTATCAAAATCACCCAGAACTTGCACCGAGCCCTAATCACCTATTCGGGGAATTGGACCTAGGTAAGTAAATGGTGGCCTCACACAACGCCATTGAACCATGACCGCATTAGCTTTGTTGCTTCTGAATTGAAGAAGGGCATTTAAGTTTTGAAATCCTATGCTTGATTTACAGAACTGTGTTAACTCCTTTTACTACCCCATTATGGTTTTCCAGATTCACACAATTATCTTTAAATATAATTCATTCATAATAGAATTCACTCACTCAATCGATCAACCAAAGTGAGTATATTGAGATGTTGAGAGCTTACTTGATCAATCTGGAGAGTAGCAGGGGTGACCATGCCTTCAACTGCCTGAATGAGATCCTGATAGTAGCTGTGCGGGACAGTAGAACGCTTTTTAGCTGCCCCAGATGCAGAGAGCCATAACTTGGGCCTCAACACTGACGGAATCCCCTGCCTTATGAGCCTCTTGAGAAGAAGAGTATTAGTTAGAGTTGAAATAGAAAAGGAAGACACAAAGCTTCCTCCGTCCCAGTGGTAATAGTAATGATAATGATAATGAGGCTGCAGATACCAATCTACCCCTTTGGAGACCTCTGTCTCCCACCAAACACAGCCCTGTTCTTTTACCCTCCGTCTAACCTCATTCATTATATTTGCCTCCTCAATGGAACCTTCCACCGTGAAAGAGTACATATCCACAAACTTCACGCTCCCCTTCCAACACGCTCTCTGCATTCCCCATCTATCTTGAGGAAAATTCCCATCTACTGGTTTCCTTGTTCCCAACATTGTCATTACATCACACAGACCATCAAGTGGAACCCGGAATAATGTTACGGAGTGTTCTTGGCAAACAAAGGGCTTGCTCTCATAGTAGCCGGCCGTTTCAAGTAGCCGTTCGAAATTTATATATTTCCACATCCACTCGTTGAAGTTTGGAGCATGACTTCAATTTAATAAATTAAATTTATATCTTTCCACATCCGCTGGTTGAAGTTTGGAGCATGACTTCAATTTAATAAATTATATATTTTCACATGGAAGGCTGCATTTCAAATACCGCGTTCATGTTCATCGTGATTCACAAACGCAATTTTATATTTATTAAAATTTTCACATTTATATGTTTTAAAGTTTTTAATAAATATTACTATAGTTGGCTCACAAATGGCCAACATTGGCTCTCAATGGCCAACATAGTTGTTATTAAAGGATATCCAACTATACATGTACGGATCATAATTTGCTTCAGTAGAGATCACTGAAGAACATACACAAACATAGGCTTACAAAAAGTTTTTTAAAGACAAAAACTAAGTTATACAAATAATACATCAAAGAGCAGGACGTTTTCAATGACCAGTCATATCAAGATTCATGGCATGCGTGAAGAATGGAATAGAGCCTAGAGAGATCACACCATCGAGACTCTCGTCAAACTTAATGTACCCTTTGGCGCATTCAGAGCTAATTTGGATAAGGAGTCCGCCACCTCGTAAAGTTCCCAGTTATAAGTTTAACTTCTACACATTACCATTGGTTTAAGTTATTTAGACAATGATCAATTAATGTTGGTTGTCATTTGGGATATTGCCATTCAATGAACCCATGTTTTCCTGATGAGTTGAGACTTGGCCATCTTATTAAAGGATATAGTTGAGGCTTACAAAAAGTTCTCAGGACAAAAACTCAGTCACACAGACAATACATCAAACAACGAGACATTTTCAATGACCAACCATATCAAGATTCATGGCATGCATAAAGAATGGAATAGAGCCCCAAGAGATCACACCACCAAGGCTCTCCTCAAACTGAATGATACCCTCCAGTGCATTTAGTGCTAACTTGGATAAGGAGTTTGCCACCTCGTAAAGTTCACAGTTATAAGTTTAACTTCTACACATTACCTTTGGTTTAAGTTATTTAGACAATGACCAACTAATGTTGGTTGTCAATTGGGGTATTACCATTCAATGAACCCATGTTTTCCTGATGAGTTGAGGCTTGGGCATCTTATTGAAAACCTCAGTTAGTGTATCTAAATTCAAACTAATAGCACTTGGGATTGAATATGAAACCTCGCAAAACCCCAAAGGACCAAAAGAGGGTGGCTTTGCCAAATCCCCTGTGGGCCTAAGACTATATTTTTTTTAGTTTATCATGTTATCTTATTTTTTAGTAGGTCCCCTTTTGTTATTTCCAACCACTAATTTGTAACGCATTTAGATTATAGCTTTGATAAAGAAATGTGTGCTATATTTTTTATAAATGTTATTGTTGAACAAGAAGTCTTGGAATGGATGACTTTTGTGGGAAGTTTTGTTTTTTGCGTGTCACTCAATGCAATGAGTATTAAGTGGACTATATTCAAGTTAATGAAAAAATAAGTCATCCATTGTGATGAATGCTATGTGAGCTATTCAAACTTATGAGAAATTGATCACTTTAATTCATGCTCATACTCGTGAACACTTGTTATGCAATTTTGACTTACTTGAGGCTTCATTGTGGAATTTCACCACAATGAATTCCACTTAGTTTGCTAACCTTGTTGCAATACATGCTATGAAGTTCACTTAACTTACTACCCCATTTGCAATACTTGTTAAATACTTGCTAACTATTTCTTATATTTATTTGTATTCTTGTACATAAACACCCATTTTCTTTGGTCAGAGTCGAGGAATTAGCTTTCCCCAAACCCCTTATCCCACTATTGAAATCTATTTGTATCTATCAATATCGAGCTTCGAGCTTTGGAGTTAATGGATTTTTTCAACATGTGTTATACTCTTTGTAGGTTCCTAAAGTGAAGGCGGTATGGAGAGGATGATCACCCCTCTGAAAGAAAATTTTTGGGTCCATTTTGAGCTTTTTCAACCCATTGTAAACTAATTCTAGTTAAGGAAATACGCCTATAATTTAATCTGGGTTAATGGATTAGAGTTTTGGATGCCATAATATTGTATTATAAGCAATAAAGATAATACAATGAAATATAAAGTAGAGAAACCCTCTACCAAGTTGGTTTTCCTGGTTTTGGGTTTCCAAGGTAAACCTAAGTGTACTATGTGTGTGAGACATTGTTAATTCTTGTATCTTAGATTTTGTTTGGTATTTATTTTCTGATTTGGATTATTTAGAGTATGAAATGAAGGCATCAATATAAAATGTAAACACATGCACAAAGATGTTGCAAAGAACACAGTAGTACAACAAACCCAAATTCTATTAATGAATAAAATGGAAAAAAAAACTATAAACTGCAAAGCAATACAACTAGCTAGAATGTTGGTAGCTTATCTTTGAAGAGAGATGTTAAACTCATTAGCAAGAAGACATTACAAGAGATCAAAAGTGTCTTTTAACATAAAGTGTGAAACCCTAAGAGGCAATAACACTAAAGATCCAAAACCCTAACCTTTGGAGATGAAGCAACAAAAGGAATGTGAGCCCTGGGGAGTTTAGTTGATACATCAACTTCCTAGGGACACAAATTCCACATGCAATTTTTTTGGGGGGTGCATGATAGTTCATTGGAAAGATATTGATGAGAAGAATAATTCCAATCAAGGTTTAGGGAAGCCTTTGGAAACCCAAAGCTATTGTAGGGCCCAAAAACACTGTTTAGGGCCTTAAAATGCATTTGAACATTTAAACCCAAAAAAGTGTAAAAAAACTGCCAATATATGGAATCATTCTAAATTAGTGGAATAGGTGGGTGGCCACCAGTATCCACCAAAATCAGTGATCCCCCATTGCATCAAGTTCCTCCTTCAGATGGGGAAACTTCTGTTGAATTTGATTCATGGTGAAGAAGTTGCCCTACTTTGATGACATGATACACTTGGATGTTCTGTTGATAGGTGCCCTTCATCTCGGTGTCCATGATATGGTTAATTGTAACCTTCTCAAGGTAGTCAAGATTGAGTTTTCTAGGGGCCAACTACTCATCCACCTCCGAGATGTCCAAGTGAATGGGTGGAAAATATGATCAAAGTAGTTACACATTAAATACAGGGTGAAAGACAAGGAAAAGGGGAATACTTAACTAAAAATCATTCTCACCCACAACCTTGTTGATGGTGTAAGGCCCATATTAGAGTGGATGGTGCTTTCAATGGGGTCCCATGAGGTACTCTTTATGCAAACGCAACCATACTTTATCTTCCACCTAGAACTTATGTGGAACTCAATGATGATCATGTTGTTGCTTGTACTTTGCATTAGCTTTCTGCAAAATATCATGAGCTTGTTGTTAGACATGTTAGAATCGTTCAACAAATTTGGCTACCTGATCAGCCTCAATTAGAGAATAGGAAAATTATTCATGTGTATATGCAACGGACAGTGCTACATCAATTGGAGCTAATGGTTGGAACCTCAAGCACACCTGAAAAGGGTTGTGGCTAATACAACTATGAAGGGCTTTGTTGTAGCTATGTTGAACATAAAGAAGGATCTCATTGTTGAAGTGTTGTCATTGATTTCAAGATTATGTCATTAATGTCAAGTTAGGAGAAGTGTGAAAGCTAGGAATGAGGAAGAATGTGGCTACGGGATTTTCTGTAGCTACCATAATTATGAAAAGAGCAATACATAAATGCCCACAACTCCCAAGTAAAATGCCCATAGCAGCCAAGTAAAATGCCCACAACTACTAGAATTTTGGAAAGAGCAATATAGAAATGCCCGCAGTTGACAAGTAAAATGCCTGCGGCAGGCTTAAGGAAATGCTCTCCTGGCCATTAAAAATGCTCGCAAGATGCACACCATCCATGGAAAAATGCTCACAATAGTATATCACTTATATGCCCATAGTTTTTTTGACAAAATGTTTGCAAGCCTAATCAATATGCTTGCATTTGAAGAAGAAAAATGCCCGCAAGGCTGTTTGACAATATGCCTGCACTTGGAGAATAAATGTCTGCAATAGGCCATAAATAAATGCCTGCACTTGGAGAAGAAATACTCACAACAAGACAAAAGGATATGCATGTACTATTAAGAAAAATGCACACCAAACATTGAAAGAAAATGCCCGCCAAAGTCATGAAATGCCCACAAATTTGATAAAAAATGCCCACAAAACTTTATCAAAATGCCTGCATATGCCCACTAAGACAAACGCAAAATATGCCCCAAGGCTCTAGAAAATGCATGCAGCCGCTACCGGAACTGCATATTGTGTTACCGAAATTGCAGATAGTATGCCCGCAGGCTCTAGAAAATGCAGGCAGGTGCTACCAGAAATGCAGAATAGTGCTACTGGATACCAAAACTACAGACAGTGCTACCAGCTATCGAAATTGTAAACAATGCTATCATAATTGCAGACAGCGCTACCAGAATTCCTGTAGGTTGCAGATCAGTTGTTTTGGACATTTTTACTAAAAGTGAGAACGTGATTTGTGCCCAATGATGAATATTGGCTTATGTAATGAAAGAGATATGAAAATATGTTTTAAACAAGGTTAAAATCTCCATGAATGAGTTGAACTCCAATTTAATTGCAATGGGGTGAAGTGCCCATGTTTTTTGGTATACTCCCCACAAAATGGTCTCACACTATGGGTTGGCCTTGTTAGCTAATGCCCCAAGTGATAATTAGCACGTCAGTTCAGTTAACTCAAAATCCCCACAAGTGGGTCCACAATATGCAAAGACAAAGTGTATAAATACAAGTGAGCACAACACATTTGTGTGTGAAGTGTGTGTGAAGGTGGAGCTCTCAAGCAACAATATTTTGGGGCACTATTGTTTGAAAAAGAAGGAAATTTTTGTGAAGAAGCATGAAGTATGCCAATGATACTTTTATGATACAATGATATGGGTTAATAACACTTATGAAGATAAAGTTTGGTAGAGAATTTGAGAGCTAATATTCTAAATGGAATTAAATGGTGAAGGACTAAGCTAAGCCATAATCTTTTGATTTGAGTCAAATTAAGCCTTAGGAAGTTTCTAGAAGTGTTATTATGGGAAGTGTAGAGAAGTATTATTGAGGAAGTGCAACATTTTTACAAGAAGTGCACTGAAGTGTTATTATGGGAAGTATTATTACATAAACTACAGGAAGTAGTGTTACAGGAAATTTCAAGGATAATTTTAGGGGTGAAATTTAGCTCGTGGGCTATTTTTCCATGTTTGTTTCCAAAAAAGATTCACCAATTTGCATTTTTTGAAGCCCCATTTTGCCCAATTTTGATGGGGTAAACTTTTTTCACTCTAAAAATCGCCAAATTATTATATAAATTATATAAAATCCTTAGAAATTGAAATAATTTTAGAAAAATATCGCCAAATATTTTATAGTTGACATTTTAAGAATTGGTAAGATTCGCCAAGGTTTATACACTTTTAAATAAGTATGGGTCCTTAAAATTATCCCTGGCAGGAATGATAGAGAATCTATGTACCATGTGCAAATGAAGAAAGGTTTTGAGGACAGTGTTGTAGCTATTGGATTTTTTGAGGCATTGTATAAAGATAGTCTTTGAAGGGGTACCATAATTGAAGGATTACAAGAATTGTAGCTAGCTACAGGAACAAGATTTTGGTGTCACAAGGATTGCTGATATCAAGACAAACTGTACACTGAGAGCTAAGTCACATATGCAGAGACATAGAGTGAACTCTTGGCTTATAAAGAACATATTGAAGATGAAGAACAAGGCTAATTTGAAGAGGACTATACGTGCATGCATACAATGGATTAAAGATAACAAGTAGGTGGGTGCCTACGCAATCTTTGCTGAGTTGCTGCTCAGCCAAGGAGATTGGTGTCTCTAGGAAGTTGGTGCTTGCAAACATTGTAACAGCAGGTTGGTGCTCTGCACAGGAGATTAGTGCCTCCTTCAAGTTGGTGATTGTAAATCAGGGGGTTGGGGCTTCCTTTAAGTTAGTGCTTGTAAATCAGGGATTAGTGTCCCTCATAGGTTGAAGCTCGTTCAGATTGTAATTCTTGCTTAATGTAAGAAAAGCTTTCCATGGTTTTCTCCCTTATTGGATTTCCACGTAAAATATCTGTGTATTGTGCTTTGCTGTTAATTTCTATTGATATGATTGATTATGTGATAAGATGAAAAAGTAATTGATGATCAATATGTCCAATACTAATTCACCCCCCTCTTGGTATTGATGAATATTTCAACAAATGGTATCAGAGTGGGTTCCTTCAAAACATCTTAACTAGTGGAAGAAAGATCTCGAACACAAATGGCTTCTGAAGAAATCTATTTCTACCGTACCCATACATATTTCGTTTGTTCAATGAAGAAAATTTTATAACATGGAGCATAAGAATGGAAGTATATCTGAAGGCAATGGGATGTGATATTTGGAACTCAGTGGTTTCTGGTTACACTGTTCCAAAAAGGCCTCCAAAAACTGTAACTAAAAAGGAGCTAAGAAAGAACAATACAATGGAAATAGATGCCATTGTGAGTGGACTACCTGATTCTCTGAAAGTCAAAGTAGGATGATGTACATTGTAAAATTAGTCACAGCAGATCTAATGAACAAGTAAATCAATCACAATAGATGAAACTCAGAAAAATGGTGTAAAACTGTGCAAAGCATGCATCAGTGCTCAATATCCCAATGAGGGCGAATAATTACAATACAATACAGTCTACATGACTGAGCAATTCGAATTGACTAAGAAGGTCATTCAAATCACTGAATGGAGTAGCTTGACTCTAACTAGGAGTCCTCATCATCAATCAGTGGTGGTCATCAATGCACAAGAACTAATCATCCATGTGTCAATCTGAGTCTAACTGAGTGTAACATGTGTAACTGAAGTGTGTAGCACTGATATAGGGAAGAGGGCTCAATGGAGGGCGCATGGGAGGCTAACTGAAGTCAGAACAAGTCATCTAGTCAATCTGGAGGTCCAATGGAGTGAAACAGTCAGTCAGGAGTGAAACTAACCTCAAATCAAGGAGAATCTGAGCTAACTGAGTGTAACTGAAGTGGAACTGCAGTGGTAGGTGAAGAAGTGCGTCCTTCTCTGGCAGTAGGTGAGAAGTGGGTGCCTTCCTGACTAGGAGGGCTAATGAACTAATGTAAGAAGCTCCCGGGTGCTAGAATAAGGTGGCTAAGGTGCTGGAGGCATCAACCTGGTGACTGGGATGCATGCAAAGTGCATGCAAACCCTAATTGCATGCAAGATCATGAAAAAGATGATGTGGATATCCGAACACCCCCCCTCAAGCTAGACTATGATGTGCAAAAAAAATAATGTGGGGCCCTGGTAACTAAGACCAAAGGTCACCCCAATACAATAATCCAAAAAATGCTGAAAATAAACTAAGTGAGGAAAGAGGGAAAACCCAGTGGGAAGAAAGCCCCCCCCTCAAGCTAAAGCATAATAATGGATCAATCTGTCTCCACCATGATGGAAATCACCCCCAACAGTGAACGGAGGTAAGAGAACTTCTTCTCAGTGAAGCTCTTGGTGAAGATGTCTGCAATTTGATCATCAGTAGGGAAATATTGCAGAATGATGGTGCGATCATGCACCAACTGTCGAATGTAATGCATATGAATCTCAATGTGTTTGGTCCTCTGCCGCTGAACTGGATCTGTGGAGATCTTGATAGCACTTTGATTGTCACAAAATAGGACAGTCGAAGTAGTGCAACCAAAACCAAACTCATAAAGAATACCCTGCAACCAAACTACCTGAATGCAGGCATTGACTGCCCCTCGATACTCTGCCTCTGCTGAAGAAAGTGCAATGGCTGCCTGCTTTTTTCTAGACCAGCAAATAGCACCATGACCAATCATGAAAACATAACCGGAAGTAGAATTCCGATCAATGCTATCACCTGCCCAATCTGAATCAATAAAACCAATGAAATCAAGCTCAGAATCTACAGCATAATGTATGCCAAAATGTTTCGTACCTTGCACATACTGCAAGATCCGCTTGGTTGCTCACCAATGAAGCTCATGGGGCTGCTGCATATACCTTGACACGACACTCACGACATATGAAATATCAGGCCTTGAGTGTGTCAAATAAAGTAGTGAACCAATCAACAGTCGATACATACTGCAATATGCAAGCGGTGTAGAATCTCCCTCCTCAAGACTGATTCCTGAGAGGAATGGGAATGGGGCTACCTTACATTCAGCCATATTAAACTTCAATAACAGGTCAGAAGCATATTTTTGCTGAGATATAGTGATCCCATCAAAATTTTGAGCTATCTCCAAGCCCAAAAAGTGACTCAGCAAGCCCAAATCGCTCATGTCAAAAGCTAGATTTAAGGTAGTTTTTAGCTTGTTTATTAAAGTAAGAGTGCTACCAGTAATGAGAATATCATCAACATAAAGTACAATAACCAACAAATTACCTTTAACTCGCTGAAGATACACATTTGGATCATATTTGCATCTTTGGAAATTCTGAGAAAGAAGGAAGGAGTCCATCTTTGCGTACCAAGCTCTTGGGGCCTATTTTAACCCATACAAAGATTTATTCAATCTACAAACTAATGATGGATCTGATGTGTAGCCCTCTGGCTGCTACATATATACCTCTTCAGCAAGGTCTCCATGTAGAAATGCACTCTTCACATCCATGTGGTGCACTTCCTAGTGCTTGGATGCGGAAATAGCCAAAACAAGGCGGATGGAATCCATCTTTGCAACCGGTGCAAAGGTCTCAGTGTAGTCCACTCCTTGGACTTGGGAGAAACCTTTTGCCACCAACCTTGCTTTGTATTTGCTGATAGAGCCATCAGCAGCAACTTTCGTGCGGTAAACCCATTTACACTTCACTAATTTTCTTCTAGGTGGAAGAGAAACTAGCTCCCATGTATTGTTCTTTTGAAGAGAACTGTACTCTTCATCCATGGCACTTTGCCATCTCGGATCTCGGTGGGAAGAATAGTATGATGTGGGATCTGAACCAGTCATCAAATAACAAATCTTAGGAAGTAATGGATCAGAAATAGAAAGAGCCATACCTGCTCTTGTTCGTCTCGGATCAGCAGGATTTCCAAGGTTCGAACCAGCAGATTGAAGAGTGTTTTGGGCCCACTTTGGTAACTGAGGAGGATCATAATGGTCAGATTCCGAACTTGATATGTCATGATCATCATGTGCTGCTAAAATATCATAAATATCAGAACTCATGCCTTCATTATCGCTACACGGATCTTCTTCTGGTGAAGGCGGTGAAGCGGCAGTTTCTTCCTCGACTAGTTGCAATTCTTGAAGCCGTTCTTCAAATTGCACACTGTGCTCTATGAATATCTTTTTAGATCTGATATCCATGAGTTTATATGCTTTTGATTCTTCCCCATATCCTATCAGTATGCACTCAATACTTTGTGGATCCAAATCTCGTCTCTTCTTGGAAGGAATTCTAGCCCATGCAGTAGAGCCAAAAACTCTCAAATTTGACACATCCGGTTTGTGACCAAAGAATGCTTCGAAATGAGTCATACCTTTCACGGATGAATGTGGAACATGGTTTTGTATGTATGCAGCAACATTGATTGCTTCATCCAAAAGATTTGCAGCCAAACCTTTTGATTCAATCATGCATATAGCCATCTCTTTCAGTGACCGATTTTTCCTTTCCACTACACCGTTCTGCTGGGGTGTGTAGGGAACTGTATGTTGGATCTGAATTCCGCTTTGGGCACAAAGTTGCAGCAACTAGGCCTTGATATATTCTCCACCATTATTAAATGTAAGAGCTTTGATCTTGCTCTCAGTGGCGGTCTCAACAAAAGCCTTAAAATCCTTGAATTTTCCAAGCACTTCTGACTTGTTTTTGAGAAAAAATACCCATGTAAAGCGGGAAAAATCATCAATAAATGTCAAAACGTACCTTGAACCATTTAATGACGTATGGGGCAGCGGACCACTGATATCAGAATGTATCAACCCCAAAACTGTAGAAGCTCTGCTAGCTTTGCCGCGGTCGAATCTGTGCTCGGGGTGCTTCCCAATAATGCAACCAGTGCATCCCTTCGAGGAACGGAGTTGTGGAAGACCATCTACCATGGAATTGTTTGATAACAGCAGCAAATACTTATAATTAAGATGTCCAAATATTTCATGCCAAAGCCTACTAACCTCATTACCATGTGTGCGAAGAGCAGTGGGCTTTGCAAGTGGAATAAAGTGTGAAAACTCATAGCATTTTGCAGTGTGGTTTGCCTTTCGTACTGCAACAAGTCTTCCACTTTTGATATCAGAAATTTCAACTGTATTAGGGCTGAATGTAACTTGCTTCAGTTCACCAGTGTGTGTCATTTGATACACAGAAAGAAGATTTGAAGCCAAGGAAGGCACATAGAGAACATTCTAAAATCTTCCATGATCTACATGAATCGTACTTTTTCCCTTAGAAATTTTTGAGTCATCTCCCAAATGGATGGAGATGGAGTTGTTTGGATCAAATGAAGAAAAATAATCAATATTTGCAGCCATATGATTTGATGCACCCGAATCTATCAAGAGAGTAGTGGGCTTCGAAACAGTTGCCATGAGTGCTTGTCCTCTTTCATGATCGTCATTCCTATCCTTCTTCCTTGCACCGTCAGGAAGAGTTATGTTTTTATTTTCCAAAAGGAGGGCCATTTGATCTATAGTCTTCTTCATACATGAACTTTCGGGATGAAAGCCGCGGTTGCAATAGTACATTTAGATTTTTGGTTACCTTCTTTGCCCTTTTGCTTGAACTTCGAACTGGATGGTGCATCCGTCTGTTTGCCTTTCTCTCTTTGCTTATGAAGTTCGAATTTGGGCTTCTCCTTCTTTTGCTTTCCTTTACCATTCGAGATCTTGGGTCCTTGAACATATAGGGTTGAATCTTTGGAGCTTATGGACCCCATTTGAATCAACTTATCATGCTCTTTTGTGACGGACTCAATGAAGGCATTCAAGGTAGGCATCTTCCAATCCGGGGTAGTTAGCCGACCGGAATTGAAAGTAGAGACAAATACCGAATAGTCTTTACCAAGCTTGCTGAGAATGGAGAGGATCAATTGCTTATCCTCTTTGATAACTCCACTGGTCTTCAACTGCATGTTCAAGTTCTTGAATTTTGTGAAGAATTCATTAATGGTCTCGAAATTCTTAGGACTAAGGGCAATCAATTCATTCTCTAATTGAAAATCCCTAAGCTCATCCTGCTTTCCAAATAGTGTTTCAAGTTGCTCCCATATAGCTTTTGGAGTCTTCCATCCGCTAAGATGGAAGTGAAGATCTTTGGAAATGGAGAGGCAAAGAAGACCATAAGCTATATCAAGCTTGTTGTAGTGTTTTGTTCTTTCTGACAATGTGCTTGGCTCCAATTCGAGGCCAATTGTGACTCTATTGTATCCTTTTGAACGTAACATGATCTCCATATCTTCTTTCCAATCAAAATAGTTGAAGGGAGTGAGGATAGGCTTTGAAGAAGAGTATTCCATTGCTAGGAGTGAGTGCACTTTGATGTAGAAAGACTTGCCAAAGCAAGGTAGCGAATTTAATTGAAGGAGACAATAACCTGCAAATCACACTTAATACAAGCACAGTGAGGTCGAACAATCCACCCTTTTAGAGTTGCATCACACCTGGGATTGGAGATCAAGCAATGTTGAATGGGTCCAATGTATCAAATCCAGGATTTATGTGGAAACTTAAGCTTCTGGAGTGGTATTGGAAGTATTTTTAAGCTTTGCATGCACAGGAGCGAATGCTCTTGAGATCTTTCATGCCAAACTTTTTGCAATTTTGAGCAAATTCACTCAAATCATCATGTAGAACACCTGTAGAAACGAGATCTTGTCCTTGCAATGGCTCTGATACCATGTAAAATTAGTCATAGCAGATCTAATGAACAAGTAAATCAATCACAATAGATGAAACTCAGAAAAATGGTGTAAAACTGTGCAAAGCATGCATCAGTGCTCAATATCCCAATGAGGGTGAATAATTACAATACAATACAGTCTACATGACTAAGCAATTCGAATTGACTAAGAAGGTCATTTGAATCACTGAATGGAGTAGCTTGACTCCAACTAGGAGTCCTCATCATCAATCAGTGGTGGTCATCAATGCACAAGAACCAGTCATCCAGGTGTCAATCTAAGTCTAATTGAGTGTAACATGTGTAACTGAAGTGTGTAGCACTGATATAGGGAAGCGGGCTCAGTGGAGGGCGCATGGGAGGCTAACTGAAGTCAGAACAAGTCATCTATTCAATCTGGAGGTCCAACGAAGTGAAATAGTCAGTCGGGAGTGAAACTAGCCTCAAATTAGGGAGAATTGGAGCTAACTGAGTGTAACTGAAGTGGAACTGTAGTGGTAGGTGAAGAAGTGCGCCCTTCTCTGGAAGTAGGTGAGAAGTGGGCGCCTTCCTGAGTAGGAGGGATAATGAACTGATGTAAGAAGCTCCCGGGTGCTAGAATAAGGTGGCTAAGGTGCTAAGGTGTTGGAGGCATCAACCTGGTGACTGGGATGCATGCAATGTGCATGCAAACCATAGAATTTTCATGCAAACCCTAATTGCATGCAAGATCCTGAAAAAGATGATGTGGATATCCGAACATACATAAGCTAAAGAGATTGGGACGAGTTACAAAATCTCAATAGAGTTGAGGAAGTCGTTGAAACAAACAAGGAATCAGATGTAGAAGAAGACATTGGTTCATTTAATGATTATGGCAGTGACTTGGATGAAGTTCTTCTCACAAATTCAGATTCAAAAGTTGATCCTTTTGAAAACAAAGAACTAATCTATGCCCTACATGAAATCAAGGAGATCAAGAAGAAGAGTGCATTGTTTTGGCGCACTTTTACTTCGACCATGGTTCAAACATTCAACATCACACCAACAAACACCACTACCATAAATATCGGCTCGAAAGGGAGTTTAATCCCCTTCGATAACACCTACGAAGCATATGAAGTCTCACCCGAAGTACATATGGAAACTGCAGGAACCAGATTTCTATAGCATAGAAAGGGAATAGCTCGACAGACAACCCGTTCATCATACAACCCATAACATTAACTATTCTAGAACATGGACAAAATTATAGCTTCAACACATTAGTCACTTCGATAGAACCCATAACTTTGCCAGATTGATGTAACTTAGATTATATTTCACATTCATATCATTTACAACTATCTTGATCATGCATTCATTTAAATATTGAATCAGAGGAAAGAAACACATATCACATCACATCACATCACACATCACATAAGAACACCTTGTTTAACGTGGAAACCCATCCTGGGAAAAACCACGGAAGCACTTGTCTTTTATTATGAGTCATATCCAAAGAAGCACTTCAGTTATGACTTACATATTTCTTCATGACTTACAAAGGATCTGTGCACATAGCCTACAGATCATCGACTCGAATTCTTCAAAATAGCTCTGACATACATAGAATAATGCTTCATTACAGACCCAAAATATGCTCTTACAACATTGACTGATAGTAGCAATAATAGTAACCAAACCGAAACTTCTCCCTTATTACATATTTATAGGGTGCACTTAGCTTTCCCCGCTCCCACTAACCCACTAACTTACTAACCGACTCATTAATACAATGTGGACCAATTCTAACTAACTGACTCAACTCCGACCATTTGACTTGATCAACATAACCGTTTTTCCTAATTTCCTTGGTCGCTTCATCGTAGTCGACCGCTTTGTCGAACCACTTCCACCTTACCTTTGTCCACACCAACATTATTTCCGCAAAAATGGTACCTCCTAAATGCTAGGACCAATAGGCCCCCAACACTCACATGTGGCTTGTCCCGAGCCACTTCAAAGTTGTGAGACAGGTTCCTATAGCTTCGACAAAAAATCGTGGTATACATTCCTGCTCACTTTGACCAATTGTTGGACTTCATCTTTCTTCTCAGTGACAACTTCGACTAGCTGTGGAGTGATATGTGTATTGCTTGCCTCAACAAACTAAGTGATTGTCGACTAGATGGAAGTATGCTTACCTCCAATAACTTTCGATACGTGCTCAACGTCATACTAGAGCGCCTCGACCCTTTCTATCCGTTTCCTATGTTGCATCCTCAACTGATTTATTTCCTGCTGCAGTTCTTTACTCTCCGCTGCTCTCCTCATCCTCTAGATCGGTGGCATAGTCTTCAATTGCTTGCACAAATTACTCATCTTCTCTTATGTGGCCCCAATCTTAGGAGTGACCTCCTCTAACTCAGCATCTTCAAATAATGTAGCACAGGACTGCGACACTTCCACGTACATTTTCATGCACTGGGTCTCTGCTGCCTGAAGACTCTGAACAACTTCTTGAACTTGCACCTGTCGCTGCGTGGTTACTTCAGGTGGGGTAATAAACACAATTTTAGCTTCTAAATATTGCGCCTTCTTCCCATATCCCGAGATGACAGCTTCCAAGTGTTGTAACTTCTTCTCATATGTCATTTCTTCAATAATTTCCACTTCAGGTACTGTGCGGCATGCGACTTCGACGGCTTCCTGAAATTCATCCTTCTCCTGTTGAAGTAGGTCATTGTCCTGCTAAAGCTCAGCAGTTGTTGGCTGCTTTCTGGACAGACCCGGGTTTTCAGGATGCGCAGCAACAAACACCCCTTGGCGCACTGGCCCTTTCGGCAACGGGCTGCGCAGCAGCCCGAGGTCTCACCCGAAGTGGCTATGGGGGGCTAAGGAATCAGGTTTCCTTAACCTAGGTGGTGTGGAGTCTACAGTCTTCTCTCTTCCCTTCTTAACAGAGCGTCTTACTCTTTCACAGGTCTCCCGATGCTACAGTGCTGGATATCACCCTTCTCGGCCGCGCTGCGCGGTAGCTTCGCACCTGCGCATGAGTCTTTTACCCGCTACCTTCGATACACTATGTATCGTCTCTGCCCTCACGCCACAGCACAGTAACACACTCCTTAAGCACTACGGCGACAGTGTTCTTATAGACTCTTTCTACAACGCATGAGTACGCTTTTAAGGGAGCTTCAAGGATTTACTTTATACAATCATTCATAAAGATGGCGAAACATTCATAGTAACACAGACAGTAAAGCAAAGAAATGTAATCACATAAAGCATCACCACAACAACAAGACTTATGTAGTTCTCCTCCAGGAGGGAAGCCACGTCCACAGGACTATTTATATTATCTTTAGATGGGGCTAACACAGTTCTGCTGCGCACACAGCTGCAGCCTTAGATCTTTCTGGGAAACTCCACGCACACAGCTGGGAGCCCTTCTCTTAGATCTATTCTCTTCTCCTACAGATATCACGACGACAAAGACATACAATTACATTCCCCTCAGTCCTCTTGCGACTGGTCGACACATACAATGGTCCTTACGCTAAACGGTCTCCCTGCGAGATCGCGACCTTCTTACATACATACAATGATCATTAACAGCTTTACAAAATACAGCAATACAAAAGACTCAGACATCAGCTTAGACTGTCTGTGTAACCTTCTAACCTTCCCAATTACACATATATATAGGTGGCCTTGAGGGTCGCACCTTTACAAAACTGTGGGTATTTCCCCAACAGTGATCCCCAAAAACCCTAACCACCGACACGGCTAGGTGTACTGTAGGCGCCTCTTGCAGTCACGTTGCAGCTTCCTGCAGACTCCGCGATTTCCGGCGCAGATCGCGGGTATGGGCGCCACTTCATCGTTCTTTGCTCCTTGTCCTTTCGCCTTCAATGCTTCGGCCCGTTGCTCTTCCTTGGTCCGAGCAACCATAACTCCTGTACTTTGCCTTAATGAGAGTAGCTGAGCCCTCTTCCGCCGCGTCATTTATTATGGTGGTTGAGCTTTCTACTCGGCCACCTTATTTACTCTTTCCCTTGACGTGCACGCGAGCTCCGCGATTTCCGGCCCGCAATCTGCGGTGAGCTCGTCCATCTGGCGCCGTACCGTGCACTGTTCATTTCTGCCCAAAAATGGTGCTTTTCCTCAAAATTAGCACTTTTCCTTCAAAACTTAGTGCTTTTTCCCCAAAATTGGCAGCTTTGCCGTAGCTGCGGCCTATGCTCCAACAACAGTCAAGTCCTTTAGCGTGGTTGCTTGATACTTATATCCTTTCATCAAATGCAAAACGGAACTTTCTCTAGACTTCACTTCCTTGGCAATACTATCCTACAACTTGTGCAACATGTAAAGTTGTAATGCAGACAGTTTGAGTTACACATATCCTGTCTTCCGAACCTGCACACTTGTGCCTGGCTCATCAAAACTTAATTCTCACGAAATTTTTTTAACTACCCCTTCTGTTGAAGGGGGTGGAACTGTCTGGTCTTGGCCTTCCTCTTCCTGCTCAGCTTTGACCTGTGGCGGTGTGACTTGCAGCAGAGCCGAAATGCGCATCTTTTTAACTTCTTGACACAATGTATCCAAGACATCTGTGATGCTACTGAATATCTACATTGTTCTATCCTCCAATTTCTTCCAATTTTCCTCCACTACTTCTGTCATCCCGTCGAACAGGATTTTGATGTCATCATCGGTTAAAGCTTGGACATTTTCAAACCTCTGCGCTTTCTTCTTTTTCCTTCCTCCTTGTGTTGATGTACTAGCCTTGCGCTTATCTCCCAAACCTAGATCAGTAGGCATATGACTTGACTCTTAATCCTCTTGCTCATCAGCCTCGCCTTTAGTGTGCTGCATGTTTTGACTTGTATGTTGCTGTTGGTCTGAGGTTCCCTCCTGTCATTGTTCTTGTTGCAATGGATCTAGCGATATGTTTTATGGCTCAATGGGAACTTGCCATTCCGCCAACCATTCTTGAACCATGGTATCAACTTCTTCAATAGTCAACTTGAACCCAGTAGTTAACCATTTCTAGTGCGGGTCTCTTCTTGCTTGCACATAGATGTGGTAGGGCCTTGCCTTGAACCTCGCCACACCTCGATACTTTACCACAATAGCTTCGTCGATACGCAGTATCTGGACCACGTAGTACCGCAATGCTTCCAATTGCATATATAAGGTGACATTACTTTCGTGTTGTTGGTTCCTTATGTTATAATACTATAAGTTCATATACCAAGAGCTTTGGCATGGGCAAATTGGTTGCATGCCCTGATATTTTGTTGGCTCTCCCCACCCCACAAATGAGATCAATAACAAATCCATGAGTATGTAAATGGTGAACCATTATTTTGTGTGTCTGCACAATCAACAAGGAATTCATTAAGAAAAAAGGTTGCCCAGTTCATGTGCACTTCTTGGGCACACTGCTCTGCCACGGTAATGACAGAGGCAGTGACTTGGTTTGGTCGAACCTTGCATAGAATCTTGGTGGCTAATAAATTCGCAGCAAACTGTATTGCTTGGTTGTTGATGGAGGCCACATCGAAACCCCTGTTGCTCTTTGACAAGTTGTACTTCTCCTTCATCCTGGTTACTAAATCACGGTCTCATTCCTTTCCTACAAAGTACTGCGATGGGTCCAACCCAGCCTTAGGTAGTCCCGTAATATTGGCGATTAAGTCTATATCTATCGACACCTTGGTTTCCAACCATAAACACCGTCCATGCAAACAAAGTACCAATTGTTTCAAACATGCATTTGCTTCTACAGTGCAACCGAAGTGTGGAAGATATATCAACGACAAAATGTCGGCTCTCTTCAGCCCAAGATCCCACTACTTTGGTTCCAGCTCCACTAGATGACCTTCAGGTGTAACCACAGTTCTCATATAGTGGGTATGGTTGAACTCGGGAAACTTGGCAATGTCATGGTCCGCATATGAGGGATTTTGGATGTTCCTCAAAATGTCACCTTGAACCATGATGACCTTCGGAACTGGTATAGTCTCCAGTTGATACAGCGTATTATTTGGTAGGCTCACAGGTTTCACATTCGGCTTCCGTGGTGGAATATACTTTGGAAACATGGATGCAGAAGCTCCAGCATCATGAAGCGCTTTCATTCTTGGAATGGATTTGGTCTGTTTGTCTGCCGTGTTTTCCTTGGCACATTGATAGGAATATGCAGAGAAATAACATCTGGATGCTCGGGACTAATGGAAATAGATCCCCACATCGGAACTTCCTTGATAGATCCTTGGACCTTACTTTCAGGTGACAAATCAAATTGCATTGTAACAATTATGTACTTCTTTTCTCCCCTCGTCGTACTAAGCTCGGCTCTGGATTTGTTTACTATTCTGCAATCACTCAAGTTACAATGAATAAAAACCAAGTGAGGGGAAGGATTTTTAACTTTACACCCCACGTGTGATCCGTCTGTCATTCCCAAGGTGAAGTGAATGTACTCAATCTTCCAATGATGATGATGGTAGCAGTGGATCTATTCACACACTTCAATCTTTTCGGTAATTAATACAAAAATCCCACTACCGCCGCCACTAAACCTGTCATAAAAGCAGCAATAAATGCTCAATAACTGCAACTTTGACTGGTTGACTACTCAGGAACTTCGACAGAGAGGACTCCGACGGACCACCAACTTCCCCAAGAATACATAACTTCGACACAAAAAGAATTTGGGGTTTCCGAGTGACAAAAATAGCACTTCAATATATGAACTTCGATAGACCACCAAATCCTCACCATAATAAACTACTTTGACACCTACGGGAGTTCGGGTTTCCAATTACCAAAAATAGAACTTCGTCAATGCGACCCTCGACAGAACAACCTCAACACATTAATAACTTGGGGGTTCCATGAAGCTCCAACAAAACTGTACAACGACATAAACACTTTGACATGACTAACTACGACATAAAATAAACTTGGGATTTCCAAGCGACGATTTTATTTATTTATGTACAAGCATGGGATCATACATCTTTACTTTGATAAGCCACGACTGTCCCTGTAGGGCTTCAACCATCTCCCATTCACCAAACCTTGGAGGAGTTCACCATCTAATTTATGTAACTGTACTGTGCCTCCCTTTGTGACAAAATTAATAATATATGGCCCTAACCAATGAATACGTAACTTACTAGGATGTTTGAAAAATTTGTTGTCATAGAGAAGAACTAGATCTCCTCGTTGAAAGTGATTCTTATTAATGTGGGGCTCATTGTCAGGAAAAATATATGTTAATAATTCGACATTAAATTGTCAACCCGGGGCTCGTAAGCTTTGAGGTACAAGCACTATATGTGCAGGGTCAAAGGTTAACCTAATCTAGTCTAACCTAATGCTGATAAACACACTTTAATTGTAAAACTAAACTATGAGATATGAATGTAAATTCTCTATTCCTATGTTAAATTGCAAAGTGTGTGCTAACCTATAGACTAATCTTAAGCTCCACACAGGTCTCCAAAAACTCCACACAGGTCTCCAATTACCCTTGAAAATAATCTTAAGCTACGAACCAATTTCAAATATCAACTCTACATTATAATCTAACTGCAAATTATAGACTAAGTTTCAATTGCACGCCAAATAACTCTAACAGTTTATGAATGGAAAACTAATTTAAACATACTTACAAACTAATTTTATAAACTCAATTTCAAACAGAGTAAAAGAACCTATTTAATTAACTAATAAAATAAATATAGCATCTGTCTAATTAATTCCTCATCTAATTAACATTTAATTAAAATATTAAATTCAAAACAATCTATCTATGAAAACTTCAAATTCCCGGGTACCTATGCTAATTAAAACCACACCAACGAACTGTAAATTACCGAAATAAAATCTATGATAAATCTGGATTTTAAAATAAAACTTAAATTACAAATTATAAAACAAAACCATTAAATTAATTATAAACTACAAACTACAAATTGTAAACCATCTATAAACTAAATTGCAAGTCAACAACCTTTTTTTCCCCGGAAAAAAAGTCATATTCATTGATCATAGTGAACTCCGAATACATTCCTCAGGTACTGAATCAATACGATAAAAAACTACTTTTAACTACTGTTGCTGAACATTCTGCCATATTTAAACCTTTACAAATGCCTGTAAGTCTAAAAAAAAAAAAAAAGAGAGTCTACTTTAATTGAGTATGATTCAATATTTAACTTGACATATGTCTGAAAAAACATAGACTAGTATAAAAAAGAGTCCAATCTACTCCAACAATCCTCCTGAGTTTCTTGAGATTTAGATGTTGTTTTGCACATGCCCTCTTCCTCCAAAAGGCTAGCTTTAAAGAGTCTATCAGCCATGTCGTTATGTTCTCTGAAAATGTGGACAAACTCCACCATCCTAAATTTCTGTGCCAACAGATCAATCCGAAGTCCTAGATTTTGCAGGGAGTGATTTTGAAAGATAATTTCATCGTTCATTATTTTAATCCACAATTCTGAGTCCCCATAAATTCTAAGGACATCCACGGAAATATTATCCGCTAGCTGAAGGAGAAGTAGAAGTGCGAGTCCTTCAGCTCGATTATTAGTCCCAACGCCTCCATTGGCTTGGAAGAGCACTTCCTTTCCTTGATGAGATAGGAGGCCTCCCAGGCCACATCCTTTGTTCACACATGCACCATCAAAAAAACCTACAGAGTCTCCATCTCCATGGTTCATAATTTTCATCACCCTTGGCTTAGAAACCTGATCGTGTCCCTGAAAAAACTTATAGGTTGAAAGGACTTGTGCTGAGACGATGAAAATAGGATTGAGTTGATCATCAAAAATAGCCATATTTCGAGCTACCCATACCTTCCATACCACCAAAAATGGAATGCATCTCAATTTTTTCAGCTGCTTCTCCTCAAACCAGAATTTCAAAAAGAAATTGAAACTGTCTACTTCCTTCATCAACCCCAGCTGTAGCTTCTCCAAAACTTCTGTCCACACCTGACGTATAAAAGGGCATCTAAGGAAAAGGTGATCAACATCTTCGTCTGCACTCCTGCACATGCTACAATGGCCAGGGCCTTCCATATTTCTTCCTTTTAATTTGTCCCATGTTAGGAATTTGCCTTGTATTAACAACCAGACCAAGATCTTACATTTATGAGGTGCCATACTTTTCCATAGAAGTGATCCCCACCAAGGTTTATCCACAATGATTTGTTTAACAATTGCATCATACACTGCTCTAACAGAAAAATTTCCCCCATCCTCGATACCCTGCCATCGTAGCACATCCTGTTCCTCCCTTAGTTTGATGAAGCCACTCCTCATCTCTGCTATCCAATCATTCCATAACGCCGCCCATCTAGCCGGGATCCTCATTGCCACCGCCGAGAGCCAATTTTGTGTGACTCCCGTCCCAAGCTCTACCACATCGGCCAACACAACAAATCCGTTCGCCTTCAAGAAAGTCATGAACTCCATAGGAAAGAAAGGAGTTTTCTTAACCCCTCTATAGTACTCACAGCCGATTCTGGCCATTTGTCCATTTCCCACCTCCCATACCAATCTCTCCTCAACAACCGGTAAAGCTGCTATTATCGATTTCCAAAACAGTGAACCCCCATAGCTTTTCTTATCTGGTTTTCTTAACCAGCCTATGATTGTTCTATTACCTAGATATTTATAACGTAGAATCGATTGCCATTTTCCTGCTTTAAAAATGAACAACCATGCCGATTTAGAAGCCAGTTCCTTCCCGAAAGAGAATAAATACTTAAAACCCCACCCTCCTGCTTCCTTTGGTTTGGATATCGACTCCCAGGAGGTCCAATGTAACCCTCTGTCCTCCTTTCCCTTCCAAAGAAATCTGAAAAAAAGTTTCCGGAGAGTATGTAGTATACCCTGAGGCAGCTTAGCATTTATCATCCAGTACACCGGTAACGCACATAGCACACTTTTGATCAGTACTACTTTCCCTCCCCTAGAGAGGAACCTGTTACACCAAAAGTGGATTCGCCTCTCCACTTTCACCACCAGCCACTACCAATCAGCTAAACTGTAACTGTTCGGTTTTAGGTGAAAGCCTGGATACTTAAAACCCCCAGAAAGAGGACAAATCTCCATAGGCAATAACTCTAAAAAATCAAGCACTTCTTCAGGATCCAAATTATTAATATAACAAGCTTATTTATCGAGATTTGCCTCCATTCCCATGGCCTTACTAAACAACCAGAACAAGTATTTGACAGCTCGTGCCTCACAGACAGAATTGCCCAGAAACAGTAAAGCATCGCCTACAAAGAATATATGGGTAATTCGAGTGGCACCAAAACATAGACCTTCAAACTCATTATTAGCCACAGCCTCAGAAATCAATCTACTCAAACCATCCATTACAAGAAGAATCAGGTACGGGGATAACGGACATCCTTGGCGAAGTCCATGAGCAGGCTTGAAAAAGCAGGAAGCATATCCATTAATAAGAACTGCAAAACTTACAGTAGATAAACAAGACCAAATCCAATTAACAAAAGGGATCCCGAAGCCAGTATGAATGAGGACTAATCTAAGATATTACCAGCAGGTACGGTCATAAGCTTTCGACAGATCCACCTTCAGCACCTTCATCGGTATCTTACCAGAATTAATTGTGTAGATGCATTCCTGTGCACACCCTATTGCCTCATGAATGCTCCTTCCAGGTAAAAAGACATACTGTTCTTGAGAGATATGTCTGGCCAAAATAGGTTTGATCCTTTCCGCGATCAGCTTCGAAATCACCTTGTATAAAGCATTACATAGAGAAATCAGGCGAAAATCTCCAAAATATTTAGGCTCGTCTACTTTAGGAATAAGAGCTATAAAAGTAGAATTGATACTGGGTTTTAAAAACCCCGTAGTCCTGTTCTTTTCCACCACCCGCAACAGATCATACTTTAACAAATCAAAGAATGCTAAATAAAACTCTGATGTCCATCCATCGGGCTCAGGGCTCCGATATTTTTTCAATTTGGTAATGGAGGACTTGATCTCGTCCAAGGTAACGGGCGCATTCAAAGTAGCAGAGTCTTCCTCAGTAACCCACTGATCAAACTTTGTAACCGTATCCACCATCTCCTCACATTAGATCCTACAGGTGCTTTATAAAAGGATGAGAAGAAAGCTACACTCCCTGCAGCCAATTGTTTAAAGCCATCCAAATGCTCCCCTCTGCCATCCTATAATTCCCAAATAGAGTTAATACATTTATGGTGATTAATCATCTTATGAAAGAAGGTAGTGTTCTCATCCCCCAGGGATAACCATATCACCCTGCTCTTCATTCTAAGATCCGCCTCCCGCTCCATCAAAATAGAGTTCCTGCTAGATTCCATCACAACCAGATCATTAAGAGATTCACCCCTCAAAACCCCTCCCTGGCTCGTGTAAATCTCCTTGATCCCATCCTTCGTCCTCTTCAAATGTTCCTCTAAGGAAGTCTTCAATTTCCAAGCCCATTTATCATAAATAACCTTAATATTATGCAAATTATTAACGAACTATTCTTCGCATGGAACCTGAGAAGTCTCATCATAAATTCTCCAATGAGTATGCACCATCTTCAAGAAATCTGCATTCTTTAGCCAAAATGGGTTAAACTTAAAAGGTGAGCCCAGCTTAATCCCCCCTTTTTCCACACTGCACAATATCGGGAGGTGATCAGAGCTTCCTCCACTGATCCTCCAAGTCTTCATCCTTTCCACCTTTCCAAGCAGAGCACCAGAACATAAGAATCGGTCTAATCTTTTAGAGATCGCAGTAGGCCCAGTCCTATGATTGATCCAGGTAGGTCTTCTTTCCACTGGTTCAATATCAAACACATCCCCCTCCTCCAGAAGATTCTGGAAAAAACCCTGAGCTGGATCCAGTCTCGCCCCCAGTCCCCACACTTCCCATCTATGGATTGTAAAATTCAGGTCACCTGCGATCAAATAGGGAAGATCTATCAGAAAGGACTTCTTGAAGAAGTCATTCCAAAAGTATATTTTCCTATTGTAGGGTCCATACATATTAAACAGGTTAAAATCTAGTCCTAATGCCTGGAAGCGTAATGTCGTGCCCATAGCAGACCGAAAATCAAAATAGTTTAAAAGCGTAACAGTCCCCTTTCATCCCGTGATCAAGCCTCCGGAGAAACCCTCACCATCAGCCCAAACAAAATCCCATCCTGGGCAAAGCTTTTTCAGCCTATCCACTGCGCTAGCACCTCCACACATCGTCTCTTGCAGAACTAAAACATCCGGGCCATTTACTTCCACCACTCTTCCCAGCGCCAACAATTTCGGGTTGCTGGCTTACCCTCGACAATTAAAGGATAAAACCTTCATTGGAACACCTTTAATAAAGGCATATCTCTAAGTGCCTTACCACCAGGGGACAAAGAAGAACTGTAACCAAAGGATTCCTGAAGGCTCTTCCTAGGCCCAATACCCTCCCCTAAAAAAGATGAGCCGGGATAAGGGCTTAACATCTCATTCCCAATCTTACTCAGAGATCTTAAACCATAAGGGTGAATAGAGTCACTAGACTACTTAGAACTCTCCCGAGCCCTAGCAACCCTTAACAGAGAGCTCCCACTTCTCAACAACTATTTGCATCTCCGCAGAATCAGTCCAGGACTAACAAACCCTATTTCGGCCAACAGGCTATCCAAAAAAGACTTACAGTCCATTTTAAGGTCCTTCAAGGAATTTAAAGAAATCAGGGTTTCAAGCTTACCATTAATGCACTCCATATTCAAAGCTGCGCCAATCAAGTCCTGTGCTGGGACCACAACTCTCTGCTCCTCCACCACCAAGGGATCATCAGATTCAGCATGCTCTGTAGTCTTTGACGCGGTAACCGAGTTTTTAAGAGAAAATACGATAGCCCCTTCAGCTCCTTGTTTGTTATTTAAAGTCTTGACTTCTTTAGCTATCCCAATAAACAACCCTGAAACTTGAATTGATTCTGGTTCATTCTCCTGTAGAACCAATCCCTCGTTCAGTGCCCGAAGGGCCTTAACACCCGAACCTTTAAAACCATCGTCAAGCTCTCCTTCATTCTTAGCCTTACTCGAGCCATCTTTCTTGACCCAAACCCTCTTAGTAAAGGCCATATGACAGTCTGAAATAACATGTCCATACACGTGACACCTTCCACAGCGAAAGGTCAGGTTGATAACATCCAGGACATGAAGGAAACTGTAATTGCCGACCTCAATTTCTATCATCTCGGGTAACCCTAAAGAAAGATCCACCATCACCAACACCTTGGCCACCGTCCGCTGCACCATGAACTTATAGGATTGATCTATCATCAACATCTTGCCGAAGCAGATACCCAGGTCTGAAAGGAATACATCATTCCAAAACTCCAGCGGGAGGCGGGAACTTTGACCCAGACCGTAGCTGTAGAAGAACCTTCATGACGGGGGTCAAAGCATGGATGCCAAGGTTTTAAATTCAATACAGTATTACCCCACATCCAATCTCTCTTCATAATCAAGGCCACATCAGCCTCCGACTTAAACTTAAACCCCAACCAGCCCTTAGTCATTATAAAGAACTCTGGGACATATTGTATAACCGGCTCCTAATGCTCTTGAAGCCACCTCCTTAACGGATCCTCCATCATTCGAATATAGTAAAACCTTCCAAGCAGCGTTTTACCCACCAACTACAAGATGCCCTCCACTCTGACATCCTCCCCTACTGTCAATTTGATCCCTTGCCTCTTTTTAATAACCTTCTTCAGCTTCTGAACCCTGTTACCACCATCCGCTGCTAGTTTCTGCACAGGATGTTTCAAAACCCTATTTGGGCTCCTCCCATCTCCCTTCTCATCCGAAACAATGCAAGATGAGTGACCAAGAGAGTCTCCTTCACACAAGCCTGTACCTGGGGATCCGAGTAACCTTACTCCCAAAGTCATAATGACTCAGTCTCGAAAAACACCCCTGTTAAGGATTAACCAGGCTTAACTTACTTTTTCATAATGGTAACGTACTTCTTGGAGCCAGCAAGTCACCAACCTATGTTACAACTAATTTACAAAATAAATATAAACTAAAAACTAAAAACTAAACATTTTAAATCAAACTCCTAACATTTAGAAATTAACACTAAATAAAACTAACACTAAATAATGAAACTTTCATTAAACTAAAATTTAAAAGTGGATTAAAATATACATTAATAAAAGCTCTGTGCTAAATGTAGAAATATACTTTATCACTAATTCATCTACACTTCAACGCAGGGTATAAAATATTTCAAAACGCTTCAATGCAAAGTAAATTAAATTCCTTCAAAACTCAAAGCAGGGTATAATAGATTTATATATTGTAGATTTATTTATTTATAAAATTCACACGATCTAATGCATACAACCACCTGCAGAGCGTTAAATGAGATTAATACATACGAGGAGTAAAGAAATTACAGTGAATAATACTCTGTAAATAATGAGGAATTCAATCCACATAAAAAGAGCACTTCTAAAATAATTTTATGCCATTCAGACTTGTATTCAGATTTGCATTCGAACTTGCATTCATACCTGCATTCGAACCTGCATTCGAACCTACGTTCGGACCAACATTCAAACCTACATTCAAACAATCAAGCTATCGGGACAGAGATAATCTATACAATGATTCGGTTCAGGTGTTTCATTCAAAATAAACATAGCTCATTTAGAACAGATCCACGATGTTGAACGAGACAAAAATCTAATATAAACTATATAAAATCCAATCTAAACCTGCAAGTGAACATGCACATGAAATCTAATATAAATCTGCATTCCAAAAATTAATTTAAAGCCGTGTAGAACAAATCTAAGAAGGAAATTGCAAAGAAAAAAAATAAAAATAAGTACAACCCATTGGATGGCCAACCCTGAGGATTCACACAAACAATCTGTACATGGAGTTGATTTCCGGAAACCAATTCTTCATTGAAAAAAGAGACTGAACTACAAAATGAT
This sequence comes from Larix kaempferi, assembly GCA_027924585.1. NCBI lineage: Eukaryota > Viridiplantae > Streptophyta > Pinopsida > Pinales > Pinaceae > Larix > Larix kaempferi. The sequence continues at coordinate 17,173,099 of BSBM01000012.1, forward strand.
CAGCTTAATTTACAAAATCAGATCTTCACTATCTCATCATTGTCATTCTCAGCCATATGTATCTCTATTTATACAAGAAAACAATGAGCTGATGGATAGAATCAAATTCCGAAGCTCTTTCCCGTTCAACAAATTATTAAATTGAGAAAACCGTCCATACCCTAATTTTGAAAAAATCAGGTCTGTTCGGGCACATTTTTCTCCATGTCTGTTAAGCAATTCTAAAAACTGTATGCGGTTAGGGGTAAATGAGCCCATTTCGGAAGTGGGTTTTGAACCGTTTCTCCAGATTATTTACGATTTGCTCAAAATATGCTCCCAACATATGCCTCCTGAAATGATGACATGAATGTGATTGGCAGTCCGAATGAACATCTGATACCTTGCAACTGTAACTAGTTCAGAATTGATGCTGGGTTGTTGAATTGATTGCTGGCTGGACTTTATTCTGTTGATACCTTCGTATGATCCATGTGTATGGATTCTTGAAACATCATTTTGTTAAAAGCATGCAATCCATCGGAGTGAATTATTGAATTCATTATATTAAACCTCCAGATATGTGAAAAACTCCACCTGATTAGCGTAATCTGCATAAAGCCAAAAATGAATTGTAAGATGGCATGATGGTAATAAGACATAATTAAAAACCAACATAATACTCCATTGTATTTGATAGCAAATTGGAATGTATGAGCGACATGTTTTAAATATTAAATAAATTAAAACCAACACCATTCCAACTGAGTTTTAAGTTAAGTGGCATACAAATGAATGGATTTGCATATTATTATTTTAAACAATTATGATTTATAAGTGTTGTCTCCATTTTAAATTTAAACAACGAAATAATAATTAATCCTAATCTTTTTATTTAATTATTTGTTTAAATTTAAAATAATTCTTGAATCATGATTTTAATTTGCATGTGTAGGAATTACAGGACCAATGAGAAGTCAAAGAACAAAGGTAAGTCAGTTCATCATGGAAAAGCCAGCGAACAAATAAGAAACATGCTCCAAAACATAATCAAACCAAGTGAGGAACTCAATACCGGATGAAGGGTTGGATGGAGTACCGAAATACTTATCATTTGCACAATATTGCATTTAATACATAAAAAATAATAGGTTAGGCTTCTTTCACGTTCAATGGTTTAAATGGATAAAATAAAGTAAATGATAGCTTCATTAAACATAGATGTACAAAATTATGGGTGCATGAGCTAGGAAAGTAGCGAAAATGAAGTCATGAAAATGGACAATTTTCAGAGCCCAACATCCCCCAGACCGAAGATATGGTGCGTCCTCGGGCCATCAATAGATTGAGACTGGGTTGTATTCTTTTATATGTCAACACTTCAGATCAACAACACTCATAAAGAAATTCCAGGAAGCCATCTTTATTATTCTAAAGAAAACTAAAACATTTTTTAGAAAAAGAAGTATTAATGCCTCTCTCCCCCTAGACCGAAGATATGGTGCGTTCTCGGGCCATCAATAAATTAATACTGGGTTGTATGCTTCTTATGTAAACACTCTAGATCAATATCAATCAACATGCAATTTGAGGAATTTATTATTATTATTCTAAAGAAAACTAAACATTTTTAGAAAAAGAAAGATAAATGCTAAGTGATAAGAATGATCAAAATACTTATAGACTTTAAGATTAGAAATATCTCATACATGCTCACTAAGACCATATAAGCTATGAGGGTATAGATGGTCTAGAAACTTATAGGAAACAAGTCATCTCTGACTCATTTTTCAAAGACTTATTGTCATCCAAGGAATAAGGATAAATTTCACATTTTGAGTTCGTTAAATTTCTACAGTTACGGGTCCCACTTCTAGGATAGTAATATCCTAGATATAGTTTGAATTAGATAATAGGATCTAAGTTCAACTTACAGCTATTCTCTAATGACAAATGAATGATTGGCTTAACCATATATATGTGTACTCGGGGTCTTTATTTAAAAGTTGAGCCATATGCATAGTAATATGTTTAGTATGTCTCTCTTACCCAGCATTGCCCCGCTGCCAGCGAGCCTGTTCAGTACCCCAGGGGGTTTAACTTGGTACCATACAAGCATAGCCTCGCTGCCAGTGAGCCTGTTCAGTACCCTGACAGGTTTTCTTGTATTTACCGAACTTACTTATTTATGATTTTACTCAGCATGGACCCGCTGCCAGCAGGCCGGTTCAGTACCCCAGCAAGTTTGCCTTGTAATTATAATTATTTTTTAAAAATGTATGTGGAAGCCGGTTGGTACTAGAGTATATTAAGTCTGCTAAGCACATAACTACTCAAAATTTAAATTTAACCCATGAGTAGCATTATTTATAATAGCCTTGAATTATAATTCATGTCAAAAGAGAATAACCTAAAGTTTTCCTCTAGTCCCTAAGTCTATCTTCTTCATATAAAAGTTCAATAGTGTTCCTCCATAGGTATAAATATCACTTACTCTCATGCTACTATTTAGTAAAGATACTTAAATAACAAGCTTTGATGATGAGTCGAGGATGTACAAGTGACCTATAGGTATTAGATAGACTCAAAGTTATTCCCATGATGTTTAAAGTTGGCCTTTAGCAAATGTTCTAATGATTAGTTAGAAATATGCATGTATGAAGAAAAATAAGGATTTTTAAATTGTTTTGGTTTATCCATTAGCATTATCTTCTTCTTAATTCTTTTATTGAAAAATAGAGCAAAAAGCGAAGTTGCAGCAATTTCTAGCATAAACATGCAACTCTTTATTTATATAGACATTTTCCTATTCTACCTAAGAACAAAGAAAATATTTTTATTTAAGTATATGAGCTCTTCCAATGTAACCAAGTGCGAAGCAAGATGAAAAACATACCTATTTCCACATATGAAAAAGTCAAAGCAGTGATTACCTAAATGTGGAGAACCAACCGACTTATTTTCTTTTGTAACAGAAGGTGTTGAAGGAGGGAATGGTGTTGTGGTCTGGTTACCTCTTGGAACCAGTTTTCAATGTAGTCCCTGTACTCACCTTCCTTCATCATATCATACAGATCCTCTTCTCCTGGTTGAGCGGTTGTTTGAGCACATGACGGATCCGTTGTCATGTATGTCGAGAACTCTTCAATTTCAGGTAGCTCTCCTTCAGATATAATCCCCAATGTGCCATTTGCTTTTGTGGTTTCGCAAAGAAAATCCTTTTGTAGCTCTTGAGAACTTTGTTCGCCTTTCGTATCAGGAGAGGTTGATAAGCTCTTAATTAGTGTCAAAATGTTTCTTTTCTGAAAAGAAGATATGCCAGCTGCTGCTAGGATTTGAGAGAGTTCTATCATACTAATAGTCACCTTCGAATCCATGTCTTTGGTTGGTAGGTCTTGCTTCACACAAGGATTAGTGGTTGGGGTTCTTACTACACCCAAAAACATTATGTTTCTTTGAAGGACTATCTACTCCTAAAACAAATTTGCAAATTAAACACACCACACTTTTATGAAATAAAACATCTACATGAAATCAACTTGCGGAAAGTAAACACACTCAAATGTACAGAAAGAAAATCACACTTGCATAAGAGTAAATTGCAGGAAAGTAAACTACCTAATTTGCAGAATAAAAGCACACGTACATGAAATTAAACTATGGAAAAGTAAATTATCTATGCTTGCGGAAAGAAAAGTACACTTAACTACGGGAAAGTAAACTATCTACGTTTGCGAAAAGCACACCTAACTATGGGAAAGTAAACTATCTACGTTTGCGAAAAGAAAAGTACACCTAACTATGGAAAAGTAAACTATCTACGTTTGCGAAAAGTACACCTAACTATGGGAAAGTAAACTATCTACGTTTGTGGAAAGAAAAGTACACCTAACTATGGGAAAGTAAACTACCTATGTTTGCGAAGAGAAAAGTACACCGAAGGGAAATAAATCAAACTTTGCATAAAGTAAACATACTTGTGTGGAAAAGGAACAACAAGGCTTCGAGGCAACCCACTAAAGTGGATGCGTTAGGCTATTACACTACGGGAAATATGTAGTGAGGTTGTCTTTGTGTCTTACCGTTTACCCTCCCCCTTGCTGTGTAATGTAAAGGCAACCTATCTACCTACACTTCAACCCCTTTTGCACATCCCTGGCAACGACGCCAATAATGTCAGGAAAAATATATGTTAATAATTCGACATTAAATTGTCAACCCGAGGCTCGTAAGCTTCGAGGTACAAGCACTATATGTGTAGGGTCAAAGGTTAACCTAATCTAGTCTAACCTAATGCTGATAAACACACTTTAATTGTAAAACTAAACTATGAGCTATGAATATAAATTCTTTATTCCTATGTTAAATTGCAAAGTGTGTGCTAACCTATAGACTAATCTTAAGCTATGAACCAATTTCAAATATCTACTCTACATTATAATCTAACTGCAAATTATAGACTAAGTTTCAATTGCACGCCAAATAATTCTAAAAGTTTATGAATGGAAAACTAATTTAAACACACTTACAAACTAATTTTATAAACTCAATTTCAAACGGAGTAAAAGAACCTATTTAATTAACTAATAAAATAAATTTAGCACCTATCTAATTAATTCCACATCTAATTAACATTTAATTAAAATATCAAATTCAAAACAATCTATCTATGAAGACTTCAAAATCCCGGGTACCTATGCTAATTAAAACCACACCAACGAACTATAAATTACCGAAATAAAATCTATGATAAATCCGGATTTTAAAATAAAACTTAAATTACAAATTATAAAACAAAACCATTAAATTAATTATAAACTACAAACTACAAACTACAAATTGTAATCCATCTATAAACTAAATTGCAAGTCACCAACCTATGTTACAACTAATTTACAAAATAAATATAAACTAAAAACTACAAACTAAACATTTTAAATCAAACTCCCATCATTTAGAAATTAACACTAAATAATGAAACTTTCATTAAACTAAAATCTAAAGTGGATTAAAATAAACATTAATAAAAGCTTTGTGCTAAATGTATAAATATACTTTATCACTAATTCATCTACACTTCAATGCAGGGTATAAAATATTTCAAAACGCTTTAATGCAACGTAAATTAAATTCCTTCAAAACACAAAGCAAGGTATAATAGATTTATTTATTTATAAAATTCACACGATCTAATGCATACAACCACCTGCAGAGTGTTAAATGAGATTAATACATACGAGGAGTATATAAATTACAATGAATAATACTCTGTAAATAATGAGAAATTCAATCCACATAAAAAGAGCACTTTTGAAATAATTTTATGCCATTCAGACTTGTATTCAGATCTGCATTCGTACCTGCATTTAGACCTGCATTCGGACCTGCATTCAAACCTATGTTCAAACAATCAAGCTATCGGGACATAGGTAGTCTATACAATGATCCGGTTCAGGTGTTTCATTCAAAATAAACAGAGTTCATTTAGAACAGATCCACGATGTTGAACGAGACAAAAATCTAATATAAACTATATAAAATCTAATCTAAACTTGCAAGTGAACATGCACATGAAATCTAATATAAATCTGCAATCCAAAAATTAATTTAAAACTGTGTAGAACAAATCTGAAAACGAAATTGCAAAGAAAAAAAAAATAAAATAAATACAACCCACAGGATGGCCAACCCTGAGGATTCACACAAACAATTTGTACATGGAGTTGATTTACGGAAACCAATTCTTCATTGAAAAAAGAGACTGAACTACAAAATGATCAGCGTAATTTACAAAATCAGATCTTCACTATCTGATCATTGTCATTCTCAGCCATATGCATCTCTATTTATACAAGAAAACAATGAGCTGATGGATAGAATCAAATTCTGAAGCTCTTGCCCATTCAACAAATTATTAAATTGAGAAAACCATCCATAACCCTAATTCTGGAAAAATCATGTCTATTCGGGCACATTTTTCTCCATGTTTGTTAAGCAATTTTGAAAAATATCAATAGTTAGGAGTAAATGAGCCCATTTGAGAAGTGGGTTTTGAACCGTTTCTCCAGATTCTTTACAGTTTGCTCAAAATATGCTCCCGAAATATTCCTCCTGAAATGATGTCGGGAATGCGATTGGCAGTCCGAATGAACGTCTGATACCTTGCAACTGTAACTAGTTCATAATTGATGATGGGTTGTTGAATTGATTGCTGGTTGGAATTTATTATGTTGATACCTTCGTATGATCCATGTGTATGGATTCTCGAAACATCATTTTGTTAAAAGCATGAAACCTCCAGATATTTGAAAAAATCCACCTGATCGGCGTAATCTGCATAAAGCCAAAATGAAATGTAAGATGGCATGATGTTAATAAGACATAATTAAAAACCAACATAATACTCCATTGAATTTGATAACAAATTGGAATGTATGAGCGACATGTTTTAAATATTAAATAAATTAAAACCAACGCCATTCCAAATGAGTTTTAAGTTAAGTGGCATACAAATGAATGGATTTGCATATTATTATTTTAAACAATTATGATTTATAAGTGTTGTCTCCATTTTAAATTTAAACAACGAAATAATAATTAATCCTAATCTTTTTATTTAATTATTTGATTAAATTTAAAATAATTCTTGAATCATGATATTAATTTGCATGTGTAGGAATTACAGGACCAATGAGAAGTCAGAGAACAAAGGTAAGTTAGTTCATCATGGAATAGCCAATGAACAAATAATAAACATGCTCCAAAACATAATCAAACCAAGTGCGGAACTTAGTATCGGATGAAGGGTTGGATGGAGTACCGAAATACTTATCATTTGCACAATATTGCATTTAATACATCAAAAATATTAGGTTAGGCTTCTTTTACGTTTAATGGTTTAAATTGATAAAATAAAGTAAATGATAGCTTCATTAAACATAGATGTACTAAAGTATGGGTGCATGAGCTAGGAAAGTAGCGAAAATGAAGTCATGAAAATGGACAATTTTCAGAGCCCAACAATGATGCCATGCTTTTTCTTGATCTTTATGTACCTAGTGATGAAATCCTGCGACAAATCTATCTTCATCCAACTGGAATAACTGCGCCAATCTATCTTCAATAGCATCGATATCAAACATACATGTGAAAGCAACGATTCTTAAACTGGGGATAATATACTCCATGGGCATCACAACCTCTTGTCCATACACCAACTTGAAAGGTGTCTGACCTGTCAACCTTTTACATGTCGTTTTGTAGGCCCACAATATTGCAAGGATCCTTGGGTCCCAGTCATTGTGGTTCACATTACAGACTTTGGATAGTGCATGTTCCAGGATCTTATTGAAAGCTTTGGTAATTCCATTTTCTTGTGGATGATAGGAAGTACTCTTTTGATGATAAACTTGGAATTCTTCGGTAAGGGCATCTATGGTCTTATTAAAAAAATGTGCACCTTGATCGCTTAATAAAACTTGAGGACAACCAAACCTAGTGATAAAATTCTCAAACATAAATCTTGCAGCGGTCACAGTGGTGCAATCTCGTACTAGTGCTGCTTCAACCCACCGTGTAATATAATCTGTCGCAGTAATAATATACCTCGCACCCATCCTTTTCCATGGTGGGTTTATTGTTAAATTTTGAGCATTAATTCACAATACTCTAGGATCTTCACTGAGAGAATAACATATATAGTATATAAATGCATAACAATCACAATAAGCATGACAAGCATCACAAGAATCAAAAGCATGAGAGACAAGAGACACAGAGTTTCTGTGGGGAAAACCCTAAGGTGAAAAACCCCACAACTTCCTCAGAGATAGAGAGAGCAATGGCTCAACCAAAGTACAACCAAAATACACTGAGATAGTCTCCTAATAGCAGATGATCCTCCTCCTCACTAGTGCGCCACTTTCTGAGTGAGAGAAGTGTGACTTTATGAATGATCCAAATAGAGATCTCCCGATCTCTATTTATACTTAACCTGTTTGCCCAGTTACACTATGGGGACGACTTGTCTATCTAGATACATCCACAATATAATATATATTTTAGGGCCTACCCTACACATGGTGGTCTAATAACCCATCGGCAAGTACACACACTTGCGACACTTGTCAATCCACATGACGACACTTCCTTATAGAGGAATAACACATCTCTTATAAGGGTACAATAAATATATATATGAAATACATAGATGAAATACATTCTGAAGTTACATATACATCAAAACTCCCTCTTAACTAGGAAGGTATTTCTCGACATAGTTCTGCTAGACAAGTCTTCTTCTCGGGATCATCGTCATCATCATCATCACTGCTGCTGCTATCTCAACCAATCTCTGACTCTAATCGTCATAGGAAGTTCTACAAAGCTAGTCCTTTTTCATACTGGATGTAGGCCCACCACCTGCAGGTCTTCATCATCATTGGCCATACTGTGGAATCCTCAGGACTTATTACGTGCATAACAAAACCTGGCTGCAGCATCCCAGGCTATTACGAGCACACAACTCTACCTGTCGGATCTCCCAGGAGCACATTACATGTGACCCATCACAAAACCTAGTTGAAGCATCCCAGGCTGTTACGAGCACACAGCTCTACCTGTCGGATCTCCCAGGAGCACATTACATGTGTTCTCACCACAAAACCTGGCTGAAGCATCTGAGGCCTTTTTCATCCTGTCCAGATCTCCCAGGAGCAAATTACATGTGGTCCACCACAAAAACTGGCTGAAGCATCTGAGGCCTTTTTCATCCTGTCCAGATCTCCCAGTAGCAAATTACATGTGGTCATGGAAAACCTGGCTAAAGCATCTGAGGCCTTTTTCATCCTGTCCAGATCTCCCAGGAGCAAATTACATGCCATAGGACAAAACCTCGTAAGAGCATCTCAGGATGTTACGGTTACACAAATCCGACCTGAAGATCTCCCAGGGCACAAATTACATGTCCTCCCAGAGCAATGTCTCGAAAGAGCATCCCAGGCTGTTATGGGTACGCAACTCCGACCTATAGGATCTCCCAGACATGCTCATCTGCACAACCTGATCCACGGCCACAAAGTATCATCTGATACTCACCATACATCATCCTGATCGTCATCACTGCAACATCCTGCTACATGTCATCTAGAGAAGCTCGTCATCCACGATCACCCTGATCATACAATGCATCCATCTGATGCACACCAAGTATCTACCTGATACATATCATCATACATAGTGTATCCACCTGATACATAGATACATGATCCACACAATGTATCCATCAACATACATGATCTACCTGATCATACCTGATACATATCAATATACATGATCTACCTGATCATACAATGTATCCACCTGATACATATACAGATACATGGTCCAAGCATCCAACATGATGCATATACAAAATACATACAAATGATCCAACCGATCATATCCAACATCCAACATGATGCGTACATACATATAAATGATCCAACTGATCATATCCAGCATCCAACATGATGCGTACATACATATAAATGATCCAACTGATCATATCCAGCATCCAACATGATGCGTACATACATATAAATGATCCAACTGATCATATCCAGCATCCAACATGATGCGTACATACATATACATATAAATGATCGAACTGATCATACAAAGCAGAAACTAGAACATCATCCTGATGCTCATCATCCAGCGCTTACATCCACAGCCATGTGAAGGATCCTCCTTCCAACATGCTTGGAATGGCTTCAGCAAATGTGTCCATCACTTCTTCCTCGAAGTGTCCTCGATCTGAAGAACACCAAGCCTCTCCTTGAAGTACTCGAACTTCACCCTAGCTAGTGGCTTTGTCAACACATCTGCAATCTGCTCGTCTGTTGCAACATACAGGAGCTTCACAGTTCCTCTCTGCACCATATCCCTGATATAGTGATATTTTATCTCTATGTGTTTTGACCTATCATGAAACACTAGGTTCTCAGACAGCTTCACACAACTCTGGTTATCGCAGAAGATACCAGTAGCATCCAATGGGAGATCAAATAACTCAGACAGTAGCTTCCGTATCCATACTGCCTCACAACTAGCTGAACAGGCTGCAACATACTCTGCCTCAGCTGTACTCAGTGCTACATAGGACTGCTTCCTGCTAAACCAAGAGATCACACCTGATCCCATACTGAAGCAGCATCCAGATGTGATCTTCCTATCTGTAGCACTGCCAGCCCAATCTGAATCAACATAACCCTGCAGGTTAAACTTTTGATTCGCTTCATACTTGATCCCATAATCCACTGTACCCTTCAGGTACCTCAGAACATGCTTTACTGCAACCAGGTGAACACTCCTCGGATCCGTCAGGAACTGGCTCAATGTGTTCACAACAAAGCAAATATCTAGTCCCGTGTTCGTCAGGTACATCAAGGACCCAATCATCTGATGATACATAGAGACATCAACCGGCTCAGATGAAGCATCACATAGAAGCTTCAGATTCGATGCCATAGGTGTGGCCATGGCCTTGCAATCCATCATCCCGAATCTCTTCAGGATATCTACTGTGTACTTCCCTTGACCAAGGAAGATCCCACCTGCACTCTGCCACACCTCCATACCTAGGAAATAATGCATCATTCCCAAATCTTTCATATCGAATTCAGCAGCGAGCTTCCTCTTTGTATCACACCAAGTTCTGGGAGCTTGCTACAAGCCATACAAGGCTTTCTTCAATCTGCACACATGTGACTCCCTGTCAGGTCTTGGGACTGCATCCCAAACATCTTCTTCATGATCGACGGATCATGGCATTCCATTTCTTCATCCTAGATCCTGGGAACTTCAATATCTTCAATAAATATCTTTGTTGCTGGAACAAATGTTGTAGTCCTTCTTTTGTAGGTGAAGATATACGTTCTTTCCTACAAAACAAGTTAAATTGCATGATTAGAGACATCTCATAATTTTCAGAACAAATTCTTTACACATAAAGAAATATGTCATGCAGTCATGTAGTTATCTTAGCCAATGCTTCAATACAACATTTATCCATGTTCCACAACTTTCTAGATGCCTTCCAGTCTCTACCAGAACATTGTTAAGAGTTTGCACTACTCCAAACATGTTAGCAAAGAGGTTTCATTCTAGATAAGTAGCACTAGAATGTTGTACAGTGCCATAGGCCACCTACCCATCACATGCATATTAGTAGTATCCTGTTCATTAATGCAATCATTCTAATATGCACAATACATCTCCTAAGCATAATATTATTTAAACAAAAATAGGCAAGAAATGATAATTGAAATACTTATCTTTGTTTGTTTGTTGGGTGGACTCCCTCTGAGTCTTTGCTTCCTGGCAGGAGCTACTAAAGTAGCTTCTTCTACACCTTTCTGTTGTGGAATGTAGGAAGATGGTCAACTCCCTTTGAAAATCTGCATCCTTGCAGGAGCTGCTGGAGTGTGCTCCCTCTTGATCTTTGCTTCCTGGATTACCTGTCCTTGAACTTATATTCATCCTTGTTGACATCAATCTTCTTGAACCATGGAAAGTATAATCTGTAAGCCTTCGAGCTTTCACTGTAACCCACAAAAATACCCTTCTTTCCTGAAGGATCTAGTTTAGTCCTCTTTTCCTTTGGGACATGAGTGTATATTGGACAACCAAATATTCTGAGATGGCTGACTTTAGGTTTCTTACCAGAAAGGACCTCTTCTGGTATCTTGATGTCCAATATCTTGTGGGGTGTTCTCTTCTGCACATATACAGCTGTTCTAGCTGCTTCTGCCCATAGATGCATAGGTAGATCCTGGTCATGTAGCATTGCTCTTGCTGCTTCCATGATTGTTCTATTCTTCCTTTCTGCAACTCCATTATGTTGTGGATTGTAAGGAGCAGTCAACTCCCTCTTAATCCCTGAGTCACAACAAAGCTTCTTGAAGTCACCTGAGGTGAATTCTCCACCATTGCCAGATTTGAATGTTTTTATCTTCTTGTCAGTTTGATTCTCCATCAAGGTTTTGAATTCCTTGAACTTATCCAGTACCTCATCTTTGTTCTTCAAGAAGTAGACCCAAGTCTTCCTGGAGAAGTCATCAATAAATGAGACATAGTAAACATACCCACTTAGAGAACTGGATGACATAGGACCACATACATCTAAGTGGATGATTTCCAGGATATCCTTTGCCTTGCTTTCACTGCTTGGGAAAGCCTTCTTAATGTTCTTACCTTTTGCACATCCTTTGCAAACACCTTCATGTTTGGTCTTGATTTCAGGAAGACCCTCTACAGCCTTGCTTTCAATTGGAAGTGCCCTATAGTGCATATGAGCAAGTCTTCTATGCCAAAGTTCACTAGGCTCCATAGATTCATGCACCATGGCATGTTCAGGTTGTCCCTTCAATTTATACAAACCTCCCTCTTGCTCTCCAATCACTACTGCATCATCTATGGTCTTTTCCTTTGGCCACATTAGGACTTGGCCATCCACAAATGCAACCCTCATACCTTTTGCATCCAATGCAGAAATGGAGAGTAAGTTCTTCTTGAGCCCAGGTACATAAATGACTTCTTTCATCTTCAAAGATTTTCCAGAATCTAGGTTGTAGGAGGCTTCACCACTTCCTTTGATTGGGTATTGATAATCATCCCCAAGTTTCACCTTATGGGGTGATTCATGTTCAGATAGGTTCACAAAAGATTCCTTAAACCCAGTCATGTGTTTGGAAGCCCCACTATCAATTAACCAATCATTACAACCATGGGAGATAGTACCTATGAGAGTAGAGATCAGAACATACTCTTCTTCACTTGATGAGTCATCATTACTATCATCACTTTCTGCCCTAGCCTTCTTCTTGGGTGGTTCATCATCTTCGGCAGCATGAGCATGAAACCTTCTTTTGCTGCCCTTCTTCTTCTTGTTGAAGTTGTTGTTGTCCTTCTTGTTCTTGGGACAATTTATGGCAATATGTCATTTCTCGTTACAGGTGAAGCATATTCTTCTTTCTTTGAAGTGATGTGAAGATTTCTTGGAGTGAGATGGCTCTCTCTTGGACTTCCCTTTCTTGGTGTGAGCTGTGAGAGCTTGATCTTCATTCCCCATCTTTTCTTCTTGTGCCACAAGCCTTGCTCCTTCTTGTGAGCATTCTTCCCGTAGTATACTGAAGGAAATCAACTTCTTTCTTGCACAGATTCCTTGAATGAAGGAGTCCCATGACCTAGGTAAGCCATTCAGAGTGGTTATGACAACTTCACCATTCTCCACCATTTCATCCACTGCTTCTAGTTGTTCCTTGATCTGGGAGACCACTGAAAAATAAGATTGAATGGTTTCTCCATTCTGAAACTTTACTCCTTTCAATTGGTTCCACAGGGTCATCTTCCGATTTATGTTCTTCCCTTCAAATAGCTTGGTCAAAAAGTCAAACATCTCTTTGGGTGTCTTTAGAGAAGACACATGGGGTATGAGATGGTCTTTGATAGAATCAACAATGATTCTCTTTGCCTTGACCAAGTTCTTCTTATGCGATACTTTAGCCTCTTCATCCTCTGGGATAGGGATGTCTTCTTTTATATATGAGTCCAACTCATTCTCTTCCAGGATTAACCCAATCCTATACTTCCAAGCTCGGAAGTTATCAGCCCCTTCAAGCTTATCCTCAAGCTTGGTGTGGTGAGACATTTTAAAGAGTACTTCAAATGGAAATAGAAAAGATTTAGGTCTTACCACTTGAAATGCTGAAAACTGGATCTGGTCCCGGATTAGGGTTTGTTGAAAAAACCCTAAAAATTCAAAATGTGAATTTCAACTTTTTGAAAGGATAGAAAGATGCGCCTTGATGAGCTGATCAGCTTGGTGCATTCAGAATTGGAGATCAACGAAGTTTTACCCTTTAGATTTGACTTTTTGTCCTCTCGGGTTCACTAGGGAGAGCCCTGAATTAGGGTTTGAGTTTCCCGGAGATCTACCTAGCCAAAAATCTCGATCTAAAGCTCTAAACTTCGATTTTTGCAAGGAGCTTCCAGCTATGTCTTCAGATTTCAAAAATTCCTATTTTTATGGAAACCCTAATTTGTAGGGCCAAATCTGAAAATGCTCAGAATTGAATTCTGATTGGACAGATGTATTCGCCTTGATGATTAGAGTCAATCTACTATACTGATTTTCCAAAATATGTGGAGAGAAACCCAATAAACAAGAAGCTCATGTTTCCGTCACTGCAAAATGTCTTCTTCTCAGGTTAGCTTTGATACCATGTTAAATTTTGAGCATGAATTCACAATACTCTAGGATCTTCACTGAGAGAATAACATATACAGTATATCAATGCATAACAATCACAATAAGCATGAAAATCATCACAAGAATCAAAAGCATGAGAGACAAGAGACACAAAGTTTCCATGGGGAAAACCCTAAGGTGAAAAACCCCACAACTTCCTCAGAGATAGAGAGAGCAATGGCTCAACCAAAGTACAACCAAAATACACTAAGATAGTCTCCTAGTAGAATATGATCCTCCTCCTCACTAGTGCGCCACTTTCTGAGTGAGAGAAGTGTGACTTTCTAAATGATCCAAATAGAGATCTCCCGATCTCTATTTATACTTAATCTGTTTGCCCAGTTACACTATGGGGCCGACTTTTCTATCTAGATACATCCACAATATAATATATATTTCAGGGCTGACCCCACACATGGTGGTCTAATAACCCATCGGCAAGTACACACACTTGCGACACTTATCAATCCACATGACGACACTTCCTTATAGAGGAATAACACATCTCTTATAAGGGTACAATAAATATATATATGAAATACATAGATGAAATACTTTACGAAGTTACAGATACATCAACATTTATGGGTCCCACAAAATGAATATACCACTTTTCGAAGGCCTGCAACGTAACCTGAGATACCAATGGGATTTCATCTCTCCTCATGGTTTTCCAATTCTTTGACATACGTCACAGTTCTGGAAATATTCTTTAGCATATTTATGAAGGGTCGGCCACCATAACCCTTCTCTTAAGATATTTTGCGCTATATCTTTTCCTGCATGGTGGCCTCTTGCCACTCCGTCATGAGCCTCGACTAAGATAATTGGTTGCTCGTGCTCCAAAATAGAGTGATGCAATACTTCATCCGGTCCTAGCTTGTACAACTGACCGGTTATCAACTGGTATTCTACGGACCTAAAAACGAACTAATTCTTCTGGGTAGTCGTATATCCTTCTAGTGGTGCTCATGTAGACAAAAATGTTACAATATCTTGAAAATAGTCGTCAACCATTCTTATTGAAAAGATTTGTGCATATGGAATATTATCTTCTAAACTAGTCGGTTCTTCACCTGTCTCCAACCTCGACAGATGATCAGGGCCCGCATTCAACCTTCCGAGCTTAACAATGATCTCAAAATCATATTCCTGAAACAACAATAACCATAGAGATATCTACCCCCCCAATACTGACTCGTTGACCAGGTACTTCAAAGCAGAATGATATGTAAACAGATAGTGCCTAAATTTTGTAATGCATAAGCCATTGCAAGTCCTTCCCTTTCTGTCATAGTGTGATTTCTTTCTGCAGTGGACAACATCCTGCTAGCAAATGCAATAGGATGGTCGATATAACCTTCACTTGGTTAAGCAAGCATCACCCCTAGAGCGACAGATGAAGCATCAACATGGAAATGATATTCTTTTTTCCAATTAGGAAATACCAAAATAGATGTTGTAACCATTTTTCCTTCAAGATGTCGGGACTTTGCTGGAATTCTTTGTTACAATGGAAATTTGCATCGTTCTTAAATAATTTTTCCATCGACGTTGTAACCTGGGCATAGCATTTGATAAACTTCCTATAATATCTTGTGTGACCCAGAGTTTTTCTCAATTGTTGGACAGACGAGGGTGGGGGTAGATCAACTATAATAACAATCTTTGTAAGATCCACTGACAAGCCTTGCTTGCAAACTACATGTCCCAGTAGTATACCAAATGGAGCACAAAATATGCATTTCTTCAAATTCAAAGAAACTTGATAATTTCAACAATGTTCTAACATCAACCTCAAATTTTCAATATGATTCTTGAGGAGCCCATATTTTTTCCAATCATCAAAATATACTTCTAGAAACTTATGAATGAATTCCTTAAATGTAGCAACAACTATCCGTGAAAAACCTGCAGGGGCATTCTTTAGGCTGAAAGACATTACCGTATACTGGAAACAACCCCAATCTGTCGCAAATGTCATTTTATGTTGGTTCTCCTTAGCAATCTTGATTTGATGATACCCAAAAAATCGATTCGTGAAGGAGTAAGCTTCCTGACCTCCGACATTTTCAAGCACTTCATCCGTGAATGGAGTTGGAAAAGGATCATGTAGGAAAGCATCATTCAACTTCCTCAAGTTGACACAATCCTAATCTCCCCAGTCTTATTGTCTTGGACTACCATAGGAATGATGCATTTTTTATTCTTCGACAGGTTCAATGATACCTACATCAAGCATTCTGTCGAGATCTGCTCTAACTTTTTCCTTGTAAAGTGGATTCAATCTATATGGCCTTGCTTAATTGGCTTGGCGCCTCGTTTCAATGTGATCCATTTCACCCAAGTTTCTAGCAAAACCTTTCATTTATGAAAACTTAGTGGGAAACAAATCTTGAAATTAATGTAACAGGTTAGTCATTCTTCCCACCGTTTCATCATCCTAGTAATCTCCTATATTTGCAAACTTTGGATTTTCAGGAGAGCCTATATTTACCTTTTTAATCTTAGTGACTTCAAAAATTTGTCAGATGTAATATTAGGTCCCTTCAGATCACGAATTCCTTCAATTTCTAGAATATGAATATCCCTTGGATCATCATCCTCTAGTCCTCCGCTAATGTTGTAGTACTCCATCATTTCCTCCATTGTCGCAAGTTAAATACTGGTCCTAGAAGTTCTTCAATTCTTTTGCCTTGATAATCTGTAGAGTTGCATCTATTGTAGGAATTTCATCTTCATAGTTAAATTTCTGCTTGAAGCTCATTGCCGCATTGTCCCATTCTGCAGTTCCAACAATGCATACCAATTCCTTTATATAGTGTCAAGTGTATGAATAAACATATGTACCCACTCTTGCTTGGGTATATTCTACCAAATTGTAGTAGCTAAATGATCACCAGGGCTAGTCAACCCAATATATTTCTCACCAAGATAAGGAATCCCTTCACCAAAATGAATTTCTAAATATCTTCTGCATTGCAACCAACCAATTACATAGTGCTTATGAACAACCCAACATCTCACCTATGTTGCTTTTAGGGTGACATATAGGGCTAATAAGTGATGTTGCTCAGGTACTTTGTCTTCAAATTCAACAATAATTTTTTCCACATTAGGTAAACCTTCATAAGTAGGGATATCACATACCTCCTTCCCAACCCCGTGGAGTAATTTCGTCACACTAGCGCATCTCCTCATTGAAACTTCATGCAACCTATTCTGCCAGTTTTCCAGAGCTTCTCCAGAGTCAAAGGAACATAAACTAACACTCTACCAACTGAGCGTGCAATTTGTTATAAGATTTATATAGTCATTTATCCTGGATGACACATTATAAATGTTGTCTAGATCTTGAGCATCATAATATCCTTTAACTGGTTTGACATACCTATGTCCTTCCAGTGGATCTAGAGGTGCGACAACTCTGATTTCTTCATTTTCAAATGTTAAGATTCTATTCTTAAAGTTGATAATGGTATGATTCTGAATTGCCTAATCGATCCCCGATAGTGTGGGATACATATTAGTTTCAACGATAATCTCTATCGCTTCGAAGTCTACAAAATTTTACACTCCCTCCACTTTGACAGGTACCCCAGCCATTCTTCTGAATGGTATTACTTTCTATTTATTGGCCAACCATAACTGAATAGGTGACCATACTAGCTTTGGCTTACTGAATAGGTGACCATAAATTACACCATAAATTCTGAGGATTACTAAATAGGCGGCCATAAATTACAGTTGATGAAGTCGTTGAAACAAACAAGGAATTAGATGTAGAAGGAGAAATTGGTTCATTTGTTGATTGTGGCAGTGACTTGGATGAATCTCTTCTCACAAATTCAGATTCAAAAGTTGATCCTTTTGAAAACAAAGAACTAATCTATGCCCTAAATGAAATCAAGGAGCTCAAGAAGAAGAATGCATTGTGTTGTCACACTTTTACTTTGACCAGGGTTCAAACATTCAACATAACACCAAAAAACACCACAACCACAGATACTGGCCCGAAAGGGAGTTTAATCCCATTCGTTAACACCTACAAAGCAAATGAAGTCTGACCCAAAGTAACTTATATGGAAACTGTAGGAACCATATTTCTGCAGCACAGAAGGGGAATAGCTTGGCAGACAACCCGTTCATCATACAACCCATAACATTAACTATTCTAGAGCATGGACAAAATCAGAGCTTCAACACATTAGTCACTTCGACAGAACCCATAGCTTTTCCAGATTGATGTAACTTAGATTATATTTCGCATTCATATCATTTACATTTATCTTTATTATGCATTCATTTAAATATTCAATCAAAGGAAAGAAACACATATCACATCACATCACATCACATCACATCACACATCACATAAGAACACTGTGTTTAACGTGGAAACTCATCTTGGGTAAAACCTTGGAAGTGCTTGTCTTTTATTATGAGTCACATCCAAATAAGCACTTCAGTTATGACTTACAAATTTCTTCATGACTTACAAAGGATCTGTGCACAGAGCCTGCAGATCAGCAACTCGACTTCTTCAAAATAGCTCTAAGTTACATAGCATAATGCTTCATTACAAACCCAAAATATGCTCTTACAACATCAGCTGACAGTAGAAATGACAATAACCAAAACAAAAATTCTCCCTTATTACATATTTATAGGGCACACTTAGCTTGCCCCTCTCCCACTAACCCACTAACTTACTAATTGACTCATTAATACAATGTGGACCAATTCTAACTAACTGACTCAACTTCGACCATTTGACTTGATCAACATAATCGTTTTTCCTGATTTCTTGGCCGCTTCGTCAGAGTTGACCACTTTGTCGAACCACTTATGCCTTGCCTTTGTTCACACCAACAATATTTCCGCAAAAATGGTACCTCCAAAAAGCTAGGTCCAACACATTGCTAGAAGAAAATCATGAAAGCACCAAAGAGACCGAAAAGACTATTATCAATTTAAAGGCACAAGTGGAGGAGGAAAAACAAATTGGAGAAACCTTGAAAAGTCAACTAAAGAAGAAGGAATAAATATGTAAGAAGTAAGAAGCTGAAATTATCTCTCTAAGGAAGGAATTAAAATAGAAAGTTATTTAGCTAAGCACAAACTTGAAAGAATTATCTCTGTAAGGAAAGTTGAATAAAGTTTGACAAGGAAATTAAAAGAGAAGGATGAAATTTGTCAGGAACAAGAACTTGAGATTAGTTCTCTAAGAAAGGATTTGGAAATCACAGTCATCACAAACTTGAAGTTTGAAAAGAGTTCAACAATTCTAGGTGATATTATAAGTTGTCAAAGTCCCCATTTGATAAGACTAGTCTTAGGTATGACAACAATCAAAAGAGCATTGAAGAAGGAGAAATTTCCAAGCCGTCAGAAAAGAGAAGTATGCATATGTCCTTAAAAAAATTCAATCAAAGCAAAGACTACTTCAAAGAAAGTACACATGATCAACAAGAGTTAGACAAGCATAAATACATAAGAATTGCTCCAGCAAGAAGATCATTTACTCCTAGGTACCAAAGCATCTTTCTTTGGTTATTGTTATACTTGTAATCAGTTTGTTCATAAGGTAGTTAATTGTAGAGGAAATGTCTACTTGAATAGGAACCCTTATAAAGCATCATACATAAATTATAATTCTTTTGCACCTTTGCTGGATTATAATGTTGAGTGCTATAAATGCAACAATTATAGGCACATTGCAAAGTTTTGCAAGATTTGTACCATTGGAATTTCAAATAAAATCTTTTGTAAAAAATTCTACAAATGCAACAACTATGGACACATAGCATGTGATTGCACAATCAGCATGACATAATTTTCTAAGCAAGGACATACAAAATTATGGAAAATAAAATCCAAAGAGCAAAGCAAGAAAGAGTATGAGGACCTTGCTCATGAAAATGACAAAATTGCTCAAGTCAATAAAAGTAGAATACTAGGAGGATTTCCTAAGGAAGTTGAAGAAGCTATTATGGATAAGGAAGCTATAATAGAAACAATCATTATCTAGAATGAGCCAACACAGTCTGAAGAATATAAAGAGGAAGACACTAGTATTGTTGCAGAAAATCAGGTCAGATTTGATGGTGACACTAAGGATAGGGACACTACCCTTGATGTTGTAAAATATTTATTCGAAGAAAATGATGATGATCTTGTTTGTAATGTACCCACCCTTGGACCCAGTGCAAGGAAGGGAACTTGATGCCATTCTATGGGGCTTTTCATGAAATTCAGCCAAGTCATTAGATGCATACAGTTAAAAAATAATGTGTGTAGATGTAAATCAAACAAATATGCACAACGGAAATAAACTCATCCACACACATGTTTTCATATGCACTCAATATATCAATAAAATTCCTTAATTTAAACACTGTAGAGGTAAAACACATAGATATAAAACACTTATATTTGTTGTGCAATTGACCCACACAACTAGCTATGTCGCTGCAACGTTCCTCCCAACCATAGGTCTCTGCCCACCCTGTATTTTTTCAGCACTCAGAGACCACCCCCGAGCTGGGCATGATATTTACAAGGAAAAGGGAACTCTCAAGCTCAGCTCAGCCAAAGCAATGGATACCCATCTCAACCCCAACATTCTCTTGCACACCAAACTCAGGTATGGGCTTTGGAACACACTTTCAGCAGTGGGACTTAGGAACTAGATGGATAGGGGTTTTCCCAAAAACGTGGGTACACTAAAAAACGGATTATGGGAAGAGGGAATCAATCCCAGGGAAGAAAACCGATTTCTCCCACATATGTATGAGCATTCAGTGGGCCAAATGGCCTCAATAAAACCCCAAATCATTTCCCCCTTCTTCCCCACTGTTAGCCACAACAAAAACGCCCTTCCCAGCTAGGATAATGAAGGAAAACACAGCAAACCCTGGAGAAAAATGCCTAGGTAACTCTCCACTCGTGAGGGAGCAAGACTGATGGTTGAATGATGGCTTGGGGGCAATTTTGTGGCTCTTTTCTTGCCCAAGAAGCCAAACATGAAATTCTAGGAAGGGTGGCTTGCCCATACTCGAATTTGGACAGCCATACCTCTCCTTTCCCCAAGGCATTAACTACCCCAACCAACTCTTGGGAGGGTAAATGATTAGGTACAAAAGTCAGCATGGGTAGTTGAGGGTTCATGGGTTCTCTCATTGACACTTGGCTTGACTTGATTGGATCAAGGGTTGAATATTTCCCTCCCAATTTCCTTGTAACATCATGCCCCCATCTTTTGTTGCATTGCATAGCTAGTTGTGGGATTTTATATTAAAATGCATATTTACAATTCCCATGGTTCACTAGCACATGGGTAGCATAATATCAAATACTTGCCTCTTCTAGATAGAGCGTTCACTAGCGGGGCCTTGGCCTTGAGCTCCACGCTAGGAATCATACATAATATGCATACATTATTTACATTATAGACCAAAATATTACAAGGGTCAAAATGGGGGACATTACATTGTTGCATAGTAGCATCATACATTATTTTGAATATTTTGGCATTGAGACCCCCAATAACATGAATGATTTGAGGGGGATTTTATGCAATAGTCTATGAAGGATAGATATTTCTAGATCAAAGAGAAGAATGTATAAGCCATGAAGCAACTGAAGTAGACAATTTTGTAGAAGAAGCAAACATCAAAGAGTAGCCATTGCCCAAGTTAAACAAGCAAAAGAAGAACAAGAAGAACAAGAACTTGAGTATTAAGGAGACATATGTTGGGTATTTGTCTAAGCAATATATGTTGTTCTAAACAGCTTGTGATTAAGAGAATTCAATATCATATTCTCTTCTAAAGATTGTGATATGAAAGTTGTAGAACCTCAAGCAATGTTTTTATTTTCAAATTCAAGATGTTTAGTTTAAAGAAAATCCTATGCCAATTAGAGCAAGCCTCTAGGGCTTGGAGTTCGAGATTGATGAATTCCTGCAGCAGCAAAGTTGCAGAAGAAATGTGACATTCAACATCCCTGTGATTGAAGTCAAATATTTCAACATTTGGCATCTTATTGGAAGATAGCTAAGTATAGTGTTCTTTGTAGACATGTTTTTTTTGAAATTTTTTCCTGATAGTTTGTTCCAGGGCTTGCAGAAGGATTTGTGAAGTTTTTCTTTTTCTCCAGTTGGTATCCAATGATTGGATTCATAGCAGTACTGTAGATTTATGAAATTTATGAACAACATTATGGGATCTCTATAGTACATGTAACAATCTCTAAAATATGATTATCATGACAGCCAGCTATGACTCATAAGACCTTGAAGAATATAATACTATTGTGGCAGCTCTTTGTGACACCTCCTCAAACCAACATTTACACCTGCAAGCACAATATATCAATAAGAACACAAACACTAGGTATGATACATGGACAAGACCTAATATGAGGAGTGTTTGCTTGTCTTAAGATATATTATGGTGGTTGAGAGTATATGAAACATAAGATCAGTTCAAAGATGATAACTTTAAACTCAAAAGAAGCTTCTCCAATACTCTAATGCTTGACTTCAACAAATATTGTGATACCTAAATTGCACAAGCTTCACTAAAGTTGGAAGCATGGTGAAGAACATAAGTATCAAATAATGGGATGATGATATTACTATCGTCATATGTTGTCCTAAGTAGATTGATTACATTAGTTTAGCAGTCAAACAAGGAGGAATGGTTAAGATGAAAGTCATGAAATTTGTCAAGACTTGAAGAAAGTTACTTGCCATGATCTTTTGTTGTGTTGGTGAAAAATTTGTAGCAGCTTTGATTATGAAACAATGGCATTGAAACATTGTTTCTTTGACACAAATTTAAAGCATGTCTTGATGGAGATTTGAAGAAGTCTTGATGTGGACATGATTGAGTTTTGTTGCAGACTTATGCCTAGTCTTTGGCGCACCTTATTGAAGAGTTGTGGACATAATTGACACACATTTCTAGTAAGTGGATAGAATTGAAGACAGTTTTGGAAGGATGTGTTGATGCAAATTTGAAGTGATTTTCTAAAGTGATTGAAGAATCCTATAGGTAGGTGTTTATGAAGTTTGGCAAGAAGCAAGAAACTTTGACAAGCCAATAGATGTTAAAGGAAGTAGAAACCAAAGCAATGTAAAGTAGTAATATGGTTCCAAATATTCAAGAATCCATATTGCTTTTAGTTTGGAGAATGAGTATTGAGGCATCCTATTAATGATATTATGTGGTACCTCATGGTTCCCTTTTCAACAACATAGCTAAAAGAAGTTGAGTATCAAAACATTTAAATTACCACAGAAGGGAATATTATGAACATGGAGAGAAAGCAATCAAAAGAGGAAAATTATTGACAAGAAGAATTGAAGAAGATAAAGAAGACTAAAGGGGAGGAGTAAGGCAATAAAAAATAAGTGTAGAAAATGATGAAGGTCAAGAAGCATGAAGATAGGGGGAGTTACCTTAGCAAGTTACTTTAAAGACATGAATGTACGATCAAAGGGGAGGTATTGTTAGAAAGAAAAGATGTTCACAAAAAGATATTTATAATCAAGGAGAGCATCTCTTTATCATTAATGTCAAAGGGGGAGAGATTAGAAGTGTTGTGGTGTTGCCATCAATGAAAAATGGTAAGATTGTTGAAGTGTTGTCATTGATGTCAAGATTGTGTCATTAATGTCAAAGGGGGAGAGATTAGAAGTGTTGTGGTGTTCCCATCAATGAAAAATGGTAAGATTGTTGAAGTGTTGTCATTGATGTCAAGATTGTGTCATTAATGTCAAGTTATCAAAAGTGTGAAAGCCATAATTGAGAAAGAATGTGGCTACAAGATTTCCCTAGCTACCGGAATTTTGAAAAGAGCATTATTGAAACTTATGCCCGTAGTTGCCAAGTAAAATGCCTGTAGCAGCCAAGTAAAATGACCACTACTACCTGAATTCCGAAAAGAGAAATTTAGAAATGCCCTCAACCACCAAATAAAATGCCGGCAACAACCAAGTAAAATTCCCACGACAAGCTTAAGGAAATGTGCACCTGGCCATTAAAAATGCCCTCAAGATACAGACTATCCATGGTAAAATGCTCGCAATAGTATATCACTAATATTTCTGCAGGTTGCTTGACAAAATGATCACAAGCCTGATCAATATGCTTGCATTTAAAGAAGAAAAATTCCTGCAGGGCTGTTTGACAATATGCTCGCACTTGGAGAAGAAATGCTCTCAATAGGCCATAAAAAAATGCCCACACTTGGAGAAGAAATGCCCCCAACTAGGTAAAAGGATATGCCCGCACTATCAAGAAAAAGCAAACCAAACATTGAAAGAAAATGCCTGCCAAGGTCGTGAAATGCCTACAAATCTAATAAAAAATGCTCACAAAACTTGATCAAAATGCTCGCATAGGTTAAGTAATATGCCCACTAAGAAAAAAAACAAAATATGGTTACAGGCTCTAGAAAATGCACGCAACCACTACCGAAATTTTAGACTATGCTACCAGAATTGAAGACAGTATGCCCATAGGCTCTAGAAAATGCACGTAGCTGCTACCGAAACTGCAGAACAATGGTACCAACTATCGGAACTACAGGCAGTGCTATCGACTATTGGATCTGTAGACAATGCTTGTTGGGATCCTAAAACCGTCTCTTTCTTTTACTATACTACACCATTTTGGCATCACATTTTCTAATACATTTACCTTTAAATGTATAATGTATTATATGTGGTTTTGTTGATAATGAGCTCATTATTGCTTCAACACTTAATCCATTATATGTATTATATGTGGTTTTGTATTATATGTATTATATGTTGGTTTTGTTGAAAACTTACCTCGGTGGAGAGGGCAACAATCTTTCCTCCCAACCACCCAAGCTACAACCAATAAACATACATTAAATATATTATTGTATATAAAGTTACCATTATAATTCTTTTATGATTAATAAAATCTTATTTGTGAAAATTTTAATTGTTCACTTTATTCTCTTTGGAGGTACTAAGAGCTTATTGGGAACGAGAACAAAAAAGTTCAATTATAAAAAAATGTCATCTGACTATAGGAGTAATAATGCCAAAGACGGAATCGCAAGGATGAAGATTAGCTGCAATGACGACGGAATCGCAAGGATGAAGATTAGCTGCAATGAGTCAGTTGCCTGTAATGCCACGCTCTCTATGATCATGTTAACCAAGTAATTAGCAAATATTTGAGGCAGTGTTCTGGGTGTTATTGCTGCAATAATAAGGAGTTTCAAGAAACAATTTTCTGTTATCGCCAAATCGAATCTCGAGATCTCAGCAAAGACTGCCAGGAAGGCTTGTCACCGTTCAAAAGAAGAAGTCACCAAGCTATGAGATCTGCAATAAACCTGCCACGTTATTAAGGGATCTCTTAATACATAAAGCCAAGATTTTGTGGAGGTTAGGCGCTATCAAATGAAGATAAGCCTCTATAACCATATATCTTCTTCAACGAATCGATGCACCGACATTTATTTTTGGTTTTAATTACACCATTCAACGGGTGCATCTACTGGGAGCATTTGAAGGAGGTGCCCTTCAAAACTGTGAACGGCTCACTTAGGTGGCATGAGGATGAGCTCGAACACTCCTATTTTGAGCGATTAGATATTCCAAACTCGTTTTCCCTTAATTAAACCCATTAAGCAGAATCCTTAATTAATGTGTATTTTGTTAATTTGTGTAGTTTGTTAAAAAAAAATTGTAATTTGTTAATTTGTCTTTTTGTATTCAAATTTTAAATGTATTGTATTTTGTCACATTTATAAGGTTGCGTTGTGAGTGAGGAATGGCTAGAATTTAGTTTGATTTAGTTTTTATTTTATTTTATTTGTGTTAGTTTAAAAATTCACATCTTTGTACTTAGTCTCCTATTTTGTTTATGTCATTTATCATATTGAAGTGTGTTTTTGTTAGCAATAGATTAGGTTAGATAGACTAGGTTAGGTTAGACTTTGATCCTGCACATACAGTGTTGGCATCTCGAAGCTTACGAGTTTTGGTCGACAATTTAACTATCGAACTAAACATCGTATATTTTTAGCAACAGTGCTACCAGAATTCCTGTAGGTTGCGAATCAGTTGTATTGGACATTTTTGTTGAAAGTGA
Organism: Larix kaempferi; assembly: GCA_027924585.1. Classification (NCBI taxonomy): domain Eukaryota; kingdom Viridiplantae; phylum Streptophyta; class Pinopsida; order Pinales; family Pinaceae; genus Larix; species Larix kaempferi. The sequence continues at coordinate 17,199,511 of BSBM01000012.1, forward strand.
GGATGTGGATTGTGCCCAATGATGAATATTGGCTTACACAATGAATATGATATGAATATTATGATTTAAAGAAGGTTAAAATTTCCATGAATGAGTTGAAATCCAATTTGATTGCAATGGGGTGAAGTGCCCATGTTTTGTGGTATACTACCCATGAAATGGTCTCACAGTGTAGGTTGGCCTCGCCAGCTAATGCCCCAGGTGAAAATTAGCATGTCGATTCAGTTAACTAAAAATACCCAAGAGTAACAAGTGGGTCCACACTATGCAAAAACAAAGTGTATAAATACAAGTGAGCAAAACACATTTGTGTGTGAAGTGCGTGTGAAGATGGAGCTCTGAGGCAACGACATTTTGGGGCACTATTGTTTGCAAAGAAGGAAATTTTGTGAAAAAGCATGAAGTCTGCAAATGATACTTTTACTATACATGATTCTGGGTTAATAACACTGATGAAGACAAAGTTTGGTAGAGAATTTGAGAGCTAATATTCTAAATGGAATTAATTAGTGAATGACTGAGCTAAGCCATAATATTTTGATTTGAGTCAAATTAAGCCTCATGAATTTTCCAGAAGTGTTATTATGGAAGTGCAACATTATTACAGGAAGTGCAATGAAGTGTTATTATGGGAAGTGCAGTGAAGTTTTATTACGAGAAGTATTGTTACATAAACTACAGGAAGTAGTGTTACAAGAATGATAAAGAATCCGTGTACCACACCACGTGCAAAGGATTACAAGAATTGTAGTTAGCTACATGAATAAGGTTTTGGTGTCACAAGGATTGATGATATCAACACCGACTATGAACTGAGAGATAAGTCACATATGCACAAATAGAGAGTGAACAAAGAGCTGATAAAGAACAGATTGAAGACTATGAACATGACTAATTTGAATAGGAGTCTACTTGCATGTATACAACGGATTAAATATAACATGTAGGTGGGTGCCTACGCAATCTTTGCTGAGTTGGTGCTCAGCCAAGGAGATTGGTGTCTCCAACAAGTTGGTGATTGCAAACATTGTAATAGCAGGTTGGTGCTCTACTCACGGGGTTGGTTCCTCCTTCAAGTTGGTGTGTGTAAATCAGGGGGTTGGAGCCTCCTTCAAGTTGGTGCTTGTAAATCAGGGATTGGTGTTCCTAACAAGTTGAAGTTCCTAACAAGTTGAAGACTGTCAAGATTGTAATTATTGTTTAATGTAAGAAAATATTTTCGTGGTTTTCTCCCTTATTAGGTTTCCACGTAAAATATATGTGTAATATGCTTTGGTATTAATTTCTGCTGATATGATTGATTATGTGATAAGTTGAAAAAGTAATTGATAATAAAATATGTCCAATACTGATTCACCCCCCCTCTCAGTATTGGTGAATATTACAACACTCATCCCATATGCATTGATGTTTGAAGCTGTACATTTTCAAGCACAATCATCTTGTTGACTATCTCTGTCTATCCATTGGTTTGGGGGTGGAAGGTAGTTTATTTGGTTAGCTTGGTGTCCATCATTGACCATAGGGGGACCAAAAAGTACTTAGCAATTTGATGTCTCGATTTGAAATAATATTCCATGGGAGGCCAAAATGAACCCAAACATGCTTGAAGAAGAGCTTAGTAGTGGTGTTTGTTGTGATGCTTTTCATACAAAGAGTTAAAATTGTCATCTCAGAGAACCGATCAACAACCATAAATACATAGTCATTGCCATGAGTGGTTGAAGGTAGGTCGAACATGTAATTCATTGAGATAGACTCCTAATATTTTTTTGAGGTAGGCAAAGGAGTGTACAACCCTTGCTTCTTGATGTGAGGTTTGGTAATGGCACATGCGATACATGATCTGATATACCTATTGACATATTGTCATAGCTTTGGCTAGTAGAAGTACTTTTGTAATACTACACTGTCTTCACTACGCCGAAGTGCCTTGCCACTATATTGTAATGCACCTCCCAAATCAACTTCTCACACTCGCTTGAAGGAACAAAAAGGTATCCTGAATGGCATAAAAGTTCATTTTGGAGATGAAAGTTTGAGTTTGGTCTTCCTGCATGCAATATCTGAAATGTAATATTAAAGTCAAGGTTGCTATCATACAATTGGGGCCATTCAAATATCTCATGTCCATAAGAGTTGATCATGGTAGTTAGCGTGACAACCAGAGGTCAATTAATGCAATATGCAACTCAATTTGTATTATCCTTCTTGTACTTGATGTTCAAGTGGAACTATTGCAAGTATGTGGACCACTTTTGATGTCGATCATTCTATAACTTTTCCTACATCTGCATGAATTGTAGGCGCTTGTGATCAATTGTTGTGAACATAAATGTATTAATAATCATAAATACACATCATAATATAATAACAATAATAATAAGGAATAACTAAAGGGAATGTCTAAAATATGCGTCTATTAAAGTGTGTGACCATTCAATATATGTTTATACACAACGCCACATGCTATTGCATATTCTCATATCTATTTTTTATTCGATATATATTTTTATTACTTTTCCTCTATATATTACTCTTCTTTGTCCTACTTATGTTGGATGTTTATTCAATAAATGAATTGTTATTCATTTCATTAGTACCAGAGATAAGTCTAATTCCACCCTTGGCCAAATTTTTTAGATTAGTTTCTTTGAATAATCAAGTTTTTTACCACATTAAGGATTTTGCTACTAAAAATTCAGAATTCTTGTAAACAAAATACTCTGCTACAAAGATTATTTTAAAAGAACATTGGAACCAGAATATCAAGAAGTTGAATTACAGACATAATTTTGAGGGAAGCAAATAAATATTGTTTGAAGAAAATAAAAATATGTCCATAATGATCAAAGATTCTTATAGAGGGGGTGAATTTGTAATTCATAATTTATTCACAACTGCAAGTGAAATCTACAACACTAAGAATGTGTGTACAAAGGGTTCCAATGTAAACAATGCAATCATTGATACATTCATAGTGCCATCACCAATTTGAGTGCTTTGTTAAGTAAATATATCTATAAAGAAATATTTGGGAACTGCCATTGAAGCGATCTATTGTGATATTTATGCCAAGAAAGCGTAGACAAGTCACAATCCCCCCCCCCCCCCCAAATAGTCGCCACTTTGCTATCTAGCCGTTATCTAGGGAGATTTATCTGCTGCCAAAATACTAGTGTCAAGGGTCGAAGGAGGTTGTTATCACTTTGAGTCACCATCAAGAAATTAAATATTATATATCTAGAATCAATTGCCATAATACTGTTGGAAATATTATTGTGATTAATGTCAAAGACATGGAGAGACTACAGATTGGTATTGCAAGATGAAAATTGTTAAAAATATCTTATAGTGATTGCCCTCCCCCTCTCTCAGTATAACCATAAGTCCAACATGGAGGTGATTTTACATCTAATGAATTTGAAGAATTATGTAAAACTCATGGAATAAGAAGACAATATTCAACAACAAGAACTCCTCAGCAAATGGAGTGGTTGAAAGAAAAAATAGACATGTGCAGGATATTTCTAGGACAATGTTGAATGAAGCAAGGTTGTCAGACATATTTTGGAGAGAAGTAGTGTATACTGTAGTTTACATTTTGAATCAAGGGAAAACCAGAGTTAACAATGATAAGACACCCTATGAATTGTGGAAAGGAAAACCAACATCTGTCAAACATTTCATAATATTTGGAAGCAAGTGTTATATCAAGAGAGATGATGAGGATCTTGGCAAGTTTGATTCAAGGGTAGCTGAAGGAAATTTTCTTGGTTATTCACCAAGAAACAAAGCCTAGATATGTTATAACAAAAGATTGCAAACAAATATTGAAAGTATAAATCTCAGAATAGATGAAGCAAGGCCTCAGGAAAACAAACAACACGTAGAAGGAATGTGATGTAGTAGAGAAGAAGAAGAAAAAAAAGAAGAGGAAATGGAAACATAATGCCAATATACACAATCCCCATCAAGGTTTGTGAAAAATAACCATTCAGAAGACTTAATTCTTAGTGACAAAAATGAAGGAACACAAACTAGGAGAAAATTGGCAAGCATTTTTTAACAAGTCAATCTTTCCTTATTGTCCAAAATAGAACCTAAAAACTTTATAGAAGCAAGTAAAGATGAGAGTTGGATTGCTGCTATGAATAAAGAATTGGATCAAATTGAGAATAACCAAGCTTGGGAACTTGTCCCAAGACCTAAAGACAAAAATGTGATTGGAACAAAGTGGGTCTTCAGAAATAAGTGAAATGAAGATGGAAAAGTTGTTAAAAAAGGAAAGATTGGTCTGTAAGGGATATGCTCAAGTTGAAGGAATTGAATTTGAAGAAACCTTTGATCTCATGGCTAGACTAGAATTCGTTAGAATGTTTTTAGCATTCACATGCTATAAGAATTTTAAGGTTTACCAAATGGATGTCAAGTGAGCATTCCTAAATGGAAACCTATAATAAGAAGTGTACATTGAGCAACCTGAGGGATTTCAACTAACAAAAAACAAAGACTATGTGTGCTGACTGAAGGAAGCACTCTATGGTCTAAAGTAAGCTCCTAGAGGACGGTATTCACGACTTCACAAATACCTACAACAATAAGGTTTCAAAAGAGGAGTTGCAGACAATAATCTCTACATCAAGTTTGAAAATGAAATATGATTATTATTGTGGTTTATGTAGATGAAATCATTTTTGGAAGTGATATTGATGATTGAAGTCAAAAGTTTGTAGAAGAGATGCAATTTGTTTTTGATATGTCTATGTTGGGAGAGTTGTCATTCTTCCTTGGTCTACATATTTCCAAATCTAAAGAAGGAATACTCATTTCTCAAACTAAATATATTAAATAAATGTTGAAAAACTTCATAATGGAAGATTGCAAATACATCAACACCCCAATGATTACAGGCTGCAAATTGAGCAAAGATGATGAATCATTGGAAGAAAATCGAACGTAGTACAAGTCAATGATTGGTAGCTTACTATATGTGACAACATCAAGGCCAGATGTTATGTAGGCAGTAGGATTGGTTGCAAGATTTCAGTCTACGCCAAAGGAGACACATGTTCAAGTAGTAAAAATAATCTTTAGATATCTAAAACGCACTTTGGACTTTGGTATCCAAAAGGTGAGAATTTTACTTTGAAAACATATATTGCTGTAGATTGGGCACATAATATTGATGACATAAAAAGTACAAGTGGAAGAGAATTCTTGTTGGGTAACTATTTAGTATCTTGGTTGAGCAAAAAAAATCTTCAATTTCTTTGTCTACAATAGAATTTGAATACACCGCAGCAGTATATTGTTGCACTCAATTTCTCTGGATGAAGCAAACATTGCAAGAAATTAACATAGAATACAAACATCCAATATCCTTACTGTGTGACAACACTAGTGCCATAAACATCTCCAAGAACCTTGTTATGCACCAAAAAAACACACATTCCAATCAAGTATCATTCTCTAAGGGAACAAGTTTCAGAACATATTGTTAAGTTGGAATATATTACTACTAAGGAACAAATTTCGGATATATTTACAAAAACCCTACCCAGAGATACATTTGAACATATATGATAAAACTTGGGGGTAGTTTCTATCCCTAAATGGATACACTAGATCAAATTGTAGGCAAGGGGAGTATCTACGAGTTTGTTGCAGAATTGTCTAAAGGTTGCCATCAATGACAAAGGGGGAGATTATTAGCAATATTGTTGTCAAAGGAAAGGAAATATTATTGTCATTGATGTCAAGGGGAAGTAAATATTGTTGTCTCTGATGTCAAAGATTTGTTGATATTACATATGTCCAATATGAAGATGAAAGATGACCTTAATAGGAATGCCCAATATAGATAAAAGATGATCTTGACATGATGCCCAAATGAAGATATTGATGTGCCCCCACAAGTAATGATGATGCCCAAGTGAATATATTGATGTGCCCCCACTTCAAAGACATGTAATGATGATTCTCAATTGAAGATATTGATGTACACCTCACTTACCCACTTTTGGAGGAAAAAAAACCAAATGAATATGAAGATTGTTGGAAATATTGTGTCATGATGCCCAGTTTGAATACCCTATATTTGAAGGCATTTTTACTCTATATGCTAGCTCAAATTTCAGTATAGTTTACATGGTTGGAAATCATATTCCACAACCTTTCCAATGGTACATGGAACTCTCTCTAAATCCATAGGAATGAGGAGATATTAAAGGATTTGTAAAGTCAACCTAGCTAGAATTTTGGTCAGCCCTGTTAGGATATTGAACAATGTTATGACAACCCAAAAAGTGATTTAAGAAGAGTATAAATAATAGGAGCACTTCCTCATTTGTTCACTCATTAAACAAAGACATGGAGATCTCATAGGAGAGGTTCACTAATGGAAAGGGTTGCCACATTTTAAGAACAGGATGAGCAAAGATTGAACAACATTCCAAAGGAGAATATTTTTAGGCCATCTTGGAATTTTTGCTATAATTTTTTTTGGGGACGTTTCAGATTATGCCACTTGGAGGAAATGTAGAGGAGATATTGAGGTACCTATAGTTCAAGTTTTAGATGTTGGTTCGCTATATTTTAGGAGATATGTCCTCGAGAATTTAGGGTTTCTAAATGATCCTGAAATCAACTTCAAACATGTCAAGTTGACATTTTCTCTATAGATTTTGTTTTAGGAAGTTTTAGATAGTGAACCTTGGAGGCTATGAAGTATAGATCTTGAAGTACTTGGGGTACAAGTTTTAGATACTGATTTGCTATGGTTTTAGAGATATTCCCTATAGAAGGAAAGGTTTTTGTATAGTATGAAGTAGATCAAAGGAAGATTATGAAGCAGATCAAAGGTAGATCAGAGGTAGAATATGAAGCAAATTAGAGGCAGATTATGAAGCAGATCAGAGGCAGATTATGAAGCAGATAAAAGGTAGATTATGGAGATGATCTGAGGCTTATTGTGTAACAGATTAAAGTTTATTATGACATTATCTTTGAGGTGATTATGCAAGTAATATTGTACCTGATTCTTTAGTAGGTTGGTACCTACATATTACTAAGTTGGTGCTCAATTGAGGATATTGGTGTCTCAAGTAGGTTGGTGCCTACATATTACTAATTTGGTGCTCAATTGAGGAGATTGGTGTCTCCAGTAGGTTGGTGCTTACATATACATATTTTTGAGTTAGTGCTCATTTGAAGGGGTTGTTGTCTCTAGTAGATTGGTTCATACAAACATTATAATAGTAGGTTGGTGCCTAAATGAATTTACGATGATAAGCTTTTGTGGTTTTCTCTCGAAAGGGTTTTGATGTTAAATTCTATGTATTGTGATTTGAGTTTATGTGTATTTAATTTTTTGAATTTATTGAATAAGTGATGAATGTTTAAAGTGAGAAAAAGTATATGATATTGATTCAACCCCCCCCTAGTATAAGCATAAGTTCAACAATTGGTGTCAGAGTAGGTTCCTTCAAAATAACTTAACCACTAGAAGGAATATCTTGAGCACATATGGCTTGTGAGGAATTTGGTTTCAGGATAGACATAACACCTTTGTTCAATGGAACAAACTATCTATTCTAGAGGATAAAAATGAAGACATATTTGATGGTCCTTGGTTTTGATATATGGGAATCAATCACAACAATGTTGAAATTTGGTTTTCATTGATGTCAACTGATGTCAAAGAGGATTCAGTATTCCTATGCTAGTTTAAAGAAGTATATGAAAGCCACTTTGAAGGAATCTAGTTTGAATAAATACATAAGAAGTACATCCAGATTACAAAAGTATATCCAGAAGTACATCAAGTATATCCAATTTGAAGATGTACATTAGGAATACATTCAGTAAATAAGGTACAAGTGCAGGTCTCAAGTCCACCCAATCATACTAAGGTGCTGACGGGAATGACCACAGCTCGTCCAACCCGCACCTTCCCAGGAAATAGGGTGATTCCTGAAGTCGAACCCCTAGACTTAGATGAAAACCAGCTAGGTCCTTCTCAATGGCGGCCCTTCTCTCCAAAATGAGCTTTCCGCAACCTTCTGACGGTTAGGACTGACCTTCCGCAACAATATTGCGGAAACAACTTCCTTCCGCAATTACAGTGCCTTCCGCAATCACCTTCTCACAACATGACTTCCGCAACTTCCTTTCCACACGCTCCTTTCCACAGCCTGTAGATTGTGGATTGCAGGTGCATCTTTTGTGTTTTCTTAAAAGATATTTCCGCAAAGACTCTTCCGCAATGCAGTTTCCGCAACTCTAGACATTAACTCCCAGGTTCTTTCCTTCCGCGGAACGCGATATCGACCGTCGATCTTTTGCAGATGGGATCTCATCCGTTGATCTGAGATCAATGCGAAACACTTCACCTTAGCTTGCGGAGATGCTAACTCCGGTGCATGTTCACTTGATCAACTCTTTCCCCGCCGTTGATCTTTCTCTCGGCTTGGATTTGAGCCTTCCAACCTCTGTTGTTTGAATCGGCTGTGACTCTGCGATTTTCTCGTGGATTGATCAAAGAATTGATTAATCCAACTCAGTCTTCGTTCGAATCTTGATGGAAGATAAATATGATAAGAAATTATCTCTACTACATATTAATGGTTTGTTTACAAAGGACTTGGGTGTTCTTACTGTTCATACAAACACAAAGACAAAGATTCATTCACATAGACATCAGGTTAACATTCGCACACAGATCTACATGATAGAATCTAGGATTATTCAAATGCACAGTAACACCATTAACACACATAAATTGCGCATTTCATTAGGTGAAAGAAAAAACATCTATACAGTCATATTTTACCCTGGTGTGTAGGAAAATATCCCACTGACTCTTTCTTACACATAGCTCTCTCTTGCTCACTAAGCCGAACCCCGAACCCCCTACTGAGTTCCTATCTTCCCCTATTTAATCCATTCGAAAATATCCTCCACCGAATGGCACAACAGAAAAAAAATTAACTAACAAACTCTCTCCATCACTGAAGGAGTCACTATCATCCACAACAAACTAGCTCACTAGCTTGATCTCCACGCAGGGAGTATCAAATCGCCACCATGTCCCAATTCTCCAAAAACTGACACATACTATTTGGTTACAATTTGCAATTATTCAAAACATTAAATATACAAACTTTTGTTACACCTAAATCTTGCTACCTTGAGACTCAGTGTAAACATCCCTGAAGTTCCCTGTGACTAGAGGGCTTAACTAACCTACTTTTCAAGGTCGTCGCAGTTCACCCTTGTGCAACCTGCGACGTCGCAGGTTGTCCTTATGCAGCCCGCGACGATGTTAGTTAGTTGGATAAAAGAGCATATTCGAGCCCATTCTAGAAGTAGAGTGATGTGGATCTCTATCCCTATCCTTTAGGGGAGCTGGCATTCGGTTCCCTAGCCTTGGGTGAGATCTCCTATCTCTCTCCTACCATATCTCAACCTATCCTATCCTCTTAGTCCTATATAAGTGAAGCTCATTCCCATTCCAAAGGGAGGAAGCCTATAGTATCTACATGTTGGTGAAATTAGCTTAAGAGAGATCTCTAGTCATCCCTTGAGAGATCCATCATCCCTTTGGAGGCTTTGGCATTGGCTCAGTTGGAGAAGGATTGCTACGTCAAGTAATTGGTTGTAAACACTTCCTTCTATGTGCTTTCGCTTATTACACAACAATATAAATGCTTTCCACCAAATCTCATTGCATTGATGATGTTTTGTGTAGTTTTCTTACTTAACTACTTACTTAGATCTATTATTGTTTAGGTGCATTTTACTAATCGTTTTGTTTCTGTGTTGTCTTGACAGGTTTTGCAGCTGAGATTTGAAGACCATCAAGCTTGGAGCAAACATCAAGGAAAAAGGATCAGCGATCTGAAAGGTAAAGCATCTATCTACTCGATTGCTAATTAGATTTAGGAAAGTATTCTATGTTTTGTCTTATTTGTTCTAGACTTACGTTAAGCTAGGGAGATCAGGCCTCGAGTCCGCTCTTGGTAGATTGTCCGTCAAACAAATATGGCGACCATACTGGGGAAGAATTTTGTTTTAGTTTTCAATTTGAATGCCATTTTCTGTTGATTTCTTCTGCAAGCCATCTTATTTGCCTCCTAAGTCTTTTTCACCATTAGCTCTTCACTTTGAGGAGTCTATAGTCCTCCTATGAGTCTGTACTCACAATCTTTAAGTAATTTTATTGCTCATTTTTTGGATTTCTATTGATCCTAGAGTTTGGATCTCTCCCATCGCACCTGGGCAGTGGAACTAGAGCATTGATTTGATCTCTGTTCTCTGTCTTTTGGGTTGTTGTCGCAACCTATCGACTAGTGTCTTGCGACATCGTCACAAATCTCGCATTGGTGACCTGCGACGGTCGCTCTGTGTATGAACACAAACTGCGCCGATCTGTTAGAATTGGTATAAGGGAACCCCCCTTCCATTTGTTGATTTGAGTTTTGATTTGGTGTGTAGACCCCCTATGTGCTGCAAGATCCAATTAGAGACTTATTTTGTGATTCGTGTGTTGAAAGTGTTTGTGTTTTGTGTGGATTTGTATTGGGTCCCTTCTTAACAAGTTTCAATTTGGTAGTGGTGGACACTTTGGTTCCCCCACCTTCATCCACTTGACCTTGTTATCTCTCCTTTCTCCACTTGATCTGATCTTTGCATTGGATCTGATCCCAAACTTCTTTTTTGCACCTGTCATTTAGGTTTGTTTGCATCTAGTTGTTTGATTGAGTGTTTTGAAGTGTTTTCAGTCCATATGAGTGCTTGTCATTTTCTAAGAATTTCCTGAGTGTTTAGAGTGCTGCAAATCAACTTTCTTTTCCGTTTTTGTGTTTAAAAAACATTGTTATCAAGTCATTATCTTGGCATATCATTGGAAAATTAAAGGTGCATCATTTTTACTATTTTCAAGTACATTTGAAAATTATTGTGGAAATTGCTTCATGCATTGGAAATTGTCATTCATTAATCTTTTGTGAAAGTTTGAGAGAAAGAATTAATAATTTGTGCTTTTCGGGAATTATGAATCATTCATTTTCTTGAAAAATTCGAGTGAGATCAAGTTTTTACAAAAGTGATTCCATGTTTGGAGAGATTGTATGCATTCTTGATTTTTTATGCTTTTAAGCCATTTTAGCGAAATTGAAAAGTTAGAGTACTCTAGATAGGAAATTTCTCTCTTTTCATTTCTTAAAGTTTTGATTCGAAAAGACAAAAGAAAATGTTTGGATTTGGTTGTCATGCTTGTTGATTTTTTATTTTTATTTTTATTTTTTAGTTTTGTTTGGAAAAATGGAAAAAGCGAAAAGAGTATTTTTTTTATCAAATTTGGTAGATTTTGGGATTGTGTTGCATTGTGTTGCTTTGGTAAAATCACTTGGAAAGAAATTTCTCTCTCCCATATATAGAGTTCATCAAAAGAAAAGTACATTTTTTGCATGTAGTTAGGGCTTGCATTATGTTTACATTTATGTACTCACCTCATGCATTCACCTAACCGTCCAGATAAAATTAATGGTAGAACTAGGGTAAAGTTTTTAGCTTGTGTGTTACGTTAGAGACGTGTTTCGACGTCGTAAAATGTGGTAGCTATCGTTACTTGCCAGCATTGTATTCCGGGGGTATTGTAGTCTTCCACGTACTTATCGGTATATCGAATCCATTTCACGTACCAACCAGGTATATCGAAGCTCTTTCATGTACCCACCAAGTATTTCACGTACTTGGCGTATGTAGAAAGGTGTTTCACGTACTTGGCGTATATAGAAAGGTGTTTCACGTACTCGGTAGTATACAGGAAGGTCTCGTGCCGTACGTTTGTGCATTAGAAAACACCACTATGGATTTGAGCTCCCACGGACCTTGCGTATATTGGGAGACACCATTAGGATTCTTGAAACCAACTGAGTTAACCATTTGGCCGTCTTGGCGAAGCAATACACCGAGAACAACACTCAGGGAGATTACTACGCACGTACTGTCCAGGTAGTCGGCTATTCAGGCAAGGGTACGGTCCCAATCCTCCTTATCACGTTTTACTGTTGGACCCTGTGGTATATAGCGATTTGTGAAGCCTTGATAATCCTGTGAGGTTCCATACTTTTGAATCCACTCCTATCACATAAGTTTACTTGTGGCCTTAGTTTGTGTAGGGATTTTTTGGACTGCTTTTCTTTTGTTTAGATTTCCCTAGGAGACACTTTTGTTTCAGTCACTCTGGCTGACTTTCCTTGGAGAAGGTCCCGTAGGTTTAAGAACTTACCGCCCAAATATCCCCTTAACCAGGAGGTAATTTCGAGGTAAGAATGGACCCACAAGCCACGGTCGTGTCACCTGAAGTAGAAAACCCTAATTTGAAAATTGGAGCACATATGTTTCCTTTAGATTCACCTGCCTCCCACCCCCAGCAGGGTGAAGAGGCACAAAATTCTGCTCCACAAGACTTACTTCCCATTTTTTCGGGAGAGCCTGGATCGGTGGAATGGTTAAATCCACCCCAGGACGACCCTGCAGCAGTTGTTGGTCCAACAACAACTTATTGGACATCATCTCTAGGCCACCCAGTGGCTCATTTTGCCATTGCATCCCCACCCAGTTGGCCTACTCTTGAAGAACTCTTCGGACCCATTCGTGATCGCTTGGATTGATTACGTGTCAGGGGTGATGAAATTCAAAGACAGAGTCTTTCACGAAGGGTAGAAGACCTGATGTTACATTCTTATCAACCACTCCCAGGTCGTGTTTTATCTAATGATTCACCAAAATCATCCACACAACACGGGACCACTTTTGAATCTGGTTAACCATTATTGCCTGCACATACACCTCCTAGACAGGAGACCAGTCCTATACCTCAAATGACTCAACCTGTTGAAGGAAAACATTCCAACACACCTGTTATTGTTGAATCTGGTTAACCATTATTGCCTGCACATACACCTCCTAGACAGGAGACCAGTCCTATACCTCAAATGACTCAACCTGTTGAAGGAAAACATTCCAACACACCTGTTACTACCACGGTTACATTACCCATTCCTTCCCCACCTCAAAACTCACGGGGAGGATACTCTTTACCCCCTACCTTCCTTACCGGAAATGTTAATCCTATGGTAGATAATCAACAACCCGTGTTGGGTCAACCTTTGATTAGTGGTTAGAAAGTTGTTGCTGGGGGGGAACCCCCGTTTCTTAACCATAATACTGCAGGAGGAGTTCCCATCGGTCCTTTTGTTGGAAATTCCTTACCTCCCGAACCTTCCACTATGGGATTATCTCACGTTGGGGGGGCATCCCATGTAATTCAACCACCATGGAGTCAAGCATATCCAGGTTATCTTAACCCTGTGTCGGGACAACTCAATCCATGAAATTCACTCTACGGGGTACCCTACCCTGGAAATCCATACACTCTATGGGGGCAACAAAATATTTTACAACATGGATCCCCACCTACAGTCCCTCAAGTCCCACCACCCCCATTTGGTTCGCCCCCACCTCCCATTGGAGGCGGTGGGCCCCCACACAACCCCAGAGGAGGAAGACCTTTACCTTCGAGCGGAGGACCACCTCATTCTGGCAACTACGGCCCATTCCCCTGGCGGGGGAGGTGGAGGCCCTCCCCCTTTAGGTGGAGGTGGAGAACCCCCACCTTATGGTGGAGGAACATCCCATCTTGGTGGTGGTGGTGGAGGACCATCCCATCCTGGTGGAGGTGGTGGAGGACCATCCCATCCTGGTGGTGGTGGTGGAGGACCATCCCATCTTGGTGGTGGTGGTGGAGGACCACCCTACTATGGTGGAGGAGGCCCTTACCCTTCCGACAGCGGTAGAGGACCACCACCCCCTCCCGGTGGAGGCGGTGGAGGCCCACCCTATTCCAGCGGTGGCAGTGGGCCATCACCCCCTCCCGGCGGAGGCGGTGGAGTCCCATCCTATCCTAGAGGTAGTGGAAGACCCCCACCATTTGGAGGCGGCCCACCCCCTCCTGGCGGTAGAGGCGGGCCCCCACCTTATGGTAACAGGCCACCTTATAATGGTAATGGACCACCTTTTTATGGTGGCGGACCTACTTACGGTCTAGGCGGAAAACCCCCTTATGGTCAGTTTCTTCCGGGAACACCTTACAATCAGTCGATTCAAGGTCCTACTGGTCCATACATGCCTTATCAATACTATTAGTACTCGCAACTGAATCAACAACTACCCTTTTTTGGCTACTTTGGACTTACCTGACTTGTCTCGTCTGACGAATGATCCCATTTTCCATGGGTATAATTGGCTACCCATTCCGGTTAAGTTACCATTAGATATCCTCAAATTTGATGGAAATCTTGGTGAAGATCCTAAAAACCATGTGATGACATACCATTTATGGTGTTCATCCAACTCCTTGATAGACGACTCAATCTGTCTTAGGTTATTTCAACGGACTCTCACTGACCCAGCTGCCAAGTGGTACATTAAGCTACCACCCAATTCTTTTCTTGACTTCTGATCTCTTGCTATGTCATTTTGACCCACTTCCAATTGCCCATTCATTATGAGACTGGTACGGACTTATTGACCTCCCCTCGCCAAAACACTGCCACTCATATTTTGGATCATATTCATGAATGGCGGCAAATACGACGGCTTATTAAGGCTCATATTCTAGACCAACTCTTAGCTGAGTGGTTCACAAAGTCACTTTTACCCGTCGTAGCTCGAGACGTAGCCATGGGAGGATCCGTCACTGAGGAACAGGTTATTGCCTGTGCCCATTACTTAGACTTGGTCTATGCTCAATCCAACACATTGTATGAAATTGTTCCTGACGCACCTCGCCCTACCTATGATCTCGTGAAACTGCCCAAGGGACCACAAACTGATGGCATCATTGGTTCCCTTGTCTCCTAGCCTTCTACTCAAACTGGTGGGTCGTCGAACCCCCAAGGTTCTTCCCCATCACCACCACAGGCTGGCAACAACACTACCAAGTCCACCACTCTTGATTCCACCGAAGAGGTGAATTCTGTGCAATCAGCTTCATCTCAGAAATCCGGTGGTAAGAAGAAGAACAAAGGGAAACCTAAGAAATCTTCTAACCAACAGGAGCCCAAACCCACTCAGGAAGACACCAAACAGAAGAGGAAGTTAAAGTATCCTTGTTTGCTGTGCGGTGGAGATCATTTCTCGAAAGAATGTCCCCACCGAGACGAAGTTCAGAAGTTTCTCAAGGGAAACTTTACTACCTCAGTTCTCAATGATCCCTTCCCCACTCAAAACCAACAACTAATCACACACACGTCTCCTTCCCAAGGAGAAGCATCCTCCACCGCGCATGTTCTCATGATGCGTAGTGAGACCGTCAACTTGTTCACCCATTTTCATTCGTATGACTCCGTCCCGCCCAAGGAACCCATTGGAAGTAATACTAAAAAAGCTTCCACTTCGATTCCCGACGTCACTGTACCACCCGCTTCTCTCACCATTGAGAATCCCTCTTTCGAGTCAGTGTTGCGTCTGCCCAAGAGCACGATTAGAAAATCTGTTTTCAATATCAATGCTCGGGCCGCTTAGAACTACAATATTGTAGAGGACCTGGCACAAGCTCCTTGTGCTATGTCGACGCTTGAGGTCTTGCAGAACTGTCCTAACCGGCACAAGACTCTCCTCGCTGCCATCGGCGTGGTTGATCCGGATTTTTCGAATACCATTATGTTCCTGCTGGAATACTTTAAACCGAGGCTTTCTCATCAGTTGGCATTTCAAGTTGCCACAAAAATTGTTGGGAAGACAATCCATCGTACTGTTTTGGATGAAGGTGCCTCTACTTTAGTCATGTCAATTTCATGTTGGAGAGCCATTGGCTATCCTGAGTTGAACCGTTCTCCTACCACCTTGAAAGCATTCGACGGATGTGGCTTTCAACCTCATGGGTTGTTACAAGCTCTAGTAGTCGAGTTGGGGGGAAAGACCGCAACCATTAACATTGAAGTGGTCGATGCCCCATTAGATTATAACATTTTGCTTGGTCGTAATTGGTTTTACACCATGACTACGGTCGCATCATCTGTCTTCCGCATAGTACAATTCCCTCATCAAGGCCGAATTGTTAATATCGACCAATTGGATTTCTGTACACCTGACACCGCTACTCATCTCGGCAATAATGTTCCATTACTTGGACAATCTTCACATCCTTATGAGACCGTGGGGGTTGGCATCATCAAGGACTCATCCATTATGGGAATTTTTCCAACCTCGGATCCCCCAAATCATGTTGCCACGCTGAACATGATATACTATTGGATTTCATCTATCCCCAACTTTACTGATCAATGGCTTGTACTTGATGAAGCCACCACAAACCTGATTGGAGATACTATGCATCTTTCACCCGCTGAACTCACTTACGAGACTATCCAGTTAGCCCTAGAGGACCACTTAGCTGTGGCCTCCACCTCATATTCTCTACAATGGACATCATCCCTACCCGATCCTCTACTCCAGAATTTTCATTCTAACGATTCCATTATGGAAATCATGAGCGTGGATGATCCTCCGCGGGAAGACCTCCATCATCGTTCGTCTTTCCTTCCTTCATTGGATACTATGGAAAATGGCATTAGCACCATCTTTACACCGGATGTCTACCCTGGCTCCCAGTCCTCGATACTCACATGTTAAATGAATTCTGAAGGAAACTTGGCCAACATTGAGCCTACCATTTCGGTCGACATATCGGTTACCCCTGGTGTAGTGGAACACATTTGTTTAGGCCAGAAGTATTCCCCTGAAGAGATTACCATGTTCACAGCCTTGTTCAAGCAATTTTGAGACGTGTTTTCTTGGACTTATGAGGAGATGACCGGGATAGACCCCGCTATTGTTTCGCACATGATTCAAACCTATCTCGACACTAAACCAGTCCGACAAAAGTTGCAACCGGTGCACCCCCGAAAGACTACGACAATCAAGGCAGAGATTGAAAAGCTCTTGAAGGCTGGTTTTATTTACCCTGCCCAATTGACAGAATGGGTCTCAAACATCATCCCTGTAGCTAAAAAGTAGGGTAACATTCGCGTCTGTGTCGATTATAGGGATCTCAACAAGGCTTGTCCCAAGGACAATTACTCAACTCCCTTTATCGACCATATCATCGACAATTGTGCGGGAAGCATCATCTTTTCATTCATGGATGGCTTTTCTGGCTGCAACCAAATTGAGATCCACCCGGCTGATCAACACAAGACAGATTTAATTTGTCCTTGGAGTACGTTTTCTTATCGCAAGCTCCCTTTTGGTCTTAAAAATGTTGGTGCCACATTCCAGCGGGCCATGTCGTATGCCTTTCACGACGTGAAGGATTTTGTGGAACCTTACTTGGACGATCTACCTGCCCATTCACGACAACACGAGTACCACATTGACCATCTAACGACGTTATTCCTCAGATGTAGGTGGTATAACATCAACCTGAACCCTCACAAGTGCATCTTCTACATCGAGTCTAGATGCCTCCTCGGTTTGAGAGTCTCGAAAGATGGGATTCACATTGATACCTTGAAGGTGGCAACCATCGTCGCTCTCCCACCTCCCACTGATATTACAGAACTCCAAAGTTTGCAAGTGAAGGCAACTTGTAATTTAAGGCGTTTTGTCTGTAATTTCGCGCAAAAGACGCAGGGTTACATGAGATTGATGAAGAAGGATGTCCTGTTCATATGGGACGACTAAGTTCAACAATATTTTGAAATCCTAAATCATGCTATCACGCATGCCCCTGTGCTCCAACTGCCCAATTACTACAAGGATTATATCCTTTATCTTGCCGCTTATGCCACCATGGTTGCCATGGTCTTGGTCCAAGAAGAAAACGCCCAGGAACATGTGATATACTACGCAAGCAAGGGTCTCATTGACATCGAAACTCGTGATTCACATGTCGAGAAACTCACTCTCGCGGCAGTCATTTCCATCCAAAAGTTTTGACATTACATCTTGCTTCGCACCACCACCATCATTTCCGATTCAAACCCCATGTACCACGTTTTGACACGTCAGGTGCTTGGGGCAAGTATTCACGCTGGATCGTGATACTGCAGGAATTCGATCTCCTTTTCAAAAAGGTTAAGTCTAAAAAGTCTCTGGTGT
This sequence comes from Larix kaempferi, assembly GCA_027924585.1. Taxonomy (NCBI): domain Eukaryota; kingdom Viridiplantae; phylum Streptophyta; class Pinopsida; order Pinales; family Pinaceae; genus Larix; species Larix kaempferi. The sequence continues at coordinate 17,217,682 of BSBM01000012.1, forward strand.
TTGCTGAGCCGATATGTGATCTTTGCCGGGCTGATGTCGATTTTGAGCCCAATGATTCTCTTCCAGATGAATCATTGTTCCTCATCAGCACATTTGATCCGTGGTATGGAGATATTACTTTATATCTTCAGACCCAACGTTTCAGCCCCCAACTCTCACGGGACGACCGACGTCGAATACGCCACCATGCAAAGTATTATCTAATCATCAGTGATACTTTGTACCGCCGTGGTATTGATTCTATTCTTCGATATTGTCTCACTCATGAAGAGGCTGGACACGTTTTAAATGACTGTCACACTGGGGCGTGTGGTGCTCATCTCTCTGGGATGGCTACAGCCCAGAAAATACTTCGCATATGATACTTTTGGCCATCTATCTTTAAAGATTGTATCAAAGCCATAAAAAGAGTCCTCCATGCCGACACTTCCAAACTAAGAAGCGCACCCACCTAGCCCCGTTACACCCGGTTATTGCCGTTGGCCCCTTTGCTAAATGGGGCATTGACTTCATGCACTGTAATCCTACCTCGGCCGGGGAGCATGGTTACGTCATAGTAGCCGTGGATTACTTCACAAAGTGGGCCGAGGCTATGCCTACATACACGGACGATGACAAAACCGCCACACTCTTCATGTTTAATCATGTTATAGCGTGGTTTGGAGTTCCTCAAGCTATAGTTATCGACCATGGTTCTCACTTTATGAACCACATGGTTGACGAATTGAGCATTAGATTGGGTTTTTTGCCATGAAAACTCAACACCGTACTACCCACAGTCCAATGGACAAGTAGAGGCCATTAACAAGGTCTTGGAAACCATGATCCAATGCCTGGTGGGTACGCACAAGTCCAATTAGCATAATCTTCTCTTCTCCGCACTATGGGCTTATCAAACTTCCGTTAAGACCGCCACTAGATTTACCCCCTTCCAATTAGTTTATGGATTGGAGGCTGTCCTACTGATTGAGTGCGAGATTCTGTCCCTCAAACTCGTAGTTGAACTTCTCCCTAACACTACTACTGAGGAAGAACGCTTCCTATACCTAGATAAACTTGACGAGACTCGCCACGATGCTGCTTTTGCCAATGAGGCTCATAAGAAACGCATCAAAGCACAATATGAAAAGTTGGTATAACCTCGTGTCTATAGAGAGGGTGATCTAGTCCTCACATACAACCAGAGACATGATAAAATGGTGGCAGGAAAGTTTGAGTTCATGTGGCATGGACCCTACATAGTGAAACGCGTCTTAGAGAAGGGAGCCTACGAGCTTGAAGACTATGATGGGATATCTTTAGGTGAACCCTGCAATGGGATTTACTTGAAGAGGTACTATGCCTGAGTCTTTCATGCATAAGTACTTTGTATATACTGTACATGGCGTGTGTTTTGTGTGCTGTGGTGCTTTGATTTTTGCGTGCTTAGGTCTTGTTTCGTTACTTATACCATGTTCCGTCTGCATGTGCAGATGGCAAGTTGCTACAGATTCACAGACAGTGCCAACCGGCATACCCGCAACCTTGCCTCGGCAGCCTGGGTGCTCTATTCACCAACCGGCAAGCTTATTAGCTCAGGAGGAATGTGTCTAGGTTTCACAACCAACAATGCTGCAGAATATCAGGCAGTCATTGGAACCCTAACCGACGTTATTTCTTTGGGTATGGACCACGTTGTCATCCATTTGGATTCTCAACTGGTGGTCTCTCATCTTACCTGGGTTTACACCATCCGTGATCCTACCCTACTCCGTCTCTACAGACGAGTTCATCTTCTGGAAAGGTCTTTCGAATCCATTCAGTACCTTCACATTCCACGAGACGTGAACACAGTTACGGACTCCATGGCCAACTTCATTCTTGATTGGTACATTGCACACACATGAGCATATTCATGAACTGTAAAAGTAGATATAACATGTAAATAATTCATCACATAAGCAAACACATAAACAAGATCTCATATCAAACAAAAATGTATAAAGCCACCAAAATGTCTGTATATATATAATCAAGATAAAGTAGTGCTGACACAAAAATCTAAAGCACGATGGCTTTCAGTGAGTCTATACAAAATCTGAAGCCTGATAGCTTTCAGTAGTACAAAATCTGAGGCTCACATGGCTCTCAGTACATACATAATAACATAAGGCCTAACGCCTGGCCCATGCTCCCCTAGGTCTCTCAACCCTCTCCTGTTGACCGTGGAAGCAGTCTATCGCTCTTGCTACCTTGCGGAGCAGCTCATTGTAGCGAAAGTTCACACCAACCGTGTACCTCTACATGGGCCTCGGTAACTCATGCATTGCTGCATCTGGAATGCCCAATGTCAACCTGGTAAGGTTCTCATAGAAATCCTCCATCTCCATGATGGCATCGTGCATGGCCGGGGTTACTGGTGGAGCCTCTCCTCTCTTCACGAGAAGCGAAAATCCCATCGGTCGTGAAGGACCCACATCTACACACACATGTTATTAACTCATCAACACTATCCAAAAAAATTATAAATACACAAAATGAAAAAGTACAAGGGTCATTGTTCTTACCGATGTCTCCCCACTCTGCTCCCTCAGGAAGCACTAGGTTTGGATCCTCCCTGAAGTCCGTACCACTGTATAGATAGTCCTAAATCATGAGTAGCTGGCCTTCCATCCAGGTGAAGAATCCAAAACTGTACCCGATGATCAGACCCCCACCGCCATGGCGGGCCATCACCTCCGTTCATCAGAAAATGTGAGGATCCTTGGGATCCCTGTTGTCTAAAGTCACCTGCGGGCATAAGAGGGGAACCCACTCCAACAAGAATGAGATCACTATTGATCCATACCCGAACTGCTTGAGCTCTCCACGCTGACACTTGGTCAGCTGAGCTCGAATGTTGGTGAGGAGTCCCTCACACCAGTTGAACACCTTTGGAGACATACAATCCTCCGCATACAACATTTGGGACTTTGTAGCTAAGTGAGCCACTTGGCTCCCTGCTATCCTCACTATAGTGAAGAGTATAGCACGCAATGGACGATCTCGCACCTCTTTGATGGGAATTTTCCCACTAGAGGAACAGGCATGTGGAGTACAGTGTTGGGAAATCAAGTCGTCTACCGTCCGGTCACTCCCTTGTGACCGGGTGAGTGATACATTATCCCCCCTCCGGGATAATCCTCTCAAGAAATAGATGTCATCAACATCTATAGTCAATATGTGCTTCCCGATCATGAAGTACTGCTGCGATGCATCCCAACTTTGAAGCATATGCTCTAGTAGTAGGACTTGGGCCCTCATGCCCTGGACCTGGAAGAACTTCAACAACCCACAGTTCCTCAGTGCCTCCACACATAGTGGATCGTTTTCTTCTTGCACATCTTCCAACTCATGTTCATGCTCGCGCCATTCTAGAACCATGTTGGCGGCCACAAACCTATCAAAGGAAGCATTTAAACACAATTAGACCTCACCCAAACCATCAAACGTTTTTCTTGTGGCTTGGGTTTGATTTATGAGATGGACGTTTCCACTGTCGCACCTCGTCTTTGCAGGCAGGGTGACATCGTCACAAGACACCTTTATGGGTTTTGCGATGACTCGGGTTCGTCGCAGTTCCCGTAAGGGAGACCTGCGACAACCCGAGGGCGCAAAAACCCCTCACAAATCAACCCCAAAAACCTAAAAAATGAAATTGTAAACCACTAAAAAGATGCTGGCTGAGATTTAGGTTTACCTGCTTCGAACGGTTCGTGAAATGGTCACTCGTAGCTCCGGCAATTGATGAATGAAATTATGCTCCAAATGGCACTTTCTTCTCCCCAAATTTGGCAAATAACACTAGTAACTATATTTGGTCATTTTTTCTATTTTATAAACAAAAGGGAATATTCTGTTTTCAAATTTAGATGCTCTATGGGTTATTTGCTATAGTTTGGATCATTTCTACTGCATTTGAATGCCTAGTTGACTATTTGACCTAGTTTTCAAGCATGCAGGAGACGTTAAGTGTTTCATTTGCACCATTTTTTGCATCGTAGCGATCATCTCAGGTCTGAACAACCCGTTGAATGTTTTTGTTGTTATTTTCATCCGTTAGATTTCAATTATTTAATGATGATGAGCTTACTCTTTGTTCTTTCTCGTTCTCTTAAAACCATGAGAATAAGTCACCGAGTTATGATTTATCACTTTTCTGGGCTCGTTAAACTCCTACAGGAAAGGAACCCCCCCTAGTCTATCTTTAAGCTCTTTTCAGGCTCTCAAAATACGAAAAGATTGCCAAGTGAACTTTTCATGTTCACGCTTGTTAAAGTATTTGAACGGTCGTCTCCCTGGTGATAGTTTACCCCTTTTTCGGAACATGAGGCACTATTTACGAAAAAGGTATACTCCAGCCAACCATGACTGGAAGAGTCCTCTCTCGCGTTGTTTTACCCTTTTTCGGGCGAAGAGGCTAACTTTAAGAAAAGGGACCTGTTGATGCCTCGGATATCGTAGCATCAATCAGAAAGGGATTCTCCCCGAGAGACGGTCCCAATTAGACTATCTCCCGTTTGGTGTAGGGAATCCGTCCGGTTAGCGGTTCCGACAACCGTGGTTTTGGACTTTAAATCCGATTCTACCGGTTATGGCCCGATCCACCTTTCTTTTGGGTTTTATGTGTTTTATATGAGATGCACATGCCTAAAGCGTACTTAATCTAAATGCAATTGAAACAGATCTAAATCTAGAAATGGGAACACATCTATCTATCCCTGCAGGGGAACACACTTAAGGGGAGAGCAATCAGCTGTAACAGATATCGTAAGCAACGAACAGATAGCTATTATTTCTTACGGTCAAAGCTACAGCCAGATGAGGATCTTGAGAAGATAGCTTCTCATTCAAACTGGAACGCATCTATTGCTCAGAGAAACAGAGGAAAACTAAAGGGTAAGGAAACAGATCTAACATGAAACTTACAGAACGTATCTATTGCTTATGGACAGAAGAAATCAAAATTGTTTGATCTAAGTAACAAGAATAAAGAAACAAATCTAGATGCAACGAAACTGGAATTAAACTAAAAGATCCTTGCAAGGAGCAATTTAAAGTCATGAACAATGAGCCACATGGATTGCCCGGAAGAAAGAACAGTTAGCTATTCGATCTAGGCAGAGAAATTCACTGCAATACATTTCATTGTTCACAGAAAAGAGAGAACGCATGCGTAGATGAGAGCAAAATCATTAATGCAAAGAAATAATTCAGAAGTCAAGAATGATCTCACATTGCAGAATTGCAGTCATTAGAATAGTCCAACACAAAGCAACCCAACATTCCAAGCAAAACGTCCATCTCCCGTGGCTTCTATTAGAAAAATTCAATTTACAGAGCTGATACAAGATAGCTCATATCATTTGCCCAAAATTTTCATTCCCTGCCAAAAGTCCTGTTTATCTCTTCTAGGCTCCTATTTATAGTTACAAAATTTGCCCTCTGGGCTGACACCTAGCATTCCCCCCACCTGTCATTTACAGGGATTTCTAATATAATCGATCACCAAAATGGCCACTTCATTTACAAAAATATTTTGACAAAAAATATGGACAGCTGTCCCACGGCTTACGCCTTACATATAACAGAAAATTTGCTAAACTCAAAGCGTTCCCTGCTGGGCACGTGTCTGGCTGAAAAGAGTGGCTCACTGAATTCAGCTTCTTCATTCTTGTGCGTGAGCTTCTCCTGGCAAAGGGTCGCCCAAGTTGATGGTCACTGATGCTGCCTGGGAAGAGGTCCTCGAATCCCCTGCTGATGCTGCTCCTAATTGGGAAGGGGGAATGGGACTGGCCAGACTTTCTGCCATTGCTGGGGAAGAGGCTGCTGGGAGAGGGGCTGCCGGATCTACTGATGCTTCTGCTGCTGCTGCAGCTTTCCTGACCTCCTCTTCTATGTAGCTGTGCCACACACCTGTATCCCTTATGATTATGTTTGCTGCAGCAGGAAACAGGATTTTCTGAGAAGTTACATTCTTCCCGAGCTCTATTTTAATGCTTTGTACTTCTGCTTCAGCAACTTGATATGTTTCCTTTAGCAGATGGTTGTGAAGTGTTGATGAACCGATGTAATGTTGGAGATCATCCATGGCAAGGACATCAATGCTTTTCACATACTCCATCTGGACGCCTAGCTCTTCTTTCAGTTGAGATAACCGCTGCTCCTTTCCCGGGAAGTCTTCTAGGGTCTGAGGGAAACTTAATGAGCAGTTATCATGGACTCCTTTGAGCTTTTGGTACAGGTTGTTGATTCTATCTGTGGTCTTCTGCACACTGGCCATCAGCTTATTGGCACAGTTCCGGCCAAACTCCAACAAGGCTATATCTTCATTAAAATCTTCCACGGTCTTGAAAGGAAGATGCGGGGGGAAACCTCCTTTCCCTTCCCTCCATGCCATCTGACTTATGACATTTGCTTTGACACGGGTATTCTTAGCCTTGAGCCTGTGGGCTTCCGCATTCACCTCCTTTAGCCTAACCGTCATGGCCTTGAGTTTGCATACCTCATCAGTGATTAGCTCTTGAGAGCCATGCACTTGCTGTAGTATATTGCATGACAGCTCGTGGAAGGGGGACATGTCCAAGGTTCTGCTTTCCGCTTGCTCTAAACGCTCAGCTAATGCCTGCTTGTCTGTTTCTAGCTGGGAAGCCTTTTCTTCTGCTCCACTCTTCTCTGCTTCTGCAATCATTATTTGGAGTGCTAGCTGGTCCTTTTCCTCCTCCAGGTAGCTGTACTTGTTTGCCAACTCCTTGTGCTCAGCGTACAAGCAATTGTATTTATTTACTATCAGGTCTCTTTGGGCTTGCTCATTAGCCATATTTTGCTGCAGGGTACGTGCTCTCTTCTTTGTCAATATATTTTCTTTGACTATAACCCCTACATTGGCAAATGATGCCTGTGTTGTTGCTATAGCTGCGGATGCCATGGCGATGGGATCTGCGTCTGTGTTTTGCATGACAGCGACCTCTCGGCGAGTAACTATGTCATCATGGAAGGGACTTTTAATCCTCTCTTCTGATTGGAGGACCATTGTTTTTCGTTTCTTGTCATAGACAAACTCATTCCATTTGGACACCGTACGCTTCCCAGATGGAGTGTACGGTACAATTGGTCGGTTTATGATGTCTATGTCTTCTTCCATAGGTGGGGTCCGGACTTCCTGAGCGGGGTCTGTCCCTTCCTTTTGGGTACTGGAGCCACCTGCCTGAGAGGTGTCTATCTCCATGTCCTGCGCACCGGACCCACCTACCTGGGTATCTTCTCTTGCCTTCAATTCTTCCTCCGCCTTCTTCCTCGCTTCAGCTTGCTCAATTTCTGCTTCTTTCTGCTTTTGGGCTTCTTCAGCCTCCTTTCGCAGTCTTTCATTCTCAGCCTCTTGTAGCTTTCTTGCCTCCTCGGCTTCCTTTTGCAACCTTGCCTCTTCTCTTAATCTGAGCTCTTCCTGAGCTCGGGCATCCTTGGCTTCTTTCTCCTTTTGCTGGATGGTCTTCTGGGCTTTGGTTGAGCTAGAGCTCGCTCCAGTACTTTGGCGACAGATCCTTAGCTCAGTCATGTTGCTGATGCCTCTGAATGCTTCCTCCTCGGCATCGGGGTAGTGGGAGTATTCGAAGTTAGCATAGTTCCCCTTGCAATGCTCGGCCACTTTACCCTTTCTGTCGTTCCTGTGGAAGATGACCTCACCGAAATGGAAGGCCCTCAACTCTTGAACAAATTCATCGGCAGAGGCCACCCCTGAAAACTTGTAAGCACCTATGCAGAAAGGTAGGGGGGGAAAGGAAGCCTTGTGTAGCTTGTGGAGGAATGCTCCAATCCCATCCAAGAAGAGTTGTCTTACTGCTTCCTTGAGCACCACATAGTCTGTGGCATACTGCGGCAATATGTATGGGGGCTTAGTCCCTCCGAACATTCTTAAGTAGGTACCTTGTTCTGAAAAGTAGAAGTCCCCATAATCCTCAAGGACTTCCAAAGCGTTTTGTGACAGGCAACTTGGTTCTTTCTTGAACATTTTCTCGTATAGGGGCATGATGAACCCCTCACAGATGAGTTTGTAGCTGGGCTTGTAATTCTGAGCCCACAACATCTTGAATGCAGTGTAGACCGGGGTTGTGGCCCTATCCCATGTACACCCTAATCCGGGGAACTCTATCTTGGCCAAGATACAATCTATCAGGTATGAGGACATGAAGAATTCAGCCTTCTTCGAGGCCAGCCCGGGTTTAGCAGCACTTATCATTGAGGCCACACTATCTGACAAGATAGTGGCCCAGTCAAACACTGTCCCCTGAAATGCCACATAGTGAATGATAGGGACCCACTGAATCTTGTATACTGTGCCATCCGGCATACCGAATATTCTGCATAGCATTAAAGCGATCAATCTGTAAGGGGCCCTCAGATTCTGCACGTCATATTCGTCATTTCCCTTCTTTCTCAAATGCTTCCCTCCCCTCAATAGCTTCTTGGCCATCTCGACGTTATCCATCTGGCCCAACCATTCGTCAGTCAGAGCTTGTTGGACACGGGGGAACCTGTAGGCCGCCGCAACATATGCGGGTTGGAACGAAGCAATAGCCACTTTCCTGCTGTCATTTATCACTCTCCCATCAGCATCTGCATGTTGGAGTATCCACCCGATCACTTCAGCACAGGGGAATAGCTCAGGGCGGGGTAGCGGCTCTATTTATGCCTGAGGCTCTGATATTTTGATAGATCGGTGCCTCCTCCAGCAACATATCTGGGATCTCTTGGTCCCTGATCATTCTGTATATGTCATCCCATCTGATTTCTGGAGGGACACCAGTGGTGCATCTGGTGTCCTGGAGCGAGGTTTCAATCTTAGGAGGAGCAGGTTTCTTTTCTGTCATCTTCGCCTTCTTCTTACTGGGTTTCGGCATCTTAAACTATCCCTGATAACATCCATATACAATTCATCATGAGTTTGAGCAACAGGTTGTATGGTTTTAGCCGAGAGCAACATCGTTTTAATGAGATAAATCAATGAAGCAAATATTAAGGAAGCAAAACCTTATTTTAATCATAAGACACACATTGAAACATTTGAAGCTCTTAAAAGACGAGTATGGGATAAGCTATGTTGCGGAAGCTATTGGTTTTATTGGACCGATAGGCGATTCGCGGGAGCAATTGGCTTCCGGTTCCGCCTCGCGGAAGGGGATGTACTTCGTTATGGCTGCGGTTGGAGAGGTCGAAGGCGAGGAAGACGCGGGTTGACTCGGTGAGGGCTTTGAATGCTATCGTCACGCGCGGCCACTCGCCGAGTCAATACGGGATATTTTAGTCCGAGCGAAGGTAACGGCGCCGGGGATATGCTGATGGGGAGAGCTAGGGCGGCTGCGGCTTCAAGTTTTGGCTCTCATGGCTTAAACGCTTACGGGTTTCGGCTTCACGTGTAGGGGCTGGGGCTTATTGAAAAGGGCCCAGGGTTCTAAGTCCGAGTTAACGGTCCGGGACATGGAAAGCCCATAGGGTTTCGATAACTTAACCCACGACGAGGGGCGCGGCCCGGGGTTTAAAACAAAACAGGGCATGGTTAACCGCCCGCACCCACCAACATAAAATATAACGTTTTCAGGAAGGCCTATGACGATTATGTATAATGAAAACCCCGTTCATTGTTCCTGACGGGCAAAACATAGCCCTTGACGGGTGTTTCGCCCGTCAAAACCCCACTAAAAACACTGTTTTCCCCAAAAGGACAACTCAGTAGTGAAAAACAAGGTCAAGATCCTACCTGGCACCATGAGGATTGCTTGAGCGAGGTGGCTGTGAGCACGGATGCGCGAGGTGAGCTGGAGCGGTTTGCACGGTATCGCACGTCGTTGGCCGATTCAAAACAATGGTGGATTGGTCGAGCCCCTCACCGCATTTTATATAGACTGGGCACGTGTGAGCATTTAATTGGGTAGGTGGCGTGGTTAAAACAGGGTTTAAATTCGCCGCGCGTAGCGGTCACGTCAAAGCACCTCGGTTTCCGTGCGACCGTCACTTGCGGGGCCAGTTCGCGAATTGCATCCGCCGTTGCGGAAGGGTTCAGCGAAAGCTTCCGACGTTTCGGGGCTTAATGCGGAAAGGAAACTCGAAGCCTTCCGCGAGAGACCGCCGTGTAGCGGACGGGTAACGCCAAAGCTTCCGCTCTTTCGGAACGATATAGCGAATGCTCCTGGTATTTTCGGAAGTCTTTTGCGAAAGCTTCCGCGATCCAGAATTTCAAAGTCTCGTTGATTTTTTTTTCGGGAAGGTTTGGCGAAGGCTCCCGCTAGTTTCGGAAGGGTAGCCCGAAGGCTTCCGCGTTTCGGGAGCAAAGGCTGAAGGCCTCCGCGACAGCTTTCTTGAGAAAATTCTAAGTCCTTTTCATGGTTTTCGGAGGGTAATCGTGAATCCCTCCGCGGGAATTATCTAAATGGCTTCCGCCGCTTCGGGACGTTTTACTGAATTCCTCCGCCGTTTCGGGAAGGGAACTCCAATTCCTCCTCGGACGGTTATAAAATGTCCTAAGTGTTAAACCGAATGGCTTCCGCCGTTGCGGGAGAACAACTCGAATTTCTCCGCCGTTTCGGAAGGGTTTCATCAACAGTTTCCGCTTAGTTTCTTTTGGGAAGATATCGCGGCGGCTTCCGCTGTTTCGGAAGGGTTCCTTGAATTCCCCCGCCGTTGCGGAAGGATTTTACGAAAACTCCCGTCGTTTCGGGAGGGTTCACTTAATTTCCCCGCCGTTGCGGAAGGTTGAAACTAAAATTTCTTTAAGTCCTTTGTTCCCGCGGTTTTCTAATCGAAAGAAAAACTAAGTCCTTTTCGGGAGAAAAAGGCGAATGAGCCCCGCCATTTCGGGAGGAAAGCCGGAACCTTTCCGCGGTCACGGGAGATTTGAGTGAAAGGCTCCGCCGTTTCGGGAACTAAGTCGTTTCGGAGCTTGAACCGTTCCGCAGAAGCAATGATTGAAAATTTTCCAAGTGCTTTTACTTCGGAAGAAAATGATGAACTCCTTTGTGTTATTTCGGCGAGTTTATCCGAATGGCTTCCGCCGTTTCGGAAGACAGAGCTGAATTGTTCCGCCGTTTCGGGACGTTTTACTGAATGGCTTCCGTTGCTTTCGGCAAAGAAAACCTAAGTCCTCCTTTTGGAAAGGTTGGACGTCTGACTTCCGCCACTTCGGGACAATGTCCGGATTACTCCAAAACGTTTGGGCAAAAACTAAGTTATCTTTTGGCTCATTGGGGAGAACACGGTAGGATTGACGGCAAGCTGTTCAGCAGGGAAGCAAAATTTTATGTTGAAAACAGAGCTGACGGCTGGGATGGCTTCTCAAGCAAGTTTTCTACAAAAAATAAAGGAGGGGCCCCAACATGTGCAAAAATTTGGGGAGGGGTGTTGCTGCAACAACAGGACCGTTGGAGTCTTCTTTAGTTCTTTTCAGACTCTCTAAACATGAAATGACGACCGAGTTTACCTTCTATGGACTCGTTAAAATCTAACATTGAAGGGCCCGTCATGGGATGAACCCCTCCTCTCCCAGATTCAAAAAATATTTGGGATTGGACTCATCTATGAGATGAGCTATACTGAGCATCTGGTTACCCTCATCAAGCTCGTAAAAAACACATGAGGCACCCATCATTCATGATGGGGAAAAATGAAAGCTTTTATGTTACACTTTTTATCAGTGGTAGTACCTAGTCGTTCTTGAACATGGCACTCATTTGCATTTTCATACAGTACTTGGATCATCTGTTCGTCCTCGAGTTTTGCCCACTTCCTGAGTCTTGTTACTCCTTTGGGTCATCCAAAGAATACTTCCACCATCAGTTCCATTAGGAGTTGGTATCATACTCATCACGTCAATACTGCCAAGTCATGCCATGCCCATGTTCAAAAATATTTTCACCACTCATTAACTGCAGTCAGTACACCTTCCACCATGTCGGTCTACTCTGAGTCAGTCTTGTATGTTACTGTACCATCCGATCTACTCCAAACATCTATTTTCATGTTTCGTGTCGATGATGGGAGATTCATCATGGCCCTCCTTCGACGGATTCATCCTTGTCGACTTCAAATCATCATCCAAGGATTGAATCTAGAAACCAATCGAGTACCTTGGGCCTGCATGCCTCAATGGCAGGTTACCACGCTTTCGATAATAGTTTAAATCATTGACTCTTGATTGAAAGATTTTGTTAAGCGCTCGACTTCAACTCATTTATTCGCGCTTGACAATATGTACTGTGATACCTTGGGAATCATTGACATTGATGGTGATTTCCCTCGCACTTGTTAATGGTATACATCAATGACTGGTAATCAAGTAGTTTCTACCATGTTTGACGTCAAGACATTTGTAATCACATGGATAGATTCGTATCATTGCGGGTTCGACTTGAAGAACCCGGGGAGTCATGTTTTACCTAGGTTGCGATGGAAATTATTTTGAGTCATATTACACAGATACACTTTTGTATTGGTTGTGGCTGTGTTATCATCTCATCATGGATCTACGCTTGTGTCTAGTAGCCATGATTGTGTATCATTGCAGGTTTGACTTGAAGACCCTGGGGAGTCATGTTTTTATACCCAGGTTGCGATGGAGATTGTTTTGAGTCATATTACATGGATCCACTTTTGTATTGGTCGTGGTTGTGTTATCATCTCATCATGGATCTACGCCATGACTCGGTCATTACTACCATGGATTTGCATTGTATTGGTCGGAAACCATGTTGTGAGTTGTATGAGATTGTGTACTCAGAGTTAGTTGTACCGCGGCAGTATCCTTCGTCCGACAAGTCCATTTCCATTCCTTCTGTCAAAGCATTTCACCTGTCAATTTTCAACAACTTCATGATTTGGGGAGCATTCTGTTACACCTAAATCTTGCTACCCTGAGACTCTGTGTAAACATCCTTGAAGTTCCCTGTGACTGGAGGGCTTAACTGACCTACTTTTCAAGGTCGTCACGGTTCACCCTTGTGAAACCCACGACGTCGCAGGTTGTCCTTATGCAGCCTGCGACGATGTCAGTTAGTTGGATAAAAGAGCATCTTCGAGCCCATTCTTGAAGTTGAGTTATGTGGAGCCCTATCCCTAGCCTTTAGGGGAGCTGGCATTCGGTTCCCTAGCTCTGGGTGAGATCTCCTATCTCTCTCCTACCATATCTCAACCTATCCTATCCTCTTAGTGCTATATAAGTGAAGCTCATTCCCATTCCAAAGGGAGGAAGCCTATAGTATCTACATGCTGGTGAAATTAGCTTAGGAGATATCTCTACTCATCCCTTTAGAGATCCATCATCCCTTTGGAGGCTTTGGCATTGGCTTGGTTGGAGAAGGATTTCTACATTAAGTCATTGGTTGTAATCACTTCCTTCTATGTACTTTCCCTTATTATACATCAATATAAAGGCTTTCCACCAAATCTCATTGCATTGATGATGTTTTGTGTAGTTTTCCTGCTTAACTGCTTACTTAGATCTATTATTGTTTAGGTGCATTTTACTACTCATTTTGTTTATGTGTTGTCTTGACAGGTTTTGTAGCTAAGATCTGAAGACCATCAAGCTTGGAGCAAACATCAAGGAGAAAGGATCAACTATCTGAAAGGTAAAGCATCTATCTACTCGATATCTAATTAGATCTAGGAAAGTATTTTATGTTATGTCTTATTTGTTCTAGACTTACGTTAAGCTAGGGAGATCAGGCCTCGAGTCCGCTCTTGGTAGATTGTCCATCAAACAACTTTCTCCCACTTCAGTACAGCTTGTCCTCTTGCTAGCCACAACATGTGAACATGCAATCACATTGTTGAATTAGCATTGATGTCCCTGCATTAGATTCCCAAGGTTAAAATTTTGAACCCCTGTTCAGTAAATCAGCTATGGAGAAACCCTTTGTCTCCAATTCTTCAGCATTCATCCATGTAGAATATTCTACAGGATGTCCTTTCCATTTGATCAAGTACTCCAGGTAGTCTCTTTGTCACTCTAGTATCCAAGATAGACTCAGCTTTTGATGGCTGGGCCATAGGAATTTGCTTCAACCACTGAAGATCTTCCATAGGATTCTTGTCTTCTGGCATTTGTCCTATATCATCGGCTACATAAGTATACAGGTCCGCAACATTAAAATAAGTGATATAACAATCCCTGTTGGCATTTCCAGTTCATAGGAATTGGCTGAAAACTTTCTGAGTAACCTACAAGGTCCAATATTTTTAATTTTCAGCTTGTTGTACTCTCCTTTTGGAAATCTCTCTTTCCTCAGATGTGCTAAAACCAAATCTCCTAGCTCATAGTCTTTCTATCTTCTCTTGGAATCTGCTCTGGTTTTGTAACTATTGTTACTTTGTTGCAACCTTGCTTTAACTTGCTTTAACTGATCCTTGTTGCAAACACCTCTGCATCTGCACTTCTCTTCTCCATTTGACCCAAATCACGAAGTTCACACACTCCTCTTGGGTGCATTCCATACAAAATTTGGAATGGACTCATCCCTGTACTTAGGTTTGGTGAGTCATTATATGCAAACTCTGCTTGAGCTAGCACTTTGTCCCATTGCTTTGGATTTTCTCCAATCAAACTTCTCAACATGTTACCCAGAATCCTATTCACCACCTCAGTTTGGCCATCCGACTGTGGATGATATACTGAACTGAAGTTCAACTTGGTTCCCAACTTCTTCCACAAGGTCCTCCAGAAATGACCTGTGAAATTTACATATCTATCAGATACAATGCTCTTAGGTAAACCATGTAGCTTCACAACTTCATTGAAAAACAAGTTAGCAATGTGTGTGCCATCACTAGTCTTATAACATGGAATGAAATGTGCCATCTTAGTAAATCTATCCATAACTACAAAAATATAATCATTCCCTTTCTGAATTTTTGGCAAACCCAAAATGAAATCCATACTCACAGAATCCCAAGGCCTAGTTGGAATAGGAAATGGTGTGTATAAGCTTGTATTTTGGATTCTTCCCTTGGCATGCTGGCATATCCTACATCTGCTCACAAAATTCTCAACTTTAGACCTCATCTTTTGCCAACAATAGAAATGGATCAATTGCCCAAAAGTTTTATCACTTCCAAAGTGACCTGCCATCCCTCCATTATGTTTCTCCTGTATCAGATTCTCTCTCATGGAACATTTGGGAATACAAAGTTTACTTCTTTTAAAGAGTAAGCCATCTTAAAACATATAATCCATCCATAGATCTCTGTCCATTTCCATAGGATTCTTACAAACTCTGTATGCAGCCTGAAAATGAATGTCAGCCTCATAAAAACCTATCAAATGTTCAAATCCCAAGACTTGGATCTGATTTTCTTGCACAACCAATTGTCTCCTACTTAAGGCATCAACTACTCGATTATATTTCCCACTAATGTGCTTGATCACGAAGGTAAATTTTTGCCTGAACTCAACCCACTTGACATGCTTCTGATTCAATTTAGGTTGTTGCATGATGTACTGCAATGCATGATTATCATAAAACAAAACAAACTCTCTAGGCATTAGATAATGTCTCCAATGATTTAGTGATTGGACAATAGCATAGAATTCCTTGTCATAAGATGAATACTTCTGTTTGGAATCATTCAACTTCTCGCTGAAATATGCTATGGGTCTGTCTTCCTGAATGAGTACAGCTCCAATTGCTACTCCAATGGCATCACATTTCACTTGGAAAGGATTTTTTAAATCTGGTAATTTCAATACTGGTTGCTCAGTAATCTTCTTCTTCGAAAACTGAAAGCTATTTTCAGCCTTTGCTGTCCATTTAAATGGATGTTTGTACTTTCTAATTGTTTCAATGATTGGTGCACAAATACCACTAAAATTCTTTATGAACTTTCTGTAAAAACTTGCCAATCCATGGAAACTTCTTACCTAAAAAATGCTCTAAGGTGAAGGCCAATCAATGATTGCTTGCACCTTTTCTGGATCAATCTTCAATCCATCTCTTGAGATAACAAAACCAAAATACACTAGTTCTGATTTCATGAATGTACACTTCTTCACATCCACCAACAAATTTTCCTTGTGTAGTTTCTCTAAGACACATCTTAGATGCTTCAGGTGTTCTTTTTCAGTTTTATTGAAAATCATAATATCATCAAGGTAAACTATCACAAACTTACCTATGAAATCTCTCAAGACTTCATTCATTAATCTCATGAAAGTGCTTGGTGCATTGGATAGTCCGAATGGCATAACCAACCACTCATACAACCCAACATTTGTCTTAAAGGCTGTCTTCCACTCGCCTCCTTCTCGAATTCTAATCTGATGGTATCCACTCTTCATATCTAATTTTGAAAAACATGTTTCCCCACTCAGGAAATCCATCATGTCATCCATCATGGGTAATGGAAATATGTATTTGATGGTAATCTTGTTAATTGCTCTGAAGTCAGTGCACATCCTCCATTCACCATCCTTCGTTGGGGTAGGTACTGCTGGTACTGCACATGGACTTTGAATTTTCTGAACCAACACCTTGTCTAACAATCCTGGTACTTGCCTTCTAACTTCTTCATTCTCTTGAGGTGTCAATCTATATGCTTCCCTGTTTGGTAAGCTTGCTCCAGGAATAAAATCAATATGGTGACTTATATCCCTCTTCGGTGGTAACTCATTGGGCAAATAATATACCACAATGTCACTAAACTCTCCTAGCATCTCCTGAATCTCCTTAGGCAGATATGCAATATTAGTCTTCATCACTACCACTTTAGGCTTACATACCACAACATAGTTCAGTTCCTTCTCATCAATTTGCTGCAAATACTCTTTCCCTGTCAACATCAGGATCTTAGATGCTTGCTGCTCTGTCGACCTCTCTCCTTACAAAGGATGAATAATATGTTTTATCCCATCTTGCACGAAACTATGACAATTCCTCCTACCATCATGCACTACCCTTTTGTCAAATTGCCATGGTATCCCTAGAAGAATATGGAAAAAAATCCACGGGCATAAAATCACATATAATCTTGTCCTTATATGTGCCTACTTGAAAATCAACTTCACATTGTTCACTTACCAGGATTTGATGTCCTTTATGCAAGCAGGATACCTTGTATGGAACAGGGTGTTTGGTCCTCTTTAGACTCAGTTTCTCCACCATCTATGTGGAAACAAGATTGTCGGTGCTCCCACTGTCAATCACCATCTTACAACATTTCCCTTTGACTTTACACATGATTCTAAATAAAGCCTTCCTTTGAGCCAATTCCACTTCCTCCTTTTCAGGTTTCAATAAGACTTTGTTCATCATCAAAGACTCTCCCTTCTCTAGCATATTCTCGACCACTATCATCTGCTCATGCTGCTGCTCATTCTGAGCTACATAGGATCCTCTCTGTCCTATGCCTTCCTTCTCTGGACATTCAAAGGATATGTGCCCCAATTTGTTACACTTGTAACATCTGTAGACAACTTCTCTTCCTCTTCCTCTACCTCTACCTCCTTGGTAAGGTCTTCTCCCTCTTGGGTCACCTCCTCTACCTTGGTGCTCCTGCTGGTTTAAGTCACCGGGTCCTCCTCCTTGGGCTGCAAACCTTCCTCTTCTAGCTATTTTCCCCCTTCCTTTGGCTGAAACTCTTCCCCTATTGAAGTTATGCTTTCTCACTAATTTCTCTTCTGCTCTCAAGGCACATTGGTATACCTCTTCCATGGTTCTTGGTGATATCATGTTGATTTCATCTTAAATCTCCATCCTTAGACCATTGACATATCTAGCAGCCTTCTCTGCTGATTCTTCCACATAACCTGCCCTTAGGTTCACTTTGTAGAATTCTTCAGTATACTCTCTTACAGTCAGTAATATTTGTCTGAGGTTCTGCATCTATTTGTACAAAATTAGCTGGTAATCCTTGGGCAAGAACTTGGCTCTCATCTTAGCTACCATCCTATCCCAGCTCTTTATCAATGGCTTATTCTTTCATCTCCTTTCATCTTGCACACTATCCCACCACAGGGACGCATGTCCTTTCAACCCTATCACTGCCAATATGACCTTCTTGTTCTCTTCAATTTCATCATACTCAAAGTACTTGTCTCGCTGATCCAATCAATAATGTGTTCAGCAGTGTGACTTCCCTCATAGGTAGGCAACTCAGATTTTGGCCTCGAATTTGCTCTAAGAATTGATCGAAAGTATCTTAGCTCATGTGTCTCTTGCATGGGTTCTGCTTTTTCTCCTTGTTCCTCTTCATCATGGTCACTCACATCCCCTCCTTCTGTATCTCTTTGTCTACCCATCTCCATAGCTTCCATGCTCGCATTTCTCTCATTTCCTCCATGACCTCTGCATTTTGTTACAGCGTAATTTTCAACCTTGTGAGCATTAACATTTTTTGGCCCTCAGGATCCATTTCGCTGACTCAGATTCACTTTATGTCCTCCAGAAAACAAAATTTTCCCTATTTTTCTTCCTGTACGCTAGCTGTTCCACTATAGCGAATGTACACGCAGGTTGTTTCACTATAGCCCGTGGGTACCAAGTAAAATGGTAAAAATCATTAGAAAATTACTTTTTACTCCCAAAAAGTGGTCTTAGGGTGACCTTTGGCCCTCCATATGCCCCAAAACGCCTCGATGTGTCCTTTCACTTACCTTTGGAAGGCTATATATTGAGCTCTTATGGCATATGGAAGGGAGGAGAAAGAGAGAGCAAGATAACTCTAGTGGATTTTTGCCGTGACTTGAGTCTACACTCATTGATCCTTGTTGTTGTGAACTCCTTATGTTCACCTACGAAACTCCTTTCATAGTTTGAGTTTTCCATTACTTGGAGGATTGAAGTGGTGGAGGCACAAGTGGGGCCCAGTTCTTGGTTCAAATTGGTTGCCGACAAGAGGTCGTATATTGTACTTCTTGTTATTCATTAATGGAAATACTCATTTTCTCGTCCAATTGATGTTGTGAATATTGTTAAAATACATTGGGTTATATTCGCTTATGATATCATGGATCATGCTATTGATTATGCTAATGCATTTCAAATTTTATATGCACTTGCTTGTACTTGTTGTTGAGACTAATATTCAGGCTCAAGTGTAGAGGTTGAAAGTTCGATGGGGATCTACTTCAAACATCCGGTTGAAGGTTGGTCTTTTCTCCATTACCTTAGCATTGTCATTTATATAGCATTGCATTGGGAATTGAGTCATTTTCTGGTAGTCAGCTGTCTGTTGTGGTTTGCTCCAAGCCATAAGAAGTTTTCTCTGTAACAGAAATGGCAACTTCGCTGGGGAGAACATCCATTTTTGGGGATTTTTAGGCATTTGTCCTTATTTAGAGTTGCTGTGTGTCGAGCTTCTGTATCATTGATTGGCCGTTGGGATACACTATAGAAAACAAGATTTTTTCTGGGTTATTGGACTTCTTGTTTGCTCATTTACCTTTCCCTGTACACAGGTCAACTTAGTTTTTCCCGCATCTACCCGCCTCTGTCTGCACTGTAGCCCGCGTCTACCCACAGTTTTCCTTTCGACAATAGCGTACAACTCTGGGATTGATTGATTTATGGTCTTGGATTGTTGCTGGGTTGGTTTTGAGTGTTCCTGAGTCTTAATTGGCCTCATTCTTGACTGTTCCATACCCTGTTTGTGACCATAAACTCCTCTTTCTCTTTGTTTTGAGCCTTGTTGGTTTTTCACCATTTTTTATTTATTTATTTTGGAGCTCATTACATTGGTTGAGTCTCACTGTTTGGGTTTTGCTGGGTTGTCTTAGTGATCTGCTTTCATCTAGGATCTGCTTGTGCATTGGAATTTTAAAAGAATTGCATTTTATTTTGAACCGTTGGATTGATTGTCATTCTAGTGGCATTGTTTTATTGATTAGATGAGTCTAGAGTTTTTCGATTGTGCATACTATTGAGTCCTATACATCATCAGTTTCACGACCATATACTTTGAGTAATTACAACAATTTAAAATCAATGCTTAATCTTAAAATTGATTAGAACAATTTTTCTATTATAGGGTGCACCAACTAGTATAGGTTTAGAGTCTTGGAATAGATCATTGTGAGTTAACAATCCAAGACTACTAGACGAAACACTATGTGTCTGACCAGGGAGTGGTGAATTCCATAATATACATCAGTTTTATGAGGAAGCTCTACTCAGACCAGAGTTAAGCACGAGGTCACGGGAGGTTGGTTGCGGAGATAGCCCTCCAATACTGATTGAATGTGGGAGATATTTCCAGGATTTGTTCGTGTACGAGGGCTCTTGAGGGATCTGTACCTCTTGAGTTTCGGGATTTTCTACCCTTCCCATACGACGGATCCCACCTGCGACTATCCGCCTGAGCATTGGTTATATTGTGGTGACCTTAGTTGCCTTACCTAGGTATCGCATAGGGAATTTGTAGTGCTTATACTGCGGCTGTCTTGAGTCAGATAGGGGTTGGACAAGACAATTGCCTGTTGTATAGGGATTTGACCCTGTGCACTCAGTGAAGTCTGGGAACCCTTATAACTGATTCTGTTACCTCTGGTTATAGTTTGGGAGTCTCAAGCCTCTCCTAGGTAAGACATACCGGCTGTAGTGTCGGGAGGTCCCTTGAGCCAGTCCTGTTTATGTGCATTTGGCTGTAGTTTCTTTAGGTGTGTTCTCTTTGATTATTATTTTGGCTGTTAGGGGACACTTTGGTTTATTGACTCTTCGGAGATATCATGGCGCGAGGTCCAACTCTCTGCCGGTCTCGTTGGTTGGCTGGTTTACCGGCCGCCGAAGTTACACGTCGTGTTCATAGGGGACGCCGGAAGGCCCTCTCCGATTCATCTGATTCTTTTGAAGTGCTTCGCGTTGACATTATCACTAGTCATTTTGGCATGGGAGAAATCCCTACGACTCCGTCGGGTGCAGTCGAAGACGTTTCTTCTCTTCCTACTCCTAGAGAGGCATGGGGGGGCGATCCACTCATACCATAGACTCAACCTCTTATGTTTGGATCTACTCCACCTGAGGACGAACCATTTGATCCTTTGAATCCACGAAATTTCCTATATGGGATGCCGAATTTGCATGTTAACACAGGTCCTACGACCACTATGAACGCTACCCCATTCTCTCATGGTATGCCTAGTTACAATACAGTTGATCCATCCACTATGTCTGGTAGTCATGCTAACACTAAGCATGGTATTGGAAAAACTGCACCCACTGGGGGCAATACCCTCACTGGGGGCACCACATTTTCTACTCACACACATAATATGGGGATTGGCCGCATCCCTTCAAACATTGCAAATTTTGGAGGAAGTCCGCCTCCTAGGACTACCCCTCCTGGTGGGAATACTGTTCGCAATATGACTCACAATCCACAATACAACACACATGCCCATACACATCAACCCAGGACCACATTCATTAATGTTAACAATCCTCCTAATACCGGGAGTGGATACATACCGTATACTTTTATGACTACTCTTGCTACTAGTAATGCTAATGTAGGGGGGGGAATATACCTTATACTTATGGTCACAAAACGACTGCTCCTGATACTAGTAATGCTTATGCAGGGGGTGGGAACATACATAACAATTATGGCCATTACAACATAATTCCCGCTACGAGTAATACTTATATGCCCCATAATTATGGTGGTAACCCTTACTATAATACAGTCAGTGCTGGTCCTCATTACAACCCACCTCATTACAGTGCTCATAATACATATATACCTGCTTACCCTCACATGGGTCAGGTTGGAGGAGGTTATTAGCCTTATGGCCAGGGTCATGGTTATGGTCCGTCTTATCCTTCAGGTCCGTATAATCAACCTTTTATGGGAGCTTATAATTGAGCTTTACAGCTGCAGCTTCCGTTCCTTGCTCGATTGAATCTTCCTAACCTTGATCTTATCGAGTAAGAAGAGTTTAGGATGACTCTTGGTGAGATGGTTGGTCACCCTGTGGTTCCTTGGGATTCACATGAGATTTATACAGAGGGGAACATGGCTAATATTTCCCCTACCATATCGATCAACATTTCTCGTACCCCCGAAAAGGTTGAGAACATTTACATCGATGTTGATTGCTCTCCTGAGGAGGTTCGCATTTACACTGAATTGTTTAAGGAACTCCGGGAGGATTTCTCCTGGTCATATGAGGAGATGCCAGGAATAGACCCTAGCATTGTCGAACACAATATTAGAACATATCCCAATGCTAAGCTGGTTCGACAACGCCTTCGTGTTGTGAACCCTAGAAAGGCAGCCGCGATCAAGGCAGAGGTGGAGAAACTGCTTAAGGCTGGTTTCATCTACCCAGTTCCCCTTACTGAATGGGTGTCAAATCCAGTTCCCGTGGATAAGAAGCAGGGAACTATCCGTGTATGCATTGATTTTTGAGACCTGAACCGTGCATGTCTGAAAGACAATTTCCCCACTCCATTCATAGATCAAATCTTGGATGCTTGTGTGGGAAGCGAAGTTTTTTGTTTATGGATGACTTTTTAGGATATAACCAGATACAGATAAAGCCCAAGGACCAACATAAGACTGCTTTTATTTGTCCTTGGGGTACATTTGCATACCGGAAGATGCCCTTCGGCCTTAAAAACGTCGGAGCCACTTTTCAACGTGCTATGACCTACGCCCTTCATGAGCTTAAACACATAGTGGATGCATACTTGGATGATCTTGCTAGCCATTCTTGCAAGAGAGTGGACCACCCCAAGCACCTCCGTTTAATTCTCGAAAGATGCATACGCTACAAGATTTTGTTAAATCCCAATAAGCGCATCTTTGTTGTGAAAATGGGTCGCCTTCTAGGTTTCATAATTTCAAAAGAGGGTATCAGAGTCGATCCTCTTAAAGTTGAGGCAATACTTCGATTGCCTCCTCCGCGCAATTTACTTCAACTTTAGAGCCTCCAGGGGAGAGCCACTTTTCTATGTCGGTTTGTAGTGAATTATGCTAGTCTTACCAAAGGTTTCACACATTTGTTGAAGAAAGACACACTGTTTATTTGGGATGAGCGATCCCAACAGTATTTCGATTCTCTTAAGAAAGCTTTGGTATTGGCCCCTTTTCTTAGTCCACCCGACTTTGCAAGAGATTTTATACTTTATGTGGCTGCGTCTCAAGAGACGATTAGCATGGTCTTAGTTTAGGTTGATGATGTGAACGTGGAGCATGTGATCTATTACCTTAGTCAAAATTTAGTAGATGCTGAGTTGAGATACACTGATGTGGAGAAGTTGGCACTTGCGATTGTTCATGCAGTCCAATGGTTACGGCATTAGATCATGATTAGGAAAACCACAATCATAACGCATATCAATCCATTTCAGTTCGTGCTATCACGACATCTTATAGGGGGGATGTATAATAAATGGATTATGATCCTTTAGGAGTTTGATCTCGATTTTGCTTCGACGAAGTTGGTGAAATCCTTGGTTTTTGCTGAGCTCATGTCAGACCTTCCGCGACTTGATGAGGATATTGTCCACGAAGATTCCTTTGTGGATGAGCACTTATTCCTTATCTCATCCGGGGACCCTTAGTATGGGGATATCGTCGTATATCTTCAAACTTTGAAGTTTCCTTCGCACTATTCACGAGATGAACGACGGCGTGTGAAACACCACGGTAAAGATTATACCATCATTGGCGACACTTTGTATCGTTGAGGAAAGGAGTCTATCCTTCGTCATTGTTTGACTCATGAAGAAGCAGAGCGTGTTCTTAATGATTTCCATGCTGGGGCATGTGGTGGTCACTTATCCAGGCTTGCAACATCCCAACGCATTATACGAGCTGGTTAATTTTGGCCTTCGATCTTCAAGGATTGTATGAATGCCGTAAAGAGATGTCACCCTTGCCAGGTGTTTTCTCGGAATGTACACTCGCATCTAGCGCCCCTTCATCCAGCTGTCACCATCGGTCCCTTCATCAAGTGGGGGGTGGATTTCATGGATTGCTAACCAACTTCGACTGGGGGGAATCACCATATCATTGTGGTCGTGGACTACTTTTCCAAATGGGTTGAGGCCATGCCTACCGTAAAAGCCGATGGTGCTGCAGCAGCCAATTTCATATTCAATCAGATTATTACTCGGTTGGGTATTCCGAAAGAGATTGTCATTAACCATGGAAGTCATTTTCAGAACAAGATGATGGCGGATTTGTCACTCAAGCTTGGGTTTCATCAATATCACTCCTCCTCGTACTACCCCCAAGCGAATTGTCAGGTTGAGGAAGTTAATAAGTCCTTAAAGACCATTCTCCAATGTACCATGAAATAAAGCAAGGCAACTGGCATATTATGTTATACCCTGCTTTGTGGGCGTATCAAACCGTAGTTAAGACTACCACTGGTTTCTCACCATTTTAGATAGTTCATGGTGTGGAGTCTATATTACCGATTGAATGCAAAATACCTTTGTTAAAAATAACCATAGAGCTCCTGCCTGACACCTCAGATATTGAGCAACATTTGATCCACCTTGAGCAGCTTGATGAGGAGTGTCAAGATGCTGCCATGGCTATAGATTCCAATAAGTGTCATGTCAAGGTTCTGTATGATAGGTCTGTCCGTCCTCAGCAGTATGCTGAAGGTGACTTGGTCCTCTTATATGACCAGGCTAAAGAACCCCTGGGGGTAGGCAAGTTTAACCCCATGTGGCACGGTCCTTACATCGTGAGGCGTGTCCTTGAGAAAGGAGCCTACGAATTGGAAGATTATGAAGGGAACGCCTTGAAGGAGCCTAGAAATGGGCTCTACCTCAAGTGGTATTACGCATGAGCTTCTAGCTCGAGCTAGTACTTTTGTATACTATTGTATAGTTGCTTATGTACATAGTTTAGATTTTTTGTGGTTTTTTCGGTCTGCTCATTTGCTTCTGTTTGGTTGACAAATGTTAGTGGAATCTCCTGTGTTCTTGGGATTTGTGGATGGTGCTAGCCGTCATACGTAGCAGCTCACTTTTGCTACCTGGGTCATTTATTCACCTGACCACCTAGTTGTGTCTTCAGGAGGTGCTTGTCTCAGTCCTACATCCAACAATGTGGCTGAGTATAGTGCCGTTGTCGAGCTACTTTGTGATGCCATTTCACATGGTATACAGTCTTTAGAAGTCCACCTGGATTCACAACTGGTTGTGTCTCAGTTGAATGGTCAGTACCGTGTGAGGGATCCTACTTTACTACGGAGATTGTTAAGGGTAAGACTCTTGGAATGTCATTTTGTTTCCATTACATACATTCATGTTCCGAGAAGTTTTAATCATGTATCTAATGCATATGCTAACTATGTCCTAGATTGGCATTTGTCACATTCATAATGAAGCACACAAATAAACATACATTCATACATTTGTACATACACATATAGTAGAACCAAAGAACCATAGTTTTATAAATAAATAACATGTCCAAAATGGTAGTGTCACAATACAAAACTGGAGCCTGTATCTCTCAAAAATATACATATCGATACAAAAATATGGGACTCTGAGATGTCTAAGCCCCACATGGAGGCCTAGATTCCTCGACAGGATGTGTCTGATAGTAATAATGTACTGCATTGGATATACGCTGCAGTAGTCGCACCGAGGTGCTCGGTACTCCCACAACATGGCACTACATATCCTCTGGCAGCCGCTCTACCTCGATCATGGGTACCCTGTTGGTCATGAGGGATAGGTTGACCCGCACGGTCTCTAATGTGTGCTTTGCTGCAGCGCCAACTACCTCTCCACCGCTGCCTCGTCGACGATGTCTCAGGAAACCCTCTGGTCTTTGTGGACCACTGTCCGCGAGCAAACAATAAGATGTTAATATGTGATACTGCCCCCAAAAATATTTTTGCATTTTCATATATAATAAAAAATCCCAAAAATTTTAATACACAAAAATATAAAAATTGTAACATACCGATGTCTCCATACGCGGCCCCTGGCGGAAGCAACATGTCGCGATCACCACGAAAGTATATCCCTCCGTAGGTGTAGTCATCAATGGCTATGACTTGTCGGTACCACCAGTGAAAGAACTCATCTGTATATGGTGATTCCTGTTGGCCACCACCCTGTCACTTCAGTACCTCGGCCCACCGGGTCAAGGCTGGGTCATGAAGACTATGAGGAGGGACTTCAACCCTCGGACTGATCCCTGGCACTCTCTTGAAGAAAATGCTGCATATTATATTTCCGTATCCGATTTTTTTTGCCTCCCCATGCTTGCACTCCGTTAACTGGGTCTTCAAAGACCCCAGTAAGGTTGTGCACCAATCATATATCATGGGCCGTATGCACGGTGAGGCGTAAAACATCACCGGCCTTGAATCCTGGTGTAGAGATTCCGAACCTGTAATCTTGATGAGAGTGGACACTATAATCTTCATGCTCAGACTGACTATGGCTTCAATGGACACCTGACTCCCCACCTTCCGGGTGTTGGGAAGACAGTACCGCTCTATGTAGTTAGGAATGGTGATCCCACATCCCACACTACGAGATCAAAGACTTTCCACTTCCCCTCGACGGGACAATCCTGTAATGAAATATATGTCATCTACCTCCAAGGAGAGTATTTGTAAAATCTTAGTCACAGCAGAACCTAGCTACTATGGATTCCTCACTAGTGAAAGATTGCAACACATTTATAGGAATAGGCACAAATCTGTAAAATGAAGAACAAATGTAAATAACACATGAAATGGGTGAAATATCATAATAGTATTAACAGTCCAATACTATGAAATAGATTGGTTCATCCTTATATACAAAATAGGAGGAAAAATATCCACTTGGAGTGTCCACACTTAGCTAGCTTAGATTTACCCCAATCCCCCGTAGGTTAACCAAAAAGGTTTCCAAAATAACTCAAGCAGATTCAAAATATGCATGTAAACACTGAGTAAGCATGGGAAGTCATAATGAGGTTCACACATGTGAGGATAAGGTTTGGTGGAAGTTGGTTAGGCTTAGGCATGCCAAAAATGGCCTAGGGAGTGGGAATTGTCCACATACAGAGCATGAGGGCCCTTGGTCAATGTGTTTCCTTAAAACAGGGAAAGAGGGTGCGTTAGGCATGCTGGGGCAATAAATGCTTGGATAAGCATGCCTAACAGCTATTTTGACCACCTCTTGGCCCATACTTTGGCTCATACACTATGAACTTGTTCACACTTATCCAGATAAGTCCAAACCACTTCATAATAACCAGTGTCACACCTAGGGATGTATTATTAACCAGTTTAGCACCTAATAACCATTAATTAATTAATGATTAAGGTACTAAGGTATAATATTTCTCTAACACCCCCCCATAAGCTAGACTTAGTGGAATATCAAAATAAGGCCTTGGCAACTAAGGCTCAAGTCACCTTTTACAACATAAATTTATTTGTCCATGTAAAACGAGGAAAGAGGCAAAACCACATGGGGAAAATCCTCCCTCAAGAATGGACATGATATAGAGATGATAAAAAATTTCTTCAGTAGGTCTTTTTATTCACTTGAATGACTTGAGTAAACAACTTCTTGGTGAAAGACTTGGTGAAGATGTTGTGGATGCCATGATCATGCATCAATGTTGTGTAGACAAGAAACATGTTGGGGGGCCCTTGAAACTCATCATTTGATGATGGAGGAGCATCATAGGAATTCTTCTTGCTGCATACATACTCAGATCTGAATACATAATAAAAAATGGAAAAGATATCTTTGCAAAATCCTTCCCAAAAAGCATAAAAAATCACAACAAAATCAACATTTTGAGGAGCTTCCACACGGCAAATCAAACCATGAATCTTCCTTCCGAACTGATGTAGAACCTTCCCAAATCTGTAATAGAGATCATGTGGCTTTGATATATCAGAATAGGAGCCATATGGAGCAGCAAAAAATAGAGGTATAATGTCTCCATGATCGAATGGTTTTACAGTAAGAGAAGAGTGTGTAGCTAGATCACATTGACAGTTGAGCAAACTTGAAGGGTCTGGAGACTTGAATTTTGAACCATAAGTGGTAAGATCAGGTCCATACATTTGTAACAACATACCCATGATGTCCAATGGCATAAATTTCCAACCAAGGAATGAAATGCAAGACATAAAGACAACATAGGCAAGTGACATAGTTTTGGAAACAATGAAATTGTCAGATTTTCCAATGTGAGAGCTTGGGGGTTGCATGGTATTTTGGATATCCAGTGGTTGGGAAAATGGTTTGAGGTCTATCATACCCTGTAGATAATCCTGCATATTACCTTCCTTATCATAATGGAAAGGATCTGAATGAAGTTGGGAAGAGCTTTCAGAAGGCATGTCAAAAACTAGTGAAAAATGACTAGTATTGGGGGAAAGCTTCGGTGAACTGGATGGAGATTATTTCAAGGAAGAGACTGAGTTTTCTAAATCTGATATATCAGAATGTAAATCAGAAACAGAGATATCAGAAAAATATTTGTCTCTTTCACCCAAAGCATAGAGCTTTTTACCTTTGCATGTGGCATGGAGACAATGTTCTTGCTCCATAGAGACATTGGCTTCTTCTTTTCTTGCAAAATTTGGAACATCAATGTTATGTTCTTCAAGTAACTTAATCAAGATGTTCAACTACCTTTTGTAACAATATTTTTCATAATGAGAACCTCTGCAATAACCACACTTGGGTCTTTCCTTCTTGCTCTTCATCTTCTTGACTTTCGAAACTTCATCACTAGAACTTGAGCTTTCTTCATTTGACTGCTTTTTCTCCTTCATCTTCTTCTTTTGGGATTTCAAAATGGGTTTTTGTTTGCCTCTTTGTTTCAGATCTCTAGCAGCAAGCACTTGGTCCTTTTGCTTAATGGAACCCATCAAGACCAACTTGTCTTGCTCTTGAGTTAGCATAACCATGAAATTAGCCAAAGATGACATTTTCCAATTTCTAACTGTGAGCTTTGTGGAGTTGAATGTAGAGACAAAAACTGAGTACTCAGGACCCAATTTTGAAAGAATGGACAAGATCAACTGTTCTTCCTTCTTATCAATGCCACACTATTTGATTTGCAAGACCAAGCTCTTAAACTTGGTGAAGAAATCCTGGATGGGTTCGAAATTGCTTGGACTCAGTGAGATCAACTCATTCTCAAGTTGATGTCCTCTCATCTCATCAGTCTTCCCAAATAGAGACTCAATCTTGATCCAAACTTCATTGGGTGTAGCTAGACTTTCCACATGAAATAGGAGGTCTCTCGAAATACTGAGACAAAGGAGGCCGAATGCCTCATCCATTATGTTAAAAAACTTTGATTTCTCCACAGCAAAGTTTGGTTCAACCTCTGTGCCCATTGGGATCCTGAAAAGACCCTTGGATCACAACAAAATCACCATTTCAGCCTTCTAATCGAAATAGTTGAAAGGAGTGAACAAATTTGGATGAGATTGCTCCATCTTCTTCTACTGCTTGCGCACTGGGTGACAATGGTGCTCTTGAAAACCTGCAAAAAAAAACTCTCAATCACTTAGGAGGGATCTACACTAACAGATTTGAACCCTATTTGATAGTGGGTGCATTCGGGAGAGCATCACACCTGAGAAGAGCCACTAGATTTCTCCAATGGACTCAATGCAATGGCCTCAGGAATTCTATGGTTTCTCCACTGCTTCTGGCAAGCCACTAAAACAGTCTTGCTGATTCGAATAATAGCTCCAAGAGCTCTGATACCATGCAAAATCTTAGTCACAACAGAACCTAGCTACTATGGATTCCTCACTAGTGAAAGATTGCAACACATTTACAGGAATAGGCACAAATCTGTAAAATGAAGAACAAATGTAAATAACACATGAAATGGGCGAAATATCAGAATATTATTAACAGTCCAATACTATGAAATAGATTGGTTCATCCTTATATACAAAATAGGAGGAAAGATATCCACTTTGACTGTCCACACTTATCTAGCTTAGATTTACCCCAATCCCCCCTAGGTTAACCAAAAAGGTTTCCAAAATAGCTCAAACAAGTTCAAAATATGCATGCGAACACTGAGTAAGCATGGGAAGTCAAAATGAGGTTCACACATGTGAGGATAAGGTTTGGTGGAAGTTGGTTAGGCTTAGGCATGCCAAAAATGGCCTAGGGAGTGGGAATTGTCGACATATAGAGCATGAGCGCCCTTGGTCAATGTGTTTCCTTAAAACAGGGAAAGAGGGTGCCTTAGGCATGTTGGGGCAATAAATGCTTGGATAAGCATGCCTAATAGCTAGTGTGACCACCTCTTGGCCCATACTTTGGCTCATACACTGTGAACTTGTTCACACTTATCTAGATAAGTCCAAACCACTTCATAATACCTAGTTTCACACATAGGGATGTATTATTAACCAGTTTAGCACCTAATAACCATTAATTAATTAATGATTAAGGTACTAAGGTATAATATTGCTCTAACAGCATTTGACCATCCAGTTTGAAATTTTGTGCGTCTACATCCCAGTAGTCTATCAAGCAACGGAGCAATTGGTTTTGGGCCCTCAAACCCCCCATGCTCCAGAATTTGAAAAGCCCACATGCTTGTAATGCTTGTTGTGCAGGCAAATCGTGATAGATGACCTCATCCACAAGGTCATGCTCCCTTTCCCTCCATTCTAGAACCATCCTGGATGAAGAAACACAAAGAGTTTATCCTTTTACATTTAAAAAACCAATTTCACAGCCATACCCGCGGGCTACTGAGCAAACAAAGGCAGCCACTTGCGGTCAACGCATGCGTTGACCGCGGGTAGCAGGCCCTACCTACGACCCGTATACTTGTAGCCCGCGTATAGCGCTGTGACCAAATAGGGCTTGCCCAATAAAAAAATTGGACCACTGAAAAATGAAATAAAAAAACCAATGAAAGATAAGCATGAGATATCTAAGTTGCTCCAGATGGCTCGACGAACAGATGCCCATAGCTCCGAGAATCAGCGACTGAAGTTTCAGGTGAAAACTAACCAAAAAATCCAAATTGGGTAAAAAGTGAAAATGAATTGTAAATTGTAAATTTTTATTACTATTTATAGATTTGGAAACCCACTTATCTATAGTTTTCGCCGTTTTAAGCTGTTTCAACTAATGTGTCGTCTTGGAGTACTATTTTGACCAGATTTTCTTCAACGAGAGTTGTGTTTTTTACCGTTTCGCGCCTACGGTAGGTATATTTCACACCTGGCATATAGGTTAGATATCATTTTCACATGCATTATGCATTTGACCTTTTGACCGTTTCCATTAACCCTAGGTGCGACCTCACTTCTTAATCGACACGGAGCTTTCACACTGTTATAGAAGTGTCATTATTTGGCGGTAGGGCCTAATCGACCATGGGTGCCCTAGTTAGAGCCCCTTTTTTCCTTTTGGCACCCATGCTGTTGTCTCTCTTTAGGATTGGGAGTCCATTGTAGTTACGCCATGACTTTGCGATAAAGACTCATACTCTACTTTGTCTTATGCTGGCCATCTCCCGTAAGGACTCCCCCCATTTGTATCAAGTTGTGATTGCATCGCATCATCCTGCTTGCCGCTTGAGCCTTGTGTGGGCTGCCACTTACTCAATTGTTAGCCTGGTGCCTGAGCACTTTCCTTGTCGAGCCCTGCAGAGCTTCCATTTTCCCTTCACAGTTTGATGACCTTGTGACCCTGAGGGAACATCCCCCCGAGTGTCCACATCCTGCACATGCTTCCTTGCATTGATCATAGGTATGTTCCACTGCTTGGGACTAGTCTGCTCGCTATTTGACACTCGTTCCCTCAATTGTTGTACTATAAGCGATTTTATTCTTTTCCAAGCTTTCCAAATATGAAAAAGACCAAAAAAATCAAATATTCCAAAAAAGCCGGACGAGAGAATATTTACTTCTTTTTGTTGGCAGCTATTGTGTCTCCTTTGAACAGAGCATTCATTCCACTCCATACATTATGAGTCAAGACTATAGCCAGACCTTAGGAGATGTACTTGTTTCTCAGTTTACTCCACCAATTGGTTAAGCTTCTAGTCATTATGGAGCCCTTTGTTGATGCCTCCTGCATCGCAGAGTGCTATGTCGAGTCTATGCTTCCTGAGTCTATCCATATGCTCATGCTCTTATTCAAAGGAAGTCCTGAAACCAGAGTCGGCCACTCCTCAGATCTCTTGACTATTGCATGTCGGCCATGCTTATTGAGTCAGTCCGTTTCATCTGAGTTCTTCCAAATATTTTAGCGTAGCTGTTACCTCATGATGGTTGATGGGGGATTCCTTAATGCCTTCCTTCCAACGAGTTTCGTTTTGTCGACTTCAACTCATTTATTTCAGAATTTAGACTTAGAGTCGGTCGAGTACCTTGAGGCTTGCAGTCATTAGTGGTAGGTTCTCTCTCCATCGACAGTTTTGGGAATACATCAATGTCCCCTGATCTATGGAATCATCTTAGTGTTCAACTTCAACACATCTATTCGCACTTTGATGATTGTACTATGTGCCTTGATGCCCGTTTTCATTATTGGTGGGTTATCTCGCGTCTGTTAACGATATACATCATTGATCGGTAATCAGACGATCTCACATCAGGTTCGACCTCAACACATTTATTCACTTGATGGGACTTGCACCTTAGATGATTTGTGTAGAAGACCCCAGACGTTAGTAGAATTCAGTATGCTACTCTTGAACGTGACTGTACATCTGAGATATCACCTCTCAGACATTAGCAGTTTGTACCTCCAGTATTGCACCAATTGTTTCCTTTCAGCAGGAGACGATATCTTACTGTATGGATCATGGTTATGATCACCTATGACATGTATTCATTATGTACTGCCTATTCATGGACATTGTTTCAGATTGTTGTACTATACTGACATGTATTCAGAGATATTATTGTATTATGACGAGTGAGTTACTCCTTCCACTTGTGTCTCCATCACTCCACTTCTGAGATTTATAATGTATTTCGGCCATTGTAGCACCATTCTCTGACCTCACACATTAGGGGGCATCTGTTACAGTGTAATTTTCCACCTTGTGAGCATAAGCATTCTTTGGCCTTCAAGATCCATTTCACTGACTCAGATTCACTTTATGTCTTCCAGAAAACACATTTTTCCCTATTTTTCTTCCTGTACGCTAGCTGTTCCACTATAGCCAGCGTACATGCAGGCTGTTCCACTATAGCCTATGGGTACCAAGTAAAATGGTAAAAATCATTAGAAAATTACTTTTTACTCCCAAAAAAGCGATCTTAGGGTGACTTTTGGCCCTCCATATGCCCCAAAACGCCTCGATGTGTCCTTTCACTTACCTTTGGAAGGCTATATATTGAGCTCTTAAGGCATATGGAAGGGAGGAGAAAGAGAGATCAAGATAAATCTAGTGGATTTTTGCCATGAATTGAGTCTACACTCATTTATCCTTGTTGTTGTGAAATCCTTATGTTCACCTACCAAACTCCTTTTATAGTTTGAGTTTTCCATTACTTAGAGGATTGAAGTGGTGGAGGCACAAGTGGAGAGACCCAGTTCTTGGTTCAGATTAGTTGTCGTCAAGAGGTCGTGTATTGTACTTCTTGTTATCCATTAATGGAAATACTCATTTTCTCGTCCAATTGATGTTGTGAATATTGTTAAAATACATTGGGTTATATTCGCTTATGATATCATGGATCATGCTATTGATTATGCTAATGTCTTTCAAATATTATATGAACTTGCTTGCACTTGTTGTTGAGACTAATCTGTAGGCTCAAGTGTAGAGGTTGAAAGCTCAATGGGGATCTACTTCAAACATCCGGTTGAAGGTTGGTCTTTTCTCCATTACCTTAGAATTGTCATTTATATAGCATTGCATTGGGAATTGAGTCATTTTTCTGGTAGTCAGCTGTTTGTTGTGGTCTTCCCCAAGCCATAGGAAGTTTTCTCCATAACACATTCGTTGCTGGTCTTACTCTGTAATGACCTCTTCCTTGGCCTACAAGTACCACCATGTCTTTCCTCTACTGCGTTGAGCAAATTCTGCTCTGATACTAAAATTGGTGCTAGTGGGAATGACCACAGCCCGTCCAACCTGCACCTTCCCAGGAAATAGGGTGATTCTTGAAGTCGAACCCCTAGAATTAGCTAAAAACCAGCTAGGTACTTCTCAATGGTGGCCCTTCTCTCCAAAATGGGATTTCCGCAACCTTCTGATGGTTAGGATTGACCTTCCACAACAATCTTGTGGAAACAACTTCCTTCTGCAATTACAGTGCCTTTCGCAATGATCCTTCCACAATCGCCTTCTCGCAATGCGACTTCAGCAACTGCCTTTCTGCACGCTCCTTTCCGCAGCTTGCAGATTGCAGATTGCAAGTGCGTCTTTCATTTTTTATTGAAAGATATTTCCACAAAGACTCTTTCGCAATGTAGTTTCCACAACTCTAGCCATTAACTCCTGGGCTCTTTCCTTTTGTGGAACACAATGTCGACCGCTGATTTTTTGCAGATGGGATCTCGTCCGTTGATCTGAGATCAATGTGGAACACTTCGCTGTAGCTTGCGGAGATGCTAACTATGGTGCACGGTCACTTGATCGGATCTTTCCCCATTGTCGATCTTTCTCTCGGCTTGGATCTGAGCCGTCCAGCCTTTGTTGTTTCAATCGGATGTGACTCTGCGATTTTCTCTTGGATTGATCAGAGAATTGATCAATCCAACTCAGTCTTCATTTGGATCTTGATGGAAGCTAAAGATGATAAGAAATTATCTCTGCTACGTATTAATGGTCTGTTTACAAAGGACTTGGGTGTTCTTAATGTTCATACAAACAAAAAGACAAAGATTAATTCACATAGACATCAGGTTAACATTCGCACACAGCTCTACCTAATAGAATATAGGCTTATTCAAATGCACAGTAACACCATTAACACACATAACTTGTTGATTTCATTAGGTGAAAGCAAAAACATCTATACAGTCATATTTTCCCCTGGTGTGGAGGAAAATATATCAAATCGCCACCATGTCCTAATTCCCCCAAAACTGACACATACTATTTGGTTACATATTTGCAATTATTCAAAACACTTAATAAACAAACTTTCTCCCACTTCAGGACAACTTGTCCTCTTGATAGCAACAACATGTGAACACGCAATCACATTGTTGACTTAGCATTGATGCTCCTGAATCATACTACTTCAATGGTATATTCCAAAGAGATGGTTGGACAAGTTTTGAGAGTGCGCAAGAGGCTTAAAGGTTATCAGCGGTTGAACATGTAAGCAAATCCCAAAAGTGCACAAGACTCACCAATCGAAAGACGCATATGAGTTGTTGAAGCGCACAAGTGCATCGGAAGGATGTGGCGGCCAGACAAGTCAAGTGTGCAAGTCCCACAAGTGATGATACATTAAGGGTGCAAGACCACACTCCAAGGGAGAAAGGCACATTAGGAGAAGGGCCAAGTATGCGAAAGACCCACAAGAGATAACATATCAGTGACACAAAACATGACAAGTAACAAAAGTGTGAAGTAAGCGGAAGTGTGAAGCAAGGAAGAAGGAACACCACGACCAACTTGTGGACATACCATTCGTGTAGGACAAGTATATATCGTTACACCAAAATCTCATCATCATGAGTTATGTGTCCTTGACTTGTCCTAATTCCTAAAACATTGATCCTAAATTGATTGAAGGAAGGGAGTTGACATGGTTTTTCGTTATGTTGTCATACTGATGCACCTTGCACATTGACAAAGTGCATTAGGTTCTTGATGACATGCTCTGCACATTGACAGAGCATGTCACTGACACTACTTACCTTTGGACAGAGTGTGTCACCCTTCAATGGCGCATGTATGATCTTGTTGGCTTGGTTTTGCAACCAAGCTTTGTGCAATGGGAACCTATCAACAATGTGATAGCAGTTTCAATATAGAAAACAAAAATGATTATGAATTAAATCTAAATCTAAACTAACATGTGCATATAACAAATAAATCTAAAAACGATTCATAGAAAGAACAAGAAATAAAAGAATGTTTTGTATTAAGATACCTCAAATGGTGAGGATATGATGTTGAGCAACTCCAAGCTCCAATGGTCTCTTCTCCAAGATGCTGAAAATGGCCAAAAGTCTCAAGAGAGATTTTGATAGTGTGAGGATAGGATGATGGATGGATGGAAAGTGAGGAGCCCCTACCACCTTTTTATAGTTGTTGGTGGTGGGGAATACCATTATGGTTTTGAGGAAACCAATGGTATTGACCAACATGGTTTAGGTACCTTTTTCCCTCTTTTTTCCTTTTTTTTAATATTTTTATTCCCTTTTAATATTTTTGGGAATTCAAGACCCTTTTTGAGGGTTTTTTGTGTTTTTTGAGGAAAAATATACATTTTGAGGGGAAAAAGGGGTGTATTATGGTCTTTTGGTGACCTTTTGATGGCTTTAGAGGCTCAAATGGTGGAAAAGTGGACAAATGGATCATGTGAATAAGGAAATGAGCTAGTGAGCACTTTTTGGGTGTTAACAGATTGCCCCGTGATGTGTGAGGGCAGGACCAGTTGGAGACTGGATCAATGGCCATTGGAAGCTGCAAAACAAAAAATATTACATAGCCTCAATATGAATGAGGAATAATCTCTGATAATGGACGAGGCGGGCATACCCATGCTCGTATCAAGACATATACATAACAATTAGTCCCAAGAATGGGGACCTGAATAAGACATAAAAAATCTGCTGGTACATCATAATGGTCCAAAGGGGACACTATTCTGGGATGTACTCATGATCATAACATGACTGATCTCAATAAATGATACACTGGAATAAAGCGACAACTGTTCTGAATAAGGTCTCAGAAGGGTTGATGAACTGCTGAAACTAAAGGTGTCCAACATCTGTAGGGACTCAATGACTGTGAGTCATCTCTGAGAAGTACATGTAACTGTATACTCGAGGGAGTATAAAACTGGGGTACATCTGAATACTGTCGCCATGCGCAACCTGGATATCTATAGGAAAATGTAACTGGTTGTTTCCATAAGTAGACTCTCAAATGTGGGAGATCTAGGTGGTATCTGGGGTCTTCAACAAATAACTGAAAGTACCAATACCCTGTGCGAGTCTCAATGATGCGATCAAGGTGTTGAAGTCGAGCATGTGAGAAACAACCAGTTGGAGAGGCATTGAGGACTCTTCTCGAAATGATTCGTAGGCACTCATCATAAATGGTGATGAGTCCAAGACACAGTGACCTCTAGGTCTATACTTTGGAATAAATTTGGTTGTCGTCGACAGAGGGAGACCAACAACTAACAAGGCAATGATGTTTCCTTGATAGGAGCGCGAGGTGTAGAAATGAAGTGTGGTAGTACTGTTGGTAGGACTGACATACTTATGGGGATGGGAAGTAACTGGGGTCATAGAATGGGTGGACTCAAACTTCCTTTGTTCAGAGCATGATGACATGGTTGACCTGGAAGCATAGGAACTGGCTTGTAGGTGCGGGGATCATAGATTTTAAGGACTGAAGGGTATGTATTGACTCTGGGGGGATAAGCTGATGGGTGCTGTCGAGGGATTCTCATGTGACATACTACAGAATACTCTGAGAAAAGGAAACCAAAATGGGGAAGCTACCATATGAGTAGACATGATCTGTTGTGGCACCGAGAAGCACCATTGGGTCATTCTTCGTAGTTTTAATGAGCTCCAAGAAGGGGTAAAAGTGTGCTCTGAAATGGTACTGTCCTGTGGATTTGGTGAGCCCAAGATTGTTTGTGCTCATAAGTGCTTTCATTTTTAAGGAGTCTGAAAATGATAAGAAGACTCTGCAATGGTGGTGTAGTACCATCCTGTGGGTTTTTACGAGCCCAGTATGGTGATTGCTCGTGGTTGCTTTCATGTTTAGAGAGTCTTAAAGTAGTAAGTGGACTCCATTGGTTGTCTTTTTCGTAAGTTAGTCTCCAAGGCCTGGAAAAACATAAAATAATGCATATGGAGAACTCTTCTAGCCGATGTGACTAGAGTATTACTTTTTCGTAATTAGTCTACAAGGTCCGGAAAAGGGGTAAACTTATACCAAGTAGACACCCTTTTAGATACGTTTAGTGAGCATGAAAGGAAGCAAGGTTGCTTGACAATCTTTTCATTGTTTTAGGAGTCAGAAAAGAGCTTAACATAAATTCCCTAAGTGCCTTTTTCGTAAAAGGAATTGCTCGACCCGAAAAAGGGGTAAGACTATACCGAACAAAAAGGTATTAATGAGAGCGAGAAATGGTCTCAAGCATCGTCATGAGTGCGGAATACTGAATCTGGTGACATAAAGATTGTCAAAAATGGGCAATGGCCAATGTGGCATGCAAACCGAGGTGATGAGTGGCATTTTGAAAAAATGCCTGAAAAATCTGGAGGTGAGAGCGAGAAATGATCTCAAGCACGAAAAAATGATTTCGACGATATAAGATTTGTCAGAAACGGATGACGACCCATGTGGCATGCAAACCAAGGAAATGAGGGGGCATGGGAAAAATGCCCAAAAAATATGGATATGAGAGAGAGAAATGATCTCAAGCGTCATCACGAGCGCGGAAAACTATCCGACAGTATAAGATTCATTAGAAACGGACGACGACCGATGTGGCACACAAACTGAGGCAACGAGGGGGCATGTGAAGGATGCCCAAAAAATCTGGGCATGAGAGCGAGAAATGATCTCAAGCGTCATCACGAGCGCGGAAAATTGAATCCGGCGATATAAGACTCGTAAAAAATGGAGAACGACCGATGTGGCATGCAAACCGAGGCGACGAGGGCGTGAAAAAATGGACCTGGTGAAAACAGGAAAAGGAAAGGACTATCATGAAGTTCTCGCTGTGCTGATTCCAACGGTTTGAGGAACGGATGTCGTATGATACCGCAATGGTTTTTTGAAAAATGGTCAAATCTCTATAAATAGGGTGTGGGGCCAATATGACGTGTCATTGTTACGTGCGAGTTTGGCAGAGCAATCAGAGCTCTTTCTTGATTTCTGGGAGATTCGACCGTTGGTTTTCGATTCCGCAAGTTCCAGGTAACCCTATTCGCCTTAGCCTTTTGAATTATGTATTTTTTTGTTAGCGGCGGGCCCCCGAAGGTCGCGAAATTCCATGTTGGCCTTCCAGCGTGGAATATCGCGGGTTTCACATCCTTTTCTGTGATGAACATCGCTGGTTTGGGGCCGACAACCGTGATGTTCATCGCGACTGCGGGGCTGATAGTCGCGATGTTCATCGCGACTGTGGGGATGACAGTCACGATGCTCATCGCGACTGTGGGGTCAATACCCGCGATGTTCATCGCGGGTTCACAGATGAAAGATGCGATGATCATCACGGCTTTTGATGGAAAAGCCGCGATGATCATAGCGACTTTTGATGGAAAAGCCGCGATGAAATTTTTTGAAGTTTTTTTTCTGTTTCTAAAAAAATTTCTTTGTTTTTTGGTAGGATGTTGAGGAGACTGCTGGTATCATGGCGGGAGCGGGAGATGGAGGAGGATCTAACGATTCGGATTCGGACCGATCAGGGTGTCCGACAAGCTTTGGCTGTGAGCGGGCTCCTGAAGTTCACTCAGATTCCACCAATGCGTTGAGTAGGACCGCTGCTGAACAAATTGGTGGGTCTCTGGGTCCCTGCAAAGGGTGCTTTCATGGTTAGGGGTGAGAGGTTAGAGATCACCCTCACTGATGTTTACTTTCTTACCAGGTTTCCTCACTTAGGGGAGGTAGGGGATCTTCTGCCGAGGATCCCGACAGGTTTGGATATCGAGGATCTGTAGGAGACATTCTGTGTTCCGGGGGCTATCGTGCAGAACAGCGCATTGAGCCTAAGGTCTCTGCGGGAGTGGGATATGCGGGCTGTTGGGGCTTATGTTCTGTGGGTGTTGGGTGCCGCGGCGCCACATCATTTGTTTGGGGGACAAACGATGATGGTGGATTCTGTGCTGAGAGGGACCTACTACGCGTGGGGTCAGATGTTTTTGGCTGGTGTCCAGAGAGATCTGGACAAGGTTAGTCGAAAGGGGGGAGAGTTCTGCTATGCCTCCTTCCTGTGTTGTTTCTTATTTGAGCGGGTACCGACCTTGCGGCCACGGGTGCCAGTTCGAGACAGGTTGGTGAGTGAGCCGCGCATGGTGCAGTGGGGGCAGATGATGCCCCGTGGTGGTGGTGGTATCCTCGGGTTCTTTTCATAGGATATGTATGAGCAGTGGGAGCATATCCCCCTGCTGATTGATGACTATCCATATGCTAGTATGGATTATCGAGGAGATCCGGAGATGCCTCGAGCCCAGGGGCAGGCCTGGGGTTTAGATGGTATGTTTTTGTGTTTGGTTCTCTACTATATCATGTGTTTTTATATGTTTTTGTTATGAGTATAGTTAGAGATATTTATATGATGGTTCACTTGCATGATTGTGCAAATGTTGGTCTTGTACCAGCAGCCGATCATGTGGTTCGTAGGGGATGGGCGATGGTGGTCGTTCTACCTCCTGTAGCGGTACCGCCTCCTCATGCTCGAGGAGTTGGGCCTAGAGATGATGCCGTTGAGGTCGTATGAGAGACACTGGACATGATCCTGGCAGGATTTCCAGAGGATGGGTGGAGGGACTTGGATCGGTACATCATCGAGCGTTGTTTCGATGCACCTCGTGAGTGGTG
Organism: Larix kaempferi; assembly: GCA_027924585.1. Classification (NCBI taxonomy): domain Eukaryota; kingdom Viridiplantae; phylum Streptophyta; class Pinopsida; order Pinales; family Pinaceae; genus Larix; species Larix kaempferi. The sequence continues at coordinate 17,258,374 of BSBM01000012.1, forward strand.
CTCTGTCCTGCTCAGAGAAACATTGGTGATGGCTGAGTGGAGGGATGGGGCTCGGCATGATCCGGCAGGGCCGGTGGAGGGGAGGATTTGGGTGCGGGATGATCCAGCGGGGCCAACGGAGAGGAGGGTTCAGGCTCGGCATGATCCGATGGGGCCAGTGGAGGTGGTGCCAGAGGAGCCCGGAGAGCATGATGATTAGATGATCTTGTATCTACCCCCAAATGTTGATGAGCATATGGGGAAGTACCCTTTTGTACGTCTTATGTATTTTTGTATATTGGATGCTGAGGGAACCTATGACATGTTGACTATATGATTATATATATATATATATATATATGTTTTGGTATATAGTCGTGTATGCACATGGATGCATATCTTTGTTTTCCCGTGGAGGCATGTCTTATTTTCTGTATGCCCGTGGAGGCACATGTTATGCACGTGGATGCAACATTTTAATTTTTTATATGCCCGTGGAGGCACATATTATGCACATGGATGCACTTTTTAATTTTGTATATGCCCGTGGAGGCACATGTTATGCACGTGGATGCACCTTTCGTATTTACTACATGGTTGGATTGGTGTGCCAATCAAGAATGTTGTTGGCCATATGGTCTGCTACACTGTTGAGATTCCTTGGAACATGTGTGAATGAAATGGATTCAAACTGTCAAACCATTTGTTTAGTGCGCATGAATTTTCTGAAATGACAGGGATCGCGTACCTGGTAATCATTGTTGAGCTGGGAAACAAGGAGCTGTGAGTCAAAGAAAACGTTAAGGTGACTTATGCTCATTTGGAGAGCAGCGGCCAGGAGACCGGTTACGGCATCGTATTCAACTTGGTTGTTGGTGGCAGTACCTATGCGCACTCCGTCGATGTGGATCAACTCATGTGAAGGGGAATATATTACCCAAGCTGCGGAGGCGAGATTAGGGGACCAACGGCTTGCACCATCAGTGAAACCAACATAGCAAAGTGGAACACGATCCATCTATGGTCATGTAGGAAAAACAAATTTTTAGGTTTTTGTATTTTTTGTAAAAAAAAAAATAAGACTGTACAATTATGGACGGTGGTGTCCATCAGATTTTCTATGGGTAAAATTGCTTGAGGTACAACCCGTTGCGTGGGTTGCGTAGGGGGTTGCCTTCTGAATCGGTCAGAATGTATGCCCCCTGTCCGAGGCAGGTATGTATAATGTATGGGCCTTGCCACATGGACACAAACTTTCCTTTTCCGGTTTTTTCATGAGCTTGATCATAGGCGAGGACAAGGTCCCCTTCAGTAAAGGTTGTTGGGTGGACATGTTTGTCGTAACTCAGTTTGGATCAGTTCTTGGCTGCTTCCATGGTTTGGAGGGCTGTGCGCCGATCTTCATCGGCTTGCTCCAAAAGTAGTAAGCGTTGCTCAATCGGGGAAGTGTCCGGTAGGAGTTCAACGGCCATATGTAGGGTTGGAATCTGGCACTCAATGGGGAGGACGAATTCGAAACTGTGATCTAGATGGAAAGGGGTAAAAACGGTGGCAGTTTTGGTTGACGTGCTGTATGCCCATAGTTCCGGAAAGAGTATGTGATGACAATTTGATCTGTGTTTTTCAACAGTGCGCTGGAGGATGGTCTTCAAAATTTTGTTAATTACTTCGACTTGTCCATTCCCTTGGGGGTAGTAGGCGGAGGAGAAATGGTGTTCAAATTTCAATAGGGTTGATAATTCTCTCCAAACGACATCTTCAAAGTGAGAGTCGTGGTATGAGACGAGTTGCTTTGGGACTCCAAAACGAGCGATAACATGGTTGAGGAAAAAACGTGTTGCGATGTCGGCTTTGCAATTGTAAGTTGGCATGGCTTCCTCCCATTTGGTGAAATAATATATGGCCACAATGATGTGTTTATGACCGCCGGATGACATGGGATTGCAATCTAGGAAGTCGATGGCCCATTTGCAGAATGGTCCGACAGTGACGACTGGATGAAGGGGGGGCGGGTGGGGTTCTTGCCTTGGGGGCAAAAAGTTGGCAGTTTTGACAATGTTTGACTGCGGTGATGCAATCAGTAAATAATGATGGCCAAAAATAACCTGCATGGATGATCTTTTGGACGGTGGCCATGCCGGAGAAATGGCCTCCATAGGCATTGCTATGGCAGTCATTAAGGACTTGTTCTGCTTCGTCATGAGAAAGGCAGCGTCGTAAGATGGTATCGACGCTGCGTCGATAAAGTACATCGCCTAATAGGAGATATTGGGGGGCGTGGTGTCATATACGATGGCGTCCATCGTGATTGATGTTGGGTCGAAATTTTTGTGTGTGGAGGTAGATTAAGATGTCTCCGTACCATGGGTCGTCAGAGGAAATGATGAAAATGTGGTCGTCAATGAGGTCCGTTTGGATAGCGGGTGATGACGAAGACGATGGGAGATCTGTGATGAGTTGAGCGAGTGCTAGGGCCTTGGTTCTCTTTGGGGTTTTGAAAGTTAGGTCGTATTCTTGCAGGATGATCACCCATTTAGCTACGCGGCCTTGAAGGAGGCGACGTGTCAAGAGGTAAACCATTGGATTGGAATTGGCTACAATCGTGGTGTGGCTGAGGAGAATGTAATGTCGCAGCTTTTGTACTGAAAAGACGATGGCAAGGGCCATCTTCTCTTCATGTGGGTAGCGGAGGGGTGGGCCTGACAAGGTCTGGCTCACATAGTAGATGACATGCTCTTGGTGAGCAGTATCTTCTTGGACAAGTACTCCCGATATGGCATATTTGGATGCTGAAACATAGAGGGTGAAATATTTTGAGAAATCTGGAGGAGAGATCAATGGGGCGTTCGTGAGTGCTTTCTTTAAGTCGGTGAAAGATGATTCTGCTTGTTGGTCCCATATGAAATGGGTATGCAGACGTAGTAGTCGAAGGAATCTATGGACCATCGTGGCATAGTCAGGGACAAAGCGGCGGAGGAAGTTGGACCTCCCTTGAAGGCTTTGAAGTTGTCTTAATGTACGAGGTGACGGTAAGTCTATAATGGCTTGGAATTTCAAGGGGTCTACAGTGATGTCTTTTTCTGAAATGACAAACCCCAGCAGGAGACTTGCTGTAATGCAAAAGACACACTTGAGTGGGTTCAAGCAGATGTTGTATTTTCAACAACGCAAGAAAACTTGTCGAAGGTCGTCTAAATGGTCAGATCGTTTCTTAGATCGAGTGGTGAGGTCATCTAGATAAACTTTTATGATTCTATGTAGATCAAGGAAGTAATAAGTCATGGCGCATTAGAAAGTGGCTCCCGCATTCTTGATACCGAAAGGCATGACGCGATAGGAAAAGGTGCCCCATGGGGTAGTGAAAGCGGTCTTGTATTGATCTTCTTTACGGATTTTGATTTGGTTATATCTGGAGAAACCATCCATAAAAGAAAGAACCTCATGCCCCGCACATTCATTGATTAGTTGGTCAATGAATGGTGTGGGGAAGTTGTCTTTGGGACAAGCGAGGTTGAGGTCTCGAAAATAAGTACAAACGCGTATGGTTCCCACTTTCTTGTTTACTGGCACTGGGTTTGAAACCCAAGTGGTGTAGGCAATAGGATATATGAACCTGCTTTTTGGAGTTTCACAATATTAGCCTTAACAACTGGGAGCTTAGAAGGGTGAATTGGGTGTTGTTTCTGTCGGACAGGAGGCACATGGGGCCAAGTGTCAATGTGATGTTCCACAATGTTAGGATCAAGGCCAGGCATCTCGGTGTAAAACCAGGTGAAGACATCACGAAATGCTTGGAAGAGTTTCTTATATGCCCGAGTCTCCGCTTGAGTGCATGATGCGCCTAGCGAGATGAGCTCAGGTTTTCCAAGTGTGGTGGAAATGTCGATTTGTATAATAGGGGAAATGTTGGACATATTACCCTCTTTGAAGGCATCTGGTGCTGGGATGGGGTCTTTGAACCAATCAACCTTAGTTGGTAGAAAATATTTTGATTCGACTGATAGTTGGTTTTCCATGGTGGATGTAGACGCCTCAGGGAGTAAGTATGATCGATGGTGCATATCGTCCCAAGGGAAGTCCAGTGCAATGAGTGTTTCTAGAATTTGCTCATCAGTACAAAAGTAATCAGACCATAAATCAACTGGTTCGGGATTGTATGTGGTTGAAATCATATAGATGGTATTGATTTCTTCCGAAGAAGATGATTTCGGAGGGTAGATCTCCTCGATGAGGGGAGGAGATATCTCTAAGTCGGCATTGTTCATCTCATATAAAGCTGATCTATAATCTGGGAGATCAAGACAGTGGTGTTAAGAATGGCCATAAATGCCGCATATCGCACAAGGGTGGTTAGTGCGAAGCATTTTGTCGCGAGGTTGAGGAGGTGGCTCAAGTCTTACCATTGGAATTCCGGTGTCGTCATCCAACATATTCATGTGTTCTTGGAGTGTAGGTAATTGTGGACATTGATGAGTGGCATGGCCTACGTCGTCACACAATGAGCACTTAGGGGGAATGCGAATAGTTGGGGGGTTCTTGGCTACCTTGGGGATTGCTGGGGGGGTGCAAGTTATGGGTCCAGTGTTATAAGTTTGTGGGCCTCTGCCCCCTGTGTTTCATAACAGAGGTGGGGTGTTTCTAGACGTTGATGTCATAGTCACTATTCTGGTTGGTCTGTTTTGCAAATGAGTGACAGGAGGGGATGGGTGGTTCGTAGTAGGGATAGGTTGTACCAGTTGTAAAATAACAGTCGGAGTCGGCGGGGGGCTCGGAGCAGGTAAGTACCATACAGGTAACCCTAATGTTAAACCAGGAAGGTTGAGTGTAGCCATTACTGGCGAACTGACAACTCCAAAAAATGGGAACAAGAATGGGATAGTATGAATTGGTGTTGTTCCGATATGAGTAGGCACTGTGGGTGTTTGTGGTAGTGACGAGGGTTGCTGTGTGGTGTGCGACAGGGTGCACAAATCGGATGTTTTTGTTATCGGTAAAGGTGGTGGGATCGATGGAAATGTGGAAGTCATAGGTGACTCGGTGTAGATTCTAGGACCAATTGACGAGACAAATGATGTCGGTGCAGTTTGAATGATTTGTTCAATCATTGGTAGCACATTTTGAGGGGTTGCGGGGGCATTACGATCATAATATGTGAGTTGATCAATCTTGATAATGCGTCCTTCATGTGGGAACATCATGAGGTGGAACACAGATGAAGCGACGGCTTTCATCTTATACATATAGCTACGTCCAAGAAGGAGGTTGTAGTCGATCTGGGCATTGATCACTTCGATGTCGATGAGAACTAATTTTTCGCCTAGTTCTACGGGTACGTTCGCTAAGAGGCCTTGTGGTTGAGCTGAGTGCCCGTTGTAAGATCGTAATGCTGTGGTGGATGGATGTAAAGTGGGGGAGCCAAGTTTCTGCCACACAAGAGTGGACATAATGCAGGTTGAAGCTCCTTCATCGATGATGCATCGATGCACAATAAGGTTTCGAATGTTTACGGATACTTGGAAGGCCAAATTTGATGGAAATCGAGGTTCGGCTTGGTCTAAGTCGAAAGCCATCATATGTGTATTGTTAGGGTCTACTCCTCCGATGGCGGATAGTAGTAGTTTTCGTTGTGCAGGGCATGTTTTCAATACCTCTAAAGCAAACATAGCAGCGGGGGATTGTGCTAAATCTTCCACGACATTATAATTGGATGCTGCACGAGCATTAGGATTGTTGTTAATCCTTCGCAAAGGGATGCGAGGGATTTTAGGTCCTCCGTCCAACGGCATATTTGGTATGCATAGTGGTTGATTTGATGGAAGGGAGGTGGATGCGTCAGTGGGAGGAGTTTATGGGGTTGGGACGTACTGATTCCTGCGAGTCTGGAGGTTGATGTCATTGGATGACATCATTAATAAATGGTGTGTGCTTGAATCCGTATGCTAATAATCAATTGCGGCATAGGTGATTTTCTACTGAGGTGCAACAGATCCTTGTGGGGGATCCATTGGGCGAGCATTTACTACTCCCTGGTTTGGAAATGGGTTTTGCAATATCATGGGTTGCGGTTGATTAAGTGGAGCTGGCTGTCCAACGTGGCCCTGGAATTGGGCATCATCAGCCCAAAGCTTACGTGCTTTCTCTAAATGGGGGCACTTGTGAGTGTAGTGGCCATAGACTCCAAATATAGAACATGGATGGTTTGTTCCCAGGTTATTGTTTTTCGCTTGCTTGGGATGACGATCAGGATTATGGTTGGGGGGAGCAGCGTTGTTATTATTTGGAGGATTGGGTGGTGGTGGACCTTGATTATGTTGTTGGTTGTTACCGCGGTTACGTCCTCTTCCGCGGTTTTGTTGTCCGCCCTAGTTGCGTTGGTTGTTTTGGTGTTGGGGTTGATTGTGTTGTGTGTACACTTGCCCTTGAGTAGTGGGAGGATTTTTGGGTGCCGCAGGTGCGGGAGTAGGTTGTGGTGGATAATAAGCTGGTGGGGCTGGAGGAGGTCCAGTTTCCTGCTGGGGTTGTTGGTAACCCTGAGCTATTGGAAGTGCTGGGTTAGCTGGTGTAGCTTGCTGGGGGTAATACATTGGTTGGGCCAGTAAGTGAATTGGGTTCTGGGTGGTTGGTTGGTTATAGTATGTGGGTACATATGTCGATGGTGCTTTTCGGTAGCAATGTGGTGGACAAGAGGGTCCATGAGTGTGATGAGTTTGATTCGTTGGAGCGTACGAAGTCGTCGCTCCAGAATTAGATGTAGCCCTAAAGAGGTTTGGGGAATTTATGGTGCTCACCATGCTAATAGGTTTATTTTGTGCCGTGACTTGGCCGATAATACCATCAGCGGCATGTGATGCCCCTGGAGCGTCACTGTGTGAAGAATTGCCTCGTGGGGCATCTGGTATGATGGTGTAGAGATATCCTGATTGGGCATAAATTAGGTCGAATTGTTGAGCTTTTAAGATAGCTTCTTCTTCTGACTGGGGTCATTCAGAAGCTACATCTTTGGCTATGAGGGGTAGGAGTGATTTGAGAAACCAATCCAGAAATATACGGTCGTCCAGTTTGATCTTGCAGAGGCTACGACGCTTGCGCCACTCATGGTTATGGTCGATGATGTGGGTAGCTGTGTTTTGTCTGCAAGACAATAGTATTTCAACTCTTGCATCATAGCGTACAGGTAGCTAAAAAAACTGAAGGAAAGTGGAGGTGAGGGACGTAAATGTATGGTGGGTCCCATGTGGTTGTTCAATGTGCCAGTGAACATTCATTGCAATAGTCTTAGTCTAATGGCGTCATCCACTATGGAGTTAGATGAATACCATAAGTGAAATGACATTATGTGGTTTTGGGGATATTCCCCAGGTTTTCCTTCAAACTTGGGGATGTCCGAGGGGAGCTTTGTAGGCATGGGTGGCCATGTAGGGTTGTGCCTGATAGGATTGTTGGTTAACCTGGATAGGTATGGTAAGTTCAGACTAGCCATGTATGGTAAACTAGCAGATGGGTGTGGCGTAGTGACTAGGACATAACTGTTAATGGTGGCATTATGTAGTGGTCCAGTGGCCCCTAAGGGTATGCTAGGTATTGAAGGTATGTGTCCTCCAACCATTGTGGTGTGGGATGGGCCAGCGCTCCCAAGTGCAACATCGGTTGCAGAGGGGTTAGGAATAGTGCCAGGAATTCTTGGGATCTGGGTTGTCGTAATGAGAGGGGGTGTGATTCCTATGTTGGGCATAACCATAATAGGTGGTAGTCCTGTGTTGGGCATACCTAAAGGTGGAGTGGCCCCTATATTAGGAATGCCTAAAGGGGTTGTTGTTACCATGGGTGGAACAGTAGTAGAAGGGCTTGTCAATGTATCTCCAATAGCACTGGTGAAAAGGGGGTCGTATTGTGATCCAGCCATGGGGTTGGTTGGTGATATTTCAGTAGGGTTTTCGGATTTAGCCTTGGAATCAGATGTGAAGTGAGGCGCATCAGAATCGGATGGCTGTGTTCTATTCCAATGACTTGTCAAGTCAAGGGATAAGGCTCTACGTCTATGACGTGTAGATTCAAGTGTACCGAACTGAGGGGGTTCACCTTGAAGATGGCAAGATTGTCTTAAATTCTCAATGGTGAGAACTATATAAAAATTTTAGTGGAAGGTGGTGATGTAAAAAAAAAACTTGAAACCCTAGTGCAATAATGAGTGCAAGAGGGGAGTGAAAAAATAATGGCTCTCAGGCCAACAACCAACCTCAAAAGCACTTATTATAACAGCTGTGCTATAATAAGTGGAGGGATCCAATAAAGTGGTCAGAATACCAAAAATCAAACAGTTCCTAGAAAAAAGTGGTGCTCAATAGACCAAAGGTGGGTATTGTATCGTGCAAACACCTAACTAGAAGTATTGTGAGTCAACAAACGATATTCTCTGCAAGGTGATGAAATCCAAGTCAGACAATATAGAGTGTTGAATCAACGGCTAGATATCCCCCTATCGGTAGGGACACCGGGTAGACAATCCTAAAGAGTGGCAAATAGGATACCCCGTTCATGACACGTTCAGTTGGGTGAATCTGCAGTTTGGTTCTATCGCCGTTGTACCCCCATACGGGTGTACACGGAGAACTTCGAAAGGTATCCTTCAGTTACTGAATGGATTGCTGTATTCCACTCAGGCTTCCAGAACCAGTCTGGTTACTTCAACCCTCCTAAGGGAGAAGCCTTCCCGATAAATTGGTTGATAATTGTGTCAAAATTATAAGGGATTTTTGGGACCCTAAATACAACCACTATGTCTCAGATATAAAAAATTGAGGGGTGTTATTGGTACACCTATCCCCTCAATTCTACCTAACTAAAAGATTCTTTTAAGTGCTCCCCAAGTGGGGTTAAGAAGTTTGTTGAGTTAAGGTAGATTTTAAGGCTCAGTTTAAATAATGTGGTAGAGTGGGTGCAAGTGTGGTTATTAAACTAAAATTGATTTTCCTCGCTTGGGCGATTGATTACAAATAAAAGAAAAGACGCTTCTAGTTTGCAAAAAATAAAGGCATTTTTTGAAATGTAAATGTTTGAAAAAACTATTAAAAAATAATGGATCTTTGAAATAATTTAAAGGGAAGCAAATAACATAAATATTTCAAGAAATCAATGGATCTCTTAAAAAAAATAAAATAAAAAATGCTTGGGCAAACTATTGAGCAAATAAACAATGAAACCTATGATCTAAATAGAATGCAGAAAATCTTTCTTTCAATTACTGAAAATTGTTAAAAAGACTTTTTAATGGAGCATATATAAATAGAAAAAGATTTAGAATGGCTGTAAAAATGCAGAAAAAATAATACTGTAAAATAGGCTAAATGGCCTAAAAATACAGCAAAAAATGTTTTCTAAAAAATTGGCCGAATTCAAAATGACAGCATCACGGGTTTTGGGGAAACAGCCACGATGTGCAACGCGGGTTTCGGCCGTGCCGTCGTGATGTGCAGCGTGGCAAATGGCTGCGAAGCCGCGATGTGCAACGTGGGTTTCGGTCACACAGTCGCGATGTGCAGCGCAGAAAATGGACGCGAAGCCGCGATGTCCAGCACATAAAATGACCACGAAGCCACGACATTCCGTGTGGAAAAAGGCCGCGAGGTCGCGATGAGCCGCGCGACTATCGGGCGAAAAGCCGCGAGGCGAAAGCTGAAAAACGGACGCCAAAAAATGAACCCGAAAATGGAAATTTTAGGTTGTTAATGGCAATAGAAAGGGCCAAGATCTAGAACATCAATGGATCTGCTGTCTAGGATCGCAGATCTGTGAATTAAAATGATTAAAACTAAGAAAAACTAAGATCTAAAGCAAAAAACTAAGATCTAAGAATTCGAAGCCAGCGGAGTTGCCAAAAACTGTTGGCTTGATTTCACAACCAAGCTTTGTGCAATGGGCACCTATCAACAATGTGATAGCAGTTTCAATATAGAAAGCAAAAACAATTATGAATTAAATCTAAATCTAAACTAACATGTGTATATAACAAATAAATCTAAAAACGATTCATAGAAAGAACACGAAATAAAAGAATGTTTTGTATTAAGATACCTCAAATGGTGAGGATATGATGTTGAGCAGCTCCAAGGGTGAGTAGCTCCAAGCTCCAATGGTCTCTTCTCCAAGATGCTGAAAATGGCCAAAAGTCTTAGGAGAGATTTTGATAGCGTGAGGATAGGATGACGGATGGATGGAAAGTGAGGAGTTCCTACCACCCTTTTATAGTTTTTGGTGGTGGGGAATACCATTATGGTTTTGAGGAAACCAATGGTATTGACCAACATGGTTTACGTACCTTTTTCTCTCTTTTTTCTTTTTTTTGAATATTTTGAATATTTTTATTCCCTTTTAATATTTTTGGGAATTCTGGACCCTTTTGAGGGTTTTTTTTTGTGTTTTTTGAGGAAAAATATACATTTTGAGGGGAAAAAGGGGTGTATTATGGTCTTTTGGTGACCTTTGATGGCTTTAGAGGCTCAAATGGTGGAAAAGTGGACAAATGGGTCATGTGAATAAGGAAATGAGCTAGTGAGCACATTTTGGGTGTTAATAGATCCCTTATCCTTCTCCATCAAATCCTCAAACCTTTATATCCATTTTGGCCTATATATATAAGCCTCCTCTTCATAGTTGGGGGAGGAAGGACTAGAGCACCTAAATGCTGGAGTTGAAACCCTTTCATCCATTGGAGGCAAGATTGGATCTTTGAGGCAAATATCATTTGGAAGAAATTGCAACGTCAAGGCATGGTTGTAATCTCCTCTTCTTTTATTTCCATTAATACAGTAATATACACTCTTTCCACAAAATTTTATTATGCATTATAGACCTTTAGAATTAGTTTCATTGATTACTAGTTTAAATTAATCAATATTGCATATTATTATCATTTGTGTGTTTCCACTTGTTTGTTGTATCTTGATTTGCAGCTGAAGATCAAGGGATACATCAAGAAAGGAGACATCACTACGGTTGAAAGGTAATCAATCCCTCTGCATCTTTTGTAATTTGATCAATCTAGGAAATTTTGTATGTTCTGTTGTGATTTGTTCTAGATATAAACCATTTAGATTAGTGAGATCGGTTGGTATCCACATCGACGGATTTATCCTCTAACAAAATTGGCGACCATATTGGGGAGCATGCCAAAGTCTTTGGGTTGTTTAGGTTGTGATTTGCACTGTTTTATGTTTATCCTCTTAAAGCCTTTCAATTTGCCTCTTTCTTTTGGATCTATCCTTCTGAGAGTCACTGGGTGATCCAGTCTATGTTAGGGATCTTTAACTTGGCCAGTTACCTCTTTTTGGTTTGGGAATTTTTGTTTTTTCAATCTTGGATCTCGCCTGATGCACTTGGGTAGTGTCATACTTGCATCACTGTAATTTTGACGCACCTTTTCTTAAGGAAAACGGTGTCTCCGATGCACTTTCATAGTGTGCAGACTGCGTCACTAACGCTCTGTCCCTGTGTGCAAACCACGTCACTGGATCCCCTGATGCTCTGGTGCATATTTGCAAGTCACATCACCCTGTATACTTGGAATCTAGGGTTGAATTTCCCACAAAAAGTTGATTTTGCTGGTTTTCTGAGGTTTGTGTTTCACTTGTATCAGGCATAGTCTTTCTCAGAATTGGTTTGCCTCTTTTCTGGGGTCTTCTTGATATTTGGATCCATGTTTGGCCCTTTGAGTCAAAACTAGTGTTTTGCTTGCATTTTTAAGTGAATTGTGTATCCTACAGTCTCTTTGACCCATTTTTAAGGGGGGCCATGAATCGGGTATCCTACAGTCTCTTTGACTCATATTAAGGTTTCAAAATATTCTTTGGGTTTGGTGTGGATTGGCTTGTTTTAAAGACTTGAAATGTATGGGATATCCATTTATTTTTTAGCCTCATTCTATTGGGTTGTGCATCTTGTTTCATTTACATGTTGAGCTATCTATTAATTATTGGAAAATATTGATTCTTTGTCTCCACTCTAGTTCAAAGAGAAGCTTAATTTTGTCCCTCTTTTGCTAGATTCACAAGTTTGAAAAACAAAAATACCCCTCTTGCATTATTATGATCAGTTGATATTTTTGGTCTTGCATTTATAATAAGAGGAAAAGGTTGTCTCAAATTTCCATGCATTTGGGTTATTAAAAGATTATCGAGTGGTTATTCTTTGCATTTCACTTGACTGGAAACATTCATGGAAATTTTCTTTCCCATGGCTTAGATATGTCTTTTTCAAGTGTAAAAAGATAGGAAACATATTAGAGTTCTTATAATTTGGTGTTCATATAAATATCTCTTTTATCACTATAGGGTAGTTTTGGGTGCATGATTTTGAAAAAGCCAAAATTACATTTGCATAGGGTTGTGCATTTTGGAAGAAAAACTATCTCTCTCTCCTTCTTAAGTAGGAATTCATTGAAAAGAAGATTTGCATCTCATACTTACATGGTTTTGAGTTAGGTCTAAATTTCATCTATCCACTTAACCACATAAGATAAAATCAAGTGCTAGTTAAGTTAAAAACTTTTATCAACTTGAGTGATATGGTAGAGCTGTGTTCCGACGTCTTTAAGCGTAGGAGCTGCCTTTTTTTCCTGCACTGCATTCCAAGGGCTTGTAGTTCTTCCACGTACTAGTCGGTATATCGAACAACCTTTCACATACTTAACAGTATATAGAAAGGTCATTTCGCGTACTCGACGATATATAGGAAGGCTCTTGTCTAATGATTCTGCATTAGACATCCCTACTATGGACTAGAGCTCCCACATACCTTGCGTATATCGCGAGACCCCACTAGGATCCTAAAACCATCTGAATCAACTATTGGCCATCTTGTTGTCACAATACACCAAGAATAACACTCGAGGAGATTACTACACATGTATTGTGAGGTAGTCGGGTTACGTGGCCAAGGGTATGGTACCAATCCTCCTTGGTTAGTGCTTTGAAAAATTGGGCCAAGTATAACTGCTGGATCCTACAGTATATTGCGAGTTGTGATAACTTGACACACCCGTGAGGATCCGAAATTTACATCCCTCCTATTCACAAGTTTTTCTATTGCTTTTAGTTTGAGTAGTGTTTGTTGTACGTGATTTTTAGAAGGACTTAGAGAGTTTAGATATGGAAACCTATTATGCGATTACTAATCAAGAGACCTCTTTTCAAGGGGTACCTTTTTTTTTCCTCCAATTGGAGATATTGATCACCCCTTTATTTCCATGACCTTAAATCTTCCTAGATTAACCATAGGATTAACGGTCTGGTTATTCAATCTGGTGATTCTGGCTGTACCCAATGTTTCAAATGTTAACTCTCCACCATGAGAGTCTCAACCCAAAATTGATCCTTCCCCTTCTTCGCTGGGTATATCTTCTTTCATTTCTTCTTCCGTGGTTGATGAAAGAAGCAGTGTTAGTAATCAGGAGGATAAGAAGAAGAAAAAAAGGAAGACTAAGAATAAGAAGGATAATAAAGAGAAAAGCATCAACCAGTTTCCCCTGATGGCACTCATTCTATAAAAACACCTTGTAGACCCAATTTCTCTTGCAAGCTTTATAGGGGTGATCACCTTCTTAAGGATTGTCCTGGTATTTCCAAAGTGTTAGAAGAGTGGTCTAAAGCCTCCAAAAAACCTATATCATCAGCCTCTAAACATCATACTGATGATACTCCATCAACCAATGACTCTATGGTTAAGGGTCGGAAAGGTAAAGTCAAGAATCCTTGTTTGTTATGCAAGAGCATGCATCGTAATGATCTTTGTCCTTGCATGGATGAAGCTTCTCAATTGTTGGAAGGTATTACTGTATCTCAGAATCATCTTCCAACATGATATCGTAAGTTGTCTCTTGACCCCCCATTGGTTGATGAGGCAGTCGATCCAGCTCCATCCTTGGTCAATCCCACTCTTTCCTCAAAGAGTGAAGAACACTGTAGTTCATCCCACTTTTCCTTTGAAGAGTGAAGTTGAAGTGGCCGAGTCAATGTCATATCCACTCGATCCCACTCTTTCATTGGAGAATGCTAAGCCTGAAGTAGTTACCATGACACAATCTTCGTCTCATTCTACCCTTCCAGTTGAGAGTGAACCAAAAACAACTGATGTTTTCTTAGTCAGTTCAGATTGTTCTGGATGAGGGGAAATCCTATCCATTTCAACAGGACCCCCTCCAATTACCGAGGTCATTTCCTTTGATTGGAATGGTCTAACAAAATCTCATCTTCCTTCGGGTGTTCCTTTCCAGATATTTGCAAGAGTTGCCGACAAGGAAATATTTCACACTATAGTTGATGAAGGAGCTTCAGTTAGTGTTTTATCCTCAATTGCTTGGAAATATATATGTTCTCCTCCGCTCGTGTCAGTCACTGACCAGATATTGGATTTTGATAGAAGTCCTACTAGACCTTTAGGTATCCTTCCTCAGTTATATATTACCTTAGGAGGGACAAATGTTTGTATTGATGTTATGGTAGTCCAAGGTCCCTTAGATTTTAATGTGATCCTTGGACATGATTATGTCTATGCTATGAAAGTTGTAGTGTCCACACTCTTTCGAGTGATGTATTTTCCTCATCATGGAAACATAGTGACCATTGATAAACTTTTCTTTGTGACACCCAATCATTGCATGAATGCTAGTCATCAAACTTCCCTGAATGTTCCACATGTTTAAGTGGTTTATCCCCCTTAGGGACAGGGTACACATCTCCAACCTCTAGACATCATGATGGAGTTACCCCCCTATCTTCTTATGATGGGGGGCACACTACCAACCTATGGACATCATGTTGGGTAGTAACTAGTTCCAAGCATAGTTTACCTTTGGTTTCAAGTTAGTGTAAAAATGAAACTAGTCCCAAGCATACTATCTTTTTGGTTTCGAGCTTGTGTAAAAATGAAAACAGTAATGTGCATAGTTCGATTCTCGTTTCAAGCTCGTTAAAAGATGAAACATATGACCATGAGCAGAGTTCTATTCCTGTGTCAAGCTCATTAAAAAATGAAACGGATGTCCATGAGAAGATTTCTATCCCTGTGTCAAGCTCGTTAAAAAATGAAACATGTGTATATGAGCAGAGTTCTATTCCTGTGTCAAGCTCGTTAAAAAATGAAACAGGTCACTACGAGCAGAGTTCCCTTCCTGTGTCAAGCTCGTTAAAAAATGAAACAAATGGTCATGAGCATAATTCCCTTTCCGTATCAAGCTCATTAAAAAATGAAATAGGTTCCCATGAGCATAGTTTCATTATGTTTCATGCTCGTTAAAAACTAAAATGGGTCCCTTCAAGAATAGTTATTTTCTATTCCAAGATTGTGTAAAAATGAAATAGATCTTCTTCCCATTGAGTCGAGTCTCCCACCAGGTTTAGGACTTGAACCTTCATTTCATCTTTCTGCGTCAGTTGACCCTCATTCTTCCTACCCCTCTGGTAAACCTTTTTCTATTAGTAGCTAGGAATTTAAATTGGGTGAAGAAGAAAAGTAGTAAGACGAAACGAAGTTTGGGCGGCATGTATCTAGCATCTGGACATCATACTGGAGTTAAGCCACTAGCTTTTGCTGATAATGCTGGGGGAAAAGATCCAAACCTCTTGAAATCATGTTTAGAAAAACCTGCTAATAGGTATCATCCTAAGTACCAATCTCTCGACATCATGTTGGGAAGGGGCCCACCAATAGGCATCATACTGAGCATAGTTCATTTTTTGTTGCAAGTTCATTAAAAAATGAAGTAGATACCATGAGCATTCTTCTAACCTATCTTCGAGATCATTAAAAAAAGTAAGATGATGTTGAGATTACTTTTTCCACTTTTTCGTGCTCTGGTTAAAACATAAAAAAGATGTGTCGAGCTTACTTTTCAACTTTTCACCTTTTCGTTCTTTGGTCAAAAACATGAAAAGCGGTTTGAGATTACTTTTTCCTTTTTCGTGCTCTAGATTCAAACATGAAAAATATTCTAAGTGTTTTTGATACCGTTATCGTGCTTGTTAAAACTAAGTACAAAAGGTGTCATGCTTAGTATTTGTTCTTTCTTGTGCTCGTAAATACATGAGAATAAACTACCGAGTATACTTTTATCTCTTTTTTGGGATCGTAAAATTGTTACGAAAAAGGAACCCCCCTTGAAGTTTTCTTTAAGCTCTTTTCAGAATCCCAAAATATGAAAAGATTGCCAAGCATGCTTGTCTCTTTCACACTTGTAAAAGGATAAGAAAGTTCGTCTACACAGTGATAGTTTACCCCTTTTTTGGACCATGTGGACTATTTACAAAAAATGAATACTTTGGTCAACATTTGAATAAAAGAGTTCTTCTGGGTATTATTTTATACTTTTTCGGACCTTGGGGACTACATCTATGAAAAAGTACATCTTGGAGTTTCCTTTGTTTTTTTTCAGACTCTTTAAACATGAAATGATGCCGATTTTACCTTCCATGGACTCGTTAAAATTAAACATTGAAGGAACCTTATAGGGATGAACCCCTCCTATCTCAGTTTCGTAAAACATGTGAGATTGGACTCATCCTAAGGACGATCTATATCGAGCATCTGTGATCCTCCTCAAGCTCGTTAATAAACAAAGAGGTACTCGTCAATCATGATGGGGAATAAGGAAAGAGTGTGTATATACCTGTGTTAATGGAAGCTTCTAGTCACCCTTGAACATGGCACTTGTTTGCATTTCATTCAAGCAACTTGGATAATATGTTTGTCCTTAAGTCATACCACTTCCTTGATTCATCATAATCCTTTGGGTCATTTGAAGAATGCATCAATCATGTTTTGTATTAGGTCTTGGTATCTGTCTTGTCATTTAAATACTTCCAAGTCATGCCATTTCATGTTCAAGGGAAGTCTGTTATCGAGTCAACCTCTGCAGTTATTATACCTTCATTTGTGACGGTCACCCCTAAGTCAGTCTCAAAAGTCACTCTATAGTCCGATATACTTCAAGAATATCTTTGATCTTGTTTCGTGTCAATGATGGGGAAACATCATGGCCCTCCTTCGACGGGTTTATCCTTTTTGACTCCAACACATCATCCATGGATTAGACTTAGGAACTAGTCAAGTACCTTGGACCTGCATGCCCTAATGGTAGGTTACCTCGCTTTCAGCAGTAAGTTCACATCATTGACCTCTGATTGAGATATTCCACAAAATGTTCGACTCCAACTCATTGATTCACATTCAAAGGAATGTAATAGAGTACCTTGGGAGTCATTAACATTAAGGATGATTTCCCTCACATTTGTTAACAGTATACATCAATGACTGGTAATCAAGTGATTTCTACCGTGGTCGATGTCAACATTGTTGGTTTATCCAACAATTCTGAGAGGGGGGATGAATCAGTATTGCCTTCTTTTTCTTTTATTAAAACAATTAGTATTTAAAACAAAATATGCTATGAATCAAACAAGCAATGACATAGAATTTTATCATGGAAACCTAAAATAGTAAACCACAAAATCAAACTCATTAATAAAATGATTTCTACAAAATTGTTTTACTGCTACAACAGAAAGGATGCATCAACATACCAATTTTCTATCTGCACCAACAAATAAGGATGCTACAACACCCCTGTTTTCCAGCTACTATTGGAAGGAGGCTACAACCTACCTGACAGGCTTCAACTTGCCCCCAACACCACCTTGCCTCCTTGATATTTATAACTTCATAGTATTTTCTTAATTCATCAATTCTGCCTCTGGAAATTCTTCATGCTTATTGGTCTCTTCTTTTCTTGCTGCTGCTACAATCTGCACTTTTGAGACGCTTTATTCTATTTCAAAACTTCATTTACATACCTCTTATATTTCAGGTCACACCTCTCCATTCTGTGTCTTTCCAATTCGTGCCTTTCGAAATATTTGTTTATTAACTTCTAATTTAAATCTCCGTTTATTACTGATTTTTAATTAATTAAAACTTTCGATCATTCTTTAACATCAATTCCAACACACATTTTAACAAACACATCTATTCACATGGTTAGAATTGTACTTTTGCAGGTTTGAATTGAAGACCCTGGGATAACTTATGTATCTTGCCCAGGTTGTGATGGATATTTTTTGAGTCATATCACACAAATCCACTCTTGTATTGGTCGTGGCTATATAATTATCTCATCATGGATCTACGCTTGTGTCTTAGTAGCCATGATTGTGTTTAGTCAATCGGTACTAACATGGATTTGCAATGTATTGATCAATAGCCATGTTTTGAGTCGTTTGGGACATGTATCTCGGAGTCTATTGTATTGCAGAAGTCCTTGTTCAACATTTAAACCAATGATATTTTCCTTAAAATTCCACACATCAAAGCACTTCACCTATCCTATTTCTATAGCTTCATGCTTTGGGGGGCATTCTGTTACACCAAAATCTCGTCATCATGAGTTATGTGTCCTTGACTTGTCCTAATTCCTAAAGCATTGATCCCAAATTGATTGAAGGAAGGTAGTTGACATGGTTTTTCCTTATGTTGTCATACTGATGCACCTTGCACATTGACAAAGTGCGTCAGGTTCTTGACAACGCGCTCTGCACATTGACAAAGCACATCACTGACACTACTTACCTTTGGATAGAGTGAGTCACCCTTCAATGGCACATATATGATCCTTAAGACTTCTCCATCAAATCCTCAACCCATTATATCCATTTTGGCCTATATATACAAGCCTCTGTTTCATAGTTAGGGGAGGAAGGACTATAGCACCTAAATGTTGGAGAAATTCTGCTAGAATTGAAACCATTTCATCCATTGGAGGCAAGATTGGATCTTTGAGGAAAATATCATTTGGAAGAAATTGCGACGTCATGGCTTGGTTGTAATATTCGCTTCTTTTATTTCCATTAATACAGTAATATACACTCTTTCCATAAAATTTTATTGTGCATTATAGACCTTTAGAATTAGTTTCCTTGACTACTAGTTTAGATTAATCAATATTGCATATTATTATCGTTTGTGTGTTTCCACTTGTTTGTTGTATTGTGTTTTGCAGCTGAAGATCAAGGGCTACATCATGCAAGGATACATCACCACGGTTGCAAGGTAAGCAATCTCTCTGCATATTTTGTACTTTGATCAATCTATGAAAGTTTGCATGTTCTGTTGTGATTTGTCCTAGATCTAAACCATTTAGACTAGGGAGATCGGTTGGTGTTCGCACCAACGAACTTATCCAATAAAAAAAAAGAATCCAAGTTGGAGAGTTGAAGTGTAATATCCCTGATCTGATCTCATAGGATATCAACTCAAATTCAACTTTAAAATTCGTGAAATTGTATGACAATAACTAGTTCACAAAGCTAGACAAGAGGAAACTGTCTAGGATACTGATGAACCGACCCAGAGCTTGATAGTTGGACTTTTTCAGATCCAAAAAATATGTTAAGGAGTGTGAAGCAACATAAAAATCAGAATTAAGGCCATATTTAGACTCCTATGCACAAGGTACTGGGGCCATTTATGTTTCAACAACAGCTGTCGCTGGAGTATACTCCAAGGCTTCATGGGCACACCAACATATGCATACTAGAGACTTCCATTTACACTTGAAGGAAAAAAAATCACGGATATCAGATAATAATATCCTAATATACTGCTGGAAAATTTTTACAAATATTTTGGTAGGTTCTAGTAGTGTTTGGAGTCAAGGGGAGAAAGAGCGCTAGGATGGACTGCTCAACTAGTTTGTTTCCAGTCTCTTCCAAGCAAGAAGAGAGGATCATGAAAAATTAGTCTGAGGATTAGGTTGGATTCATTAATGTATTAAGGACCTTTAATGACTTTCAAAACAAAAAATAGATAACCAAAGGATATTTCATTAAAGTTACTGCAAAACTAGTCATGAATTCATGCCCAACTAGCTAGTCTTGAAATATACAAACACAGTCAGCCTCCGAGGCTCTAGAATATATGATTTTGTAATTGGGATGGATTCTAAAGACCATTAAAAACCTAAAAAACCCTTCAAAAAGTAAAATGGTTTCATAGAGCTTTGAATATTACAATTCTTGGAGAACTAGTAAATTAAAATTGCTCAATGAGCTAGTCTTGAGAGATCTAGATGCAAACAACCTCCAATGCTTTTGAATTTATCATTTGAAAACAAAATGAATTAATGTGGAATATAGGAGAAATAATAACCGTGTTCAAGAGTTTTATACATCAACATATAGCATTAAAACCTTAGTTTTCTCAATGAACCTCAAAGACAATAAATCTCACAGTACATGAATGTGGATGTCTTCTAAACATGAGGAAGAGAAGGATACTCCACTAGATATGCTATTATGATGAATATTGAGTATATGGATGCTCGTGAAAGGTGCACTGAGCTCAGAGAATGCTCTCGAGGGTGCACTCAAACAACTGGATCTCCTCCTCTGATAACAAATTCCTTAGGATCTCTGATGCAAAAGCATCGAGACCTAGGAAAAATAGTCGAAGATGATCGACAGGAGAAGTCGACCAGGGGGATTGCCGATGACCAATGGTGTGAAGGAAGAATAGATATCGAAGCCAATTAGTCGAGCATAATCTATAGATATGCGTTCAATAGGAGTTAAAGGTCGAGAGTCGAAGGTCGAGAGTCGAAGTTCGACAGACAACATGATTAGAGCGGAGGCATCGAAGGTCGATAGGTTGTCGAATCGCGACACCGACTGATTTGCAGTGGAATCCGAGCATGGAGGAAGGGGAGAACTCGTAGCCGTGGGATTTAAGTGGAGTTGAAGGATGGTGAAAGGAAGTATGGTTGAGGTCAGTGATGGTACCGTCTACTGTAGCAGAGTCAGAGAAGATCAGAAGTCAAAGCAGAGTACTTGGTGGCTGTTTGGGGTTGCTAAGGACGTTATGAGCAGTTAAGAAAGTGGTTGGGATCGGGATAGATGGAACTATTGATGTATATGTAACTTCGGAATGTATTTCACATATATGTATATTGTATTCCTATAGAGATGTTATTATTCCTCTATATGGAAGTGGTTGTATTCCTATAGAGATGTTATTATTCCTCTATACAGAAGTGTCGTCATTTATATTGTAAGTGTCGTAACTTATACTTGATGGGTTATTAGACCACCTTGTTGGGGTTGGCCCTGTATAAGTCATGTGGGTCAAAGGGTTATTAGACCACCCTATTGGGGGTCGGCCATGTGGGTCAAAGGGTTATTAGACCACCCTAGTGGGGGTCGGCCCAGTCAACATTATGTTAAGTGGTTAAGTTGAGGCCGACCTAGTTGAGTAAAGGTCAAGTCAAGTTAGTGTATAAATAGAGAGTCTCTCTCTCTCATTTTACACATTCTATTCTCTCACTCACACTTGAAGAGTGGCGCACTTGTGGACGAGGAGGCTCTGCTGCTAGGAGAATACTATCTCTTGTATTCTGGTTGTATCATTGCTCTATCTATATCTGAGGAAGTTATTGGGGTTTTTCACCTTTATGGTTTTCCCCAAGTAAAATTTGTGTCTCTTGTGTGCTTGCATTATTGTGTCCATGATTGATATGCTATACATGTTGTTCTCTTAGTTAAGATCCTAGATCAGATTGAAGTAAATTCTGAAAATTTAACACGAACCATGGGTAGAGGTTGTGTAGAACGGACATGGGGCGATGGCAAATGCAGGTCTGCAGGATCTGGAGGATTCGACGGACAGAGGAAGAGTGTCTCGGGGAACAGAGTGGACCTAGGGATTAGAAATAGCAGGGTAGAAGACCAATGCGCAAGAACAAAGAGTGAGAGTTAGTTTTAGTGGGAGAGCTAGCAGAGATCCGATCCATTGCGCTTTGTTTCCAGTAGAGAACCAGGAGAGGGAGAAGATCGCACACATAGAGAACACACATTTACTTCTATATATTGTATCAGGCTAAGGTCGACTAGTTTTAGTTGTTTACATTTCTTTGCATTTCTCATTGTAACCGTTAATTTGATTGAAGTAATAGAAGCCAACTTATGGCATCCTGTTTACACCAAGTCAGTGTGAGCATCGTGTGTGTAGTGTTTTTTGTTAAGCATGAAGTCCTTGAGGGGAACGACCTTGCACTAGTTGGTATCAGAGCTAGAAAAGAATCCAGTGTTGAGTGTGAACAACTCTAGCTGCGGTTGGGTAGAGTTGTGCATGAGTTTTGAAAGTTTGGTTGTGATTGGATGAGTGGGAGTTTTAGCTACGGTTGAAAATGGCTCACAGAGGCATTAATGTCTGAGGAGTTGGACGAAGATCGTGTGGCGCTGCAGTCACAGTTGATTGTGAAATGTTCGACGAGTGCATGTGAACAATGTGAAGTTTGACTAGTGAAGTCGCAGCGATCAAAGAAAGCCAAAGGCATGGTTGCGTTCCTGATGCGTTAGACCACAACGATAAGGAAGTCGAAGAGGTGGAGGCACAGGAAGCAGTAGGGGAAGAACCAGGAGATAAACTCATCAAGCTTCTAACAGAGATGATAGGTCGGAAAAACATGGATGTACATACCTACTCAAGGAGCCTAGATCCAAAAGACTTGATAGACTGGTTCAGAGAAATGGAGAAATACTTCGACATAGAGCAGATTGAGGATCCTAAATAGGTTAAAACTGCATGTATGAGGTTGAAGGGTGATGCCTCATTGTGGTGGGACAATGTGCAGGCTGATAGAGTCAAGAAAGGAAAGGAGAAAATCAATTCTTGGGACAGGATCGTCTCCAAGATGAAGGGGAAGTTCTTTCCAGGTGACTATGTGACTTCCTTGTTCCAGAAGTTGCAGAACTTGTGACAAAAATAGATCATTGTGAACGAGTACATAGAAGAATTATACAGATTGTCAATAAGGCTGGGACAAACCGACAAAGGTGAAGAAGTTGTTGCGAGATATGTAAATGGATTGAAGTATGCCGTACAGGACAAGTTGAGTCTGTTAAGGTTCAGAGCGGTCGGTGAAGCCTACCAGTTAGCTCTGAATGCAGAAGATAAACTATCGAGGAAATTCATTGTTGGTCACCCTATATGCTAATCAATTACAACTAACATAGGATGCTCAATATAAATTGTGAACCCAGGTAGGTCTTTTATTTCAAAAGTAATTAGCACAATCTATGCATAAACATTTCAAGTAGCTGATTGGATAAATGGAGATAAACTATCCTACCTATCTGCTCAGTAAAACTCATCTCATGGCTAAAACTAATGTATTTTATCCATCTAAGCAATCAAAGTACATTTAGATTCCTACAAATAACAATCCAGTAGTTACTGATCTAGGAATAAATAAACTAGACTTACTTTCGCAAGAAGTTAAATCCTAAAGATACCAAACTACAGTATCCAATCAAAACCTGTCTAATTCAATTATCACTACTGTAACTCAATCATAACATGTCTAATCTAATGATCTCTAAGAAGGATAAACAATAACAAAGAACTAGAATTAAACTTGAACCATAATTTGACTTAGTTGGAAATCCTAAGAAAGATAAATGACTGAAAAGAATCTGAGCTGAGCTTGACTGTAACAGCTAACTAGCACACTTGCATAAAAGGAACTAACCTACACAGTCGACTGTCACATTACGCAGTTACAACTATTCAGGATGCAATCATAAACTACCAAAGGAAAATGAAATGATCAATTACCACTGTTGCAGCTTCTCAATAAAACGCATCTACTGTAAATCCACACCACACAATAGAAAATAAACTAATCTATCTACTTAACTCAACAATCTCTATGAGAAGGTGGGCCCTAGCCTTCTAATAGAGATGTCGTGAACTACCACAAATTAAAACACACGTATATGAATAACTTTGCTCCTTATATTAAAAATGGTAATTCACAGTACTCTGCTACAGCTTGTACAATTGATAATCAACTAACCCCAGGATCTGAAAGCCTTCCCATATTTATACAATGCAAAATACAATCCCGATCCACTAAATTCGTGCAGCCATGAAGATCTATGATCTTCAGGCTGCTGAGTCACAACAAAACTGTTGCAACCATGAATAGACTTGAATGAAGCCGTTGGATGTGAAGGGTGTCATTAATCTGGCTGTCAATGGATCAACGGACTAGTTGACCGGGAGGTGCTCTGTCTGTTGTAGCGATGCTCTGTTGCATCGAAGTCTTGTCACAACTACCACGTGGAGAGATGATCACGCTGTTTTTGTTAATGTATGGAATCGAAATCAAGGAGTAACACCTCGCACCAATCGTTCCTTCCTTCCATATGCTTAGCGGGCTACTACACCCGTGTCTCTCAATACTTTGAGCTTGTCTTAATAAAATCAACACAAGTTAGCATAAATCAAAGGAAAGAATTCATAACCATAAAAATCTTAGGAATTAATAAAGTAGGAAATAATAAATCATACCTGTCAGGATTCATGCTCAAACTTGAGGAAAGACATATATCTGGTTGATGGGAATAAGGAAAAACATAGCAAAAAGAGGTAATAAGTGTGGTAAAAAAGGGACAATTCCTGGACCCAACAACCACATCAACCAGAGGAAGGATGACTGGTCGAGGTGCAAAGACTGTTTCTGCGAAGGTCCAAAGTAGCGGAACTAGGAGAAAAGCTGTCGAAGACAACCGACGTGCGGAAGAGACATCGACTAAAGAGAAAGCAAAAGAAAACCGACACGATGGTCAAGATACTCGCGGTCAAGGTGCGTATGGTCGAAGTGGTCCAACCAACAGAAAAGGAGCTAACAGACCAGCTGTGGTTTGTTATAAGTTTCGAGGAGTCAGACACAAGGCATATGAATTTTAGGATATTCCTATACTCCATCCTACTCCTACCAACATTTTCATTATTTGCATTTTCAGTCATGCATGCACTTTTAGGGTTTGCATGCATTATTTAGGGTTTGCAATCATTTGCATGCATCCCAGTCATTAGTCCCAGCACCTAGCCCTCAGTTAGCTAGCCCCAGAGCTTCTTTCCACTGAGTTTCAGCCCTCCTAGTGCTTAGTGATCCCTCCTTTCACCTACTACATGAGAAAGGAACCCTTCTTCACCTACCAGTCCAGTTGTCTTCAGTTAACTGAGTTCTCTCCTTGATTTTAGGCTTAACTCACTCTTAACTGACCTTACCACTCCGATGGACCTCCAGTGTGACTACACTGCTCATTCTGACTCCAGTTAGCTCCTCATGCACCCTCCACTGAGCCTCCTTCATTCAGTTAGTGCCAGTTACACTCAATTACACTCAGTTACACCTACCACACTCAGTTAGACTCAGTTTGAATGATGGTTGACAGTTACTTGAGCATTGATGACTCCACTGATGATGGGATAGACTTCTAGTTGTGCTCCGATGACACTCCGGTGATCTTTTGATCACTCCATGAAGGCTAATTCAAATTGACACCTTGGCATTCGAATCCTCATGCATTGTACTATTTATTTGTCCATATTGTGATTAATTAATTAGTGTGTGAATTATTTTTGCTTCTATCCGAGTTATACTGTATTATTATTCTGTTGCTCATTACACTGCATTGACCACTCTTCTTCTATCTTCCCGCTTAATCATAATTACTCTTGTGAGGTATACATCATCTCTTAGATCTGCTGTGAGAATTTTCACATGGTATCAGAGCATGTTGAGAGTATTGTTTATCTCCATTCCTGAGAGTTTTTGCAGGTTATTATCAAGATTTTGAGTGCAGCAGTTGCAGCAGTTTCTGCATTTTTGCAGCAGTAGCAGTAGCAGTTGTAGATATTTTCTATTGCTTTTGCAGGTCTTCTACAGCTTCAATGTATTTAGAATAAATCTATCCTCTTTCTCCATTCAACTATGATCCTTATTTTCCATTCAACTATGATGAATGGAAACCACTGATCATAGCACATTTGAAGAAAAATGGTCTCTTTGATCATTGTTTTGAAAGAGAGTTCGAATCCTATGATGAAGAGAGTGATTGGTAAGATAAAGGTGAAACAACTTGTGCAGCCATGATGTATGCTATGCCTCAATGCATGTTATATGACCTCCTTGGTATTTCATCTCCAAAAAAGATATGGGCTCACCTGGATGTAATATTTGGCAGACATAATGACGAAATTGGTCCAAACCCTTTCGAGAGAAAGCAAAGTGATGCATTCGCTCTCCTTGATGATCTCATTGATCATGAACCAGTATCAAACACATCTCATACTGAAGTTGTTCACAAAGGAGAAGAACTTGCATATTCTACTCTCATGCTCCAAATTTCTTCTCTTTCTATGCCAGCTCACACTCTAGATATTGCAGAAGGTCCTAAATCCTCTCTTGCACCAGAGTCTGTTGGTCTGCATCATTATATATTGAATGTTCCGGAGGTCAAATCAGCTATTGGAGGTAATGCATTCTCTCTCCTCAAGCAATCACCTCTTATTTACTACTAGATGATCATTATTCCATGCTTTCAGAAGGTTATCGAAGAATATGGCCATTGCCATTTTCTTGGGATAATTTCTCATGCACATCATGGTTTTGATCTCACCCTTGCTGGTTCAAAGGAGATCTCAAGAAACCATTGCCATTCGCTTGGGATAACTTCTCATGCATTTACTGGTTTTGATCTCACCTCTTATGGTTCAAAGGAGATCTCAAGAAACCATGATTCAAGTCTTGGATCTAATTTGGATTTTAAGCAATCACTACTTGGGATAATTTCTCATGCATATGATAGTTTTGATCTCACCCCTGTTGGTTCAAAGGAGATCTCAAGAAACTATTCTTCAAGCCTTAAATCTGATTTGGATTTCAAGCTATTATTTGATGGTTCCTTTTGGCATAATCTCACCCATGGTGGTTTGAAGGAGAAGACAAAAGACTATCTGCACATTCATGTTTTTGATCCTACCTTAGCTGATTCGAATCACAGGTTCAAGGATCATCCTCATACTTTTGGATTTGTTCTCATCACATTCGATCTGAAGAGCAAGTACAAGCACATGCTTTTTGAGCATGATCCACTTCTTCCCAAGAAGAAGATACCTCCAGACATATGACCAAGCATCACACCTGCTTGAGTTTGGAGCATTTATTTTTGTTTGTGCCTTACAGTCTATTTTGAGGGGGGGTATTTTTCCCATGAGGTTTTCCCCATTTGCTCGGTTTATTGACTGTTATTATTCATTGTATTGGGTGACCTTTGGTCTCAGTTACTAGGGCCTAGGATGGATTAACGGGGGGTGTTAGGATATTCATATACTCCATCCTAGTCCTACCAGCATTTTCATTATTTGCATTTTCAGTCATGCATGCACTTTTAGGGTTTGCATGCATTATTTAGGGTTTGCAATCATTTGCATGCATCCCAGTCATCAGTCCCAGTACCTAGCCCTCAGTTAGCTAGCGCCCAGAGCTTCTTTCCACTGTGTTTCATCCCTCCTAGTGCATAGTGCGCCCTCCTTTCACCTACTGCATGAGAAAGGTGCCCTTCTTCACCTACCAATCTAGTTGTCTTCAGTTAACTGAGTTCTATCCTTGATTTTAGGCTTAACTCACTCTTAACTGACCTTACCACTCCGATGGACCTCCAGTGTGACTAGAATGCTTATTCTAACTCTAGTTAGCTCCTCATGTGCCCTCCATTGAGCCTCCTTCATTCAGTTAGTGCCAGTTACACTCGGTTACACCTACCACACTCAGTTAGACTCAGTTTGACTAATGGTTGATAGTTACTTGAGCATCGATGACTCCATTGATGATGGGATAGACTTCTAGTTGTGCTCCGATGACACTCCAGTGATCTTTTGATCACTCCATGAAAGATAATTCGAATTGCCACCTTGGAATTCGAATCCTCATGCATTGTACTATTTATTTGTCCATATTGTGATTAATTAATTAGTGTGTGTGAAGTATTTTTGCTTCTATCTGAGTTCTACTCTATTATTATTCTGTTGCTCATTAAACTGCATTGACCACTCTTCTTCTATCTTCCTGCTTAATCATAATTACTCTTGTGAGGTATACATCATCTCTTAGATCTGCTGTGAGAATTTTCACAATGAATGCCCAGAGAACCTAGACGTTGTAGAGGAGTCGAAACCCAAACGTCGAAGGGATGAGAAAGCCAATGAGAGGGAGGAGTCGACATCCGACAACAGTGCGGATGGGAAAAGAATAGGTTGAACTATGATGACCAAGAGAACGTTGGTTCAGGACAACCGACGTGACGAGAAAGAGCCGGCACAACGAAAGGCTATGTTTTGAACCAGAGTGATGATTGGTGAGTGGTATTGCAAGACCATAGTTGATGGTGGAAGTACAGAGAATATTGTGTCGATGGAGGTCATCGAAAAGTTGGGTTTGAGATGTCGAGAACACCCACACCCATACAAGATATCTTGGTTGCAGAAAGGACATGATGTCTAGGTAACCAGAAAAATCCTAATAAACTTTAAGGTGGGGAAACTTGAATACAACGTACTATGCGACGTAATACCAATGGACTCATGTCATCTGTTGTTAGGGAGACCATGGAAATATGATCAGAATATGATCGATGATGGTCGAGCCAACACAGTCACAGTGTGGAAAAATGGCATGCAGAGAACTCTGAAGCCGAAGTAGGAGGGCCAAGCCGACCGCAAGCAGGGAAAGAGCTGTTCGGATATCCACATCATCATTTTCAGGACCTTGCATGCAATTAGGGTTTGCATGCATCCCAGTCACCAGTTTGATGCCTCCAGCACCTTATCCAATTCATTCTAGCACCTAGGAGGTTCTTACATTAGAATTTTATCCCTCATAGTCATGAAGGCACCCACTTCTCACCTACTACTAGAGAAGGGCACACTTCTTCACCTACCACCTCAGTTTACACTCAGTTAGCTCCGATTCTCCCTGATTTGAGGCTAGTTTCACTGACTGACTGTTTCACTCTGTTGGACCTCCAGATTGAGTAGATGACTTGTTTTGACTTCATTTAAGCCTCCCATGTGCCCTCCACTAAGTCTCCTTCCCTATATCAGTGCTACACACTTTAGTTACACTAGTTACACTCAGATAGACTCAGATTGACACCTGGATGACTGGTTCTTGTGCATTGATGTTCACCACTGATTGATGATGAGGACTCCTAGTTGGAGCCAAGCTACACCATTCAATAATTCGAATGACCTTCTTAGTCAATTCAAATTGCTCACTCATTTTCAAATGATTGTATTGTAATTATTCACCCTTATTGGGATATTGAGCACTGATGCATGTTTTGCACAGTTTTACACAGTTTTACACCATATTTTCTATGTTCATCTGTTGTGATTGATTTACTTGTTCATTAGATCTACTGCGACTAATTTTACATGGTATCATAGCCATTGCAGGGACAAGATCTATTTTTTACAGGTGTTCTACAAGGATATTTGAGTGAATTTACTCAAAATTACAAAAAGTTTGGCATGAAAGATCTCAGGAGAATTCGCTCCTATGCATGCAAAGCTTAAAAATACTTCCAATACCACTCCAGAAGCTTGAGTTTCCACATAAATCCTGGATTTGATACATTGGACCCATTCAACATTGCTTGATCTCCAATCCAGGTGTGATGCAACTCTAAAAGGGTGGATTGTTCGAACTTACAGTGATTGTTTTCATTGTGATTTGCAAGTTATTGTCTCCTTCAATCGCATTCTCTACCTTGCCTTTGCAAGCCTTTCTACATCAAAGTGCACTCGCTCCTAGAAATGGAATACTCTTCTTCAAATCCTATCCTCACCTCTTTCAATTATTTTGATTGGAAAGATGATATGGAGATCATATTGCATTCAAAAGGATACTATAGAGTCACCATTGGCCTCGAATTGGAGCCAAGCACATTGTCAGAAAGAACCAAACACTACAACAAGCTTGATGAAGCTTATGGTCTTCTTTGTCTCTCCATCTCCAAAGATCTTCACTTCCATCTCAGCAGATTGAAGACTCCAAAAGAAATATGGGAGAAACTTGAAACACTTTTTGAAAAGCAGGACGAGCTTAGGGCTTTTCAATTAGAGAATGAATTGATTGCTCTTAGTCCTAAGAATTTCGAGACCATCAATGAGTTTTTCACAAAATTCAAGCACTTGACATTGCAGTTGAAGAATAGTGGAGTTATCAAAGAGGATAAGCAATTGATCCTCTCTATTCTTACCAAGCTTGGTAAAGACTATTCGGTATTTGTCTCTACTTTCAATTCTGGTCGGCTAACTACCCCGAATTGGAAGATGCCTACCTTGAATGCCTTCATTGAGTCCGTCACAAAAGAGCATGATAAGTTGATTCAAATGGGGTCCATAAGCTCCAAATATTCATCCCTATTTGTTCAAGGTCCTAAGAATTTGAATGGTAAAGGAAAGCAAAAGAAAGAGAAGCCCAAATTCGAACCTCACAAGCAAAGAGAGAAAGGCAAGCAGACGGATGCACCATCCAGTTCGAAGTTCAAGCAAAAGGGTAAAGAAGGTAAGGAAAAATATAAATGTACTTATTGCAATCGTGTCTTTCATCCCAAAATTTCATGCATGAAGAAGAATATAGATCAAATGGCCCTCCTTTTGGAAAAGAATAACATAACTGTTCTTGACAGTGCAAGGAAGAAGGATATGAATGATGATCATGAAAGAGGACAAGCACTCATGGAAACTGTTTCGAAGCCCACTACTCTCTTGATAGATTCGGGTGTATCGAATCATATGGCTGCAAATATTGATTCTTTTTCTTCATTCGATCCAAACAGCTCCATCCCCATCCATTTGGGAGATGACTCAAAAATTTCTTCAAAGGGAAAAGGTACAATCCATGTTGATCATGGAAGCTTTCAGAATGTTCTCTATGTGCCTTTCTTGGCTTCAAATTTTCTTTCTGTGTATCAAATGACACACACTGGTGAACCGAAGCAAGTTACATTCAGCCCTAATATAGTTGAAATTTTTGATATCAAAAGTGGAAGACTTATTGCAGTCGAAAAGGCGAACCACACTACAAAATGCTATGAGTTTTCACACTTTATTCCACTTGCAAAGCCCACTGCTCTTCGCACACATGGTAATGAGGTTAGTAGGCTTTAGCATGAAATATTTGGACATATTAATTATAAGTATTTGCTTCTGTTATCAAACAAATCCATGGTAGATGGTCTTCCACAACTCCGTTCCTCGAAGGGAATATGCATTGGTTGCATTATTGGGAAGCACCCTAAGCACATGTTCGACCGCGGCAAAGCTAGCAGAGCTTCTACCGTTTTGGGGCTGATACATTCCGATATCAGTGGTCCTATGTCCCATATGTCATTAAATGGTTCAAGGTATGTTTTGACATTTATTGGTGATCTTTCCCACTTTACATGGGTATTTTTTCTCAAAAACAAGTCAGAAGTGCTTGGAAAATTCAAGGATTTTAAGGCTTCTGTTGAGACCACCACTGAGAGCAAGATCAAAGCTCTTAGATATGATAATGGTGGAGAATATATCAAGGCTGATTTGCTGCAACTTTGTGCTGAAAGCGGAATACAGATCCAACATACAGTTCCCTACACATCCCAGCAGAACGGTGTAGCGGAAAGAAAAAACCGGTCACTGAAAGAGATGGCTACTTGCATGATTGAGTCAAAAGGTTTGGATACAAATATTTGGGCTGATGCAATTAATGTTTCTGCATACATTCAGAACCGAGTTCCACATTCATCCATGAAAGGTATGACTCCTTTCGAAGCATTCTTTGGTAACAAACTGGATGTGTCAAATTTGAGAGTTTTTGGCTCTACTGCATGGGCTAGAATTCCTTCCAAGAAGAGATGAGCTTTGGATCCAAAAAGTAGTGAGTGCATACTAATAGGATATGGGGAAGAATAAAAAGCATATAAAATCATGGATATCAGATCCAAAAAGATATTCATAGAGCGCAGTGTGCAATTTGAAGAACCGCTTCAAGAATTGCAACTAGTCGAGGAAGAAACTGCCGTTTCACCGCCTTCACCAGAAGAAGATTCGAGCAACGATAATGAAGGTATTTGTTAACACCCAAAAAGTGCTCACTACCTCATCTACCCCACTACATGACTCATTTGTCCATATTTCCTACCATATTTACCTTCAAAACCCTCAAATCCCATTAAAAAGCCTCCAAAAGGCCAAAAAATGCCTCCAAAAGGCCACAAAACCATCAAAAAAGCCTCAAAAAGGCTAAAAAACCCCTTTTTTCCTCCAAAAATATCCAAAATTCCTCCAAAATAGAAAAAACCCTCTAAAAGGGGAATAAAAAATATAAAATAATGAGGAAAAAGAGGAAAAAGGAGAAAAAAAAACCCTATACAGCTGACCTAAACCATATAGTTCCCAAAACCATGGGCCAGCACTCCACCACCAAAAACCTATAAATAGGTGATGGAGACCCCTCATTTCATATCCACAATCAAGTATACCCTTACTCTGCCAAAATCTCTTTTGAAACCCTAGCTCACCCTTGAGCTACTTTCACCATTGAGAGCCCCTTTTGGCCCATTTCCACCATTGGAGAAAGAGAAGGAGCAAAGTTGGAGTTTGGAGCAATCCTCTTGGATCATTGCAAGAACTTCACCAACCTCTACACTTGACGTAAAATTTTAATACAAAAGAAAACCATTTATTATTTCTTGTCTCTTATGTTTCATGCACATGTTTAGAATAATTTCCATTTCAATGTATTGTCTTTTAATGACTGTTTATTGAACTGCTACTAAGGAGTCCCTTCTCCTTAGTAGGTGCTCATTTGCACAAGCTAGGGTGAAAATCCTAGCTATAGTTTTGGTGACTCCCCTTGGTTTGAATTTCTGGTTAAAATTTTTAAATATTTTTCTGTTCGGCTGTCCCTTTCGGCTGCCGTAAACTGCATCTTTTGCTCCCTACAGTTGTGTTCCGACTGCGTCTTTCAGGCACTTACCTACGATCCGACCGTGGCTTTCAGACTGTTTCTGGCGACCTACCGGCGGTTTTCAGTCTGTTACCTGCGATCCGACTGCGGCTGTTACCCCTTTTCCTGCGTCCCACCTGCGGCTTTCGGCCATTTTCCCGCAACCCGCCGGCGCCTTTCGACGTTTTTTCCGCGTCCCGACTGTGTCTTGAAGCCATTTTTCTGCAACCCGACTGCGTCTGTCGACCCTTTTTCTGCATCCCGCCTGCGGCTTTCGACCTTTTTCCTGCAACCCGCCTGCGGTTTTTTACCTGTTTCCTGCGGTCCGACTGCATCTGTCGGCCAAAATCCCGCAATCTGTCCATGACTGTTTCTCTGTTTCCCGCGGTCTGCCCGCCGATATTTGCCAAAAACCCGCGGTCTGTTTTCTGCATTTTTCCCTGTTTTGAACCCAACACTTTGTTGCACTATTTTCTGCACTAGCACAGCCATTTGTTCTCCCTGCAGCCATACTTCCCTACAGCCTTTTCTGCAGTTTTAGTTCTGTTTCATTTACGGAATCGTTTTTACATTTTCAACATTTTAAATTGAAAAAAGAAAATTGTGCATTTCAAAGGTTTATTTCTGTCTTGTTATTTTTAGTTAGAAAGTTGCCCCCCTTGTGGCACTTTTATTTGGGTTCATCACCTCACACGCACACACTCTGTCACCTAATTCAAATGAGCCTTAAAAAACTACTTAACTCAACCAACATTCTAACCCCACTTGGGGAACACAAGAATTTTTGTAGATAGGTAGGATTGGGGGGATAGGCATCCAAATAACACCCCTCGGTTGCTTACACTTGAGACATAGCTGTTGTCCATTAGGGAACCAAAATCCCCTAGTATTTTTTGGCACGATCACGACTAGTTTATCAGAGGGCCTCTCCCCTAGGAGGGTTGAAGTCACCAGACTAGTTTCGGAGGCCTGAGTGGAATACCGCACTCCATTCAGTAACCGAAGGTCTACCTTTCGCAGTTCTCGGAGTATCCCTGTAGGGGGGTACTGCGGTAAAAGGACCAAATGGCAGATTCACCTTTTTGGACGTGTCATGAATGGGGTATCTTAGTTGCCTTTCTTCTAGGATTGACTACCCGGTGTCCCTCCCGGTAGGGGGATATCTTTCGCCACTTGGCTCTCCTATCCATATTGTCTGACTTGGATTTCATCACCTTGCAGAGGATATGTCTAGTTGAGTTAGAATACTATTTAGTTAGGTGTTTGCATGCTCCCTTACCTCCTTTTGGTCTAGTGAGTCCACTATTTTCATTTTCTAGGAAACCTGCTGCTTGTTGGTATTCTGACCATTTCTGTTGATACTCCACTTATTGTAGCACAACTGTTACAGTAGGTGTTTGGAGTTGGTTGTTGGCCTGAGTGCCATATTTTTTGAGCTCTCCTTTTGCACACTCAGTTGCATTAGGGTTTTTGAGTTGTTTTTCACTCAACACAACCCCCAGATTTTCGACACCATTTGTCACCATTGAGTCCCCGAGACATTCTCGGCGCCTTAGGGGCGAGCACCCACAACACGGTTCACTTGACACCACTCGTCATAGACATAGATCTTCATCACTTGATACCACTCATCATATATCTCGAGCTTTGTCCCTTGACTCCACTCGTCAACAGCATAGAACTCCGTCACTCGATCTAGACGCCCCTTACTTTACCTCTGATTCTGACGCATAGTCCGAGAACCCCATTTACACTGCACCAACCAGCCCCATGGCTGGCGTGACTCCCACCCCTTTCCTTGTAGGGACCATTGGTGGAACATCCACCACCACACTAGTTACCACACCTGCTTTGGGTATGCCCTCGATGGGGCCCACATCTACCATTCCAATCACTGCACCCATCCCAGTAGCTGGAATACCTATTCCCACTCCATCAGTGACTCACACTACTCTTGGTGGTGCAGGACCGTCCCATACCATGTTCGGTCCGTACACTTGGGGGAAACCTTCCAAACCCTGCCCCTACACTTGGGGGCATTGGCCCCACCATGGCCCAACCCACTAGTATGTCACATCCTTCTGCTAGTTTTCCATTCATGGCTAGCCTCAACCTTCCTGACCTAGCTAGACTGACTAACGATCCTATCAGACACGACCCTATGTGGCCTCACATGCCCACCAAGCTCCCCTATGACATCCCTAAGTTTGAGGGCAAGGCAGGTGAGGACCCCCAGAACCATTTTATGTCCTTCCATCTATGGTGTTCCTCCAACTCCATAGTGGACGACTCTGTTCGCCTACGTCTGTTACAGCGCACCTTCACTGGCTCTGCAGCTAAGTGGTACATCGAGCAAACCCATGGGACCCATGACACCTTTACTTCCCTTGCCTCCACTTTCCTGCAATTCTTTCAGTTACCTGTCCGCTATGATGCAGGAGTTGAGATCCTACTGTCTTGCAGAAAGAATACGGCTACCCACATCACTGACCACATTCATGAGTGGCGTCGACGCCGAAGCCTCTGCAAAATCAAGTTAGACGACCGTATCTTTTTAGATTGGTTTCTAAACTCCCTCCTCCCTGTCATTGCCAAGGATGTGGCATCCGAACGACCCCAGTCGGAAGAAGAGGCCATCCTCAAAGCCCAACAATTTGACCTCATTTACGCCCAGTCGGGTTACCTGTATACCATTATACCTGACACACCTCGGGGTGAGTCCTCCCACCACTAGGCATCCCACGCCGTAGATGGCATCATTGGTCGTATTGCCTTGCATCCCAAACCCTTTTCCATATCACGTCCTAGCCCTGGCCTCGACCTTTCGCGGGCTACATCTCAGTCCGGAGCAACCAGTTCGTATGCTCCTATGACACATCATCACCATTCTCACGGACTCTCATGTCCACCTCAGTGCTTTGGACACGCATCCCCCGCTTATGCTCCCCCGGTCGCACCTCAACTATATTACCATCCACAAGCTGCACCAGCTCCTGTGTCCTCTCGATCCCAACCCGCTTATTACCCGCCACAGGCAGCCCCTGCGGCAAACCCACAGCCCGCTCCGCAGACATATCAACAACCCCCACAAGGTTCAATGCCTGCTCAACCTACACCTACTTATTATCCACCGCAGCCTGCTCCCGCACATGCACAACCCCAGAACCCCCCTACTGCCCAAGGGCAAGTCTATGCCCAGCAAAATCCGCAGTAGAACCAAAACAACCAGCGCCAACAGGGCCAGCAAAACCATGGCAAAGGCCACAACTGTGGGAACAACCCTCCTCCAGACCAAGGTCGTCAACCTCCCAATCCCCCAGACAACAATAACGCGGCACCTGCCAACCAGAACCCTGATCGGCCGCCCAAGCAGGCCAAAAACCCTAACTTATGAACCAACCATCCTTGTTCTATTTGTGGGGTCTATGGCCACTACACACATGCTTTCCCACATTTGGAGCGAGCTCGGCAGCTCTGGGTTGATGATTCCCATCGCCAAGGGCATGCAGCTCCTCAAGCGTCGCCCAACCCCCCACCCCCTCAGCAGCCACCCTTGGTATTGCAAAACCCCTTACCAACTCAAGGCGTAGTGAACACTCAACCGTTGGCTCCCCCTCAAGGCAACGCGCCACCACAACAACAGATCACTTATGTTGCTCCTGATCAACCCATGTTTGATTCAGGTACCCACCACTTGTTGATGATGTCATCCACTGATGTCAATCTCCAAACCCGTCGGAACCAATATGGCTCCACCCCTGAAGCCCCTCCCTTCGACAAAAACACTAACGCTCATCCCACCAATCAGACGTTACAAATACCTCCGGCTCCCCTCAATGGCGCCTCCAAAGCACCTCACTTTCCATTCCGCCGTCTTAACAATAACCCCAATGCTCGTGTTGTGTCAAATTACAACATTGTAGATGACTTATCCCAATCTCCCATGGCCATGTCCACGTTAGAAGTCTTAAAAAATTGTCCCTCATAGCGCAAGACTTTGCTCTCCACCATTGGTGCTATTGACCCCAATGATTCACAACTGATGGCATTCAATTTGGACCAATCAGAACCACGCCTGCCTTCCACTTTAGCATTCCAAGTTTCTGTTTTCGTTCGGAATCTTGTCATCCATCGGTGCATCATTGATGAAGGTGCCTATACATGTGTAATGTCCACATTCGTTTGGAAGAAGTTGGGATCCTGTCATGTCCCAAATTTGGAATTGGGTCACAATGTCCTAATCACATTAGCCATATTCATTAGAGTTTGTAAAATTGATGTTAAGGGTCAAATAATTGCCAAGGAGGAAAATTACTAGTTTCCTAGGTTTGGGGTGGAAGCTTTGGGATTTGGAATAAGGGGGATAATAAATGATGTTTAGACATTAGAAAGGTTCAAGTATTTAATAAATAGAGTGAATAAAGAAATTCAAGAGAAATCCTAATTGACAAATGGTTTTGGAGACATATGGAGGATGTGGGGCCCACACTAGCTTGATTTTTCATAATACATGGTATCTCTCTTTTGCAAATTAGAATTAATGGGAATGTGAACACTCTTGGGTGAGTTGGTAAGTCATAACACATGTCATTGAGCATCTTAGGTCGAATTTGGAAGGATTGGTAACCTCCATGGAAGATAAAGAGTCAAAGTGGAAGTTTGTGGACACTTGGGCTAGATTCCCTAGCCCCTATGACACCAATGATGGAGCATCTATGACAACTATGACAAATTGCAGACCTGACCTCTGACATCTGACCACTATGACATGTCAGCCCCAAAAATAGGCTCAAAGAAGGCGAATTTGGGAGTTGGAGAAGCCAAAGAGACTCAAAATCGAATTTGGGAGAAGATGGAAGGTTGGAACTAGGAGACAAGTGGCAAATGTGGAATATTTCCTAAATGAAAATCTATTGAATCTATTGAGAGGATTTCGACCCTTAAAAGGATAATGTTGGTTATAAAATGTAGAAATGAAGTATGAGAATGGCTTTTGATAATTTTGTAGAATTTGCAATTGCATTTGTGAAGAGGGAGAGCTAGTGGATGACTAGTTTCTTGCCTTAGCCAATTTCGAGGGTGAAAGATTCCCATCCAAGTTGGAAATTGGAAAGGCCATTCAGACCTTTCATTTGGAGCTTTAATGGAGTCTTTATTTGCAGGTGTAAGCTACAGGGAATCTCATGGTTTCTTCTATTGCAGCTCGCTCCTTCAACCATTTCCAGTTTTGATGGCATATTCTTGATCCTTGAGGGAGGGCGTTTTTGGTGAGCTATTGTACTCTTTGGGGGAGCTTCTAATGCCCCATTTATTTTTTAATATGAATTAAATACTCTGTTATTCATCTCCAGAAAGTTTCAGGTCGAAATTCCAAGTAGAAATGTATGAATCTCATTTTTAATGGAAGAACAATGCCATTTCCCCACTACCTTGTTGTGAACCAATGTATTGATGATGATTTCGAATGAATGGATGATTCTCTGATATATTTGTGATCAATATACTTTAATGGATGTCTTCTACAAGTTTCATGTACTGTACTTGAGCATTTGAAGCATTTTTACTTAGTTTAGTTGTATTGGGAGGTGAAATAGTGCCATTTCCCCAAGGGTCGAATTGGGGATTTTTGCAGTTGAATGGGAGAGGGTGAGAACAGTTGTAATAAACCATTAATGGTGCATATGAGACCTTAATAACATACTTAACACATTACATACCTCTTTTCATAAATTTGAGTGGGTTTGGAGGCATTTGGGAAGCCATTTTCAGTACTTACCTCAGGGGGATTTGAACCCCAAATTACTAGTAAAATTGCATACTTGGTCCAGAATATTAAGAGAGTTTGCAGAGGTCTTTTGGTGGCCATATGTTATCCCTGAACATCATATTCAATTCCTAATATCATTCATAAACCTTCCTTGAATATTTGAAGGCATTTGGAGTCAATTTGAGACCTAGAGACCAATACTAGTCAAAGGGAAATCACTAGTAAAGTTACCTACATTGACCAGAATTGAAAGAGTATTTGCAGAAGTGTTTTAAAGGTACAAAGGCATCACTGAAACACATATTTATGTTCTAATATCATTCATATACCTTCTCAGAAGATTTGGGATCATTTGGGGCAAATTTGGGACCTAGAGATCGAAACTAGTCCAAGGTCGAACCAAGGAAAAAAGTGGAAAATTGCAATTTTAATAAAATTCCTAACAAGGGACATTACAGATCCCCTACTCTCCAGCAGTCCACCACTGCGTTGTGATCCTACGACGGCCGGTCGGCTCAACCCCAAGGTCTATTAGCTAACGACCCCGTCCAGCTGGTTGGTAAAACCATTCTCATTGACATAGAGGTCATCAATGCCCAACTTGATTATAACCTCTTACTTGGCCGCAGCTACATGTATGCTATGCGGGTGGTTGCCTCTTCCGTTTTTCGTACCATGATGTTCCCCCATGACGGACGCGTGGTCAAGGTCAACCAACTCACCTACTACGATCCAAATGCCCCGCTGCACCCGAAAATGTTCTCCCCATGGTTGAACAACCCGTTAGTGGTTCCGCTACCTCGTTCGTTTCCTCTGTGGGACCTGGAGTTTACTCAGATCTACCGATGACATCAACATTCCAATCCATTCCTCCCCCGTCATCTGCACCCGATGTATCTAACCTTTGTACCCTTTCCCACGATACACAAACACCTAACAATCAACCGCCCTTGTTGCCTAAACCACCGTTGGTCCCTAGTCACATTGGTGTTACACCCATCCACACCATCCCCTTCCTAGTCCCTCCCTTGGGAGTAGTGAGTGCACCCGTTATGGCTACCCTTAGCCTCCCTCGGTTAACCTTGGGATTACTCGTGTGGTATCTTTCGCCTCCCGTTCCCCTGCCGACACCAACCGTCGTCCTACAATCGGTGCAACCCATGGCTACTACTAATCAACCACCTCCTGGTGTCCCTACCCCTTCATCCTCTATGACTCCCCCCCCTCTTATCAAGCACACTGGGGGCAGAGGCCCACAACCCTACACTGCTGTACCTCCTCCCAAGACAGTTAAAACCCCTCCTATTTTTTGTGCTCCCCCAAAATGCTCGTTGTGCGATGAGTTAGGCCATCCAACTCACCAATGTCCATAGTTACCTGCATTACAGGAACACATGCAGATGCTTGACGACGACCCCAACATCCCGGTTGTTGAACTCGACCCCACCCCCAAGCCTCGTGATAAATCACTGCGCACCAACCACCCTTGTGCCATATGTGGTATTTATGGCCACTAATCACATCACTGTCCTGATCTCCCAGATTACCGAGTAGCTCTCTATGAGATGAATAATTTGGACCTTGAGACGGCGCCCCCCACAATTGAGGAGATCCACCCCCTGGTCTCATCTCCATATGGCGAGATTAATACCATTTATATGATCTCTTCCACCACCACTCCCTCGTAACCGACTTGACCACTCAAAAGTTTCGCACTGATGAGGAGATTCTTGAGGTTCTCACTTCCCCAGATTACCCCTGAGATGACATGCACCATCGTTCGTATTTCCTCTCAGAAGAATCCTCCTCCACCATAGCTACCCAATTCGCGGTTGAGTCCAAAGATTTCCTTCCCACCAAAGTTGATTGGTTTAAGGATCCTATTCCTACTCCTGATGCCTTTAAGGAAGGTAACATGGCCAATATCGCACCCGTCATCCACATTGATATATCTGACCCACCTGGTGCTCTTGAAATCATTACCTTAGGAGCCTCTTGCAGTGAGCATGAGATCAGCGAATACAAAAAACTCTTCCAAGAATTCCGTGATGTCTTTGCCTGGTCCTATACCGAGATGCCTGGTCTTGAACCCGCCATTATCGAGCACCACATTGACACATGGCTTGATGTACCCCCCGTTCGTCAGAAACAACGTCCCATTCATCCTTCCATGCTACCTACTGTTAAAGCCGAGGTCGAGAAACTTCGCAAAGAAGGGTTCATTTATCCTATTGCTTATACCACCTGGGTTTCAAACCCCGTTCCAGGTTATAAAAAACAAGGCACCATTAGAGTCTGCACTGACTTCCACGATTTAAACCGAGCTTTTCCCAAGGACAACTTCCCCACGCCATTCATTGACCAACTCATCGATGCATGTGCGGGGCATGAAGTCCTCTCTTTCATGGACGATTTTTTTGGATACAACCAGATTCAGATCCGTAAGGAGGATCAGTACAAGATGGCCTTTACCACCCCATGGGGAACCTTTTCCTATCGTGTCATGCCTTTCAGCCTAAAAAATGCTGGTGCCAACTTCCAGTGGGACATGACCTATTGTTTTCACGACTTGGTCCATATCCTGCTAGTCTATCTTGATGACCTTACATCTCGTTCCCGGAAACGATCAGACCACCTAAAAGACCTCCGGCAAGTTTTCCTGCGTTGTCGCAAATATAAAATCCGCTTGAACCCACACAAGTGTGTCTTTTGCGTTCCGGCAGGCCGGTTGTTAGGTTTCATTGTTTCCCAGAAAGGAATTGCTGTCGATCCTCTGAAAGTCCATGCCATCCTGGACCTTCCCTCTCCTCGCACGCTTCGACAGCTCCAAAGTATGCAGGGGTGATCCAATTTCCTTCGACGCTTCATTCCTGATTACGCCACCAAAGTTCATGGATTCTTACGCCTGCTTCGTACCCACATACCCTTTGTTTGGGATGAGCAAGCAGAAGCTGCGTTCGAAGCCCTCAAGTAAGCTCTCACACAAGCCCCTTTGATATCCCCTCCGAATTTCTCTCAGGACTTCATCCTTTATGTCTCGGCATCCGAACATGTCGTGTCCGGAGTCTTGGTTCAAGAAGATGCCTCTCACCAAGAGCATGTCATTTATTATGTTAACCATACCTTGTCTGGCCCACCCCTACGTTACCCATATGAGGAACGGTTAGCCCTAGCTGTCGTCTTTTCCATCCAAAAATTGCGACACTACATTCTGCTCAGTCATACCACAGTCGTCGCCGACTCCAACCCTATGGTCTATCTCTTAACTCAGCGATTACTACAGGGTCGTGTTACTAAATGGGTCATCATCCTCCAGGAATATGACTTCACTTTCAAAACCCCTAAGAGCACCAAAACCCTCGCGCTTGCCCAGCTCATCACCGATCTCCCATCCCTTCTGCCGTCCCCCCAAATCTCCGATGAGTTACCTGACAACCACTTGTTCACCATCTCATCTGATGACCCATGGTACGGTGACATTTTGTTATACCTTCACACACAAAAGTTTAGACCCAACATTACTCGTGTAGGATGCCGTCGTATCCGCCACTAGGCCTCTCGATATCTCCTCTTAGGCGATGTCCTTTACCGGCGAGGGGTCGACACGATTCTTCGTCATTGCCTTACACACGAGGAAGCTGAACATGTTCTCAATGACTGTCATAGCGGTGCCTGCGGTGAAAATTTATCTGGGATGGACACCTCCCAAAAGGTCGTCCGCGCCGGATACTTCTGGCCCACACTCTTTACCAACTGCATCCCCACAGTCAAACATTGCCACAATTGCCAACTTTTTGCTCCCAAGGCCCGGACACCGCCTGCTCCGTTACACCTAGTTGTCACCATTGGTCCCTTTTGTAAGTGGGCCATCGACTTCATGGAGTGTAGACCCCCATCTGCCAACGGCCATAAATACATCGTTGTCACCGTCGATTACTTCACCAAATGGGCCGAAGCCATGCCTACTTTCAATTGTACCGCTGACACCGCTGCCCGTTTCTTTTTTAACCACGTTATCAATCGATTCGGGGTTCCTAAACAGTTGGTCTCAGACCATGGTTCACACTTTGAAGATTCCGTTTGGCATGAGTTATCCACCCTCCTCAAGTTCGAACATCAGTTCTCCTCTGCTTACTACCCCCAAGGGAACGGCCAAGTAGAGGCCATCAACAAAATTCTCAAAACCATCCTTCAACGCACTGTTGACCGGCATAAGTCTAATTGGCACCACATGTTGTTCCCTGCCTTATGGGCTTACTGTACCTCTACCAAGACCGCCACTGGTTTTACCCCGTTTCATTTAGTTCACGGTGTAGAGTCTGTCCTCACGATCGAGTGTCAGATACCTGCCTTACACATCGCCATTGAGCTTCTCCCCGACACCTCCCCGCTTGAGCAACGTATGCTATCCCTCGAACAAGCTGATGAAGACCGTTGTGCCACTCTCCAGACCATTGAAGCCGCCAAGAACCGCACCAAGGATGGTTACGACAAACATGTACACCCTCGAACTTTCCATGAAGGGGACCTCGTCCTCGCTTATGACCAAGCCCATGAAAAAATTGGCAAAGGAAAGTTTGAATCCATGTGGAAAGGCCCTTACATCGTGTAGACCTACCTCGGCAAGGGGCATACATTTTAACTGACTCAGAAGGTCACCCTTTGCGCAACCCCAGTAATGGGTTGTATCGTAAGCGTTTCTATCCTTAGAATAACTCGCGACCCCATTGGTCCACATTGTACAGTTTGCTCTCTTTTTTGTTTTTCACCTTTTTTACCGCGATCTTACATTCATCATTTTTGCATGATCACAAATGGACCCTCTCCCACCTCATTACATTAGCTTCACTGATGGAGCAAGCCGCTGGTCTCCAAACCTGGCCTCTGCAGCATGGGTCTTATATTCCCCTTCACACGACTTGATTCACCTTGACGGAATATGTATAGGCGCTGCTACCAATAACCAGGCGGAGTATGATGCTGTGACCGGTCTCCTGACTGCTGTCCTCCAGATGGGCATATGTCACCTTCATGTGTTCCTTGACTCCCAGCTACTTGTCTCCCAGCTCAACAACTGCTACCAGGTGCGTGATCCCTGCCTCTTTAGAAAATTTCTGCGCACAAAACAACTCAACCGACAGTTTGAATCCATAACATTCACCCATGTCCCAAGAGCTCAAAATAGAGTCGCAGATCAAATGGCCAACAACATCCTAGATTGGCACATCATTCACACCATGTAAAACCTCCAACATGCATCATCATCCCATAGCATCTCATAAAAATAAATAAAAATCCAAAAATATTGCAAGGGGCATCCACGTGCCTATCATCACATAAAAATTTGCATCCATGTGCAATAAAAATAAAAACACATAATATACACAAGGGGCATCCATGTGCCCAACATCTTATACTACTTGCATCCATGTGCAGTACAAACATATCACAAACCATAAGCGCATCCACGTGCGTACACTAAAAACATCATCGCAAAAAGGTGCATCCACATGCATATATATATATATCAAAAAATACATGTCCATATGCTACACATGTCCTGAGTACCCCCGTACTCAGCTATACACAAAAATATCTATACATCTCATAAGATACATGCCGGAGCTACAAAACGCGGGGGGGAGTCCCTTGCACTCCCTAATGAGAGTCATACCCTGCATCACTTCCTGCATCACCTACCTCCGAGTCCTCCCCTCGCTCCTCGTCCGGTAGCTCCTCATCCCCTGCGGGCTCTTGTGCCCGAGCC
Organism: Larix kaempferi; assembly: GCA_027924585.1. Taxonomy (NCBI): domain Eukaryota; kingdom Viridiplantae; phylum Streptophyta; class Pinopsida; order Pinales; family Pinaceae; genus Larix; species Larix kaempferi. The sequence goes on from BSBM01000012.1 coordinate 17,302,768, forward strand.
CTGTCCGCCAGGATAGCCACCCGGATCGCAATCGACCGGAACTCCCGGGGCGCCCTCATGCAATCCTGAACTACATCTGGATCCACGTCCCGCCATCCCTCGTCGGTCACTCCAACTAGTAACCGATCCATCATTACTTGTATGGAATCCAAAGTCCCTTCTACGTCCCGCCGACGCACCTCCCCTCGGCCCGGTAAGGCTGGTACTGCCACATGCCCTCTCCACGCGACGTGTCCTGGCGGTGGCCTCGGACACACATCTGTAGGTCACACATCAGTCAGTCACAGTCTATATCATAACACACATCATACATAAATCTTGACATCCATAACATGCAAGTAAATCAATACATACCATCTGGTCCCCATGCTTGCCCTGGCGGCCGTGGTGCCTCTGGGTCCCCGGTGTAGTCCATATCCCTGTACGGGTAGTCATCCAGTGGCAGCGGCATCTGTAGCCACTGCAGGTACAACTCCTAGGTAAAGTATCTACCCACCTTACCGCCACCTCGGCGATGCATTATATCTCCCCACCGCACCATGCGCAGCTCCCTCAATCCTCCAGCCCTGACCGGTACCTGCGGCCGCAATGTCGGTACCCTCTCCATAAAGAACGAACATAGAAAGGACCCGCAGCAGAACCCCTTGCCATATTCCTTCGCCAATGTCAGCTGTCACTGAAAACGGGTGAGGAACATCTGGCCCCACGCATAGTAGACACCATCCAGTACACGCTCCACTAGCTGCATCTGGCCCCCAGACACCTTCTCCGGTGACTGGGACCCCAACACGCAAACCATGCATGCTGCAATAGCCTGTATCACCAGCTCCTGTAGGTCTATCACCCAGAGTGCATTCCTATGCACCCTAGCCTCTGGAACACAGTACCGCTCCAGCATGTCCTCCATATCTACATCCGCGGATACTCGCGGCTGCGTATCCGCCACCCTCCCCAGACAGGGAAACCCCGTCAGGAAATATACATCTATTAGGGTGAGGTCCACCCTCTCACCCTGCACTTTGAATGCCTGTATGTCTGGCTCCCAGAAACTCACTAGCTTGTTCAGCAGAAACCCTTTTGACCTCATCATAGGTACCTGTGCGAACTTCAGCAGTCCGCACATCCCCAACAATGACCGCACGTGATGCTCCTCCCGGACGACAGTCACTATCTCATCCGGGATCTCCCGCTCTCTCCACAGTTCCAGTGGCATCCTGTCACACACGCAAGGAAAACTCATCAGACTCATGTCAAAGAAGTAAACCCTGCCCCCCCGGGAAGTCCTAACAGCTCGCTCCCAAACGTGGCTTTAGGTCCCCTTGCCGCGGTTTCCGACCGCAGCTCTCTGGCCTACAGTCGCGGTCCAAAACCGCGACTGTCAGGGCCAAACACGCGGTACCAAACCGCGTGTCCAGTCTCGAAACATGCGGTCTCAGACCATGTGTTCCGACCTGAGCCCCGCGGTCTCCATGCGCGTCATCCGCTGTGGAACCTGCGGTCTCCGATCGCGGCTCCCTCCTACAAACCCGCGGTCCACCCCACGTGGACCGTACAAATACCCCCTGGGACCCACTACCCACCCCTCGAACCTAAAAAACATGCAAGTATGAGTATGACAGAATACCTGTATCTCCCGGATCTAAAATCGGCCGGTCGGATCGTCCAGAAACACCAACTAAGCTCTGGTCAACTCTGATCACTAGTCAAAGTCAACAAGTACAAATGACACTTGTCATATTGGCCCCACTCATTATTTATAATCCGTTGACTTTTTCTTGTTTCGGCCGTTCTGAACCCATACGGAGTCCATTTTTCGAACCGTTTCCACCACTGGAATCAGCACGACGAGACCGTTATTAGATGCCATTAGTCGCCTCGGTTTGCGTGCCACTTCGGCTGCTCTCCATGTTTTGCATATTTTATATCATCGGATTCATTTTTCTGAGCCGGTGAGGATGGTTGAGATCATTTCTCGCTCTCACCGCCATAGTCTTCGGGTATTTTTTCAAAACGCCCCCCGTCGCCTCAGTTTGCGTGCCACATCGGTCGTTATCCATTTTTGACACTCTTTATATCGCCGAATTCATCTTTCCGCGCTCGTGATGATGTTTGAGATCATTTCTCGCTCTCACTTGGTACAGTTTCAACATCGTGTCCTGACACCTTGCTGCCTCGATTTGCGTGCCACATCGGCCGCCATCGGATTGTTCCACATTTTTACATGAGCCATCCACTCCTGTCATACTGCAATTATTTCGTTATTTTTCCACCATTCATTACCCCGCAAGGAGGCCCACCAGTGTTCCCCCCTACCCTCGTTCTTGGTCATCATTAATGTTCCTTGATTGAGCACTTCTTCCTTGCCTGGCCATTCCTTTTGTTCGGTATAATTTTATCCCTTTTTCGGGCCGGACAAGTCCTTTACGAAAAAGGCACTTAGGGAGTTTCTGTTAAGCTATTTTCTGACTCCTAAAACAATGAAAAGATCGCCGAGCAATCTTGCTTCCTTTCATGCTCGTTAAAGTACCTGAAAGGGCGTCTATCTGGTATAAGTTTAACCCTTTTCCGGACCTGGTAGACTAATTATGAAAAAGGAATACTCTAGTCACACCGGCTGGAAGAGTTCTTCCTTGCATCCTTTTATGCTTCTTTGGGCCTTGGAGACTAACACACGAAAAAGCAACCCCCTGGAGTCTTCTTATTGCTTTCAGACTCTCTAAAATTGAAAGCAACCACGAGCATGAACTATCCTGGGCTCGTACAAATCCACATGACAGTACCATTCCATTATTTCAGAGTCTTCTTATCGCTTTCAGACTCCTTAAAATTGAAAGCAATCACGAGCATGAACTGTCCTGGGCTCGTATAAATCCACATGATAGTACCATTTTACACACACTTCTTCTAGTTCCCTAACCCATGAAGAAGTCCCCTCGTGCCTCTTGGCACTATGATCGATCATCTCGGCAACACCCCCAATCAGGCCGCCTTTGTTCAGAGTATTCTGCAGTCTCCTACCATTTTACACCAGCTTGAGTCTCCCTCATCCCAGTCACTATCCTTAATCCATTACAGCTATGATCCCTTTCCCATCAGTCAGTTTCATATGCTGCCCGATCGTCCCCACCATCACACTTTGAACAAAGGAAGTTTGAGTCCACCCACTTTTCTTGCCCAGTTATCCCCCACAGTTTGTCAGTCCTACCATCAGTACTATCACACTTCGGTTCTCTACCTCGTGCTCCTATCAAGGAAACATCATTGCCTTGCTAGTTGCAGGTCTCCCTCTGTTGACGACATCCCCTCTATTCCAGAGGATAGACCCAGAGTTCCCTGCACCTTGGACCCATCACCATCTATGGCGGGTGCCTACAGACCATTTGGAGAGGAGTCATCATTGCCTCTACGAGTGGTTGTTTCTCACATGCTCGACGTCAACAACTTGGTCACATCGTTGAGAATCGCGCAGGGTATATATCCATTCAGTTATTGGTCGAAGACCCCGGATCTCGCCCGACTCTAGCACATTGGTGAGTCACTTTGGAACGCCCAGTTATATGTTCCCGTGGATGTCCGAGTTGCGTTGGCGCTTGTATTCGGAAGCCATCCAGTTATATGCTTCCTTGAGTACCCAGTTCAGTTCTAGTTCAGAGTACCATTGAGAGTATGACCCCTTGTCACTATGATCCAGCAGCTCATCAGTTCCTCTGGTACCACACTCAGTAGCACTGTTTTTATTCCAGTGTATCAGTTCTTCCACTCCGACATGGTTATCCCAGCAGTATGTCCCTGATTTGTGTCCCCTCTGGACCCTTATGATGTACACAGTGGTTCTCTATGTATCCTACAGGTCCCCCTTTTTTGGGCCTTCCAGTTATTTTTATGTATCTTGATACGAGCATGGGTATGCCCGCCTCGTCCATATATTGAGATTCTTCCTCATTCATTAGTTGAGGCTATGTATGTCAGGTCCCCATATTTTGAACCCCATTGTTATTATTGTTCTATATCTTGATAAGAGCATGGGAATGCCTACCTTGTCCATATGATCAGATTATTCCTCATCCATTATTGAGGTTATGTACTTTTAGTTTTTGCAGTGTGTTTGGTATCGTTGTTCCGGGCTCCAGTTTGTTTCTTCTCTTCTCCACACCCCAGGAAAACCATTACAAGACTTATGATGTCTATCGGCCATACGATGAGCTCCTGCCCTCACACATCAGGGGGTAATATGTTAACACCCAAAAAGTGCTCACTACCTCATCTACCCCACTACATGACTCATTTGTCCATATTTCCTACCATATTTACCTTCAAAACCCTCAAATCCCATTAAAAAGCCTCCAAAAGGCCACAAAACCATCAAAAAAGCCTCAAAAAGGCTAAAAAACCCCTTTTTTCCTCCAAAAATATCCAAAATTCCTCCAAAATAGCAAAAACCCTCTAAACGGGGAATAAAAAATATAAAATAATGAGGAAAAAGAGGAAAAAGGAGAAAAAAAAAACCCTATACAGCTGACCTAAACCATATGGTTCCCAAAACAAGTATACCCTTACTCTGCCAAAATCTCTTTTGAAACCCTAGCTCACCCTTGAGCTACTTTCACCATTGAGAGCCCCTTTTGGCCCATTTCCACCATTGGAGAAAGAGAAGGAGCAAAGTTGGAGTTTGGAGCAACCCTCTTGGATCATTGCAAGAACTTCACCAACCTCTACACTTGAGGTAAAATTTTAATACAAAAGAAAACCATTTATTATTTCTTGTCTCTTATGTTTCATGCACATGTGTAGAATAATTTCCATTTCAATGTATTGTCTTTTAATTACTGTTTATTGAATTGCTACTAAGGAGTCCCTTCTCCTTAGTAGGTGCTCATTTGCACAAGCTAGGGTGAAAATCCTAGCTACAGTATTGGTTCTGATATTTTAGCATCACATGATGATCATAACATATCAGGTTTAGAATCCAACCATTATGATCCTCCTTAGTTACCAAAGTGGGCCCAAAACACACTTCAATCTGCTGGTTCGAACCTTGGAAATCCTGCTGATCCGAGATGAACAAGAGCAGACTTTCAAAGAGCAGGTATGGTTCTTTCTATTTCTGATCCATTAATTCCTGAGATTTGTTATTTGATGACTGGTTCAGATCCCACAACATACTATCATGCCCACCGAGATCTAAGATGGCAAAGTGCCATGGATGAAGAGTACAATTCTCTTCAAAAGAACAATACATGTGAGCTAGTTTCTCTTCCACCTGGAAGAAAATTAGTCCAATGTAAATGGGTCTACTGCATGAAAGTTGATGATGATGGATCTATCAACAAATACAAAGCAAGGTTGGTGGAAAAAGTTTTCTCCCAAGTCCAAGGAGTGGACTACACTGAGACCTTTGCACCGGTTGCAAAGATGGATTCCATCCGCCTTGTTTTGGCAATTTCCGCATCCAAGCACTGGGAGGTGCACCACATGGATGTGAAGAGTGATTTTATACATGGATATATTGTTGAAGAGGTATATATGAAGCAGCCAGAAGGCTACACATTAGATACATCATTAGTTTGCAGATTGAAGAAATCTTTGTATGGTTTAAAACAGGCCCCAAGAGCTTGGTATGCAAAGATGGACTCCTTCCTTCTTTCTCAGAATTTCAAAAGATGCAAATCTAATCCGAATGTGTACCTACAACAAGTTAAAGGTAATTTGTTGGTTATTTTACTTTATTTTGATGATCTTCTCATTACTGGTAACACTCTTACTTCAATAAACAAGCTAAAAACTGCCTTAAATCTAGCTTTTGACTTGAGCGATTTGGGCTTGCTGAATCACTTTTTGGGCTTGGAGATAGCTCAAAATTTTGATGGGATCACTGTATATTAGAAAAAGTATGCTTCCGACCTATTATTGAATTTTAATATGGCTGAATGTAAGGCAGCCCCATTCCCATTCCTCTCAAGAATCAGTCTTGAGGAGGAAAATTCTACACCGCTTGCAGATTGCACTATGTATCGACAGTTGATTGGTTCACTACTTTACTTGACACACTCAAGGCCTGACATTTCATATGCCGTGAGTGTTGTGTCAAGGTATATGCAGCAGCCCCATGAGCTTCATTGGCCGGCATCCAAGCGGATCTTGCAGTATGTGCAAGGTACAAAACATTTTGACATTCATTATGCTACAGATTCTGAGCTTGATTTCATTGGTTTTACTGATTCAGATTGGGAAGATGATAGCATTGATCGGAAGTCCACTTCTGGTTATGTTTTCATGATTTCTCATGGCCCTATTTGCTGGTCCAGCAAAAAGCAGGCATCCATTGCACTTTCTTCAGCAGAGGCAGAGTATCGAGGGGCAGTCAATGCCTGCATTTAGGCAGTTTGGTTGCAGGGTATTCTTTCTGAGTTTGGTTTTGGTGGCACTACTTCAACTATCCTCTTTTGTGACAATCAAAGTGCTATCAAGATATCCATAGATACAGTTCATTAGCAAAGGACCAAACACATTGAGATTCATATGCACTACATTCGGGAGTTGGTGCATGATCGCACCATCATTCTGCAATATTGCCCTACTGATGAGCAAATTGCAGACATCTTCACCAAGAGCTTCACTGAGAAGAATTTCTCTTACCTTTGTTCACTGTTGGGGGTGAGTTCCATCATGGCGGAGACATATTGACCCATTATTATGTTTTAGCTTGAGGGGGGGTTTTCCCTCTTTCCTCACTTAGTTTATTTTCAACATTTTTTGGATTATTGTATTGGGGTGACCTTTGGTCTTAGTAACCAGGGCCTCACATTATTTTTTGCACATCATAGTCTAGCTTGAGGGGGCGTGTTCGGATATCCACATCATCATTTTCAGGACCTTGCATGCAATTAGGGTTTGCATGCATCCCAGTCACCAGGTTGATGCCTCCAGCACCTTATCCACTTCATTCTAGCACCCAGGAGCTTCTTACATCAGAATTTTAGCCCTCCTAGTCATGAAGGCACCCACTTCTCACCTACTTCCAGAGAAGGGTGCACTTCTTCACCTACCACCTTAGTTTACACTCAGTTAGCTCCGATTCTCCTTGATTTGAGGCTAGTTTCACTCCCGACTGACTGTTTCACTCCGTTGGACCTCCAGATTGATTAGATGACTTGTTCTGACTTCAGTTAAGCCTCCCATGTGCCCTCCACTGAGTCTCCTTCCCTATATCAGTGCTACACACTTCATTTACACTAGTTACACTCAGTTAGACTTAGATTGACACCTGGATGACTAGTTCTTGTGCATTGATGACCACCACTGATTGATGATGAGGACTCCTAGTTGGAGCCAAGCTACACCATTCAGTAATTCGAATGGCCTTCTTAGTCAATTCGAATTGCTCACTCATTGTCAGATGATTGTATTGTAATTATTCACCCTTATTGGGATATTGAGCACTGATGCATGTTTTGCACAGTTTTACACCATATTTTCTATGTTCATCTGTTGTGATTGATTTACTTGTTCATTAGATCTGATGTGACTAATTTTACAAGAGAAACTATTGGGAGAAGCGAGTGCTGATGTGTTCAGCCATGGAATTCCTCGAAGAGGAGGAGAAGCAGTCCAGATGTTTCGCCATCATTCCGAAAGGGCCATGTGTCGAGAGGTCGACAATGGAGAGAATTTCAGTGGAAGTAAAAAATATGCTTGGCGAGTTCAGGAGCATAGTAGTCGATGAAGCACCGATGGGATTGCCACCAATGAGAAGCATATCCCATCGTATCGACTTGATTCCAGGATCGAGTTTTCCAAAAAAGGAACCCCATAGAATGAATCCTGTAGAGGGCCAGGAATTCAATCGAGAGGTCCAGGAGTTGTTGGATAGAGGATTGATCAGAGAAGGTATTATCATGTGCATGACACCAACAGTATTAGCGCCAAATAAGGGTGGAGAATGGAGGATGTGTACAGACTCCAGAACTATCAACAAGATCACAATAACGTATCGGTTTCCATTGCCGAGAATGGATGACTTGATGGATTGTTTGAGTGGAGTGAAGTACTTCACGAAGATCGACTTGAAGAGAAGTTATCACCAGATTCAGGTTAGAGAAGGAGATGAATGGAAGACAACATTCAAGACGAAGGAAGGGATTTATGAGTGGTTAGTCATTCCATTTGGATTGAATAATGCACCCAACACATTCATGTGGTAGATGAATGAGGTACTGAATCCATTCTTGGGAAAATTCGTCATAGTATATCTAGAAGACATCCTGATATTTAGTTGAACCAAGGTCAAACACTTGGATCACATTTGACAAGTATTGCAGAAGTTGTAGGAGGAGAAGCTGATGGTGAACTTGCAAAAGTGTTTATTCATGAAGGAAGAGATGGTATACTTGCGATTTGTAATCTCAGGTAAATGGTTAGTGATGGACCCATAGAAGGTGAAGGAAATATTGGATTGGCCAGAACCGACAAGCACGATTGGAGTGCGAAGTTTCCATGGAATTTCCAGTTTTTACAGGAAGTTCATAAGAGGATTCAGTCGGATATGTGCACCTTTAATAGAGTGCATGAGGAAAGGGGAGTTTAAGTGGACAAAAGCTTCCCATAAATATTTCGACGAGTTGAAGGAAAAGGTCATTGAGAGGCCAGTGTTGGCGCTCCCAGATTTCAACAAATTTTTCCAAGTCAATTGCGACATGAGTGGAACAAAAATTGGAGCAGTGTTGAGCCAGGAGGGCTGTCCAATTGCATTTTTCAGTGAGAAGTTGGATGATGTGATGTGGAAATATTCGGTCTATGACTAGGAGTTCTATGCTATTTCCCAAGCATTGAAGAAGTGGAGGCATTATTTGTTTCCCAAGGAATTTTTGTTATACACAGTTCAGCAAGCACTGAGGTACTTGAACACTCAGTCGAAGTTGAATTAGCGACACATGAAGTGGGTCGAATTCCTGCAGGGATATACCTTCATGTTGTGACATAAGTCGGGAAAGTATAACAAAGTTGCCGACGCGCTGAGTTGAAGAATTGCATTGCTAAACACGACGACAGTTCAGGAAACATAGATAGAGTCGGTGAAGTCAGAGTATGAGGCCGATGAAGATTTTGTGAAATCATGGAAGGCGAGTCGAGAACCATGGAGTGTCAACAGAACACCATACTTGGATGATTTCATCCAAGAGGAATACTTGTTCAAGGGACAACAGTTATGTATTCCCAGAGGATCCGTAAGAGAAAACCTAATCTGAGAGCAGCACAGTGGTGGATTAGCAGGTCATTTTGGCATCGACAAGACGAAGGGGTTGGTCGAAGAAAAGTATTATTGGCCAAGAATGATGACAGATTTTGGTAAGTGGGTACGATAGTGTCGAGTTTTCCAGTTGGAAAAAGGAAGAAGTTAGAATACGAGGTTGTATACGCCATTACCAGTACCGAATACCCCATGGAAGCACCTGAGCATGTATTTTGTGCTAGGATTGTCGAAGACACAGTAAGGTAACGACTCAATCTATGTTGTAGTTGACATATTTTTGAAGATGGAACACTTTATTCCTTGTCGGAAGATGAGTGATGCCACAAGCATTGGTGTACTATTATTCAAGGAGATAGTCAGATTACATGGGTTGCCGAAGAGTATAACATCGAACAGAGATACCAAGTTTATGGGTAATTTATGGAGAACCCTATGGAAGAAACTGGACACAAGGTTGCAGTTTATCTTGGCATATCATCCACAGGTAGATGGATAGACCGAGGGGGTGAACAGAAGTTTGGGAAACCTTCTGAGGTGTTTGACGGTCGACAGAACCAAGCAGTGGGAGAACGTGTTGGCGCAAGTAGAGTTCGCATACAACAATTTTGTGAATCGATCGACAGGTATGATCCCATTCCAGATTTTTCACGGACGAATCCCACATGGAGTGGTATATTTGGTCGAGATTCTGACAGAAATCAGGAAAAATGTGGATGCAGAATCATTCGTAGAGCATATGAATGAAGTGCATGAAGATGTGTGAAAGCGCATAGAAAAGAGCAACATGACATAATAGTTGAGAGCCGATAGGAAGAAGAGTCTACAGTCATTCAACGAAAGAGACTTAGTCTATGCACACTTTCAAAAAGAGAGATTTCCGATAGGAACCTATAACAAGCTGAAGCTAAAAAATATTGGACCGTGTAAGATTCTGAAGAAGATTTCGGACAATGCTTATGTGTTGGAGCTGCCGAAAGACTTGAGAATTTCACCTACGTTCAATGTCTCAGATCTGTACAAGTTTGAAGAAGCTTCAAACAGCGGAGGCACGGAAGTGTCGAACATCGACTGGACAGTGCAGATTCTAGGTTGAGACGACAAGGAGTAAATCACCAAAGTGTTGGAGGAATGCGAAGTCGGGTGTACGTGCAGTTTGCGAAAGAAGGAATACCTAGTGCAATGGGAGGATGACGAGTTGTAGGATTTGAAGGAATACTTCTTGCAAGTGGTCATGTATGCCCATAACATAGCTGGAATGCAAAGATCCCAATCATCCCTGTTTACATTGCATACCTTTTTCAGCGCATTCTCCAATACCTTGTTGAAAGATTCAATAGTTCCATTAGCCTGAGGATGATACAATGTACTCCTCTGATGATAAATGTGGAACTCTTCAGTAAGGGCTTCAATATTTATGTTAAAAAAGTGAGTCCCTTGATCACTCATTAAAATCTTTGGGCATCCAAATGTGGTAAGGATGTTCTCAAAGATGAACTGCGCGGCAGTAACTGCGATACAGTCCTTCACTAGTTTAGCCTCTTCCCATATGGTGAGATAATCAATCGCGGTGATAATGTATCTCGCACCAGTCCTCTTTCCCGGTGGGTTAATAGGTCCCACGAAATCAATAGCCCATTTGTCAAATGCTGGTAGTGTCAACTGTGGTTTTAACGACATTTCATCTCTTTGCGACGACTTTCCTGTTCTCTAATAGACATCGCAACTCTGGAAATGTTCCTTTGAATCTTTATGAATTGTAGGCCACCATAGCCCTGCTCTTACTATTTTCTGCACAGTAGCTCTTCCTGCGTAGTGACCTCCAGATGCACCTGAATGTGTGAAGGAACTAAAGTTCCCACTAATAGAATATCAAGTATGAGTAACGTAAGAAATCCATAAATGGATAATTAGTAATGTAAAATGGAATGTATGATAGATCATAATGGTTACATAGTTTGAGGATTTTATAGGTCCGTCATGTACCTTTTCGACAAAAGGTCATGACTATTGATATTTGTTTAAATAATAAATTAATAAATTAATATTAATAGTTAATATTAATTTATTATTATTTTGTCGTTACATTGCCTTCCCCTTAAGGGAAGCTTTGTCCTCAAAGCTGTATTGACAGCAATGTCTGATTTCCCTTGAATGATCGTCTTGCGATTCTTTGCAACACTTGATGAAATAAGACGATACGAGTTCTGGATTCCCCGGGAGAATTGTCGCATTGTATCTGCTATGGTCCGTCCCAAATCTATTTTGATCGTACTTCTGAGATTGTTTTGAGGAATGGGTCATTTCAATTGTTGCTTAGTATGTCGAACTGCTTGCTTGTCAACATAACTTTTTTGGGAATGTTCATTTTGACCTCGTCGTTCGTCAAAATGGCGATTATAATTGGGATGTCTGTAAGGCATATGTGTTGTATGTTTTTCTTTCTTTTGAACTACAGTGAGGACTGCCTTCACTTCCTCGACTTGATTTTTGGATGCAGCTTCTTAGATTTGCGCTTCTTGGTTCTCTAGTAGATTTTTATGATTCTGAATATTTTTGGTTCTTTCATCTTGCGACTTTTTGTCAATTTCTAACTTCTTGATTTGATTCTCTTGTTCCTGATTACGATTCTTTAGACACTAGTTTTCTTCCTGCTTTTCCAGTGTTCTTCCTTTGAGGTCTTCACCGGAGTGTTCCATCTTGCTACTTTTTTTTAATTTTTTAATCTTTGTAATCAGTGTTTTGTTATGATTTCGTAGTCGAAAAATCTTTTCAGTATTGCTTGATAACACACTGTTGACTTTTTCAGTTCCATCTTATGTGTCTTCTTACTATCGTCATACTGTTGCTGGAGTATTTCTTTTTGTTGTTGACGATGACATAACTCTGTTTCCTGATTTTCTAACTTTCTCTGGACGTGCTCCAACTCACTATCTTTGTCCATGACGAGTTTGTTTAAAAGCTTTATTTTTTCTTCTAACTCTTCATATTGTCCATTAGTTGATTCTTCGTCTGTAGTTTGCAATAAGGTAACTATCACTGAGAAATCATGTAGTGTTATTTTCTTCTTCTCATGGAAGAAGGTGATGCACTTTTTTTTTGCACTGACGGAGAATGTTCCTTGTGTTTCCAACCAATTATAACCCAACATTATGTCGATGAGATGGTCGTCTATAGCTGCGACAGTGAATTGAGTTGCAAAATGATAATCATCGATTTGTAATGGTACTTCTATCTGATCTTCGTTTGACTCATTCTTCATTGATTCTTGAACTTGCACTTGATTTGTGACATCAATATTTATACACTTTTCCTTGTTGGATGGACAAATAGTGATGGAAATTAGACTTTCACCAAATATCCCATTAACTTTTAGCATGGCCATCGACACTTTTATCGGAACATTGAGAAATCTTTTCTCTGTTTTATTAAAATCTGTCTCTTTCATTTTTGCTTGTCTTCTTTCCTGATTTTTGGCTTCCTTCCCCTTTTTATAAAATAATTGTAATTAATTACAATTATTTAATAATATTAATTATTACTAACAATAATAATAAATTTTATAATTTTTTTTGAATAGAAGGGGTATAGAGTTTTGAAACAATACAATATATATATTATTATAAATAATAATAATATTATTATAAATAATAATAATATTATTGTAATTTTTGTTTGAATAAAAATAATAAGTATTATATTTAAATACTTTTATTATAAAGGTGGAGTAATAAGTTTCTAATAAAATTAAAATATTATATAATAATTCTAATATTATTATAATAATATATAAAACTAAGAATGGGTTTGATAGGGACGGTTTTATAAAACCAAGGGCTCACAAAACCATGTGCACTGTCATAAAACCATGTGCAGTTTCATGAATGTTATTCTTACTTCTTGTTCTTACTTATTTTCTCTTTTTTCTTTTTTTTTTTCACTATCTTCTTTTCTTTTTCTTTTTATTTTCTTTACATCAAAGACCTAATTTGGAGAAACTCTCCAATTATTTGGCCAAAAGCCAAATCAATGAACTCACTTCTTCTTTTCTTCTTTTTATTTTTTTATTTTTGTCTTTTTCTTTCTTATCTTTTGTTTTTTTACTTTTTTGGAGTTTGAGAATGGATTTTGGCCAAGGGCCACTCTATGGTCAAAAATCAATTGACAAGAGAAACACCCAATAATAGCCAATGGCTGGAATCTGCCCAAGAAGGGTCTTTGATACCACTGAAGGAACTAAATTTCCCATTAATAGAATAACAAGTACGAGTAACGTACGAAATCCATAAATGGATAAGTAGTAATGTAAAATGGAATGTATGATAGATGATAATGGTTACATAGTTTGGGGCTTTTATAGGCCCTTCATGTACATTTTTGACAAAAGGTCATGACTATTGATATTTGTTTAATTAATAAATTAATATTAATAGTTAATATTAATTTATTATTATTTTGTTGTTACAATGTGGATCAACCAATATGAATGGGTTCTCATGCTCCAACACACATCTACGTAGCACTTCATCTGGTCCCCAACTTGTATAGTTTTCCTGCTATGATAGTGAAGTCTGCTGCTCTGACTACCAACTGCTTCTTCTGCTGCGTAGTGAACTCTGTGGGTGCCAACCCCATAGTAAAAAAATATATAATATCTTTGTAATAATCGTCAGTGACTTGTATGGCGAATAACTGCGCGTCAGGCAGATTGTCTTCAAGATTGGTGGGTTCTTTGCCTGACTCAATCCTTGATAGATGATCACGTTCTATGTTCAATATGCCTGGCTTAACCACAATTTCAAAATCATACTCTTGGAAGAGTAGTAGCCATTTGCAAATTCTCCCCCCTAACACAGGTTTATTGACCAGATACTTTAAAGCGGAATGGTCAGTAAACATTGAGAAGTGCGCACTGAGCAAATAGTGCCTGAATTTCTGCAATGCGTACACCATAGATAGACCTTCTCTTTCTGTGGTCGTATAGTTCTTTTCAGCTAATGAGAGCTTCCTGCTCGAGAATGCAATGGGATGGTCAATGCCTCCCTCACCTGGATGTTCTAGAACCACACCAAGTGCAATGGGCGAAGCATCAACGTGTACATGGAATTGCTTGTCCCAATCCAGAAAAACAAGAATAGGCACAGTTACCATTTTATTAGTGTGTCTAGGCCTTTCTTGCATTCCGCGTTCCATACGAACTGCGCTTCTTTCTTTAACAAATTCTCCATTGGTGCGAAGTTGTTTCACTGAATTCGGTGCTGGAAGGTTCACAATAACTGCGATCTTCGCAGGATCAACCATCAAACATTGTCTACAAACAATGTGTCCCAACGAAATTCCATAGGGCACACAAAAGATACATTTCTTCAAATTCAAAGAAATATGATGTTGTCTGCACTTGCTAACATCATTGTAAGGTTCTTGTAGTGGTTCTTTAGTAAACCAAAGACAGTCTAATCATCAAAATATAATTCTAAGAACTTATGGATAAAGTCCTTGAATGCAGCCACAATAACTCTGGAAAATCTAGCTGGTGCATTCTTCAACCCAAAAGGCATAACTGTATACTGATATGATCCCCATTCAGTAGCAAATGTGGTCTTATGTCTGTCTGCTTCATCAATCCTGATCTGATGATATCCAGAAAATCCATCAGTGAATGAGTAGGCCTCATTTCCTCCAACATTGTCTAATACTTCATCTTTAAATGGGGTAGGAAATGGGTCATGCAGCGAAGCATCATCTAGCTTCCTCATATATACACATATTCTAATATCACCTTTAGTATTTTTATCTTGGATAACCATCGGGCTTATCCACTCTGACTCTTCAACTGGCTCAATGATCCCTGCATCAAGCATCTTATCGATCTCTGCCTTCACTCTCTCTTTATATCTGGGGTTCAGTCTATAACGCCTTTGCTTAACGGGCTTCGCGCCTGGCTTGAGAGGTATTTTCATAACTCCCAAGTCACCCAAAATGCCTTTCATTTCTGCAAACTTCGTTGGAAATAAATCCTGATACTCATGCAGAAGGTTTGCGATTTGCACGACCGTTTCATCATCTCATTAGTCTCCAATGGATGTGAACTTCGGCTCTTCGTTGGTGCCAATGTTCACTTTTCTTGTCTTAACAAGTCCGCTCATGTCTGGAATTTCTAGTGGAGGTCCCTCTACATCACGCACTCCTTTGGATTTAGGTATATTGATGTTGCACGGATCCTCCTCATCGCTCTCCTCTGGATCTTCTTTGGCATCTTCAACGAGGTTATAAAATTCAAGGGCATGTTCTATTTGTCTTTCCCATTCTAGTTGTACATTTACAGGTACCTTTACATCTTCAAATATCTTTTCTTTGATTTCCTCTAATGCCTCGTCTATACTTGGGCATTTTTCTCTGAATATCCTTTCTTTAATAATCTGCAGAGCTTCATTTATACTTGGAGATTCATCTTCAAAACTGAAGGTTCTCTAGAAATTCGTAGTCAACATAGACCAATGTGTGGTTCCTCTATGAAGTTCTGTGTCTATGTACCAATCTCATGGAATCTGCTCTAATGTGTGCACAAACGGATGAACCCATTTTGTTTGTGGTCTATTTTCCCATGCTTGTGAACAAATTTCTATGTGATCCCTCGGATCTCTTTGTACATTATACTTTTCCATTGTCAATGCGACTTTCTCTGCGAATCTAATTTGCATCATGTGTCTGCACTGTTTTCATGTAGTCAAAGTCTGCTTATGCGCGGTCCACCATCAGACGGGTGTCTCGCGTAGTGCTATATCCAATGCTGGTATCCTATGTTCAACTAAAACTGATATAGTATATTCTTGAATAAATGAATAGATGTTAGTTGAACCATCATAAGTGGGGATTGGGATTACCCATGTTCCAATCCAACACAGTGATTTGGTGATCTATGCGCATCTTCTTGCAGATACTTCATGCATTTTGCTTTGCCAATTTTCCAGTCTTGCGCCAGGGTCTGATACGCAAGAATTGTCACATCGCCAACTAAGTGCTCCATCTGCCGTAGGATTGATGTAGTCATCCTGATTCATAGTCATCTTGTAGATGCGATCAAGATGTTGTGCTCTGGATTCTTCGTGTATCGACTCAGTGTATCTTTCTCCTTGCGAAGGGTCCAAGGGTGCGATGACCCTAATATCCTTCCCTTCGAAGATCATTTTTTTGGTTTTCAAGTTGATGATCGTGAGGTTATCCATTGCCTAGTATATCCCCAATAATGCTGGATATGGGTTACTGTTTTTAGTCATCTCGATAACCTCGAAGTACGTGGAGCTTTTGAATCCATTGATGTCTACAAGTACATTAGCTAATCTCCCAAAAGGTATGAATTTCTGCTGATTTGCTAACCTCAACTATATGGGTGACCATGCTAACCTTGGTTTCTCCATTTGTTGCTATGTCTGCTTACTCAAAGACATTGATCTATGATCCTAAATCAAGGATTATCTCATCCATCTCATAATCTCCAATCTGCGCATTGAGCCTCATTTCTCAGCTTGTTCTTTTATGGCTCTTGATATGGTGAACTGCGCTCTGGAAAGTATCCGTCTTACTGCGTGGTTCATATTGGCTTAGTAAATTCTACAACTCCACTACAACATCTGTGCTCTTCAATAATTTCATGCAACTCAGTAGGAACCACGCAACAAAAGTGTCTGTCTCTGCTGCGGTACTGGTTTGATCATACGCTGCTGGCATATCTTGTATGTGCGCTGTTTCGCTTGACAAAGGGATTCTTGGATTGACAGGTGCTGGTTCTTTGAAATTTTCCCTTGCTTCCGCGAAGAATTCCTTATTTCTCACCAGATCGAAAACAAGTGTTTTCCCAGTAGCTTTTCTTATCCAGACCGCTTCAGCAGGGGTTTGCTTATCTTGGTGATCTCTAGAAGTCGAAGCTTCTGGTTCTTTGTCTTTTCCTATGACAAATCCACTTCACGTGACAACATTAATATGTGGATCTCTAGTCCTTTTCTCTACTGCAATCATCTGTATATTTGGGTTAGGTGCTTCTTTCTTTCTCTTCTTCATTTTTGCTTCTAGCACTGGACATGCTTCAATGACATGATCAAAATATTTACAATAATTACAGGTAGTGCGCGCATTGGTACAGTCTCTAGATAAGTGATCTAGCTGGCCACAGTTATAACAGATCATCTGGCCTCTTCCTCTACCTTGTCCTGGGCTAGTGTTTCTTCCTCTTTCGCGGAATCCTCCACGGCTTCTATATGCGCCTTGATCATACTACGCATTATCCTTTTTCTGTGGTGTTTCTTCTTGAAATCTGTATACTCCACCACGCATATGCTCTACATCTTGCTTTCTTTCCATCATGAGATCATATGCTCTACAGTTGGAATCATCATGTCCAATGGATTTACAAAATGTGCAATATAAATTCTTAGGTGTATGCACGTATTTTTGGATTAAGTAACAATCTTCTGGATAGTGTCCTCTAGTTCTACAGATCTCACACCATGGCCCTTGGTTCTGATTAAGTGGATTTGGTGCTCCACTATTTAGGTAATTTTGAAACAAAGGACATTGTTCCTTTGGGTGTCCTTCTCCCTTACATCTGGTACACCAGATTTCTTCTCTTTGTTCTTTTCCCTTCTTAATATCCTGTAACTGTAGCGTCAAGGTAGCTAGCTGGTTCTGGATCTAGACCATTCTTGTGCTAGTCTCTCCTATGGGTGAAGCTTCTAATTTCATCACGATCTCCAAGGATTTTTCCTGCGAAGCAACCTTCTGTTGCATCAGTGGTAGTCTAATATGGGGCAACAATGCAGCTATGAACCACTCTTGGGGCTGTTGTGGTGTTATGTCAAAACTGACCTGGTCTAACAATGTTTTAAACTTCTGGTCAAATTCCCAGACCGTTTCATTAGGTTTTTACGTAATATCCTTTAATTCTGTTATACATTGTGATTCTGACTTTGATTTCTTGAACTCTCTTAAGAGTGTAGCCTTAATATCCACTAAGGTTCTATTCTGTCCTACAGAATACGTCATGAACTAGTTCAAGGCTCTATCTCTGAATGTAGTGATGAGTTGTGCTTGCTTCATAGCATCCTCCTAAACTTGCTTGATGCTCCACACGGATTCACACAGAAATCAATGTTTCTCAGGGTCTTCTAGACCCGTTCCTTTAAATATCGGTAGCTTAATATCATTAGTCATTCTCCTTCTTGGTGGTACAATATTATGCGCAGTGGTCTGAGTGGTGTTAGGTATATTAATGCGTGGAATGTTCTGAATAGGATTATTCTGAGTTAGGATGGTCTGAGTCGGGGTGGCCTGAGTTACTGGTATTGATGCTCCGAGGATTAGGATTATTAACAACTAGAGGATTCTGAACTGACAGATTCTATGCAATAGGAGGTGCGGTATTCTCAACTGGTGGGTTCTACGGAGTGATAGGCTGATAGGTAGCTGACGGAGGTGTTGTCTAGCTATCAGGCTCAGATTGGAACTCAGTCTCTACGCGGAGTTCAGGTTCTTTAAGGTTCTTTTCTGTATTAACCTTATATTTTTTTCCACCTCTCAAATTCTGTGTATCTTCATCAGAGTCGCTATATATGTTATCTACCATTACAGATTCAAAAAATTCTAGGAATCTTACTGCATTCTTAAAAATCCTTTCTCAGTTAAAAGCATTCTAATATATAAAATCAGATTGTTGAGGTACTTACCTCTGAATCCTTTGAAGAACTCTACCTCTGCTGCGCTGTAGGAATTCAAGGTGTCCACAATGAATTTTGTAACGAATCCTTCTAGTATACTGTCAACCCAAAAGTCAATTGCTCGCGAGAGTGGACTATCTAGTTCTTTAAGCCTTTGAATAAGTTTTGGATTCCACTTGGTAGGTGCTCCTTCTTGGAAACAGTTCTTTCACTCTGCGATTCTTGACAACCACTCGTGTAACTCATTTCCAAAACTTTCCCAGAAAATTTCGTGAATATATTTCTACAGGTATTTATTTAACCAATCTACGTCAGAGAGACGCGGATGTTTATTCTCCCTTCTTGCAAAATATCTTTTTGTCTTGTCCACCCAGTTCCATATTTATTTCTTGTCTGGATGCCATTTTTCGGTACTCATCACCAGTTCAAGTGCTGCAACGTAACAATTTGTTGGCTGCTATACTATTCTGGAGGTTTTCTAGAAAGACCCAGGTTTTGCACAGTTCAGGGAACCAACAAACCCCCCTTTTCACCAGCCCTTTCGAAAATAGTCTGCGAGCAGACTAAGGTCTCACCCGAGGCGAAGTTGATGGGGAGGTTGCGGAATCAAGTTTACACAACCAGGTGATGAGCACTTAACAAAATGGTGAGCAGCGTGCTACAGGACTCGCGCTGCGAACTGGGGACTACGCGAAGTTCACTTCTTCGTGGGTAATGCTTATACAATGGCGCTTTCAAGGGACTGCGCGGCTCAGGGTGGTTCTTCGACAATAGGATAGTGCCACAGAGACTGCGCTTCCTCTTTGGTACTTAACCAACTCTTGATAGAATTTACCTAGTGTAGTTATGCATTCAACAACATAATGGATTTCAAGCCTTGCTAACTTGTACACTGTAACAACAACACTATAACTGTGCACTTCCGATGCTGCGCACAGGGAATCGCACTATACAGACTTTGCTGGCTAATTGTTTACCCGATTAACTTATGCATTCATCTAACTTAGAAATACTGGTGCATTCAACATTCATTCACACATGTTGTTACTTAACATATTATCCCCATCTTCTATCCTTATGGTGAATACATATAAAAGCAAGCACACATGCATTCACAAATAAGATATTAACCATTCACATAAACAAATACACATATATCAACCCATAATAAAGCACATAACACATAGTTTAATGTGGTTCAACCCTATGATGGGAGCTACGTCCAGAGGAAATATTGTTATATTATTTATGGGAAGGGTACAACAGTTCCAGTCTCCACACTCAGTTGCTGACTCTCTTCTCTCTCGGTAGGTCACTGTGCACACAGCTGCAGATCCTTTTACAATCGTCTCTCAACAGAGATCTAGATTCAACAATAATCAACTATTCACAATAAGATATTAACCCTTTCCCTTACAAAATTTCCCTTTATATAGATATCGTGCCCATAGGTCACATATGTTACAATGCATAGGCCAAAAACCCTTAGGTTACAAAATGGTGCAGTTACCTGCCGACTCGGCCTGTTGTAGTAGACAACTTCTTTACATGCTTCTAGTCGTTCTACTAGACCACTCGCAGCTCGCACGCCCTTCTGACATCTGCAACCTTCACAAACTGGTTATACTGCATCGTGGCGTGTTGCTTTCGGTCCCTCTGGCTTGCCTGTCACTATCAACTTCGTGGCTTAGCTTCTAACTATTTTTTGCCACTCTCTTGACAGGTCGCTTTCATCCGCCTTCATGTTTCTCCATACCCATTCCCGGGAATCAATGAGTCGCTTACCCAAACAGGTCACTTTCGTAGCTCGACCTTTCCTTACCTTATTTACCCAAAATAGGTTCTCCATTGGCATTGCGCGGTGCTACTACTTCGCGGAGCTGGCACTTAGCCGCATGGTTCTTACCTTGCCGATACTGCACTGTGCTCAACTTTGAAACGTCCCAAAACTGTCTTGCCAAAACTGCCTCCATCCGAGCGGCGCTGTAACTTCGCAGCTCCAAAACTGTCTTGCACAAAAATGCCTTACTTGGGCCAGGCCCAACAATTAGTCAGTGCTACATCAAGGCTACCCTTTTGAACATTCCCATTAGAACTAAGCTGATAATACTCAAAACATTTTAAGAAAGTTCCTTCATATTGGGTTGTCAGCGACAGAGGGGGATTCAAATTCATAATATTTGGGATTGCTAAGTGAATATTCTGCTAATTGCTAGCTGTAATGATGGAGGTAATCTCAACTTTATGAAATATTTTACCATACATAGGGAATAATACTTTCAAATAATTGTTTACCTTTAAGATAGGGCTGAAGGTTTCACTTTTGCTATAACGTTCATATTTTCTCCCTTTTGTGGGTAGGGATGGTTCATATATCAACTGTGATGTGGCTTGCCATTTCATAGAAACTATTTGAACAACATTAGGTGAAAATTTTCTTACTTCAAAATCTCAATGATGCTCAAGCTATTAACATTATACTTTATGCATGAAGCATACCTAAGCCTAAGAAATGGAGTTTTGCCTTGTGGCTGTCTAAATTTCCCTTGTTAATAAACACCCATGCGGTCTCCATTTACCCTGTTGATGCTGCAGATAACATGCTTGAGATATTGGATAGCCACATGTAACAGAACGCTAAGGATGATCCTTTTGTTGGAGTTGTACTAGATATTGGCATAAGGCATCTTGGTTGTGATTAGAGGATAGTTGTAGGAAAAAAAATGATTTTGAGTATGTCAAGAATGTTGATTTGTCAATTGATGTTGGACATACCATTGGATCCATTGATGGTGTGCATTATATCATTGGGAAATATGGTGGAGACACTGCTTCTATTATAACATACATAGATCCTTCTAATATGGAAGAATTTTCTCCCAAAACACAGGGCCGTTTGGATACTATATCTGGGACGATCTTGGATTCTAATAAAGATCTCATTCAAAATCCTATCATACCTTTCCCATAGTTAGGCTAGTAAATAGGAAGGGATGGGGAAACATAGGAATATCGGTGAACCACCCACCCCCCCTTCTATCATTGTTACTAAGCATTACTCTTACAAAGCGTTATTGACTTAAATATGTGAGCTTGGACCTTATGGAAAAAAAATTATTTCCATATAAAAATCTTCATCATAAGGATTGGATAAATTTTTCTAGGGGTCTTTTTCTTTTTACCTAATCAACAGGATAAGCTAGACCAATATGAAACAATGAATACAGAACAATACTCCATCTATGTTAATAACTCTTAACATGTATGTAATAAATACTACTAGTAATTACACTTATCTTGGTTCTTATGGGACATCCATAGATAAGCTTCCATTAATGGATCCTATTAGCGCTCCGAGTAAATTCATACAACTTTTCACAAGCTTAAGAAATTTATTATTGTTGCATGGTCTAAAATGGCTTGGTGTGTGGAATGTAATATATAAATTTCATGTTATTGTGTAAATTGGACTTATTAGAGCCACTTAGTAACTATTCCATTTGTGTGGATTCATTCACTATATCTAATGGATTTGATTGAGATGATATTTTTTTGGATGGACTATATTTAGATTTAATTTACCCTAAATTTTTACATACTTGTACAGTTTCTGTGACAAATGAAGAACTTGTTTTTGATTTAAATCAAGAGCAAGATACACAGTTCATGATTCTGCCCCTCTGAAATTCTATTATATGTTTCCTTTGCATCAAATAAATAGTTGGATTTAGACCTCTTCCTGTTACCAGTGGAAATATTTTCTAATACTTACACCTATATGTGTAGGAAACACAAACTCCCGATAAAAATAGTGGTGGAGAGGTACTTGTTGGTCATAAAGTTAGAAAAAGGTTTGGAAATAGGCAGTACATGGGTGAAGTGGTTGGATTTGAACAAGAAAATTCTTGGTACAAGGTAAGATGATTTTTCCTGTTCATTGCATGCAAGTTTTCTTATCCTTTTCTTCTGTTTCTATCTTATTCCTTCCATACTATCTAGGATTTCAAAATTCCCTGCATCTTCGCAAATAGATGATCAATTTGTGTCCTTAGCATTTATGGTCAACCAAGTTATATTTTAAACCTGGTAAATAGTGATCTATGGACTTGTTTGAAGCAAATGGATCTGGCCTTTCACTGCTCATATCCATCAACAGACTTTCAACTTGGTTATTGTGCAAATTTGCACCACTTTCAACTTGGTTATTGTGCAAAGCGTTGCATTCTTTTAGTGAGCCATGGTGAATCTTTTAGCTAGAATGACAGAGTGAGAGAAATAAAATCCTAAGCAAGAAGGCTCAATGCCATGATTTTTGAAGGAGTTGTGGGAAGGGGGTGCATGAAGATGAGGTTTTAGTAGTGACAAATCTTTGGTGGTTATAGGTCAGTGGGTGCTCTAAGTTAGAAGTTCTACCAAGTATGGAAACATTGGTATATTTGAAGTTGTTGTGGGTTATAAGGATGCGTGAAACTGAAGAGAATATTGGGATATAGGGTTAGAGTGCCTTTGTAAATTTACAAACAATGGGATTCAGTTCAATATCTGGTATGATGAACCCTATGATAACACAGAGTTTGAGTAAAGAAACTACATTGCATAATTCCAAATGTTCACTGCCTAATCCATCTTATTTTAGCTGGGACAATAGCATCATTATGTAGTCAAAGGAGGAAATGGGGTATTCATATCTTATGAATAATGCTTGTGATCCTAAGAACAATGGAAGTGTTGGGAACCCATGTCTTTACTTTGTTAGTATTTTGCTGTTGGACCCATATGCTTTGTAAGTCGTCTCATAGTATTTGTTGATCAATAGTTTGTGTTATTGTTGTTGGTGCATATGCTTTGTAAGTCGCCTGTAGTATTGTTGATCCATAGTTTGTAGTGGCCCATGGTTTTGACCCATAGTATTGGTGCCTAGACTTAGTATATAAGTGTGTGTTGAGACCTATGAAGGCACCGTGAAGTTATTTGTATTGAGCTTGCTCAAAGGAGGTTGCCCCCTCGAAGTGGCCTGTGATCAATATAAAAGTGATTCTGAGTTCTGTCATTTCTACTATTTCACATATTCTTATTAATTAATTGTTGCAGGTGCTTCACATCTGGTATCAGAGCACTTTCTTAGGCTCGCTGGGTGAAATTTCTGCCAATTTTTTTTTCGCATCTGTTGCAGGTTCGGATTTGGGAATAATCCCTATTCGCTTAACTGTGGGAAGTACTTGGGCATAAGCCCTAAAACTCATTGTGAGGAGTACCACAGGAACCCCAAAGTAGCTGGCCCATTGAGAGGAATTTCTAGCGAAAAGGGCAACGACCCCTACCTGATTGACTAGTTCCCACCCGTGAGGTAAACCAAGAGCTGTCGTTTTTGGAAAAGCGGTTATCAGTTTTACCTGAGCCGTGGAGTGAGGGGTATTGCCCCAATACGCAAGCCGTCAGACAACATTGGTGGCTGAGTGAAACCCCTAAATTGTTAGGAATCCGCACATACGTGGGATCCATATCTATTTTCAGCTGAACCGTTGTCGATCACTACTGCGCTGTTTCAGATCCAGCCATTTAGATCCATTCTGAAAGTCATTCCATATCCAGCTGTTTTCAATCCATTCGGCGCCGTTTCAGATCCCTCTATTTCTGCTCACTTCCGGGCCATTGTAGATCTATCTGTTTCAGATCCCTTCCGAGCTGTAGACGCTTCAAAAAAATAGTATAAAATTCAGTTTTTTCTCCATATCTCCCTTGTTTTCACTCTGTTTCCCTTGAAATTTTCAGGGAACCCCTGTCATCCCATTCTGCATATTTTATTCCAAAGGACCCTATCCCCAATTCCACTTCCCAAAACCCGAAATCCCACATTTGTCTATTTTTAGGGTTTGCCATAACTTCCTTAGATTTCACCCAATCACCTTCAAATTTTACCATAGAGTTCCTTTCCGAATTCTGCTTCTTTGTCCCCCTCTGCCAAATTTTCCCATTCTTTCACCCCGCTTTTGAAATCGTCATTTTTTGCTTCCCTGTCTATTCGACAGTGTCCAAAACCTAGTCAAACCCCAATTACCCTTCAGATTTTTTCCCAAATCCAGATTTTCCTTTACTGAAGCAGTTTCTGTTTTTGTTTTTCTACCTAGTCAACCAAAAAACAAAAAAAACTCCTGGTTATGGTTGTCACCCGCGCAGGAGCAAAAACCATGGAAGAAGCACTTGCAGCCATCCAAGCCAAACTCCAGGATCTGGATGAAAAATTTCTCGGCCTCCATCTTGACCATTCAGCTATGAACAAATGGCAGTCCGAGTCTTCATCAGACAATGGGTTCTCTTCTTCAATCAATTTTCGTGGTCTGAAGCTTGGTTTTCCTCGCTTCAATGGTACTGATCCAACTGGCTGGATATATCATGCAGAACAGTATTTTAGTCTGCATAATACTTTTGATATCAACAAAGTTCCGCTTACATCCTTTCATTTGGAACAGGAAGCTCTTCAATGGTACCGTTGGTACATCAAGGCTCATGAAGAGCCAAAATGGCCAGACTTTTGCCAGCTCCTTTTGCAACGATTTGGTCCTAGTGATTTTGATGACTTCACAGGATCCCTCACTAAACTTCGCCAAATTGGCACTATGAGAGAGTATCAAACTAAATTTGAGAAACTAGCCAACCACACTGAAGGATTGTCTGATGACTTTTACCGGAGTTGTTTTATCAGTGGTCTAAAGGATGCCATCCGCTCTGAGGTCAAAATGTTTTGTCCCAACACAATGATGGAAGCCCTAGGGTTGGCTAAGTTGGCAGAAGACAAGATTGCAGCCCAACAACGCTCCAAGCCCACTTTTGTTCCCTTCCAAAATATGGGTTCTCAACAACTACCCATACCGCAGGCTCCTCGACCAACTCCTATCAAGCGTTTGTCTGAAACAGAGATGTAAGCACACAGAGAAAAGGGGCTTTGCTATAATTGTGATGAGAAATTCACTCAGGGACATAGATGTGTTCAACAAAAGCTCTATCTCTTGGATGTGGATTCTCCGACTGCCTCTGAAATTGGTGACGAAGATCCAGAAACAATGGATGCTCAGGTCGACATTCAGGAACCGCCTATTGACCCTCCATCTCAGGATGACCAACCAGAGATATCTCTCCATGCTTTAGTTGGAATCAACACCCCCCAAACAATGCGGGTCAAGGGTTACTTCAAGAAGCTTCCTCTTACAATACTCATTGATTCTGGTAGCACTCATAATTTCACTGACCCTCGAATCACCAAACAAGCTGATTGTTTTATCCATCCTTGCTCCAACTTTGAAGTCATGGTTGCCAATGGGGGCACCTTACCTTGCAAAGGGAAGTGTCGAAATGTGCATATCTCTATGGGAGATTATACCTTGCGCTTTGACATGTTTGCCTTGACCTTAGGCGGATGTGATGTGGTTTTGGGCGCTTAATGGCTACGCACACTTGGCCCTATCTTATGGGATTTTGCTGAACTTTGGATGCAGTTTTCTCTCAATGGACAAAAACACACATTGACAAGATTACAACCAGGGTCTCTCAGCATCATCAGTTCACATCGCATGGAAAAATGCCTCAAGAAGAATTCACATGGTGTCATCACTCAGATCCATTCCATTCAGATGCAACCATCAGTGGTCTCCACTACTCCTTTGGATCTACAACACATTTTGGATCGATATATAGGTTTCTTTGCTGAACCAGTGGGATTGCTACCTTCAAGGTCAGAAGAACATCGTATTCAGCTCCTTCCTAGCAGAGTTCCTCCCAACATCAGGCCCTATCGCTACCCATTTCCCCAAAAAATGAAGATTGAAATGTTCGTTCGGGACTTATTGAGGCAAGGTATTATTCGCCCAAGCACTAGTTCCTTTTATTCTCCAGTTCTTCTTGTCCGCAAAAAAGATGGGTCATGGCGCCTCTGCATTGACTTCTGAGCACTTAATCACCTCACCATCAAGGATAAGTTTCCAATTCTTATTGTTGATGAGCTTCTTGATGAGCTTCATGGGGCTCAATTTTTCTCCAAGTTGGATCTTCGTTCTGGGTATCATCAAATTCGGGTTCATGAGGGTGATATCCCTAAAACAGCTTTCCGCACACATGATGGCCATTATGAGTTTTTGGTCATGCCCTTTGGCCTCACTAATGATCCTTCCACATTCCAGGCCTTAATGAATAAAATATTTCGGCCCTACTTGCGGAAATTCATTCTGGTATTCTTTGATGATATCCTCATCTACAGTAAAACATGGGATGGACATTTCTAGCATTTGGATCTTGTCATGCAACTTTTCTCTGACCATCATCTCCATGCCAAGCAGTCTAAATGTGTTTTTGGACAGACGGAAGTTGAGTATCTCGGGCACATTATCTCAACACAAGGGGTTCACGTGGATCCTGCCAAAATCGATGCCATGAAAAATTGGCCGCATGCTCAGACACTCAAGAGCCTTCGTGGTTTTTTGGGGTTGACTGGCTACTACCGCAAGTTTGTCAAGGATTATGGGAAGATTGCAGCTCCATTAACTACTCTATTGAAAAAGGATGCTTTTACATGGACACATGCTACTCAGTGTGCATTTGAAAAACTAAAACAAGCTATGTGTACTACACCTGTTCTAGCTATGCCCGATTTTTCCAAGCCCTTCACTATTGAGAGTGATTCTTGCGGCAATGGACTTGGTGCTATTCTCCTTCAAGATGAACACCCCATTGTGTTCACCAGCAAAGCCCTTTCAGGTAAGAATTTAGCTGCCTCTACATATGAGAAGGAAATGATGGCTATTTTGCATGCAGTATAGAAGTGGCGACCATACCTATTTGGGAATCATTTCTGCATCAAGATTGATCACCAGAGTCTGAAATATTTCTTGGAACATCGTGTCTCCTCCCCAGCACAACAGAAATGGGTTAGCAAACTCATGGGTTATGACTATGAGATCACTTACAAGAAGGGTAAATACAATATTGTGGCAGATGCTCTTTCTCTCACATTTGATGCCCAAGGTTCTCTTTCAGCTATTTTTATGCCTGTTCCAAATTGGTTTCAATCTGTTCAACATGGTTATGTCAATGACTCTTCCTTATCTCAAATCATCCAATGCTTGACCAACAACCCTTCTGTTGTACCACATTACTCTTGGGATGGTGCTTCTCTGAGATACAAGGGTCGTATGGTGCTTCCCCAGAGCATAGATCTTCAATAGGATGTCTTCTATGAACTCCATGCTTCTCCATTGGCAGGGCACTCTGGGTTCCTCAAAATGTATGAACGGGCACGACGTAACTTCTTTTGGCAGGGCATGAAAAGGACAATTCAACAGATGGTGGATGAATGTGATACCTGCCAGCGCAATAAGGGTGAAACAACACTCCTTCCAGGATTGCTCGAACCCTTGTCCATACCTACACGGATTTGGATAGATATTTCTATGGATTTCATTGAAGGGCTCCCTAAATCTGGCGGGAAGACAGTGATTCTCGTTGTGGTTGATCGCCTCTCCAAATATAGTCATTTTTGTGCTCTCAGCCTTCCCTATACAGCCTCCTCAGTCGCTCAAATTTTCCTGGACCAGATCTTTCGTCTTCATGGCATCCCTTCTTCCATTTTCTCGATCGTGACACGACTTTCGCCAGTCATTTTTGGACAGAACTATTTGACCACATTGGCACCAAACTGAAGATGAGTTCAGGGTATCACCCACAAACAGATGGTCAGACTGAAATTATCAATAAATGCTTGGAAACTTATCTTCATTGCTTCACCTCTGAACAACAACATTAGTGGGAAAAGTGGCTCCCTCTCGCTGAATGGTGGTACAATACCTATTAACACACTGCCTCTAAAATGACCCCATATGAAGCAGTCTATGGTCAGGCACCTTCAGTTCTTCTTCCATACACCCCCAACAGTTCACTAGTTCAGGAAGTTGACACGGTCCTTCAAAACCGCGATCAGATTCTTCGTATTTTGCAGGACAATCTTCACATGGCAAGAAATCGCATGAAGCAACAAGCTGATCAGCACTGTTCTGAGCGCACTTTTCAAGTAGGTGATATGGTTTTTCTTCGTCTCCATCCCTACAAGCAATCCTCCCTGAAACTCAAAGGGCGTCATAAGCTCGCTCCAAAGTTCTATGGGCCATATCGGATTCTTCAGAAGATTGGGTCCATTGCTTATAAATTGGAACTTCTTCCTTCTTCCCGCATTCATCCAGTATTTCATGTCTCTTGTTTGAAGAAAGTTCTTGGCACCAACATCAGTGGCCAAACTATTTTACCCGAACTGGATAATGAAGGATCCATCCTTTTGGAGCCGAAGTCCATCCTCAATCGGCACACTCGTCAGCTTCGCTCTCGCTCTATAACAGAGGTCTTAATTCAGTGGCACGACATGCAACTAGAGGATGCTACATGGGAACCACTCCAGATTCAACAACAATTTCCGCATCTAAAGCTTTGAGGAAAAATCTTTTTTTAAGGGGGAGGGGATGTTAGGAACCCATGTCTTTACTTTGTTAGTATATTGTTGTTGGATGCATATGCTTTGTAAGTTGTCCCATAGTATTTGTTGATCAATAGTTTGTGTTATTGTTGTTGGTGCATATGCTTTGTAAGTCGCCCGTAGTATTGTTGATCCATAGTTTGTAGTGGCCCATGGTTTTAACCCATAGTATTGGAGCCTAGACTTAGTATATAACTGTGTGTTGAGACCTATGAAGGCACCATGAAGTTATTTGTATTGAGCTTGCTCAAAGGAGGTTTCCCCCTTGAAGTGGTGTATGATCAATATAAAAGTGATTTTAAATTCTGTCATTTCTGCTATTTCGCATATTCTTATTAATTAATTGTTGCAGGTGCTTCACAAGAAGTCATGATATTTTTATTGGTATATCAGTTAGGTATTAATGTTCTCTTCCCTGAAAATAAGTTTTGAACATGGATCTTTTATGTAGAGTCCTGTATTGGGAAAATGTTTTGAACTATTAATCCCTTTGTGGAAATAATGTGACCCCTTTGCGGGAATAATATGACCCTATTGCGGGCATAATATGACCCTCTTGCGGGCATAATATGATCCTTATACGGGCATATTCATCACACCAGGGTTTGACAGATTCCACAATAGTCAACACTCCCATGTAGAAATGCTTTCTCACGGGATTTGAGGACAATGCTCTTATAAGAGGGATAATATGAACCTCTTGAGGGCATAATATGATCCTTATGCGAGCATATTCATCACACCAAGGTTTGACAGATTCCATAATAGTCAACACTCCCATGTAGAAATGCTTTCTCACGGGATTTGAGGACAATGCTCTTATAAGAGGGATAAATTGATGACAAGGATATTATGCCCACAAATGTTTTGAACTATTAAGCCCTTTGTGGGAATAATGTGACCCCTTTGCAGGCATAACATGACCCTCTTGCGGGCATAATATGACCCCCTTTGTGGGCATAATATGACCCTCTTGCAGACATGATATGATCCTTATGCGAGCATATTCATCACACCAAGGTTAGGAAAAGCAACGTGTAATTAATTTTTGAACACAAACAAGACCATAGTTAGGAAAATAAACATGTAATTAATTTTCAGCATATCAATATTCCAAGTGGAATTCAGTAAAACTATGACTAATTTTCCAATACTTAGTCAATTTCTTGAGTTTCACCAAACTGTCGAAATGACCACCATTTCCTCACATAGAGAGAGAATTATTAAGAGGGCACCATCCTGTAGGTGGATGACTATTGCACCTGGAAATAGTCTTGCTCTTGGAAAAAAGTCTTTGTTCAAGAATATATTGGCTTGCCAAAACAACCACTCGACCTTTTTTGCACTTAAAAATGGCCTAAAGAAAATGCCCACCAATTATCACCAGCGAGGGATTAAATTATTCCGAGGGCACCATCCTGTAGGTGGATGACTATTGCACCTGAATATAGTCTTAGTCTTGGAAAAGCGTCTCTTGTCAAGACTATATTGGCCTGCCAAAACAACCACTCAACTTTTTTTACACTTAAAACTGGCCTAAATGGCCTCAAGAAAATGCCCACCAGCTCTCACCAGTGAGGGATTAAATTATTCTGAGGGAATCATCTTGTAGGTAGATGAATATTACACCTGAATATAGTCTTAGTATTGGAAAAAAGTATTTGGTAAAGAATATACTGGCCTGCCAAAATAGCCACTCAGCCTTTTTTGCACTTAAAACTGGCCCAAATGGCCTCAAGAAAATTGCCACTAGTTCTCACCAGTGAGGGATTAAATTATTATGAGGCCACCATCCTGTAGGTGGATGACTATTTCACCTGAATATTGTCTTAGTCTTGGAAAAAATTCTTTGGTCAAGAATATATTGTCCTGCCAAAACAACCACTCGGCCTTTTTTGCACTTAAAACTGGCCTAAATGACCTCAAGAAAATGCCCACCAGTTATCACCAGTGGGGTAATAAATTATTCTTAGGGAACCACCCTGTAGGTGGATGACTATTCCACCTAAATATAGTCTTAATATTGGAAACAAGTATATGGTCAAGAATATATTGGCCTTCCAAAACAACCACTCAGCCTTTTTTGCACTTAAAACTGGCCTAAATGGCCTCAAGAAAATGCCCACCAGTTCTCACCAGTGAAGGATTAAATTATTCTGAGGGGTCCATACTGTAGGTGGATGACTATTGCACATGAATATAGTCTTACTCTTGGAAAACATTCTTTGGTCAAGAATACATTGGCCTACCAAAACAACCACTCGACCTTTTTTGCACTTAAAACTAGCCTAAATGGCCTCAAGAAAATGCCCACCAGTTATCACCAGTGAGGGATTAAATTATTCTGAGGGCACCACACTGTAGGTGGATGACTATTGCACCTGAATATAGCCTTACTCTTGGAAAAACGTCTCTGTTCAAGAAATATATTGGCCTGCCAAAACAACCACTCGGCCTTTTTTGCACTTAAAACTGGACTAAATGGCCTCAAGAAAATGCCCACTAGTTCTCACCAGTGAGGGATTAAATTATTCTGACAACATAAGATTTCAGGTGGAGGATTTACACACGTGACCATTTACCCCTTCTCGATAAAAGGTTTATGTCCAAGAAGATAATCGTATGCCAAAACAACCAATCAAACTTTTTTTCACCCTGCCATATTATGCTC
Source organism: Larix kaempferi (assembly GCA_027924585.1). Classification (NCBI taxonomy): domain Eukaryota; kingdom Viridiplantae; phylum Streptophyta; class Pinopsida; order Pinales; family Pinaceae; genus Larix; species Larix kaempferi. The sequence goes on from BSBM01000012.1 coordinate 17,334,909, forward strand.
CCCTTTGGAAAAAAATGGCTAAGTATTGAAAATATGGCTCAAGTGGCTTTGGGAAAATGACCACCATTTCCTCACATAGAGAGAGATAATTATTCCAAGGGCACCATCCTATAGGTGGATGACTATTGCACCTGAATATAATCTTAGTCTTGGAAAAAAGTCTTTGGGCAAGAATATATTGGCCTGCCAAAACAACGACTCAACCTTTTTTCACTTAAAATAGGCCTAAATGACCTCAAGAAAATGCCCACTAGTTCTCACCAGTGAGGGATTAAATTATCCCGAGGGAACGATCCTGTAGTTGGATGAATTTTGCACCTGAATATAGTCTTAGTCTTGGAAAAAAATCTTTGGTCAAGAATATATTGGCCTTCCAAAACAACCACTCGACCTTTTTTGCACTTAAAACTAGCCTAAATGGCCTCAAGAAAATGCCCACCAGTTATCACTAGTGAGGGATTAAATTATTCGGAGGGCACCATCCTGTAGGTGGATGACTATTGCACCTAAATATAGTCTTAGTATTGGAAAAAGGTCTATGGTGAAGAATATATTCACCTGCCAAAACAACCACTCATCCTTTTTTGCACTTAAAACTGACCTAAATGGCCTCAAGAAAATTCCCACCAGTTCTCACTAGTGAGGGATTAAATTATTATAAGGGAATCATCTTGTAGGTGGATGACTATTACACATTAATATAGTCTTACTCTTGGAAAAAGTCTTTGGTCAAGTGTTGTAGACACAACAGATCCCATGTTTTATCCAAAATATGGGAGCCCCAATTCCACATCAAAGAATAATTTAATTAATTTTTGGGGTTGTGTAGCCCGTTTTCCATTCATTTTGATGCCTTTGATTTGATTTAATTAAGTTTGTAAAATTTCCTTATCAAATTTATGCATTTTTAGTGTGTTTTTATGAATTCTAGAAATAATTTTTTTTGGGTTAAAATTTCGGTCATTCCGCAACCCGCAATTGCGGATTGCGAGCACTTTTGTTTATACGTGAAGTTCTTATTTTCGCAACCCACAACCCGCAAATTGCGGATTCCGGGATGCGGAAAGACCTTTTAATAAAGAGTAGTTTATACTTCCTGCAACCCACAATTGCGTGATGCGGGAAGTACTTTGACCGCGCATTGTGTTTTGTGTTCAGCAACCCGCAACCCACATTTGCAGATTGCGGATTGCGGAAGGGTGTACACATTTATGAATAGAGAGTGCCCGCACTTGGCATCCCGCATCCTGCATCCCACATCTCGCATCCTGACCATTGATATACAATGATTTGACGGCCTTGAATGCATCTGGCAGAATGATTTGAATTTTTGATTTTTCATTCTTGGTTCGTCGTTTCCAAGTGTTAATCCTGTTTTCTTTTGCGTTATGCTTGATTAGACATGAAGTTTTTGAATCCAATGATTGCTTGATGATCAAAACTTTGAGATTTGATTGTTAATCGCATGTGTTATTATATAAATCTATATGATCTTATGCCAAATTTCAATTGATGCATGATCAACTGATTTTTCGCTCGCAAAAATGATAATTGCAACCTGCACGTCATAGACATGCAATCATGCCAGTTAATTATACTCAATCGATGTCAAATCCCGTGGTTTTATTTACTATAAGTGTCGTTATGAATGATCTATTAGTTTACGATTATATATGCAAATTTTGGATTGATATTTTAATATCTCTGCTAACTATTGCATGTTGTAAGCAAAATGTAGAGAGTTTCTGGCATTTCTGTCAAGCTTTTTGTTGAGAAAGAGCCTCAGCCAGTGGAATACTCTGAACCTGTTCCAACACCATTTGATGCCGATGTTTCTGATCACATCATAGATAATGAAGAGGAAGATGGTGAGGTTCAATTCACATATGAATGACTCCTTTTCAACAAGCATAAGAAGGATGATAAAGAATATGTTGATCAAGATAATACAATTGTTCGAGACTTAATCATCCACCCGCGTTTCCTGCAATTCCTCTCAAGGATGATCCGTTAGCTGATTTTTTGGTCTTTGAAGATATCTTTGGTTCTCGCAAATCGAAGGAATATTTCATAGTTCCTTTTCTAGCTACCATCAACAGCTCATGATTTATCTGGATTCTCCTCAGCTTACGACAAGATACACTTGAAAGCATATGGTGCAATCTTTCGAAACTGTATGATGCCTAGTTTGGGGTCTAAATTAGTTTATTATTCCTATGTATAAGGATTGTTAGATATTTTAGGCCAAGGGGAATCCTTTTCTTGGCCATTTTTAGGATAATTTAGTTTTGACTACCCTTGCTCTATGGGATATTTGACCTTGAATCATTATTTTGTAATTATTATTTAAGGAATTTTAGATCTCATAGCAAGGAATGGATGGTTAGGGGACATAATCGTCGAAAGAGACTAGAGATGCTTTGTTGTTGCAGACTATGTAATGTTTTGCAGGCCTTAATACACAGTCACTTTTCTTCAGCTATCTCTTCTATTATAATTTTTCAAATGTCTTTGATGGATTGTGATTTTGCTTCAACACATTCACTAATACTATTTATTATTTGCAATCAATAACCTAGATTGATCTATAGTTTAGATGTCTCTTAACTCATGATATTTGTCATTGATGTTTTAAATGAATGTCTTTATCTAATTTTTTTATTATCTATTTCTGCAAATGATTCACAGAAAATATTGAGTTAATGTTAATTTGTCAATTAACATTCTAGATACAGGATAAGCTTGTAGGCACTTAATTCTTAAGCTATTGTTGGTTGAATGTCTTTAACTGATTATATCTTGAGCTACTAAGTCAAGATCCAGTTTTGCATGTTTGTTGAATTGGTGAAAATATTTAGTAATTTCCAGATCAAGTTATCTTGTGCACAAACAAATCATTCCTTTTAGAATAGGCCTGATTTAGATTAGATTTATTTTCAAGTTAGATTAACTCTTAGTATTAGGAAAACTCTCGTCTTTCCTCATAGGGAGATAGATCCTTTTTAGGATCAAACACACAAAAGTTCCAGCGGAGGCCTTTGCACTTGTGGGTGTTAACCACACCAAACAACTCGAGGATAGGGTAATACTTGCGTAGTATTATCTGAAGCCTTTGGTTGGGTTTTCATCCCCTGTTGTTTGCCTTGAACACCATTCCATCACATACACAACCTAGGCATCAACAAATGGCGCTAGAAGGAGGGCCATGTACCAATCATGCCTAAACAAAACTTAAATAGACCTCCTCCAGTAAGAGAATCGGTTGTTACACGTAGCCATACCCAAGCTTCAACGTCAACAAAACATCCAGTACAAAATTCTCAAAATATTCTTGCCACTCCTGTCATAGAGCAGGAAACTAGGAGGGCCGATATTATTATTGTATCACCCATATGGGGATCCCTCACACTCGAACATATTCTTAAAAGTTCTTCTGATAGTGTTGCTAGGTTGCAACAAAGAATTGTTGGAGAGCGTAATCTACGACTAGCGGCAATTCAAGATCACCAGAACACTGGTCCGCAAGCCAATAATTCTGTTAATCAGAATTCAGCTGACCAAAATCCTGAATAACGTAATTCACCCCACCACAATTTGCTCCCAGATTTTAACCTTGACACATTTTTTGGGGAAATGCAAGAAGATCAACCACAAGTGACAACAGGTGGACCACCACCGCTACCACCTCCATCTTCATCTTCTTCATATGAAGAATCCTCATATAGTGATTCATCCTCAAGCTCATCTTTAGAGGAATTACCAATGGACGAAGGTCAAAATAGACCCTGGTTGGACTAGGATGTCGTTTTTATCCTAGGGGATCAACACAGACTCCCTAAAAATCCTGAAGAAATGGTTGCCTAAGTTCGATCTTGATGAAAAGTCACCTGCACTTGATCACATAAAGACATTCATGCAAGCAATCAGGCTTAGAAATGTTATCCATGAGGATGTAGTTTGTAGGTTGTTCCCATATACCTTCCAAGGGAAAGCATCCATTTGGTACTCTGCTTTAGAAGCTAGGTCTATCACTTCATGGGATGACTTTGAGAAAATATTCATGTAAAAGTTTGGATATGATAAGACACCCGAAGACTTGGTAATTGATTTGTCTTCTATGAAAATTCGAGTTAAAGAAAGAGTAAAAGATTATAATTAGATATTTTCCTATCTAAAAAATGGAATCCCTATTAGTCTTCTTCCTACTGAAGAACTCCTGGTTGCTTACTATGTGAAAGGTTTACTGGTTCCCATTGCTATGTGGGTTAAATGGGCACACAATGAAACCTTGCAAGAGGCCTTTGCTGAGGCCATTTAGGTTGAAAAAGATATTTTCGGTTTGAAGGATAACCCGAATACTTTAGCAGAACAACCTTCCACTTCACGTAAGAAAATCGATGTTCCCACCAAACCTACTCCACAGAATAAAGACCCTTTCAAAATGGGTGACATGAATACAATACTCCAGAAGATATCTAACAAGATGGTTGACTTCAAGAGAACTAAAATTGAAAACCAGAACACAAACAGGGGGTTCAACAAACAACCGTTTAGAAGACCCTATCAACCTCAACAAAACCAAGTCCCACCCAATCCTGAGGAAGGGTTGAACTTTGAGGAAATTTTGTCTATCTTCAAAGCCTTATTTTAAGAATCCCATCATTCTCCTCATCACCATGAACAAGAACTACAGGAGAATCAGGATCCCGAACCTCTGGATGAGGAAGAAGACCAATAGGTAAATACCATTAGTTTCTTTGCAAAACTTCCATGGATGAAGAAGAAGAGGAGCCTGAAACAGTATTTAATGTCCAACACCCCTACAACACAAGGAGTAAAGGAAAACCAACACAGGAAGCTTCTACCTCTACACCCACAGCAAACAGAGTCAAAACAACCATACAAAAAGATACAATTATTCCTAAGATGGAATACAACTTGATTGATGACTTAAAGAAGATGAAAGCTAATATCTCTGTATTTAAACTGTTGAAGATCCCTGCTATGAGGGACAGTTTTCCCAAAAGCATAATTGTCAACAAACCTAGGGAGTCTCAAAACAATAATCTGGAGACATACACCAAAACCAGCAGCCCAAAACTTGTTGGGAAAAGACACCTCCTTTTTTGTTAACCTTTGAGATCTTTAACAAGAACGTTCATAATTGTATGGTAGATTCAGGGGCCTCATCCAATGTAATGCCCTTATTAGTTTGCAAGAAATTAAATGCTTCTTGGGAGCCATGTCCTACTCATATTATTCAGTTGGACCAATCCAAAGTGAGAGTAGTAGGGGAACTAAGAAATGTTATGTTAACTCTATCTGCTGACCCCAGGATCCACCAGACTGTTGATATCATTGTGGTTGATATCCTAGAGATGTATGGGAGTTGGCTGAGCAGAGATTGGTTGGAAAAACTTAAGGGCTTCTTTGCAACTGAATGGTCTCACTTGTGGATTCCTTACAAAGGAAGTCCGAATAGGATAAAGATCACCAGGGAGCCTTATATGAAGCAATTGTCACAGATTTGAATGCCCCCAGTGATCCTGTTGCATACTTTAGCTCACATGTGGAACATTTCACTTTTGATACATTTTTGGGAGACTTACCTGTAGATTTGTCACCTGCTGAGAGCACACAGAATTAGTCTCAGATTGTCAATTTTACATCTGTTCCATTCTCAAGTGATATTGTACATAATGTATATAGTGCGAATACTAATTTTAAGTTAGATTTGAATGCATGGACTTTGTTTTTTGATGGTTCTAGATCTAGAGATGGAGCTGGTGCAAGTTGTGTCCTCATCGATCCGAAGGGAACCAAAACCATGATTGTCTGCAAACTTGAGTTCGAATGTACCAACAACATTGCTAAGTACGAGGCCTTGGTCTAGGGAATCAGGAAAGCAATTAATATGAATGACCAGGTAATTGAGTGTTATGGAGACTCATAAATAATAGTTAAGCAGGTAAGAAACAAGATTCATTGCATATCTCCTCATTTGCTTAATTATTGAAATTTGGTAAGGGACTTAACTAATTCTTTCTCTGCTTTTAACATTAAGTCGGTCCCAAGATCTCAAAATTTCGATGTTGACTTGCTAGCTAATACTGCATCTAGACTGATACCTCCAGAAGGTGTGTCACCATATACTTTTTCTATTGAATTAATGTATAGACCTTCGATCCCGGACAATATAACCAGTTGGAAAGTGTTTAATGATGATCAACAGATTCTAGATTTTCTTACAGCTCAAGATATGTTTCAAGATGTTGCCATTGATGAAATCGAGCATGAAAATCTCTAGTTGATCCCACTTGTACTGCCAATTTGATTCCTAAGTCAATTATCAACATGGAAAATTTCTACGACCTCCAAGATAAGTTCAAGCATAAGGTAAATTGTAAGACTCAGAGATCTTCTCTTAATTATGAACAGGTGAATTTGGGAAGTGAACAGAACCCTCGCATGATTAACCTAGATGTTGACTGTTCACCTGATGAAAAGAGAGCTTTTACCAAGTTATGCAGAGAATTTAAGGACGTCTTTGCTTGGACATATGACGAGCTGGAAAACTTCAACACTAATATTATGCATCATAATATACTGATCAAGCTAGACACTAAACCCTAACAGTAGAAGCTGAGGAAGATGCACCCTAGCTTGGAACCTTCTATCAAGAATGAGCTGGAAAATCTCCTTGCAGCAAGAATTATCTTTTCGGTCAGGCATACACAGTGGATCGCTAATTTAGTACCAGTTCTCAAGAAAAATGGTGACATTAGGCTTTGTGTTGACTTTAGAAATCTTAATAAAGCTTCCAAGAAAGATAATTACCCTGTTCCCCCTATGGAACCAATATTATAGAGAGTTGCGGGTTCAGAAACGTTTTCTCTCCTCGATGGTTTTTCAGGGTATAACCAAGTCTTGGTTGCTCCCGATGATTAATTAAAAACAACTTTCAGGACCCCTTGGGGAACCTTTTCCTACAGGAAAATGCCATTCAGGTTGATAAATGCAGGTGCTATGTTCCAGCGAGCAATGGACATAGCTTTCAGATGACTTATGCATGATTATGTTATTGTATACTTAGATGATATTACTATCATTTAAAAAAAAACATGAACATTTGTTTGCCCTGAAACAGGTATTCGAACGTTGCAGAAGATACGGAATTTTGCTCAATCTTAAGAAATCAATCTTCGCAGTGACTGAAGGCAAGCTGCTAGGACTTATTGTTTCGAAAGAAGGTATGATTATCGATCCAGAACGCACAGAGGCCATCAAAAGGATCGGGTTTCCAGGTACGCGCAAAGAAAAGCAATCTTTTCTTGGTAAGATAAATTTTATTTGCAGATTTGTCCCAAATTTTGCGCAAATTGTTAAACCTTTACAATTGATGATTAAGAAGGATGCATAGTATAAATGGTTTTATGAACAACAAAATGCGTTTACTGAGATTAGGAAGGCTATCGTTGAAGCTCCTGCCCTTATGTATATTGACTTCAGTGAGGATTTTATTTTATATACCTTTGCTACTGACTCTTCCTATGCTGTTGTTCTTACACAGAAGCACCCAGATGATTTCGAAATTCCCATTTCTTTCATGAGTTCAACATTCAAGGGAACAAAGTTAAATTACTCCCAAATAGACAAACAAGATTACGCGGTTTATATATTAGATAAACATTTTAGACCGTACTTATTGAAGTCTAGAACTAGAGTAATTGTGCCTTATGCATCTATCATAAATGTTCTGATACAAAAGGAATTGGGGGAGAAATGAACTCACTGGATGACAGCTCTGCAAGAATACGATTTAGAGATAAGACCAACAAAAATAGTGAAAGGACAAGGTTTGTGTTTTCTTACTGTTGGGCCTGGCGGGGCAATTTGTAGCAAGGAGGAGTTTTGGAACTGCGGAGCTGAGCGCAGTTTAGTTGAAACATTTTTGTGTAAGTCTCTGGGATGTTGCGAAGTTGCACGCAACGTAGCGTCGAAAGAGATGCGAAGATCAGTGCTGTGAGGAGGCAGTGCTGCAGTGTTTCTAGTCTACGTGGATCCGGCAAAGCAGAGTGTTGGATGAAAGACGGCACAGATTCTGGTTAGACCAGCGGTGGTCTATTTTTGGTAAAGATGCTACAGGAGTACCAAGCGACGGGTAGGAGCAGAAGAGGAAAGAAAGCGACTGGTCGCACATGCGGAATAACCACTACTTGAACCAATCGCATGAGACCATTAGAGGAAGAACAACTTGGTGAAAGCGACATGTTGGCATGCGTGCGACAGGAAGGCCAATTGCGATGTGGGCATGCATTAGAGGCAGACCACGATGGAATATTCGCTACTAGGAGCCAACAAGCTCCATGAGTTGGGAACTATAACGGTTTTGTAAACCTAAGTGTTTTTTTCCTGCGGATTGTAAAGACATGACCTACGGGCATGATCTATAAATAGGCATAATTTTGTATGGGGAAGGGTTGTTGATTGAAAGGGTAATCTTCATTGTTGATCTTTTGGGTTAGTGAAGACTCTCATTTTGTATTGTTCTCATTATTGATCTGATAACATCTGTTGAGGAACATTTTGTAAAGGCTCTGCAGCTGTGTGCACAGAGGCCAAGAGAGAGAGAGGAAGGTCTACAAGCTGAGTGAGCAGACAAAGAACTATTGTACCCTTCCCAAAGACTAATATAACAATAGTTTTTGTGGATGTAGCCTCCATCCGGGGGGTGAACCACATTAAATACCGTGTAGTGTGATTGTTGTGTTTCTGCATTTGCTTATTTACCTACTTTGAATGTTTGGATTCTCATTTATAAGTTGTATGTAAATGCTTTTATATGTATTCGCCATAGGAGAAAGATGGGAAGAATATGTTAAGTTTTACGTGAATAGATGAATGATGAATGCACAATATTCTACGTTGGTGGAAGTATCATTTTATTGAATAATCACAAGTGTATGTAATGTTCAGATTGTATAACCCTTCATCGCATAGCATTGGGTGCACGCAGCAGTGTATGTTTTGTCTACTTGCATTTGTTATAAGGTTAATTAATCTAAGGCAGTAGATGAATGATAAGTGTTAGAGTAAAACCTCCATAATGGTTAAGTTTGGAAGAGGAAGCGTACAACTCTGTTGCGCTGTCCTATTAACTGTATCCTGCTCGAACCGCGTAGCCCTTGGGTGCGCTGGTTGCGCAGTGGTTAGTTTGTAGAAGTGTGGACCACGACGCAGCCTATCATCGCGCAGTCCTTAGCTCATAGCGCAGGTTTGATAGTGCACTACACAGGATTCTTGTCTGAACAACTCATCACTTCACTTTGGAAACTTGATTCCGCAATGCCCCCATAGATACACCTCGGGTGAGCCCTTAGCCTGTTCGTAGGCTGTTGCCGAAAGGGCTGGTGAGAAGGGGTTTTGTTGGTTCATTGAAACCGTGAAGAACATGTGTCTACATTGGAAACCTCTAGATCAGTACTTAAGCCAACAAATGGTTCCGTTGCCATGCTAAGAATTCGTGATGATTTGAATTCATGATGTGCGAAGTAGAAGAAGTTGAGTTGGGCGTCGACTTCTGGTATCCATACAAGAAAGAAATATGGGCATGGTGTGACAAGATAGAGAGAGACTTCGCAAGGAAAGAAAACAGAAACCCACATATCTCTGACATTCAGTGGTTGAATAAATACATGTGGAAAGATGTGCACGAGGTTTTCTGGGCATCTTTTGGATTTGAGCTACACAATTGGTTGTCAAGGTTCATAGAACACATAAACTGTATCCCACGAAGCACACCGACCGAGTGGACATCGTAGCTTATTGAAAAGCTCAAAGCACTAGATAGTCCATTCGTATGAGCAGTCGATTTCTGGGACGACAGTACATTACAAATTTTTGTGACGCAGTTCGCTGTGGACATGCTAAAGTCCTACAACGCAGCCAAAAGAGATTTTTTCAAGGGAATCAGAGGTAAGTATCTGAACATCCTCAGTCTATACATTAAAATGCTTTTAGCTAAGAAAGGTGTTTTTAGAATGCAGTAAAATACTTGCATCTGTCATGGTAGACAACACATATAGTGGTTCCTACAAAGAAATTCATAGCCTGAGAAGTGGAAAGAGATATAAGTTCATCCCTGAGCAAATTACTAGTGGACCTGGACTCTGTGTAGACATACATTCAGAAGCTGACCCTGATAGACAAACCACACCTCTATCTTCCACCTGTCAGCCTAATACATTGAAAAATCCACTGGTTGCACATACCGCGCCTCCCTTATCTTAGAATCCATCCATCCAGAACCCACCGGTTGTGAGCACCACGCAACTTGCACCGCAGAACATTAGTACTGGTAACACCGCAGGAGCGGGTGCCCAAGCTATTCTGAATCAACCTAGTAAGTCTCAGGCTATACCACTTCAGAATGTCCAACCTCAGAATATTATCCCTAGCACCACTCAGAGAACCATGCCACTGAGAAGGAGGATGACTGATGATATCAAATTGCCAATATTCAAAGGAAAGGGTCTAGAATACCTTGATCAACATTGGTTTCTATGTGAAGCCGTATGGAGTGTCAAGCAAGTACAGGATGACGTTGTGAAGCAAGCGCAACTCGTCACCCTGTTTAGAGACCGAGCCTTTCACTGGTTCATGAAATATTCGCAGGGACACCAAAGAACCCTGGCAGAAATCAAGGATGCACTCTTAGCAGAATTTAAGAAGCTGAAGTCAGAGTCACAGTGTATCACAGAGTTGAAAGAGATCAAACATAAACCTAATGAAACAATATGGGAGTTTGATTAGAAATTTAAAACATTACTGGACCAAGTAAGCTTTGATATTCCACCGCAGCAACATAAGGAGTGGTTTATGGTCGCGCTGTTGCCCCATTTTAGACAGTCGTTGATGCAGCAGAAAGTGGCTTCACTGCCAGAAGCATTAGAGATCGCGATGAAGCTGGAAGCTTCACCTATGGGAGAAACTAGCACTGGGATGTCGCAGATTCAGAACCAGTTGGCTACCCTAACACTACAATTACAAGACATAAAGAAAGGAAATCAAGACAAAAAGGAAGTCTGGTGTACAGGCTACAAGGGAGAAGGACACACTAAGGATCATTGTCCTTTATTCTAGGATTTCCTTCTCATGGGTGGACCAAACCCATTAAATCCAAATCCAGGGCCATGGTGTGAAATTTACAGAACCAGAGGACATTGGCCAAAAGACTGCCATATGATACAAAAATACATGAGAACACCTAAAATCCTCTATTGTAACTTTTGTAAGTCAGTAGGGCACGACGAATCTAATTGCCGCACATATGATCTCATGCTAGAAAGAAAGAAAGATATTGAGCATATGTATGGAGGAATGTACAGAGTCCAAGGAGAGACTCCGCAGAAACAAGAAAATGCACAGCAGGATCATGGAGCCTATAGAGGCCACAGAGGATACTGTAGGAGAGGAAGGAATAATGGCCCAACGGAAGGATGAGGCTGAGGCCAAGTAATCTGTTATAATTGTGGCCAAGTAGGCCATGTGTCTCAATATTGTACCAACCCATGCACTACATGCAACTATTGTATCTCTTTCGATCATGTTATAGAATACTGCCCAAGTGTTGGAGGTAGAAATGCAGAAAAGAAAACGGCCAGAGGCGTCAGCCCCAAATATCCAGTTGATCGTAGCAGAAAGGAGACCTGCGGATCAAAGTATTAACATAGTAATGGTGGTGTTGCGACAGGGCAAGATAGAGGAGCAGAAGCTTCGAATTTTGGGGGTTTTGATACCAAGCAGACTCCTCTTGAAACGATATGGATAAGGAAAGCTTATGGGAAAGCACCTCCCTTCGACTTGAAGAAAAACAAAGAAACCTTTGAAGAAGTGCAGGATATCTTCAAAGATCCAGCACCAGAATCGCCGAGAATCCCGTTGCACAACGAAATACCGCATATGGAGGATATGCCGGCTGTGTGCGACAGAACGAGCACCGCAACAGAGACATGCACCTCAGTTGCACAGTTCCTTAGAAGCTGCATGAAGTTATTGAAGAGTCCAAATGCGATAGCAGAGTTGCAGAAAGTGATAAACCAATATGAAATGCACAACGAAAATGAAACTACTGATAGCGCAGTTCATCATATTAAGAAACACAAGAGAAAAAACAGAGAAATGCGACTCAGTGCAGAGATAGGATATTATGAAATGGATGAGATCATTCTTGATCTGGTATCAGAAGTAAATGTCTTAACCAAACAGACATGGTAGCAGATGGGGAGACCAAAGCTGTTATTGTCACCTATCCAGTTGAGAATGGCCAATCAGGAGAAAGTCATACCCTTTGGACAGTTATCTAATGTGATTGTTGACATTGATGGAGTGCAGAGTCATGCAGATTTTGAGGTGATTGAGATTGTGGACAATAGTCATCCTTTTCCTGCGCTGTTAGGAATTGACTGGGCTATCGATATCCTCGCCATCATAAACTTGAAGACAAGGAGGATGATCTTCGAAGGAAAGCATCTTAGGGTCATCGCACCATTGGACCCTGCGGATGGAGACAGAGACAGGGAGCCGATTCAGGACGAATCCAGGGCTCAAGATTTGGACCGATTGTATAAGATGAATGCCAACTAGGAAGATTACATTAATCCTATTGTGGATGGAACACTCAATTGGAGATGGGACAACTCTTGCATTTTAGACTCTGATGCAGGATTTGAAAATTGGCAAAGTTGAATGCACGAAGTATCTGCGAGGAGATGCGTGCAGGTTACAAAGTCACTACGCTAGATTGGAAAGGAGGTAAGCCCAATACCTACATATGATGGTTCATCTAATGTATTTTCATTTATCAAAGATTATACTGCAGCAATTGCAGATGAGCACCGCTTATCGGCATTAGATAGGGCACTACGCGAGACACCTTCCAGATGGTGGGATGTGCATAAGCAGACATTGACCACATGGGATCAATGCATAATTAAGATGCATATCCGGTTTGCTGACAAAGTTACCCTATCTTTTGAGAAATACAATGGATAGACAGATCCAAGTCAACATATTGAAGTTTGTTCACAAGCATGGCAGGAGAGACCGAAGAAAAAATGGGTGCATTTGTTTGTGCACATGCTGGAAGAAGAGATTCCGAAGAAATAGTAATTAGACATGGATTTGCACAGAGGAACCACAGATTGGGACATGCTGATTGCGAATTTCTAGAAGAGATTTAGTTTTGAAGATGAGAGCCCTACCATAAACGATGTGCTGCAGATTAGAATATTCAGGCCAGAATGTCCACATAGAAATATGACCCTAGAGGAATTCTTTGGAACTGACAGCGTACCTGAATGCCTATATATAGAATGGAAGGAACAGGTAGAACATGCCATGGAATGTTACAACTTAGCTGAAGAGGTTGAAGAAAAAGAAGATAGTGATGATGAGGACCCGCGCAACATTAATATACCTGAGTTAGAAGGTGCGCGTGAGGTAGAGGGACCTTCGCTGGAAATTCCAGATATGAGCGGACCTGTGAAAACAAAGAAAGTAAATATTGGCACCAGTGAAGAGACAAAGTCAGCCTCTATTGTGGATTATTGGGATGATCAGACTGTGACGGAGATCGCGAATATATTGCAGGAATACCAGGAGTTATTCCCAACAAAATTTATAGAGATGAAGGGCATCTTGGGGGACTTAGGCGTTATGAAAATACCTCTTAAGCCAGGTGTGAAGCCCGTTAAGCAAATACCATATCGCTTGAACCCACGATACAAAGAAAGAGTGAGAGCAGAGCTGGATAAGATGCTCGATGCAGGAATCATTGAGCTAGTTGAAGAGTCTAAATGGATAATCCCTATGGTTGTCCAGGATAAGAAGACGAAAGGTGAGATCAGGATTTGTGTGGATCTCATAAAGATAAACAATGCTTCAATGCATGATCCATTTCCTACTCCTTTCACGTATGAAGTGCTTGATAATGTTGGAGGAAATGAGGCCTATTCCTTTACTGATGGTTTTTTGGGATATCATTAGATAAGAATTGATCCCGCAGACAGACATAAGACCACTTTTACCACAGAATGGGGGTCGTTCCAGTACACGGTGATGCCATTCGGTCTGAAGAACGCGCCTGCCATCTTTTCCAGTGTTGTGGTCGCAGCGTTTAAAGACTTTATGCATAAATTTTTAGAAGCCTACTTTGATGATTGGACAGTATTCGGGTTGCTGAAGAACCATGGTGCAAACCTCAGACTCATGCTAGAAAAGTGTTTTATGTGTTCCTTATGGGATTCTATTGGGACACATTGTCTATAAACAGGGTCTGATGGTTGATCCTGCGAAGATCGCAGTCATTGTAAACTTGCCAATGCCAAATTCCGTCTACCAACTGTGCACTACATTGGGGCATACCAGTTATTACAGGAAGTTCATAAAGGGGTATGCGTAGATAACCGTAGCCATGGAGAAGCTACTAAAGAAAGATGCACCATTCATTTGGAACTCATATTGTGAGCAAGGTTTTGACACCTTGAAAGAAAAAATGGTCATTGCACGGATCCTAGTTTTTCCAGACTGGGGGAATCCATTTCATGTACATGTGGATGTGTCATGTATAGCTTTGGGAGTTTTCTTAGCACAACCAGGAGAGGGAGGTATTGACCATCCCATTGCATTTTCGAGCAGGAAGCTCTCATCCACAGAAAAGAATTACACCACTACTGAGAGAGAAGGCCTCGTGATGGTCTATGCACTGTAGAAGTTCACGCACTATTTTCTTGGTGCGCACTTCTTGATGTTTACTGACCATTTTGATTTGAAATACTTGGTCAATAAGCCAGTGTTAGGGGGGAAAATCTGCATATGGCTATTGCTCTTTCAAGAGTATGATTTTGAAATAGTAGTCAAACCTGGCAGATTAAACTTGGGACCTGATCATTTGTCAAGGATCGAGTCAGGAGAAAAGCCTACCAATCTTGAATACATTCTACCGAACGTACAATTTTTTGCTATCCAGATAGCTGATGATTACTATAAATACCTCATAGAATTTATGACTACTGGATTAGCACCCATGGAGTTTACTACACAGCAAAAGAAGTAGCTGGCAGTGTGAGTAGCAGACTTCACCATTATCGCAGGTCAGTTATACAAATTGGGACTAGATGAAGTACTGCACAGATGTGTATTGGAGCATGAGAAACCATTTATACTAGCAGATGCACACTCAGGAGCAGCAGGAGGTCACTATGCAGGAAGAGCCACCGCGCAAAAGATATTGCGGGCAGGGCTATGGTGGCCTACAATTCATATGGACTTGAAAGAACATTACCAGAGCTACTATGTCTGTCAGAGGAAAGGAAAGCCATCGCGAAGAGATGAGATGCCATTAAATACACAGTTAACATTATAGGCATTTGAAAAATGGGAAATTGATATTGTGGGACCTATAAATCCACCGGGAAAGAGAACTGGTGCGAGGTACATTATTACTGCAACTGATTACCTCACCAGATGGGAAGAAGCAAATCCAGTGAAGGACTGTAGCGCAGGTACTGCCGCATAGTTCATATTTGAAGACATCCTTATGAGGTTTGGATTGCCAAAGATTTTGATGAGTGACCAAGGCACTCACTTTTTGAATTGGACCATTGAGGCATTGACAGAGGAGTTCCTCATTCATCATCGGTGAAGTATGATTTATCATCCATAGGTGAATGGAACAGTTGAAGCATTCAATAAAGTACTAGAGAATGCGCTAACCAAGGTATGCAATGTGAATCACGATGACTGGGACTTGTGCATTCCCGCTGTGTTATGGGCGTATAGAACCACATGGAAGAAGTTGACAAGACATACACCGTTTAGGTTGGCTTATGGACAGGAAGCCATTATGCCTATGGAGTACATTGTTCCCAACTTGAGAATAGATGCGTTCACAGGAATGGAAGATCGAGAGGCACTGGAAGAAAGAATTCTACATTTGGTTGGCCTGGAGGAGGATCGGTTCATCGTAGGATTCCATGAACAAGTGCAAAGGGAAAGTGAAAAAGCATGGCATGATCGCCACATCAAGAACAAGTCTTTTCAGGTAGGTGATCTAGTCCTCCTTTATGATAGTAAATTCATGAGATTTCCTAGAAAGTTTAAAACGCATTGGCTTGGTCCATATACTATTGTGCATGTTACTAATGGTGGTGCAGTTCAGCTAGCCACATTAATGGGACATAAATTTCCAGGTCTAGTCAATGGAAGCAGACTAAAACCCTATTGGGATAGTCCTGCTTTGCAGAATCTATGATGATCAGGAAGAAGAA
The DNA here is from genome assembly GCA_027924585.1 of Larix kaempferi. Taxonomy (NCBI): domain Eukaryota; kingdom Viridiplantae; phylum Streptophyta; class Pinopsida; order Pinales; family Pinaceae; genus Larix; species Larix kaempferi. The sequence continues at coordinate 17,351,237 of BSBM01000012.1, forward strand.
AATTTCTAAGTGCCAAGTATAGTTGAAAGTGAGCACTAGAAATAGGGAAGAGTCTGTACGCAATGTATGATGAGGAACATGTATATACTGCGCAACACTGCTGAAGCTGCGTGCGCGAAAAAAGAAAAGAAAAGGAAACGCGCAGTTGCAAGTGGATAAGGAAAGAGGAAATTGTGAAGAGTAAGTGGACAAGGAAAGATATTAAGTTCAGAAGCAAGAAATCAGGCATCGCGAAGTAACTACGTAGGAGAAATGAAAACTTGTTGCGCAATTTGACGCAACACTCCAGAAAAATAGTCGTTACAATGTCGGTCGGAAAAATAGCCATTATACAGTGATTTGCCAGCGACCGCTTGGGCATTTAACGCATAGATAGCCGTTCTGAACGAGTTTATGAAGGAAAGGAACGAAGGATCCATTGAATTTATCCAATGGATACCGCCATTAATTCCCATCTAGCCATTAAGGGGCGTGGAGGAGGTCAACTGCGCCTATAAGTAATGTCGCATTCAGACTCGCGGGCGTTACCGAACACTTAGAATTTTCTTGCGCACATTACTGTGTGAGTTATTTTCAATAAGCTATCTAAAAACCTGGGAAGTTTATCTAGTGAATGTCTGAGTGGTCTTCCATAGAAGAAGAGTTCACAGTTTAGGAGACTGTGAAGGTATTTCAATAGAGAGGGATTGAAGGGTTAATGAGAACCCCATCCAAGAAGGGTGTCTTAGAACCAGGTCAAGCATCAATAAGATCACTGAGACATGACCCAAAGATGCAAGATAAAGGAAAAGATCCAGTGCAACCAAGAACGAAAGTCCCAAAGATGGCTTCGACAGTGCAGAAGCCGCTGCTAGCTGATAAGGAGATACCTATGACAATGAACCCATACTATATTTCACTACGTGCACTGGATGCACCAGTTTTCAAGTTGATGAAGCACGCCAAATACGACATCCCGTTCTCGCCAATTTCAAAGCATGTTGATGTCGGTAAAAATTTGCTGGGAAAAATTCTGAAATGTAGGTGGGAGGATTATGATCTGCTCCACATGCAGAAGGAGGGACCCAATGAACCTAGATTCCCATAGTTCCAACCTGACCAGTACAAGTGCTGTAAGAAGGATGCAAAGGTTGATCTTAACCTGGTTCCCGAGAGTTGGTTGTCTGGACTACTCAATTTGCTCAGGCTCCCGCATTTTGACAGAACACCGGAATTGAATGGGGTGGTGTGAACACTGATGGCACGCATTCATTAGGAATATTTGTGGCTAGACTGAAATGTCGACCTAACCATTGAAATTGTCCATCGTGTCACCAAGTTGAGTAAAATGGGTAAAGACCCAAAGTAATTTTTCCAACGGAAAAGCAAGGACAAGGAAGTCGTGGCGAAGATGAAGAAAACCCAAACTGTTGTTAAAGGAAAGAGGGGTTTTCAGATAGAAGACATAGACGATAAAGCCACGTGGTTTATCACACAGTTGTTAGACAACAAAATTTTGAGAACATGCAGGCCACTAGAAGTACCTGCGGGCACAGTACTACTTGGTGCCACTGTCGCGGAGGGAGAGCAGTTCAACTGGTGTCAATACCTATTGAACGAGTTCCTGGAGGAACTTAATGACACGCAGATCAATGGAGGAAATTTCCATTTCACATGGCTCATAGTGTTGATTGCTTTTGTTGTATGGAAGGAGCCAAAGGATTACGTCTGTGTAATCACTGATACCAATGATTGCAAAGGATCCCGCTATTCAAACCTCTGGGAAAATCTGAATTTGCAGAGACAGCACGCGACAGCTGAGGTTTTCTACCAGTATTATAACCAGCTGCGTGATGCAATCATAAGCACGCCGTGGATAACAAAGCAGGTAACCAATAAGTACCTTTGCACTGTTAATTTTTATGCTGACATGCGTAGCATTTATATTTCAGCCAAAGCACAGAAGAGGAACATGGAATGGTTCACAGGGAACTACCACATGTATGACGAGGATATTGATAATATCATGAAGGAATGGCCTGCCGAGTTCAGAGTGGAAATTGTAGATGTCCCAAGCGACTCCGATGAGGATGAACCTATTCCATGTCCTATTACTGAAGAGAAGGAGATGAGAAAAAGGAAAGAAGCTGAGAGCCCAGGACAGAAAAAAGGAGCGAGGAAGAAGCAGAAGGCTGATAAGAGCCATTCGGACGCAGTCCTCCATGATGAATATTATGAAGCAATCACCGTGAGTTTCACAGAGTCAATGGAAGATATGACGACCGATAAGGAGAAAAAGGACAAGGAAAATCAGGAAATTCTACAGAAGAATCTAAACACACTGTAGGGGATTACGCAAAAAATTGAAGAAGTCCACAAAAGATTCCCCCTGCTGTGCGACTTAGAGTCTGAAGGGAAGTCGAGAGGAACTTCGTAGCCGAGAACACCACAGTTAACCATGACTGTTCCTACGAGGTCCTCTATTGTCCATCTAGACCTGATAACAGTAAGCTTACCTATGCCAGAACAACCAGTGCTAGACACGAAGGATGTCGAGCATGTGGAGCTTGACTTCGAAAAGATACCACTGCCTGGGTTACACTACTTGCATCTGCAAGTTGTTGAAGAAATGCATGAGAGAACTACTGACGTGCTAAAGGGGTAGGCTGAGATGCAAACAACTAATAAGAAGTTGGAGGAGTCTAGCTCGCTGAGAGCTATGGAACTACAGGATGAGTGTGATCGTCGACAAAGACTAGAGTCCATGATCACTACGGTCGCAGATGCCATAAAAGAATTCAAGGTGCAGGTAGACCCTGCAGACACTGTCGTTAAGACGGGTGAATTGGTTAACACCCTTAAGATAGAGATGCAAGACATGGAGATTGTACATGAGGCTAACATTGATGCCTTGAAGGAACATATAAACCCACAGACCCCACCAGATGAGCAGTAGCCGAGAGCAAAGGAGGTGAAGGCCGCAGCAGAGAATATTGCTACCGAAGTGGTTAAGTGCCAGAGTCTATTAGAAGCGGCATCGAAGGCATTCACTGCCCTTGAAGAAAACCCAGGATTGCTGCAAGTAAAGAATGCAGTGAAAGACAAGAAAGGAACACTAGAACAATTTGACATAGAAGTGAAAGCCCTGCTACCAAGAGATAGGCTGCAGAAGTACAGAGAAATCAATGCGCTAAAGAAAGAAGTGCAAGCTTTAAGAGAAAAAGAGACTGAAATGGATGACAAGTTGCAACCCTTACTATAGGACACCATCACGATCTCGCAGGATATCGAGGAGAAGTTAAAAGAGTTGCGCGAGAATCAAGAACAGGTGGAAGGCCAGGTTGGTGATGAGATAACACTTGATATGCTGGAAACAGTCAAGCAAGTTGAGTTAGACATGAAGGACACAGTCGAAAAGATGATTGCTACATACAATGAGTTCATTGCAAAGCTAGCTCCGTAGTCTGAGGAATAGCTTGGAGAAGTTGCAGGTGGCTCGGGGACGAGCCACATGTAAGTCTTAGGGGCCTGTTGGGCCTGGCCCAAGTGGGGAAATTTTGAGCAAGGAGGAGTTTTGGAACTGCGGAGCTGAGTGCAGTTCAGTTGAAACATTTTTGTATAAGTATTTGGGATGCTGCGAAGTTGTGTGCAATGCAGCGTCGGAAGAGATGCGAAGATCAATACTGGGAGGAGGCACTGCTACGGTGTGTCTAGTCTATGTGGATTTGGCAACGCAGAGTGTTGGACGGAAGACAACAGAGATTCCGGTTAGACCAGCGGTGGTCTATTTTTGGTAAAGATGCTCCATGAGTACCAAGAGGCGGGTAGGAGAAGAAGAGGAAAGAAAGTGACTGGTCACACATGCGGAAGAACCACTACCTGAACCAGTCACACGGGACCGTTAGAGGAAGAACAACTCGGTGAAAGCGACCTGTTGGCATGCGTGCGACATGAAGGCCAATAGTGATGTGGGCATGCGTTAGAGGTAGGCCACGATGGAATATTTGCTACCAGGAGCCAACAAGCTCGATGAGCTAGGAACTATAATGATTTTGTAAACCTAAGGGTTTTTGCCGATGGATTGTAAAGACATGACCTATGGGCATGATCTATAAATAGGCATAATTTTGTATGGGGAAGGGTTGTTGATTTAAAGGGTTAATCTTCATTGTTGATCTTTTGGGTTAGTGAAGACTCTCATTTTGTATTGTTCTCATTATTGATATGATAACATCTGTTGAGGAACATTTTGTAAAGGCTCTGCAGCTGTGTGTGCAGAGGCCGAGAGAGAGAGAGGAAGGTCTACAAGCTGAGTGCGTAGAGAAAGAACTATTGTACCCTTCCCAAAGAATAATATAACAATAGTTCTTGTGGACATAGCCTCCATCCAGGGGGTAAACCACGTTAAATACCGTGTAATGTGGTTGTTTTGTTTTTGCATTTGCTTATTTACCTACTTTGAATGTTTGGATTCTCATTTATAAGCTGTATGTTAATGTTTTTATATGTATTTTCCATAGGATAAAGATGGGAATAATATGTTAAGTTTTACGTGAATAGATGAATGATGAATGCTGTTAACACCCAAAAAGTGCTCACTAGCTCATTCCCTTATTCACATGACCCATTTGTCCACTTTTCCACCATTTGAGTCTCTAAAGCCATCAAAAGGTCACCAAAAAGACCATAATACACCCTTTTTTCCCCTCAAAATATATATTTTTCCTCAAAAACATAAAAAACCCTCAAAAAGGGTCCAGAATTCCCAAAAATATTAAAAGGGAATAAAAATATTAAAAATATTCAAAAAAGGAAAAAAGAGGGAAAAAGAGACCTAAACCATGTTGGTTAATACCATTGGTTTCCTGAAAACCACAATGGTATTCCCCATCACCAAAAAATATAAAAAGGTGATAGGGGCTCCTCACTTTCCATCCATCCATTATCCTATCCTCATGCTGTCAAAATATCTCTTGCGTTCTTTGACCATTGTAGCAATCTTGGAGAAGAGACCATTGGAACCTGGAGCATCTCAACCTTGGAGTTGCTAAACACCAAACATCCTCACCATTTGAGGTATTATAATACAAAAGTCATTTTTTATTTCGTTTCTTGTTCTTGTTCTTAAATATTTTCAAGTTTATTGTTATATGCACATGTTAGATTCAGATTAATTTATAGTTGTATTTGCTTTTATTCGAAGACTGCTACTACAAGTTAGTAGGTGCATCCTTGCACATGCTTGGTTGAAAAACAAATCAACAGTTTTTTGGCGACTCCGCTGGATTTCGAGCTTTAAAATTTTTGGTAATTTTTGCTTTAGATCTTAGTTTTTTACTCGTTTTTACCATTCCAATTAGCAGATCTGCCATACTAGACAACATCCTCATTGTTGCCCTAGCTATTGGCCCTTTCTGTAGCCTTTAACAGATCGGAATTTCACTTTTTGGTTTCGTTTCGGCGACTCATTTTTCCGTTTTCGCATCGCAATTTTTTGCCTGATAGTTGCGCGACTCATCCTGACCTCACGGCCTTTTTCCGCGCTGCACGCCGCGACCTCGTGGCCTTTTTCCATGCTGCGCGCTACGGCTTTGCAGCCTTTTGCTACACTGCACATCGCGACTTTGCGCCTCTTTTCCACACTGCACGCCGTGACTTCGCGGCCTTTTTCTGTTCTGCCCATCGCGGCTTCACGGCCCAAACCCGTGATGCCCATCGCGGCTATTGCTTAGAAACCTACGATGCTATGTTTTTTCATTCGGCTAATTTTTTAGAAAAAAATTTGCTGCATTATTGCCCATTTAGCCTATTTTTCCAGCATTATTTTTCCCTATAATTTTTTCCAGCATTCAGTTTTAATTATTGCAGCAATAGTGAATTGTTTTCTATTACATATGCTCCATTGAAATCTTTTTCAAAATTTTCAGTAAGTGAAAGAAAGGTTTTTTGCACTCTGTTTAGATCATAGATTTCACTTTAGATTTGCTCAATAGTTTTTCCCAAGCAAACACTTAGAAATCCATTTATTTCTTACAATTTTTACAATATTTGCTTTCCTTGAAAAAATTATTTCAAAAATCCATAGTTTTTGAAGTATTTTTGTTAAAGCATTTACATTTCAGAAAACGACTTTATTTTTTGCAAATTGGAATCGTCTTATTTTTCATTTGTAATCAATCACCCAAGCGAGGCAAATAATTTTCAGTTAAATAATCACACTTGCACCCAATATGCCACATTTTTAATTAACTGAGCCTTAAAATCTACCTTAATTCAACAAACTTTTTTAACCCCACTTGGGGAGCACTTACAAACATCTTGTAATTAGGTAGGATTGAGGGGATAGGTGTTCCAATAACACCCCTCAATTATTTACATTTGAGACATAGTGGTTGTCCTTTAGGGTACCGAAAATCCCTTATAATTTTGACACGGTTATCAACCAATTTATCGGGAAGGCCTCTCCCTTAGGAGGGTTGAAGTAGTCAGACTGGTTCCGAAAGCTTGAGTGGAATACCGCAATCCATTCAGTAATTGAAGGATACATTTCGAAGTTCTCGGTGTACACCCGTATGGGGGTACAGTGGCGATAGAACCTAACTGCAAATTCACCCAACTGAATGTGTCATGAATGGGGTATCCTAGTTGCCATTTTTTAGGATTGACTACCTGGTATCCCTCCTGGTAGGGGGATATCTAGCCTTTGATTCCACTACCCATATTGTCTGACTTGGATTTCATCACCTTGCAGAGGATATGTTTAGTTGAGTCATAATACCACTTTTAGTTAGCGTTTTCATGTTATACTACCCCCCTTGGTCTAGTAAGCACCACTTTTTTCTAGGAACTGTTTCATTTTTGGTATTCTGACCACTTTTTTGGATCCCTCCACTTATTATAGCACAGTTGTTATAATAAGTGCTTTTGAGGTTGGTTGTTGGCCTGAGAGCCATTATTTTTTCATACTCCCCTCCTGCACACATTGTTGCACTAGGGTTTTGAGTTTTTATATCATCACCATCCACCAGCATTTTTGATACATTTCTCACCATTGAGAATTTAAGATGATCCCGTCGTTTTTCAGGGTGAACCCCCTCAATTCAGTACACTTGACTCTACACGTCATAGACGAAGAGCGTTATCCCTTGACTCGACACATCATCGGCATAGAACATAGTCATCTGATTCTGACGCGCCTCGTTTCACATATGATTCTGAGGCAGAATCCGAACACCCTACTGAGACACCACCAACCAACCCCATGTATGGATCACAATACGACCCCCTTTTCACTAGTACTATTGGAGCTACATCAACAAACCCTACTACTACTATGCCACCCATGGTAATCAAAACTTCCTTAGGCATGCCTAATATAGGGGCCATTCCCCCTTTAGGTATGCCCAACACAGGACCACCACCTATTATGGGTATGCCCAACATAGGGGTCACGCCCCCTCTCATTACCACAACCCAAATCCTAGGAATTCCTGGCACCATTCCTAACCCCTCCGCAACCCATGTTGCACTTGGGAGCATAGGCCCTTCCTACACCACATCAGTTGGAGGACACATCCCTTCCATACCTAGCATACCCTTAGGGGTTATTGTTTACGCATTGCATACCCTTAGGGGCCACATCAGTTTTGTTGTGCGTAAACAATAACCCGAATTCTCGTGCAACTTCCAACTATAACATTGTAGAGGATTTAACTCAGTCCCCCACTGCTATGTCCACTCTCGAAATTTTAAAAAACTGCCCTGCACAGAGAAAGTTGTTGTTATCTGCCATTGGTGCCATAGATCCTAACGACTCTAACATGATGGCTTTCGACTTAGAACAAGATGAACCAAGCATGCCTGCATCTCTAGCTTTTCAAGTTTCAGTCTCCATTCGCAACCTTGTTGTCCATCGATGCATAGTCGATGAAGGGGCCTCTACCTGTGTCATGTCGAATTTCGTATGGTAGAAACTTGGATCCCCAACACTACAACCGTCCACTACTGCATTGTGAGCGTACGATGGCCGTGCAGCTCAACCTCAAGGTTTGCTAGTGAATGTACCCATACAACTTGGGGGAAAATTGGTTCTTATAGATATAGAGGTCATTAACACCCAACTTGATTACAATCTCCTTCTCGGACAAAGCTACATGTACAAAATGAAAGTTGTTGCTTCTTCAGTTTTCCGTATCATGATGTTCCCCCATGAAGGACGTGTAATTAAAATCGACCATATTACATACTATGATCCCAATGCCCCCGTAGCACAAGAGAATGTTCTTCCCATGATCGAATAACCCGTTCTTAGTGCACCAACATCCTTTGTCTCATCAGTAGGACCCGGGATATATTCGGATACCCCCATGACCGCCACTTTCCCTTCTATTCCACCTCCTCCCCAAGTAACTAAAGTATCCGATTTGTGCACCTTATTGCACAATGAACAACAACATCCTCAACAACCTCAACCACCGCCACTAGCACCCATTGTGCCTAGTCATATCGAAACAACACCGATTCACACAATCCCATTCTTGTTTCCATTTTCAGGAGTTGTCAGCTCGCCATTAATGGCTACACTCAACCTCCCAGGTTTGACAATAGGGTTACCAATATGGTACTTACCTGCACCAAACCCACCGCCGACTCCGACCGTTGTTTTACAACCGGTACAACCCATGAATATGTCAAACCATCCACCACCTGGCATACCAAACCACCAAAATCATCCACCACTTGGTGTTTCAAACCCCCAAAAACGATCAATTCCAACAGGGGGCACTTCATCGACATCTACTTAAGTCCCCCCTCAATCCCGCCACACTGGGGGCAAAGGTCCTCAAACCTACAACACTACACCCACAACTCGCACCCCCCCCAGTGAATCCTAAATTAGCCAAGAATCCCCCAACCCGTGTACTCCCTAAGTGCTCCTTGTGCGATGATATTGGCCATGCTACACATCTATGTCCACAACTACCAGCACTTCAAGAACACATGAATATGTTGGACGATGACGTCAACATTCCAGTTGTTAAATTAGAATTACCATCTCAACCTCATGATAAAACATTGCGCACAAACCACCCTTGTGCAATATGCGGAATCTACAGTCATTATTCACATCACTACCCAGATATCCCAGATTACAGAGCAGCCCTATATGAGATGAATAATGCCAACCTAGAGATATTCCCCCGACTTGTTGAGGAAATATTCCCTCCAGAATCGTGCCATTCAGAAGAAATCAATACCATTTACATGATTTCAACTACTTATAAACCTGAGCCAGTGAATTTATGGACTGACTACTTTCGCACTGATGAGGAGATTCTAGAAACACTCACGACACTGGATTAACCTTGGGATGATATGCACCATTGATCATACTTCCTCCCTGAGGTGTCTACATCCACCATGGCAAACCAACTATTTGTTGAATCCAAATATTTTTTGCCAACCAAGGTCGATTGGTTCAAGAACCCAATCCCAGCTCCAGAAGCCTTTGAAGAAGGTAACATGGCTAACATTTCACCCATTATAAAAATCGATATCTCCACCACCCCCAGAAAGCCTGAGCTTATCTCTTTGGGTGAATCTTGCACTGAAAAAGAAACCCAAGCTTATAAGAAACTCTTCCAAGGATTTCGAGATGTCTTCGCCTGGTCTTATACTGAGATGCCTAGTCTTGATCCTAGCATCGTAGAACATCACATAGACACTTGGCCCAACGTATCACTGGTCCGCCAGAAACAACGACCCATTCACCCATCCAAGCTTCCTACCGTCAAAGCAGAAATCGAGAAGCTTCGAGTAGCAGGTTTCATATACTCGATTGCATATACCACCTGTGTTTCAAATCCAGTACTTGTTAATAAGAAAGTAGGGCGTTTGTACTGACTTCCGTGACCTTAACCTAGCTTCTCCCAAAGACAACTTCCCCACACCATTTATTGACCAACTAATAGATGAGTGTGCGGGGCATGAGGTCCTCTCTTTTATGGACGGTTTCTCTGAATACAACCAAATCAAAATCCGTAAACAAGATCAATACAAGACCGCTTTTACCACCCCATGGGGCACCTTCGCCTATCGCGTCATGCATTTTGGTCTCAAAGCGGGAGCCACTTTCCAACGAGCCATGACTTATTGCTTTCATGATTTGCATAAAATCATTAAAGTTTATCTAGACGACCTCATCTCCCAATCTAAGAAACGATCTGACCACTTAGAAGATCTCCGACAGGTTTTCTTGCGTTGTCGCAAATACAAAATCTGCTTGAACCCGCTTAAATGTGTATTTTGCGTTACAACAGGCCGCCTACTGGGGTTTGTCATTTTAGAAAAAGGGATCACCATTGACCCTCTAAAAGTTCAAGCCATAGGGGACCTCCCCTCACCACGTACAATAAGACAACTCCAAAGCCTCCAGGAGAAATCCAACTTCCTTCGTCATTTTGTCCCAGACTATGCAACCACAGTACATGGTTTCCTCCATTCGCTATGTCTTCATACCCGCTTTGCATGGGACAACCAAGCAGAAGGAGCCTTTACGGACCTGAAAAAATCACTTACAAGTGCCCCATTGATTTCTCCCCCAGATTTCATGAAAGACTTTACCCTTTACATTTCGGCATCAGATTACGCCGTTTCTGGAGTACTCGTGCAAGAAGACTCTGCTCGCTAAGAGCACGTCATTTACTATGTGAGCCAGACCTTGTCAGGCCCACCACTCCGCTACCCACATGAAGAGAAGATGGCCCTCGCCGTCATATTTTCAATACAAAAGCTGTGACATTACATCCTTCTCAGCCACACCACGGTTGTGGCCAATTCCAACCCAATGGTATATCTCTTGAATCATTGCTTTCTACAAGGTCGTGTTTCCAAATGGGTGATCATCTTACAAGAATATGACCTAACTTTCAAAACACTGAAAAGCACCAAAGCATTAGCACTTGCTTTTCTCATTACGGATTTACCATCATCGTCATCATCACCAATTATCCAGACTGATCTAATCGACGAACATTTGTTCATTATCTCGTCGGACGACCCTTGGTATGGCGACATTTTGGTATACCTCTGCACACAGAAATTTCGACCCAACATCGATCATGACGGACGCCGACGCATCCATCACCATGCTCCCCGTTATCTCCTCTTGGGTGATGTCCTCTATTGACGTGGCGTCGACACAATCTTATGATGATGCCTTTCCCAAGACGAAGCAGAACAAGTCCTTAACGACTGTCATAGCGGTGCCTGCGGAAACCATTTCTCTGGAATGGCCACCGCCCAAAAGATAATCCACGCAGGTTATTTTTGGTCATCATTATTCACTGATTGTATCACAGCAGTCAAACACTGCCAAAACTGCCAGCTCTTTGCCCCAAAGGAAAGAACCCCACCTGCCCCCCTTCATCCGGTCGTCACTGCTGGACCATTTTGTAAATGGGCCATCGACTTCATGGATTTAAATCCCACATCAGTCGACAAACACAAACATATCATTGTGGCTGTTGATTACTTTACCAAATCGGAGCAGGCCATGCCTACTTACAATTGCACAGCCGACACTGTAGCCCGTTTTTGTTTTTCCTCAACCATGTTATTGCTTGTTTCGGAGTACCAAAACAACTCGTCTCAGACCACGGCTCTCACTTCCAAGACTCCATTTGGAGAGAATTGTCCACACTCGTTAAGTTTGAACACCATTTCTCCTCCACTTACTACCCCGAAGGGAACGGCCAATTCGAAGCTGTTAACAAAATATTGAAGACTATCCTCCAACGCACCGTCGACAAACATAGATCTAATTGGCATCACATGATTTTCCCCGCATTATGGGCTTACCGTACGTCGACCAAGACCGCCACCGGCTTTACCCCATTCCATTTAGTTCATGGCATGGAATCCGTCCTCCCCATTGAATGCCAGATACCCACATTACAAATGTCCGTAGAACTTCTCTCCGATACATCAATGATTGAAGAACGCTTGCTTCTTTTAGAGCAGGCCGACGAAGATCGCCGTGCAGCTCTCCAAACAATCGAAGCTGCCAAGAATAGGTCTAAACTTAATTATGATAAACATGTTCACCCATGAGTATTTAGTGAAGGCGACCTCGTACTTTCCTATGATCAAGCTCATGACAAAACGGGAAAAGGAAAGTTTGTGTCCATGTGGCAAGGCCCATATATTGTACACACCTGCCTCAGACAGGGGGCATATATTCTAACCAATTCAAAAGGAAAACCCTACGCAACCCTCGTAATGGGTTATACCTCAAGCGATTTTACCCATAGAAAATCAGATGGACACCAAAGTCCACCATTGTACAGTTTTATTTCCTTTTTTACAAAATAATAATAATAATAATAAAAATACAAAAACCTAAAAATTTGTTTTTCCTGCATGACCACAGATGTATCCTGTTCCACTTTGCTACGTTGGCTTCGTTGATGGTGCAAGACGTTGGTCTCCCAATCTCACCTCCGCAGCTTGGGTAATATATTCCCCTTCACATGAGTTGATCCATATCGACGGAGTGTGCATAGGTGCCACCACAAACAACCAAGCTGAATATGACACCGTGACCGGTCTCTTGGCCGCTGCTCTCCAAATGAGCATAAGTCACCTTAGCGTTTTCTTGGACTCCCAGCTCCTTGTTTCCCAGCTCAACAATGATTACTAGGTACGCGATCCATGTCTCTTCAAGAAATTCCTACACACTAAACAAATGATTCGATAGTTTGAGTCCATTTCATTCACACATGTCCCAAGGAATCTCAACAGTATAGCAGACCATATGGAAAACAACATTCTTGATTGGCACACCAATCAAACTATGTAGAAAAAAAAAATTTGCATCCACGCCTCCACAGGTTGATACAAAAATTAAAATGTTGCATCCACGTGCATACTATGTACCTCCACGGGCATACAAGAATCAAACATGCCTCCATGGGCAAAAAAATAAACAAGATATGCATCCATGTGCATACACAAATATATACCAAATATATATATATATATATATATATATATATATAATCATATAGTCACAATGTTACAAGTGACCTCAGCACCCAATATACAAAAACATATAGCCATACAAAAAAGAACATCCCCATATGCTCATCAGCATTTGGGGGCAAATATACAATCAACTAGTCATCACGATCCCCAGGATCCTCTGGCTCCTCCTCCGTTGGCTCCTCCGGATCCTCCTGATCTCGATCCCTCCTCTCAGCCATCACCATTGCTGCTCTAAGCAGGATAGAACACCACTCTCGAGGAGCATCGAAACAATGCTTGATAAGGTCCCGATCCAAGTTCCTCCACCCCTCCTCTGGCGTGCCTGCTAGAATCATGTCCAGAGTCTCTCGTACACCCTCAACTGCATCATCTCAAGGGTGCACAAACCCTCGAGCACGTGGAGGTGGTACTGCTACAGGTGGAGGAACGACCACCGTCGCCCGTCTCCTACGGTCTACATGATCAGGTGGTGGCCTTGGACCAATATCTGCACAATCACATAAGTGAACCAAGTCAATATCATATAAATATCTCTAACTATACTGATAACAAAATCATCTAAACACATGATATAGTAGAGAACCAAAAACAAAACATACCATCTAAACCCCAGGCCTGCCCCTGGGCTCGAGGCATCTCAGGATCTCCTCGATAATCCATTCCAACATATGGATAGTCATCAATCAGCAGGGGGATATTCTCCCATTGCTCATACATGTCCTCCGAAAAGAACCACCGGATACCACCACCACCTCGAGGCATCATCTGCCCCCACCGCACCATCCGTGGCTCACTAACCAACCCGTCTCGAACTGGCACACACGGCTGCAAGGTCAGTACTCGTTCAAAGAAAAAACAACAAAGGAAGGAGGCATAGCAAAATCCCCCCCCCCTCTCGACTGACCTTGTCCATATCTCGCCGGACACAGGCCAAAAAAATATGACCCCAGGCATAGTAGATCCCTCTCAACACTGAATCCACCATCATCGTTTGCCCCCTAGACAAACGATGAGGTGCCGTGACACCCAACACATGTAGAACACAAGCACCAACCACCCGCATCTCCCACTCCCTCAAATATCTCAAACTCAATGCGCTGTTCTGCGTAATAGCCCCCGGCACACAGAATCTCTCCAAGAGATCCTCAATATCCAACCTAGTCGGTATCCTCGGTTGGAGATCCCCTACCTCCCCTAAGCGAGGCAACCCAGTAAGAAAATAAACATCAGAAAGGGTGATCTCTAACCTCTCAACCCCCACCATGAAAACATCCTCTGCGGCAACCCAGAAACCCACCAATTTGTTCAGTAGATCTCTCACTGAATGCATTGGTGGAATCTAAGTAAAATTTAAGAGCCCGCCTGCAGCCAAGACATCCCGGACACCCTGGTTGGTCCAAATCTGTTGCGTCAAATCATCATCCATCTCTCGCTCCCGCCATGATACTAGCGGCCTCCTTAACATCCTTCCAAAAAACAAAAGAAATTTTTTTAGAAACAAATGTTTTTTCAAAAAATTCCATCGCGGCTTTCAGGCCTTTAATCGCGATGATCATCGGGGCTTTTCCATCAAAAGCCGCGATGATCATCGCGGATATCAGCCGTGCACCCGCGATGAACATCGTGGGTATCAACCCCACAATTGCGATGCACATCGCGACTGTCAGCCCAAAACCCGCGATGTTCCCGAAACCTGCGATGTTCATCATGGAAAATGATGCGAAACCCATTATATTCCACGCTGGAATGCCAAAGTGGAATTTCGCGGCTTTTGGGGTCCCGCCGCTAACTAGAAAGCAAATAAATTGAAAGGCTAAGGCGAATAGGATTACTTGAAAATTGCGGAACGAAAATCCAACGGTCGAATCTCCCACAATTCAAGAAAAAGCTCTGACATCACTCAATTGTTCTGTGAAACTCGCACGTAATAATGACACATGTCACTTTCGGCCCACACCCTTTTTATAGAGATTTGACCATTTTTACAACAACGTTTTCAGTGTCGTACGACGTCCATTTTTCAAACCGTTGGAATCAACATAGCGAGAAATTCATAATAGCCCTCTCCTTTTCCCGATTCCACCAGGTTCATTTTTCGGGCATTTTCCCCAGGCCCCTGGTCGCCTTGATTTACGTGCCACATCGGTCGTCGTCCATTTTTTACAAGTCTTATATCACCAGATTCCGTTTTCTGCGCTCGTGACGATGCTTGAGATCATTTCTTGCTCTCACGCCCAGATTTTTCGGGCATTTTTTACATGCCCCCTCGTCGCCCCCGGTTTGCATGCCACATCTTCCGTCGTCTGTTTTTGACGAATCTCATATTGCCGGATTTAGTTTTTCGTGCTCGTGATGACGCTTGAGATCATTTCTCGCTCTCACGCCCATATTATTCGGGCATTTTTACATGCCCCCTCGTCGCGCCGGTTTACGTGCCACATCGGCCATTGTCCATTTTTCATGAATCTTATATCGTTGGATTCAGTTTTCCGCGCTCGTGATGACACTTGAGATCATTTCTTGCTCTCATGCACAGATTTTTTGGGAATTTTTTACATTTCCTCTCATCGCCCCGATTTGCATGCCAGATCGGCCATCGTCCATTTTTGACGAGTCTTATATCGCCGGATTCAGTTTTCCGCGCTCGTAACGACGCTTGAGATCATTTCTCGCGCTCACGCCTAGATTTTTCAGACATTTTTTACATGCCCCCTGGTCGCCCCGGTTTGCATGCCACATCAGCCATCGTCCATTTTTTATGGATCTTATATCGCCGGATTCAGTTTTTCGTGCTCGTGACGACGCTTGAGATCATTTCTCGCTCTCACGCCGAGATTTTTTGGGCATTTTTTACATGCCCCCTCGTCGCCCCGGTTTGTGTGCCACATTGGCCGTTGCCCGTTTTTCACAATCTTTTTGTCGCTGGATTCAAATTTTCGTGCTCGTGACGATGCTCGAGATCATTCCTTGCTCTCACCAATAACCTTTTTGTTCGGTAAAATTTTATCCCTTTTTCGGACCGAGCAATTCTTTTACGAAAAAGGCACTTAGGGAGTTTTTGTTAAGCTCTTTTCTGACTCCTAAAACAATGAAAAGATCGCCGAGAAACCTTGCTTCCTTTCATGCTCTCTAAAAGTATTTGAAAGGGCGTCTACCTGGTATAAGTTTACCCCTTTTCTGGACCTTTTAGACTAATTACGAAAAATGAATACTCTAGTCACATCGGCTATAAGAGTTCTCCATTTGCATCATTTTATGCTTTTTCAGGCCTTGGAGACTAACTTATGAAAAAGAACACCAATGGAGTATTCTTACTGCTTTCAGACTCTCAAAAAATGAAAGCAACCACGAGCAATCACTTTCTTGGGCTTGCATAAATCCACAGGACGATACTCCTCCACCAATTCAGAGTCTTCTTATCGTTTTCAGACTCCTTAAAAATGAAAGCACTCATGAGCACGAACAATCCTGGGCTCACAAAATCCACAGAATAGTACCATTTTAGAGCACACTTTTATCCCTTCTTGGAGCTCATTAAAACTACTAAGGACCCAATGGTGCTTCTCAGCGCCACAACAGATCACGTCTACTCATATGGTATCTCCCCCATTTTGGTTGCCTTTGTTTAGAACATTCTGCAGTATGTCACCCTGATAGTCCCTCTACAGCATCCATCAACTTGTCCCCCCCAGAGTCACTCCAATCTACAATACATACCTTTCAGTCCTTAAAGCTATAATCCCCACACCTACAAGTCAATTTCCTATGCTGTCAGGTCAACCATATCATCATGCTCTGAACAAAGGAAGTTTGAGTCCACCTACTCTATGACCCCTGTTATTTCCCATCCCCACAGTATGTCAGTCCTACCATCAGTACTATCACACTTCAGTTCTACACCTCGCACTCCTACCAAGGAAACATCATTTCCTTGGTAGTTGTTGGTCTCCCTCTGTCGACGCCAACCAAATCTATTCCAGAGGATAGACCCAAAGGTCCCTGTGCCTTGGACTCATCACCATTAGCGATGAGTGCCTACAGATCATTTTGAAAGGAGTCCCCAGTGCCTCTCGAAATGATTGTTTCTCACATGCTCGACTTCAACACCTTGATCGCATCGTTTAGACTCATACAGGGTATTGGTCCTTTCAGCCATTTGTTGAAGACCCCGGATATCATTCGATTCTACCATATATGAGAGTCTAATTATGGATAGAACTAGTTACATATTCTTATGAATATCCGGGTTGTGCATGGAAACAGTATTCAGATGTACCCTAGTTTTATACTCCCTCAAGTATACAGTTACATATACTCCTTAGAGTTGACTCACAGTTGTTGAGTCCCTACAGATGTTGGACACCTTCAGTTTCAGTAGTTCATCAACCCTTCTGAAACCTTATTCGGAATGCTTGTTGCATTTCCAGTGTATCAGTTATTGAGATCAGTCATGTTATGATCATGAGTACATCCCAGAATAGTGTCCCCTTTGGACCATTATGATGTACGGACATATTTATATGTATTTCTTCATGGCGCCCCTTCGTGGGCCTAATTGTTATTTATATGTCTTGATATGAGCATGGGTATGCCCGCCTTGTCCATAGTTAGAGATTATTCCTCATTCATTTTGAGGCCATGTAATATTTTTTGTTTTTGCAGCTTCCAAGGGGCCGTTGATCCAGTCTCCAACCGGTCTCTTCTCTACTCCAAACCCCAGGAAAAACACAAAAGAACTATGATGTCTATCGGCCATACAATGAACTCCCGCCCTCACACATTAGGGGGCAATCTGATAACACCCAAAAAGTGCTCACTAGCTCATTCCCTTATTCACATGACCCATTTGTCCACTTTTCCACCATTTGAGTCTCTAAAGCCATCAAAAGGTCACCAAAAAGACCATAATACACCCTTTTTTTCCCCTCAAAATATATATTTTCCCTCAAAAAACATAAAAAACCCTCAAAAAGGGTCCAGAATTCCCAAAAATATTAAAAGGGAATAAAAATATTAAAAATATTCAAAAAAGGAAAAAAGAGGGAAAAATAGACCTAAACCATGTTGGTTAATACCATTGGTTTCCTTAAAACCACAATGGTATTCCCCATCACCAAAAACTATAAAAAGGTGATAGGGGCTCCTCACTTTCCATCCATCCATCATCCTATCCTCATGTTGTCAAAATATCTCTTGAGTTCTTTGACCATTGTAGCAATCTTGGAGAAGAGACCATTGGAGCCTGGAGCATCTCAACCTTGGAGATGCTCAACGCCAAAAATCCTTACCATTTGAGGTATTATAATACAAAAGTCATTTTTTATTTCGTTTTTTGTTCTTGTTCTTAAATCTTTTCAAGTTTATTGTTACATGCACATGTTAGATTCAGATTAATTTATAGTTGTATTTTCTTTTATTCGAAGACTGCTACTACAAGTTAGTAGGTGCATCCTTGCACATGCTTGGTTGAAAAACCAAGCAACAAATGCGCAGTATTCTAAGTTGGTGGAAGTATCGGTTTATTGAATAATCACAAGTGTATGTAAAATTCAAATTGCATAACCCTTCATCGCACAACACTAGGTGCGTGCAACAATGTATGTTTTGTCTACTTGCATTTGTTATAAGATTAATTAATCTAAGGTAGTAGATGAATGGATAAGTGTTAGAGTAAAACCTCCATAATGGTTAAGTTTGGAAGAGGAAGCATATAACTTTGTTGCGATGTCCTATTAATTGTATCCTGCTTGAACCGCACATCCCTTGGGTGTGCTAGTTGCGCAGTGGTTAGTTTGTAGAAGTGTGGATCGTAACGCAGCCTATCGTCGCACAGTCCTTAGCTCGAAGTGCAGGTCTGATAGTGCGCTGCGCAGGAGTCCTGTCCGGACAACTCATCACTTCACTATGGAAATATGATTCCGCAGTGCCCCCATAGCTACACCTCGGGTGATACCACTGATGGGTCCACTTTTCAGGTATTTTGATAACCTTTTTCCACATTCCAGCTCAAGCAATGGCAAAGAAACACACTCAATTGTGGGAAAAGTGTTTTACTTTAATTATTTAATAAAATTGTCTTTATGATTATTCTTGTATGTTAGAATGCGTATCAAATAAACTGATTATATGGAAACCAAGTGTGATTGAGCAGGTTCAAGGTCATTAAAGGATGGATGTGTAGAAGACTAAAGGATCACCAAGCTCAGTGCCCTGTTTCCTGATTTATAGAGGACTCACTCCCACTTTCAAGAAGAATCGAAATTTTGACAATCAATTAGGATCAACATTAAATCGTATAAATATGGACCTCTTGGGTAGCGAGAGGCCCCTGCTATTATTTTTGGGAAAGACATTATTTTTAACGTTTTCTGCACTATTGAGATACTGAGAAGTACAGACTTCTATTTTGACATGGATTTTATATCTTAATGAAAGATTGATGATTAATTCCAGCCAACGTTTCTAAGTTTTTATTCTCTCCTGAGTACGGGTTGGGGAGGGCCCCTCTAACACGTAGGTCAGGAGATTCCTATTTGTGGGTATTTTTCCAAGTATGCGTCTTACATTGATGAACAATTCTATGACACATGGGAGTGTTTGAATGATTCATTATTTCTGTAGTAGTTTATAATACATTCTGTAGTACAACAGAACAGTTTCAGTAGTCCTGTAGGTTCTTTCTTTCAATGCATATTTTTATCAACGATTACATGTGTAATATCTTTGCTTTCAATATCATGGTTTAGATCTGGATTTCACTGCAGTTTCTCATCGTGATTAGTTTCTTTTGACTTCTTAGTAATAGATGGGTAAGCATAGAATGATCGTACTTCAATTCTAGATTGGTAAAACAAGTTAGATCAAGACTCCAATTTTGTGTGCAGATAGTAGTTACAGACTTTGTTTCCCCAATAGTAGAATAGCTTTGTTATGATATTTTCATTCTCAACATTTAATTATTTCAGCATCTTAATTATTTCAAATAGATTCACTGTTTTATTTCTTAGAACATATTTACTGCTTTTGGTACCTTTATTTCTTAGAACAAATTTACTTCTTTCAGCACTTTAATTCTTTTAATTATATTTATTGCTTTCCAGTATTTAATTTCATAGCATAATCAATTTTCATATTTAGTAGACAATTTTTAGAACATCGATACCGACATCCAACTATGACAAGAGATTATCCTATAAGAGCACAGATAGTGCATGCATCTCTAAAGTTTGTACGTTGCCCGGGTTGACATTTAAAGTAGGCTCTTGGTATAGCTACCCTCATTAGGCATCCACATTAGGAGCTCACCACTTTTTGGTGCCGCTGCCGGGGAGGTGCTAAATCTTTTAGTAGACATCACCTAAAAACCACAAAAAGAAATTTTTTTTTACATAAAACAGAAACATAAATATCTTCTACCAATGAATGCCTCGTCGAAAAAGGGATAGGTTTGGTCGCTTTCTGCCCAAGCATTCCATGAGCAACAACGGTAATAACAGTTCTAACCATTCTCAATTTGAATTTCTACACTCTGAAAACGAAACTGACTTCACATACGATCCAAACAGAAGCAATTTCACTACCAGTTCCAGCTCAAACACCTCAATGGAAAATGAAGAGGAAGAACCTAGGGAGCTTTTCACTTTTCCCATTAGCGTACCTCTCGGAGATGCCAGAATGAAGAACATCAATCCTAATAATCTGCCAAACTTTCATGGGTTGACTTTAGAAGATCCTGACACATTCCTGTTTGAATTTGAGGTAGTTTGCAGATCATTTGATTACACTACTAATGCACTAAAGCTTAGGCTTTTTCCTTCCACACTGAAAGACCTATCACTTCGGTGGTTCATGAGCCTTGAAGGAAATAGTATCTTTAGCTGGGATCAAATGAAACAATCATTATTAGAGAAATATAGGGACTACTGCAAGGCCAAATATACTAGGGATGAAATATTTAGGGATGAAATATTTAGGATGCAACAAGGAGATAGAGAGTCATTAGAAGATTATGCCCAAAGATTTCAACTCAGCTACAAACGAGCCATCCATTGCACATTGGATCTTAAATCACTAAAACTTGTCCTTCTTAGAGGTGTAAAAGAGGAGAATTTTGAAGTCTTAAATCTCCTTGGAGATGGAGACATATTCCAAAAATATTATGACAAGATCCTGCAAATCTTCAAAAACTACTCAAGATCTAGGAAAACTAAGAATGGGACGAGGGATACACATACAACCACCAATGGATCATCATCCTCAAAACCAACACTTACAAAATCTGATTTAGGAAACCTACTGGATGACATGAAAACTGACATATTGCAATCCCTAGCCATGTAACTTGATGCTCTTCAAATAAAAAAGAAACAGGATGAAATTAACCAAGCCTTGTCAGTATTTTGTGCTTGTTGTAGGAAGAAGCATGAGAAGGGGAAGTGCACCTTGAACACAATAGAAGTATGTGGTCTCTGCACCGATGACCATTCCACTGATAAATGTCCCCTCTTACCCTCATGTAAGGAAGCTATTCAAGACCCAGTAGCTGAAGGAACTGTAGAACAGCTCTGTTTTATAAATTAGAGGAGGAATAATTTTGTTAGGCCATATCAAACAGAGCAATCAAACTTACTATAATCAAGGACAACCAAATTGGAACTCTGCACCGACTCCATGGCAAGCACAGCCAAATCAAAACCAATGGCAACAAAAATAGAAAGCATATCAACCATCCTATCAACAGCCATATTATCCACCGTCTTATCCTCAATACCCCCCACCGTTTCCATCCACCACAAATTATGCAAAACAATACCCCCATCCATCAAATTGGAGGGTTCCATTACAATAGCCACTCATTATGCCACCCCCACAACCTCAACCACCCCCCAGACCTCCACCTATTCCATCCCAACCAATTCCAAATCCTAATAATAACAGACCCTTACAACAGCAACAGGTTTATAACACTGATATCAGAAAATTCCCAACTTATGTTGTAGACACCATAGAAATAAATAAAGTAAACCTATGATCTGGAAAACGTTGCAGAATACATCCCCATACAACATCCAACAACTTGTACCTAAAGCTCGAGACCAAACATTAGAACCCTATGTTCAACATCCCGATGAACTAGAACCTCCTGAGGAAGAAATTATACTACTCACACGAACTAGAAGCCCTCCATTTCCAGAAAAACTTGTCCGGAATACAAAAGAAGAGGAAGAGAATATAATCTTAAACGAATTCAAACACTTAAACATCCAAATCCCAATCTCACAAGCCATAAGGGATGTTCCCATCTACAACGAATTCATTAGATAAAATTGCCTAAAGAAGCCAGGAAGGAGGAAGCGTGACCCAGCAACTATTAATGTAGTGGAACAATTGGCCGATTTGATGCTAGGTGTCATAATAAATCCTAAATATCTTGATCCTAGTAGTCCTGTAGTAAGCGTCACCATAAATAACAAGCAAATAAATAAAATCTTAATCGATCTAGGAGCTACGATCAATGTCATGACTAAAGAAACCATGTTATACCTAGGACTCCAATCAATGGTACGACCAACCACAACAGTAATCCAACTAGCAGACACGTCCACTGTGAAGCTTGAAGGAATGCTAGAAGACATTATGATCAATATCGAGTCCTGGGAATACCCAGCTTATTTTATAATAATCGAAATCAAAAGCAAACTTAGTTGCTATCCAATTATCCTAGGTAGACCTTGGTTAGCAACTGCGGACTCTTACATAGGTTTTTGATCAGGAAAAATGACAATCACCAGTGGACATGCCAGGAAGAAAATAACAATCTACCCACCAGCAATGAAATCCTTAGAGTTAGAATATCAAAATTGGACTGATGATTACCAGAACACACCAAATCACAACCTCCTACCTATCCTAACAATTGATGCTGCAATATCTTTAAAGGCGGTAGATGAAGATGGCCATATAGATAGATTTATGCAAAATATATCTCCTAACAATCATGTTAATCAAGAATTTTTTTCTACAGAAACAAGTGAAAGTTCAAAACAGAACATGGATGACTTATGGATAGAAGTGCTGCTAGAACAGATTGAGAAGATAAAAGTTGTGGAAATTAACCCTGGAAAAACAGTCAACATAAATTCCAATTTAGAACCGGAGCAAGAAGAGAAATTGATGAAGATACTAACACAACAAAGTAAAGCATTTGCATGGACATATACATATACGAAAGGAATACATCTTGATATCTGCAAACACTACATTTACATCAAAGAAGGTTCTACTCCCATCAGGCAACCATAAAGAAGGCTGAACCCTGCACTAAAAGACATAGTCAAAGTGGAATTACAAAAGTTATTAGACGCAGGGTTCATCTATCCAATATCTGATACTGAGTGGGTCTCACCACTAGTCATAGTGCCCAAAAAATGAGGCAAATGGAGAATTTGTGTGGACTACAGGGAGCTGAATAAAGCAACAAAGAAACATCATTTTCCACTTCCATTTATAGACCAGGTGCTGGATACATTATCTAGAAACAAGTACTTTTCATTCCTAGACAGTTTCAGTGGTTACAACCAAATTTTAATACACCCAGCTGATCAAGATAAGACAACCTTCACATGCCCATGGGGAACTTATGCCTATAGGGTCCTACCCTTTGGTCTATGTAACGCCCCAACAACATTTCAAAGAGCCATACTGAGTATTTTCTCTGATTTTCTGAATAGCAAAATGGAAGTATTCATGGATGATTTCACACTTTATGGGCAGAGCTTTGAGTAGGCATTGAAAAATCTTGAATTCATATTAAAAAAATGTATTGAGATGAGCTTGTGCCTAAGCAATGAAAAATGCAGGATGTTAATGGAATAAGGAATTGTTCTAGGACATCATATATCACAGAGAGGTATAGAGGTGGATCAAGCCAAAGTATTAGTAATCAAGGCACTGCCCCCACCTGTCAAACAAAGAGATGTGAGAAGCTTCCTTGGATAGACAGGGTACTACAGAAGGTTTATTGAGAATTATAGCAGAATTGCTGCCCCCATGTTTGCACTTCTCACAAAAGACAATGAGTTCATATGGACAAGCAACTGCATGTTAGCCTTTGAAAGTCTTAAACAGAAAACCATCACATCACCAATACTTCAAGGACCAAACTGGGAAATTCCATTTCACATTCACACCGATGCATCAGACAAAGCAATCGGATCTATGCTTGGGTAAGAACAAGACAAGAAACCCTATGCCATATACTATATAAGCAAAAATTTGGCTGGGGCAGAACTCAACTACACAGTCACAGAGAAGGAATTTATGGCAGTCATACATGCAATCAACAAATTTAGGCATTACATTACAGGATACCAAAGTTTTATCCATACTGACCACTCAGCGATTAGATATCTTATGAGCAAGCCTAATACCAGTGCAAGAATTATTTGATGGATGCTACTTCTACAAGAATTTGACATCACTATAATAGATAAACCAGGAAAGCATAATGTTGTGGCAGACTTTTTGTCAAGAGTAACACATGGGAAAGATAATGAATTGGTCCAAGACAACTTCCCTGATGAGCACCTTTTTGCCATATCAATAAAAATCCCATGGTTTGCTGACATAGCAAACTATTTGGTATCCGAGAAGTTTCCAGAACATTACAGTTATAAAGAAAGGACAAAAGTAATAAGACAAAGTGCCACATATACATGGATAGAGGGCATGCTTTTTAAACAGGGACCAGATCAAGTACTTAGAAGGTGCATTAGGGAAGATGAGGTACATGACATAATGCATGCCACCCACAATGAACCCTGTGGAGGACACTACGCTACAAAAAGGATAGCCTACAAGATCTTGCAAACAGGGTATTATTGTCCAACACTCCACAGAGATGCTTATGAGTATGTGTCCCATTGTGACGATTGCCAGAGAATGTGAAAGCCAACACAAAAGCAAGAAATTCCACTACATCCACAAATCTCTTTAGAGGCATTCGATAAGTGGGGATTCAATTTTGTTGTACCATTCAACCCACTGTCCAATCAGAAGAGATACATCCTTGTATGCACTGATTACCTTACAAAATGGACAGAGGTAGCAGCACTGGCTGCTGCAAATGAAACCAGTGTGGCCAAATTCTTTACTAAGAAGATATTTCACAGATTTGGGGTGCCAAGAGAAGTAGTTTCTGATCAAGGACCACAATTCACATCAAATTTAATTGAAGACTTGATGAAAATAAACAATGTAAAACACAGACAGTCATCCTCCTACCACCCTCAAGGAAATGGTCAAGCTGAGGTAACCAACAGGAAATTAGAGAGAATCTTGACAAAAACTGTCCAACTTCACAAAAGGGATTCGGCTGATAGACTTAGTGAAGTAGTCTGGGCTTACAATACTACATGGGAAACAACAACACTATTCACACCTTATGAACTGGTCTATGGGAAAAAGGTCATGCTACCAATCGAATTTGAAGTAAAAACATTAAGAATTGTAGCAGATCTAAATATGAACCTATCAGACATTAAAAAAGAATGCATACTACAGCTAAATCAATTGGATGAACACTGCCAACAAGCACTTACATATACTGAAATCATCCAACAACAAAGGAAGAAATGGCATGACCAACATTTGAAGGATAAGAAATTCAATGAAGGTGATTGGGCACTACTCTACTACTCCAGATTTCACACATTCAAAGGAAAGCTAACCACTAGATGGCTTGGACCTTACAGTATACAAAATTTTTATGACAATGGGGTTGTGAGAATTATTACAATTGATGATGATGAGTTCCCCATGATAGTGAATGGGCATCACCTAAAACTCTACAAAAAACCAAAGTCCAAAGAAGAATTTACACAAGTACTCTACCAGCAACAATTGATGCTGATAGAGCATGCTACAAATCAGTAAACTTAAACACATATCATGAAAAAAAAGAAACAACAAAAAAAAAGAGAAAAAAAATATATATATAAAAAAAGAAGAAGAAAAAAAACCAAAACAAAAAAGGGGTAATCGGAAGTTTACAGGGCATCAACCTATTCAAGA
This sequence comes from Larix kaempferi, assembly GCA_027924585.1. NCBI lineage: Eukaryota > Viridiplantae > Streptophyta > Pinopsida > Pinales > Pinaceae > Larix > Larix kaempferi. The sequence continues at coordinate 17,377,331 of BSBM01000012.1, forward strand.
GAGCCTGCACAATGATTCAAGTGAGGTTGCCATCAATTCAAGCAAGCCTACAAAATGTATCAGGCCAGGCTTCCATTTATTCAAGTGAGCCTGAAATCAATTCAAGCGAGCCAGCCACATCTACATGCATAAATCAATCTTCATCTACTACGGATTTATTCAAGAAACACCATGCCAACCTTTTTCAAACATATTCAAGTGAGCCTGCAAGTTATTCAAGGGAGCCAATCACATCCAACCATGCAAACATCCAAATATAAAGCACGATCGCCTGAGTTGTATCAACAATTGGCACAATTTTCAAAAGCACATATTCAGCAAATACAAAACGCACAAAACGGGAAAGGCATCCTATGCACGTAACTACTGACATGCATAAATCAACTACAGACACCACCAAAATATACTACAGAATCCACCATGCGTGAAAAACGCACCAGATCATCAATGCAGGTATGCATACATACCAAGGTAATCACTAAAACGATTTTATTTGATTTTTAAGGTAAAGCATTTTCCCACAATACATTCATTTCTAGTCAGCTGAGGATAGCTTCCATTTCAAATCGGCGGCATGGTGGAATGACCTTCATAACTCATGATTGCTAACAAAGCCCCATCACCCTAAGCAAATCATGATCGCAACCTTCACCACATGAAGTACAGAGGTCGATCATGAGAAGGCAGAGATCGATCATGAAAAATAGGGGATTAAAAGTGGCAAGTACAGGTATGATGGAAAGAATAGGTGCAGAAAGACAGTGAATTAGGGTGCAAAATATTCCACGATTTTGCATATAAGTAACCACCTGGAATTCCCGAGAAGCATCCACCATTGTATTCCTTGAGCCTGTAGGCAGATCCCGACCAAGTTAAAAGTATAAAACTGCATTCCAAAAGCCCTGGTTTGTTTGGTTATAAAGAAGATTCGAAAAATGACAAAGGGTTTTAAAAAGAGTCAACCGGAAGATCACAGTGCCATTTATCAAATCCTGAGAGTCCTGTAGATCATTCGCAACTAAGGCTGGATGCCATTTATCCTTGGAATGAGAGGATACCATACAGGGGTAGCCCGGGAGTTTGCAAGAAACTTCAAGCATATTAAGGATGAACAGTACGTCACTCGGGTGAAGGGGTTACGCATAAAAGTGGATAAGGACATGATAGCCAAACACACTAGTCTTCCAATGGGCCTGCATTGGAGCAGCAATGACCGAGAGGCAAACCACATAGAAAAAGCATCATTCTTTGACTGTGGAGAAGTTTATGATGAAGACAAAAATGGAGTCAAAAGACCCTCCATGCCAGCACCATGGGATGAAATGGATGCAATTGTCCTGAGGTATATTACAAGCACTGGAAGATTAAGCTATGTTCCCATTTTCCATTTTCATATTTTAGAGCTTCTCAGGCACAAAAGTCACATTTCATCAAACAACAATATTAGCATTCCATTTTACCTGCTCCAATCCGTAGCAGAGATGAGCAGGAAGGTGGCTAAGGGAAAAGAGGATGCTTTGGCCCATCATGGGTTGATCAAACTAATAGTTGGTGAGGAGCTAAAAGCTCAGATTCCAGAGCTCTCCTACGAGGAGTTCATCGTGGTGTCTGCTGAGGACGTTCAAAGAATGAGGACTACGCCCTTGCCACTCGAATCGAAAAGTAATACCACCTCTATATCCGGGGAAAAAAGAAAAATTGACTTGGACAGTGTGGCCGACACCTTGGTCAAAATAAAACACTCCAAAGAGGACTCCCCCAAATCAGACCCAGATATTCCTACCAGTAGTCAGGGGTCGAAGAGGTGCAGCAAGAGATTCACACAGGTATCTAAAATCCGAGTCTCCAAGGAGAAAGGAAGGGAACCCAGCCCCCTGATTACCAATGTGTCTGATGATGACATTGATCCTTTTATAGATCAAAAGGATCCCACTATAGATGAAGAAGAGGACGAAGAAGAAAAAGAAGAAGAGGATGAAGAAGAGGAAAGGAATGAAGAGGAAAAACAGGATAGAGAAGAATAAATGGATAATATTACTACCAGTAGTCAGGGGTCAAAGAGGTGCAGCAAGAGATTCACACAGGTATCTAAAATCCGAGTCTCCAAGGAGAAAGAAATGGAACCCAGCCCCCTGATTACCAATGTGTCTGATGATGAAATTGATCCTTTTATAGATCAAAAGGATCCCACTACAGATGAAGAAGAGGACGAAGAAGAAAAAGAAGAAGAGGATGAAGAAGAGGAAAGGAATGAAGAGGAAAAATAGGATAGAGAAGAAGAAATGGATAAAGAAGAAGAGTAGAGCTTATAGGAGCAACAACTTTCAGGAAAACCCTCCAGAACGTAATGAAGACCTCGAGGTCGTTTCCCAGCTCGCTGAAGCATGAGCATAATTGGAAAGGCTTAGAAATGAGTTGGCAACATTAAGAATTCGGCCAGGAAGCCAGGACACACCTCCCCCATTCTCAGCCGAGAAGACACAAATCCTAAAGATGCATCATGTAGAAGAGCTCCAGTTGGCCGGGCAAAAGAATTTAGCGCTGCAAGAAAAGTTGGCCGAAGCACAGAGTGAATTAGCAAGGAAGGACCAGGAGATTATCCAAATTAAGGATGTTTTTCCACTACTATCGGCATATATGAGAGACTGCGTGACCTCAGGCCACCGTCGGCGGTATATGCAGTTTATTTACAAGAGAAATGGGGTGAATTCCAGTTCCAGAGGTTGAATAAAGGTCCTCACTATAGATGTAAGCACTCCCAAAGAATTTATTGATGCATCTTTGAACTCCGTAGAGCTGGAGAAAGACCAATTGAGTGAGTTCTTCTTGCACAATTTCATAGTTTCTGGCTTGCCCAACTGGTCTCCAAACCCATATGTGGGTGATTTCTAGTTAAGGGCATTGTGTTCATGGATGAACCACGAAATTGAGCGAGCCCAGGATTATCATCTCTATGTTGCATCCAAATGGAAAACCCCATTAATGATCAGACCAGAGCCAACTCACCCTGAGGGAATAATCTATAACCACAGGATCCTCACTCAGGACGAGGAACTGATACCCATTCTCCTCGCAAAACAACAGGAAGCGGTGATTCATTTTTACATTACACTCCAGAGCACACAAAAGGAAGTTAATGAGTCCATCAGGGAAAGGTGGAGCAGCGTGGAAAACGATCTAAAACGAACAGAACTCCACTATCCCCTCAGGATTAAGGATTCTCTCTTCAAAACCACACTCTACAAAGAATCCTTGGAAAGAAACCAACTCAGGTGGATTGGCATGAGACTAAATCCCCCATTCTTTCTTTCCCCAGTTCTCAAAGAACAGATTAATGAAGAGGAGAGGAAGGCATGGGCCAGAGAGGATCAGAATTTTGGATATCTCAGGCAGGAAGGGACACCTAAGGTGGTAGCATGGGATATTAGGGAGGTCATCGATGAATTGAATAAGTCACTCAAGGATGGGTGAATCCTTCAAGTAGGGGAGAGAATGATGGGTCCAATTTTTAGGTATTTTGATAACCTTTTTTCCACAGTCCAGCTCAAGCAATGGCAAAGAAACACACTCAATTGTGGGAAAAGTGTTTTACTTTAATTATTTAATAAAATTGTTTTTATGATTATTCTTGTATGTTAGAATGCGTATCAAATAAACTGATTATATGGAAACCAAACGTGATTGAGCAGGTTCAGGGTCATTAAAGGATGGACGTGTAGAAGACTAAAGGATCACTAAGCTCGACGCTCTGTTTCCTGATTTATAGAGGACGCACTCCCACTTTCAAGAAGAATCGACATTTTGACAATCAGTTAGGATCAGCATTAAATCATATAAATATGGACCTCTCGGGTAGCGAGAGGCCCCTGCTGTTATTTTTGGGAAAGACATTATTTTGAACGTTTTCTGCACTATTGAGATACTGAGAAGTACAGACTTCTATTTTGACATGGATTTTATATCTTCATGAAATATTGATGATTAATTCCAGCCAACGTTTCTAAGTTTTATTCTCTCCCGAGTACGGGTTGGGGAGGGCCCCTCCAACACATAGGTCAGAAGATTCCTATTTGCAGGTATTTTTCCAAGTATGCGTTTTACATTGATGAATAGTTCTATGACATATGGGAGCGTTTGAATGATTCATTATTTCTGTAGTAGTTTATAATACATTATGTAGTACAGCAGAACAATTTCAGTAGTCCTGTAGGTTCTTTCTTTCAATGCATATTTTTATCAACGATTACATGTGTAATAGCTTTGCTTTCAATATCATGGTTTAGATCTGGAGATCACTGCAGTTTCTCATCGTGACTAGTTTCTTTTGACTTCTTAGTAATAGATGGGTAAGCATAGAATGATTGTACTTCAATTCTAGATTGGTAAAACAAGTTAGATCAAGACTCCAATTTTGTGCACAGATAGTAGTTACAGACTTTGTTTCCCCAATAGTAGAATAGCTCAGTTATGATATTTTCATTCTCAGCATTTAATTATTTCAAATAGATTCACTGTTTTATTTCTTAGAACATATTTATTTCTTTTGGTACCTTTATTTCTTAGAACAGATTTACTGCTTTTAGCACTTTAATTCTTTTAATTAGATTTATTGCTTTCCAGTATTTAATTCCATAGCATAATCAATTTTCATATTTAGTAGACAATTTTTAGAACATCAATACCAACATCCAACTGTGACAAGAGATTATCCTATAAGAGCACAAATAGTGCATGCATCTCTAAATTTTGTACATTCCCTGGGTTGAAATTTAAAGTAGGCTCTTGGTATAGCTGCCCTCATTAGGCATCCACATTAGGAGCTCACCAACCACAGCCTATTCGTAGGCTGTTGCCGAAAGGGCTTTTGAGAAGGGATTTTGTTGGTTCATTGAAACTGCGAAGAACCTGGCTCTACATTGGAAACCTCTAGATCAATACTTAAGCCAACACTTACTGCTCAGTCCAATGATCCTGTAAGACAACAAATCGAGTGGGAGCAAGAAGAAAGCACCTCATCAGGTTCTGTCAACGTTATCACTACTCAGGCGTCTGACTAGTATGATGACATTAAATTTTTGTTAATTCATGGGTATGCTACTGAAACCCTTGAATTTAGAAAATGTAGAGCCTTAAGATTAAAAGCTGCACCATATCAACTCATAGATGGTGTTTTATTTAGAGAAAATTATGATGGTGTTTTCCTTCGATGTCTAGAGAAAGCTCAAACTGAGAATATTCTTTTGGAATTTCATGCAGGGCTTGCAGGAGGACATTTCTCAGGAGAAAGCACTGCCCACAATATTCTAAGAGTCGGTTACTACTAGCCTACTTTGTTCAAAGACGCCTATGCTTATGCCAGAAGATGTGAACCGTGTTAGAAGTGTACTAGAAAAATGAAGAGACCTGCATTTCCTTGGCATCCAGTCACAGTTCAATTCTCGTTCCAGCAGTGGGGTCTAGATTTTGTTGGACCTATTAATCCTCCTTCTTCCCTGCTACACAAGTATATTTTGACAGCTATAGACCACTTTACCAGATGGGTAGAGGCAGTCCCTCTTAGAAAAGCGAACACAAGCCAAGTAATTTCATTTCGAGAAAGTCATATAGTCACAAGGTTTGATGCTCCAGAATTCCTAGTGTTTGACAATGATTCTTATTTCTCCCCTTTTGAATTAACTCAATATGCCCTTGAAAGAGGGATAAAATTAAAATTTTTTGTCAATTATTATCCACAGGGAAATGGATTAGCAGAGTCTTCTAATAAGAATTTAATTAACATCTTAAAGAAGACGGTGGCTATTCATCACAAGAATTGGCACATTTAGTTATACAATGCTCTTTGGGCAGACCATGTCACTCCTAAAGCGGCCATTGGAAACTCCCCTTACTACTTGGTTTATGGTAAGGAGGTTGTCTTACCAGCCAACCTCATGATCCCTTCCTTACATCTAGCACAGTCTTTGCAGGAAGGTGACTGTTCGGCACTCCAGCACATAATTGATACATTACTCAAACTAGAGGAGGACAGGGAAAAGTCTAAAAACAATTTGTATCAACATCAACAACTTGTGAAGAGGTGGTTCGATGAGAAGTCTTCATCTGTTAGGGATTTCTTTGTGGGGTAATTAGTTTTAAAGTGGGACAAGTGTTGGCGGGAAATACTACCCTATAGTGAGGAAATAGACACTATCAACTTAAGGGGGTGACAGGTAAACATACCGATTGCATTACAGAAGCGTTTACAAATGGAAATAGATTAGAGACCTTGAGGACATACCTTGTGAATGAAGTTTGATCCTAGATTTTGTCCAACCTTGTTCTTGATCCTCAACTCAATATCCCGTTTGATAAACCTGCAACACAAAGACCTTTCTCAACGTATCTTGGCCAATATAATAATGATGGAATTGACAAGTAATTAAAACATCAAACATTAACCACCATTGATCCAAACAAATACATAATCCAATAAGCACTTGATTTGGGATGAGAAAGATGCTTCAACCTTTTGTTGTCAAAAACATATGAATGATACAAAGTATACCTGACTTTGCAGCATGCTCATGTAGCCTGATCCTAGGCTCCTGCTCCTATCTGATTTCAAATTTCCTCCAGCATAACCTCCTTCAATACAAGATTCTCATATAGAAGAGTCTCTCTATGGCTCTCATGTCTCTATGTCCAATGTCTAACCCCTCTCTTCAATCCTCTTGTATTTATAGGACAAGGTAGGAAGTTCAGATCGAGAGGTAGTTGCAAGGGAAGTTGGGGAAGTTGGGAAACCAACTGCAACTAATCCCCATTCGTCAAATTAATATTTTTTTGATCATATTTTAATATGTGCTCGAATATTTCACAGTGGAGTAGCGCACAGTGCGTGACTACAGCATTAAATACTAGCGTTTTCCACTTTTTGAATGTTGTGCGCTAGTTTACTGAAGTGGAGTAGTGCCCAAGAGGAGGTGTGTGCTATTATTGTCTTGTGGAGTAGCGCATATGCGTTGGTTTCCTCAAATAGAGTAGCGCCCATGCCAAAATATGATTTTTTTTATGGATTTGTCAGCTTGCAGGAAGGTGAATCAAGTAAAAGTCTCATCTAAGGTCATCATGCTCTTCAATCCAATTTGTCCTTTTGTGTGATCGACAACTTAAGGTGATCATGGATGGAAAAGTGCAGATTTGACCTATAACAGATGCCCCCTAATGTGTGAGGTCATAGGGAAACGATGGCCAAAATACATTATAATCCAAAGCCAGAGGAGGAGCAAGAAACCGCAGAACCAAGTCACAAGAACACCTGAAACAAAGATCAAGGTCAGCGAGCAATTACAATCTTGACATCATATAGATGTGTAGTGTGATACAATCATGATCTCTGATACATAATGAGGAGATGTATATATAGCATGGCCACTTGAAATACAAGCGTGGACCCATGTCAAATTGAGAGATCATAGCCATAACAACAAACTGAATCTATGTCTCATGGAGAGCCGAATATAAGTGAGGCTCAGTCGTGCGCAACTTGGGTGATAACATAATGAGGTAATGCCATTAACATCCCAAGGTCTTCATCCAAAACAACCCAAGGTACAAACCCTAACCATGTGAATAGATAAGCTGACAGTCGAACATGGGGAGTATCGTTTGATTACCGGTCCTTGATGTATACCGTTAACAAACGCGAGGACTTCCACCGATAATGATGATGGGGCCCAAGGTACCTAGTACGATCCAACAAGTGTGAATAAGTGGACTGAAGTCGAACAATTGAGGATCCTGTCGAATAAGAGACATTGATGTATTCTCATAATTTAAACAACGAGGAAGATTGCCACTGGTGACTGCAATTTCCAAGGTACTAACCAAAACTCTGAACTTCATTCCCATAGCAAAATGATTTGATGTCGATGGAAAGAAGTCCGTTGGAAGGGAGGCCTTAAGGCATCCTCCATCATCCAACACGAGGGACACTCAACTGGTATGAGCTGATATGGAGTAATATATGTAACAAGACTGACACTAGGATGGCCGACACATGAGGTCAAGGTAAACTGCAGAATGGCCGACATAGGGTATATCCTTGAATAGTGAGCATGACACAAAGTGACTTAGGTAGTTTTCAACACAATGGGGAAAATGATATAAGCCTGTAATGTAGGAAACATTAGCAGACGCTCCATATGATTGGAAGAATAACCAACCAGGGGAGTAAACAACTCAGAGATCAGGTTCACCCTAAGGTAAAAAACTAAACCCAACCGACATGATAGACTCAAGTAGGTGCTTGTTATAGCTTAAAATGACACCTCTCCGTCCATGACAACACTTGCATTCCTTGGTCACATGACGACACTTCTTGAGATCAAGTTCAGTCACACAACATGACACTTGTGGATTGAGGGGTCATTTGGGACACTAAAAATGGTTGACATTACCTCACTCTTGTCCCATTTGATGTTTATGACCCTTAGGAACATTTTTCCAGACGAAACCATCTCCTGAAAATGAGCAAAAAAGCCTATTTTTGGCCATTTTTTTACATGTGCGCTGGTACACAGGCATGATAGTAGGGCATATGCGCTTCCCTGATTCATTAAAGTAGCGCCCACCTCCACATGTGCGCTACCTTTTTGACTGTAGAGCATAGCATACTCCTGTACAAGTCCAAATCTCGAAATTTGGGTAAGCTAAGTTGGTTGGGGAACCTCCTACTCGGTTATAACTTCCTTTCCTATCCTTCACTGACTATTTAAGGAGGGTAGAAGGACCATGTGAGGGGACCAATCCTATAACATTGTTATGCTGGAGGAATGGAGACCCTCATCCCCCTCTCTTGTGCCTCAGTTTCTCATAAAACCTAGCACAACTGATTAGAGGTTGGGATCCTTGGAGAACAGAAGAAGGAGACCTTGAATCTAGGTTTCGTGAAGTGCCAAACTTGAAAGAAGGTATAACTTTATGTACTTGCTTTCATTCATTAATAAAGATCAGACGTTCTTCTCTTACCAAATATGACCTATTAATGTGTCTCAGATTTGATTATTGTTTGATTATAGTCTGATGTATTTTTCTGTCATGAACATTAGTCTTATATAAGTAGTCAAATGTATTTGAGAAAGGTATCAAGTCATTTTGCAGGTCTGGGCATTGCGAGACTGGATAAGCATTGAAGAGCGAGGGAGGAAAAGCTAGGATCAACCTTCTGAATAAGGTGCATACATCTCTAAACCCTAATCTCTTCACTTATTTTTTGTACTTGTAGAATGCTTGTAAGTCTATCTTTATCACCGTAAGTTGGTAGTTTCTCCCCTGAACTATAGGTGCATTTTCCTCAACAGAATGGCGACTCCGCTGGGGAAAGGCTATCTACTTAGCGGCATCCAAGGTCATTTATTCAGTCTTGTTTGATGGTATTTGTTAATTTTATTGATTAGAATCATTTATTAGGCTTTGTTTGACCCTCCTTGGCTCTTACAGACCCTTCCTAGCCCTTTCAGACCTTGGTGGACCCAAGTTGGGGGGTTTTAACCCCATTTTTTCAACTTTTCCCAGCTGTACGCCACTGTTGTGAAGCACAATAGTGCCCATGCGCTAGTTTTCCTCTACATAGTAGTTCCCACACCTGATATGGGCTCTGGTATGCCTCATACATAGTAGGGCACACATTCTGGGTTTGAGTTTTTGGGTTGTGGACCCAAATTTGGGGGTTGTGGTTGCATTTTTGGGGTTTTTGATGACCTTAGGTCTGAGTTAAACCACTGTAAGTGGTCTCCTATCCTTGTACTGGTCCTATGTTCATGATTTGGACCTCTTTTGATCAATTTGGGCTTTTTTGGAAAGTTTTGGGGCTTGTTAACTCAAGTTGGGGGGTTGTGGACCAGTTTGGTGTTTTGTACCCTAATTTGAGTATGACTGAACTTGCTTGCTCTATTTACACTGGATTGAAACATATTGATTCTACTTCACCTTGTTTGTATCTATTTGAGTGAAATTTATCTTTAGATTGGTTTCTTATCCTCCCTTATGCTTTTAGTTTTCTTCTTGTAGTGAAAGATCAAGTGTCTTTGCTGTTGTTCAAGACCTTGTTTGCACTGTTTATGTGCATACTTGACTTTACAAAACCATACTTCTTTGTAGGTCATTTTCTTTGTTTAGGTCTAAAATTAGTTTTTGTCCGCTTTTCCCAATGGTTGGCATGCTTACATCAATAAGAATCTGAAAGTTGTATTGGTAGCTTTTACTGTTTCAATAAGGAAACTTGAAAGTTCTTTGATTTTGCTTTGATAGTAGGTTAGTTTCAGTTTTGTTTCTTACCATTGAAAAGCATAAAAAAAAAATGATTTATTTTCTAAGTAGCGTACCTTGCAAGTGGCTTAAAGGAATTAAGAGTGCTTTGCATTAAAAAAGAACAAGTTTTCTTTTGCATACCTATTTGTTTGTGTAGCTGCATTCTTAGATTTTGAGTTTAATTTTGTACATTTAGGCTTTATTTTTAGCTTTTTTTCATTCGAAAGATTAAAAATTGCATTTGCATATGCATTTTAGATTGTAATTTTAAGACTTGAATTGAAAAGAAAAGATTTGTTTAGTGGTAAGCATTTCATTTCAGTATTCTATTTCTGTTATAACCACTCTCACACACCCACTACCTTTTTGAGTAAGCAAGTAACCTTTAAAATGAACCATAATAAAATGTACCAGTAACATTTTCTTTTCTAGGTTACACTATACACCAACTAGTTTTGGTTAGGATCTTGGGTTTAAAACACCTTAAACCAACCAAGATCACACATTACGCAAAATTCGTAGTTCGACTATTGCAGGTAAACCCACTTCATTCAAAACTTGCCTGGGATCTATGCAGTAGGTCTTGTGAGATCAGATTGTTGGGAATACACCTCCTACTTTCTGTTTCAAGCATATATCAGGATTGGATCGCGTTTGGGGACACTTTTGAGTTTCGGGCTCAGTTACCCTTCCCACGCCTTCTGATTCGACCAGAGACTGTTCCCCCAGGAGTTTTCGGTGTGGTGGTATCCTTAGTATCTGACCATCAGTTCATACACAGGTGACGGTGGAGGGTTATATCTACTATACCTAGGACAGACATGGGAGGAAATCCCTTGCAGGTCTTTGGGAGGGCGGTTGGGTGATTCTGGCACTTGCACCCTTAGTCATTGTATTGTGGACCCCGGGTAACTGTTCTTCATCCTTTGTTGATTTGTTCTAGGCCCTCATCATCCTAGACTCTTCTTTGAAAAGCATCTGTTTTCCTGGTTTGATTTACCTAGGACCTTTTTTAGTGGTGTAGTCTTTGTGCTACTTGTCTTAGTTTGCCTTAGAGAACTTCTTGTTCATTTGAGCAGGAAACTATGTCTAGCGTTTCGGCAAGTGCCAATCAAGGTATCCCTGTTTCGGGGGATCCTTGTGTTGTTCCATTCATTGGAAACATTGGCACTCCCTTAATGGCTACTCTGAATCTTCCTGGATTCACCATAGGGCTTCCGGTTTGGTTGTTTTCCACTCCGAATGCCTTGCATGCTCCTGACACTTCTTTTGTAAGCACCTCAAATCAAGAGCATCAGAACCCTGAGCCTCCCTTTCCAGTAACATCTTCTCCTCCTCCTTCTACCTCATGTGGCGAAAGTAGCAATACTAGTAACCAGCAGTCTAAAAGGAATATATGGAGGAAGAATAGGAAAAAGATGCCAAAACAAGGGGGCAGCAACCTAGCCTCTATAAGCCATGGTTGGGGAAAGCACCCTGCCTCTGCATATCATGCAGGGGGCACTTACCCAGCCTCTGGAGGTCATGCTGGGAGAAAACTTTTAGTCATTGAAAATCACACTGAAAGTTTGTCTTCAACCACTGTCAGTCATGTTGAAGACACGTCATTGATCACTACTATTAATATTGATGACAAGTCACCAATTCCTGTGAGTCATACTGGAGACACCAGATCAACCATTGCAACTCATGTTGAGGGAGTTGACATTGTTGAAAAACCCAATAAACAGAAGTATAAGTTCCCTTGCAAGTTTTGTGAGGGAGACCATCTTACTTACTTGTGCCCTGTACTTCCAGAAGTGCAAAAAGTGTGGTCCTTAGTTCAACAGTCTTATGTTTTTGAGCAACCAGCCTCTGTAAGTCATGCTGGCGGCAAGCTGTAAGCCAATGCTAGTCATGCTGAGAGTACTGACGTTGTAAAGGAGTATCGAACTATAGGACGGAAACCAAAGTTCCCTTGTAAACTTTGTAAGGGAGATCACCTTACTCACCGATGCCCTGCCATTCCAGAGGCACGAAGAATGTGGTCCATGTCTGAAGGAATCTCTGCTCCTGAGTTTTCTATAGATTCCCTACAGTCAGATCAACCTTTGGTTGATAAAGTGGTTGAACCAATGTAATCTTTGGTCAACCCCACTCTTCCTTCGGAGAGTGAAGTGATCGAATCGATGCAATCTTCGATCGATCCCATCAGTTCTGCAAGTATTGATGCACCTATTGCGGAAGTCTTCTGCATTACCAGTTTGGATGTTCCTGAAAAAGGGGGTACTTCATCTGTGCCATGTGAACCCCTACCAATCCCTAGGATCGTTTCCTTTGATTGGAATAGTCTAGTCGAGCCTCGTCTTCCTTCTTCGACACCTTTCCAGATAAAGGTTGATATCGGGAACCATATGGTTGATCAATGCATTGTTGATGAAGGAGATTCTGTTAGTATCTTGTCTGCTTATGCTTGGAGAGATTTGGGTTTCCCTAATGTTATTCCAGCTATTAATTGGCTGTTGACCTTTGATAGAAGACCTAGTGAACCGATCGGATTCCTCTGTCAGGTACCTATTACCTTGGGTGGAAAAACAATCTTAGTTGATTTTATGGTTTTAAAGGACCATGTGGACTTTGATATGATCCTCGAGCATGATTACATTTATGCTATGCATGCTGTGGTGTCTACGCTCTTTCATGTGATGCATTTTCCTCATAACGAAAGCATCGTCACTATTGACCAGCTTAGATTCGTTGATCCTCCTTATTACCCAACTGTAGACCAGTCTGATCCTTCGTCATTAGGCACTACTATGTCACATGAGACTTATGTGGCATATTGTTCCATGAGTTCAACTACTACTGAGAAGAAGTCTTTGAGTTCATGCTTACCTTCTCGGGACTTAGTCCCAGCTTTTGACCAAGTGACACCTCCATCTGAATGTTTAGATATGTATTCTATCTGGGATGATATGCTTCCTTTCGATGAAGTTTTCCTAGAGTCTATAGTACAGTCTGCCATTTATTTGGATGTTGATCCAGTCGCAGTTATGTCCAGCCCCGGTTTGACCTTAAAGTCTGATCTTCCTACTGTTGAGTCTTTGGACTCTCCTATAGATCTACAAATCAGTGTTTCTGCTGAGTTTGATTATGCTTCTAGAATTTTCAACTCTAGTGATAATGAATTTTTTTTTGCAGATTCCATCATGTCCTTCAACTTTAATCTTCATCCTGAATTTGATCTTGTTGATTGTAAGTCCTCGGGCTTGGGTACCATAGAGTCTTCATTTGAAAACTCTGCCTTGTTTAGGCCTGCTGTTGATGATAGTGAAGTTGAAAGTATTTCTACCACAGTGACTTGTATCAGGTCTTTCTTTACATATGATCTTGGTACTAATGTTTCTTGGAGACAGGATTCTTAGCTGAATTTATACTTGCTTATTGGTCCTTTTCGACACCTTGTGCGACCATGTCAGGTATATTCGGAACCTTGCATATAGGTTTAGGCTTCCCCGTTGTTATGTTGCATTTGAACCTTTTGCCATCTGAATTCGCCATAGGGTCGAACCTGTTGGATATTGGTGTGTTAGCCATCCCTTTATGCATTGTGCACCAGTCCAACAGCAAAGCCTACCTAACATGGGTCACCCTAGTCAACACCCTTATATATTTATGGTGCCCATGTTGAGTTTTTCTCATAGGCTTGGGAGCCTTTTTAGATTTACCATGACTTTGAGAAGAAGCCTCATATCTTTCTTCCTCATATATTTCTGACCATCCCTGATAAGGCTCCCATCTTTGTGTTCAAGTTGTATATGCATCTGTTATGATCCCGCTTGCGCTAATGAGCTTGATTCCAGCTTCCATTCTTTTAGCTTGTTGTATAAGTCTCCATCTCTGATCTCATTTCCACTAAGCCTTGTATCATTTTGCCTTCGCAATTTGACACCTTTTACCTGGAGGAGACACACCCTGAGTGTCCTTATCTTGCTCATGTTCCTTGCATTAGGAATAGCTTTGTTCCATGTGCTTGGAGCTAGTTTTGCATGTCCCTGACACTCGTCTCCTCCCATTTCGAGCATTCTTCCACCTTTACTTCGAGCTTGTTAAAAACAGTAAGTAGGTTTCTAACATTCTTCCACCTTTACTTAGAGCTCGTTAAAAACAATAAGACGGTTTCGAGCATTCTTCTACCTTTACTTCGAGCTTGTTAAAAATAGTAAGTAGGTTACGAGCATTCTTCTACCTTTACTTCGAGCTCGTTAAAAGCAGTAAGTAGGTTACGAGCAGTCTTCCACCTTTACTTCGAGCTCGTTAAAAACAATAAGTAGGTTATGAGCATTCTTTCACCTTTACTTTGAGCTCGTTAAAAACAGTAAGGAGGCTATGAGCATTTCTTTCATATTCACTTCAAGTGTGATGCACCTGCAACAATTAATTAACAAGAATACATGAAATAGCAGAAATGACAGAACTCAGAATCACTTTTATATTGATCACAGGCCACTTCGAGGGGGCAACTTCTTTGAGAAAGCTCAATACAAATAACTTCACGGTGCCTTCATAGGTCTCAACACACACTTATATACAAATTCTAGGCGCCAATACTATGGGTCGAAACCATGGTCCATTACAAACTATGGATCAACAATACTACGGGCGACTTACAAAGCATATGCGCCAACAACAATAACACAAACTATTGATCAAAAATACTACGGGACGGCTTACAAAGCATATGTGTCCAACAACAACATACTAACAAAGTAAAGACATGGGTTCCTAACATCCTCTGGTTGCATGCCGTTCCACTGAATTAAGACCTTTGTGATAGAGCGAGAGCGAAGCTGACGCGTGTGCCGATTGAGGATGGCCTCTGGCTCCAAAAGGATGGATCCTTCATTAGCCAGTTCAGGTAAAATCGTTTGGCTGCTGATGTTGGTGCCAAGAACTTTCTTCAGACAAGAAACATGAAAAACTGGATGAATGCGGGAAGAAGGAGGAAGTTCCAATTTATAAGCAATGGACCCAATCTTCTGAAGAATCCGATATGGCCCATAGAACTTTGGAGCGAGCTTATGACGCCCTTTGAGTTTCAAGGAGGATTGTTTGTACGGCTGGAGACGAATAAAAACCATATCGCTGACTTGAAAAGTGTGCTCCGAACGATGCTGATCAGCTTGTTGCTTCATGCGATTTCTTGCCATGTGAAGATTGTCCTGCAAAATGCGAAGAATCTGATCGCGGTTGCAAAGGACCGTGTCAACTTCTTGAACTGATGAACTGGTGGGGGTGTATGGAAGAAGAGCTGGAGGTGCCTGACCATAGACTGCTTCATATGGGGTCATTTTAGAGGCAGTGTGGTAAGAGGTATTGTACCACCATTCAGCGAGAGGGAGCCACTTTTCCCATTGATGTTGTTGTTCCGAGGTGAAGCAACGAAGATAAGTTTCCAAGTATTTATTGACAATTTCAGTCTGACCATCTGTTTGTGGGTGATACCCTGAACTCATCTTCAGTTTGGTGCCAGTGTGGTGAAATAGTTCTGTCCAAAAATGACTGGTGAAAGTCGCATCACGATCCGAGACAAGGGAAGAAGGGATGCCATGAAGACGAAAGATCTGGTCCACAAAAATTTAAGCGACAGAGGAGGCTGTATAGGGATCGATGAGAGCACAAAAATGACTATATTTGGAGAGGCGATCAACCACAACGAGAATCACTATCTTCCCGCCAGATTTAGGGAGCCCTTTAATGAAATCCATAGAAATATCTGTCCAAATCCGTGTAGGTATGGGAAAGGGTTCAAGCAATCCTGGGAGGAGTGTTGTTTCACCCTTATTGCGCTGGCAGGTATCACATTCGGCCACCATCTGTTGAATTGTCCTTTTCATGCCCTGCCAAAAGAAGTTACGCCATGCTCTTTCATATGTTTTGAGGAACCCAGAGTGCCTGGACGATGGAGAAGCATGGAGTTCATAGAAGACAGCCTGTTGAATATCTGTGCTCCGGGGAAGCACCAGACGACCCTTGTATCGCAGAGAAGCACCATCCCAAGAGTAATGTGGTACATAAGAAGGGTTGTTGTTCAAGCGTTGGATGATCTGAGATAAGGAAGAGTCATTGACATAACCCTGTTGAATAGATTGCAACCAATTTGGAACATGCATAGAAATAGCTGAAAGAGAACCTTGGGCATCAAATGTGCGAGAAAGAGCATCTACCACAATATTGTCTTTACCCTTCTTGTAAGTGATCTCATAGTCATAACCCATGAGTTTTCTAACCCATTTCTGTTGTGCCGGGGAGGAGACACGCTGGTCCAAGAAATATTTCAGACTCTGGTGATCAGTCTTGATGCAGAAATGATTCCCTAATAGGTATGGACGCCACTTCTGTACTGCATGCAAAATATCCATCATTTCCTTCTCATAGGTAGAGGCAGCGAAATTCTTACCTGAAAGGGCTTTGCTGGTGAACGCAATGGGGTGTTCATCTTGAAGGAGAACAACACCAAGTCCATTTCCGCAAGCATCACTCTCAATAGTGAAGGGCTTGGGAAAATCAGGCATAGCTAGCACAGGTGTAGTACACATAGCTTGTTTTAGTTTGTCAAATGCACACTGAGCAGCAGGTGTCCATGTAAAAGCATCATTTTTCAATAGAGCAGTTAATGGAGCTGCAATCTTCCCATAATCCTTGACAAACTTGCGGTAGTAGCTAGTCAACCCCAAAAAACCACGAAGGCTCTTGAGTGTCTGAGGATGTGGCCAATTGTTCATGGCATCGATTTTGGCAGGATCCACGCGAACCCCTTTGTGCTGAGATAATGTGCCCGAGATACTCAACTTCCTTTTGTCCAAAAACACATTTAGACTACTTGGAATGGAGATGATGGTCAGAGAAAAGTTTCATGACAAGATCCAGATGCTGGAGATGTTCATCCCATGTTTTACTATAGATGAGGATATCATCAAAGAATACCAGAATGAATTTCTGCAAGTAGGGTCGAAATATTTTATTCATTAAGGCCTGGAATGTGGAAGGAGCATTAGTGAGGCCAAAGGGCATGACCAAAAACTCATAATGGCCATCATGTGTGCGGAAAGCGGTTTTAGGAATATCATCCTTATGAACCCGAATTTGATGATACCCAGAATGAAGATCCAAATTGGAGAAAAAGTGAGCCCCATGAAGCTCATCAACAACAGGAATTGGAAACTTATCATTGATGGTGAGGTGATTAAGTGCTAAGAAGTCAATGTAGAGGCGCCATGACCCATCTTTTTTTCGGACAAGAATAATTGGAGAAGAAAAGGAACTAGTGGTTGGGCGAATAATACCTTGCTTCAATAAGTCCCGAACGAGCATTTCAATCTCCGTTTTTTGGCGAAATGGGTAGCGATAGGGCCTGATGTTGGGAGGAACGCTTCCAGGAAGGAGTTGAAAATGATGGTCTTCTGGCCTGGAAGGTGGTAATCCCACTGGTTCAGCAAAGACACCTGTATATCGATCCAGAATTTGTTGTAGATCCAAAGGAGTAGTGGAGACCGCTGATGGTTGCATCTGGATGGAATGGATCTGAGCGATGACACCATGTGAATTCTTCTTGAGGAGTTTTTCCATGCGATGTGAACTGATGATGCTGAGAGATCCTGGTTGTAATCCTGTCAATGTGTGTTTGTGTCCATTGATGGAAAACTGCATCCAAAGTTCGGCAAAATCCCATAAGATAGGGCCGAGTGTGCGTAGCCATTGAGTGCACAAAACCACATCACATCCGCCTAAGGGCAAGGCAAAAATGTCAGAGTGCAAGGTATAATCTCCCATAGAGATACGCACATTTCGACACTTCCCTTTGCAAGGTAAGGTGCCCCCATTGGCAACCATGACTTCAAAGTTGGAGCAAGGATGGCTAAAACAATCAGCTTGTTTGGCAATCCAAGGGTCAATGAAATTATGAGTGCTACTAGAATCAATGAGGATTGTAAGAGGAAGCTTCTTGAAGTAACCCCTGACCCTCATTGTTTGGGGGGTGGTGATTCTAGCTAAAGCATAGAGAGATATCTCCGGCTGGTCATCCTGAGACGGAGGGTCAATAGGCGGTTCCTGAATGTCGACCGAAGCATCCAGTGTTTCTGGATCTTCGTCACCCATTTCAGAGCCAGGCGGAGACTCCACATCCAGGAGATAGAGATTTTGCTGAACACATCTATGTCCCCGAGTGAATTTCTCATCACAATTATAGAAAATCCCCTTTTCTCTGCGTGCTTGCATCTCTATTTCAGAGAAGCGCTTGATAGGAGTCGATCGAGGAGCCTGCGGTATAGGTGGTCGCTGAGAACCCATATTTCGGAAGGGAACGAAAGTGGGCTTGGAGCGTTGTTGGGCTACAATCTTGTCTTCTGCCAACTTAGCCAACCCCAGTGCTTCCATCATTGTGTTGGGACAGAACATTTTGACCTCAAAGCGGATGGCATCCTTTAGACCACTGATAAAACAACTCCGGTAAAAGTCATCAGACAATCCTTCGGTGTGGTTGGCTAGATTCTCAAATTCGGTTTGATACTCTCTCACAGTGCCAGTTTGGCGAAGTTTAGTGAGGGCTCCTGTGAAGTCATCAAAAGCACTAGGACCAAATCGTTGCAAAAGGAGATAGAAAAAGTCTGGTCAGTTGGGCTCTGGATGAGCCTTGATGTACCAACGGTACCATTGAAGAGCTTCTTGTTCCAAATGAAAGGATGCCAACGGAACTTTGTTGACATCAAAAGTATTATGCATACTGAAATACTGTTCTGCACGATAGATCCATCCAGTTGGATCGGTACCATTGAAGCGAGGAAAATCAAGCTTTGGACCACGGAAATTGTTGGAAGAAGAGAACCCATTGTCTGTTGAAGACTCGTACTGCCGTTTGTTGTTCATAGCTGAATGTTCAAGATGGAGACCAAGAAATTTTTCATCCAGATCGTGGAGTTTGGCTTGGATGGCTGCAAGTGCTTCCTCCATGGTTTTTGCTCCTGCACGGGTGACAACCATAACCAGGTTTTTTTTTTTTTTTTTTGACTGGGTAGGAAAACAAAAACAGGAACTACTTCAATAAGGGAAAATTTGGATTTGGGAAAAAATCAGAAGGGTAATTGGGGTTTGACTAGGTTTTGGACACTGTTGGGTAGACAGGGAAGCAAAAATGAGGATTTCAGAAGTGGGGTGAAAGAATGGGAAAATTTGGCAGAGGGGAACAAAGAAGCAAAATTCAGAAAGGAACTCTGTGGTAAAATTTGAAGGTGATTGGGTGAAATCTGAGGAAGTTATGGCAAACCCTAAAAATAGACAAATGTGGGATTTTGGGCTGTAGGAAGGGGAATTGAGGATAGGGTCCTCAGGAATGAAATATGTAGAATGGAATGACAAGGGTTCCCTGAAAATTTCAAGGGAAACATAGCTAAAACAAGGGAGATATGGAGAAAAAATTGATTTTTTTTTTTTTTTTTTCCAGACGAGTGGCTACGGCTCGGTTTTTTTTTTTTTTTTTTTTAACAGACTGAAGTGGCTACGGCTTGGAAGGAATCTGGAACAACACCTAACGGATGGATCTGGAACGACTTGCAAAATGGATATGAAACGGCGCAGCAGAGATCGACAATAGTTCAGTTGAAAGTAGATATGGACCCCAGGTATGTGCGGCTTCCTAACAGTTCAGGGTTTACACTCGGCCACCAATGTTGTCTGACGGCTTGCGTATTGGGGCAGTACCCCTCACTCCATGGCTCAGGTAAAAATGATAACCACTTTGCCACAAACGACAGCTCTTGGTTTACGTCACGGGTGGGAACTAGTCAATCAGGTAGGGGTCGTTGCCCTTTTCGCTGGCAGGTCCTCTCAATGGGCCAACTACTTCGGGGTTCCTGTGGTACTCCTCACAATGAGTTTTAGGGCTTATGCCCAAGTACTTTCCACAGTTAAGCGGATAGGGATTATTCCCAAATCCGAACCTGCAACAGATGCGAAAACATTTTTTGGCAGAAATTTCACCCAGCGAGCCCAAGAAAGTGCTCTGATACCAGATGTGATGCACCTGCAAAAATTAATTAACAAAAATACGTGAAATAGAAGAAATGACAGAACTCAGAATCACTTTTATATTGATCACATGCCACTTCGAGGGGGCAACCTCCTTTGAGCAATATCAATACAAATAACTTCACGGTGCCTTCATATGTCTCAACACACACTTATATACTAATTCTAGGCGCCAATACTATGGGTCAAAACCATGGGCCATTACAAACTATGGATCAACAATACTACGGGCGACTTACAAATCATATGCGCCAACAACAATAACACAAACTATTGATCAACAAATACTACGGGATGACTTACAAAGCATATGCGTCCAACAACAACATACTAACAAAGTAAAGACATGGGTTCCTAACATCAAGCTCGTTAAAAACAGTAAGGAAGTTATGAGCATTTTTCGGTATCTCCTTTGAGCTCGTTAAAAACAGTAATGAGGTCACGGGTTTACTTTTTTGGGCTCGTTAAACCTTTACAAAAAGATCCCTATGGAGTTCTTTTAAGCCCTTTTCAGACTCCTTAAATAGGAAAAGTTTGCCGAGCATAGTTGTCTTTTCGGGCTCGTTAAAATAACTGAACTGACATCCACGTAGGTATAAAATTATCCCTTTTCCAGGCCTTGGTGGATAAATTACGGAAAAGGTATACTCTAGGTATACTCTGGTATGCACTAGAAGAGTTCTTCTTCCTTTGTTTTACACTTTTTCGGGGGAGGAGACTAACTTTATGAAAACGGACCTTTCGGAGCCTTCTTTAGGGTTTTCAGGCTCTCTAAACATGAAAACACCAAGCGAGCACTCACCTACTTGAGCTCGATGTGAAATCCACGAGAGGGTAAAAAGAGGATTGTTTAAGTTTTTTAGACTCTATAAACAGGAAAACACCGGTGAGCATTAACCTACTTGGGCTCGATATTGAAATCCACGAGTAGGTGTATAGAGGACTGTTTAAGTTTTTCAACTCTATAAGCAAGAAAACACTGCCGAGCATAGAACAATCCGGGCTCGATATAAAATCCACGGATAGGTGTATGGAGTTTTCTTCTAGGTTTTTCAAACTCCTTAAATATGAAAATACCATCGAGCATGATTTAGTTCTTTGTCAAGCTCGTTAAAAAATGAAAAAGGAAAGGGAAGGGAAGAATATTAAAATATATTTCAATATGATGGCAACAAGTCAACTATTTTCTTGAACAAAGCACCTGTTTTGAGTCTATCAAATAAGTTGGGTTCTAGTGTTGGCCTTAGGGTAAACTGATCTCAGAGTTCTTACTCCTTCGTTTGGTTAGTCTTACAATCATATGGAGAATCTGTTAATGTCTCCTACATTGCAGATTTGCATCGTGGTCTCTTTGTGTTCAAAGCTGCCTAAGTCACTCTTGTGTTGTGCTCACTGTTCAAGGATATAACCTATGCCATCCATTCTGCAGTTGCCTTGACCTCATGCGTCAGCCATTCCTTGGTGTCAGTATGTTTCATCATGTGTTTAGTCCTACTCCAAATCAGCTCATACCTGTTAAGTGTCCCTTGTGTTTGATGATGGAGGATGCCTTAAGGCCTCCCTTCCAACAGACTTCTTCCCATCGACTTCAACTCATTCTGCTCTGGGAATGAAGTTTAGAGTTTTGGTTAGTACCTTGGGGATTGCAGTCATTAGTGGCAGTTTCCCTCACTATTGGATAGATGGGAATACATCAATGTCTCATATCCGATGGATTCTTCAAGTGTTCGATGGCAAGACCATTTATTCGCACTTGCTTGAATGTACTAGGTACCTTGGGTTCCATTTTCATTATTGGTGGACACCCTCGCGTTTGTTAACAGTATACATCAATGACCGGTAATCAAACGATACCTCCCATGTTCGACATCAACTCATTTATTCCCATGGATAGGTTTGTACCTTGGGTTGTTTTTGGATGAAGACCTTGGGATCCTCAATAACATCACCTCATTTATGTTATCACCCAAGTTGCACAAGACTGAGCCACACTCTTTTTGGCTCTTGATGAGACATAGATCCAGCTTGTTCTCTATGGCTATGTTCTCCAATTTTGGCATAGATCCACCTTGTATTTATGTGGCTATGTTTACACTTATGTTCCTCATGGATCCACACTTGTATTTTAGTGGCCATGATATATGAATCAATATTTGGATCATTATTGTATCCTCTTGGAGGTCATGTTCCACTATTTGAACATGGACAATTACCCCAAGGATGAGATTGTCTGACATTGCCTTTGCTTTCAGGTACTTCATTTGAGCCTATGATTCTTGGTTTCTCCAGTTCCTCCATGATTCAACTCTTTGTTATTTATAATGTATTTCGGCCATTGTTTCCTGCACTCCCTTTGACCTCATACATTAGGGGGCATCTGCTATAGCTTAAGATGACACCTCTCCATACGTGACAACACTTGCATTCCTTGGTTGCATGATGACACTTCTTGAGATCAAGTTCAGTCACACAACATGACACTTGTGGATTGAGGGGTCATTTGGGACACTAAATATGGTTGAAATTACCTCACTCTTGGCCCATTTGATGTTTATGACCCTTAGGAACATTTTTCCAGACCAAACCATCTCCTAAAAATGAGCAGAAAATCCTGTTTTTGACCATTTTTTCACATGTGCGCTGGTACACAGGCATGATAGTAGGGCATATGCACTACCCTGATTCATTAAAATAGCACCCACCTCCACATGTGCGCTACTTTTTCTACTGTAGAGTAGAGCACACTCCTGTACTAGTCCAAATCTCGAAATTTGGATAAGTTAAGTTGGTTGGGGAACCTCCTACTCGGTTATAACTTCTTTTCCTCTCCTTCACTGACTATATAAGGAGGGTAGAAGGGCCATGTGAGGGGACCAAGCCTATAACATTGTTATGCTGGAGGAATGGAGACCCTCATCCCCCTCTCTTATGCCTTAGTTTCTCATAAAACCTAGCACAACTGATTAGAGGTTGGGATCCTTGGAGAACAGAAGAAGGAGACCTTGAATCTAGGTTTCGTGAAGTGCCAAACTTGAAAGAAGGTATAACTTTATGTACTTGATTTCATTCATTAATAAAGATAAGACGTTCTTCTCTTTCCAAATATGACCTATTAATGTGTCTCAGATTTGATTATTGTTTGATTATAGTCTGATGTCTTCTTCTGTCATGAATATCAGTCTTATATTAGTCAAATGTAGTTGAGAAAGATATCAAGTCGTTTTGCAGGTTTGTGCATTGTGACATTGGATAAGCATTGAAGAGCGAGGGAGGCAAAGCTAGGATCAACTTTCTAAATAAGGTGCATACATATCTAAACCCTAATCTCTTCACTTATTTGTTGTACTTGCAGAATTCTTGTAAGTCTATCTTTATCACCGTAAGTTGGTAGTTTCTCCCCTAAACTATAGGTGCATTTTCCTCACAACAGTGTTGTGTTCAAGGATATAACTAACTGAACTTCCTTTGACACTGAAGATATAATACATCTTTCTCATCCCTTATTCTTTTTAGATAAAAGAATACCTTTCTTGTTGTTTTAATGAGTCCAAGAAAGAATGAAAACTCAATAGATCCAACCATGTAAAAAGTTTAACAAGCCCATGGGAAGAAGTCTCAGGACCTTCTTCATTGTTTACAGAGTTCGAAGAAGAGATAGAAGATTACTCTATATTATTGATCTCTGGATTTTAATATTGAGGCGAGATCTGTTCCTGCTCGTAGGTGTTTTCAATTTTAAGGAGTTTGAAAAACTTAAACAATAACTCCATACACCTACTCGTGGATTTTAATATCGATCCCAAGTAGGTTAATGCTCATCGGTGTTTTCCTATTTATAGAGTCTGAAAAACTTAAACAATCCTCTTTACACCTATCCGTGGATTTGATATCGAGCCCAGATTGGTTTGTACTCGGCGGTGTTTTCTTGTTTATAGAGTTGAAAAACTTAAACAGTCCTCTATTTAGCCTCTTGTGGATTTCACATCGAGCCTGAGTAGTTGAATACTCGCTTGGTGTTTTTAGGTTTAAAGAGCCTGAAAAACCTAAAGAAAGGGTCCGAAAGGTCCTTTTTCGTAAATTTAGTCTCCCCCCCCCCCGGAAAAAGTATAAAACAATGGAAGAAGAACTCTTCTAGCGCATACAAAAGTATACCTTTTCCGTAAATTATCTACCAAGGCCTGGAAAAGGGGTAATTCTATACCTGAGTGGATGAGCCTTCAGTTCCTTTAACGAGCTTGAAGAGGACAAGTTTGCTCGGCAATCTTGTTTAGGTTTAAATAGTCCAAACAAAGGCGTAAAATGGCTTGAAACACAGCTTCTAGGATCACGACTCATAATCTGCCAAAACTAGGTCTTCAACAAAAATTATTAGTGATCACGACAAAGAATCTTAAATGATAAGTAATTCTAACCATGATCTAGTTAAAAAGGTCTACCATCAAGAAATTTAGTCTTAAAGGATTGATCCTACCAAATTTTAGTGAAAAAATGAGAACTATTGGGTGAAATTATCTTTATACCATGTGTGACTATTAATTGATTAAATAGAAAAATTTGATAGAATTTGAAACTATAGACATTTTACCAAAGTGGGTAAAGATTAAAATCAAATTCATATATGTAATTTCAAAATTAAAACTCAAATTTCATTTTGGTTTTGTAGGGAAAACAATTTGGGAGCAAACCTTGGATTTCAATCCTCCGTGGCGATCAACTCAAGTGACCAATCAACATTTTGCCTCCACCAAGTAAGTTTAAATCATCCCAACTTGCATTTCCATGATTCATTTGTCAATTTTTGAGCAAAAAATCACTTTTAAGGCTATGTTCACATCGTGAGGAGCGTGTGCTCTACTCTGCAGTGGGCATAGTAGGGCATACCAGGAGGTGTGCGCTACTCTGTCTACACACAGTAGTGCCCATGCGTGACTGTTTGGTATATAGAGTAGCGCCCACCCCTGAATATGAAGAAAAAGGTGTCGAGGTGCTAAAATTTGACATTTTTGTGGCAAGATGGTTCTTGTCTGGAAGGAGAGAGAACATGAGGATATGGATAGGGTGGCAATGCAAGACCTGGCCACTCTCCATGCCCTCCGAAGATGTGGTTTGTTAAAGTTTTACTGAACCGTGAACATGAGGGCACTCAATAGATTGCTTCGAAGATTCATTCAATACTGGGATGTAGATACTAATGCATTTGTTATCCGAGGACAAACCTTGGACCTTATTGTCGACGATATCTACTTTATTACTAGACTCTCCAGGAGGGGAGATGCAGTAAATTTGAAGGTATCTTCTCGCAATGTGGGTGCAACATCGGTGCAAGAATATTTAAATGCATACTGTGTGGCTGGAGCTGAGAAATCAGGAAGTCAAATCCTTGTTTCTACCATTGAAAGCCTCCCTCTAAAGGTTGTTGTGAGTATGATAAACCAGATGGCATGGAGTGCCACACAACACCTAGCTTCGAGGCATTCCATGCATATTGGTGTTAGATGCTTGCAGCGACATGTGTACGATTGGTGCATTGGTTTATTTGCAAATATGAAGCTTCAACTCACGGGTTGCAAATCCGGAAGTACGAAGAACTTTGGATACGACAACATTCTATGTACCTTCTTCTTTGAGAGGGTACCTGCTCTTAGCTTGGGGATGCCTCTACCTCTAGTCAACCCCCGTGAGCCTATATTGGGATGGTGGGGTGACATCTTTCTCTGCCAGGGTGGTGGTGAAAGCCAATTTTTCTATCATACTGATGATTTCTGGGGGTGGTGGGAGAGGCAGGTGCCAGCATTCGAGCAGTTTCCATATGCTCGATTGGACTTCCGCCATGATCCAGAGCTGGTGCTTCCTCCAGGTGGAGCCTAGGGAACTATTGGTATGTTTTTATTTTGAGAATTATTTAATTTTTCCAAAATTTCAAGTATTTGATTTTTACAAATGAGTTTTGAAGTACTAAACAAGTGTCATATGCAGATATTGGGCCTGTTCATCCCGAGGGACATCCTACTATCTTCGTGAGGCCAATAGATGTTGGTGCAGCTGACGCTATGCTAGGGACCATAGAGAGGAAAGTGAGTCGGTTGACTCATGATGTTCCTGCATGTCGCATGGATTAGATACCTATTGATATGCAGGAAGATGTAGTTGGGGTGCCCCCATCATGGCTTAGGTGCTGCGGAAGACATCTAGGTTAGTCATATGTTATCGGGATGCAGTAGATGATGATGAGGCCCCTCCTTCTCCATAGGAGATGGATACTTTATGTATATTTGTGAGGCCACTGAGCCTAGTTTTGTACTTTATGACATGACTTGTGATAGACTTGTGATCCAAAACGCATATATTTTTTGATACAGTATCAGATATATATACAGTATCGGTTATTTACATGTGTATGTGTTTGAAATTTATGCGTGAAATGTTGTTTATGGAATTGTATGATACAAATTCCAATCTAAGACATAATTTTCAAATGAGTCAGCTAATGCATTTAAATTTCTTGGAATGTGTTGATATATAATAGAATCAAACTATCTTTCCAATAATATAACTCACAAAAACTGTCATAGCAAAACAAGATCTCTAATCTAGTAAACACCCGTTAACTGAAATACAACTAGCTGCGAATCAAGTCTTACCTCCAAATGTGAAATGTCGTGAATAAGGGCATCTCGGAGAAGTTCTATAACCGCACTGTACTCAGCTACATTGTTCGTAGTGGGACTCAAACAAACCCCCCCTGAAGAGACCAGTTGGCCAGCTGGTGAGTAAATGACCCAAGCTGTTGAAGCCAACTGTCAAGTGTGGCGACTGGCGCATCAACAAATCCTAAGAAATGTCTAGTCGACATCTGATACACGAAATGAAGAGACACATAAGGTTAGCTAAGCAAACACAAGCAAAAAAATAGATCTACAAAATATACAACTATGTTACAAGAAAAAGCACAACTGCCTAGGCGTAGTACTTCTTCAGGTAGAGCCCATTTCTAGGCTCAGGAAGCTTATTACCCTCGTAGTCTACTAGCTCGTAAGCACCCTTCTTCAGTACTTTGGAAATTATGTAAGGCCCGAGCCACATGGACTTGAACTTGCCAGGTCCTAGAGGTTCCTTATCCTGATCCCAAAGTAGAACAAGATCTCCTTCAAGGAACACCCTAGGTTTGACAGACTTGTCATATTGTCCTTTGACTCGTTTCTTATGGACTTCATTTGTTGTGAGCGCATCGCGACGTTGCTCATCTAGATGCTATAAATGTAACAAACGTTCTTCCAGTGCTGAAGTATCCGGTAGTAATTGAATAGATAGTTTTAACGAAGGAATCTCGCATTCAATCGGAACGATTGCTTCTATCCCATGCACAAGATGAAAGGGAGAAAACCCGGTAGCAGTCTTTACATTCGCTCGGTAGGCCCATTAACTACTTCGACTTGTCCATTCACCTGTGGATAATATGAAGATGAATGTTCTTGCCGAAAACCTAACATTGTGTATAGATCAGTCATCATGCTATTCTGAAAATGACAGGCGTGGTCAGTCACAATCTCTTTAGGTATGCCGAACCTTGCAATAATTTGATTAAATACGAAATAAGCAGCAGTTTCTCCATCTGCCTTGACAGTAGGCATTGCCTTCGCCCACTTGGTGAAGTAGTCGACGGCAACGATGATATAATGATGTCCTCCAGTCGAAACTAGATTGCAAGTCATGTAATCAACCCCCCATTTTGTGAAAGGGCCTATTGTAATCACATGATGAAGAGGAGCTGGATGTGCCCTCATTTTCTTTGTGAAGAACTGACACGGACAATAGTTGTGGGCCAAAAATATCTGGCACATAGTATCTTCTGAGCTATTGCTAACCCAGAAAGATGACCCCCACAATCTCCACTGTGAGCATCATTTAATACTGTTTCTGATTCCTCTAAACTCAAACAACGTCGTAAGATGGAATCTATCCCACGTCGATACAAAGTATCTGAGATGATGAGATAGTTTTTCGCATGGTTTTTCAGTTTGCGTCGTTCTTCTCTAGAAAAAGTGGTAGGACACCTCAAAGTCTGGATATATACTAAGATATCCCTGTACCATGGGTCAGAGGAAGCAATGAGGAAGATATGCTCATCCGAGAATGATGATTATTCCTTGATATGCTCTAAGTCACTTGGAAACTATGAAATTAACTCAGCGAACACTAGTGATTTCTTCGACTTGGCCGATTGAAAAAACAAATCAAACTCTTGTAAGATTACAATCCATTTGTTGTACTTCCCACCGATGATGCGTCGAGTGAGAACATACTGAAAAGGATTGACTCCTGCTATCATAGTAGTTGTTCGTAAAAGTATGTAATGACGAAGCCTCTGTACTGGATATACTGCAGCAAGTGCTAACTTCTCAACATGCTAATATGTAACCTCAGGAGCTATCAATGCGCGAAAAAGATAGTAAATAACATGCTCTTGGAGCGTGTTGTCCTCCTGAACTAGTACTATGCCAATTGTATTAAGAGACGCTGCCAGATATAAAAAAAATCTTTTGCATAGTTCGGCGGGCTCAACAAGGGGGATGAAAGTAGTGCCTTCTTCAAGGCCTCAAATGATGCTTGAGCAACCTCATCCCACACGAAATAGGTATCTTGTTTAAGTAGTCTCATAAAACCTTTCGTGATCTTAGCATAGTTTATGATAAAGCGTCGCAAGAAATTAGACATGCCTTGTAGACTTTGGAGTTGTCGCAAGGTGCGAGGAGGAGGCAGATTTAAAATCGCTTCAACTTTTAATGGGTTGACCCTTATACCACGACTGGATATAATAAAACCCAGTAAACATCGCGATTCGACGTAGAATACACACTTATTGGGATTCCAACGAATCTTATATTGTCTGCATCTTTCAAACACAAGTCTCAAATGAGCTGGATGATCCCGTCTCTTTCGAGATTGCGTTGGGAGGTCATCCAAGTAAGGTTCAACTATGTGTTTGATATCTTGAAAAGCGAAATTCATAGCTCGCTGGAACGTAGCTCCAGCATTCTTTAAGACAAATGGCATCTTCCGATACACAAAGGTTCCCCACAGGAAAATGAAAGCTGTTTTGTGTTGATTTTCGGGTTTGATTTGGATTTGATTATATCCCGAAAATCCATCCATGAAAGAAAACATCTCATGTCCCGCACATGCATCTATGATCTGGTCGATACATGGTGTGGGATAGTTATCTTTCAGGAAAGCTTTATTCAAATCCTGGAAGTCGGTACAAACTTGAATGGTACCTTGCTTTTTATCAACCGAAACGGGGTTTGAAACCCATTCCGTCATGTCAATCGAGTAGATAAATCCGACTCTAAGCAACTTTTCAACCTCCGCCTTAATGGCGGCCGCTTTTCGAGGATTCACAGGACGGAGCTTCTGTCTTATAGGTTTTGCATTAGGGTATGTGGTGATGACATTCTCAACGATGGCTGGATCGATACCTGGCATCTCCTCATAAGACTAGGCAAAAATGTCACGGAATTCTTTAAAAAGCTTGGTATACAGAGCTATCTCTTCTAGAGCGCAGTCTGCACCAATAAAAATGTTTTCCACGACCCCAAGTTTGGTGGAAATGTTAATCGGGATTGTCCTTGATATATTAGCCATATTCCCTTTAGCATAAAGAACTCTTGAGTAGAAGGAAAAGATGACAAATCAACAAATCCACCGGATCTCATAGAGAATTCTCCTCTCTCTATCTTGTCTAGGTTTGGAAGCAGGTAAGACCTGTGATGCATATGTTCCCATGGCTGGTCCAGGCCCCTCATGAATTCCAAAATGGCTTCATCAGACGGTAAGACCGTATCTAAATAGTTGAAAGAGTAGGTAGAATTTAGTGACCATGCAGGAGCATAGTCCATATCTGACTCAACAGAGACTGGCGGAGTCACGATATGTTCCATTGCAGCATGTTGTGCTTCCATGTATGCTATCTATGCAATGGTTAAAGGCACTGAAGGTTCTGATAGAGTAGGAAGGATCCACGGATCAGTCCTAAGACCAACTATGAAATTTTCAGTGGAATTACCTTCATCAGAATGCATAAAAAGAACAGGGGAGGGTAGGTCAAAAGTGTCTATTAACGACTCGTAAAGCCCTGCTCCTAAACTCTCAATTATTGGGGCAGATTGATCAAGTAAAGGAATAGTGGTATCCGATGAAGTATGGTTGTTTTTCCGAGAGAACGAAAGTTGATCAACCATGACGATCTTGCCTTCGTGAGGGAACATAACAACTTGGAAAACTACCGATGCAATGGCTCACATGGCATATGTCCAGCTTCGTCCTAATAACATATTGTAATCAAGTGGAGCATCCATAACTTTGATCTCTACAGCAACTGTCTCACCGGACAAGTGTAATTTCAAACGATGGTAGAATTCCATGTGGACGGAAAGGTCTTCCATCAAAGGCAGTAAGCAGTGTGTTAGAGGGGGCTAGCTCGGGAGAGCCTAAAGCTTTCCAACAAGAAATGGACATCATGCACATCGACGCATCCTCATCTGCGACAGCCCGTCTAATGGTCATAGGACCATGGACCACTTTAATCTGTAGGGAAACGTGGTACGACAACCGATATTTGATATCAGATATATCAAAGCGTGCAGTCATGTCAGATGATTCCATACTTCCAATCGCTGCTAGAAGTGTGTTTCGTTGTAACAGACAACTTTGCAAAACTTCTAAGGTGGACATAGCACAAGGGGTCTAGGCTAGATCTTCATCCACATTGTAGTTGGAAGCAACCCGAGCATTGGGATTGTGCGAGGCCCATTTCAAGACACCTTTTGGGAGCTTGGGCAGCGGATCCACTGGGATGTGGAGAGGAATGGAAGATTAAGGAATCTCTTTGTCCTTGTTCTGCACATCTGGGGTATAATTTTTTGCTCACGTGATCCGTATTTATGTGGGAACGAAACAAAAGATAGCATATACAGAATCATGTACAAAGATATATTGCAAATAACACAGTGATACAGTAAACACATATTCTATTAAATAGCGGAAATAGAACAGACTGTAAAATACAATAGCTAGAATGGTGGTAGCTATCTCTGAGAAGAGATGTGGCCGCTATGCTCATTCGTGCCAAGATGAATACAAAGAGAGGCCGAAAAGGACTATTTATCATAAGCATGAGGGAAAGAATCCCAATCATCCAAAAACCTAACCCTAGAAGATGAACCATCCTAACGTTTGCGGCCCCAAGGTGGTTAGTTGAACAGTCAACTTCCCGGGGTCATAACTTTTGCATACGATCTCCGTTTAGGGCGCTCGGTAGCCCGTTGGAAAGGTCTAACTGAGATTTACAACTTTCGACTGAGCCCAAATGCATGCCATTGGAAGCCATTTGGTCCCCCAAATTGCCAAAAAATGTCGTTTAGGGCCTCAAAATGGCTCCGGAAGTTCAGGACCCGAAAAACTGCTAAAAATAGTAATTTACCAAAATTGCCAGAAGACTATTTAATTGAGCCAGTTGGAAGAGGTGGGCCGCCACTGATATCCACCTGGATCATCATGTTTGCAAAAGTGCATCCGCACTAACCATATTAATGAAAGTTTGATCAACTGAAGCATGAGTAGTGCCCCCAGCTTTGGAGGTGCCAGAAGCTGAACCCTGCCCCTTAGGAAATGGAGCTTTAAGTATGGCAGGTTTCTTTTCTTGAAGCAGCTTCTGGGCTTCTTCGAATAGAGGGCATTGGTGAGTAAGGTGTTCCTGCTTGCAAAGCTTACAAGGGAACTTAACCTTCTTCTTTTCTTTGTTACCCTCCTCGGCATTCTCTTTTTTCTTGGGCTTTTGCTGGTTCCCCTCTCCTTTCTTGCCCTTGTTTTTGTTGTTGGGCTGCCGAGGGCCCTTTTGATTGTTCTGAACCTGGTTCATAGATTCAAAAGTAGAAGGAGAGGTTGTGACAGAGGTCAATTCTGCAGTCGATTGTTTAATGGATAAGGCATGAACCTGCTTGGTCAATGCTTTAAAATCTACAGAATCTACTGAACCCAATATGCCATCAGCATGTGGTCCAGGTTTAGGTCTGCCAAGATCAGTGTTTGATCGCGATGCATTCGGTATAATCTCATAAAGTAGCCCAGGTTGTGCATAGACAAGGTCTAGCTGCTGGGTCTATAAAATGGCTTCTTCCTCTATAGAAACTCCAGAAGTAGCTACTTCCTTAGAAATGTAAGGAAGGAGTGATTTTAGATACCATTCGAGAAGGAATTTTGGAGGTATATTGGCTTTAATGAGCCTCTTCCGTCTTCGCCACTCCTGAATGTGATTAGATAAGTGAGTGGCCTTATTATGTCTAAATGTAGACAAAAGATCTGTCCCGACATCATACCAAACAAGAAGCTGGAAGTGGTTCAGAAAAATAGTCGTGAGATCCCAAAAGTTAAAAAACGTAGCCGCAGGTAACTCAATGTACCATTTGGCTGCAGCACCGGTTAAGGTTCTTTGGAAAAGTCTCAACCTAACGAAATATTTGTTCAATGAGTTCGAAGAACACCATAAATGGAAAGTGGTGACATGATCGCCAGGGTCTTCACCGGTTTTTCCTTCGAATTTTGGGATGTCTGAAGGTAACTTGGTAGGAACTAATGGCCAAGCCGCGTTATGGCATACCGGATCATTTGTTAACTTGGAAAGGTCTTGCAAATTCAGGGTGTCTAGAAATGGTAAACGAGGTCTACAAGATGTCATTGGATAAGCTGGGGTCATAAAGGGGGAACCTCCCATAGTTTGACCTGTAAACAGCTGGTAGGGGTTGCCCCCAGCCATCTGCTAGTAGGGGTTTCCCCCAGCCACTTACTGGTAGGGGTTTCCCCTAGCCACTTGCTGGTAGGGGTTGCCCCTAGCCACTTGTTTTTGTGTGAAAGTTTTGTTAAAATTCCCCCATCCAAATGAAAGTGGGTTAGTACTCTGAACATTTGTCCACTGAGGCTGGGTGTTAGCCCCACCATATTGTTGATTAAGGATGTTACCCCCTCCTCCAGAAAACAAAGAAAAAGGGGTGTTTCTTGCAGGTACATTACCTTGATTGATATTGTAACCTGTAAAGGCATTAAAGCCAGGGGTCATCATGGTGGACGACATGATCATGGTACTCATGATGGGCATAGTTGCAGAGGCGTTTGGTCCTACATTTGGTGTGGAAATCCAAGTGCTAGGTATAGGATATGGCTATCGATTTGCAGGAGGTGGAACAAGATTCACTGTACCACTGGGTCCAAAAGTGGGTGTAGAGGCGGATGCCACAGTTGTTGAACTCAGCATGCCTAAGGTACCGACATTAAAGCTGAAGGACAGATTTGAAACAAAAGTTGTCTGTGTCGAACTCGGTGTAGCAGTGGGAGGAGGATTTATAGTATTTGTGTTCATACCTATTGTGGTAGTCTGTGGAACTCCCTATTTGCCTCCTGTATTAGTCATAAAATGTCGAGGTGTGAACAAATATGCACTATAATCAGGTTGTTGGAAACCAGCGGGTAACATAAGCGGATTGTTAAGATTAGTCAGAGGAGGAATAAAAGGGGTACTGAACTCACCATAAGTGAGGTACTCAATCTCAACTGTATTAAAAGATTGCTGATTTGGAGTCCTAGGTTGTGGTTCCTCAGGAAACTATATTTCAGGTCTTTCTGTTGTAGGTTGTGGTTCTTCAAGAACCTCTATTTCATCAGTAGTTTCCAAAGGAATACTGGAGTCTACCCTCTGTCGTCTGGGTGGTGGTAGTGGTTCCACTCTAAGTGGGAGAAGGTTTTTCAACCTCTAGACCTATGAAGTTGTTGGTCTTCCACGATTATATAAAAATAAAACTAAGCAAAAACTTGGTGGCCACTAAGACTAGGGGGCAAACAACACACCACTAAAAAATACTAAGTATTCAAACCAGTCAAACAAGATGCCTTCCGGAGAAGAGTCTGGGATGATGAGGGCCTAGAATAGATCAAAGAAGTATGAAGAATAGTTACCTGGGGTCCACAATACAATGAATAAGGGTGCAAGCACTAGAATCACCCAACCACCCTCCCAAAGACCTACAAGGGATTTACTCCCACGTCTATCCTAGGTATAGCAGATATACCCTCCGCTGTCACCTGTGTATGATCCTATGGTCAGATACTAAGGCTACCATACATACAAAATATCCTGGGGGGACAGTCGTCAGCCTGATCAAAATACGTGGGCAGGGTAACTGAGCCCGAAATCCAGATGGATACACATACGCAAATTGAACCTGGTTTATGGTCAAAAGGAACGTGAGGCAGGTATCCTCAACGATTCCAATCTTCCACAGCCTCGTGCTTAGCTCTGGTTTTAGTAGAGTTTCCCAGGAATATTTGATATATATGGGTTTACCTATATGATAGTCACACTACGATTTTTGAGTAATGAAAAAAGCTTCGAACAGTTAAAGGTGTTTTAAGCTCGAAACTCTAGCCTAGACTTGTTGGTGTCGTGTATCCCTAGAAAGAAAATTGTTTCTAATTGATTTTATTAAGATTCTTTTTAAGGTTACTTTTTACTCAATGGGGCAGTGCATTGTGTGATGTGGTCGCAACAGAAAGTAAAGTGCAAGAAATGAAACAACTTTCAACAACGAAATGACTTTTTATTTTCCGTTTAATATTCTTTCCAAAGTAAAGAGTAAGCAAACCTAAACAAAGCTTTCTTTTTTGTTTTTTTTTCTAATTATTAACAAAATAAACTATGCTACTTTGCAAAGATTACAAGCCTTACTATTATGAATAACCAAACTTATTTTGATTTTCTTTTATATATGAACAAAAAAGAACTTGAAAGTGGAAGCAAATAAGACCTATAAGAGATGTGTAAGTAATGGCAAGATGACTCTAAAGTTCACTACTGTCAAAACAATGGTTCGACAAAGACTTGTCCTACAAGTTTTTTTCAAAAGAAAAAACTCTCAAACTTGGAAATAAAGTGGGAAGAAAACAAAGAGGAAAGATGCTCGGAATTGAAAATAAATCTTAAAAGAATGCACCAAACCCTAACAGGACCACTATGCCAAGCAATAGGTAGGAAATTGAACTACAGACAAACTTACTAACACAAAGACTGAAAGATGAAGCAAGCTAAAGCACTTCAAACTCGCTTGATACTGGAAAAGACAATGAAGTCAAGAAATGTTGGGACTCAAAAGGTTTTGGAAGACACCCCAAAGGTTCCAAAAGATGGATCAAACCCTAAAAAAAAGGATGAGATACCTAAAGAGCATACAAGTGTTGCAACAAACAGCAAATGGTAAGTGCAAAGGTTTGTAGGTCAGCAACACACTATCAGGGTATGGAATGAGTAACTGTGTTCACTAAGGAACAATGCCCAATCTCCAAAAAGAGTCACAAATGAACGAAACACTTCAAAAGTAAACAAGTGACCAAAAGATGACCTAAAGGACTCAAAAGAGGCTAATGAGACTCAAAGAAGGGTTACAGACCTCAAAGACCAGTTAAGAAGGCCAAGAACAAAGTCAGAAACCCACCCAAACAGGTAGAAAACTCAAGCTTACATCAAACAGAGAGCTATAGGAATGTGCCCTACTGTGTAGTAGGCAAACTAGCGCATTTGGGGGTGTGGGCGCTACTGTACAGAGGCAAACTAGCGCATGGGCACTACTGTATGTACAGTAGTGTAGCGCACAGGTCTTAAAGAGTTAAAAAATTGTTGAAATATTGTAACTTCAAAGAATATTATATTTGTATATTATTTATTCCGGAGATGTTCCATACCTCCGATGTGATTATACTATAAATCCGGAGATGTTTATTCCTCCGAGTTGGGTGTGGTAACTAGGGTTATTAGACCCACCATGTGGGGGTCGGCCCAGTCAGTTATAATGGGGTATTTAACCTAATGGTTAAATACGAGCCTACATGTACTTGTGTAAAATACATATCAGAGTAGTGTATAAATAGAGGAGGTGTGTTCCTCATTTGACTCACTCACACACTTAAGGATAACGCACTTGTGGAGGAGAGGTCTGCTATTGTGGAGGAGGAGATCATGTCTCAGGGTTTCATCTTTGTATATTGCTGGTCATCTATATTGAGGAAGCTTTGCTGGGTTTTCTACCCCATGAGGGTTTCCCAGGATAAATCTCTGTCTCTTGTGTTTATGTTGTGCTTGTTGTTTCTTCAGTGATCCTGTATATGCTATTATTGTGAAATGGAATGTAATGCTGCTATTTTCTGTCTTAGCATATTGAATTTTAACATGGTATCAGAGCTAACCTGAAGGAAGACAAGGTATGGCACTAAAGACACTTGCTTTACTTACGACAATTTGAAGGTTAGGGTTTTACATAGCAAAAACCAGTCATCGTAGCACTTTCGCTATAAATCCGTTTTGGCGAAGTTTTCAGATCTGAAATTGTTACAGGACGAATATTAAATCTCCAGGTACCTTGTGTCCAAAGGAAAACCTCTAATTCGTTGTACGTTGTGATTTATGATGTGTACAATATAGGGTTTCTGCCTCTTCCAGATCTGAGTCAAAATCAGGTGACCTTGGGAAAAAGGTCATATCTTGGGCTAGGAAGCTCCAAATGAAATTTCGTAAAAAGTGACAGGTAGTACACAGTCTGTACTATCTCAGAAAACGTTTTTAGAGGCCGAAGTTGAACCAGTGACACGCGGCACTCCATACAAGTTCGCTCTCCTGTATTATCCCATAAACAGGTCATGTTGCGACACTTGGCATAACTCTCTCTCAGAGAGTCCAATTGAGGTCAGACCTATCAGGATGGAAAGATAACAGGCCAAGCTACCTTAGGAAAGTTTTTCAGAGGCCGAAGTGCAAACAGTGACACGTGGCACACCGTACAAGTTCGCTCTTCTGTTTTATCCCAAAACAGGTCACGTTGCGACATTTGACATAACTCTCTCTCAGAGAATCCAATTGAGGTCAGACCTATCAGGATGGAAAGATAACAGGTCAGGCTATCTCAGAAAACGTTTTTAGACCCTGTGGATTGAAAAGTTTGGAGTTACACCAGAAACAATCAGGTACATATTTCTGTCAAAACAGAATTATTTTTGAGTACCTTCATTCATGGCTTCCGGAATTTAGGGCTTTGAAGAAAGTTGGAATTTTTGTAAACGGAGACCACGGCTGAATGATACTCATCAAAATAGAAATTTAGAGACCAAGATCATATTTTTTGATTGGGAAGAAGAGTGGGATTCATCAAACCCCTGTTCAGGGTCACGTCCAGTGAATCCGGAAGTTTCAAAGGCAAAATTGAGGAGTGAAACTTTGCAGTTTTCAAATTCTGAATACATCAGTTTGATCAGCTCATCAAGGTGCATATTTCTACCCTTTCGGAAGTTTGAAATTCAAAGTTTGAATTTTTGGGGTTTCTCTGACAAACCCATATCCAGCTCCAGGTCTAGTTCTTGCAAATCAAGTGGATAGGGTTAATCCTAGAAGAAGATGGATTGGTCACCTGCATAAGTGAAGGAGTTCCTGTTTCAGAGGGAGATGAGGCTAAGGCTTTACATAAGGATATTACAAGCGATCTCGACAGGTATGACTCATCGAGGTATGTTTTGAGATTTGTTCATGATTAAGTTTATGGTATGTTTGTCTTCATGTTATTACGGTTAGTACAATCTTGATTTTAGATTTGTTGTATCACCTTAACAAAATTATGAATGCATGATAGAAGATATTCATTGGTTAGGGTGTTGACACTTATGATTGTACTAATGCATTATGATGTTGTGTGAGGTTGATGTTGTCTGCTAACAAGTTACAGGTACATCACAAAAGACAAATCAGGTTCCATGACCATGAAAACATGAAGACAAAGACTCATCCATAATCTCTGTTCTACTTACGAGGTATGTTGTACATAACCAAGTAGGTACACTAATCCAGGTATGTTTCCCATGAATCTTACCTTAGGATTCCTTATATAAGTATACTTGGAATGATTGGTTATGCTTATTCATAAAGTTAGTAATCAAGGGATTATGCATATTATATCTTTTATCTTGATTGATGATATGCATGAGTAAAAGAAGACTTCCCTGAAATCTTGAATACTAATGTTTATTAACTATAATCATGACTATACATTTTCAAGATTATTTAGTACTATAATGTTTTGATAGCATTTAGAATATACTAATGAGTTTATGTTTGTGTATGAGATCATGAGGATGACTCTTGAGCATGCACAGTGGTACAGAATGAATAGAAGTTCAAAAGACATACAGAAGATCAAGCGGGAGGCAGCCACACAAACATAAAAGATAAGTATTTGAGTTGCTATTTGAAATAGTAATGATATTGCCTGTAATAGGTTGTATGCATATTTGTATTCCTAGAATATATAATGCTGAGTGTAAACATTCATAGAGCATTGAACAGTATACAACTAATGTGCATATGTTTGGTAAGTTGGACAAACATTTCATTGTTGCTTGTCTAGAATGAAACCTCTTTGCTGACATGCTGAGAGTTGTGCACACTCTCGATAGTATGTTCTGGTAGAGATGGAAGGCATCTAGATAGCCACTGTATGCATACAGGATATGGGAAAGTGTTGTGCCAAAGTATTGGTCAAAATAGTTGCATCACTATGTAAATGATATCTGTATGCATAATAGGTTATCATGTCAATATGATTTGATGATTATGAAGTATTACTAATCATGTACTTAATTTTGATTTGTAGGAAAGGTCATGAAGAATGATGGACACCGTACAAGTGGTGGATGTTCAAACAAGAACATTTACAAATCAAACAAAATATAGAAGGCTCATGGCTAGAAGATTCTCTTAGAAAGGGGAAGAGAATCACGATAAGATGTTTGCTCCAAGTATGGTGTAATTAAAGAAGAAGTGTGAATCAGGTTCTGCACAGGTCCCAGGATCGATAATAAATTGATAAGCTTAATGATCACCATGGGTGATGTGGATCTCAACCTTTGCTACAAGGTTGAATATGATTTCTATACACATATGACATGGATGCAAGAAGGAACTCACCACAGAGTTCGAATGATATTGAGGCTCATATCAGTAGACCCATCTAACGAGAGATGGCACAGATAGATATGCAGAAGATCATTCAATGCAGAAATGAAAATGAAAGATCTCAAATTGACGCTTTACTTCCTAGGTCTGGAAGTATGGCAAGGCTCAGAAGGAATATTTCTCAACCAGGGAAAGTATGATGAGAAATATGACTTGAGGTGTTGGAATGGCCACACTTATGGATTCCAACTTGAAGCTGTTAGGGGATAACTCATCAGAGTTAGTGGATATAACTCTGTACAGTCAAATTATTGGGTCATTGATGTATCTAACATATACTAGATTATATATATGCTTTGTTGTGAATACCTTGAGTCAGTATCTAGTGGAAACTAGATGTTTTCACCTGATAGTTGCAAAGCATGTGATGAGGCACCTAAAGGATACGATAGACTTTGAACTGTGCTATCTTGGAGATCATGACTTCAGATGGCTACTCAGATGCTGATTGGGCAGAAAGTGTATCAGACAAGAAGAACACATCAAGAGGATGTTATTGTCTGGGATTAGCCATGATCTCGTGGTTTAGCTGGAAGTAGTCTAGTGTGGCTCTTAGCACAAACAGAATATATGGCTGTTTGCTCTGCTAGTTGCGAAGAATTTTGGCTTCAGGATTGTTTGACTTAGAGATAGAACCAACTGTGATCCTATGTGACAAATAGAGTTGTATCAAGATGACATAGAATCCACTGTTCCCTGATAAGTCAAAGATCATAGGGATCTAACAAGATATGACACAGAAAGGAACTATAAAGTTTGAATTCGTAACAGGTTACCGATGTACTAACCAAACCTCTACCTCAAGTGAAGAAGTTACCAACATACTAACCAAGCCTCTGTCTCGAGTGAAATTTGAATACTTTCGAGACAAGCTTGGTGTAGCTCAAAAGGACCCTCCTCGAAAGGGGGAGTAGTATAGTCACTGATGATGAGATTGTCTCATCGAACAACAAGGTCGATGATGAGGTAACCTGTTCTCTACACCTAGATACTTAGAAATATTTAGATTTAGGACTCGTATACTTAGAATACTTAGTTTTACTTATACATGCTTTTGATGTTATATGTATTAGTAAGAATACATGCTTTTGATGATAAGATGTATTGGTAAGAATACATACTTTTGATGATACATGTATTGATTAATGTACTTGTATGGTTGAGGATACTTGTACTTGTATTGATGAGAATACATGTGAGGATTGTATCATCCTTGAACACTTGTTCTAAAGTGAGCCGTAGATAGGTGTCTCCGAGAAAGAAGAGGGATTGTATCATCCCTGGACTTCAGTTCCTCAATTGATCCGTAGACGTATAGTCTTCGAAAATGAAGTCCTTAGTGGACAGATAGGGATTGTATCATCCCTGGACCTTGGTCCCTGAATTGAGCCGTAGACGTGAGGTCTCCGAGAATGAAGTCCTTAGTGGACAGTTGAGGGGATTGAATCATCCCTAGACTTTCAATCCTAAAGAGAGCCGTAGACGTGAGGTCTCCGAGAATGAAGTCGTTAGTGGACAGTTGAGGGGATTGGATCATCCCTGGACTTTCAGTCCTAAAGAGAGCCGTAGACGTGAGGTCTCCGAGAATGAAGTCCTTAGTGGACAGTTGAGGGGATTGGATCATCCCTGGACTTTCAGTCCTAAAGAGAGCCGTAGATGTGAGGTCTCCGAGAATGAAGTCATAGCGGACATTTGAGGGGATTGGATCATCCCTGGAATTTCAGTCCTAAAGAGAACCATAGACGTGAGGTCTCCGAGAATGAAGTCCTTAGTGGACAGTTGAGGGGATTGGATCATCCCTGGACTTTCAGTCCTAAAGAGAGCCGTAGACGTGAGGTCTCCAAGAATGAAGTCCTTAGTGGACAGTTGAGGGGATTGGATCATCCCTGGACTTTCAGTCCTAAAGAGAGCCGTAGACGTGAGGTCTCCGAGAAGTGGGGATTGTATCATCCCCGGACTTAGGTCCCTGAATTGATCCGTAGACGTATGGTCTCCGAGAAGTGGGGATTGTATCATCCCCGGACTTAGGTCCCTGAATTGATCCGTAGACGTGAGGTCTTCGAGAAGTGGGGATTGTATCATCCCCGGACTGCGGTCCCTGAATTGATCCGTAGACGTGAGGTCTCCGAGAAGTGGGGATTGTATCATCCCCGGACTGCGGTCCCTGAATTGATCCGTAGACGTGAGGTCTCCGAGAAGTGGGGATTGTATCATCCCCGGACTTAGGTCCCTGAATTGATCCGTAGATGTGAGGTCTCCGAGAAGTGGGGATTGTATCATCCCCGGACTGCGGTCCCTGAATTGATCCGTAGACGTATGGTCTCCGAGAAGTGGGGATTGTATCATCCCCGGACTTCGGTCCCTGAATTGATCCGTAGACGTATGGTCTCCGAGAAAGTGATTTTTTGATGTGGTTACTTGTATCGGTAGGATACTTGTATTGATGATGTGGTTACTTGTATCGGTAGGATACTTGTATTGATGATGTGGTTACTTGTATCGGTAGGATACTTGTATTGATGATGTGGTTACTTGTATCGGTAGGATACTTGTATTAATGATATGGTTACTTGTATCAGTGTGGATACTTGTATTGATGATATGTACACTTGTATTGGCATGAATACGTGTACTAATGATGTGGATACTTGTATTGTTATGGATACCTGTATCGATGACAATGCTGATGATCGTGTGATGATGATGCTGATGATCGTGTGATGACGATGCTGATGATCGTGAGATGACGATGCTGATGATCGTGTGATGACAATGCTGATGATCGTGAGATGACGATGCTGATGATTGTGTGATGACGATGCTGATGATCGTGTGATGACGATGCTGATGATCGTGAGATGACGATGCTGATGATCGTGTGATGATGATGCTGATGATCGTGAGATGATGATGCTGATGATGGTGTGATGACGATGCTGATGATCGTGTGATGACGATGCTGATGATCGTGTGATGACGATGCTGATGATCGTGTGATGACGATGCTGATAATCGTGTGATGACGATGCTAATGATCGTGAGATGACGATACTGATGATCGTGAGGATCCAGATGTTGATGTTGTTGTAGCTGTTCGAGTGCTGCAGAAGATAAAGACTCAGTACTGAAGATGTTGATGTTCCAGTAACTGCTTGAGTTACTGATGATGTTGAGAAAGCTTCCAATGATTTATAGATGTATCATGTATGATGTTGATGACTCCTTGCTCATGCAGATACTGTTATAATATCCTTCTCGTTAAGGGGGAG
The DNA here is from genome assembly GCA_027924585.1 of Larix kaempferi. NCBI lineage: Eukaryota > Viridiplantae > Streptophyta > Pinopsida > Pinales > Pinaceae > Larix > Larix kaempferi. The sequence goes on from BSBM01000012.1 coordinate 17,420,051, forward strand.
TGTTGAAATATTGTAACTTCAAAGAATATTATATTTGTATATTATTTATTCCGGAGATGTTCCATACCTCCGATGTGATTATACTATAAATCCGGAGATGTTTATTCCTCCGAGTTGGGTGTGGTAACTAGGGTTATTAGACCCACCATGTGGGGGTCGGCCCAGTCAGTTATAATGGGGTATTTAACCTAATGGTTAAATACGAGCCTACATGTACTTGTGTAAAATACATATCAGAGTAGTGTATAAATAGAGGAGGTGTGTTCCTCATTTGACTCACTCACACACTTAAGGATAACGCACTTGTGGAGGAGAGGTCTGCTATTGTGGAGGAGGAGATCATGTCTCAGGGTTTCATCTTTGTATATTGCTGGTCATCTATATTGAGGAAGCTTTGCTGGGTTTTCTACCCCATGAGGGTTTCCCAGGATAAATCTCTGTCTCTTGTGTTTATGTTGTGCTTGTTGTTTCTTCAGTGATCCTGTATATGCTATTATTGTGAAATGGAATGTAATGCTGCTATTTTCTGTCTTAGCATATTGAATTTTAACAAAAATAACCTTGCAGAGGTGTAAAAATACTGAGTCAAGAAAAGGGAAGCAGGTAGGGACAACCTACAGGGCTTCTTAGAAGATTAAAGGGGTTAAAAAGTACTGGAAATACAACAAAAAGGGTTTCCTAGAGCAGAAAAAACAACCTCCCCAGCAGAGTCACCAGTCTATTGGTGGGAAATACTACCCTATAGTGAGGAAATAGACACTATCAACTTAAGGGGGTGACAGGTAAACATACTGATTGCATTACAGAAGCATTTATAAATGGAAATAGATTAGAGACCTTGAGAACATACCTTGTGAATGAATTTTGATCCTAGCTTTTGTCCAACCTTGCGTTCAATCCTCAACTCAATCTCCCATTTGATAAACTTGCAACACAAAGACCTTTCTCAGCGTATATTGGCCAATATAATAATGATGGAATTGACCAGTAATTCAAACATCAAACACTAACCACCATTGATCCAAACAAATACATAATCCAATAAGCACTTGATTTGGGACGAGAAAGATGCTTCAACCTTTTATTGTCAAAAACATATGAATGATACAAAGTATACCTGACTTTGCAGCATGCTCATGTAACCTGATCCTAGGATTTTGCTCCTCTCTGAATTCAAAGTTCCTCCAGCATAACCTCCTTCAATACAAGCTTCTCATATAGAAGAGTCTCTCTATGGCTCTCATGTCTCTATGTCCAATGTCTAACCCCTCTCTTCAATCCTCCTTGTATTTATAAGACAAGGTAGGCAGTTCAGATCGAGAGGTAGTTGCAAGGGAAGTTGGGAAACCAACTGCAACTAATCCCCATTTGTCAAATTAATATTTTTTTGATCATATTTTAAGATGTGCATGACTATTTCACAGTGGAGTACTGCACAGTGCGTGACTACAGCATTAAATACTAGCATTTGCCACTTTTTGAATGTTGTGCGCTAGTTTACTGAAGTGGAGTAGCACCTAAGAGGAGGTGTGCACTATTATTGTCTTGTGGAGTAGCGCATATGTGCTGGTTTTCTCAAATAGAGTAGCGCCCATGCCAAAATATGATGTTTTTTAGGGTTTTTTCAGCTTACAGGAAGGTGAATCAAGTCAAAGTCTCATCTGAGGTCATCATGCTCTTCAATCGAAGTTGTCTTTTTGTGTGATCGACAGCTTAAGGTGATCTCGGACGGAGAAGTGCAGATTTGAACTATAACAGATGCCCCCTAATGTGTGAGGTCAGAGGGAAATGATGGTCGAAATACATTATAATCCAAAGCCAGAGGAGGAGCAAGAAACCGCAGAACCAAGTCACAAGAACACCTAAAACAAAGATCAAGGTCAGCGAGCAATTACAATCTTGACATCATATAGATGTGTAGTGTGATACAATCATGATCTCCGATACATAACGAGGAGATGTATATATAGCATGGCCACTTGAAATACAAGCGTGGATCCATGTCAAATTGAGAGATCATAGCCATAACAACAAAATGGATCTATGTCTCATGGAGAGCCGAATATAAGTGAGGCTCAGTCTTGTGCAACTTGGGTGATAATATAATGAGGTAATGTCATCAGCATCCTAAGGTATTCATCTAAAACAACCCAAGGTACAAACCCTAACCATGTGAATAGATGAGCTGACAGTCGAACATGGGGAGTATCGTTTGATTATCGGTCCTTGATGTATACCGTTAACAAACGCGAGGGCTTCCACCAATAATGATGATGGGGCCCAAGGTACCTAGTACAATCCAACAAGTGTGAATAAGTGGAATGAATTGAGACACTTGAGGATCTTGTTGAATAAGAGACATGGATGTATTCTCATAATTTCAACAGCAAGGAAGATTGCCACTGGTGACTGCAATTTCCAAGGTACTAACCGAAACTCTGAACTTCATTCGATGGGAAGAAGTCCGTTGGAAGGGAGGCCTTAAGGCATCCTCCATCATCCAACACGAGGGACACTCAACTGGTATGAGCTGATATGGAATAATATATGTAACAAGACTGACACTAGGATGGCCGGCACATGAGGTCAAGGTAAATTGAAGAATGGCCGACACAGGGTATATCCTTGAACAGTGAGCACGACAGAATATGACTTAGGCAGTTTTCAACATAATGGGGAAAATGATATAAGCCTGTAATGTAGGAGACATTAGCAGACCCTCCATATGATTGGAAGAATAACCAACCGGGGGAGTAAACAAATCGGAGATCAGGTTCACCCTAAGGTCAAAAACTAAACCCAACCGACATGATAGACTCAAGTAAATGCCGTGTTCAAGGATAGAACTGACTGAACTGCCTTTGACACTGAAGATATAATACATCTTTCTCATCCCTTATTCTTTTTAGATAAAAGAATACCTTTCTTGTTGTTTTAATGAGTCCAAGAAAGAATGAAAACTCAATAAATCCAACCATGTAAAATGTTTAACGAGCCCATGGGAAGAAGACTCGGGACCTTTTTCATTGTTTACAGAGTTCAAAGAAGAGATAGAAGATTACTCTATATTACTGATCTCTGGATTTTAATATCGAGCCAAGATCTGCTCCTGCTCGCTGGTGTTTTCAATTTTAAGGAGTCTGAAAAACTTAAACAATAACGCCATACACCTACTCGTGGATTTTAATATCGAGCCTAAGTAGGTTAATGCTCGTCGGTGTTTTCCTATTTATAGAGTCTGAAAAACTTAAACAATCCTCTTTACACCTATCTGTGGATTTTATATTGAGCCCGGATTGGTCTGTGCTCGACGGTGTGTGCTACTATTGTCTTGTGGAGTAGCGCATATGCGCTGGTTTGCTCAAATAGAGTAGCGCCCATGCCAAAATATGATGTTTTTTAGGGTTTTGTCAGCTTGCAGGAAGGTGAATCAAGTCAAAGTCTCATCTGAGGTCAGCATGCTTCTTCAATCCAAGTTTTCCTTTTGTTTGATTGACAGCTTAAGGTGATCACGAATGGAGAAGTGCAGATTTGACCTATAACAACAAGCAACATAAAGACAAGAATGATTAAACTAAGTTCCAACGCTTATGGCTAGGACCTTTCATTGTTACAGAAAATATTGGTTTTGGTACTGTTTGGTTACAAACATTGGAAGGTTTTTCAAAAACCTACCCAGTGGATGTCCAACTGCTCAAAAAGTACTTTGTTTGAGGAGAGAATGTTGGTCCACTTGTACATAAAGTGTGGTTTGTTTCTTTTCCTTTGGTTTTGATTGATTTTCTTTTCCTTATGATTCTTTTCTTTTTAATAAATTTGCACATTTGGAAAAGGTTGTTGATCAGTGTGTCTCTGAGACTAATACAATCTGGAGCTTTTAGGTAGTATGCCATATTTCTTTCCATTCATCCTATATCAAAAAATGCTCTTCATGGAATCAAACAGTCAATTTTTGCAGGGCCTTGATTGATATCTAGCCACTATCATCAAAATCTTTTAAATATTGGTTTGATTAATTGAAGTTGAAAATCAAACTAGAGTTCTTTGCCTTGTGTTTCATGAGTAAATGGCATAATCTCTCATAGCCTGGTTAAACTTATCTATACTGGGTGCCATTGTGATCACTTTGATAATAATTTATCTCATCACGAGCCAACCCATTATGTTCATAGATTTTTAAGTGGAATGACATCTCCACATCAAGCCACCAAACTTGGGAGATGACTTCTAGCTCTGGCTGGAGGGTGGAAGATCCTATTACAGGTTGGTCCATTCATGATCCGCAAAGCATCAGTGAGTAACACTGTTGTCATGTGGTCACCAAGCCATGGTAGTGTCTTGTAATCTATGCATTAATAATTTTGTTTTATTTTAAGATGGTTTGTTGTGTATAAGGATAAGGGGGGGGGGGTCTTATCACAAGCCAGCCCTACCATGATCATGGATTTGATTTTGACTAGAATTACCACCTATGGTCACCAAGCCATGGTAATTTCTTTCAGTATAGAAAACTAAAAGACAAGGAGTTTAATGATCGAGCTAGCTTGTTTAGATTCCGAATCAGATTTGTGAATGGCATTTCCAACATCTGATCACCAAGTTAGGGCAATGACCTTATATAAGAAGAAGTCTTATTTTTTCTTATAAAAAAAAAGAAGAAGAGAGAAATATACATGTACATAAATGAATAATTAATAAAGCCAGGGTGATTCATGCATTTTAATCCATAATGGCTCTGAGTTTATTCCAAAGGTTAATCATAAATCTGGCCTTCCATGATTACATAAAGGTATAGGATTTTTGTTTTTCTCCTGAACTACCTTACTAGGTTAAATATTATCATTAATTGGTTTTGGATGGGAATGTATTGATCATATGACTAACTTTGCTATTTTGATTGTGTTTTCATGAGATAATTTTGTAGATTGCAGGTTCAAAATGAGTTGGTTGACATATCTTCCTTATAACTAAGGGTTTCATTTACAAAGATAATTGGTTCTTCCCAACCAGTCACCATTTGTTGTAGACACACCAGATCCCATGTTTTATCCAAAATATGGGAGCCCAAATTCCACATCAAAGAATAATTTAATCAATTTTTGGGGTTGTCTAGCCCGTTTTCCATTCATTTTGTTGCCTTTGATTTGATTTAATTAAGTTTGTAAAGTTTCCTTATCAAATTTATGAATTTTTAGTGTGTTTTTATGAATTCCGGAAATAAGTTTTTTTTTGGGTTAAAATTTTGATCATTCCGCAACCCGCAACCTGCAATTGTGGATTGCGGATTGCGGGCGCTCTTGTTTATATGTGAAGTTCTTCTTTCTGCAACCCGCAACCCGCAAATTGTGGATTGCGGGATGCAAAAAGAACTTTTAATAAAGAGTATTTTATACTTCCTGCAACCCGCAATTGCGAGATGCAGGAAGTAATTTGACCGCACGTTGTGTTTTGTGTTCCACAACCCGCAACCCGCATTTGTGGATTGCGGATTACAGAAGGGTGTACATATTTATGAATAGCGAGTTCCTGCACTTGGCATCCTGCATCCCGCATCCCACATGCCGCATCTCACATCCTGAACGTTGATATACGATGATCTGATGACCTTGATTACATCTGGCAGAATGATTTGAATTTTTGATTTTTTGTTCTTGGTTCGTTGTTTCCAAGTGTTAATCCTATTTTCGTCTGCGTTATGCTTGATCGGACATGAAGTTTTTGAATCCAATGATTTCTTGATGATCAAAACTATGATATTTGACTGTTAATCGCATGTGTTACTATACGCCAAATTTCAATTGATGCATGATTGACTGATATTTCGCTCACAGAAATTATAATTGCAACTTGCACGTCATAGAAAAGCAATCATGCTAGTTAATTTTACTCAAATGATGTCAAATCCTGTGCTTTTATTTCCTATAAGGGTCTTTATGAATGATCTATTAGTTTACGATGATATATGAAAATTTTGGATTGATATTTTAATATCTCTGCTAACTATTGCATGTTGTAAGTAAAATGTAGACAGTTTTTGGCATTTCTGTCAAGCTTTTTGTTGAGAAAGAGCCTCAGCTAGTGGAATACTCTAAACCTATTCCTGCACCATTTTATGTTGATGTTTCTGATCACAGCACAGATAGTGAAGAGGAATATGGTGAGGTTCAATTCACATATGAACGACTCCTTTTCAACAAGCAGAAGAAGGATGATAAATAATATGTTGATCAAGCTAATACAATTGTTCGGGACTTAATAATCAATTTGCCACCTGTGTTTCATGCAATTCCTCTCAAGGATGATCCGTTAGCTGATTTTTCGGTCTTTGAAGATATCTTTGGTTCTCGCAAATCCAGGGAATATTTCACAGTTCCTTTCCCAGCTACCATCAATATCGCATGATTTATCTAGATTATCCTCAGCTTACAACAGGATACTCTTGAAAGCATATTGTGCAATCTTTCAAAACTATATGATGCCCAGTTTGGGGTCTGGATTGGTTTATTATTCCTGTGTATAAGGATTGTTATATATTTTAGGACAAGGGGCATCCTTTTCTTGGCCATTTTTAGTATAATTTAGTTTTGACTACCCCTGCTCTGTGGGAGACTTGACCTTGAATCATTATTTTATAATTATTATTTAAGGAATTTTAGATCTCATAGCAAGGTATGGATGGTTAGGGGACAAAATCGCTGAAAGAGACTGGAGATGCTTTGTTGTTGCAGACTATGTAATGTTTTGCAGGCCTTAATACACAGTCATTTTTCTTCAACTATCTTTTCTGCTATAATTTGTCAAATGTCTTTGATGGATTGTGATTTTGCTTCAACACATTCACTAATAATGTTTATTATTTTCAATCAATAACCTGCATTGATATACAATTTAGATGTCTCTTAACTCATTATCTTTGTCATTGATGTTTTAAATGAATGCTTTTATCTAAAGTTTTTTAATCTATTTCTGCAAATGGTTCACAAAAAACATTGAGTTAATGTTAATTTGTCAATTAACATTCTAGATACAGGATAAGCTTGTAGGCACTTAATTCTTAAGCTATTGTTGGTTGAATGTCTTTAATTGATTATATCTTGAGCTACTAATTCAAGATCCAGTTTTGCATGTTTGTTGAATTGGTGAAAAGATCTAGTAATTTCCAGATCAAGTTATCTTGTGCATAAACAAATCATTCCTTTTAGAATATGACTAATTTAGATTAGATTTCTTTTCAAGTTAGATTAACTCTTAGTATTAGGAAAACTCTCGTCTTTCCTCATAGGGAGATAGATCCTTTTTAGGATCAAACACACACAAGTGCCAGCGAAGGCCTTTGTATCCGTGGGTGTTAACCACACCAAACATCTCCAGGATAGGGTAATACTTGCGTAGGGTTATCTGAAGCATTTGGATGGGTTTTCATCCCCCATTGTTTTCCTTGAACACCAGTCCAACACATAAAAAACCGAGGCATCAACATCAAGAATATATTGGCCCTCCAAAACAACCACTCGGCCTTTTTTGCACTTAAAAGTAGCCTAAATGGCCTCAAGAAAATTCCCACCAGTTATCACAATGAGGGATTAAATTATTTTGAGGGCACCATCCTGTAGGTGGATGGATATTGCACCTGAATATAGTATTATTCTTGGAAAAAGTCTCTGGTCAAGAATATATTGGCTTGCTAAAACAACTACTCAGCCTTTTTTGCACTTAAAACTGGCCTAAATGGCCTTAAGAAAATGCCCACTAGTTCTTAGCAGTGAGAGATTAAATTATTTTGAGGGCACCATCCTATAGGTGGATGACTATTGCACCTGAATATAGTCTTAGTATTGGAAAAAATTCTTTGGTCAAGAATATATTGGCCTACCAAAACAACCACTTGGCCTTTTTGCACTTAAAACTAGCCTAAATGGCCTCAAGAAAATGCCCACCAACTCTCACCAGTGAGGGATTAAATTATTATGACAACATAATCTTTCAGGTGGAGTATTTTCACATGTGACCATTTATGACTTCTCGATAAACGGTCTATGGCCAAGAATATAATGGCCTGCCAAAACAACCAATGAACCTTTTTTGCACCCTGCCATATTATGCTCCCCTTTGGCAAAAATGGCTAAGTAATAAAAATATGGCTCAAGTGGATTTTGGAAAATGACCACCATTTCCTCACATAGAAAGAGATAATTATTATAAGGGCACCATCCTGTAGGTGGATGACTATTGCACTTGAATATATTCTTATTCTTGGAAAAATGTCTCTGGTCAAGAATATATTGGCCTTCCAAAACAACCACTCAACCTTTTTTGCACTTAAAACTGGCCTAAATGGCCTCAAGAAAATGCCCACCAGTTATCACCAGTGAGGGATTAAATTATTCTAAGGGCACCATCCTATATGTGGATGACTATTTCACCTGAATATAGTCTTAGTCTTGGAAAAAATTATTTTGTCAAGAATATATTGGCCTTCCAAAAAAACCACTTGACCTTTTTTGCACTTAAAACTGGCCTAAATGGCCTCAAGAAAATGCCCACCAGTTCTCACCAGTGAGGAATTAAATTATTCTGACAACATAAGCTTTCAAGTGGAGGATTTACACACATGACCATTTAATCCTTATCAGTAAAAGGTCTATGGCCAAGAAGATAATGGCCTTCCAAAACAACCAATCAACCTTTTTTGCACCCTGCCATATTATGCTCCCCTTTGGCAAAAATGGCTAAGTACTGCAAATATGGCTCAAGTGGCTTTGTGAAAATGACCACCATTTCCTCACATAGAGAGAGAGAGAATTATTCTGAGGGCACCATATTGTAGGTTGATGACTATTGCAACTGAATATAGTCTTAGTCTTGGAAAAAAGTCTATGGTCAAGAATATATTGGCCTGCCAAAACAACCACTCATCCTTTTTGGCACTTTAAACTGGCCTAAATGGCTTCAGGAAAATGCCCACCAATTCTCACCAGTGAGGGATTAAATTATTCTGACAACATAATCTTTCAGGTGGAGGATTTACACACTTGACCATTTAATCCTTCTCGATAAAAGGTCTATGGCCAAGAAGATAATGGCCTTCCAAAACAACCAATCAACCTTTTTGCACCCTGCCATATTATGCTCCCCTTTGGAAAACATGGCTAAGTACTGAAAATATGGCTTAAGTGGATTTGGGAAAATGACCACCATTTCCTCAGAGAGAGAGAGAGAGAATTATTCTGAGGGAACCATCTTGTAGGTGGAGGACTATTGCACCTGAATATAGTCTCAGTCTTGGAATATCACCAAATCTTGAAATAGGACCAAATATTCTTTCTATATATAACATCACTTACACTCTTGGATTCTTCTCCATTGAAGCCAAATATGCCATTGCAGGTCATGTTGAGAAACATCTTTCTTGAATACGGATGTTACTTGGTGAGCACACAATCCAAGCCCCATGCATGCCAACATCTCTATGATGAAGGACCAGACCATTTGATCATAGGCCTTGCCAAAATTGGTTTTTAGGAATAATTCCTATTGACTAGATTTTTTGGACACTCTCTGGCTTCCCAAGGCAAGATCACTATATCAAATTCAAAACTTCCCATGTACAAATCCTTTCTACTTTGGTCGAACCACTCTCCTGGCTACATTGTGGATACGAAGAGACATTAGTTTAGATATTGTAGGTCACTTTACTTGTTACCTTTCATGGGTTCCTCCTCAAGATATCCATCAACGCTACATAAAACAAGAACTTTGTCTGCCACTAACTTCCTTTTCAGGAAATCAAAAAAGAATTTGAAACCCTCGTCCACTTCCTACATCCATTGTAGCTTGGATCAGACTCGAGAACTCATGGCAGTTTACTCTTTGCAAACAACCATTTCTAGCTTAGTAGCATCCTCCTGAAGAGCTATATTGTGAAGACCCTCCTCTAGAAAAGTACAAACCTTCTCAAGATGATCCCTAGCGGCTCACAACTCACAATGATGCTTGCAGGATATCATTATCCCCTATCCTCTCATAAAAATGACCATCTAACAAATTGCATCTTTCCACCAGAGAAGCCAACTTTTATCCCCAAGTGGACGAGGAGAAAGATTCCACACTCAATGAACCAATGCTCAGAAGTCAAGAGACTTCAAATGTGAGAGATTCAATTTGAACAAAGAGGAAGGGGTGGAGTCTATCCTATGTTCCACTGAGATGATTGTTTGAATGGGGAAATCATCTGAGCTTGTAAAATCCATTAACACATCCATCCGACAGAGTTGGATCAGAAAATATATGACCTCTCTGTTGACCTTTCAACTAATGCTTGAAAAATTATCCAAGTTCAAGAGAAAGACAACTAAAGGACACCATCCACTATCACCTCGGTGGCCATTCTCCACTATTAAGGTTAGTGTTTTTCCAACCAGGGGTAAACCCTAGAATGAGACCATAAATATGTCCTTTAAACACAGATCTTGAAATCATATTTATGGAATGTAACGATTTTTTGGATTTTTTAAAGTTAATATGGAGGATTTTGGGAAGATCAATGCCTTGTCTTAGGGTTTTGGAGTCTAAAGCACAACAAGTGATACCATTCTGATCACTATCATTGTTAATTCCAGATGGGTAGAAAATGGATGAGATAGACAAAGTTCAGCATCTAATATACCCCAATTACCCCAGTTTTCCACACAAGCTGCATTTCCATCTACAGATTAAGACATAGGACTAGATTCAAAGAATTCGATGAAGCTTTGTTGTGAAGGTTAACTCAAGTACGTTAAATCCCGCATCATTTTATTCTCGATGGCATGGTTAGGTGAGGCCATGTAGCTTGGAACAAAACTAATATTATCGGCAACTTGAGTAGATGATGTTATTGATGTAGAGCATGAATCACCACACTTTTTGTTTCGAATTCTCTTGTGGTCCAATTGATCAGGAAAAAAAATGCTCTTCTCTGTTGAATTTGTTTGTCTTGCAGGTCTATTTTTTATGTGTTCAATGTTTACACCAAATAGAACAAATTTCGTTTCCACAGTGATTTCTAAGCTACCAAAATTGTTAATTTGAGGACACAATAAACTGGAAACTCTCATGTGTTCCACAAGGCCAAGAATATTCTCATCCTTTCTTGGTGGGGCTACCCATTTACTCTTGTTTTTTTAAGAAGATTTAAAATTGTTTTGTTATCCGGACAAGAATGAAATGTGTACAACCAACCAAAATATTTCCGGCCACGGTTGTTGAGTTTCCATTTCTTGGCTACAAGTGCCCTTTCAGACTCATTTAAGGAAAAGGTATAATATGGAAAGCCATCCTTTCACTAACAATGAAGAAGACCCTGTGAAATCAAAGGATGAGAAGTTGAAGTTGATGCAATCAGATGACTATGTTCTATCTCTAGTGTAGATATAGGTAGCTTTTTGGGAACTTGTTCATGTTTCCAGATAATAGAACTGCCAATTCTCATTGGGATGGGTGAGAGTGGCTTTTTGAAGACTCCATTGTCTAAATCCATATTCAACCAATGATTGCACGGAATTACTTCCTTCCTAAATCCTTTTGATCTAGGATGAATATATCCATGGGAAAATAGATAATGACTTCCTTGAACTATTTTCATGTTGGCTCTTTCTGGGCTCCAGACACTAGCATTATCATGTAAAGGATGCAATGAAGGGACTTCCAATGTTCCACGAGAGGATCTTCCTGCAAGATATGTTTCAAGATGTTTTACTGTAGGGTTTAGGCACCCTACATGGTTAACTGTAAGGTTCCCACAAAATTTACAACCATCAATTGCAAAGGGAGATTCTCTAGTTTGTATTGGGTGATATGGGAAGCTATTGAAACTGAAACTCTTTGATTTTCTATTAACATAGTTTCTTGGTACATGAATTGAACTAAATTTTGTGTTTAGTTTTTCATGTTGCAGATGGAAAGTAGATGCCATTGACTTAACAAGTACATCAACATGCATTTTACTACATTGAGGATCAATACATGAGGTTGAGTTTGATCTGAGAAATGTTTCCTCAGTTGAAGAAAACCATGTCCCTTGATCATTTGCACTTTGAACAGTGAATTGAAGACCCTTTGAAGCCATGGTATTTATATTATCCACGGAAGATGTAGATGAAGTTTCATGAATACACATATTATCATCTCTGTCTACAATAGGTAGAAAAATTCCTAGTGACACAGAAATATCTAAACTTTCTCTCTGTATAAGAAAATCAAGAACTGAAGTACTCTTGGCTATGGAGCCATGATGTCCAACCTTATTATAGCAACGATCCGTATCTGTAATAGTAAAATGATTAGAACCATCATCAACTCCGATATTTCCATTCTCTTTAAGATCCTCTGTTCTCAATATGAGTTGGGATGCTGCATCATTTCCGTCTTCTGAGATATCTGAATTTATCTATGGAGTGAACTTTTTCGCTCATAATACTTCAGTTTCAGAAAGACCTCCAAGACATTCTTCTGTTTAAAGTAAAAACCTTAGACTAGCACCTAGTTCATTAGGTGGCCTGGAATCGTTCTTTTCCATAGTAATTCCTATCATTGGAAAATGGCAAGATTCAAGATTTGTACTAGTTGAAGGTGAAATTTCCTTGTATTTTAAAAGGGATGCAATTTCATTGATTTTTCCCACTTCTGAACATCCTGGAATTACCATCATTCCTTCCGGAACTTTTAGGTACTCACAAAATTGAGATTGGTTGTATGGCTTGGTTTGAGGACATGTTGTAAATATTTCTTTGTAACCATGACTTAAGACATCTGTAAATATAACCTGTTTTTGTAAATGCATAGTTGGTAGAGATGACTTGCACATAAAGATGGGATTGAAAATGGAATCATTTATTGAACCCATAGAAGAATAAAGGCAAGGCAACATCTCATTCTCCCTCCCATAAAAAGATCTAGCTTCACTTTTGTAGGAGAAATTTGACAGTTCCAAAGTTGACAAGGATGAGGATTTCTCACTTCTAGATGGTGAGTGAAAGGCCATGTCCCCTTTGGCATCTCGTTCACTTCTACTACACCGCAATGGAAAATTAGGCCAGTCCTCTTCTCCAAAATTCAGATCTCTTTCCTAAAGTATATCTCATATGTCCCTGTTTTTAGGAGAGTGACATGACTTTGGAATTAATTTTGTTGTGTCTTATAACCCTTGTCCTTTCTCTATTGTCATGCTACTTTGAAAATTTTCAGAAGACGCCTCACCCAAAATATTCTTAGTTGCTTTTGGTAGGTTTTGTTTGATATACATTACATGTTTCACTTTACATTTTGTTGTTTCCATATACTTGCCCTCTTTCACATTGTTCCAGACCCATGACATCATTTGCTCTTGAAGTTATTTTGGAGTACATTGATAAGCAGATACCTCTATCACTTCTGAAACATCTTCACATAGTGATTTCTGAGCAGAAATGTTAGGACACCTTATTTTCAATGGAATATTATCACAAGAATACTTAAGATGAGAGATGCCTGAATTGCATTCTAAAGAGATACAAATTGGAGCTTCTTTTAGTGACCTATCCCTAGCCAGTTCTCAACAATAGCTTTCACCTTTTTCTTGGGAAGACTAATTTGGGAGGCTGCCATCTTTATATGAAACCCTCATCCTTCTTTTTCATGAATACAATATTTTAATATCATTGGGCATGGACTATTTAATGTTGTAACAAGTCCCATAATAAGTCATCAAAACGTTCATAACTTTTGGGTATACTATGGAAACATGGATTTTGTTCAATATCACATTGCCAGACCTGCATAGCATAAACCTTGTTGTTTAATAATATCTGGAGCATTATAAAACACATTTACCTTCACAAAAACCAACAAATCTTCCCTCAAAATTGAAAATACCCATATTTTCAAGTGGTGGAAATACTGAACTGTAAGGATAAAGTTGACAATAAATCTAATCATTCCTCGGAGGGCTATGATAATTGCATTTTTATCCAGTAATGAACTATAATCCTGAGATAGATGACTGAATAAGTATGGAGAAAAAATGGATATGCATATCTTCACCTGCTGTGGATATGCATACTTTTTATTTGGTTACAACCTACTTCTTTTGAGATGTTGCTTTGATTGTGCCTTGCTTCTCTCATTCCAGTAGTTAGTCATTGTACTACAATGACATCTTTTGAAATACACATCCTATGGAAACATGTCAGGCACTCTTCCCCTGATTCCAAGGATGGTACCCACGGTAAATTGGATTTTGCAAAAGCTCGAGGCTTTTTCATCTATGGTGCAACATTTATTGAGTCTCTATCTTAACAAGCAAAATGTCAGTAGGTGATGTTAAGATTTACATAAGAGTTAAAGGTAGTATTCTAAGAAAATGGGTTGTATAACAATTCTTGTAGGGATTCCTTTGCATCAGGAGATTGGAATGCTTGTACTTTCTCAAACAATGTCAGAGGTGAATTTTGATGGCACATATGGAAGTCCTATGCTAACATTAGACATTGTTGGTGTTTGAAATTTATTATAGATAACAATAAGGTCCATGCGTCTTTCAATATCTTCCAAATTCGTACCATTTTCTTTTGTTAACATTGCCCAATTATGGCCTGCACGGGTGTGGCTCATTGGCGGTTCAGTTGTTATGAAGTCACAGTTGTAAATGGAGGTCATGAGTTCAAATCACACCCGTCTTTACCCGTGTCCCATGCTTGCGGTGTGTGTGGGGAACCTTGGGGTATAGTGGTAGCGGGATTGGATCCCTGGACCCCGTGTCACACGACTACCAGCCCAGTCTCCAGTTACCGATTCCCCTAGTTACAAAAAAAAAACATTGCCCAATTATGAAGTGATAATTTGAAATTTATGATCATTCGCACCTAGGATATTGATAATATGCATTCTGCATGATAGCATTGCTAAGTGGAAAAAGAAAGAGGGAGATAAAGTTTCAGTTGGGGATGTACTTTGTGAAATTGAAATTGTAGGAATTCTTTACTACTTTTTTATGTTCTTTCTTCTTTCAAATAAACTCCTAAGGTCAACTAATTTCCTTTCCTTTCTTATTTCGTAATGTTGCTGAAGAATGTTGATTGTTAAGAAATGGTTTTGGGATAAATAAATTGTCGATATAGAGAGTATGGAAGATGGCTATTTGGAACAAAATGTCCATGGTGACAGATCAAAGGAAATTAAAGTTGGGGAGGTATACTCAAAATCATTAAGAAGTCTTATTCTCAGTGTACAGTTGCAATTGTCATTTTGAATTCTTTATTTGGGTTTAGAGTTGGCAAAGGAGTTCTAATTGTTACATCAATGTGTGAATGTGTTGGTGCATCTAGATATTTTAACAGTTTGTGTATAGTGAACTGGTAAGTTTTATTCAAAATATGGAAGGTTTTATTGTACTGGTTTTGAATTAGGTTATAGAAATTATCGTGGAAGATGAGGATGACATTGCGAAATTCAAGGAGTACACACCCTTGAGGCAGGGAGCTACCATTGAAAATGATCCTTCAAAGGAAGCTTCTCCTCCACCACCTCCACCAAAATAATACACTCGAATCCCTATTGTAATTCTACAGCTTTGGACAGCATTTGGATTTGATAGACAAGAATCAACAAGTTCATGGCTACCTTCTCAGAACATTTGATTGAATCATACTGCATTGTATGGATAGGTCAAATACAACTACTAGTAAAAACCAACTAGTTTAGATCCATCTTTACCCCAGTATAAGTACTGAATGAAGGTGATTTCATTAACAATTTTATGATTTCTTGCATTTCCTTTCATTTTGATTTGATTAGTATAATCTTGTAATGCTTTTATGGTTATGGTGTTTAACAATTTTGAAGTATACCCTGTGGATCTGGTTATTCAGGATTTTAACCTTATAGTGAGGAGAGACACTACCAAATTGGGCGGGGTTGACAGGTAAATACATTCATTATATTGCATTTAGTTCCTACAAATGAAATAGATCAAGATATCGAAAGATGTACCTTTTATCGATGGCTGGTCCTAGCTTTTGCTTGGTCTTCCGCTTGATCCTTCGCTATGATGAACTTGCAACAAAAAGGAAACCTTCCTCAACATATCTTGACTGTAATAAATATGATGAATATTGAAAGCAATCAAACATCAACAACAATCACATACTAAACCAAATGAACATACAATCTAATAGACATTTGATTTGGGACAGGAAGGGTATTTCCACCTTTTTATTGTCAAAGAAACATGAATTAGTACAAATATACCTGATCGATCAAGATGCTTCTGCAACCGAGTCCTAGGCTCCTGCTCTTCACAATGACTTGGGAATTCCTCTAGCGTAACGGCACTTAAGGCCTTTCTTCTAGGTCCCTCTCTCATGGATCCTCGTATTTATGGGACAAGGTAGGCAGTTGGAATCGAGAGGTGGTTGAATTGGGAGGCTGGGGAAGTTGCAGAACCAACTTCAACTAATCCCAATTCGTAATATTAATATTTTTTTGATTTCATCTTAAGATGTGTGCGAGTTTCATATAACAAGAGTAGCGCATAGAGAGCAACTTTCATGCTTTGCAACAAGCATTTGCAAGTTTTTGGAAAGTGTGTGCTGGTTGTCCTTGAGGAAAGCAGTGCATATTTTGATGTGTGCGTTAGTTTGCTAGAGTAAGAGTAGAACACATGTGGTGAAATCAGGAGAAACAGTTAATTTCTTAGTTGAAGAGTGTACTACCATCAATAAGTCATCTAGGTCAACCTAGCTCTTCAATCCATGGTGTCCTTTTGTGTGATCGACAGAGCAATGTGATCACGGACGGAGAAGTGCATATTTGACCTATAACAGATGCCCCCTAATGTGTGAGGTCAGAGGGAAATGATGGCCGAAATAAATTATAATTCCAAGTCAGAGGAGGAGCAAGAAACCGCAGAACCAAGTCATAGAAGTACCTGAAACAATGATTAAGGTCAGAGCGTAATTACAATCTTGACATCATATATATATGTAGCATGATACAACATGATCTTTGATACATAACTAGGATATGTATATATAGCATGGCCACTGAAATACAAGCGTGGATCCATGTCAAAATGAGAGATCATAGCCATAACAACAAACTGGATCTATGTCTCATGAAGAGCCAAAAATGAGTGAGGCTCACTCTTGCGCAACTTGGGTGATAACATAAATATGGTGATGCTATCATAGTCCCAAGGTCTTCATCCAAACAACCCAAGGTACAAACCCTAACCATGTGAATAAATGAGCTAAGGTCGAACATTGGGGGTATCGTTTGATTACCGACCATTGATGTATACCGTTAACAAAGATGAAGACTTGCATCAATAATGAGAATGGGGTCCAAGGTACCTAGTATGATCCAACAAGTGTGAATAAGTGGACTTGAAGTTGAACACTTGAGGAACCTATCGAATAAGAGACATTGATGTATTCTCATTATTCAACGGCAAGGGAAACTGCCACTAATGACTGCAATCCCCAAGGTACTAATTGAAACTCTAAAATTCATTCCCATAGCATAATGAGCTCAAGTCGATGGGAAGAAGTCCACTGGAAGGGAGGCATTAATGCATCCTCCATCATCCAACACGAGGAAAACAAAACAGGTATGAGAAGATGTGGAGTAGGACAAGTAACAAGATGAAACAAATTGACACCAGGATGGCCGACACATGAAGTCAAGGTAAACTGCAGAATGGCCGACACGGGCTATATCCTTGAACAGTGAGCATGACACAAAGTGACTTAGGAAGTTTTCAACATGAAGGGAAAATGATATAAGCCTGCAATGTAGGATACATTGACAGACCCTCCATATGGTTGGATGAATAACCAACAGGGGGAGTAAAAAACTCGGAGATCAGGTTCACCCTAAGGTCAAAAACTAAAAACCGAACTGACATGAAAGACTCAAGTAGGTGCTATATTCAAGGACATGACTGACGTAACTGCCTTTGAAACTGAAAAGATGTGATATACCCTTCTTATCCCTTATTCTTTTTGGTAAAAGAATGTCCTTCTTGTTGTTTTAATGAGTCCAAGAAAGAAAACTCAATAAGCCCAACCATGTAAAAAGTTTAACTAGCCCATGGGAGGAAGACTCGGGACCTTCTTCATTGTTTACAGAGTTCAAAGAAGAAATAGAAGAATACTCTATAGTATTGATCTCTGATTTTAATATCGAGCCAAGATCTGTTCTTTCTCGCCAGTGTTTTCAATTTTAAGGAGTCTGAAAAACTTAAACAATAACTCCATACACCTGCCCATGGATTTTAATATTGATCCCGGGTTGGTATATGCTCGCCGATGTTTTCCTGTTTATAGAGTCTAAAAAACTTAAACAATCCTTTATACACCCTCTCATGGATTTCACATTGATCTCGAGTAGGTGAGTGCTTGCTTGGTGTTTTCACGTTTTGAGAGCCTGAAAACCCTAAAGAAGGCTCCAAAAGTACTTTTTCATATAGTTAGTATCCTCCCCCGAAAAAGTATTAAACAATGAGAGAAGAACTCTTCTAGCCTCGAATGACTAGAGTATACCTTTTTCGTAAATGATCCACAGAGGTCCGGAAAAGTGGTAAACTTATACCTAAGTGGATGTCGCTTCAAATCATTTACCGAGTCTGAAATGACAACTATACTTGGCAATCTTGTCATATTTAAAGATTCAAATAAGATCTTGAAAGAACTCTATAAAAATATTTTTCGTAAAGTTTTAATGAGCCCAAAAAATTAAACTCGTGACCTCCTTATTGTTTTTAACGAGCTCAAAGGAGAGATGGAAGAATGCTTGTAGCCTCCTTACTGTTTTTAACGAGCTCGAAGTGAAGGTGGAAGAATGCTCATAGCCTCCTTATTGTTTTGAACGAGCTCGAAGTGAAGTTAGAAGAATGATCGTAGATGGATCAATGTCCAAATGAATGGCAGACTAAATTATAGACTCTAGGAAAGCTTCATCAGAGGGAAGTATATTATCCCAGATGGAACACATATCTAAACATTCAGATGGAGTCATCACCTGGTCAATTGCCGGGACCAAGTCCCTAGAAGGTAAGCATGAATTTAGAGGCTTCTTCTCAGTAGCAATTGGACTCAAGGAAAAATATGCCACATAATTTGATTGTGACATGGTAGTGCCTACTAGCAAGGGATATACTTGGTCTATAGTTGGGTAATAAGAGGGATCAACAAATGTAAGGTGATCAATAGTGACAATGCTTTCATTGTGAGGAAAATGCATCACGCGAAAAAGTGTAGACACGACAGCCTGCATAGCATATACGTAATCACGCCCGAGGATCATATCAAAATCCATAGGGTCCTTTAAAACCAAAAAATCAACTAAGAATGGTTTTCCACCAAAAGTGATAGGTACTTGAGGGAGGAATCCCACCGGTTCACTAGGTCTTTTATCGAAAGTCAACGGCCAATTAACAGCTGGAACAAGGTTAGGAAAACCTAAATCTCTCCAAGTATAAGGGGATAAGATACTAATGGAGGCTCCTTCATCTACAATACATCGATGAACCGCATGGTATCTAATATCAACCTTTATTTCAAAAAGGTGTAGCAGAAGGAAGGCGAGGCCCAGTTAGACTATTCCAATCAAAGGAAATGATCCCATAGCTTGGTAGGGGTTCACTTGGCACATATGAAGTGCCCCCAATTTCAGACAGATCTGAACTGGTAATGCAGAAAACTTCAGGGACAGGTGCATCAGTCTCTAAAGGACTGATGGGATCGGTCGAGGATTGCATCGATTCGATCACTTCACTCTCCGAAGGAAGAGTGGGGTTGACCAAAGATTTCATTGGTTAAACCAAGTCATCAACCAAAGGTTGATCAGGCTGTTGGGAATCTATAGACAATTCAAGAGCAGAGGATCCTTCAGACATGGACCACACTCTCCGCACCTCTGGAATAGTAGGGAACAAGTGAGTAAGGTGATCTCCCTTATAAAGTTTACAAGGAAACTTTGGCTTGCGTCCTATAAAATTAGACTCCTTTAAAACAACAGTACTCTCAGCATGACTAGCATTGGATGACAGCTTTCCCCCAGCATGAGTTGTAGTGTCTGGTTGCTCAGAAGCAGAAGACATTTGAACTATGGACCACACTCTTTGCACTTCTGGAAGTACAGGGCACAAATAGGTCAGGTGGTCTCCCTCACAAAACTTACAAGGGAACTTAAGCTTCTGTTTCTTAGGTTTGTCGACAATGTCAAATTTCTCAGCATGACTTGCAGTTGCTGATTCAGTGTCTCCAGTATGACTCACAGTAACTCATGAATTGTCATTAATATGACTAGCAATGATTAATGACGTGTCTTCAACATGAGTAACAGTGGTCGAAGACATGATTTTAGTATGATTTGCAGTGACTGAAATTTGCTCGCAGCATGACCTCCAGAGGTTGGGTAAGTTCCCCCATCATGACTTCCCGAGGCTAGGTGGTTTCCCCATCATATCTTTAAAGGCTGGGTGGGTGGGTTCAGTATGATTTACAGTGACTGAGCGAATTCTCCCAACGTGACCTCCAAAGGTTGGGTAGGTTCCCCCAGCATGACTTCCAGAGGCTGGTTTCATAGGTTCAGTATGATTTACAGTGATTGGAATTCCCCCCCCAACATGACCTCCAGAGGTTGGGTGGGTTCCCCTAGCATGACTTCTAGAGGCTGGGTGGGTGCCCCCAGTATGACTTCCAGAGGTTGGGTGGCTTCCCCCTTGCTTTGGTATCTTCTTGCTATTCTTCCTCCGTTTATTCCTTTTAGACTGTTGGTTACTACTTTTACTACTTTCACCACATGAGGTAGAAGGAGGAGGAGAAGATGTTACTGGCGAAGCAGGCATAGGGTTTTGATGCTCTTGATGTGAAGTGCTTACTTGAGAAGCATCGGGAGCATGCAAGGCGTTCGGAGTGGAAAAAAACCAAATCAATAGCCCTATAGTGAATCCCGGAAGATTCAAGGTAGCCATTAAGGGAGAACCAATGTTTCCAATGAATGGAAAAGCACAAGGACCCCTTGAATAGGGGTCTTTTGATTGGTGCTCACCGGGATGCTATCCATAGTTTCTGACTCAATGGGCCAGAAATATCTAAGGCCAACTAAAAACAAGCAACACAAATAGCACACCACTAAAAATGTCCTAGGTAATCCAAACCAGGAAAACAGATGCCATCCGCAGGGAAGTTTGGGATGATTAGGGCCCAGAACTAACCAACGAAAAATGAAGAATAGTTACCCGGGGTCCACATACAGTTCCTCTGGGTGCAAGCATTTGAATCACCAAACTTCCTTCCCAAATTTCTATAGAGGGTTTCCTCCCATGTCTATCCTAGGTACAACAGAAATAGCCTTCTGTCGTCACCTGTGTAGAGCCCTAGAGTCTGGATACTAAGGTTACCACCAGTACAAAATAATCTGGGGGGATAGTCGTCAGCCTAGTCGAAACACATGGGAAGGGTAGCAAAGCCCGAAATCCAAAAGCACTTTAAAAAGCACTAATGGACCCCCGTACGCGAGTCAACTTTGGTTTATGGTTGATGGGAAAGTGAGGGGGTATCCTCAATAATTCCAATCACCCACGGTATCGTGCTTAACTTTGGTTTGAGTAGAGCATCCCAAGACTATTTGATAGAGATGGATTTACCTAATAGATAGTTGTACTATGATTTTTGAGTAATGAAGCCAGTTTCAGATAGTTTAAGGTGATTTAAATCTGAAACTCTAGCCTAAGTTAGTTGATGATGTGTATACCTAAAAAGAAAGATGTTGCTAGTAAATTTTATTAAGATTTATTTTTAAGGGATACTTTTTACTCAAAGGTTGTAGTGGAGTGTGTGGCGTGGTTGTGACAGGAAAGTAAAATGCATGTAAAATAATGCTTTCAAATTCACAAAACACACTTTTTCTTTTCGTTTATATTCTTTCGAAAATAAAAAACTAGGCAATCCTAAATGAAATTATTTTTGTATTTTCTTTTAAATTTCAAAGCAAACTATGCTACTTCAAAACAATGATAGACCTTACTACTAAGCTACTTAAAAACACTTTTTGTCTTTTTTGATAATTATAAAAGAAAAAGAACTTGTAAAAGAGCAAGTAAGACCTAATTGTAAAGTGCAAGTAAGAAAAACACCTAAATGGCTCAAACAAACAAATCGAAATACGCAACCTACCAAGTTGTTTCAAAAGAAAAAAAATTGGGCTTGGAAACCAAGTGTAAAAGAAACGAGGAAAAAGAGATGCTTGTGATGGAAAGGAAAACTTAAAAAGATGCTCCTAATCACCAAAACCCTAAGAAAACACTAATCCAAGAAAAGGAGTAGGTAAGCGAACCAAAAAGTGACCCTACTAACACACGATCTCAAAAGAAAAGAAAAAGTAGAAGGCTTTGACTAACTTGGATTGAATTGAAAAGACAAATAGAAAGTATTTAAACCAAGCAACCTTTCAAAAAGCACCCTAAGGACTCAAAATTGGGGTCAAACCCTAACAGAAAGGATAAGACATAGTGAAAGTGTGCTATTGTTTCCACAAACAACAAACGTTAAGAACACATGTAAAAGCGTGCAACTATGTCTATAAGAGATTAGTGCACAAACTTCAAAAGGGCTAGAAAGCAGTGAAGACACTTTACACAAGTACTCAAGCAAGCAAAGACAAACTAAAAGACTTAGAGAGGTAAGTAAGACTCAACATAGACATAGAAGTCTCAGGGGTCAGCCAGGGAAGCAAAAGCGTGCAACTATGTTTGCAAGAGAGTAGTGCACAAACTTAAAAAGGGCTAGAAAGCAGTAAAGACACTTTACACAAGTAATCAAGCAAGCAAAGACAAACTAAAAGACTCAGAGAGGTAAGTCAGACTCAACATAGACATAGAAGTCTCAGGGGTCACCCAGGGAAGCAAAGCAATAGGATGGAAGTGTAACCAAACCACTAGAAATCAAACCCTAACAGAAAACTGGAAGACACAGGAAAATGCACTACTGTGCAGTGCAGAAACTAGTGCACACTAGAAAATATGCACTACTGTTCAGTGTACAAACCAACGCTCATCAGGAAAGATGTGCTACTGTAAGTAGGGAAAACCAACGCACGTGTCTTAGAAGGATAGAAACATGCTTTGCAACAACAAAATAAGATGAATCAAACAATAAAGAACAGGTAACAAAGACCTACAAGACCTCTCAAAGAACAAATAAACTGGAAAAGTCTGGAAGAAAAACCTAACTAGGCCTCCTAGAGCAGAAAAAAACACAGTTACTCCCAAGCGGAGTCGCCAGTCTGTTGTTCAGGATTTAAACCTTATAGTGAGGAGAGACACTACCAACTTGGGCGGGGTTGACAGGTAAATACATTAATTATATTGCATTTAGTTCCTACAAATGAAATAGATCAAGATATCGAAAGATGTACCTTTTATCGACGGTTGGTCCTAGCTTTCGCTTGGTCTTCCACTTGATCCTTGGCTATGATAAACCTGCAACACAAAGGAAACCTTCCTCAGCATATCTTGACTGTAATAAATATGATGAATATTGAAAGAAATCAAACATCAACAACAATCAGATACTAAACCAAATGAACATACAATCTAATATTTGGGACAGGAAGGGTATTTCCACCTTTTTATTGTCAAAGAACATGAATCAGTACAAATATACTTGATCAGTCAAGATGCTTCTGCAACCGAGTCCTGGGATCCTACTGTTAGTTTTTTAGAATTTACTTTAATCTAATCTAGGATCTTAACTAAGAGAATAACATGTACAACATATCTGCAGCATATCAATCATGGACACAATAATGCAAGCACACAAGAGACACAGAGTTGACTTGGGGAAAACCATAAAGGTGAAAAACCCCAATAACTTCCTCAGAGATAGATAGAGCAATGATACAAACCAAGCATAAGAGATAGACATCTCCTAGTAGCAGCTTCTCCTCCTCCACAAGTGTGCCACTCTCCAAAGAGTGTGTGTGAGAATAAAATGATCAAATAGAGTGCCTCCCGCACTCTATTTATGCTTGAATTGACTTGCCTAATAACCTTTACTAGGTCGGCCTTAACTTAACCACATAACATAATGCTGACTGGGCCGATCCCCAATAGGGTGGTCTAATAACCCTTTGATCCACATGACTTATATAGGGCCGAACCCAACAAGGTGGTCTAATAACCCGTCAAGTATAAGTTACGACACTTACAATATAAATGACGACACTTCCGTATAGAGGAATAATAACATCTCTACAAAATACATATATGTGAAATACATTCCGAAGTTACATATTCGTCAACACTCCCTCTTAACTAGGAAGGTATTTCTCGACACAGATCTGCTAGCACAAGTCTTCTTCTCTGGATCATCATCAGCGAATCATCGTCCTCGAATCATCGTCATCATCACTATTGCTGCTATCTCAATCAATCTCTGAATCTACTCATCATAGTAAGTTCTACAGAGCCAGTCCTTTTTCATACTAGATGTAGGCCCACCACTTGTAGGTCTTCATCATCACTGGCCATACTGTGGAATCCTCAAGACTTATTACGTGCGTCACAAAATATTAAAAGAGTCTCTTGACTAGCAAGAACCCTAAAGAGCATCTGAGGCCTTTTTCATCCCGTCCAGATCTCCAGTACTTATTACATGTGACTGTCACAAAACCTTAAAAGAGTCTCTTGACTAGCAAGAACCCTAAAGAGCATCTGAGGCCTTTTTCATCCTATCCATATCTCTAGGACTTATTACATGTGACCCCCACCACAAAACCTTAAAAGAGTGTCTTGCCAAGCAAGAACCCTAAAGAACATCTGAGGCCTTTTTCATCCAGTCTAGATCTCCAGGACTTATTACATGTGGTCACCACAAAAACTTAAAAGAGTGTCTTTCCAAGCAAAAAACCTAAAGAGCATCTGAGGCCTTTTTCATCTTGTCCATATCTCCAGGAATTATTACATGTGGTCATAGAAATGCCTCTAAAGAGCATCTGAGGCCTTTTTCATCCTGTCCAGATCTCCCAGGTCGACTTACATGCCATCCCAGAGCAATGCCTCGAAAGAGAATCTGAGGCTTTTTTCATCCTGTCCAGATCTCCTAGGTCTACTTACATGCTCATCTGCACAATCTGTCCACGGCCACAGAGTATCAACCTGATACTCACCATACATCATCCTAATGTACACATGATCATCCTTATCATCAACACTGCATCGTCCTTATGCATGTCATCTGGAGAAACATCCTGAAGCTCATCATCCATGATCATCCTGATCATACAATGCATCTACCTAATGCATACCAAGTATCTACCTGATACATATCATCATACATGATCCACCTGATCATACAATGTATCCACCTGATACATACATAGATACATGATCCACCTGATCACACAATGTATCTACCTAATACATATCAACATACATGTTCTACCTGATCATACAACGTATCCACCTGATACATATACAGATACATGGTCCAAGCATCCAACATGATGCATATACAAATACATACAAATGATCCAACTGATCATATCCAGCATCCAACATGATGCATACATACATAAATGATCCAACTAATCATATCCAACATCCAACATGATGCATACATGCATACATAAATGATCCAACTGATCATATCCAGCATCCAACATGATTCATACATACATAAATGATCCAACTGATCATACAGAGCAGAAACTAGAACATCATCCTGATGCTCATCATCCAGCGCTTACATCCATATCCATGTGAAAGATCCTCCTTCCACCATGCTTGGAATGGCTTCAGCAAAATGTCTCCATCACTTCTTCCTCAAAGTGTTGTCGATCTGAAGAACAACAAGCCTCTCTCTGAAGTACTCGAACTTCACTCTGGCTAGTGGCTTCATCAACACATTTGCAATCTGCTCATCCGTAGCAACATACAGGAGCTTCATTGCTCCTCTCTACACCATATCCCTGATGTAGTGGTATTTGATCTCTATGTGTTTCGACTTGTCATGAAACATCGGGTTCTCAGATAGCTTCACGCAACTCTGGTTGTCATAAAAGATACCAGTAGCCTCCAACGGTAGATCAAATAACTCAGACGGTATCTTCCGAAGCCATACTGCCTCACAACTAGATGAACAAGTTGCAACATACTCTGCTTCAGCTACACTCAGTGCTACGCATGACTGCTTCCTGTTAAACCAAGAGATCACACCTGATCCCATACTGAAGTAGCACCCATAAGTGCTCTTCCTATCTGCAACACTACCTGCCCAATCTGAATCAACATAACCCTGCAGGTTAAACTTTTGATTCGCATCATACTTGAGCCCATAATCAACTGTACCCTTCAGGTACCTCAGAATATGCTTTACAGCAACCAGGTGAACACTCCTCGGATCCGTTAGGAACTGGATCAATGTGTTCACCGCAAAGCAAATATTTGGTCTCATGTTCGTCAGGTACATCAAGGACCCTATCATCTAACGATACATCGTGACATCAACTAGATTAGATGAAGCATCACACAAAATATTCAGGTTTGATGCCATAGGTGTGTCCATGGCCTTACAGTCCATCATCCCGAACCTCTTTAGTATCTCTACTGCATACTTCCCTTGTCCAAGGAATATTCCATCTGTACTCTGCCACACCTCCATGCCTAAAAAATAGTGCATCATCCCCAAGTCCTTCATCTCGAACTCGACAGCAAGCTTCTGTTGTGTGTTGGCAATCAATCTATCCTCACCTGTAACAAACCGGTTATCCGCATACAAAAGTAGTATTACTGGATTTCCTTCCTCAACCTTGTAGTAAAGGTTGGAATCCGCTTTACTCTTGGTAAAGCCCAAACTGGATAGAAAGCGTCTATCCTACCATACCAAGTTGTGCACATATATGATTTCCCATCATGTGTCTCAAAACCAAGTGGCTGCTCCACATACACTTCCTCTTCGACTGCACCATTCAAGAAAGCTGTCTTGACATCCATCTGGTGTATCTTCCATTTCATCATTGCAGCTAGAGCAAGTACTGATTTGATGGAAGTGTTCCTGGATATAGGTTTAGAAGTCTCTACATACTCAATCCCTTTTTCTGGGAGAAGCCACGAGCTACAGACCTCGTTTTGTATTTCTCCATGTTACCATATGCAGCATGCTTGATCTTATAGAGCCATTTGGAAGTCACAACAGACTTCCCTTCAGGTCTTGGGACTGCATCCCAAACATCATTCTTCATGATCGACTGATCATGGCATTCTTCCATTACTTCATCCCATATCGTGGGAACTTCAATATCTTCAATGGATTCAATAGATATCTTTGTTGCTGGAACAAATGTTGTAGTCCTTCTTTTGTAGGTGAAGGTATACGATCTTTCCTACAAAACAAGTTAAATTGCATGATTAGAAACATCTCATAGTTTTCAGAACAAATTCTTACACATAAAGAAATATGTCATACAGTCATGCAATTATTTTAGCCAATGCCTCAAAACAACATTCATCCATATCCTGTAACTTTCTAGATGCCTTCCAATCTCTACCAGAACATTGTTGAGAGTTTGCACTACTCCCAACATGTCAGCAAAGAGGTTTCATTCTAGATAAGTAGCAATGGAATGTTGTACAGTGCCATAGGCCACTTACCCATTACATGCATATTAGTAGTATGTTGTTCATTAATGCAATTATTTTAATATGCCAAAAATACACAGCCTAATTCTAGGAACATCAGTATATACATCATTGAACAGTATTATTTAAACAATCAAATATGCAAGAAATGATAATTCAAATACTTATCTCTGTTGGGTTGTTGGGTGGACTCCCGCTGAATCTTTGCAACTCCATTCTGATGTGGATTGTGAGAAGTGGTCGACTCCCTCTGAATATCTGCATCCTTGTAGAAATTACTGGAGTGTGCTCCCTCTTGATCTTTGCTTCCTGGCTTACCTGTCCTTGAATTTATATCCATCCTCGATCACTATGCATGCTTACAAGTATCATTATTGTGATATCCTCGAGATCTCATACATAATCATACATTTATTAGTATATTCTCAGTACTATCAAAGCACAATAATCTTAAGCATGTATAGTCATGATCATTTCAAACAGAAATAATAAGCATTAGTATTCAAGGACTCTTATGGTTAGTCATATCATAAATTAAGGTAAGAAACATAATATGCATACACCCATGATTATTCAAACCTATGAATAATCATTATCAATCATGCCATGTATACTTATATAAGAGATCCTATCACAAGGTAGGATTCTAACTTGATATAGAAAAAAAAACATACCTGGATTAGTATGTTAGCTAGTTATGTCTAACATATCCACATGATGTCTTCTTGTTCTCTTCAATGACCTGTGCTAGTAACCTGCATATCTCATAAGTTAACCATTAAAGAACCAAGTTATAGATACCTCGTAAATAGATCTTCTATGTGATCCATGACAATGGATGAATCTTTGTATTCATGTCACCATGATCATATGTTCTTGAACTAGAACATGATTTGTCTTTCTTGGTGTACCTTTCATGTTAGCGGACAACATAAACCTCATACAACACCATAATGCATTAGTACAATCATAAGTGTCAACACCCTAATCAATGAATATCTTCTATCATGCATTCATAATTTTATTAAGGTGATACGACAAGTCTAAATTTAATCAAGATTGTACTAACCGTAATAATATGAAGACAAACATACCATAGAATTAATCATGAACAAATCTTGAAACATACCTGGATAAGTCATACCTGTCGAGATTGCTTGTAATCTTCTTATGTAAGGCCTTAGCCTTTTCTCCCTCTGAAACAGGAACTTATTCACTTATGCAGGTGACCAATCCATTCTCTTCTAGGATTAACCCAATCCACTTGATTTGTAGGAACTGGATCTGGAGCTGGATTAGGGTTTGTCAGAGAAACCCTAAAAATTCAAACTTTGAATTTCAAACTTCTAAAAGGATAGAAAGATGTGCCTTGATGAGTTGATCAAACCGGTATACTCAGAATTTGAAAACTGCAAAGTTTCACCCCTCAAATTTTCCTTTGAAACTTTCGGATTCACTGGACATGACCCGAACTAGGGTTTGATAAATCCCACCCTTCTTCCCAATCAAAATGTTCGATCCAAAGCTCTAAGCTTCTATTTTCTGAGGAGCTTCCAGCCGTGGTCACAGATTTCAAAAATTCCCATTTTTGCAGAAGCCCTAATTTTCCACTTTTCCGATCAAAGTCCCAAACTAGGGTCTGATCAAGCCCGGCCTTTTGCCCAACCAAAAAATCTGATCTTGGTCTCTAAATTTCAATTTTGATGAGTAGCATTCGGCCATGGTCTCTGATTACAAAAATTCCAACTTTCTCTGAAACCCTAAATTCCCGAAGCCATGAATGAAGGTGCTAAAAAATAATTTTGTTTTGAAAGAAATATGTACCTGATTGTTTCTAGTGTAACTCCGAACTTTCCGATCCACAAGGTCTGAAACTTCTACTTGTGGTATCCCGCCCTATCATTTTTCCAACCCCATAGGTATGACCTCAATTGGATTCTCTGAGAGAGAGTTATTCCAAGTGTCGCAACGTGACTTGTTTATGGGATGAAACAGGAGAGCAAACTTGTACGACGTTTCATGTGTCACTGGTTCGACCCCCAATAGGGTGGTCTAATAACCCTTTGAACCACATGGCCGACCCCCAATAGGGTGGTCTAATAAACCTTTGACCCACATGAGTTATACAAGGTCGACCCCAACAAGGTGGTCTAATAACCCGTCAAGTATAATTTACGACACTTACAATATAAATGATGACACTTCCGTATAGAGGAATAATAACATCTCTACAATATACATATATGTGAAATACATTCCGAAGTTACATATACATCAACACCTGCTCTTCACAATGAATTGGGAATTCCTCCAGCGTAACAACACTTAAGGCCTTTCTTCTAGGTCCCTCTCTCATGGATCCTCCTTGTATTTATGGGACAAGGTAGGCAGTTGGAATCGAGAGGTGGTTGAATTGGGAGGTTGGAGAAGTTGCAGAACCAACTTCAACTAATCTCAATTCGTAATCTTAATATATTTTTTGATTTCATCTTAAAATGTGCGTGAGTTTCATACAACAAGAGTAGCGCACAGAGAGCAACTTTCATGCTTTGCAACAAGCGTTTGCAAGTTTTTGGAAAGTGTGTGTTGGTTGTCCTTGAGGAAAGCAACGCATCTTTTGAGGTGTGCGCTAGTTTGCTAGAGTAAGAGTAGCGCACATGTGGTGAAATCAGGAGAAACATTTAATTTCTCAGCTGAAGAGTGTACTACCATTAATAAGTCATCTAGGCCAACCTAGCTCTTCAATCCATGTTGTCCTTTTGTGTGATCAACAGAGCAATGTGATCACGGACAGAGAGGTGCAGATTTGACCTATAACAGATCTAGTATATGATCAATGTTAATTATCTGTAAACGAGGGACTTAAATCCTAGTTTCTTTATCAACATAGATCCTATGTGAAATTACTTATGTAGATTTTTGTGGTTAGACATCTTTGGGGTCTCTTCAAATAGTTCCATAATTTAGAAGGAGCTTGTTGTTGCTGCAACAACCCCCGCCAAATTTTTGTAAATATTGGGGCCCCTCCTTTTTATTTTTGAAGCTTATTTTGTTCAAACTTAGCAATGTTTCCTTTCCACTTTTCTTCCAAATTTTTTGATCTTTTTTCCAAAAAAAAAATTGATCTTTTTTGGCTGAGGCAAATATTTTCTATCTTTTAAAGCGCAGTTTTAACGATTAACTTTGCGCCAAAGGGTGCAAGTGTAATACCCCATTTTGACCCTTAGGATATATTATCTTTTAATGTAAATATTGTATACATGTGATGTACGTTTCCCTAGTGTGGAGCTCAAGGCCAAGGTCCCGCTAGTGAATGCTCAAATTTTATTTAAAAGGCAAGTATTAGATATTATGTTACCCATGTGCTATTTAGCCATGGAACATTGTAAAAATGATGTAAATAAACATCATGCAATAAAATACCAAAACTGGCTATGGAAGCAACTAATGCAAAGGGGCTATGTGTATCCACTAGGGAGTGGTGAGGGGGTTGTGGGGATGAACCATATGCTGCCAAATGTCATTGTGAGAACCCATTTGACTTTCCTTGTTGACATTTGTTTCTATTGTAAGGGAGTTGTTGAATAATTCATTCCATTGCTTCAATGGAGCATGGGCAGCCAAGAAATTCGTATGGCAGAGTATGGGATATGTTTTCTTGTACCAAAACTCACTCTACCTCATGGGAGTCGCTTCTTCCTCATTCCCATTCCATTGTGGAAGAACCTAGCATCATTTTCCATCCAAAAACGAATTGCCAGCAGTGAGCAAAACCATAAATCGCAACTTTGAAAGAACCCACATTTTGAAGAGCCATAAATGCCCAAATTTGGTATTTAACAGTGAAATCCAATGGGGGATCCATAGATATGAACCTTGGGGCGAATTTGAGATTATTAGATACCCAAAAATACATGGGAAAACCCAGTTTTTACAGCTCAGAAATCAAGTGACGGGATTGAGTTATTGGATGAAAGAATTGTGAGAAATCCAAGTGTGAATGACTGAGCAGAGGTTGGGTTTGCTTGATAAACCCAGTGAAGGCTAGAATCTCAAGGAATTAGCAGGTGGACCTTTCTATGCCCATCCTAAAGAGAACTAGAGGGAAGGGACGCCTGAGGGACTGTGCAGCAGAGAAGGGGACCTTCCTTGTGTTGGATGGGTAGGAAATGTGGGTGCCTTGACTGTTGAATTAACTTGAGATGGATGTAGCTCTTTGGATTATCTCACTAGCTTAGCATCTTCCTCATTTGTCATTTGTATGCTCTATAAACCCAACTGTGTGTTGGCTTAGCATAGTTGTTGAGTGAAACCATGGCTGTGAGTCAACCCAATTAGTTCCTCCTTAGTGGATACACAACCCAGCTCGGGGGTGATCTCTCAGCTGAAATAATATAGGCTGGATAGAGATATATGGTTGGGTGGAACATTTCTCTCACATAGCCAGTTGTTTGGGCAGCTTCAGCTCAAAGATAAGTGTTCTCTGTGTTTAAAATTATATGCATTCTGTGTTTTGCAATGTATTAATTTTGAATGATAATTATTCATGTTAATTGAATTGATATGAAGCCTGTGCATAGCATGAGAATGGGATGGATTCTCTACCTATTGATTCATCAATTGCTTGAGATAAATATGATGATGCATTTCAGTTTGTGTGTGTTAATACGAGTTTTAATTCCACTGTGTTTATTTGAAGTATGAGCCTGCACACACAAGTTTTATTTATTATGAATTTCTTAGTAATGTATGGGGATGAGTTTACCAATTAAGCCCGGTATGTTAGTCATGTTCCCTCTATGGTTTATAAACGATGCAAGGGGACATGACAACAAGTCTCAACCCTATCTTTTGTCGCCCTTGCGCAAATCCTATCCTTATCTTTGTCATTGTTGTGCAAATATTACCCTTAAAATGGCTGCCCCTTTGCACAGTTCTTAACATAAACTTCCTACTAATCAGCGCAGACCCTAAGGTTAAGTCGCTCGTCGTTGCGCAAATACTGCCCTTAAAGTTGCCGCCCGATGCGCCTCGCCTCCTTCATTGCAAAATTTTGGTCGCTAAAATTAGGGCTAAAATCGCCGCCCATTGCGCCGTTTCTAACCTTAAAAAACCCCAATCAAGCCCCAATCCGAAGGTGCATTCCACGATCACAGGGTTTAAGCATAAAGTTGCCGCTTGTTGCGCGAAAGTTAACAGCGTGTTCGACACTATAGCGCATCCCATTTTTTAGGTAGCTGCGCAAATAAGAAGTTGGTGGGTCATTTTAATGTCACCCCGTGTGGGTTAATTGCACATTGTATTGGGCCCTGTGCTCATTAATTCACCAACCTACCACCCATGCGGCTTTAATGCTCTCCCTATATATATGCGCCAAACAGGATTTTTTGGTCATTTTACTATTACCAAAGGAAGGCAGAGCTTGCCATTCGCCGTCGAAGACCTGTTCGGACTATCACTCGCCTAGGAACGCATGCTAACCACCGGGAGCTACTCCGAGGTTAACAGGTAGGTGTTTCTGCCTCCTTCTTCTGTTAGTTTCGTATGACGTAAGGAACCATGCTACCGAATGGGAAAACCTCCCTTCAAACCAATAAAAGCACAAATTCATGCTTTTTCCTGTCGAAACATGGCCCGAAAATCTGCCTTCCATGCATACGCTTCTCTACTTTTCGACTGTTGCTTTCTCGGTGTTTTAGGAAAGTTTCCCCTCCCACAGCGGTCCTTTTGATAATCCCAGGAAATCCCCATCACCATTTTGGAGCCGTGATTTTCGAGTTAGCTTTATAGCACACACTCCGGTCTGTAGCGAACGTTTGCTAGTAACTGAAAATGCCAAAACTACATTCACCATTATGAAGATGAAACATGCTCCAAATAATAAATCCATTTTGTTTGAGCCATAAACACTAGTAGCGCTTAGAATTACTACGGTTTTCCTTTAAAAAAAAAAAACTTATAACGAAATGATTGTTTTCTATCAAATTTGATCAAATAATGGCTAATAGTGCTCATTTTTGTGTAAATTACATTTTGCGCTATTGCGTGGTGTATCTGGTTTGAAAATTTCCCTCATTACCCCTATCTATTGAAAGTCATTTTTATTCAAAAGCCAATACGGTTGTATGCTCAATCTCTGCATAATAACATAAATCATGAGATGTATTGTGCTAAAATGATTGCTCATTAATGTGTCAAACTCCTCATTCGTGCTACCCCATCATCTCAGGTTTGACATGCACAGAAAATCTGCCAGGAATAAAGATAGGCGTGTGGAATCGGATTCAGATGTGGAAATATTGCTAGATACTTCACTTGAAACCATGTTCAATGATACGCAAGCTGTCACCGACATAGCCCCAAAATTTCATTGGGGTGAATTATATAGGTTTATTAGAGAATAAAATTACCCTCAAGCTCCCCTAGAAGACACTATGGTATATTAAAACATCAAGAAGTCCTTCCTCCATAAGGCAGCAACCCGCCCCGAGTTATTCCCATGCTATGAGGTCATCGGCTGGATAATCCCTCATGTTAGGACTGATACAAGGTTCATTAATCACAAGAATGGGATGAATCTAGCATCTTTTGCACCCGAACATATCACAACTACTTACAAGTTGCCCCAAGTAATAGCTTGGTTGGATAAAGATTGGATAGCAAAGCAAACTGTGGACCTTCTGGAGTCTTCTAGGAAAATGATGATAAGTGATAGGCAAATTAGACAAAGGCACACCAATGAATATGAAAGTAACCTTCTAAAGACTCCCTATAGACTCATTGTCTTAATGTTGAGTTGGGTTTTCGGAATGCCAAATGGCAATATTTTCAAGCTTGGTTGGGTACCAGTAATAGTCCATGTGGCCATGTCTGGTACCATTTTCAATTGGGATAATATAATTTCAGAAAGTTTGGTCTCGCAGCTAACCACTGCCCAAGGAGGACTGACTTAGAAGAAATCAGATTTCTTCATGTCTTCTTATTTAATAGATTTCCTATTAAGCAAGCACACCTTCTCGGATTTGGGTTTCACATGGAATAGAAAGGAGACTCCTCTCTTTGTGGCTTACCAACTCACATGGGCAAGCAAATATGAAAACCACTACAAGCAGATTTGTGAGAAATTCATCATGCCCCTATATCAACTTATTTTTGTAGAAGAGCCAAATTGTATGTCTAAGAATGCCATGCCCATCATTGAAGAGTTTGGTGTTAACACCCAAAAAGTGTTCACTACCTCATCTACCACATTATATGGCTCATTTGTCCATTTTCCTACCATATTTCCTTTAAAAACCCAAAAAATCCCACTAAAAAGCCTCCAAAAGGCTTAAAATAGCCTCAAAAAGGTTAAAAAACCCATTTTTCCTCCAAAAATATCCAAAATTCCTCTAAAAATAGCAAAAACCCCCTAAAAAGGGAAGAAAAATACAAAATAATGAGGAAAAGGAGCAAAAAACCCTATACAGCTGCCCTAAACCATGTGTTTCCTAAAACCATGGGTCAGCACTCCACCACCAAAAAACTATAAATAGGTGATGGAGATCCCTTATTTCACATCCATAATCAAGTATACCCTTACTCTGCCAAAATCTCTCTCGAAACCCTAGTTCACCATTGAACTACTTTCACCTTGAGAGCCCCTTTTGGCCCATTCCCACCATTGGAGAAAGAGAAGGAGCACATTGGAGCTTGGAGCAACCCTCTTGGACATTGCAAGGAGCTTCATCAACCTTCACATTGAAGATAATATTAATACAAAACCCTTGTTTACAAATTGTTATTTCTTTTTTCATGCACATGTTTTAGAAGTAGTTTTTATTTCTATTTTTAGCTTAATAATTTACATTTACTGAACTGCTACTAAGGAGTCCCTTCTCCTTAGTAGGTGCTCATTTGCACAAGCTAGGGGTAAAACCCTAGCTACAGTTTTGGCGACTCCCCTAGATTTTGAATTTCTGGTTTCCGTTTAAAATTTTTTCCCTTTCGGCTGTCCCTTTCGACCACCGTACATCGCATTTTTTCCCTCTGCAGTTGCGTCCGACCGCGTCTTTCAGGCCTTTACCTGCGACCCGACCGCGGCTCTCAGACGGTTTCCGACGCCCTGCCGGCGGATTCAAGTCTATTACCTGCGATCTGACCGCGGCTAATCATCCTGTTTGCTACGATCTGACTGCGCCTGTCGGCCATTTTCCCGCGTCCCGACTGCGGCTTTCAGCCTCTTTCCCGCGTCCCGACTACTTCTGTTAGCCTTTTTGCAGCGACCCGACTGCGTCTTTTTCCCTATTTCCTGCATCCTGACTGCGTCTGTTGGCCCGAAAGCCGCGACCTGACCGCGTCTGTTTCCCTCAAACCCGCGGTCTGCCTGTTCTGATTCGCAACATACCCGCGGTCTGATTTCTGCATTTTTCCTGTTTTGAGCCCAGCCCCTTTTGCTGCAATATTTTCTGCATCTGAACAGCCCCCTATCCTACCTGCAGTCCCACTTCCTTACAGCCTTTCTGCAACATAATTTCTGTTCCCTTTACATAATTCTTTTAAAATTTCAGTATTTTTAAAATCAGAAAATTTTGCAAGTTAAAGTTTCAATTCCAGCAATATTGACAGTTGGAAGTTTCCCCCCTTGTGGAACTTCTATTTTGGGTTCATCACCTCACGAGCACACACTCTGTCACATAATTCAAGTGAGCCTTAAAAAGTACCTAACTAAACCAACATTCTAACCCCACTTGGGGAACACAAAAGAATCTTTGTAGTTAGGTAGGGTCGAGGGGATAGGCTTCCAATAACACCCCTCGGTCACTTTCACTTGAGACATAGTTGTTGTCCAAATAGGGAACCAAAATCCCCTAGTACTTTTTGGCACGGTCACGACCAGTTTATCAGAGGGCCTCTCCCTTAGGAGGGTTGAAGTCGGGAGACTGGTTCCGGAGGCCTGAGTGGAATACCGCACTCCATTCAGTTTATCAGAGGGCCTCTCCCTTAGGAGGGTTGAAGTCGGGAGACTGGTTCCGGAGGCCTGAGTGGAATACCGCACTCCTTTCGCGGTTCGCGGGATATCCCTGTATAGGGGTATTGCGGTAAACGGACTAAACGGCAGATTCACCTTTCTGGACGTGTCATGAACGGGGTATCTTAGTTGCCATTCTTCTAGGATTGACTACCCGGTATCCCTCCCGGTAGGGGGATATCATAGCCACTTGGCTTTCCTACTCATATTGTCTGACTTGGATTTCATCACCTTGCAGAGGATATGTTTAGTTGAGTCAGAATACTTTTAGTTAGGTGTTTGC
Source organism: Larix kaempferi (assembly GCA_027924585.1). Taxonomy (NCBI): domain Eukaryota; kingdom Viridiplantae; phylum Streptophyta; class Pinopsida; order Pinales; family Pinaceae; genus Larix; species Larix kaempferi. The sequence continues at coordinate 17,457,002 of BSBM01000012.1, forward strand.
ATGCTCCTTTACCTCCCTTTGGTCTAGTGAGTCCACCATTTTTTATTTTTAGGAAACCTGCTGCTTGTTGGTATTCTGACCATCTTTGTTGATACTCCACCTATTGTAGCACAGCTGTTGCAGTGGGTGTTTTGAGTTGGCTGTTGGCCTGAGTGCCTTGTTTTTTAGCTCTCCTTCTGCACACTCGGTTGCATTAGGCTTTTTTGAGCTGTTTTTCTACTCACCTCAACCCACAGAGATTTGACACCATCCATCACCATTGAGTCCCTGAGACATTCTCGGCGCCTCAGGGGCGAGCCCCCACAGCACGGTTCTCTTGACACCACCCATCATAGATTCCGATCATCATCCGTTGATACCACTCATCACAGATCTAGAGCCTTGTCACTTGACTCCACTCATCAGCGACATAGGACTCCGTCACCAGATATTGACGCTCCTTACTTTACCTCCGATTCTGACGAAGAGTCTGAGAACCCTATTTACATTGCCCCTACTAGCCCCATGGCTGGCACGACTTCCACTCCTTTTGTTATAGGGACCATTGGTGGCACATCCACCACTACACCAGTTACTACACCTGTTTTAGGTATGCCCTCCATGGGGCCGCCATCTACCATTCCCCTCACGGTACCTATTCCCATAGCGGGAATCCCTATCCCCACTACATCAGTGGCTCACACTACCCATGGTGGTGCTGGACCATCCTCCACCACCTTAGTTCCCCCACTTGGGGGCACCATCCCAAATCCTGTCCCTCCACTTGGGGGCGTTGGCCCCAACTTGGTCCAACCCACTACTGTGTCACATCCTCCTTCCAGTTTGTCATTTATGGCTAGCCTCAACCTACCTGACCTGGCCAGATTGACCAACGATCCTATTCGACATGACCCTACGTGGCCTCATATGCCTACCAAGCTCCCCTCTGACATCCCTAAGTTCGAGGGCAAGTCCAGTGAGGACCCACAAAACCATATCATGTCTTTCCACTTATGGTGTTCCTCTAACTCCATAGTGGATGACTCTGTTCGCCTCCGTCTCTTACACCGCACCTTCACTGGATCTGCAGCCAAGTGGTATATCGAGAAACCCCATGGGACCCATGCCACCTTTGCTTCCCTTGCCTTGACCTTCCTGCAGTTATTCCAGTTGCCTGTCCGGTATGATGCGGGCGTTGAAATCCTCCTATCTTGCAGACAAAACACAGCTACCCATATCACGGACCACATCCATGAGTGGCGTCGACGCCATAGCTTATGCAAGATCAAACTAGACGACCGTATCTTCCTAGATTGGTTCCTCAAATCCCTTCTCCCTGTTATTGCTAAGGATGTAGCTTCCGAAAGACCCCAGTCTGAAGAAGAGGCCATCCTTAAGGCACAGCAGTTCGACCTCATTTATGCCCAGTTGGGTTACCTTTATACCATTATACCTGACGCCCCTCGCGGCGAGTCCTCCCAGCACGATGCGCCGGGGGCATCCCACGCTGCAGACGGTATCATTGGCCGTGTTTCTTCACATCCCCAACCATTTTCTATTACACGTCCTTCCCCTGGCCCCGACCTTTCACGGGCTACCTCACAGTCTGGAGCAACCACCTCATATGCTCCCATGGCACATCACCATCACCATGGACCCGCATGTCCTCCTCAGTGCTTCGGTCATGCGACTCCCGCTTATGCCCCTCCAGTCGCTCCTCAGCCTTACTACCATCAGCAGGCTGCCCCAGCTCTTGCACCTTCACAAGCCCAACCCGCTTATTATCCGCCACAGGAAGCCCCTGCGGCAAATCCACAACCCGCTCCGCAGCCATATCAGCAACCCCCTCAAGTTGCTGCACCTGCTCAGCCTCAACCTGCATACCATCCCCCGCAGCCTGCTCCCGCACTTGCGCAACCTCAGAACCCACCGACTGCCCAAGGGCAAGTTTACGCCCAACAAAACCCGCAGCAAAACCAGAACAACCCACGTAACCAGGGCCAACAGAACCACGGCAAAGGCCGTAATCGTGGGAACAACCAACCTGCAGACCAAGCTGGTCAACCGGCTAATCCCCCCGACAACAACAATGCGGCCCCCGCTAATCAAAACCCTGATCGCCCGCCCAAGCAGGCTAAAAACCCCAATTTGCGAACGAACCACCCTTGTTCTATTTGCGGGGTCTATGGACACTACACGCATACTTGCCCACACTTAGAGCGAGCTCGGCAGCTCTGGGTTGACGATGCCCACCGCCAAGGGAAAGCAGCTCCTCAGGCGCCTCCTAACCCCCCTCAACCTCAGCAGCCACCTTTGGTGCTGCAAAACCCATTACCAACCCAAGGCGTTGTGAACACTCAGCCGTTGGCTCCCCCTCAAGCCAACGTGCAACCCCAACAGCAGATCACGTACGCTGCTCCTGATCAACCCATGTTTGACTCAGGAACCCACCACTTGTTGATGATGTCATCCGCTGATGTCAACCTTCAGACCCGTCGGAACCAATATGGATCCACCACTAAGGCACCTCCCACTGATAAACCCACCAACGCCCATCCCACAGATCAAGCGTTACGTATTCCTCCACCTCCACTAGATGGCGCTCCCAAAGCCCCTCGTTTCCCACTTCGACGTATCAACAATAACCCCAATGCGCGCGCTGCGTCCAACTACAACATTGTAGACGACCTAGCCCAATCTCCTGCAGCCATGTCTGCGTTAGAAGTCTTGAAGAACTGCCCTTCCCAGTGCAAGAATTTACTCTCCGCCATTGGGGGGATTGACCCAAACGATTCGAATTTGATGGCATTTGATTTAGACCAGTCTGAACCTCGCCTGCCTTCCACTCTAGCATTCCAAGTTTCTGTTTCCATTCGGAATCTTGTCATCCATTGATGCATCATCGATGAAGGTGCCTCCACATGCGTCATGTCTACATTCGTGTGGCAGAAGTTGGGATCCCCCACTCTCCAGCAGTCCACCACTGCATTACGCACCTACGACGGTCGTTTGGCTCAGCCCCAAGGCCTCCTAGACAATGTCCCCGTCCAGTTAGGTGGCAAAATTGTACTCATTGACATTGAGGTAATAAATGCTCAATTGGATTATAACCTTTTACTTGGCCGCAGCTACATGTATGCCATGCGGGCGGTTTCCTCTTCCGTCTTTCGCACCATGATGTTCCCCCATGAGGGACGTGTGGTTAAGGTTGACCAGCTCACCTACTATGATCCCAGTGCTCCCGCGGCACCTGAAAATGTTCTCCCCATGGTTGAACAACCTGTTTCTCGTGCCACCACCTCGTTTGTTTCCTCTACGGGGCCTGGAGTCTACTCAGACGCGCCGATGACTACCACCTTTCAATCTATTCCGCCTCCATCAGCCCACACGGAAGTGTCTGACTTATGTACCTTGTCCCATGACAACCAACCACCTAACAATCAACCACCCTTATTGCCAAAACCACCATTGATACCTAGCCACATTGGTGTTACACCTATCCATACGATCCCCTTCCTAGTCCCTCCATCGGGAGTACTAAGCGCCCCGGTCATGGATACCCTTAGTCTCCCTGGGTTAACTTTGGAATTACCCGTATGGTATCTTTCGCCTCCCGTTCACCCGTCGACACCAGACTTCGTCCTCCAACCGGTGCAACCCATGGCTACTACCACTCAGCCACCTCCCGGTGTCTCTACCCCTTCGTCCTCCACGACTCCCCCTCCTACTCCCAAACCCACTGGGGGCAGAGGTCCACAACCTTACACTGCTATATGACCTCCCAAGACAGTAAAAAACCCTCTAGTGTTTCGTGCTCCTCCCAAATGCTCGCTGTGTGACGAGTTGGGCCATGCAACCCACCAATGCCCACAGTTACCAGCATTGCAGAAGCACATGCAGATGCTCGACGATGACCCCAACATCCCAACTGTCGAACTAAACCCCACTCCCAAGCCTAAAGACAAATCCCTGTGTACCAACCACCCCTGCGCCATATGCGGTGTTTACGGGCATTATTCCCATCATTGTCCCGATCTCCCAGATTACAGAGCGGCTCTTTATGAGATGAACAATCTGGATCTTGAGACGGCACCACCCACCATTGAGGAGATTCACCCCCCGATCTCACCCCCATGCGGGGAGGTCAACACCATTTATATGATCTCTTCAACCACTACCCCCTCGTTAACCGATTTGACGACGCAAACTTTCCGTACCGATGAGGAGATTCTTGAGGCCCTCACTGCCCCGAAGTATCCCTGGGATGACATGCACCATCGTTCGTATTTCCTTCCAGAAGCATCTTCCTCTAGCACCGCTACCCAATTTGCGGTTGAATCCAAAGACTTCCTCCCCACCAAGGTAGACTGGTTCAAGGACCCTATTCCTGCTCCTGATGCCTTCAAGGAAGGTAACATGGCCAATATCTCACCCGTTATCCACATAGATATCTCTGACCCCCCTGGCGTCAATGAATGCATTGCCTTAGGATCCTCCTGCAGTGAACAAGAGATTGAGGAGTACAGAAAACTCTTCCGAGAATTCCATGATGTCTTCGCCTGGTCCTATACAAAGATGCCTGGTCTTGACCCCGCCATTATAGAGCACCACATCGACACATGGCCTGATGTACCCCCCGTCCGTCAGAAAGAGCGTCCTATTCCTCCCTCAAAGTTCCCAGGATGTGCCCCTGAACTCATCACTTTAGGAGCCTCTTGCAGCGAGCAGGAGATTGAGGACTACACACAACTCTTCCAAGAGTTCAGTGATATCTTTACCTCCCCACTCGAGCAACGTCTGCTATCCCTTGAACAAGCCGATGAAGACCGTCGTGCCGCTCTCCAGACCATTGAAGCTTCCAAGAACCGCTCCAAAGCTGGTTACGATAAACATGTACACCCTCAAACTTTCCACATAGGGGACCTCGTCCTCACCTATGACCAAGCCCATGACAAAACCGGTAAAGGGAAGTTTGAATCCATGTGGCAAGGCCCGTACATCGTGCAGACCTGCCTCGGCAAGGGGGCATACATCTTAGCCGACTCTGAAGGCCATCCTTTGCGCAACCCCCATAATGGGTTGTATCTTAAGCGTTTTTACCCATAAAATGACACCGCCACCTCGTTGGTCCGCATTGTACAGTTTGCTATCTTTTTGTTTTTCACTTTTTTACCATCATCTTACATTCATCATTTCTGCATGATTACAGATGGACCATCTTCCACCTTGTTACACTGGCTTCGCTGATGGCGCAAGCCGCTGGTCTCCCAACCTGGCTTCTGCAGCATGGGTCGTGTATTCCCCTTCCGACGAGATGATTCACCTTGACGGAATATATATAGGCGCTGCTACCAATAACCAGGCAGAGTATGATGCTATGATCAGTCTCTTGACTGCCGCCCTCCAAATGGGCATATGTCACCTTCATGTGTTCCTTGACTCCCAGCTACTTGTCTCCCAGCTCAACAACTGCTACCAGGTGCGTGATCCCTGCCTTTTTAGAAAATTCCTGCGCGCAAAACACCTCAGCCGACAGTTTGAATCCATCACATTCACACATGTCCCCAGAGCCCAAAATAGTGTCGCAGACCAAATTTCCAACAACATCCTAGATTGGCATATCAATCACACCATGTAACATCATGCATCATCATCCCATAGCATCTCATCAAAATATATAAAAACCCAAAAAGATTGCATCATATCCACATTTGCATCCATGTACATACACCACATTCATATCCATAGGGGCATCCACGTGCCTAAACATACATATATCATGTCGCATCACATAAAATACACAAGGGGCATCCATATGCCTAACATCCTAACCTACTTGCATCCACGTGCAATGTAAACATATCACAACTCATAAAGCGCATCCACGTGCGTACAAATAAAACAACATCATACAAAAAGGTGCATCCACGTGCATATATATATATATCAAAAAATATACATGTTCAGTGCTATACATGTCCTGAGTACCCCTGTACTCAGCTATACAAAAAATGGCTATACATCCCTAACAGCCTCATCAACATACATGCTGTAGCTACAAAACTCGGGGGGATCCCCCTGCACTCCCTAATGGGAGTCGTATCCTGCATCACTGCCTGCATCGGCTACCTCTGAGTCCTCCCCTCGCTCCTCCTCCAGCAAGTCCTCATCTCCCACGGCCTCCTGTGCCCGTACCCGGTCCACCAAGATCGCCACCCGGATCGCGATGGATCTGAACTCTCGGGGTGCCCTCATGCAATCCTGAACTACATCAGGATCGACATCCCGCCATCCCTCGTCGGTCACCCCTATCAACAACCGATCTAGTAGGGCCCGCACCGACTCCAGTGTCCCCTCCGCATCACGATGACGGACCTCACCTCGCCCAGGCAGAGCTGGGACGGCCACAATACCCCTCCGTGCCACATGTCCTGGAGGTGGCCTCGGACCCACATCTGCAAGATCACCCATATGTCAGTCACAGTATATCACTCTATTATCATATAAATAAAACTTGACATACATAACATACAAGTAAACACACATACGTACCGTCGGGACCCCATGCCTGTCCTGGTGCTCGTGGCGCCTCCGGATCTCCCGTGAAGTCCATGTCCCGATACGGGAAGTCGTCCAGTGTCAATGGTATCTGGAGCCACTGCAGGTACAACTCCTGCGTAAAGTACCTGCCCACGTCGCCGCCGCCACGGCGGCGCATCATCTCTCCCCACCACACCATCCGCGGCTCCCTCATACCTCCTGCCCTGATCGGCACCTGTGGCCGCAGTGTGGGTACCCTCTCCATAAATAAGGCACACAAGAAGGAACCAAAACAAAAGCCCTTGCCATCTTCCTTCGCTGCCGTCAGCTGCCGCTGAACGCAGGTCAGGAACATCTGGCCCCACGCGTAGTACACCCCATCCAGTACGCGCTCTATCATCTGCATCTGACCCCCAGACACCTTCTCAGGTGACTGGGACCCCAATACCCGGACCACACATGCTGCCATAGCCTGCACTGCTGGCTCCTGTAGGTCCCTCACCAGGAGTGCATTCCTATGCACCCTCGCCTCAGGACCACAGTATCTCTCCAACATGTCCTCCATGTCGACGTCCGCGGCAACCCGCGGCTATGTGTCTGCTACCCTGCCTAGACAGGGCAACCCCATTAGAAAGTATACATCGGTCAGGGTGAGGTCCACCCTCTCACCCTGTACCCGGAAAGCCTGTATATCCGGCTCCCAGAAGCTGATCAGCCGGTTCAGCACCAATGCTACTGACCGTATCATGGGTATCTGTGCGAACTTCAGTAGTCCGCACAGTCCCAACACAGATCGCACATGGCGCTCCCCTCGGATCACAGCCATGATCTCATCAGGGATCTCCCGCTCTCTCCAGAGCACCTGCGGCATCCTGTCAATCACACAAAATAAACTCATCAGACTCATGTCAACTAAATAAGTACTTTTCCCTCTCCCGGAAGACCCTCTTAGCTCGGCCCAAAACCCCGGCTTTCAGGCTTCCTGCCGTGGTTTCCGACCGCGGCTGTCAGGCCTAAGGTCGCGGTTCTTAACCGCGCCTGTCAGCCCTAACCCCGCGGTTTGGAACCGCATGTTCCTCCTTGGAACTCGCGGTACTCGACCGCGTATCCATCAAGGAAACACGCGGTCTCCAACCGCGTGGTTCACCAAGAAACACGGGGTCTCCAACCGCGTGGTTCACCCCAAAAATCGCGGGCACCAACCGCGGTTTCAACCCCCTAACCCGCGGTCCACCCCACGTGGACCGTACAAATAAGCCCTGGGACCCACTACCCAACCCCCGACCCTAAAAAACATGCAGGTATGAGTTTGACGGAATACCAGTATCTCCCGGATCTGAAATCGGCCGGTCGGATCGTCCAGAAATGCCACCTAAGCTCTGGTCCACTCTGATCACAAGAGAAAGTCAAAACGTACAACTGACACATGTCATGTTGGACCCACCACTATTTATAGTCAGTTGACTTTTTCTTGTTTTGGCCATTCTGACCCCATACGGAGTCCATCTTACGAACCGTTTCCACCACTGGAATCAGCATGACGAGACCGTCATGATGATCACCTCGTTGCATCATTTTTACCCTGTCATTTTTTGCCCATTTTTTCAGACACCATTAGTCGCCTCGGTTTGCGTGCCTCATTGGCCGTTCTCCATTTTTCACATATTTTATATCCTCGGATTCATTTTTCCGAGCCGGTGATGATGCTTGAGATCATTTCTCACTCTCACCCCCATATTTTCTGGGTATTTTTTCCAAAACACCCTCGTCACCTCGATTTGCGTGCCACATCAGCCGTTATCCGTTTTTGACATCCTTTATATCGTCGGATTCATTTTTTCAAGCTCATGATGATGCTTGAGATCATTTCTCGCTCTCACTTGGTACAATTTCCACATTGTGTCCCGACACCCTGTTGCCTCGATTTGCGTGCCACATCGGCCGCTATCGGATTGTTCCACATTTTTACATGAGCCATTCACTCCTGTCATACTGCAAATGTTTCATTATTTTGCCACCATTTCATCTACCCCGCAAGGAGGCCCACCAGTGTTCCCACCTACCCTCGTTCTTGATCATCATTACTGATCCTTGATTGAACACTTCCTCCTTGCCTGGCCATTTTTTTTGTTCGGTATAATTTTATCCCTTTTTCGGGCCGGACAAGTCCTTTACGAAAAAGGCACTTAGGGAGTTTCCGTTAAGCTCTTTTCTGACTCCTAAAAGAATGAAAAGATCGCCGAGCAATCTTGCTTCCTTTCATGCTCGCTAAAGTACCTGAAAGGGCGTCTATCTGGTATAAGTTTAACCCTTTTCCGGACCTGGTAGACTAATTACGAAAAAGGAATACTCTAGTCACACCGGCTAGAAGAGTTCTTCATTGCATCCTTTTATGCTTCTTTGGGCCTTGGAGACTAAATCTACGAAAAAGCAACCCCCTGGAGTCTTCTTATTTGCTTTCAGACTCTCTAAAATTGAAAGCAACCACGAGCATGAACTGTCCTGGGCTCGTAAAATCCACATGACAGTACCATTCCATTACTTCAGAGTCTTCTTATCGCTTTCAGACTCCTTAAAATTGAAAGCAACCACGAGCATGAACTGTCCTGGGCTCGTAAAATCCACACGACAGTATCATTTTACACAAACTTCTTCTAGTTCCTTAACCCATGAAGAAGTCCCCCCCCGTGCCTCCTGGCACTACGATCGATCATCTCGGCAGCACCCCCAATCAGGTCGCCTTTGTTCAGAGTATTCTGCAGTCTCCTGCCATTATACCACAGCTTGAGTCTCCCTCAGACCAGTCACCCTCCCCGATCCACTACAGCTATGATCCCTTTCCCCTCAGTCAGTTTCATATGCTTCCAGATCATGCCCATTATCATACTCTGAACAAAGGAAGTTTGAGTCCACCCACTCTACTTGCCCAGTTGTCCCCCCACAGTTTGTCAATCCTGCCACCAGTGCTATCACATTTCGGTTCTCCACCTCGCGCTTCTGTCAAGGAAACATCATTGCCTTGATAGTTGCAGGTCTCCCTCTGTCGACGACAACCCCTCTATTCCAGAGGATAGGCCCAGAGGTCCCTACGCCTTGGACTTATCACCATCTGTGGTAGGTGCCTACGGACCGTTCTGAGAGGAGTCATCATTGCCTCTCCGAGTGGTTGTTTCTCACATGCTCGACTTCAGCACCTTGATCGCATCGTCGAGAATCGCGTAGGGTTACATCCTTTACATTATGTGTCGAAGACCCCGGATTTCCCCCGACTCTAGCACATTGGTGAGTCACTTCGGAACACCCAATCATATGTTCCTGTGGATGTCCGGGCTGCGTTGGCGTTTGTATTCGGAAGCCATCCATTTATATGCTTCCTTGAGTACCCGTTTCAGTTCCAGTTCAGTGTACCATTGAGAGTGTGACCCTTGTCACTCTGATCCATCCAATCATCAGTTCCCTTGGTACCACATTCAGCAGCACTGTTGATATTCCGATGCACCAGTTTTTCATCTTACACATGGTCAGCCCAGCAGTATGTCCCAGATTTGTGTCTCCTCTGGACACCTATGATGTACACAGTGATTATCTATGTATCTTACAGGTCCCCATTTTTCGGGCCTCACAGTTCTTTTTATGTATCTTGATACGAGCATGGGTATGCCCGCCTCGTCCATATATTGAGATTACTCCTCATTCAGTTTTTGAGGTCATGTATATTTCAGGTCCCCATTTTTTTTTTGGACCCCATTGTTATTGTTATGTTATATCCTGATACGAGCATGGGAATGCCCGCCTCGTCCATATGATCAGATGATTCCTCATCCATTATTGAGGTTATGTATTTTTAGTTCTTGCAGTTGTTCGGGATCGTCGTTCCGGGCTTCGGTTTGTTTCTTCTTTTCTCTCCACACCCAGGAAAACCATTCATGACTTATGATGTCCATCGGCCATACGATGAGCTCCTGCCCTCGCACATCAGGGGGCAATCTGTTAACACCCAAAAAGTGTTCACTACCTCATCTACCACATTATATGGCTCATTTGTCCATTTTCCTACCATATTTCCTTTAAAAACCCAAAAAATCCCACTAAAAAGCCTCCAAAAGGCTTAAAATAGCCTCAAAAAGGTTAAAAAACCCATTTTTCCTCCAAAAATATCCAAAATTCCTCTAAAAATAGCAAAAACCCCCTAAAAAGGGAAGAAAAATACAAAATAATGAGGAAAAGGAGGAAAAAACCCTATACAGTTTCCCTAAACCATGTGTTTCCTAAAACCATGGGTCAGCACTGCACCACCAAAAAACTATAAATAGGTGATGGAGATCCCTTATTTCACATCCATAATCAAGTATACCCTTACTCTGCCAAAATCTCTCTCGAAACCCTAGTTCACCATTGAACTACTTTCACCTTGAGAGCCCCTTTTGGCCCATTCCCACCATTGGAGAAAGAGAAGGAGCACATTGGAGCTTGGAGCAACCCTCTTGGACATTGCAAGGAGCTTCATCAACCTTCACGTTGAAGGTAATATTAATACAAAACCCTTGTTTACAAATTGTTATTTCTTTTTTCATGCACATGTTTTAGAAGTAGTTTTTATTTCTGTTTTTAGCTTAATAATTTACATTTACTGAACTGCTACTAAGGAGTCCCTTCTCCTTAGTAGGCGCTCATTTGCACAAGCTAGGGGTAAAAACCTAGCTACATTTGGAGATTACTATTACTCCCCCGAAGGCACCTATATCCGAATGAGTGGGGGATCCCAAGCTCCTTTTTTGTTTCCCATGTATGTTACAGATTTTGTGGTGCACAAGGAAGCCTTAAGGAAACTCTTTGGCACTGGTGTGTTATACCTCTATATTTCACGGTGTCGCACCCCCATCACAAAACAAGTTGACGACACTTTCCCTACTGTTTTGAACCATCCAGAAGAGACAGATGATGAGTCAACCTTGAAGGTAAATCCACCCTGGCAAGTTTTGACCCACCTTGGACTTTATTTCTACACACTACCGCGCCTTGCTATGTTCCCAAAACGCGGCACTAGACACTACCGCGTGCTACTTTTTCCTCAAAGCGCGGCAATGCCGCGTTATGCAGACTTTGCAAGGCGCGGCACCCTTTTAATAGTTTTTTGCCCTTGGCTTGTGGGATCTTGGATTTTCGAAGATAATGGAAGATTGGGTTCCTTGATTCGATCTCAACTCATCTCCTTAGATTAGAAACCCTGATCCACTTATCCCTCCTTAGATCCACTCATCTCTCTTGTTGGTTAACCTCACCATTCACTATAAAAGAGAGGCATGCCATTGGAAAGGGAGAGGACTCTTGAGAGCACCAAACTTATGGTCTTGCAGCATTGTGGAGATAGCTAGAGGAGAAGACACTTGGAGTTGGAGGATTGGCTTGGGCATCAAGCACCCTTTGTAAGTAATCTTCAAGTTGTAATGGAATAACTTGTCTTGTTTTCCCAAATCATTTGTGTTAATCTTGTTTTAATGATATGATTTGTATCTCTCATAGATTTAGATCATAACTCATGTTTTCAGATTGCTAGAGAATAGTACATGCTTGTGTTTTGGTTCCATTGTTAACAGGTTTACTTGTGAGGACTTGGAACTTGGAGCAAATATCAAAGACAAGCATTTGGACATAAGGTCAGTTAAACTCCTTCTATTCTCTCCAACATTTTAATTCTGAGATGTTTGTTAGATCTAGGGATTCAAGGTTGCATTTGTTTTGTCTGTTCTTAGCCTAGAGTTAGTTAAAGTCTACTTTAGCCTAAGGGAATTTTGACTTATCCGTAGGGCAGAATTCCACATAACAAGAATGGCGACACTGTCCTTCGACGCTGTTTGACCTTAGATGAGGCGGAACGTGTTCTCAATGACTGCCACGCTGGAGCATGTGGTGGTCATCTCTCTGGGATGGCTACGGCCCAGAAAATACTGCGAGCAGGATACTTCTGGCCCTCGATTTTCAAAGACTGCATTGAAACAATCAAGAAGTGTCCGCCATGTCAATTCTTTCATAGCAAAGCACGCTCGCATCCTGCTCCACTCCATCCTGTCATTGCCGTCGGCCCCTTCTCCAAATGGGGCATTGATTTTATGCACTGTAAGCCCACTTCAGCCGGGGGGCATAGCTATGTCATAGTAGCTGTGGACTATTTTACAAAATGGGCTGAAGCGATGCCTACGTATGCTGAAGACGGCAAAACAGCAGCGCATTTCATATTCAATCATATCATAGCTAGATTCGGTGTCCCACAGTCTATTGTGACCGATCATGGTTCCCATTTTAGGAATCACATGATCGAAGAACTAAGTGCCAAACTGGGTTTTCGCCACGAAAACTCAACCCCGTATTACCCACAAGCTAATGGCCAAGTTGAAGCCATCAATAAGGTCCTGAAACGAATGATTCAGCGCATTGTGGGTACCCAAAAATCCAATTGGCACTCAGCTCTGTTCTCAGCACTATGGGCATACCGAACCTCAGTGAAAAATGCTACTGGGTTCACACCATTTCAATTGGTATACGGCCTGGAAGCCATTCTCCCGATTGAATGTGAAATTCCATCACTCAAGATAGCCATAGAGCTACTTCCACACACTACTTCCGAAGAAGAACGGTTTCTATACCTAGCTAAGCTAGATGAAACTCGCCGCGACGCCGCTTTGGCTAATGAAGCTCACAAAAAATGCGTCAAAGCTCAATACGACAAATCCGTTCAACCTCGGATCTTCAATGAGGGTGACCTCGTACTTACATATGATCAGATGCATGATAAACTTGGAAAAGGTAAGCTTGAATCTATGTGGTACGGCCCCTTCATCATAAAACGTGTCTTAGAAAAAGGAGCCTATGAACTAGTCGACTGTGATGGTACGCCATTGGCACGGCCCCGCAACGGGCTATACCTCAAGCGTTTCTACGCGTGAGGTTACCCCACGCGGGTTACTTCTTGTACATAATGTACTTAGTTTGCTTTTTGCTTTATTTTTTAGTGTGCGCGTGGATCTTATGTATCTACTCTTACTTTGACCCGTGCCTTTATGCGCAGATGTCTACCTACTTTGGATTCGCCGACGGTGCAAGCCGACATACCCGGAATCTCGCTTCCGCAGCGTGGGTGATCTATTCCCCCACTGGCGAGTTGATTTCTTCGGGAGCCAATTGTTTAGGTCCCGCAACCAACAATATCGCAGAGTACCATGCAGTCATTGGTCTCTTGACAGAGGTTGCCTCACTCGGGATTGACTCCTTATCGGTCTTTTTAGATTCCCAACTCGTGGTTTCTCATCTAAACCGTGTTTACACAGTTCGCGATCCTACATTACTTCGTTTATTTCGAAGAGTACGCCTCTTGGAACGGTCATTTGATTTTATCACATATCAACACATACCGAGAGAATTCAATTGTATTGCCGATTCATTGGCTAATTACATTTTGGACTGGCATCTTGCCCATACATAAACACATCATAAAAAATAAAATGCACAAGTCATTGTAAATATTTAGATCATAAATAGGTCCATATCACTGTATATAAAAGTGTTTTTTCCAAAATACATAAAGTTTGTGTCAAAGACAAAATTGGGGATTAAATCCCATATGCAAAAATTGGCCCTCAAAGCCTACATATCGTGTACATGCCGCAAAAAGATCGAAAGACCATCTATGGAGATCTAGGGGACCTATCGTGTCCCTCATCGGACTCCTCCTGCTGATGGTGGTAACACATCACAGCTCGAACCACCTTGCGAAGAAGTCGACTAATACGTCCAGGTACACCCACAGTATGCCGCTGGAGGTGGTAGGGGACATCATCCATCCGCATAGCAGGGATACCATGGGTCAATCCCTGCAGGTTCCTCTCAATGTCCCGGACACCCCCTGCCTCGTCTTCATCTTCTTCTTCGACAGGATCAGCTGGACGATCGACACCACCACGACGTAGTGGAGAGTATCCGGCTGGCCTCTGTAGTCCACGGTCTGCAACATGCATGCGAATATACATTAGAAGTCTTTTACACATTCTAAAAAAAAAAAAAAAAAGTATTAAAAAATTGAATATTCAAAAAGAAAAAATACATATCCATGAAGGTCATACCAGAGTTGTCCCAGTCATCATCTTCTGGCAAAGCCAAGTCGATATCCTCACGGAAATCTACCCTTGAATAGGGATAGTCGTCGATCATGACTATCTGCTCCTCTAGCCAAGAGAAAAAGTCCTCTCCAAAGGCTAACCGCTGAGGTCCCCCAAGGCGTCCAGCGTAGTCACTCCATCGAGCCATCCATGGCTCAGTAGGTGGACGAGGATGCATAGATATCTGTGGCCGTAGTAATGGCACCCTTGCCAGGAAGAAAGTGACCAAGATACTCCCATAGCCAAACTGGGTATTTTTCCCAGTTCTACATTTGTGCACCTGTTCCTTCATGTGGGACAACACTGTCTCACACCAGTTGAAGACTGTCCCTCCCATGCACTCTGCTGCGAGATTTACCTGTGTGCGGGTTGCCTGATGTGGGCTCACGCTTCCTGCTGCACGTGTAATAGTGAATAGCAAGGTTTTAAAAGGAAGATTTGTGACCTCTTTTATGGCCACTTTCCCGCTCTTCTTACTCGAACCCGCCTGACAATATCGAGCAATCAAATCATCCGTGCTTGAGTATGAAGCACTGTACCCGGTAAGATTCGGCCGGGCCCCTCTTTTCGAGAGGCCCGTGAGAAAGTAGATGTCTTCAAGTTGGATTTCAAGCACATGCTCTCCCACTCGGAAAGCTTCGATATCAGGGTCCCACAATTGAACAAGGTGAGTAAGAAGCTTAGGTTGTTGGCGGATCCCTTTAGTCTTGAAAAAATTCAGCAAACCACATTCTCGCAATGCAGTCACGGTTGGTAGGTCATTTTCGGCTGCAAAATCATCCGCTTCATGCTCCCTCTCTTTCCAACTCACCATTTTGCTCCAAATAAGTTGCAAGTCCCTGCAAAAGGGCAAACAAAGTAATTAGTAACTATTTAACAACTTACTTCCAGCAAAAAATTGAGGAAAAATTGATTTTTTGAACTTAATTTTCGCACGTGCCGCGCCTGGAGGACACCTTATCGCACGGCAGTCCACAGTGCCGCGCCTCATTTTGGGGCTACAGCGCGGCACTGTTCAACAGTGCCGCGTTTTTCGATAGGGGACCCGCGCGGCAGTACGGCAGGCGATTTTTGCCCAAAAGGGCTTCCCAAAAAATTAATTTTCCCCTGGTGAAAACAAAAATTTCTTGCATGAAATGAAAGAGGGGCTCAAGCACTCTTACCTGGCGCAGACGACGGTCGAAATAGTGTCCCAGAACTCTCGGTATCGATCCTTGAAATTTTGCTCCAAAATGGGTAAAAATGACTCCTTTGGGTAAAAATCACAAATGAATAGTAATTTCTATTTTTACCATGCCTTATATAGCATTTTTTCATATTTTTTAATTAATTAATTACTATTTCAAATTAATAAACCTTTATTCATATTACTAATGCCCGATTTTTGAGCATTCATTGACAGGATCCGCGGTAGAAATGGGATGCATTCATACTGGTATTTGTTCGTAGTTTGACCTTCATATTGAGCCCACTTTATCTTTTTCGTGCTCTGGATTTAAAACTTGAAAAAGATTCCAAGCGCTTTCACACCTGTGTCGTGCTTGTCAAACGCAAGTAAACGGTGTCGAGTACGGTCAGCTTTACTCATGCTCGTTAAACGATGAGGAAAGTATTATCCTGGTTGTATTTTATTCTTTTTTCGGACCAGAATAATTTAAAATTTACGAAAAAGACCATAGGAGTCCATAGTTAAGCTCTTTTCAGACTCCTTAAAATTGAAAAGATTGCCAAGTGATCTTGACTCTTTCACACTTGTAAAAGTATTTGAAAGGTCGTCTATTCGGTGATAGGTTACCCCTTTTTCGGCCCGTCTAGACTATTTATGAGAAAGGTATACCTCAGTCAATCTCGGCTGGGAGAGTTCTCTCGGGAATCGTTTTACACTTTTTCGGGATCGAGAGACTAAATTTTACGAAAAAGTACATTATGGAGCTTCCTTTAAGTTTTTTAGGCTCTCTAAATATGAAAAACTACCGACTTTTCCTTCCGTGGGCTCGTTAAAATATTAACATCGAAGGACCCACTTTGGGACGAACCCCTCCTTTCTCAGGTTCGTAAAACATGTGAGATTGGACTCATCCACAAGATGAGCTACACCGAGCATCTGTTATCCTCTTCAAGCTCGTAAAACAAGAAAGAGGTACTCGTCCATCATGTCGGGGGAATATGGGGGAACAAGTCAAGTTTATCTATGGCAGCTTGTCAGTCATTACCTTTGAACATGGCATGTGTCCATCTCTTGTCTATATTTGGGTATCCGTCTTTCATTGAGTCATAGTCATCATCATGGGTCGTCTCCCTGGCCACGAGTCCGCTCATCCGGTGTCTATCCTCTATTTATCAGTAATACCCGCTGCCGAGTCTTGTTACATGCCGTTATATGTTCAAAGGGTTGCATTGTATTGAGTCATTCATTGTGTCAGACCTCCGCTGTGTCAGTACATACTCCATTACTTCATCATCCCATCATATATGCCGATTTCGTGTCGATGATGTGGGAATCATTATGGCCCACCTTCGACGAGTCTATTCCTGTCGACACCAAATCACTATCCAGGAATTAGACTTAGGAATCAACCATTAGTACCTTGGTACCTGCATGCCTCAATGGCAGGTTTCCTCATGTTTGACAGTAGGTTCACCTCATTGACCTCTGATCAAGCAATCTCTCGGATGCTCGACATCAACTCATTCATTCGCATTTCGTTGAGATGTACTATTGATACCTTGGGAATCATTGTCATTATTGGTGATCTCCCTCGCATTTGTTAACGGTCCACATCATTGACCGGTAATCAAATGGTTTCTTCCATGTTCGACTTCAACACCTTGTAATCACATGGTTAGATTCGTATCTTTATGCGATCGGGTAGAAGACCCTGGGTGCATCACTATATCTTGACTGCGTCCAGGCTGCGATGGAGATGTCTCTTGTATTGTCACACAGATCCACTTATTGTATTGGTCGTGGCTGTATCATTACTGTCTCATGGATCTACGATTGTTCATAGTAGCCATGATCTGTCCACAGTTTACATTATCTCAGTACTCATGGATCTGCAATGTATTGGTCGGCAGCCATGCTTTGAGTCATTTGTTTCCGAGCATGGGAATGCCCGCCTCGGTGGTATATCTAACACTTTGTTTCTATTTCAGCTCCGTGTCGTCCTCCTCGATGCTATCTCTGCACATTTTATTCGTAAAGTCTTTCGGCCATCAGTCCCTTCTTACCTCACACTTTAGGGGGCATCTGTGATACCTCTATATTTCACGGTGTCGCACCCCCATCACAAAACAAGTTGACGACACTTTCCCTACTGTTTTGAACCATCCAGAAGAGACAGATGATGAGTCAACCTTGAAGGTAAATCCACCCTGGCAAGTTTTGACCCACCTTGGACTTTATTTCTACACACTACCGCGCCTTGCTATGTTCCCAAAATGCGGCACTAGACACTACCGCGTGCTACTTTTTCCTCAAAGCGCGGCAGTGCCGCGTTATGCAGACTTTGCAAGGCGCGGCACCCTTTTAATAGTTTTTTGCCCTTGGCTTGTGGGATCTTGGATTTTCGAAGATAATGGAAGATTGGGTTCCTTGATTCGATCTCAACTCATCTCCTTCGATTAGAAACCCTGATCCACTTATCCCTCCTTAGATCCACTCATCTCTCTTGTTGGTTAACCTCACCATTCACTATAAAAGAGAGGCATGCCATTGGAAAGGGAGAGGACTCTTGAGAGCACCAAACTTATGGTCTTGCAGCATTGTGGAGATAGCTAGAGGAGAAGACACTTGGAGTTGGAGGATTGGCTTGGGCATCAAGCACCCTTTGTAAGTAATCTTCAAGTTGTAATGGAATAACTTGTCTTGTTTTCCCAAATCATTTGTGTTAATCTTGTTTTAATGATATGATTTGTATCTCTCATAGATTTAGATCATAACTCATGTTTTCAGATTGCTAGAGAATAGTACATGCTTGTGTTTTGGTTCCATTGTTAACAGGTTTACTTGTGAGGACTTGGAACTTGGAGCAAATATCAAAGACAAGCATTTGGACATAAGGTCAGTTAAACTCCTTCTATTCTCTCCAACATTTTAATTCTGAGATGTTTGTTAGATCTAGGGATTCAAGGTTGCATTTGTTTTGTCTGTTCTTAGCCTAGAGTTAGTTAAAGTCTACTTTAGCCTAAGGGAATTTTGACTTATCCGTAGGGCAGAATTCCACATAACATGGTGGAATCAACAAGATCCTCAAAGAGAGAAAGAAAGGTATATATCCACCAATGCCCTTCACCATCGGCGCATATAGCCTCCTGAGGGAAAAAGAAGGAGAAAACTATGCTTAGGGATTGGAAATTTTTCATTTCGGCACAAGGAATTTTAGGAGGCATGATCCTTGTTGCAAGGTTGCTAAGCATTTCCTTGATGCTAAAACTTCTTACGAGTACACTCATCTGATGGACCAAGATGATGAGTTTTTTCGAAGCACCAGGAACTTAACAGAATTAGGGAAACACTACCGAAAGAAAACCAAAAACGTTTCCAGTCCTAAGCCTGTTGGTTTAATTCAGAAAGAGAAAGAAGCAACATCATCTCAATCAGAAGAATCAAAGAGAAGAGAAAAGGAAAAAGAAGAAAGGCTCCAGAAGGAGCACGAGGTCAAACAATAGCAAGATGAGGAAGTTGCTAGAGTCCAGAGGGAGCAAGAGGTAAAAGCCCTAGAAGAAGAGGAAGAGAGAATCTTGCAAGAACAAGCTGCCAAATTGCAGCAAGAAGAAGAAGAGAGAATCTTGCAAGAATAGTCTGCCAAATTGAAATAGGAAGAGATGGAGAAAACCATGCAAGAAGAAGAAGAAAGGTTACAAGCAGAGTTAGAAGAGCTAGCATAAAGGAAAGATAAGGAAGAAGCTGAGAAATCCACAGAACAAGGCCCGTCCAACCCGCAGACCATGGACTTAGATTTTCCAAAGTTAAACCAATCAGGGATTGCTAATGAAGGATTTGTCTCTATTGAAGAGTTAGAACTGACCCCATACAACCCCAGAAAGTAGCGCCAAGTGGCCAACCTAGATTTCGTTTACTTTCATGAGCAGAAGAAGGCTATTGTTGGCAGATCAGTAAAGAAAATGGAAATTGGAGAATACCTATATGAACTCAGAGTAACAGAAACCACACTTATCGAAGGGACTGACATCGACCCCACATTCATGGAAATATGCTCTGTAGCTTTGGCCCAGGCAAGTAAATCCAATGTCAATCGTCTAATTGAAGTTGTTAATAAATACAAAGAGTTATGCTTCAAGATAAAAGCTGATAGGAAGAAAGAATTATTGGAGGCAAATGAATTAAAAAGGAAATACAAGGAACTTGTGGAAGAGAATGAAGAAACAACTTCGACCGTCCCGCAACTTGAAAATGAAAAGAATACACTGGAAATGCATTTGGAAATCTCAGAGGATGAGAAAAAGAACTTAAAGGCTCACATATCAGAGTTGGAAAAACATGAGGCCAACAGTGTTCAGCAGATTGACTTCTTTAAGCCTCAGTTGGAAAGGATAACGCAAGAAAAGGATGGACTATTAGAACAACTCAAATAAGCAAATGAAAAGAAAGAAGATCTAGCCACGTTTTACAATCGAGGTTGTGATATGCAAAAGAAAACTCATCAACTTCTAGTGTTGATCTCAGAAGAATTCTGCGGCATGAAAGAGATGATAACAAAAATGACATCTATTGAGGTTGAGGCACTCAGAATAAAAGACAAGTATGTGCAATATGTGGCAGAAATTAAGGAACAATTTGAATGGAGGATAGGATAGTATGGTTTTCCTTTAAACCTACGGGCTACAACCGCTAAATAATTTGACATGGATACCGGAGTCCTCGAGTTTTTTCGAGATTGCGGTATTAGATTAAGTGTTGAGATTCGAAAGACCATTAGAAAATGCCACACTGTCTACTCAAAGATTAAGGAAGCCCACGAGAAGTGTCACATGACTTTTCCTCAGATCATTTATGAGTTCCCTGAGAGAGAACAACGCCTGGAAAAATTGCAAGGGAATTTGGACGCAGAATTGGATTATCTAAAGAAGATTGAGGCCATAACCCCATAAGACCTCCATCAATTCATTGAACAGACTGTTGTTCACACCTATCTCCTGGAAAACACTGCGTAGGAGGCTATAGTAGGGAATGCATGAGTCAAATCAGATTTGCGCAAGCACAAGATAGTGCGGAAGGTGACAATCTCGTCATGAGGAAAGATCCTCCTGAGAGAAATCAACCAATGGACCAGTTATATTCAGGAAGTGGACAAAGTAGAAAAAGCAAATGAGCCTGCTGGAGAGAACAAATCAGCAGTAGAAGAGCGACCAAATGAAGCAGCAGGGACATCTGGGACTTAGTTTGTTTGTTGTAAAGCATGTTAATGGACAACTGTCCTTTCTTTTTGTCTTTTGTGTAAAGGGCTGTCACAAATCATTCCAATTTGTAATTGATCACTAAATAACAAATTAAAGATTCCTAGGATTAGGGTACACTTGGCAGCTCTAGGAGCATTTTGTAAAGATATATATAGATGAATAGAAGATAGAGAAAGGACTTTTGGTAGGTGAAAAGACATTTTCTGTCTTGTATGTGAACTGATTTCCTACATGTATAAGTAATTCGATTTTTACCTAATGAAAGCCTGGGAGACTGTGTTTTTTCCTGGAGAATGTGTTAAATGTTTGCTGGATTATTCTTGTGTGATCTACATATTATTGTTAGATCATTCCTTACTATCATGAATTGCTTCTATGTGATGAATGTTCTTATCATTTTCTGTGCAAAGATATTTATCTCAAATGAGTAATGGAATGTGTTAATTGAATTAAAGCTATATTTGATATCTTTTATCCTTGGTTGGAACTGCAGCTTTATGATTAAATAGCTATCTATTTGATCTTTATATGTTTCTTTCAGTTTGTTACTCATCTTTACAGTTTGCTCCTTGCAAGGATAGATTATATTTGCTTATACAGTTTTAGGTTAATTACATGCATTTAGCTTAGGGCACTTGCATATCATCTTTAAAATAAAATACATAAACAGTGGATCGGGCCACAACCGGTGTAAAGGTTATAAATCTTTAAATCTCACGGTAGCCGGAACCGTTAACTAGACAGATTCCCCACACCAAATGGTGAGCAATCTAATTGGGCTTGCTTACTGGGGAGAATCCCTTGCTGATTGATGCTACGATTTTCGAGGCATCAACAGAGCTCTAGGCTTATTATGATAGATTTTTGTGCTTGTCAATGTGTTTTGAAAAATAAATTGGATTTTAAGCATGGTTGTCTTTGGATATTGTTGTCTTTTCTTAGAATTACAAATGATGCAATCTGGGTGTTCATATTCTCCTCTCCCCAATTCTGAAAAGGTTCTATCTCAATGGAAGAGCGCCTTCCTTACAAGCAAGAGGTTGGTGGTTTGATTCCTCCATGCCCTATTGATATTGAAATATTGGTATTTTTAATAAAATATATTTTATTACGATTTATTATGGCTATAGAGGGGGTTTCAAACCGTCTTTGTATATTTTTATGAGGGGGGTTCTAAACCGCCTTCATATGTAACTACGAGGGGGGTTCTTAGCCACCTTCATATGTCACTACGAGGGGGTTCGAAATTTCCCTTGTATGTTACAACCCGGGGGGGGTTAGAACCACCCTTATAGGTACCTACGAGGGGGGTTTGTAACCACCCCCAAAGGTTTGTAATAAGGAATTTTAGGAAGGTTTTGAACCGCCCCCATAGGTGTCTACGAGGGGGTTTTACAATTGCCCCTAAAATTCACTTTGTTTTTTGGGTGGGGGGAGAACCACCCCCAAAAGTCACTTTTAGATTCAGTTTTTATCTCTTCCAAAATCGCCCTTAAAAGTCCAAACTCTTAGCGTCAGTGCTATTGGGGGTTACTTTAGTAATACTTCCCCCAAAGGTTTGTAAGATGAAGTTTTAGGGGGAGTTTAGAACCACCCCCATAGCCACCTAAGAGGGGGGTTCGTAACTGCCCCCAAAGGTTTGTAATAAGGAATTTTAGGGGGGGTTTGGAGCCGCTCCCATAGGTGTCTACGAGGGGGGTTTAGAACCGCCCCTAAAAGTGACTTTTAGGGGTGGTTTTGATCTCTTCAAAAACCACCTCTAAAAGTAAAAAAAATTAGTGTCAGTGCTATTGGGGGGGGTTTGTAAAGACTGCCTCCAAATCCAAAACCACCCCCAAAAGTCACTTTTGGGGGCGGAAGACAACCCCCCCTAAAAGACAAATTTGTTGTAGTGTGAACAACACCTTGTATATACAGCGAGTTGGAAGTTTGTTGTATCTTATTCACACTCAACTTGATATTGCATATGCAGTGAGTGTAGCATCAATTTACATGGAGCAACCACATGAGCTTCATTGGAGGGCTTCCAAAAGGATCTTGCATTATGTGCAAGCCACCAAGTCTAATGGGATTCATTATGTTGTTGATTCTTCCTTGGATCTTCATGGTTTTTCATACTGTGATTAGGATGGTGATAGATCAGACCAGAAATTAACTTCTGAATTTGTTTTCATGATTGGAGGAGGACCAATTTGCTGGTCAATTAAAAAGAAAAGTTCCATTGCAATCTCTTCAGCAGAGGCCGAGTGGAGAGGAGGAGTGAATGTTGCTACTTAGTGTGTGTGGTTTCAAGGTATACTTTCAAGGTTTGGGATTGACTTTAGCACTCCCAAAGTCATATTTTGTGATAATAAAAGTTCTATAAGGATCTCAACTGACCCAGTACAAAGTAAAAGGCCCAATCATATAGAGATCCATATGCACTACATCCAAAATCTAGTGCATGATCAAATCATTACTCTCCAGTTTTCTCATGTTCTAAGCAAGTTGCAGACATCTTCACCAAATCATTCTCAGAGAATAATTTCATCCATATTAGATTACCTCTTGGGATGGGTGAACATGTGGTGAAGAAGGATTGAAAATAAAAAAAATTCAATTTTGTTCATGTCCATGTTTTGAGGGGAGCTTTTTTCCCATGAGGTTTTCCTTCTTTCCTTATTTTGTGGGAAAGCAGTATGTAAAAAGCGTGACCAAGCCTTGTTTTTGAGACCTATATTTTTTATATTTCACATAAATTCAAGCTTAAGGGGGGGTTTTAGAACATTAAAAACCGACTCCATACTTAAGATATCATTTATTAATCATTTTTGGTTAACTTCCTAGATGTTAACTAGGTAGTTGGTCTCATTTTGGATTCTTATGCCACCACTTGCCATCATAAGTCATAGGAGTGCACTTGTATAGATTATGGATAGTATTTTCTCTAATTCTATTTGATTTTATCAATCCTATAATAGTAAGTGCACCTTCTGGATTTAGACAATTTTACTTCGTTTTTCCTGCTTTTAGTGGATAAGGTCGTAAAGCTAGTTTAACTTGGAAACTATAACTTTTTGGAAAAATCTCTCTCATTCTTTTTATTTTCTCCAAAATCCATGATTTTATTTATTTTCTATCACTCATCACCTCACATGACTTCTTTTTCCAATTCGTGATCCTTATGAGTGATTTGAAAAGTGATTTTGTCACCTAGGGGGTTTTTTCACAAGTTTAGTAAGCCTGCTTTTGTGAGTATTTTGAATGCCTTCTTTGGATTTCAAATCTATGATGTAATTATATATTTGGACAGCCATTAAATTGCCTAATTTTTTCCTGATATAATATTATTCAATAAAATTTTATTCGGTGCATCAATTCAATGATTGTTTTGAGTGATCTATGACTAGTTTTTGCTTAACAATTTTGTGAGGATAATTGTTTGGTTTGCAAGATTAGCCTGCGAATTGATTTTCATAGTATATTCTTGAGTTGGAATCAAGAATGACTAAGCCTTATGTGTAAATTTTAAGCCTCATGTGTTGAGGTAAAGTGATTTGTATGTCAAAGTGATTATGTTGTACAGTATTGCTTGTCCAAGCTACGGTCTTGTGTGTCAAGACATATCCTCTTGTGTTGAGGTGGTGCCTCATGTGTTGAGGTAATTCTTTTCATGTCAAAGCATGAATGGTGTGTGATGTACTACTAACCATGGTTGAGATATTAAGTCTCCTCTAGAGACTAGCCACCTCTAGAGTGAATTACTTTAGCGTACGACTACTTGGAATGATAGTAGAACAAGATGATCACATCATTGAAAACAATATTCTTAATATATTTGATATTATAAATAAAGTAAATATGGAACAACTGGATAATTTATATAAGACAAGAGATAAAGATAAGACATGTTAAGATAAAAGAGAACTCAAATTGTTCACTTTAGTGATCAAGAAATACTTCAATTAATTAAGAGAGAACTCAAATTTTTTACTTCAATGATGTTAACAAGAAATACTTCAGTCAATTAAGAGAGAAGTTGAATTGTTTACTTCAGTGATGTTAACAAGAAAGAATTCAGTTCAAATAGTTAACTAAGTGATAACAAAGAAGATCTAGTTAACTAAGTGTTTACACGACAATACTTGAGTTAACTAAGTATTTGCATAACGACACTTGAGCTAAACAGAAAGACAACACTTGAGTGGTCTAGCATCCAGTTGAAGGGAGAGTTAATACTAAAGAAGAATATATAATTAACTAAGTGGTTTCATTATGACACTTGAGTTAAACTAAATGACAACACTTGAATTACGACACTTGAGTTAGTAACCTAACTAAGTGATCTAACATACAATTGAAAGGTGAGTTCATCTTGAAGTCAGAAGGATATAAATTAAAGCCAAGAATGAGATGTATGATACAATTGTAATGCAGTCTTTGATGAGATCAAGGTGAAGAGATAATCTCTCTTGAAGGAAGTGTGCATGTGAGAAAAACTGTGAATTGGTCTTAGTGCAAAATAAGCTGCCGAGTTCTTCTACTATTCTCTATTCTCTCTTTGTGATTGCACCAGGGGTTCTTGGTATTTATATTTGATAATGCACTAGGGTTTATCAATGCAATTTTCTCATTGTAAATACATTCTTTGCTATCTATCAATATTCTAAGGAAGATCTTGCCGGGGTTTTCTCTCTCAAGTACTAGAGGGTTTCCCTAGGGTAAATAATGTGTCTCATGTGAATTCTTATGCTTTTGATTATTCATTGATTTCAAGTTCTACTATAATTCCGCATTAAAATAAAAAAATTCAACACATATGGGTAATAAGGACTCAATGGAATTTCAGCAGGATGACTTCATGCAAAAGGTGGAGAACCTTTGGATATGGAAATGAGGGGCCATCACATGTATATATAGATATTATGACACAAGGTTTGTGGCCCATGGGATTGGAAAATGGTATTTGGATAAACATTATGAGTGGGTTAGATCCACCATACTTTTCCCTTTTTAATGGAATTTTTCTCGTTTGTGGGAATTTACTATTTTTGGGGGATTTTCCCTTTTTCTCATTCTTTAGGAATGTGCCAACTTCCCTCTTTTGTGGAAAGAGTAAATAATAATGATGGTTCATTTATGATATTTTTGATATGTGAAGGTAAAAGTGGTGGAAATAGAAAGTGGACATGATGTATGATATGGTGTGGCTAGTGGCTAATCAAAGTGGAAAAGCGTTTGTTGTTAACATATTTCCCCCTAATGTGTGAGGTTAGGATCTCATCGTATGGATGAAATCCATCATAGGATCTTTCTTTTTTCCAAGGGATAACTATGACGGTATCATAGAGACTTGAAACAATGTTGGAGGGTAGAACATACCCTTCGTCAGAACAACAAGGGCATGTATATGCATATATAATCACTCAAAATGGATGAGGTACATATAATCTCAAATATATGGATGAGGCGGGCATACCCATGCTTGTATCAATGTCTAAAAAAATATATAGATCAAGGCCCAAAAGGGGGTTGATCAATACATAGATATCTATTGTGTACATCATAGTTGTCCAATAAGACACTGAATACAATGGACTATAATCATATGCTAACCATGGATGATATGAAGAACTAATAAATGGAAAAAATGGAAATCACCAAGAATACGAGATCACAATAAATGATGCTCTAGTGGATATGAAGGGGTCCAACAACTGTATGGAATCAACAACTGAGATTCAGAATCTCATAGGTATAATGAACTACATTTGAAACTATATACACTAGGAAGCATGGAAGTGAGGGGATTCCTAAACATTGTCGCCAACGCAGACCAAATATCACAAGGAGCATAAGTCTGTCAAGGTTCCGAAGAGACTCACCAATATGCTAGATTTGTAGGATATCCAGGGTCTTTGACCAAATAATGAAGGAACCAATACCTTGTATGAATATCAACAGTGCGATGATGTAGCTGAAGTCGAGCATGTGAGACACAATTGGTCTAAGGGGAACTGAGGGCTCCCATTAGATGGTCCAAATCATCAATGAGACGTATGAAACCAAGGTATAGGTATCTCTAGGTCTATCCTTTGGAATAGATGTGTTGGTGTTGACAAAGGGAGAGTTGTAACTACCAAAGAAATGAGGTTTCCTTGATAGGAGCACAAGGGATACAACCATAGAGTAAATGGAACTGAACATGGGACTGAGACATTGAATGGGGATACAAGTGAAATGGAGTAGGGGGACCCAAAATTCCTTTGTTTAGAGTATGTTGGGAGGGTTGACCTGGAAACGTATGAAAATGATCTCGGGGGAGAGGAATATAGCTCAGGTGACCTGGTGGGGATGAATGCAATGTTTGATGCTTGGAGAGGGGGGACTGATACATGACATCAGAGGGACTCCAAGGATGATTCATCATAGAATAATTTGAACAAAGGTGACCATACTGGTGATGTTGTAGTGATATGAAACTATATGCAGTATACAGGGGTGTTGAAAGGCACCATTTGGTCCTTCTTTGTTGTTTAATGATCTTAAAGAAGGTATAGAAGGGTGCTCAGTAATGCACTTACCCATGGATTTTGATTGAGCCCAGGTTAGTGAATTCTCATCAGTGTTTTCAATTTTAGAGAGTCTGAAAACATGAATAAAATTCCATTGAGGTTCTTTTTCGTAAATTTAGTCTCCCAATAGAATAAAATAAAGCAAGTGATAACTCTTCTAAGAAAAGGGACTAGAGTATTCCTTTTTCATAATTAGTCCATTTGGTCTGAAAAATGAGTAATAGGAATAGAGAATGGACACCCTTTCAAATACTTTAACGAGCATGAAAGGAAGCAATTTTTCTTAGTGATATTTTCATTCTTTAAGGAGTCACAAATTAGATTAAAAGAAACTCCCTGGAGAGAATCCATTTACAGGGACTATCCAATGAGTGACAATGTGAAGGAATACATGTGGTTTCATTGTTGGTTTTCAAACTATGTGGATTCCCGATGCTATGGGGATGCAAATGGAATGGGTGCCAAATGTAGGCAGTACTAAAATGGTCACCCATGTAAGGTAGGATCTACTACCGAGCAAGGGAGAATGCAATGGTTGTTGGGTTGGGCCACCTACTTGAACAGGGGGTTCCTATAGGAATACATGGTAAATTGGATTAGTGCATCAAATACTATGGGGGAGAATATGACCTATATGTCATTTAAGAGGTTATAACTATAGGGATCAACTGTCGACTGAAACAAGTAGAGTTCAACACAACTTGGACCTATAAACATGGAAATGATACCAATGCATAAAATGTGCGTTTGGAAATCAAACCAAATATACAAGTGATATGTGACCTCGAAAATGGTCGATATCAAGCATGTGAAAAAGTGAGCAGGGTTAAGGTCCTTCCCCCATGCGATGTGCATGGGGTTTGTGACTATGGAGCACATATGTGTTGGATTGATCTATGCGCTCATTGAAGTACTAAGATAGATATGACAGGGCAAGGTAAAACTGACTAAGCATTCTTCCTATCCTAGGGTCGAGGTAGTCTATTATTTTCCCCATCCTAGAGGTTTCAATGTAGTGTGGGTGCTATTGTAGAGAGTTACCAACAAGGCATCAATCAATTACTACAAGCGGGGTGTTCCATGAGGTTATCGGCCATGGTGGTGCATTGTCACCTACCCAAATTTTGAGACTATTTATTTTATTGCAAAAACATTATGTTAAATTATAATTACAAAGTTTTGTAATTATGACCAAATATGGTCAAGGATGGCTGTAATGACATATTTTTATTATTTAATAAATTAAAACAGGAGACAGACACCAAGGGTAGTTGTTAAATGAGTGTTCACTGACCCACTAGAAGGAATGGAAGTTGTTAGAAGGCATGGGACAAGTTTCAGCATTTGCACTCCACCACTAGCTGTTGGTTATGGGACAACTACCCCTAAAATTATGGCATTGTCCCCCAGGTGGGTGGAACATATCTGTTAGCTCATTAATCACCAGGTTAACCACTAAAAATGCCTAGGAATCCTAAAAAAGGAAATTTGAATTGAGCAGGGAGCTCCATAATTATTTTCTGCAGAAATAATTCCTCAAGTGTATCAGGTGATAACTGAGAGATTCGAATAGAGAGGCTAAGTGAATGTGCATTGTGAGTCTGTTGAATTTATTTCGAGAAGGAAACCAAGGTGCTGGTGTAGGTCTCTTTGACTGCTAAGTCTATATGATTGAATGATCTGCATTGTTGCTGGAAGTTGATGACTTAAAGATTCTATAGATTCTTCTTCCTAGTGGTTCAGTGAATAGGCTCGGGGGTCCTAAGGCAAGTAATTTGGCTGCCTTCAGGAGTAGGTCGGGTGGAACAGGCTCCTTGGGTTGTTTGTTTCTCTTACATTCATCACGCTCTACTGTTCTATCTTGTTTATTTTTAGTTAAATGATTTTTTGCATTTGTAAATTTAGTATTTACAGTTAATGGTATACAGAAGTAACTGTTTCAATTTCTGACCTAGGTATGATTTTGTATAATGATGGTTAAGTAAATGAGATGATTGATTAAATATCTTCTCTGCATTTTCCCATACTGTTTTCTGTATAGTACTCTAGTACAGAGAAGTAGAATTAAATTAGATGAATGATGGGAAGAATGCCAAGTGAATGATTAGACTAACACTGTGGTGTTTCTTTTAAATCTGCAATATCAATTATATATGTCTAAACTCAGAATATAGAACAGCATATCATAAAACAGATATTGTAGCATTTTCTTTCCTTAGTAACAAAAGTAAAACATTTAATCTCTACACAGAATTAGGGTTTTCAATTATCACTATCTATTTTCCTTTTTGAAAGCTAATGTTGAGCATGCTATTATTATTCTTTCCAACAGTAAGGTGTTATAGTTCCACTTATTTTAGGCATCATCATTCCTAAAAATTTAGCAGCTGCAATTTAAATATTCTTTTTACACAGAGCAGCTACTCAGTACATATAACACTAAATAGATATTTATTATTCACAAATAATAGCATCATTGTATATTACTATTTCATTCAGTATCCATATCTCGTATTTTGATTTAGTTTTCAACTACAGTTATTAAATTCAAACACTTCCATCATAGGCAGAACCCCAAATCGTTTTCACTATTTATTATATAGCATTCTCTTGAAATACGTTAAACATAGGATCGAAAACCCTTAACAGGGAAAACAAATCTTTTACAATATCATGACAGGTTCATAACTAGTTCGACGATCAAACCCTTATATTCGAAATAGCAACTCAGGTATTATCATATTTCCAAAACCAAACACATTACTATTGTACAACTATCACATTTACGATAGTTTTCTATACAAGACAAATTCAGACAATAGTATTATTATTTTTATCAATCGTAATATTCATTTAAGTGAGGGTTCAATACCAACAACCGAGTCTCATCACCATTCCAAACTTTAATTTAAACAACATGAACACAGAGTTGCTCGATTGTGGAATAAGTTAGCCCACGACTCTCGGCCAGAATCAATACTGTCAAATTATCAATTTATATAAACATAGAAACCACTCAAAAACTATTTTAAAGTTTTCTTAAACACAGTCTTTTTCCCATTAAATTGATCAAGGGTTCATCCCTTAGTAAATACAACATCAACAAGTTTACATTTTCAAAAAGAGTTACAGCGAAACGCTGTAGAGCTGAATAACAAGACAAGCCGAGGATTCCAACCTCTAGACACTTATCTTTGGCTCTCAAAATCACAAACACTAGCCAAAAATCTTTGCCAGAAATCAAACACCAAAGCCCTCGTCAAAACATCAAACCTCAGCCACATCAGGCCAGGAGAACCTATGAGGGGAAAGAACCACCGAGGCTTACCGGTGGTCAAGCAGTAGTATTCCACCAAGATTTCGAACCCAGTAACCATTTGACGAAATTACACCTGCCATAAAAATCATTGAGAGGTTAAATGAAGAAAATGCATAGGTTAACTTGGAACAACACAAATATCATTATCATTTTCATTAACTGAAACATTACCTGTGTAACATAGCCCCAATCTTGAGACGCCATTAGAAAACAAAGTAAGAACCATCTATCAAACACAGCGAAGAAGAGATTCAGACCATGAGAAACACTTGTTAATTTCTCCATACAAGAGAATCGATCTGTGGTCCAAACTTCCTTCTCAACGACCAACAGAAAAACTCTGAAATCTACTTCCTAAAAACACATCGACTGCTGCATTGTGGCTCAGCTCTAAAAGAGGAAAAAAAACACCTGAAACTATTAAGTTTTCCCAACAGATCAAGGGATTGAACTCGAGGAAGGAGTCGTCCGAGCCATAGCTACCAAATCCTACATTGTAGCAGGCGGTTGGCCTCTCCACCTTACCACCACCAAGACAAAATTAAAGC
Organism: Larix kaempferi; assembly: GCA_027924585.1. Classification (NCBI taxonomy): domain Eukaryota; kingdom Viridiplantae; phylum Streptophyta; class Pinopsida; order Pinales; family Pinaceae; genus Larix; species Larix kaempferi. The sequence continues at coordinate 17,488,518 of BSBM01000012.1, forward strand.
CAAGAAACCAACTCGATGCATTTCATAACAAAGGACTAGGGTTTCATTTCAAAGCCCAAGAACATGTGAGATCAACGATGGTGAAGATTCCAACCAGGCACATCGAAGTTTGGGAAACAACCACTTTGAATGCCATATTTATTATTACATCCACCATGATGCCAACTCAGTAGACCAAGGGACAAAGCAGTGAACAACTTGGCATATTGGTAGTATTTGGAATTACTATCACGTGAACCACAACCATGATGGCACCCACAAGGATTCCACTCAACATAGTAGGCAGGTGAATTTAATGCTAGGACCTGTTACGAAAACCTGCCATCACACTAGACATTCAATGCCCGGTCATTGTCACATCTCAGTACCAGTTAGGGCTTGCAGCATATCAATTATTTGCATATTCCTAGTATAAATTCGACACTTGTTTATGTAATACATTCCAAATGTTTTGATCGTAGAATGCAGAGTTAATATGTTTGCATAGTTTACCAAATGACTTCATGTCTATGTAGATCACATTCATAAAAGGTATTCTAATACATATAGTTTAGAATTCCATAGTATGCACATCTTAACATTTGTGTGCTTTTCCATTTCTATTTACAAAGTTACATAGCATATTATAAAGTATAAATATTAAATTAGAAAGGTATAAATCCTATAATGTTGCAAATTCACAATAGTATCATCATAATTATGATGATAATATTATAATAACCCTTGCTATATTAATATTATTCTTCATAAATTATAAATTGAGCAATGTATAAGCTAATATCATTATATTGATGATTTCAAGTTAATCCACGTTTCACAAAATAAATATACATGATAATATCACTCTTTGCAAAATGGAGAAATGATGACAAGATTCTAATAGCACGTATAATTTGTAATCTAGCACATAATTGAGAATTCATAGTATAAGTATCTCTTCTTTGAGGATTCACTAAAGAGTATAGCATAGATATTATTAGTTACGACTTATGTGACTTGTAAGTATGGTCAAGGTAACACTTACAGAAAAAGGATAGAGATCCATACCATTAATAACATGCATGCATGGAAGTACTTATAGATATCATAAAGCAATGACGGCTAATTGAAAACATAATTAAAATAACTTGTAACACTTGAATCGTCGTAATACTTTACCTACGTATCTGTGCAAAGAAACATGTTCAAATGCTTTAGCTATCATAGCTAAGTAAACCTCAGGGTACCCTGTAGGACCCCTTCGTCATCATCCAAAAGCAAATTGTCAGTATTATGCCTAGATAATTGTATCACAAGGAAATTTAAATATAGCATATAGATTATAATTAACACAAGCAAAACTAATGTCGTATTTTGTGTTAAGAAGTATGAAGTGATGTCATCATATTTTGTTATTAGTTAAAAGGATTAGCATTTAATTTATTTCCACATTAGTAAGTACAGCATTTAATGCTATTTTTAAATTTTTTGTAAATTTTCGGGATGTTACATGTGTATCAGAGCTCATGTTCAAACTCTCGGCCTGAAAAGGTCCAAAGAACACACAACATAAAAGTTTTATGACAACAAATATATTTACTAATTCAAGTTAAATTATTTTTTTATACAGAAATTTGTTTTCTAAGTTACAGGTATGGAAGGATCAGATGAATGCATGGGGGACAGATTTCGACCAAACAGTCATACCAACAATAGCACTGGATAGCATTATGAAGAAGAAGTCCATGGTGAATTGAATGACAATTCATCATAATTGTTATGTGCATTTCAGAAGTTGAAAGCATAAATAAGATCTGTTAAATAGGATAATGAGAGAATTATGAAGGCACAAGAAGAACTGAACCAATTACTGTTCGATCAGTTCCCAACTGATGGATAGGATAGAAGGGTTGAAAATACCTCCAATATTGAAGACTTACCTGAACGGAATAAGGGTAAGAAAGTGAAAACTGATGATGAGAATAACAATTCAACATCATCAGGAGCTGCCATTGAGATACGTAAAAAGAAACGTAATTAGTCAAGTGATATCAACGAAGGGGATTACAAACCAAAAAGAAAAATCCATAAACAGTATGAGCATATTTCTGGGGATTTCAAAAAGATTAAACCCCCAACATTCAATGGTGAAATTGAAAGCAAAGATGGCAATATACAACCTGATCGGGAAGGAAGACATTTGGTGGAAGGACATCAAAAGAGTGAAGGGCATCAAAGACAAGGATGTGAATTGGAGCACTTTTAAATAGTACTTCAAAAAGAAGTTCCTATCTGAACAATATTATGAAGAAAATTCCAAGAAATTTTATGATTTAAGACTGGGAACCATGAACATGAAAGAGCTGAACAACAATTTTTTGAATTTGCTAAGGTATGTGCCATACCTTGTGGAGGAGAAACCAAATATTTAGAGGTATCTGAGTTGTCTACCTTTCAATATCAAGGACATAATAGAGTATGACAATCCAAAGACCTTAGAAGAAGCCATCAGGAAAGAAACTTTATGCTATGACCAGAACCGGAAAAGAGAATGGATATCTAACTGGAAAAATAATAAACTCAGCAACTTTGAGCTGAAGAAGAAGAATTTCAGGTTCAACGGAAATTCTGGTTTTCAAAAGAAAAACTTTCCAAATCGAAATTTCCAAGGAAACAATCCCAGAAATAATCAACAGCAGAATTTTACAGCTCCTAGAAATACACCCAATGTTACCATAACTAATGACCAGAGGACACCTATAAAATGTTTTGAGTGTCAAGGTCCTCATTATCCTTCAAACTATCCCGATAAGAAGCGGACAACCAATAATATTCACTCCATATAAGCTGAACCTACTATGGGAGACTTGACAAGAGAGATGCCCAGAATTAATGCATCTCTAGACAACATGCAAGCGAAGCATCAAGTCTCTATGGTAGAGATTGAAGGTATGCTACAAAACCATCCTGTTTCTATTTTTATTGATCCAGGCGCTAGCCTGAGTTATATATCTCCAGATATTGTAGAAAATTTTAATCTGAAAACAGAAAAATTTAATAAATCCTGGTTAGTTAGACTAGCAACATAAACAAAAAGAAAAGTGTTTGATTTTGTTGAAAGTTGTGTTTTATCTATGAATCAGTTAAAGACACAAACCAAGCTAAATGTTTTACCTTTAGGATCCTACGACATATTAATTGGAATGGACTGGTTAGAAGCACATCATGTTATTTTGAATTGTTATGAGAAAAATTTTACCTGTCTAAATGATGAAGGAGAAACAGTAGAAGTGAAGGGTATTCCTAGAAATACATCACTTAGACAGATTTCAGCTATGCAAGTAAAAATAGCAGTTAGAAAAGGATGTAAGATGTTCGCAATGAATGTAGTACATGAGGAGTCAATTACAAAAGAGGAAAAATTGAAACTAAAAGATGTAGCTATCCTAAAAGAATTCCTGGATGTTTTTCCAAAAGAGATTCCAGGATTACCCCCACAGAGGGATCTAGATTTTACCATTGAGTTGATACCGGGTGCGGTACCGAACTCCAAAGCTCCATATAGGATGAATATATTGGAATTAAATGAGTTAAAATCACAGTTGAAGGAACTGATTGATAAAAACTATATAAGGCCCAGTGTGTCTCCTTGGGGAGCATCTATTATTTTTGTTAAGTAGAAGGATGGCACTTTAAGGCTTTGCATAGATTATCGCCAACTGAACAAGATGACAATCAAGAATCGATATCCGTTGCCCTACATCGACAATCTATTTGATTAGCTGCGTGGAGCAACGATATTTTCGAAGATTGATTTAAGGTTAGGATATCATCAAGTTTGTGTGAAGGATGAGGATATTTTTAAAACAGCCTTTAGAACTCGTTATGGACATTATGAGTTCGTGGTCATGCCATTTGGGTTGAATAATGCCCCGACAATATTTATGTGCTTAATGAATAATATTCTGCACAAGTATTTGGATAAGTTCATCATTGTATTGATAGATGACATTCTAGTATATTCTAAAAGTAAGGAAGAACATGACGAACATCTGCGTATTATTTTACAAGTTCTCAGAGATCATTTGTTATATGCTAAGTTTAGTAAGTGTGACTTTTACAAGGATAAGATTCAATATTTAGGTCACATAATCTCTAAGGAAGGAATTTTGATTGATCCCGATAAGATAAAAGTCATTAATGAATGGTTGGTTCCTAAGGATGTGTCGGACGTACGATCAATGGGGATTACAGGATATTATACAAAATTCATAGAAGGTTTTTCAAAAATTGGAAACCCCATAACCTCCTTACAGAAGAAGGGGAAGAAGTTTGTATGGGATCAAAAGTGTGAAGACAGTTTTAAGAAGTTGAAGGAATTACTAACTATAGCACCTATTCTGAGAATTGCAGATCCTAATAAAGATTTTATAGTATGCACCAACGCATGTAATGATGGACTCGATGGAGTCCTAACACAAGAGGTTCATGTCACTGCATATGAGTCTCAAAAGATGAAAATACATGAGAAAAATTACTCTACATATGATCTGGAATTATTAGCAATAATACACGCCTTAAAAATGTGGCGTCACCATCTTATTGGCAGAAAATTTACTTTGATGACAGATAACATGGGACTGAAGTATTTACTAGATCAAACGAACTTGAATGCTAGACAAGCTAGATGGCTAACCTTTCTAAGTGAATATGATTTTGAAATTCAGCATATAAAGGGTAAAGAGAACAAGGTTGTTGATGCTTTAAGTCGTAATGCAGAGTTTAATTTTATTTCAGCCATCAGTACATACACCACAGATTTAGAAAATCAAATTTTCGAAGGGATTAAAACGAATGAAGAGTACAGAAATTTACATGAAAAGATAGCATAAAGTAATTCTGAAAATTCTATGGCAGGTTTCAGGTTAAAAAAAAATGGATTGCTGCTATACAAGAACAGATTATATGTGCCCAATGTACCAAGGATAAAAATTCTAATTTTAGATGAGATGCACAAAAGTCATTATGTTGGTCATCCAGGTTATCAGAAAACCATAACTATGTTATGGAAATATTATTATTGGCCCAGGATGAAGGATGAAGTAGCAAAATATATAGCTAAATGCATTGATTGTCAAAAAGTAAAGGTTGAACATCAGCATCCGGCTGGACTGTTACAACCATTACCTATACCTAGTCGGAAATGGGAGATCATAAGCATAGATTGTATTACCGGACTACCCAGGAATCAGAAACAAAATGATTCCATCATGGTGGTAGTGGATAAACTCAGCAAAGAAACACATTTTATACCAGTAAAAGCTACTTATAAGGCTTCAGATATTGCAGAAATTTTCATGAAACAGATTTTTCGATTACATGGAATACCAAACGTGATAGTTTTAGACTATGATTCTAAGTTTACTGGGAACTTCTAGGAATCTTTGTTTAAAGGGTTGAATACAACCTTAAACTTCAGCACAACATTTCATCCACAAAGGGATGGACAGACGGAAAGAGTAAATCATATATTGGAAGACATGCTAAGGATGTATGTTAAGGACCAGCTTGTCGTGGTTGAATTTGAGGTCTTTCCCCTAGATTTCTTAGTTAGTGGGGGAGAGGGGGTAGGGGGTACCACATTGTACACACTAGGAGGCAGGTGTTGGGAAGTCTTGATCGGTTGGACCAGTTGTAAAACAACTTGTGGGGTCAGAGGTGGGCTAGGTGCAGGTATATACCATACGGGAAAGCCTAACATCAATCTGGAAAGGCTAAGAGGAGACATCACTGGTGTACTAATGGCATTTGATGGAGGAAACAAGAATGGGATCGTATGGATAGGCATAGCTCCCACCAAGATGGGTACCGATGTTGTTTGCGGTTGATTTTGTGGTGGGTGTTGAGGTTGTGAGTGAGTTTGCAATGGGACTAGAGGTTTACCAGATGAAATGGTGCACAAATCTGATATCTCAATGGTTAAAGGGGGGTGAGGAAAGGCATTGAAAGTACTGATCAATGTGGTTTCATGAAAGAGGCCTGGCCGAAAAACAAACAAAAGGGGGATGGCTACATTGTCTATAGCGGTGCCAATGATAGGGAGGACATTCTCAGGAGTAGCTGGTCCCTTGAGATCATAGTAATTCAACTGGTTGATCTTGATGATCCTCCCTTCACAAGGGAACATCATAATTCAAAATACTAATGAAGCAATGGATTGCATGGAATACATGTAGCTACGTCCAAGGAGGAGGTTGTAATCAAGTTGGGAATTGGCAACCTTAATGTCAATGAGGACCATTTTACTAGCTAGCTCCATAGGAACATTTGGGAGAAGTCACTAGGGTTGGGAAGTATGACCATTGTAGGAACGTAACTTAGTGGTAGAGAGTTGCAAGGGAGGTGACCCAAGCTTCTGCCAATCAAAAGTTGGCATAATGCAAGTGGAGGCGCCTTCATCAATGATACATTGATTGATGATGAATTTTAAAATTGACATGGGAATATGGAATGCAATAGACGAAGGCATGTGGGGTTCTAACTGATCTAATTCGAAGGTGATCAAACATGAATCAAATGGTCTTTAGCACCTAAATATGGAAATAAGGATTTGTGTTGCATGGGGAAGTTCCTTAGAACCTCCAAGTTCGACATGGAGGTAGGTGATTGGGCCAAATCACCACAATGCTATAGTTACGCATAGCTCCAGCATTGGGATTATTTGCAATGCAACGAAAAGGAATTTGTGGTACTTGGGGAGCCCCATTGGTTAGTGGTGGAGGTAGGTGCAAACACTGGTCCATAGGGGTGGATGCGACAACCTTATCTATGGGGATGGTTTCAGTAAATGAACCATATTGGTTGTGTCTAGTCTAAAGGTTGTTGACTTGGTGGAGGTGGGAAATTAGGTTGCGCTTGAGGGGAAGCATTCCCTTAGTGTTGGTTAGCCTCATCCCAAAGTTGTTTAGCTATATCCAAGTGGGGGAAGTGATGAATATAATGCCATAAAAACCACATAAAGAAAACATATGATTGGTCCAAAGTTACAGGTCCTTTCCTTAATTGGGTGGTTTATTAGGGTTCTAAGGTGCAGGATTAGCTCTGTTATTGTGAGGGATTTGTGGAGGTTGGACACCCCTATCGAGCCTGGCTTAGTGAGTGCTTGATCAAAATCCACGGGTAAGTACATTATTGAGCACCCTTATATCCCTTCTTTAAACTCATTAAACAATGAAGAAGGCCCAAACAATGCCTTTCGGCACCCCTACAGATTGCATATAGTCTCATATCATGGTAGCATTCCATACTGGAGTCACAAAAAACTATTGCTAGATTTTCCTACTAGCACATGCCAAAAGACACCTACTAAGGATTATAGAATCCTTAGTAGAAGTACAAAATGAGATATGTGAATACAATAAACAACAAATAAATGAATCTATACTAAACATGCATTGAGCCAATATAAAATTAATAATGAAACATATAACATAAAATGGTTTTGTTTTATGAGAACACCTGGAAATGGGGGCCCTTGTATCCTTCGAAAGTAATGTGTCCTTGTTCTCCTAACAACTCCAAAATATCTAGCTATAAGTCACAAGAGGTTCCAAAGCTCAACATATGGGGTAATAAGGACTCAATAGAATTTCAGCAAAGTGACAGCATTCAAAAGGTGGAGAATCTATGGATATGGAAATGAGGGGCCTTCACACACACACACACACACACACACATATATATATTATGACACATAGTTTGTGGCCCATGGTATTAGGTGGACCATGGTACTGGAAAAATGGTATTTGGATAAACATTATGAGTGGGTTAGATCCAACTTAATTTTCCCCTTTTTATGGAATTTTTCTTGTTTGTGGGAATTTCCTATTTTGGGGGGATTTTCCCTTTTTCCCATTTTTTAGGAATGTGCCAACTTCCCTCTTCTGTGGAAAGAGGAAATATAATGATGGGCCATTTATGATATTTTTGACATGTGAGTGTCAAAGTGGTGGAAATGGAAAGTGGGCATGATGTATGATATGGTGTGGCTAGTGGATAAGCAAAGTGGACAAACTTTTGGTGTTAATACTGATAATTACAAATTAAAAAAAATCCCGTAAAAACACTAAAACCCTAATTTGAGGCACTATATGAAGGAATTTTCCCCAGAAAAAAAGTGTCAAAAAAAGGTTTGATCAAAAGGATCTAATTGGTCACTGCAGTGAACTCTTCAAAATGCAACTTCCTATTAAATTTGAGCCCAAGCAGATAAACGAGTCAAAAGTTATGATCGTCGGAAATCCATGCATTATTTCTTTCTTCTTCTTCTTCTTCTTCTTCTTCTTCTTTTTTAAATTTCAGCCAACGAAAATCCTTGCATCAATGGGGAAGGCCTTTAAGTAAGGAACTAAGTCCTTCGGAGGTGGTGGAATGACTAGTCCTATTGACATTTCTTTACTTCCATGCGCAACCTCTTCTAATTCTTCCATAGGGGTGACCCACCCCTTCCTTCTTCTGGTAGCCCACTCATGGCTCTCATTTCCACCTCTTTTTCATCATGGAATTCATCGTACAATTTATTAAATACTGCATCTTGAGGAATACCGAGGTATGGGATGTCTATCTTGCCTAGGCATTTCCCCATCCTCCACTAGGTTCCCCTTTTATGCCTACTAACATTATATTGAATTAACTCAACGTACCTTTCTTGAGTGGGAGCCCCTAAGGTCATATCTTCTTTAGTAACCATTACTCCCTCTAGCCTATAGAAGGTGTAATATAGTGTAACTTCGGGAACTTTGGGGGAGGAGAAGGGAAATCCTCGCTAGACACCTTGATATGATCAAATTTTCCTCTAATAAGTTCCTTGACTTCTTCATATGATTCTTTGTTTTCCAACTTTTCAATTTCTAGCTTAGACTCATGATATTGAGGGTTAGGAAATATCCTTTCCTTCTCTTATTTGATCATACAAATGATGATCATATTTCCAAGGATGATCTAAAGGTAGATCCAACCCTTTAATAATTTTCATTGCTTCTTTGATACCTCTTTTTTCATTTATAACATAACCCCCCATGGCTATAGGAAATACTATCCTTCCTTTCTTCCTTGATTTCGCAAAATGTAGGTCATCTACCTCCACCATTTGACCTACATAATCCAACATGAACATCTTGGGGGTTAGCATTTTGGGTAATAGGCATGGTGCTAAATTAGTACCATACAACTTGATGATAGTGTAATCAAATCCTAAGTATTAGTCCCCTTGCTTGATCACTTCTCCCAATTTCATATAAGACATTATCTCGACAGGCATCCTTTCTAGTTTCCTTCCTAAAATAATCAAATATGACATATACATAAATTGAGAAACATATTTGAACCATGTGGCCCCCGGTTCCCCTCTCTTTACCTGTGGTATCCAACCATATATTTTACTGGGAAGGCTAGCCTTAGTCTTATGTAGGTCGAAAACCTCAAAATGATGAACATGGTGATATATAAGAAGATACACTAGATACGAGGGATGTCTAAACAACTCTATTTCCGAGAAGTTGGCCAGCTGAGATCTCATTTTAGTGGTAATGGATTCTCTATATATGAAGTCAGGAGTATCTCTTGAATTATAGGTATCAAACAAAGCTACCATCCCCTCATTAATGTCTTAATCGGACACTCAACCTAAGATTAGAGTGAAATGGGAAAATATTCTTGGGACCATATTGGGAAAATCTTTAACTGCCATGGAGTGCAGGGAACCTCCTCCTTACCTTAATTATATTTAAGTCTATAAAATATATTGGCTCTTTGTTCTTGGTTAATTTTCTTATACCTATTCATCTATGCCTTATGTGACATCATGCCAGTTCCCAATGATATTCCTAGCATTTGAGTTATGTGGAGGGCATTGATATGAAATAAAACGGTTGGTCCATCCTTAGTTGTGATAACATAAATATAGGGTTTATAATTCTTTGTGCAAATTTGCATAGACTCAGAAAATAAGGAGGTATCTAGTACAATATGTTGGGCCTGTCTAGATGCCTAGAGGGTTCTTCTAGATTGGGAAGAAAGATATATCCCATAAGCAGATCCTATGATCTTCTTGGGAGAATACTTTGTCATTCGAGGAGTAGCAATTTGTAGTAATTCATTGACGAAAGAGATACCATGGGAAGAGGAGAAATCACTAGTGTTAGAAAGGGAAGACATAAGGATGTAGAGATTTCTAAGGTGGAATTTTTTTTTCGAGGCATGGTTGTTGGATTTTTAAGACTGGGAAATTGGGAGACTTTGTGAAGGATAAAACAAGAGGACAATTTTTAGAATGTATTAATAGAGAGAAGGATATGATAACCTACCTAGTAAGAAGTACAACCTTGTATGTGGAGTGAATGACAACAGTTTGTGAATCTTTCTTGATCGATAGGTATTGAGTTAATTATGTTCTCTTATCAGTGTGCTCTGGTGGATGTTTGAAATAAATAGGAGTGCTTGGTAACGTGATAGAGTTGAGTAGAATGGAAGTATCATAATGTTATTGAGGGGTGAAATATCTTAATATAATATTCATATCTCGACATTCATGGTGATTGTAGGGTGGTGTTGTCATTTTTTTTAGGATAACAGGATAAGTCACCTTCCATCGTTGGCTATTACCATTGATGAGGCAAGTACCACAATTATTGGTCTCATGAGTTGACAATGAGGCATCATAATTTTTTTATTGTAGTGGGATATGTAGTGAAACCTCATACATTCTATCATTTGACCATCATGTCTAATCCATGAGCTAGTACCTCATCACGAATGGCCTGGATCAATTCACATGAGCTTGTAGGATTTCTTCTTTAACGTTGGTGCAAGTGCCCCTACTATTATTTATTACTCTAGTACCTCAGTGTGAATGGTCCAGATTAAAACCCAATGGAGATACACAATACAAATGGATCATTGGAGTGGGCACCTCTTTAATTATCTCATGTTCTGGTACCTTATCCCAAACAACCGAGATTAAATGTTGTGAACATGCACGACACATATTGACCATTGTTGTGGGTACCCATTTGACTATATCTTGTTCTTTTACCTTAGCAGGAACTACATAGATTAAAAGTTGTGGAGATGCACGATACATCCCAACCATTGGTGCGAGAAACCCATTTATTATCTCCTATGCTTGTACTTTAGCGCAATGGCCCATATTAAGAGATGTGGATATGCATGACATATCTTGACTGTTGACATAGGAAACCCCTTTATTATCCCCCGTGATTTTTCCCTAGCGTGAACGAACCATACTAAAAGATGTGGAGATGCACGACATATCTCAACCATTGGTGTGGGTATCCTCATTATTATCTCCATGCAAGTGAGCATATAACTATGGATTAGGAAATATATCATTCTAAAATATTACTACTTCATTTTTGTTGGAGGAATTGTTGATCCAAATGGACTGATAGGATGAGTAACAAGAGCAGGGATATCCCTACTGCATTATGCCTTCCCTTTGATACTTGGGAGTGCCATTTAAAAATTTCATCTGAATTTGAGTGCATTTTTCGGTTGTGTTTTCCTTCGAGTCTTTGGATTATCAAAGGTCTAAAGATTTCATTACCAAGGGGCATATTTAGTGTTCAAGGTGGCACACTCTATGGTATCCATGTGCTTTGGTTCTATTTTAATTGTGGGAGGGTGGTGTAATATTCTTGGTTGGTGGATTAAAAATACTCAACTCTTGGATGGTATAATACCTATCTTTGGTATCAATCCTCTATGGATGTGTTCAGGCCTTTGGAGAGAAATTGATATCATCAGATTCTCTAATGTTGAGGTGGTAAACTTAAGGATCATATCATAGTTTGTTTCCATTCACATACATACTTTAGTTTCTGTTAGTCCTAAAGTTTGCACTGACTTCTAAGCACAAAGTTTAGGCACCTCAATTTTGGATAGATTTGGATTTGGTTTATAGGGTTGTGCAAAGGGTTCAAATACTGTTTACAAATAAATAAAGCATGAGACAACTGATAACATCAGGGTCCACAAATAGGATTGAATAATTGGATTGAAGCAAGAAATATATCAGTGATGGCTTAGTTTCCATGTTTTCTGATAACATGTGGAATAAACAGTTCACTCACACATTATATTAAAGCACCATATCAAGAAAAACATTCCTGACATAGAATCCTGAATGTCAAATCAAAACACAGGCATTCATAAGAAGAACATTATTATCAAGTATTTTAGGACTGTGATCAGTTTAGAAAAAACTATAAAACATTCAAATTGAAAGATAATTGAAAATCGATTCATAATAAATGGAATCTCATTTCAGATTGCAAGTATTCAACATTAATTTACAGATCAAAAAGTACCATACTTTTTAGAATATGGCTCTCTACCCTTACTATAACAATCTCAGCCTCATGGATGGAACCTCCCTTGCCTGCACCTCTTCCTTCATAGTTTATATAAAGATATTACATTCTTATCAAGATCCAAAAATAATGGATCTATGAACTTCTTGATCCATCTTTTATCTTGCTGAGGATATCTCATCCAAATTTGAAATGATGAGGTAACTCATTAACCAATTGATTTAGCATATATTTAGGAAATAAAAATTTGAAAAATATGGAAAGATATGGCTTGAAACCCGATGCATATATCCCAAATACTAACACCTGTGTAAAAAGTGAAAGAGGTTTTGTATATGAGTCCCTTCTTAATAAAAAACTCTTTCAGCTTTCAAAATTTTCTCTCAATCTTCTCGGGAACCGCGCCCAAAGTTTGTGACTAAAACAGGAAATCATTTAATATTTTAATTCTGGAAAAATAGGCTGTAAATATACCTTCGAATATTCCATACCATAACATATATTTAAAAAATGAAGGAGGTTTTTGTGAATGAGCCCATTCTTAACCAAAATCTCTTTTTTTTTCAAACATTCACTTCCATATCCTCGTAATATGTTCCCAAAGAAAATGACTAAAAAGAGAAAATACAAGTAATTATGTATGAAAAATACTTGGTTTTGATATACTTTGCCTTGGGAGATTGGATATTTAATGATTGGCATTTGAATAGAATTCACCAAGTTAAATATTTGACATGAGGATAACTAAGCAGGCTAACTAGAACACTCACAACTTTGGTGAAAATACTAGTGGACATTCCGACAATGAAAACTGGGGTAGCTCTTTACATACGTGTTGCCGGAATCTAAAATTTTTTGATGGAGAAGATTTTGGTACCAACATTTGGCTCTGGTTGGGGATGGAGTCCTCCCTACCAGGATCTAAGAACATGTAGACCTTGTGCCTTTTTCATGAAACAATCTCTGACATATGCAACTTGTCTTGCTCATCATTTATTGCAAATCAAAAGTTTAAATTTTTTCTGCTCATCAAACTCTTAAATGACCTCACTCTGCAAACCAAAACTTCTTTGCAAGTGAGAATAAGAAGCGCCAGTTCCTTGTATCCATTGGGATGGAGTATTTATTCTTGCAAAACTACTGCACACTAAGTCAAACTGAAATAGAAATTGTTGAAAGCAAAACCACTATACTGCAAACTGAATTCAAATTGTCTCTGATGTAATCCAATTTCATACAAAAAACCAAATAACTGCTCTACTGCTGAAATACTGAACGAGAAGAAATGCTCTTGAGATGAGATTATTTATTTCCACTTCATACACTAAGCAGATCAATTTCTTGGTTCAAGCATAACTAGATTCCCAACACAACCATTCAAATTTTTCATCAACTAACTAGAACTGACTTCCATCTTTGAGCACACTTATGACTGGAAAAAAATGGAAAGCTAAAAAAAAAACGATCCAAGAAACCATAGTCATAGATCTGAAATTATCACTCCACTTTGATTCCATGAAACTTGTCATGGGGTCATAAAAATCGCAAGAAGAAGCAATTCGAAAAAAGGTAACTACCACATCTTCTTATTTAGGAATAAAACGTCTCTGTGGAATCTCTGCTCCCTTGATGACATTAAAATTTTTCTCATGAAAAATCACATTTTGTTTGCTGTCTCCTACAATTCTTGATTCGAGATTGGCAGAGATGGGCTTGTTGGTTTCCGAAAATCGTTGATCCGCTTTTGCTAGAAAAGAAATCATTTGTAGCTGATTTTGTACCTCATTCTTGACTGATATAACTAATATTAACTTATCATTTTCTCCTTTGCTTCCTTTAGATTCATAGCAGTCATAAAATGGATCATTGTTGCTCAAGTCAACAGAGAATGATGTGAAAGTATGCTCTTTTTCATATGGGTACTCATCGTATACTAACTGATCTTTACAAATTCCTAAATCTTGAAAATCAGAAACCTCTACTTCATGATGCTCTTCAAAGTTGGGCTCTACTTCTGAGTGATAGCTTCCATATATAATATCTAAGTCCTCATGAAAGTTCTGATAATAGAATCCCCGATCTAGAACTTTCATGCCATCATTGTATTCATCATAAACTCAAGCATTCTGATAAACTTCCAATGATGATGGTGAATGTTCTAGTTTTTCTTTACCTAATAGATCCTAAAAAACCTCTTGTGAGAGCATATCATCATGAAGACAACTAGCAAATTTTTGAAAGTCATGAGAACCAAAAGCTTCTATAGAAATCTCTTCATTACTAGGCTGATCTTCAACACAAAAATGATTTTCAACATGATTTAAAACAACAGCTTCTTCAACAAAAAATTGATTTTCACAAAGATTTTCAACATTGCATTGCTTGTGAAGATGACCACTCGAATAATAAGAAACACATTGAGAACTATCAAATATCCCCTGATATTCGTTTTCTTGAAATACATCTTCATGGATTTCATTGCTAAGATGATCACTAAGAGAAACCTGATCATTATTACCAAGATATTTTTCAATCTTTATTTGCTCACAACAATCCTCTAAAAGGAGATCAGTGGGATAAATCCTCCTACAATATGAATGAAAAATGGCGTGAAAATATTTTAATGAAGAAATGCTAGATATGGGGAGAGATCTGTACCACTGTCTGGCATCTCCTTCCAAGGAATACATAAAAAATTTCAAAAATACATCCTCGTGATGAATATCGAGTTGGTCCATGTATTGATGAAAATCAATCAAGTGTTGTACAGGATGGTCATGATCATCCCCTCTGAATCTTGGAAGGAAGTCTCCCCATTCATCCATAATAGGCACATCATTTGGAAAACTAGGAATAATAGAGAAATTAAAAGGTGCAAAGCTCGTGGCCAATATAGCAACAAAAACCTCTGACATTCTGGAATTGTAAGGCCGCCTCAAGATTATTTGAACATGGAGTCTCTTGGTGAAAAAATCTGTAGTCAAAGAAGTGTCCACTTCTTGTTCACCATCAAGAAGAGGATCTACTCTATATCAAAACCTTGGGGAATATGACTTCATTCCTCCGTTCCCCGGCAACGATGCCAAAATATGTTAGTCCTAAAGTTTGCACTAACTTCTAAGCACAAAGTTTGGGCACCTCAAGTTTGGATAGATTTGGATTTGGTTGATAGGGTTGTGCAAAGGGTTAAAACACTGTTTACAAATAAAGAAAGCATGATACAAATGATAACATCGGGATCTACAAATAGGATTGAAGCAATAAATTTATCAGTGATGGCTCAGTTTCCAGGTTTTCTGATAACATGTGGAACAAACAGTTCACTCACATATTAGCTCAAAGCACCATATCAAGAAAAACATTCCTGACATAGGATCCTGAATGTCAAATCAAAACATGATCGTTCATAATAAAAACATTATTATAAAGGATTTCATGATTGTGATCAGTTTAGACAAAAATGTAAACATTCAGATTGAAAGATAATTGAAAACTGAGTCATAATAAATGGAATCTCATTTCAGATCGCAAGTCTTCAACATTAATTTACAGAGCAAAAAGTCCCATACTTTTCAGAATATGGCTCTCTACCTTTCCTATAACAGCCTTAGCCTCATGGCTGTAACCTCCCTTGCTTGCACCTCTTCCTTCATAGATTATATAAAGATATTACATTCTTATCAAGATCCAAAAATAATGGATCTAGTAACTTCTTGATCCATCTTTTAGCTTGTTGAGGATATCTCATCCAAATTCGAAATGATGAGGTGACTCATTAACCAATTGATTTAGCATATTTTTAGGAAACAAAATTTTGAAAAATATGGAAACATATGGCTTGAAACACGATGCATATATCCCAGATACTAACACCTATGTAAAAAGTGAAAGAGGTTTTTATATATGAGTCAGTTATTAATAAAACCCTCTTTCAGTTTTGAAAATTTTCTCTCGATATTCTTGGGAACTGCACCCAAAGTTTGTGACTAAAACAGGAAACCATTTAATATTTTAATTTTGAAAAAATAGGTTGTAAATACACCTTCTATTCTTCGAAACCATAACACCTGTTGAAAAATAGAAGGAGATTTTTTTGAATGAGCCCGTTCTTAACACAAACATCTTTTGGTTTTCAAACATTCACTTCCATCTCCTCGTAGTATGTGCCCAAAGAAAATGACTAACACAGGAAAATACAAGTAATTATGTCTGAAAAATACTTGGTTTTGATATACTTTGCCTTGGGAGATTGGATATTTAATGATTGGAATTTGAATAGAATTTAGCAAGTTAAATATTTGACATGAGGAGAAATAACCAGGCTGACTGGAACACTCACAAATTTGGTGAAAATACTAGTGGACATTTCGACAGCGAAAACTGGGGTGGCTCTTTACATACGCGCTGCCAAAATCTAAATTGTTTTCAATGGGGCAGATTTTGGTACCAACAATTTCCATAGTTGTATGGTGGTATTTAAATGACAATTTTACCTTAAATTTGACTCATCTTGAGCTGCTTCTGATGGGCTCAAATATTATTTGAAGGGGATATCTATTTGAATTTGGTCATGTGCTCAAATACCCTAATAGAATTGGTTTGAAGGGTAATACGGCTTAATATGTGTGACTCTACCATTGCATATCTCACTAGTTCAAATAGATATAATTTGGGCTCTCCTTTGTTTCAAATTGAATCTCCTAGGGAAATCAAAGCCATGTATTTCCTACGGTTTCATAGGAATTACTAGAAGGGCATCCTCGATATCAAGAAAATCCTTTGGAGGTAGGAGGACCACATCAATGAAAAAAAGGATACCATACTTACTCAAACCAATGTTATATAAATAAAGGAGCAAATCACCATCTCACATAATTCTAAAATCTTGGATATAGCCATGCAACAAAGGAAGAAACTATAATCCTTGGAGATAGAGTTCTTAAACCTCAAATCTAAAATTGGAAGGATCATCAATGGTACTCGATATACAACATCAAATCATAGGCAATCCTTGGAGACAGAGTTCTTAAACCTCAAATCTAAAATTGGAAGGATCGTCAATGGTACTCGATATACAACATCAAATCATAGGCAATCCTTGGCTTCCATTTGGTAGGAAACGAAAATGAAATTGTTTCACAACAATTTGAATATATGGAGCTTGAGACCTAGAGATTCAACTAGTCCACATTGAACCTAGAGTATTCTAAAACCATCACAACTTTAACTAAAACATTATATGTAAAAGTATTTTTATCGTTAGGCTCCTTTTATCAAATATATTGTAATACCCCCATTTTGACCCGTAGGACATATTGGCTTTCAATGTAAATAATGTACACGTGCGATGTATGCTTTCCTAGCATGGAGCTCAAGGCAAAGGCCCTGCTAGTGGATGCTCGGTTTTATGTAAAAGGAAAGTATTTGATATTCTGTCATCCATGTGATATTAATCCATGGGACATTGTAAATGATGTAAATGATAACATTGCAATAAAAATACCAAAATAAAACTGGCTATGGAGGCAACTAATAAGAGAGGGTCATGTGTATCCACTAGGGATAGGTGAGGGGGTTGTGGGATTGAACCATACAGTTCCAAATGTATTCTTTAGAACCCATTTGTCCTTGTTGACATTTAATTATGTTGTAAGTAAGTGGTTGAATAAAACTGTTCATGGGGTCGATGGAGTGTGGGAAACCCCAAAATTTTGGATGGCATGGTATGGGGCTCTCTTTTCCTTGATGCACAAGTCATGCTGCCTCCTAGGAATTTGTTTCCCTCATGCCCATTCCACTAGGGACTAGCAACAGAAGTTTTTATGCAGAATGAAGAGCCGAGCGGTGAAGAGAAGAAGGAAATCACGATCCTAGGGAAAAAAACCCGCTTTAGAGTGTCGAATTCACCTAGGAATTCGTGTGGGAAGTTAAATCCAACAAGGGATCCATTGGCCTGAAACCTAGGGAAAATTACAGAGTGTGAGATGCTTAGAAACTTGTGACAAAACCTAGAGTTGATAGCTGATAACCCAACTGCAGAATATAGTCGCTTTGGCCATAGAAATTGAGAAAATCCAAGTGGGAAAGACAGAGAAGAAATAGAGTAGAAGGCGGAGTTGCTTGATAAACCCAATAAAGGATAGGATCTCAAGAAACTAGCATCTAGGACCTTTCTATGCCCACTCTGAAGAGCATTGGAGGGAAGGGGCGCCTGAGGGACTGTGCAACAGAGAAGGGGACCTTCCTTGTGTTGGGTGTGGTAGGTATTGTGGGTGTCAAGGTTGTTTGAGTGAGAATTGCAAGGCCTGTAGCTCTAAGGTTGAGCTCACTGGCTTAGAATCCTCCTCTATTTTCCTTAAATGCTTGATAAACTCAACTGTGCGTTGGATTAGCATGTATGTTGAGTGAAGCCATGGCTGTGAGTGAGCCTGTTTAGTTCCTCCTTAGTGGATACACAGCCCAGCTCAGGGGTGGTCTCTCAGCTGAAAGAATATAGGCTCGACAGAGACCTATGGTTGGGTGGAACGTTGCTCTCACATATCCAGTTGCTTGGACAATTCATCTTATAAGACAAGTTCTCTCTATATTCCTAAATGATGCTACTTCCTATGTTGTGTTTATTGGTTATTTCAATTCAATTTGAATGCAATGATCATATGGAATTAATCAGTAGGAAGTATTTTATAAGTTTGAACATGAGGATGGTTCATTTTTTGTTTTCTTCATCATTTTGCTTGTGTTAATATGTTGTTAGTCTTACATGTTGTAGATGCATTAACCAGTTTTAATTCCACTGTGTATGTTTACTATGCATTGCACACCTCCTTAGAAGGTTTATATTTCATCGTATGGGCTTGGAGAATGAATCAGACACCCCTGTTGTATTCATGCCCCCTCTGTGGGTCCGATGAAGGGAGGGGCCATGAAAGGGTTTTACCAGGGCTCTTAAGAGTGGGGTAAAGAGGCATTGATGGAGTCTGGGGCATCATTTTCATTGGAAAAGTGACAGGGTCAGAATTCTCAGGTGTGGCAGAGGATCGCACCGTTGCATAGAGCTCACTGAGAGATTTCCAACGGTACCAAGTTTTCCAAAAATGGACTCGGGATGAGGAAGTTATCAACCTGAGAAGTTGGTAGAAACAGGGGTATGGCCAACTTTCGACTTTTTGAATCCACAATGCGGTATGCGGAAGTCGAACTCGTATTTTCTTAGATGCCAGGGGTTTTGGTGTTCCAACTTTCCAAATCCCGCACTGCGGAATGTGGAAGTCGGAGTCATATTTTCTTCTACGCCGAGTATGTTGGCATTCCGACTTTCTGACTTTCGCACTGCGGAATGCGAAAGTCGAAGTCGTATTTTCTTCAACGCTGGGTATTTTGGCATTTTGACCTTCCAACTCCTGCACTGCGGAATGATAAAGTCAAAGTCATATTTTCTTCGACGCCGAGTGTTTTGGCATTCCAAATTTCTGACTCCCACACTGTGAAATGCGAAATTCGGAGTCATATTTTCTTTGACGCTGGGTGTTTTGGTGTTCCAACTTTATGAATCCCGCACTGTGGAATGCGCAATTCTGAGTCGTATTTTCTTCGATTCCAGGTATGTTGGCGTTTTCACTGAATGCAGAAGTCGGAGTCGTATTATCTTTGACTCCAGGTATTTTTGCGTTCCGACCTTCCGACTCCCGCACTGCGAAATGCGGAAATCGGAGTCGTATTTTCTTCAAAACTGAGTATGTTGGCATTCCAACTTTCTGACTCCCTCACTATAGAATGTGGAAGTCAGAGTCGTATTTTCTTCGATGTCGGGTATTTTAGCGTTCCAACCTTCTGAATCCCGCACTGCGGAATGCAGAAGTCAAAGACGTATTTTCTTCGACGTCAGGTGTTTTGGCGTTCTGACTTTTCAACTCCCGTACTGTGGAATGCGGAATTCAGAGCCGTATTCTCCTAGACGTCGACCGACTATTTTGGCCTTCTGACTTCCGACTTGCGGATCGTGGATTGTGGAATTACGGACCAATACATTGCGGCTATGTAAAAGGGAAGAGTTGCGGATAAGTTTGGAAAAAAAATTATTAGGTTGTTCCTCCATCACTTTAAAGGGCACTGAGGGGATCAGGGACTTGACATATATACTAGTATTAGTTGTTTATTTTTATTTGAAGTTGCAATCTTTGTTTTTAAATCCTTATGGGTTTTTGAAATATGGTTCCCACTCCCATAATACTCTCTATCTTTGTATTACTTAGTTGAATAATTCAGTTGGAAACTCTTTAATGAAAAATTACACCCCTTATTATTAAAAAATAAACAATAACACATTAAATATTTTCAAATATATATCCACTAATTTATTTAAGTATTTTATATGATAAAATTGAAAAATAAGGCATATATTTTAAGGATGAAAAATAATTCAAATTTTGTTGGGAAATAAATGTAGATGTAGGTCTTATTGAAATATTTACAGATAGTCATCAATTCCCACTATCTCACTCGATTAAGGTATGAGTCTCGTCAGCAAGGAAATCCAAGTTCAATTCCCCTTAGGGTTGACTTAGTTGGGAGGTGACACCCAAAAGCCTAGTCAAGTTGAGGCTCGTGCGGTCCAGGCCAGGTGCGATCCCTGGGTGATTTTGATGGCTTAGATGCCCTTGGGTCGTGGTTTTTCATACCACATAACACTCCCGCAAGTCAAAGAGATTCGAGTAAACAAAAAAAAGAAATAATTTCAAATAGTCATGGTAATAGAGGATACCTAATGGATTCATCTTTATAATTTCATTCAATCTCTAAGTGATTATGAAGTATGTAGACAATACATCACACATATTGTAGGTACATATTTTTATACATATTTCTCAATTCTAATCCATGGTAGGTGATAGTAAAATAGGTATTTATATCAATAAAATAGGTGATAGAAAGTGCCCAAACAAACAAGCATGAATTCATACATTAATGGTGGCAAAAAACAAGATAAGGACATTCATAGTTCACCTACCATGGACTAGAATTGAGAAAAAGTCTTAAAAAATCAATTTATATCAAATAAAATATATATGTTTTTATAATAGATATAAAAATACTAAAAAAACCACCATAGATCAAATAAAATATATCTATTTTATAATAATTATAGAGTCAAATTCAAGATGATATTTGTTTTCTTTGGAAAAAATCGTTATATTCATGAACAGAACATATATTGATCTTTTTATAATGAAAGAAATGAAACTGAAGCTTTACCCTTTTACCTTCAAAAATACATACAAATCCTATAGTATCTGAAATAAAATAACATACTTAACTATCGTAGATAAAAACCATCAAAATCTAAAAGACATAGATTTTATTTCCTGTCCATCCATTACCTCTGTTTGTGCGATAAAAACCATCAGAATCTAAAATACATAGATTTGATTTCCTGTCCATCCATTACTTCTGTTTGCACCATAGAACCCGCCTGCAAAGTAAGAGATTCATTTGATAATTCATCATCCTTTTGATTAAGTTCCTTGTAAATATGGATGATTTTCTTCCATTCAAACAAGTTGAGGAGCCAATGAGCTTCTCTTTTTACACTATCTAGGAGCATGTTTTCCATATTGTTCTTGCCACTGGCCCAATATACTACAACTTTTAAATCACCCATTATCTGAATTTTCTTAATACCAAGAGAGGAGGCTAAGTGCAACAACAGGTAGAGCGCAAACAATTCTACTTTTGTATTAATTCCTTGTCCAAGAGGATAACGAATCTAGTAAACATGAGATTGGTTCATGTAAAGGTCTATTCATATTATGCATAAAGCTGGATCACCCTTGAAAGCACCATCAAAAAACCCCCACAGAATGTTGAAGTCAATCTAAGGCTTTGTGAGATCTCCCGGCTTTTCATATTTTATCTCATCTTTGTAATCATTTGTCATTTTTAAAATGATTACAAAAAAAACCTCATTTTGTAACATCTCGCTAATTTCATAAAAATTTAAAACTTTTAAATCAGCAATAAATGTTAATAAATGTAAATGTGGAATAATAAATGCTTGTAAAGACAACATTAATTAACAAAATAATTAATGTAGAAAACAATTAATTATTGAGACTCTTAACTAAAGACAAAATAATGACCGCGACACGTCATAGTTCTGTCAAGATGCTTACGACATTGTTTTTATTTGTGTTAAGTGTAACTCATGATATTTTGCAGTAGAGTTTTATCGACTATGTTCTGATAGTTGCTTTTGATGATGATGGAAGGGTGGTTCTACGAATTACCCTGGGGTTTACTTAGCTGCGTTTAGCTAAGGCATTTGAACCCTGTTTCCATGTGCAGACCACAGGTAATAAATTCTACCTCAACATGTAATAAAAGTACAGGTGTCTTTCAATTCAATGTCAATGTAAAATTAGAATGCTAAGTACTTCCTACGAAACAAAATCACTAGAGGTATGGTTATCTTGGTTCTCCATCTCATCTACATGTTGACTTTCCAACTTCCCAATGTTATCGAAATCATGTCGTTATTTACTTTTGCATGCCTATAATTATTATCTGCGGGGAATCATCCTAAAAGGCTAAAATTAATGACACCAAGCAGTAATACCATTCTCCCATTGTATCATTACTGAAATTCTTGTAAATATAATACTTATGCTTTTTCGAAATGAAATTAGTATTTAGAATGTAAATCAACCTAGCTTTAGACTATCCTAGAGTCTCACAATTACTATTTGCTTCAAGGGGTATATAGTGATTATAATATCTATGCTATGAACTTAGTATAAGGTGTATATTGGCAATATTTAAACTATACCTATATTCCCACCTCTATTATTTTGGTTTGGCAACACTTTTGATTTAGCATTACATGGTTAACATAGGAGCTATATAGTAATATATAGTGCTAGAACTATGGATTTGTATACTTACATGGGCATGTATTACTATTTTCACGGTGTTATTGAAAAGTAATGTTAATATCATGAATTATAAAAAGAATTATATACTTACTAATTAACTATGCATCATGATCATACAACTAGCATACAAAGCTATTAATACGATGCCTAGTAAGAACCTTAGAACTAAATACATGATACAATTAGTCAAACCTAACCTTACCCTATGCATTGATAACTGAACGGTATTCTATTAAACAATAAATATGCGTTGGTGAGGAAATGAGATCTGTTAAATGCACTGATGCATTGAACTTGATAGGTTTGAAGGTGTCTCGTCCAGTATTAATGATATTGAACCCAACCCATAGTGAAATGCAATGCTGGTTAGCCATGTAATTTCTCCACGCGAAGGCTGTGCTTATGTAGCCAAGCTGTACAATGTGAACTGGTAGTCTCCCTTTGGGTTGCACACAGTAATGTCCCTTGGCATGCTTTGTTGGCATTGTCATAGCTGGGCAATAAATGTGATATTAATGTTATGGGTTGCCCGACTCTCCATGCACTTGGCTGGCATTTTCTCGCTCGTCGATCACCCTAAATTTGGATCGTTGATTATTAAACCCTAACACCTTAATGTATGTAAGGCTTGTGGGTTTCTCGGTCTTCACTTTCACGTTTTGGAGTTGAGCTGTGTGGCCGACAAGCTGTTGAGATGTAGGTTTGCAATTTTTTAACTTGGAGGGTTTCGACCATGAGACCTATGAGATTCACCTGCAGGCTCTGAACTTTGATGGATAATGTACTACGATGTAACCCTGGTACTTGGTTGCGAGGTTTCTCTGAGTTAGCATTAGCATTCGCTATTCTTATTGCATTCCTTCATCGTTCTGCTGGTACGAGGTGTTACAAGTCAGAAAATCACTACTTAGGTAATGTTTCGGTGTGTGTGATATTAATACTACAATGTTTATATTAATCCTTCGATTTCTCTCTCGTTTTAACCCTTTCACACTGTAAATGGGAAGGTGCTATCTCGTTGGCAGTCTTCTTATGAACCTAACATGGAATGGATGTTACGACGCCCTCCTGGTAAGCCTCGGTGGTTCGCAAAACCTCGTAGGTACTCCTGGGTAGGGTGTAGCCAATATATGATATGCAAAGAGTTTGGAAAATATCACTCAGTCAGAAAAGTGGTCGATTTTAAGGTTTTTAATTAACAAACTGTAACGGGGTTAAACCCTCAGTATTTTACTGTAACCTCCTTTAAAAAAAAAAAAAAAAACCTTACTACGTCCTTTGAAGAATGATTATGATCTTGTACTTATATTACAGTGTGTATAAGGGAAGGACCCTACGTAGTTTTGGAACTTGAAGGGTTTACAATGTATAATCAGTTGAGATTTGTATTTAAAATTTTTTTGATGACAAAACTTAAGAGTTGAGTTTTCACTCACTCCTGTAAATTAACAGCTCGTTAAGAATTTAAATGTTTTGAATACACCAGCTCAGAATACGTATGAATGACTGTTTGAAGGAAACGTGTATCGTTTTTGGAAACCGAGTTTATAACTGATGAATTAGCAGATTTTGGTATACGTATGTTTTTTTTTTTATAACATGATAACGCCAGAGGCTCGATCTCGTTTACGAGAATGAACCCTACCTTGTAGGTTCTTGTTTTGCAACCTTGCATGTACTCAGAAAAGGACCCCGAGGACTGGCCTTAACTTGAGTATTCGTTAGTTTCGAAACTGTGTAAGAATCTTAAAAGGATTGCAAACTATTGGCTAAGTTAGGAAACGATACTAAATCATGTTTCTGTTAAATGATCAACCGCATCTTGTTTGATATTCTTATCAAGAAAATATGATCGATAATCTGAATAACATGATGTTCTACGGTTTAGAAAACATAGTTTTGATAACTTCAGAAATCGGATCTGATGGTGCCATGAATGGCTTGGTAAGCAGTTTATAAACTATGAACCAACTAAATGCTCAGATTCTCATTCTTGTGATAACTTAGGGTTGTTATATTATTGTGCAGATGTTTGGTAATTGAACTCCGAAGTGAAAGTTAGTGCAGAAATAATATGCATATGCTTATATTCAAACTTGTACAGAGATTAATTTTACAGCTGCTATAATTCTTAAAAAGTAAATGCTCTGAAAAAACAAGAAAGTATAGTACTGAAATGTGTAAGATCACTATCTGAGCTAGGTAGAGTTACAAGAAAATACATAGCACTGTGCAGAGTTAAAATGTGTTTCTCTTTTATTAAGAATAGATGAATGCTACGCTTCTGCCTATACTTCTCTGTAATTATTACATGTTTTATTTGAGAATATGTTGTTCTGAGATTTATGATTTGATATCTACGGATGATAATGCAGATAAAAAAAAATAACGTAATATTCATCAGTTCATTCAATATGGCATTCATCCTATCGTCTTATCAAATCTAAAATTACCCTTCTTTGTACTAGAGTACGGTGCAGAAACCAACATGTGGAAAAATACAGAGAAGGATTTTATTCTATCAATTTATCTAATCATCAATGTAATACAGAATTCAACATCTTTAATGTAAAATCAAGGTTGACAAATATGAAAGATAGAACCTGAACCAGTAGATAAGAGGACAGACACCCAAGAAGCCTATTCCTCCCAACCTGCTCCTGAAAACAGTTAATATGCCTGTCTTAGGACCCCCGAGCCTGTTCACTGAACCACCAGGAGGAAGAAACTTAGAAGCTTAGGTACTCAATATTGCAGCAGTAAATAGTTTTTCCAGACTTATAGACTCAACAGTCAAAGAGACCTGCACCAGCACCTCTGGTTTCCCTTCTCAGAAATAATTTGCACACTTACAATTGCACTCTCACATAGCCTCCCTACTTCGAATCTCACAGTCATCACCTGATGCACATGAGGAATATTTCTGCAGAAAATATTTTAAGAGCTACCTGCTCAATTCGAATTGCCTTATATAGGCTGCCTAGGCCTGTTGTGATTAACTGGTCATTAATGAGCTGCCTACTCACTTCCCCACCTGGGAATAATGCCACAATTTTAGGGGTAGTTGTCCCATAACCAACAGATAGTGGTGGAGTGTAAATGCTGCCATTTGTCCCATGCCTTCTAGCAGCTTCCATTCCTCCTAGTGGGTCAGTGAACACTCTTGTAACAACTTTCTTGAGTGTTTGTCTCCTATTTTAATTTGTTAAATAATAATAATGAGTCATTACAGTCATCTTTGACCAGATTTGGTCATAATTACAAAACTTTGTAATTATAATTTAGCATAAAGTATTTTGCAAAATAAAATAATTATTCTCAAAATTTGGGTAGGTGACATACACCCCCCTTAAGTCTCTACATCGTCCTCGATGTTGTTTATTCACTCTTTGAGTGTTCCTGGAACAGAGTTGGGTATGTTGCCCGCATACTACTTTCCAACTCCTAGGTTGCCTCTATTGGGCTAAGGTGCTTCCATTGCACCTTTACCTGCCCAATAGTGCGATCCTGGAGTAGAGTTTCCTTCCTTCCGAGGATACAATCTGGTTCCACCGGAAAATCACCATCTTGTTCCACCTGAACATCATTCCAATTTACAACATGAGTAGTATCATGCACATATTTCTTTAAAAGTGAAATGTGAAAAACATTATGTATTTTGAGATTTGAGGGCAACGCCAATTGGTATGCCACGGGTCCAACCCTTGACAAAATTTCGAAAGGACCACAATACCTGGGTGCCACCTTGGCACAACTTCCTAATTTCAGGGAACTCTTTTTCGGTCTTACCTTAAGAAAAAAATGCTCACCAACCTGGAACTCTTTATGAGTTCTTTTAAGGTTTGCTTGATTTTTCTGCCTATCTTGGGCAGTTTTAAGATTTCCTTGTACCTGTTTCATAATTAGTTCTAATTCCTGCAACAATTCAGGCCCTAAAATAACTCTGTTAACAGGATCACTCCAAGAAACTTGTGTGTTACATTTCCTACCATAAAGGATTTCAAACGGGCTAAGCCTGGCTGATGCATGGTAGTGATTGTTATATGCAAATTCTACTAGATGCAAATAGTCCTCCCACTTTCCAGGTTGATCCTTAACATACATTCTTAGCATGTCTTCCAGAATCTGATTCACCCTTTCTGTCTGTCCATCTGTTTGTGGATGAAATGTGGTGCTGAAATTTAAGGTTGTATTCAACCCTTTAAACAAGGACCTCCAAAAATTTCCTGTAAAATTTGAATCACGGTCCGAAACTATTACCTTTGGTATCCCATGTAGTCGAAAAATATGCTTCATGAAAATTTTTGCAATGTCTGGAACCTTATGAGTAGTCTTTACCAGAATAAAATGTGCTGCGTTGCTAAGTTTATCCACTACCACCATGATGGAATCATTCTGTTTCTGATTCTTTGGTAACCCAGTGATAAAATCTATACTTATGATTTCCCATTTCCAGCTAGGTATAGGCAATGGATGTAGCAACCCAGCAGGATG
This sequence comes from Larix kaempferi, assembly GCA_027924585.1. NCBI lineage: Eukaryota > Viridiplantae > Streptophyta > Pinopsida > Pinales > Pinaceae > Larix > Larix kaempferi. Next base: position 17,516,308 of record BSBM01000012.1, read on the forward strand.
CTGATGTTCCACCTTCACCTTTTGATAGTCAAAACACTTAGCTATGTATTCTGCTACTTCATCCTTCATCCTAGGCCAATAGTATTATTTTCGTAACATAGTGATGGTTTTTTGATAACTTGGGTGGCAAGAATAATGGATTTTGTGAATCTCATCTAAAATCAGAATTTTTACTGCTGATACATTGGGTACATACAATCTGTTTTTGTACAACAACAACCCATTTTCCTTCAAACTGTAATCTGCCCTAGAGTTTTTAGAACTGTTTTTTGTTGTCCTTTCATGTAATTTTTTGTACTCTTCATCAGTCTTAATCCCTTCAAAAATATGATTTTCCAAATCTGTTGCGTATGTGCTGATGGCTGAAATAAAATTTATCCTTGCATTACGACTTAACGCATCAACAACCTTATTCTCTTTTACTTTAATGTGCTGAATTTCAAAATCATACTCACTTAGAAAACTTAGCCATCTAGCTTGTCTAGCATTCAGATTTGTCTGATCTAGTAAATATTTGAACCCCATGTTGTCTATCATTAAGGTAAATTTTCTGCCAATAAGGTGGTGACGCAACATCTTCAAAGCATGAATTACTGCTCATAATTCCAGATCATAAGTAGAATAATTCTTCTCATGTATTTTCATATTTCTAGATTCATAGGCTATAGCATGTCCTTCCTGTGTTAGGACTCCTCCAAGTCCATCATTACATGCATCTATACATACTATAAAATCCTTATTAGGATCTACAATCCTCAAAATAGGTGTTGTAGTCAGTAATTCTTTCAACCTTTTAAAATTGTCCGCACACTTTTGATCCCATAAAAACTTCTTTCCCTTCTTCTGCAAGGACGTTATGGGGTTTGCAATCTTTGAAAACCCTTCAATGAAATTTCTGTAATACCCAGTAATAACCATAAATGATCGCACATTCGACACATCTTTAGGAACCGACCATTCATTAATGGCTTTTATCTTAGTGAGGTCAACTGAAAATTTTTCTTTAGAGATTATGTGTCCCAAGTACTGAATCTTGTCTTTGTAAAAATCGCACTTACTGAACTTAGCATATAGCTGGTGATCTTTCAGAACTTGAAGAATGATACGCAGATGTTCATCATGCTCTTCCTTTCTCTTAGAATATATTAAAATGTCATCGATAAACACAACGACGAATTTATCCAAGTATTTGTGCAGAATTTTATTCATTAGGCATATAAATACTGTCGGGGAATTAGTCAACCCAAATGGCATGACCACAAACTCATAATCTCCATATCGAGTTCTAAAGGTTGTTTTGAAAATGTCTTCGTCCTTCACACGAACCTGATGATATCCTAACCGTAAATCAATCTTTGAGAATATCGTTGCTCCGCGTAGCTGATCAAATAGATCATTAATGCAGGGTAACGAATATCTATACTTGATCGTCATTTGATTCAGTTGGCGGTAATCTATGCAAAGTCTTAAGGTGCCATCTTTCTTCTTAACAAAAATGACCGGTGCTCCCCAAGGAGACACGCTGGGTCTTATATACTTTTTATCAATCAGTTCTTTTAACTGAGATTTTAACTCATTCAACTCGAGTATATTCATTCTGTATGGAGCTTTGGAATTTGGGACTGCACCTAGTATTAACTCAATAGTAAAATCTAGATCTCTCTTAGGAGGTAATCCTAGAATCTCTTCAGGAAAAACATCTTGGAATTCATTTAAGAGAAGTATGTCTTATATTTTCAATTTATCTATTGTAGTACATAACTCCTCATTTACTACATTTACTACAAACATTTGGCACCCTTTTTTAACTGCTTTCTTTACTTGCATAGCTGAAATCTGTCTAAGGGATGTCTTTCTAGGGACACCCTTCACTTCTGTTGTCCTTCCTTCATCATTCAAACAAGTGAAACTTTTATCATAACAATTCAGGATGACATGATGGGATTCAAACTAGTCCATTCCAATTAAGATGTCATATGATCCTAAAGGTAGAATATTTGACTTGATCTGTGTTGTTATCTGATTCATAGATAAAACGCAACTATCCATGAAATCAAAAACTTTTCTTTTTGTTCTTCTTGCTAGTCTAACTAACCAGGATTTATTGAATTTTTCTGTTTTCAACTTAAATCTTTCTACAATAGCTGGTGATATATAACTCAGACTAGCACCAGGATCAATAAAAATAGAAACTGGATGGTTTTGTAGCATACCTTCAACCTCTACCATTGAGACTTGGTGTTCTGCTTGCCGATTGTCTAGTGCTGCATTAATTCTAGGTACTTCTCATGCCAAATCTCCTACTGTAGCTTCAGCTTGTATGGAATGAATATGGTTTGCTTTCTGCTTCCTAAGGGCACAATCTGAAGCATAATGAGGACATTGACACTCAAAACATTTTATAGGTGGCTTCTGATCATTGGTTTTGGCAACATTGGGAACATTTCTGGGAGCTGTAATTTTCTGCTGATGATTATTTCTGGAACCATTCCCTTGAAAATTTTGATTCTGAAATTTTTTCTTTTGGAAACCAGAATTTCCACTAAACCTGAAATTTTTCTTTTTCTGCTCAAAATTACTGGGTTTATGATTTTTCCAGCTAGACACTCCTTCTCTTTTCTTGTTCTGATCAAAGCAAAAAGTTGCTTTCCTCATGGCTTCTTCTAACGTTTTTGGGTTATCGTACTCTATTCTGTCCTTGATGTTGAAGGGTAGGCAACTCAGGTATCTTTGAACCTTCGGTTTTTCTTCCGCTAGGTATGGCACATACCTTAGAAAATTTAGAAACTTGTTGTTCAATTCTTTCATGTTCATCGTTCCCAGCTTTAGATCATAGAATTCTTTGGATTTTTCTTCATAATACTGCTTAGATAAGAATTTCTTTTTGAAGTATCTTGTAAAAGTACTCCAACTCACCTCTCTATCCTTTATGCCTTTTACTCTTTTGAGGTCCTGCCACCAAATATCTTCCTTCCCGGTTAGGTTATAAATTGCCATTTTTGCCTTTAAGGATTCTGAGTAATCATAGATCTGAAAATACTTTTTCATGCTAGACAACCATGCCTCAGCTGTCTCTCCTTTCTCTGTTTCGCCATTGAAAGTTGGGGGTTTGATTTTCTTGAACTCCCCAGATATCTGTTCGTACTGTTTACGGCTTTTCCTCTTTGGCTTGTAACCTCCTTCACCGCTATCACTAGAATAGTCACGTTTCTTTTTACGTGGGTGTTTGGCAGTTCTTGACGATGTTGAGCTGTTGTTTTCATCATCAGTTTTTACTTGCTTACTCTTGCCCTCATAAGGTAAGTCTTCAATTTTGGAAGTATGTTCAACTTCCCTATCATGTTCGTCTGTTGGGTATTGATCGAACAGTACTTGATTTAATTCCTCTTGTGTTCTCGGAATTCTCTCATTGTCCTGCTTTACTGATCTTATCTCTACTTTCAATTCTTGAAAGGCACGTAATAGCTCTGATGAATTGTCATTCAGATTTCCATGGACTTCTCTTTCAAATTGTTGTCCCATACTATGGTCGTTTGGTGGAAATCTATCCTCCATATGTTCAGCTGATCCTTCCATACCTGTAACCTAAAAGCAGTTTTCTGTATATAACAATAATTTAACTTGAGTTAGTAAAAATTTTCGTAGTCAGAAAATTTATGTTGCATGTTTCTTGGGCCTTTTTAGGCCTAGAGTTCGAACATGAGCTCTGATACCACATGTAATATCCCGCTAATTTCATAAAAATTTAAAACTTTTAAATCAGCAATAAATATTAATAAATGTAAATGCGGAATAATAAATGCTTGTAAAGTCAACATTAATTAACAAAGTCATTAATGCAGAAAACAATTAATTATTGAAACTCTTAACTAAAGACAAAATAACGACATGTCATACTTCTGTCAAGATGCTTACGACATTGTTTTTATTTGTGTTAACTGTAACTCACGATAGAGTTTTATTGACTATGTTCTGACAGTTGATTTTGATGATGATGAAAGGATGGTCCTACGAGGTACCCTAGGGTTTACTTAGCTGCGTTTAGCTAAGGCATTTGAACCCTGTTTCCATGTGCAGACCGCAGGTAAGAAATTCTACCTCAACTTGTAATAAAAGTACAGGTGTCTTTCAATCCAACGTCAATGTAAAATTAGAATGCTAAGTACTTCCTACGAAACAAAATCACTAGAGGTATGGTTATCTTGGTTCTCCATCTCATCTACATGTTGACTTTCCAACTTCCCAATGTTATCGAAATCATGTTGTTATTTACTTCTACATGACTATAATTATTATCTGCGGGGAATCGTCCTAAAAGGCTAAAATTAATGACACCAAACAGTAATAGCATTCTCCCATTGTATCATTATTGAAATTCTTGTAAATATAATACTTATGCTTTTTCGAAATGAAATTAGTATTTAGAATGTAAATCAACCTAACTTTGGACTATCCTAGAGTCTCACAATTACCATTTGCTTCAAGGGGTATATAGTGATTATAATATCTATGCTATGAACTTAGCATAAGGTGTATATTTGCAATATTTAAACTATACCTATAGTCCCACCTCTATTATTTTGGTTTGGTAACACTTTTGATTTAGCATTACATGGTTAACATAGGAGTTATATAGTAATATATAGTGCTAGAACTATGGATTTGTATACTTACATGGGCATGTATTACTATTTTCACGGTGTTATTGAAAAGTAATGTTAATATCATGAATTATAAAAGGAATTATATACTTACTAATTAACTATGCATCATGATCATACAACTAGCATACAAAGCTATTAATACGATGCCTAGTAAGAACCTTAGAACTAAATACATGATACAATTAGTCAAGCCTAACCTTACCCTATGCATTGATAACTGAACGGTATTCTATTAGACAATAAATATGCGTTGGTGAGGAAATGACGTTTGTTAAATGCACTGATGCATTGAACTTGACAGGTTTGAAGGTGTCTCGTCCAGTATTAATGATCTTGAACCCATCCCATAGAGGAATGCAATGTTGGTTAGCCACATAATTTCTCCACACGAAAGTTGTGCTTATGTAGCCGAGCTGTACAATGTGAACTGGTAGTCTCCTTCCGGGTTGCACACGGTAATGTCCCTTGGCATGCTTTGTTGGCATTTTCATAGCTGGGCAATAAATGTGATATTAATGTTATGGGTTGCCCGACTCTCCATGCCCTTGGCTGTCGTTTTATTGCTCGTCGATCACCCTAAATATGGATCGTTGATTATTAAACCCTAACACCTTAATGTATGTAAGGCTTGCGGATTTCTCGATCTTCACTTTCACGTTTTGGAGTTGAGTTGTGTGGCCGACAAGCTGTTGAAATGTAGGTTTGCAATGTCTTAACTTGGAGGGTTTCGACCATGAGACCTATGAGCTTCACCTACAGGATCTGAACTTTGATGGATAATGTACTACGATGCAACCCTGGTACTTGGTTGTGAGGTTTCTCTGAGTTAGTATTAGCATTCACTATTCTTGCTGCATGCCTTAGTTGTTCTGCTGGTACGAGGTGTTACAAGTCGAAAAATCACTACTCAGATAATGTTTCGGTGTGTGTGATATTAATACTGCAATGTTTATATTAATCCTTCGATTTCTCTCTCGTTTTAACCCTTTCACACTGTAAATGGGCAGGTGCTATCTCCCTGGTAGTCTTATTATGAACCTAACATGGAATGGATGTTGCGACTCCCTCCTGGTAAGCCTCGGTGGTTCGCAAAACCTCGTAGGTCTGGGTAGGGTGTAGCCAGTATATGATATGTAGAGAGTTTGGAAAATATCCCTCAGTCGAAAAAGTGGCCAAGTTTAAGGTTTTTAATTAACAAAATGTAACGGGGCTAAACCCTCAGTATTTTACTATAACCTCCTTTAAAAAAAAAAAAAATCTTATTGTGTCCTTTGAAGAATGATTATGATATTTTGCTTATATTACAGTGTGTATAAGGGAAGGACCCTACGTAGTTTTGGAACTTGAAGGGTTTACAATGTAAAATCAGTTGAGATTTGTACTTAAAAGTTTTTGATGACGAAGCTTAAGAGCTGAGTTTTCGCTCGCTCCTGTAAATTAATAGCTCGTCGAGAATTTAAATCTTTTGAATACACCGGTTTAGAATACTTATGAATGACTGTTTGAAGGAAACTTGTATCATTTTTGGAAACCGAATTTATAACTGATGAATTAGCAGATTTTGGTATACGTATGTTTTTTTTTTTTATAACATGATAATGCCAGAGGCTTGACCTCGTTTACGAGAATGAACCCTACCCTGTAGGTTATTGTTTTGTAGCCTTGCATGTCCTGAGAAAAGGACCCTGAGGACTAGCCTTAACCTGAGTATTCATTAGTTTCGAAACTGTGTAAGAATCTTAAAAGGATTGCGAACTATTCGCTAAGTTAGGCATCGATACTAAATCGTGTTTCTGTTAACTGATCAACCGCATCTTGTTTGATATTCTTGTCAAGAAAATATGATCGATAATCCGAATAACATGATGTTCTAGGGTTTAGAAAACATAGTTGTGATAACTTCAGAAATCGGATCTAATGGTGCCATGAATGGCTTGGTAAGCATTTTATAAACTATGAACCAGCTAAATGCTTGGATTCTCAGTCTTGTGATAACTTAGGGTTTTTATATTACTGTGTAGATGTTTGGTAATTGAACTTAGAAGTGAAAGTTAGTGCAAAAATAATATGTGTATGATTATATTCAAACCTGTACAGAGATTAATTTTGCAGCTGCTATAATTCTTAAAAAGTAAATGCTCTGAAAAACAAGAAAGTATAGTACTGAAATGCGTAAGATCATTATCTGAGCTAGGTAGAGTTACAATAAAATACATAGCATTGTGCAGAGTTAAAATGTGTTTCTCTTTTATTAAGGCTAGATGAATGCTACGCTTATGCCTATACTTCTCTATAATTATTACATGTTTTATTTGAGAATATGTTGTTCTAAGATTTATGATTTGATATCTACGGATGATAATGTAGATAAAAATAAATAACGTAATATTCATCAGTGCATTCAATCTGGCATTTAGCCTATCATCTTATCAAATCTAAAACTACCCTTCTCTGTACTAGAGTACGGTGCCGAAACCAATATGTAGAAAAATACAAAGAAGGATTTTATTCTATCAGTTTATCTAATCATCAATGTAATATAGAATTCGACATCTTTAATGTAAAAACAAGGTTGGTAGATATGAAAGATAGAACCTGAACCAGTAGATAAGATGATAAACACCCAAGAAGCCTGTTCCTCCCAACCTGCTCCTGAAAACAGTTAATATGCCTATCTTAGGACCCCCGAGCTTGTTCACTGAACCACCAGGAGGAAGAAACTTAGAAGCTTAGGTCCTCAATATTGCAATAGCAAGTAGTTTTCCAGTCTTACAGTCTCAGCAGTCAAAGAGACCTGTACCAGCACCTCTGGTTTCCCTTCTTAGAAATAATTTGTAGACTTACAATTGCACTCTCACATAGCCTCCCTACTTCGAATCTCACAGTCATCACCTGATGCACATGAGGAATATTTCTGCAGAAAATATTTTAAGAGCTTCCTGCTCAATTCGAATTGCCTTATATAGGCCTCCTAGGCCTTTTGTGATTAACTGGTCATTAATGAGCTGCCTACTCACTTCCCCACCTGGGAATAATGCCATAATTTTATGGGTATTTGTCCCATAACCAACAACTAGTGGTGGAGTGCAAATGCTGCCATCTATCCCATGCCTTCTAGCAGCTTCCATTCATCCTAGTGGGCCAGTGAACACTCTTGTAACAGCTTTCTTGAGTGTTTGTCTCTTATTTTGATTTATTAAATAATATTAATGAATCATTACAGTCATCTTTGACCAGATTTGGTCATAATTACAAAACTTTGTAATTATAATTTAGCATAAAGTATTTTGCAAAATAAAATAATTATTCTCAAAATTTGGGTAGGTGACACATTTCCATAGAAAAAAAACAAGTTTTGAGCCCACCATAAGTGTTGAACCCAAATGCGTTACAATTTTAAGATCTAACATTTGTTAAAGACAGATTTGAAATTTGTTGGGCCTAACCCTATCATTAGCTTTAGGTCACGATGAACGCTGAAACGGCTTCGGCGGGCCGCCACATGCCTGCGGCTGCTCCCTGAGTGTTTAGGCGTCATGTTGATCGTTGAAACAGAGGCTTCTCGCTGCTACGGTTTTGCCCAGCCGCTGCAAGCCTACGGTTGCTTCCTGCGTCAAGCATAATGATGGGTGAATGACGGCCATCTTTTCCTCAGCAGTTCGTTCGTCCACAGCCGTAGGTTCAATCCCAGTCTCGCTCTCCAGTGGGGGAAATGCAGCTTGTTTCCAGCCTCCCATGTTTGTTCAGGAAATACCTGCGCCATCCATTGTGGTGGTAGAAGAATCTTTGATTGAAGCAAGGAATTTCACAGAGTAAGCTTTGGTTTGTTGCTTCAATGGGTTCTGGCCTCGCCTGGTTTCTCTCCATAAGTGGATCTCGAAGGTATGGAAGCCCCTTGTTTCTGAGGAAATTTCTATTTACCCCTTTGCTCGGGGTTTTTTTGTTGTGGATTTCAATTCTCCTGAGGATAAACAGATCATTCTTAACTTTGGTCCATGGTTTTGGGGAAGTTCGGGGCTATTCATGAAACCCCGAAGCCCTCTTTTCAACCCAACTACTGACCAGATCTCATCTGCTCCAGTTTGGGTTCGACTCCCAAATTTGCCCTTGCATCTCTGGAACTTGGCCTCGCTTAAAGCTATTGGCAATGCATTGGGATCATTCTACGATCGCAGTCCAGAAATGAAGGATTACATCAAAACAACCTATGCTCGCATCTGTGTGGAAATGGATTTTAACATTGGCTTTCTTGCTGAGATACATTTGACCAGCAAGGATTATGTGTGGGTGCAAAATCTTGACTATGAAAATGTGATATTCAGATGCAGATATTGCTTCGCAACCGAACATCTTGTAAAAGATTTCCCAAAATCCTCTCATATCCCCAAATCCAAAAAGCTTCATCGAAAATCCACTTGGTGGGAAGGAGCAAGCTCCAAGCATTATACAGTAAGCAGAAATGAAGATCTATCCGAAGAGGCTCCATCTCAAGCTAAGGATTCTTCTCGGGCTAAAACAGAGGACACTCTTGAAGAACAAAGGATCCCCGCCAACAACAAAGACCCACTTGTAGCTCCACGAGTTAGTGCTATCCAAGCCCCTCAGGATGCACCCGAAAATGCAACACCCATTCTCGAAGCCTTTGTCGAGCCATCAAATTGGATCAAAGTCGACAAAAAGAAAAGAGGAGCTTCACCCTCTTTGAAGCCAAAAGAAAGTTTAACTTCTCCAAGAAAAACAAGAAGCCAACAAACTTCATATCATTAATTCCTGGATTGCATCGAGTTGTATGAAAGAAGTAGGACAACAACAATTTTGGTCTTGCAAGTAGCGAATGTAGCCCATCTCCTTCTTGGGCAATAGGTTAGAAGATTCAGTCTCCATAGAATACGAAAGTATCAAGATAAGTTAAGACTGGTTGTAGATGATCAAGGAGTCATGGACGTAGTCCTCTCTTGGGATCAGTTTGTCTTCAGAACAATTTAATCTTTGATTTTCTTTTTCTTTTTTATATATAAAAGCTCTTAATTGTTTTTGTTAAAAAAAAAGTATTAAACCCAAATGCTAGGGGAGACTTTAAATTTCACAACCACACCATTCATGTTCCAGTATTTAAAATTCAAAATAGTATTATTACACCAATTTTTCCAATAAAAAACTTAACTTTTTCATAACATCAATCAAGTTCATAGAAATAATTTGTGTATTAAAAATTGTGAATAATGCAATGTTATTTTTTTTTGAATTCACAAGATTTGAAAATAGTAGTAACTTGCAATCATGTTTATATTCCCACAAAATTTGAAGTTCTTCCATATAATTTTATGTATAAATAGGTAGAATATAATTAATTAATTTAATTAAAACTTTTTAATGATTAATATATTCATAAAATCCAAATTTAAGTATTCACAAAAATGAGTTAAGAATTAATTATTTTCCTCTCAATTTCACAAGCTTTAATGGTTCAACTGTAATTAATTTCACAAGCTTATGAAATAGTTATTCAAATGCAAATGTATGTTGAACATTTTATGATAAATACATCCATTTTAAGCATAATTATTTTTAAAATTATAAAAAAATAAATTTAATTAAGTTTATAATTTAAGATTTTATTTTTGTCTAATTAATATTTTTTCTAAAATACATTAAAATTATAATATAAAATAGATGTAGCTTACTCAACCTAAACTCATTAATAATATATTAAATTAAATATAATTAAATAACAATTCAGATAAATTTAAATAATGATTCATTGTAGTTTTTATATAGATATCGATTATTTATAAATAATTTAAGATTAATAATAATATTTTTTCATCTAATTTAAGTGATTAAGCTAGATGTATGTGTGTGTGTTTTCAACTAAATTAGAATCATAAACTTTACAACAAACTTTGTTTTGAAATAGTATCTTTAAATTGTTTGAGCTAACAACATGCCTTGGGTGGAGGGTTCAGTTAATAGTACTAACTCTTAGTGTTATTTATATACTTTTTTTCTCAAAAAACACATCATAGAGAAATCCAAAGAATGCTTCCCCACATTTGTAGATTATATCCTAAATAAATATATTATTGTAAATTAATATACCTCATCTAAAAGGATTCAAACCAAATACTTGTTGACATAAAACCAACAAAATATGCAATAATAATGACAATCAGAAGTAAACTAAACCCTTAAATTATTAAAAAGCTCAATACCAAAATGTTTTAAAAAAATAAAAAATAAACATATAATTTAGAAACTCAAAAAGTTCCCAAGAACAAGACAAAATTAAAATAGTACTTTCTGGAGGTAGTTTTAAACTATCAATCCTAGACCATAATGCTAAAATATACATATTGCTTTTGACATAGAATACGAGTAAAAGGGTAAGATGACTCGCCTAACCGGTGGTTAACGAACTTATAATTAAATTGATAGAAGAGAATCACGAAGCCAACTTTATTCATACGTGTTCCAATCACGAGATGAAGAAATAAGGTGAGTAGATTGAATACTAGTGAACTGAACCATAAGACAAGTACAAGGTACTTTGATGGTATATATATATACCATCAAAGTACCTTGTACTTGTATGATTCAGTTCACTATATATATATGAGAGATTAAACTTAAATACTAACGAATTGGATAAGAAAGGATGATTGAGTGATTTTTTTAATTTATTTTAAATATAACAAAAAAATTGTTGAATGTCTTTTAAATTTTTTTATTAAAAAGTAAAGTGAATTTAATTATTAAAAAAATTAAAAATTAATGATTATTTTTATTTTTAATATTTTGATTTAATTTAAAATAAAAAATGGTAAATTTTTTGTAAAAAACAAATTAAGATAATCTTATTTTGTTAAGCTAAAATTTATCTTTTTAGTAATTCATTTTATTTCTTTATAGATAATTAGTAATTTTTTTTATTTAAATTGTGTAAAAATAAATAAATAAACCCAAACTCTCTTGACATAAAAAAAAAAAATTCATTAAAAAAACTAAAATGTTTGAAAGATGACAAGGATTTAAAACAAATTCTATCAAAATATGACATTAACTTACTTTTATATATATATATATATATAACCTAAACAAATTTATATAATATAAATACTTATTTTATGGTTATGTGTATGCAACTATAGTTGTTATCACTGAAATATTAAAATTGAAAATCTTTTAAAGAGGACAAGGATTTCAAAGAACAATAAAATTATCCAAAACTTAGAGAGGGTGATGATGTTTATAGAGCGGCCCACATAAGGGATATAATCAAATCTTAAAAGATAATGGTATGCGTTGTTCTACTAGGAGACAAATTGATATTGCAATTATTGATTCACCAATGCGGATTAATTGAAAGTCCTCTTGCCTCCCACCTATAGGACAAAAGTTGCCTCTTTAGGATGAAATTTAAAGTTTTGCATTGACCGTTAGCCATCTTGATCATAGTCGCAAGTTGCAACAATAATGGTTTGAACGAAATTAAGTTGGAATGTAATTAATACGAAACTTTTATTTTACCTTGAATCCTAATGATGATGTAAGAATTAATATTATATATATGTATATACGAGAGAGAATGATGGATGCAATTTTTTTTTAATTATGACATAATGTTTAAGTAAAGTTATTCTTTTGTTTTTTATTTATATGGATAATTTAAAATGGATAATTTAAAAGTAATTTTGGAAGTATGTTATGATAGAACTATTTTAGATGTGTTATTGGGGGGTTTATATGGGTGAACAGGGGAGTCTTTGTGGGGTTTAAATATTATTTTCTCCAGAGTTTAGAAACTTAGTTTTTTATTCTAACAAGTTTGAATACTGGTTTTTTGGAAAGCTCGATACATCTCTTGGTTATCTAAAGATATATTTCTTTACTAAATGGTTGATAACCCTAGATTGATAGGGATAGACTGTTAGACGAATGGTGGGGGGTGTTTTCAAAATGGATGAGGAATACAAATCTCTGTTACATGCTCAGACAAATAAGGACGTCACGCCCGGTATTTAGGGGTTTAAGGGAATTATCACTCCCACAGGTATGGGGGGAAGAGACATCACTAGTGTCTAGATAGGAACTACGGTTTCTTCGGGGAATGGTTCTACACAACAGGGCCTGGCATCCATAGTGGGGGGAATACTATACATAATATGCGGAACCCTAGACCTAGATACCGTAATGGAAAACTAAAAAAAAATGTGTGGATGGTAGAAACATGCTAATGGACAAAAACCTTGGTTTGGAAGGTATTGTCGCCTTATCAGTCAAGGCTCTTGTGGGGAAGTTTAGTTATAAAGCAATGGACCAAAAAGAGATTAAGACTTGGGTCGGTGGAGCCTGGACACCACTTCTGGGGTACAAACCCGGCATTATCATCTTTTCCAATGGGTGGTACTGTTTCATCTTCAGGAAAGAAATGCATGCATCTCTTATATTGGAAAAAACGTGGATTGGAGGTAATGGTAGTTTGATGTTGAAACGATGGTACATGGGCTTTGACCCTATGAAAGAAAGGATTAGATATAGACATCTTTGGGTTCACATGCCAAATTTTTCTCTACCAATGTGGAACTGACGGGCTTTTACTGTTGTTGGTGATCATCTGAGACATTTCTTACACATTCCTGAAGATATGTTGACCGCAATGGACCGGCGGGTGGGGAGAATGCTGGTTGAGATTGACATGCAAAAGGGCCTTTTGGATACGCTTGAGATTTCCTAGCGAAACAAAACTTACTATCAAACCCTTGACTATTGGGGACTACCTTTTAGGTGCTCCCACTATAAAGAGGTTAGCTACCTTTGGAGACAGTGTCACTCTGGCAGCTCGGGATCTGATCTAGATTTCTCTTCTGAGGATGTGCAGGCATGGTCTTCAGAAGACTTTCCTTCTTTTAAGGAGGACTTGGACCCTAGTCTTGACAGTTTTCCTGTGCTATCTCCCCCACTGGTGGATTTGGCGTCTTCTTCTGTTCTAATTGGTAAGTTAAGGTCTCATGACCCCCAATTTGTTTCACAATTATTTGATGAAGAGGCAAAGGGTGACCGGTTGGGGGAGAACTGTATTGGGGGGGGCTATTTTTACTTGGGCATTGAGGACCCGTTACTTGATCCATCCTCGGGTGGTATGATGAACCCTGTTACCGTTCCTGGCCCATCTAAGCGGGTTGACCCTTTTCCTCCTTTGCCTTTTGATACTTCTACCCAACTTCCTACCAATCCCTCTTTAGTTGATAATCTTGGTGATGGGGGCATTTCAAAAGTAGACCTCACTACAAACTTTCCATATACATTTTCTCAGGAACAATCTATGAACCTTGTCCCTAGGGAATTCTCGATGGGAAATCCTGGGGAGGTGAATTTTACTGCCTAAAGACTCGGTTGGTCTCATTCCCCCACTGTCTCCTTCTCTTTCGTATGTCAAGATCCTTAAAAAATATCCCTTGTGTACATATATTGGAAATCGACCTGCTTTGATAGATAAGTGTTCATAGGAGGTCTGTGTAGGAAACTTGCAATCGATGGAGGCGAAAGTATCAAAGGGTGGTCGTGTGGGGGGTTTGGCTGAGGATTTCTCCCCTATAAAAACAAGAAGTGCTCGCAAAAAAAATCCTGATCCGTTACCTACTAGTAGTGCCGAGGAGCCTCAATCTGTCAGTTCTTCTTCTCAATCCAGGGCGCTTAGAAGCATGAAAGCCCTTGCAAGGGTTAAGAAATGATCCTCCTCTCCCTAAATATCAGAGGGATTGGGGGACCTCAGAAAATATCTTCCCTCAAAATACTTCTCGAAGTTAGAAAGCTTGATTTAGTGTTTTTACAGGAAACTATTGCTACTGCTGATAAAGCTCGTCATTTCTTCATGAGTTTGAAAAAGGATAGGGTTATTTGTTCTGTGGACACTGTTGGGAAGTCGGGGGGTTTACTTTGTGCTTGGAACCCCTGGGTGTTTGCATTGGAGGCACATCATATCCCATTGGGGATATTACTGGAAGGTCACATTTGTGGATTTATTGAGAAAGTTCATCTGATCAACGTATATGCACTGTCTGAGAATAGGAAGCAATTTTGGCTTCAGCTTATGGATGAACGTTATTTGAAACTAAATAAACTACTTATTGCTGGTGACCTTAATCTTGTGTTAAGCAATGTTGAAGTGTGGTGGACATCCGGTAAGCTTGACCCTCTATGCAATTTCTTTCAGCACTCTTTCTCGACGGCCGGTCTGATAGATATTGCTCCTGTTATAGTGGTACCAACATGGAAAAATGGTTGTGCTGGTGATAAGATGGTGGCAAAAGGCCTAGACAGGTTTATAATGGTGGATCATCTAAGGCATTCCTTTGCTCGATATAGATACCAGGTGGACTATGATCCTATCTCAGATCATCTACCTATCTACTTAGAAATTGATTTTTCTCAGGGAAATAAATCATACCCATTCAAATTTAACCATTATCAACTGCAACTGGATGGATTTCATGACCTTATAAAATCGATATAGTTGGTTGATGCTCCTGATCCAAATGTTTCCCCTTCGTATAGCTTGGTTAAGAAATTGTCCAATTTGAAGAAGCAGGTTCATTCCTGGGAATGTCAGAAGAGGAAATCAAACACTGCTGCTTTAGATGAGATGACTACAAAGATGGAATCTATTCATTCGGCCAATATAGCTGGAAACTCTTCGGTTCAGCAGCTTAATGAATTTCAAAATCTGGAAAAAAGAAGAATTAGTTTATTAAAGTTGGATGAGGAGAAATGGAGATTAAAAATCTGGGTAATCTGGATTTCCCTAGGTGACCAAAATAACAAGTTTTTTCATAGATTTGCTGACAGTCGTCGGGTAAACAATTCCATTTGGTCTATTAAGAAGGTGGATGGATCACTCATTGGTACTCAACAGGAGTTACTTTTGGTGGCAAACAGTCATTTCTAGGCATACTATAATGAAGACTGTATGGTTTCTATACATGACCAACTCTAGGTCATAAGAGAACTCCCTAGGTTCTTCATTGAATCGGAAGGGAATGGCACTTTCAAACCGGTCTCTCTGGAGGAAATACACAAAATTCTGCTGGGTTTTGCTCGAGATAAGAGCCCGGGTCCAAATGGTTGGACCTCGGAGCTGTTTTTGGCTTTCTTCGACATTATGGGCTCTGAGATTTTGGAAATGGTTGAGGAAACTAGACTTACGGCTCAGGTTTCGATGGCTTTAAATTCTACCTTCCTAACACTTATACCAAAAACCTCATTTCCATAATCCTTTGATGATTTTCGTCCCATTGCTCTATGTAATTTGGTATATAAAATAATTGCAAAAGTATTGGCAAACCGTTTAAATCCCATTCTATCGAGGGGTATTTCTGCTGAACAATATGGCTTCTTGGAGAACAGACAGATTCTTGATGCCATTGGTTTGGCTCAAGAAACTTTTCACAGTATAAAAGTCAAGAACTTACATGGCATTGCACTCCAGTTAGACTTGTCAAGAGCTTATGATAAGGTACATTGGGGCTTCCTCAGGTTAGCTCTCATTTAGATTGGCTTGCCATGGTGTACTATGAAGTGGATAATGGGGTGCGTCAACTTAGTTCATTACAGTGTTATCATTAATGGATCATAGTCAGATTTCATTGAAAGCTCATGTGGTCTTAGGCAAGGATGCCCACTATCACCACTACTGTTTCTGATTGTTATGGATGGACTTAGCAGGTTGCTTAAGAAGGCATTGGAGAATAATGTGATTAGCGGTATCAGGGTATCAAAAAATACTCGGGTTACCCATCAGCTCTTTATAGATGATGTCATGCTCTATGGGAATGACTCATTGGATGAATGGATGGCTATCAAAAAACTCCTTGACCTGTTCTACAGGGCCACTGGAATGGTTATCAACATTTCAAAATCTGGCATACTGCAGCATAACATTGAAAAAAATATTCTTGAGGATATTGTCCATTGTTTTCCTGTGCAGGTGAAAGATTTGGTCGAGGGAACTACTTATTTGGGCTACCATCTAAAACCAAATAACTACCGTACACGTGATTGGTTCTGGCTCCTTGGCGGTTTGACAAGAGGATACATCTGTGGAGTTGGAAATGGCTATCAATTCGGGGTAGAGTGACCTTGGCTAAGTCTGTTCTTCAAAATATGGCAGTGTACTGGATTTCATTATGTAGGGTTCCAAAATCAATTCTTACAGGTATTAGAAGAAAAATGATCAACTTTATATGGGTAGGAACGGATAAGACAAAGATTCACTTGTGTAACTGGCAGCGTATCTCAACTCCCAAATCTTATGGAGGTTGGTCACTAAAGAATTTATTTGTATTTGTTGATGCCCTCCGAGCTAAATACCTGTGGAGAGTCATCACGGTTGACTGTATCTGGAGATCCATCATTAGAGATAAATACTTCAGAAGTATGTCGACTGTACATTGGATGAGATCGACTCGTGGTCGTTGCAAAGGAGGCTCTGCAATTTGGATAGGCATGATCTCGACCCTCCCTATTATCACACACTGGATTGCATGGAAACCAGGTAATGACTGATCCATCATTTTAGGTGAGGACCCGATCATTGCTAGGCCATTAAAATTCAGATTAACTTTTTTCTTATTAGCCTTTCTTCGTGCCAATGGATATTACTCGTTGTTCCATATTGCATTACATACACCTGCTGTTATTGGGCCTACTGTTTGGTTGAGCGCGGAATAGCCGGGGCTCACTGGTGGATTGGCAGTGGAATGGTCAGCTTTTATGGAAGGTTTGTGCCATGGTTTCCTGAGGTTATCGGATCAAGATGATACTCTGCTGTGGTCATGGAACACCCATGATGGTAGGGTGATGGCTAGTCTAGCTTATGATTCCATCATGGCATCATCTCAGGGTTTGTCACGATGGTGGTAATCAGCCTGTTGGAAATGGCATCTGCCACCCAAACTGAAATTTTTTATTTGGTTGATATTGGAAAATAAGTTGCTTACCTGGGACAACCTTCTAAAGAGGGGGTTTATTGGTCCAAGTTACTGTGTTTTATGTGGTTCGGATGTTGAATCAATCAACCACATTTTCTGTCATTGCTCCTTTATTGTCAGCCTGTGGCGAGCTGTTCGGGCCATTTTCACGAACCTTGGAGTGTGGAATGGTGACTCTATCCACCTTTGTTTATAGAATTGGATCAAGTATAACCATCAATATACCTCATTGGAAGTATATATCCTTTGGGAGCTATGGCTTGCTCGAAACCTGCTTATTTTTTAAGGTAAGTCAACTTCCCCTATATGGATGGCGAGAAAGGTGGCTGCAGTCTTCGCGACAACCTTTGATGCTACTCCACATAGCTTTGATATTCTGGTAAAGTTGCGTGATCCTATCTCCCTGCGGTATGATCTTTTAGCTTTTTTTATGGGGCTTCTTAGTGTGGGGGAGCTAGATGTGGTGCGGGCGTGGTCATTATCATAAATCAACACCAAGTCTATTACATCTGGATGAACGACGGCATGGGATCCAATACACGTGGTGAGATTCTTGCACTTTGGATGACCCTATTGTCGAGCACCCTATATGCAGATAGATTATTACCAACACACAGAGCATACGAGATTTATTGTCAACCCGAGAAAGTCTTTTATTTCAAAGGATAGATGCACAGTCTATGCTTAAACACCAAATCATTATAATTGAATACTGTTATCCTCTAACAACTATGTCCATCCCAAAGATCTGTGTAATCCCAGTTGCTGTCTAAATACTATAAATTCAATTCCTTTCTACCATGCATCAACAAGAAATAAAATAAGATTCAAAGACAATCGCAGATAAAAAGAAATCCTATTCACATCCTAGAACAAGTAACTCACTTCTTCAATCTGATCACTCTAGAAAACCATAAGAAGAAACTGAATATTAATCTAGAAATTCAATTGCAAAGGATTGAGTTCAGCTGCTCTAAGAATTTGAATTACAGGAATGAAAATCAACAATCATAACAGGAAAGATAAATTGTAAAGGGCTCATGGGATCACGACTTAACTGCAAGATGAACAAGGCTGTGTACAACTGTCAGATGAAAATGCATAAAGAAAGTTCCTACTCAGTCGATTGTTGCTCTGCACCATTTACCAATCTCAAGGAAATACAATCTTAACTATACTAAAAATCCACGTCACACTTACTACTGCTGCGTACAAGGGAAATATCATGAATAAAACATCACACAACAACAAATTCGAAATCCTATTTTAACTTAGCAATCTCTGTGGAAGACGGGCCCAGCCTTCACACAGAGATGCTGGCTGAACAACGTAAAGCTTCTTTTAACTCAAAGGCAACTCTTTGTATTAACGAAAGAAAGATTACACAAATTGATCTCACTGCTAATACAATGAATGAATTCTGCGTTGTTCAACCCCCTCGGTCGAGGCAGCTCCCGATATTTATACATACAGATTGTAACATCCAATCCTATTAACGGACAGCCTTGAAGATCTCTGATCTTCAAGCGCCCTAAATAACACTAGTTGTTGCAATACGTGGCAAAGTAGAGACATAAATGTGAGAAAGCTATCCGTTGGCCCAAGAGTAGCGATCTTTCCAGATCACAGCTAAACTCGAGCAACGACATACTAAAGATCTCCAATTATAGCGCATTCTATTACAGCTGCCCTGTCACAGCTCCACCTAGGATGTTACATTGGAACCATGTGCCTTAATTGATAATCCGAGCCCCGATGATCCTTTTTAAGCAACGAACATCCCCTCTTTCAAGACTTGTTCAGCCCCACCTTCCTGCAATCCACTTATCTCAAACTACCTTCATAAATCATAACATGTTAGCACAATTGAGAGATACACAGCTTTAATTATCACAATCATAAGAATTAATAAGATAAAGCAATGATCAGTCATACCTTGGCAGTTTGGGGGAATAACGTGAGGATAACAGGTCTGATTAGCATGATAAATGGTGTAGGACAAGGGAAGGAAAGGTGATCAAGGATGATTAGAAGGGGCCAATTCTGGGCTCAACATCTCCCCCCAACTACCCTATTGCATGTCCTCATGCAACAACCTGCATCATTTGGAATCTGAGTCCTGTACTGAGCTCTATCCATGGAGAGAGGGAAAATTGTAGGGAAACTCAGGTACCCCATCTGTCCTTCCAATGCTACCTGTTGGTGTCTGAAAATGTAATTGATACAAGTGGAAATCACTTCTTCCTGCAGTCTCATTGTATGCTATGCCTGGGGAGGACTTGAAAAGAAATCTTTAATCTGAATCCAAATCAATGACATTTCTAGGAGGTAGAAGCACTAGTTCTTGTGGGGCAGTGTCTTCCAGCATATCTAAGTTTAATAAGAGAGTTGCTGGTTCTTGTGTAACATCAACATCCTTTAGACCTTCTTCAACAGCTACCTTCACTGCTTTTAGAGACACTGGTTCTTGTGTAACAGTGTCTTCTTTGTCCTTTTGCTGCTGAGATTGGATATCCTTCTCATTGTGCAGCTCCTCCTCCAAGATTTCGATGTCACCTAAGCATGGTGTCTATACCTGTTCATCTTCACTCCACTGTGTATCAGGAATGATATCCATTCCAGTGTTATCTTTCAAATGAAATTCAGGAGTTCCTGCTGCAGCCTCCAAGGATGTTGGTTCTTGTGTAGCAACATCCTGGCTTGCCTCTTCATCCTCCTGTTGTTGCAACTCTTTTCCTATGAGCTCTGTGTCATGGGAACCCTCTGGGGTTACAACCCAGAGTTCATCATTAAATTCTAGAGTGTCCTCTATTCCAGGTTCTTCTCACATCTGCATGGCCAGTTGGACAGGTACACTCAGGTTTGCTAGTTCTTGTGTTACAACACCCTGTTCAAGTTTATCAATGTCCTGCCCTTGTGGCTCATCTTCTAAAATTTCCGTGTCATGGGAACATTCTGGGGTTACAGTATAGAATTCCTCATTAGGCTCCAGAGTGTCCCCCATCCCCAGTTCTTCTCCCATATGCTCTATAATCTCTGTGTCGTGGGAGCATTCTGGGGTTACAGTGAAT
The DNA here is from genome assembly GCA_027924585.1 of Larix kaempferi. Lineage (NCBI taxonomy): Eukaryota > Viridiplantae > Streptophyta > Pinopsida > Pinales > Pinaceae > Larix > Larix kaempferi. Next base: position 17,537,029 of record BSBM01000012.1, read on the forward strand.
TATTTATCCCCATCATCATACATGATTTCATCCCTTAGCTCCTCTGTTACAGGATTGGTGCCAGCTTCAGCAAGGATGTGTAAAGATGATGGTTCTTGTGTGGCAGCATCTTCTTTTTCTGCAGCTTCCTCTATTGTGGCTGCAGGCTGTTGTGCTGAGCAGGTACAAAGTATAATCTTGTGGCCTGCCTCCTTGAAGATTTCTCCACAGGTGGGACAGAGTATTCTTTCATCCTCCTGTCCAGCTTCAGTAGAATCTGATCCCTCCAGTTGGTCTGCAGCCTCTACCAATGTATATATTTTTCTTTCTCCTTGTTTTCTGCAGGTTTCCTTCCACGTTTCCAACTCCCTTCGGAGTACTTGGAGGTCTTCTTTTAATAGTGCATTCTCAGCCAGAAGTCCTTCAATTCTGGGTTCTTCCTCCACTGGCCTTTGTGGAGCATCCATTGGTATTGGTACAAGGATCGGGGGCTCAACCTGTGCCTCTAGGGTTTCCCATGTTTTTCTGGTTGCCTCTGCTGCTGTAGCTGATCGAGTTCTTTTCTTTCTGATTGGTGTGGTTATGCTAAATTCATTGATTAATCCCTTTCTTTTCCTTTGTGGTGTTTTCTTTTATGGAGCTGGTATATAGGGATTCACAGCTGAGGTCGAAGGAATGTATTCTTGCCTCTCATGCTGTTCTTCTTCAATTAGAGCTCCTCCTTCCCACTCATGTGAGGATTCAATAGTTACCAGCTCAATGTTTTCTTCTAATGCCCTGGCTCTGTCACCTTCAGGTTCAATTGTCGCAGCATTTAATGCTGCTCCAATTTCACCTTCTGCTGTCAGAGCTGCCCCATTATCGGGGTTTTCAACAAGATTTTTATCTACACCCTCCCCCAATGGCTCTGCTTGTAATGGAGTTTCATCCCCCAATTGTTCTTCATCTAATGGAGTTTCATCCTCCCCAGATGGTCCTGCTTGTGCCCCCTGTTGCTCTTCTTCTAATATAGTTTCATCCTCCCCAGATGGTCCTGCTTGTGCCCCTGGTTGTTGTTCTTCTATTATTTCATCCCCACAGATGGTCCTGCTTGTGCACCCGGTTGCTGGTCTTCTGCAATTTCATCCCCCCCCAACTTCAATGGAGAGACTCCGGTCCTCCGGTTGTGGTGGAACTCGTATCTGCTGTAATGGGACAACCCGCAAGGGGACGGGTTGCTGAGCTCGAGCTGTGAATTGTTCCCAGGTTATATGATGCTGGGAAAGGGTTCTTACAATTATTAATTTGATAAGGCCATGGTGGGTGAGGGAGGAAAGTGGATGCTTAGCAGACTGGACAAATGCCGCCATATGACGCAAGTCATGCAGTAGATAATATGGAATGTTTAATAAAATGCCATGGCGGAGATGAGAAAGTAAAGGGAGTTCAGAATTATACACAGTTTGATATCTACCTTCACAAGTGATGTACTTCTTGAGGAAGACAACAACCTAGTCCAATGGTCGCGGCAATGAGTGCAGTGCGATCCCTCTTCTTGATGCTTCTACTTGCTCCCCCTCCATTAAAAATGCTTCTCGTGCAGTCGTTGCGGGGACTCATTTGTTAAACCATGGCTTTCCCACCAGTGGGATGGCCGTAACCTCGGATATAATGGCCTCAGAGACCTCTATGTGCAGCCCCCACAACGTAGAGTGAGTTTTGGTGAGGTTTAGAGCAAACTGCAAGGCTGCTTCCCGATTGAATCTATCTAGTCGCTCAAAAAACTCGAGCCAACCGGCAGCTTGAAAAATGGCAAGAACTTGAAGATTTTTTCTGAGTTCCTGTGTATTCACAGGTTCATGACGAAATGGAATCCCCATGGTCTTGGCTGCAGGCTGAAATTGCTATCCCACAGATGGCAGAATCCGAGAATGGAAGTTGCAGCACAGAGGATGCACGAATCGCTGAGCGAAGATGTTGAGAGAATAGGCAAATTTGGAAAGTTGAGCATAGAAAAACGTTCAAAATTTCCATGCCGAATTGGGGAAGGTGGCAGTTATTAGTGTTTACGTCGTACGAGGGAAATGTTTAATCAGTTATAATGGTAATACGAGTAAAGGTACGACTGATATTGTTTAAATGATATCAACACTTAATCACGTGATAAATGAAAGCCATACCTCATGAGACTGTGTGTCGGATAGCCTGCGGAGAATGGTGGAGCGTGTAGTTGGTGACGTTGCGGAACCAGACTCATTCACAGTCATAAATAATGCAATAATTCCTTCCTCCAGTGAAAGACAAACCATCGCGTCCTCGGGGTTGGAATGATGAGTTCACTGGCACGACTGGGATGAATCAGAGCCATAGTTTAGCAGGTTTGGAGCAATTCTTCCGTTAATCACAGGAGTTACCACTACAAGTTGCCAGAAATGATATCACAGCCGACGAAAAAGATGTTGCAGCCGCCAGGAAATATGTTGCAGCCACCGAAAAAACGGTTCACTGCAGCCGGGAAAAGAATTTACGGGATCGGGAAAAATTACGGCTGTCACGGAAAAGTTTTACGGTAGCGAGAGATATGTCGCAGTTTGTCGGGAAATATGTTGTAGCCGTCGAAAGATATGTTGCAGCTACCGGAAATTGGTTCAGGGTAGCCAGGAAAGAGGTTTTACGACCGTCGAAAAAACGATATTGCAGCCGCTGGGAAATGGTTCACGGTTGACAGGAAAAGATGTTGCAGCCGCTGGGAAAGATGTTGCAGCTACCGGGAAATGGTTCACAGCTACCGGGAAATGGTTCACAGCTACCGGGAAAAAGGGTTTACGGCCGTCGGGAAAATAATTTTACGGTTGACGGGAAACGATATTGCAGACACTGGGGAATGATGTTGCAGCCGCTGTGACATGATGTTGCAGCTTCCAGGAAATGGTTCACAGCTGCCGGGAAAAAGGGTTTACGGCTGCCGGGAAAATGATGTTACGGTTGACGGGAAATGATATTGCAGATGATGTTGCAGCCGTTGTGACATGATGTTGCAGCTGCCGGGAAAATTTGTTGCAATTTCCAGAAAAGTTGTTCACGGTTGCTGGGAAGAAGGATTTTTACGTTTTCCGGGAAATATGTCGCGGTTACCGAAAAAGATATTGCAGCTGCCAGAAAATATGTCGTAGCTTCCGGAAAATATGTTGCAGCTGCCGAAAAATATGTCGTAGCTGCCGGATTTTTTTATTTTTATTTTAAAGGAAAAAGGGAAATATAGCACAGGACGGCACAGGGAAACTCTTGTTTGACAGGCCCAATCTGGTCGTTCTCCTAGCACTTCCCTGGAAATTTTTGAAAAACACAACAAACGAAAAGATCAAATGCAAAGAGAAAAAAACAATTATACGCTACAACAGAAAGTTATTTATGTATAGTAAAAAAATGCAATTTTCAATTTAAGGATTGACAAGGGCAGGGAGAAATTCCTACTCTGATGCCAGCTGATAATCTGGATCGGTGGCAATCTGCGAAGTGAATGCATCTTTCGAAATAGGCTTACGATACAGTCGCAGTCTGTGGCCATTAGCTAGTAATGGTATACGGTTTTCATCGATGTCCACCAGACGGACAGTGTCGTTGTCAAATACCCTGTTGACCAAATATGGACCCAGCCATCTTGTACGTAATTTACCTTTAAAATCCCTCTTGAACCTGGAGTCATATAGTAGCGCCCAGTCTCCCTCATGGAAGATTTTCTTTTTAATAAATCGGTCATGCCAGTTGGATCTCTGTTGCTGAAGCAACACCATCTGGTCTACTGCAGCTAACCCTTTCTCATCCAATTCATTTAGTTGATTCAATATTCTCTTCTGGGCTTCTGTTACATCCAGATTCATTTCAGCGGTTGTCTTCAAGGTTTTGATCTCAAACTCAATTGGAAAGATGGCACTCTTTCCATACACTAGATCATAGGGAGAGAACCCTGTGGTGTTGCGCCAAGTTGTGTGATATGCCCACAATGCCTCCGAAAGCCTGTCAGCCCAATCCTTTCGATTGGCTCTTAACTGTTTTAGTAAGGATTGCTTCAATAACTTTATTAGTACTTTCCACCTGACCATTGGTCTGAGGGTGGTAAGGTGAAGCTACCCTATGCTGCACATGATACTTCCGGAGCAAGGATTCAAATTGGTGTGAGATGAATTGCGGTCCCCCATCGGTAACTACTTCCTTCGGTACCCCAAAGCGGGTAAAGATTTCACTGTACAGAAAATCAATCACCGCCTGGTCATTAGCCTTAGCCAAAGCTACATCCTCTACCCACTTGGTCATGTAATCAGTACAAACCAGGATGTAAACTTTTTGTCTGGAAGGAGGGCTGATAGGGCCAACAAAATCCAATGCCCATCTATCAAATGGCTCAACTACCACTTGAGGTTGTAGAGGCATCTGATCTGTTTTATTCGGCTGGCCCATCCTTTGGCAGCTGTCACAGGATTGAACATACCTTTTAGCGTCCCTGAACATAGTCGGCCAATAGTAGCCCATCCGCAGCACTTTATGACCTATTCTTTTGTCTGCAAAGTGTCCCCCACAAGGTCCATCATGACAGGCCTTCAGTATGTGAAAGATCTCATCTTCCCTTACACATCTCCTAATCTCAAGATCGGGCCCTGTGTAGAAGAGATGACCATTGAGCCAACAATACCTGGCACTTTGCTGGATAATTTTTCTCTTCTCTCGTTTAGACATGTGTGGCGGGAGCTTTCCTGCAACCAAATAATTAGCAACGTCTGCATACCAGGGGGAATGAGCTAAAAGTGCAAATAGATGTTCATCTGGAAAAGAATCCTCAACAGGCGAGCTGTCATCACTATTAGTAAAACGAGATAAAAAATCAGCAACAACATTTCTTTTCCAGGTTTATCTATAATTGTAATATCAAATTCCTGCAATAATAAGAGCCACCTGGTCACTCTAGCATTGGTGAAAGGTTTGTTCATTAAATATTTAATGGCAGAGTGATCAGTGTGCACAAACGTAGGATACCTAGTAATGTAATGCCGAAATTTATTAATAGAGTAAACAATAGCATGGAATTCTTTTTCGCTAATAGTATAATTAAGTTCAGCAGGGGCTAAGTTTTTACTAACATAATAGATGGCATAAGGTACTTCACCATCCTGCTGTCCTAGTACTGCTCCAATGGCGGTATCAGAAGCATCTGAAGAGATGTGGAAGGGTATGGTCCAATTAGGTCCCCTTAGGATAGGAGCTGTGTACAGCTTCTCTTTAAGCTTATCAAACGCTGTTTGGCATGCTTCACTCCACACAAACTGTGCATCCTTCATTAACAAAGAAAAGAAAGGAGAAGCAAGTTTGGAGAAGTTTTCTATAAACCTCCGATAATATCTAGCATGTCCCAGAAAAATTCGCACCTCTTTCTGAGTTGAAGGAGTCGGTATATTTTTTATCACCTTAATTTTTGAAGGATCCACCTGAATGCCATCGGTAGAGATGAAATGTCCTAATACCACCCCCTCACTCATCATCATATGGCATTTTTCAGTGCTTAATGAGAGGCAAGTCTGTTCGCAGTGAATTAAAAACTTCTTTAAATTTTCCAGTGCTTCCTCAAATTCCTTACCATAGGGAGCAAAATCGTCCATAAAGACTTCCATACTATCATTAACTAATTCAGAGAATATGCCAATTACAACTCTTTGGAACGTTGCTGGTGCATTACATAAACCAAAGGGAAGCACTCTGTAGGAAAACGTTCCCCAGGGGCAAGTGAAGGTGGTCTTATTCTGGTCCTTAGGAGCAATCTGAATTTGGTTGTACCTGTTGAACCCATCTGAGAAGGAAAAAAACTTCTTCCCTGATAGGGTATCAAGTACTTGGTCAATAAAGGGCAGAGGGAAATGATTTTTTTGTGTAGCTTTGTTCATCTCCCTATAATCAACACAGACTGTCCATTTACCATTTTTCTTGGGCACAATTACGAGTGGGGAAACCCACTCACTATCTGAAATAGGGTATATAAATCCTGCTTCCAAAAGTTTCTGGATTTCCTCCTTCACTATATCCCTCAGATTGGGGTTCATGCCTCGTTGAGGTTGACACACAGGCCGGGAGTCATTTTTAATGTAAATATGGTGGGTGCACAGATTAGAGGGGATACCCCTCATGTCTGTATACTCCCAGGCAAATGCCCCCTTATGTTCTTTCAAGAGACTGATTAGGCGCGTCTATTCCTCTAAGGAGAGACCGGGGTTGATATTCAAAGTCTTTCCAGGTTCTACCTCAATAGGAATACTTTTTGAATTTTTCAACACTGGGATTATGTTTCTGTCACCAACTAGTGCTTCTTCCGTAAGATTTTCTTGTTCTTCCTTACCAAGGGTAATGTTCAGGATTTGATAGACCTCTTTATCTACTGAAGCGGGTTCACTAATAAAATTTCTAATAGCATCATCTTCTGTTTCATTTTTAAAAGTCAAGGCCTTCCCTATAGTTAATAGTGGCTGAACATCCTCCTCCTCCTCCCGCTCTATTCAAAGGGAAGTTTCAGCCTCTAAACTTGGCCGAGCTGGAGGATACAGGGTGAGGTTTTTAATCTCTGTACCATCAGATATAGTCATGGACCCAGATCGACAGCTGATGCAAGCATCAGCTGTAGCCAACCAAGGCCTCCCCAGGATCAATGGATGTCCCCCCAGCTATGATTTTGGTTGTAATATCAAAAAGTCAGCAGGGTATTCCCATGAATCTACTGAGATGACAAGGTCGTCCAGAATCCCTTCGGGTCTAATGGTGGATCTGTCTGCCAATTCTAAAATGGTAGGGGTCGGCCTAAAATCAGCGAGTCCAAGCTTCCTTACAATCTCAATTGTTATGACATTGATCGCTGCTCCTAAGTCGACTAGCACGTCGGGTATCTACGTTTGTCCTATATGTACAGTGACAGTAGGATTTCCAGGGTCGTCATACTTGGTCACAGGGTTTTTCCTATTATTAAAGCAGATAAATTTCCTATGACGTGAACAGTGTGAGGATCTCTAGGTTTCCTCCCTGGTTTCTTAGTGCACAGGTCCCGAACGGTTTTAGCATAAATAGGCACGTCTTGAAGAGCTTGCAGAAGGGGGATTTTAACATAAAGATTCTTTAACTCTCCTAGGAGGTTGAACTGAGGTTTCCCCCTATTTTTGGTAGCATTAGTATCTCGGGGTATGGTGGTTGCCTTATCAGCTGGGTAGGCTGCGCATTATCTGATTTCTCATTTGATGTTTCATCCGCCCCATCTAAGGGATGCTTAGCACCTTCAGTGATAGGAACTGTATCGGATGGATGCTATGAACTCTCTCCTTCTTCATGCACAGAAGGTGGAATATCTTCTGTAATTACAGGTTCTATTATCTTCCCAGATCGTAGACGAATATCATTACAAGGTACAAGGGAGAGAGAGTAGGCCGGCATATTGACAGTTTCCAATTGATGGACTGTTTTATTATTCGGGTTAGAATTAGGTTGGACAGGCAGCTAAGGCCGTATTGGTATATTAGGGACAGGATTATTCTGCAGCTGCAGCTGCGACTGCTGAGGTGGGTATTGAGGATATTGAGGAAATTGAGGGTATGGAGGAGAATATGGTGACCGTTGTGGTGGAGGTGGTTGAGGAAACTTGTTCCCAAGATGGAAGTTCCTCCATCCAGGAGACCATGATGTAGGTTGATGTGGTGGCTGTGTCCAGGGACTCCATGAGTTATAATTTTGCATTGTAGGTTGGAGAGGATTCCACTGAGCATAATTTGAAGGGAATTGTGTATTCCTATTTAGCATGTTATTATTCCAATTGCTCATATTATTCAAAAATGGAAACGTGTCCAGAGGCATACCTTGATTTCGAGGCTGCCAAGGTTTCTTCTGTGCAATGAAATAGGCTGATTCCACCTCTGGAGTTGATTCCTGCAGAACAACCTTCACTTGGGGAAGTGTGGGACATTCCTTCATGTCATGGTTTAGCTCACACAGCTGACATACTTCTACTTTGTCAAGAGGGCATTCTTTCAGCGGATGATTGTTTCTACATCGGGGACAGAACACACCTAGTGTGAGATCCTCCACTGCCTGTTTTTGTTTTGCCTTCAGGACATCAATCTCCGAAGAGATGGAGCTCATCATTTCTGTTTTAAAATTTTCAAGGAGATTGCCTATTTCTACACGTGTAGCTCCTCCATTGGATGACTTCCGAGTTCTATTGAAGACATCACGTTCCATCTTATCCTGTTTATCCCGCTTATTGTTCCTGGAAGATCCCCTGGAGTATCTCTTACATAGTTCCACAATCTTCCCAAAAGGTTCTTTGGAGATGTCTCCCTTTCCTAGTAGATTTAACATATCTAAACAATCATCCCTGATGCCACGAAGCAAAATTATCTTGAGCACGTCCAGCCCCATGTTAGTTTGCCCAGCTCTTTGCACATTGTACAACAACTTTTCTACAAAATCCTCCAGACTTTCATCCTCCTTCTGCACCATTTTGAATAATTCCTCTCTTTTGTCCTTGGTGTTGCAGTATTCCTGATATTTCTCCAGGAACACTTATTTCATCTTATCCCAATTAGCAACAGTTCCACCCCCAAGGCTCATGAACCAGCGTAATGCGTTGTCCTTCAGGGTGGCGGGAAAACGTTTTAGCTTTTGGGCATCGGTGACATAATCATAGCTGCGACAGAGGATATCGAATTCAAAAAGGAGTTCGTCTGGATCTTCTACCGCCCTTCCATAGAAGCGAGGCAACACTGATGGTGAGATGTTTTTCATAGGGGCTGTCCCTTCTGGCTGCCGAATCGGAAATTGCAGTGTAGCCGTCGTTCCCTCTGGAAGGGCATGATTTTCATGATGATAGTTTTCCACCATTGCCTCTTCCTCATCTGTCTCGTGTCTGTTACTCACGTTCTCTTCTGTTTCTTCTTCTTCGTTCGTTCCTGCGTTCTTTTCCTTGTTTGTAACAGCTGCGCCTTCCTCAGTTGTAACAACTGCGTATTCTTCGTTTGTAACAGCTGCGTATTCCTCAGTTGTAACAGCTGCGTATTCCTCAGTTGTAACAGCTGCGTATTCCTCAGTTGTAACAGCTGCGTATTCCTCAGTTGTAACAGCTGCGTCAGCTGTACCTTCCTGAGTAGGGGTATATGAGGGAGTCACGGATGCTCGTGTATTCTCCACCGTGGATCCTCACGCTGGCGCCCCAGGATCAGCAGGGCTTCTTCTGATAGGAGTTTCTTGATGATGAGCCCTGGTAGATGAATCAGTTCTGTCAACAAGATCGTCAATGAATGTCCTTCTGCCGAATGGTGGTACTCGACCACGACCCGAACCACCTGCGCTGTTAGTATTTTGTGGGGTTTTGGGAGTTGGGAGGTGATCGCGTTTTACCCTCCTCGTATTCATGCGAAGCAAATCATTTCAGCAAAGAAGAGACTGACTAAAAATAATTATCAGATGCAACTAATGATTAGTGTTTAATTTTGATCGTTCCTCGGCAACGGCGCCAAAATGTCTAGCACCCTATATGTAGATAGATTATTACCGACACACAGAGCATATGAGATTTATTGTCAACCCGAGAAGGTCTTTTATTTCAAAGGATAGATGCACAGTCTATGCTTAAACACCAAATAATTATAATTGAATACTGTTATCCTCTAACAACTATGTCCATCCCAAAGATCTGTGTAATCCCAGTTGCTGTCTAAATACTATAAATTCAATTCCTTTCTACCATGCATCAACAAGAAATAAAATAAGATTCAAAGACAATCGCAGATAAAAAGAAATCCTATTCACATCCTAGAACAAGTAACTCACTTCTTCAATCTGATCACTCTAGAAAACCATAAGCAGAAACTGAATATTAATCTAGAAATTAAATTGCAAAGGATTCAGTTCAACTGCTCTAAGAAATTGAATTACAGGAATGAAAATCAACAATCATAACAGGAAAGATAAATTGTAAAGGGCTCATGGGATCACGACTTAACTGCAAGATGAACAAGGCTGTGTACAACTGTCAGATGAAAATGCATAAAGAAAGTTCCTACTCAGTCGACTGTTGCTCTGCACCATTTACCAATCTCAAGGAAATATAATATTAACTATATTGAAAATCCACGTCACACTTACTACTGCTGCGTACAAGGGAAATATCATGAATAAGACATCACACAACAACAAATTCGAAATCCTATTTTAACTCAGCAATCTTTGTGGAAGACGGGCCTAGCCTTCACACAGAGATGGTGGCTGAACAACGTAAATGTTCTTTTAACTCAAAGGAAACTCTTTCTATTAACGAAAGAAAGATTACACAAATTGATCTCACTGCTAATACAATGAATGAATTCTGCGTTGTTCAACCCCCTGGGTCGAGGAAGCTCCCCATATTTATACATACAGATTGTAACATCCGATCCTATTGACGGGAAGCCTTGAAGATCTCTGATCTTCAGGCGCCCTAAATAACACTAACTGTTACAATACGTGGCAAAGTAGAGACCTAAATGTGGGAAAGATGTTCATTGGCCCAGGAGTAGTGATATTTCCAGATCACAGCTAAACTCGAGCAGCGACATACTAAAGATCTCCAATTATAGCGCATTCTGTTACAGCTGCCCTGTCACAGCTCCACCTAGGATGTTACATTGGAACCATGTGCCTTAATCGATGATCCGAGCCCCGAGGAACCTTTTTAAGCAACGAACATCCCCTCTTTGAAGACTTGTTCATCCCCACCTTCCTACAGTCCACTTATCTCAAACTACCTTCATAAATCATAACATGTTAGCACAATTGAGAGATACACAGCTTTATTATCACAATCATAAGCATTAATAAGATAAAGCAATGATCAGTCATACCTTGGCAGTTTGGGGGAATAACGTGAGGATAACAGGCCTGATTAGCATGATAAATGGTGTAGGACAAGGGAAGGAAAGGTGATCAAGGATGATTAGAAGGGGCCAATTCTGGGCTCAACATCTCCCCCCAACTACCCTGCTGCATGTCCTCATGCAACAACCTGCATCATTTGGAATCTGAGTTTTGTACTGAGCACTATCCATGGAGAGAGGAAAAATTGTAGGGAAACTCAGGGACCCCATCTATCCTTCCAATGCTACCTGCTGGTGTTTGAAAATGTAATTGATACAAGTGGAAATCACTTCTTCCTGCAGTCTCATTGTATGATGTGCTTGGGGAGGAATTGAAAAGAAATCTTTAATCTGAATCCAAATCAATGACATTTCTAGGAGGTAGAAGCACTGGTTCTTGTGGGGCAGTGTCTTCCAGCATATCTAAGTTTAATAAGAGAGTTGTTGGTTCTTGTGTAACAACAACATCCTTTAGACCTTCTTCAGCAGCTACCTTCACTGCTTTTAGAGACACTGGTTCTTGTGTAACAGTGTCTTCTTTGTCCTTCTGCTGCTGAGATTGGATATCCTTCTCATTGTGCAGCTCCTCCTCCAAGATTTCAGTGTCACCTGAGCATGGTGTCTGTACCTGTTCATCTTCACTCCACTGTGTATCGGGAATGATATCCATTCCAGGGTTATCTTTCAAATGAAATTTAGGAGTTCCTGCTGCAGCCTCCAAGGATGTTGGTTCTTGTGTAGCAACATCTTGGATTGCCTCTTCATCCTCCTGTTGTTGCAACTCTTCTCCTATGAGTTCTGTGTCATGGGAACCCTCTGGGGTTACAACCCAGAGTTCATCATTAAATTCCAGAGTGTCCTCTATTCTAGGTTCTTCTCCCATCTGCTTGGTCAGTTGGACAGGTACACTGAGGTTTGCTGGTTCTTGTGTTACAACACCCTGTTCAAGTTTATTAATGTCCTGCACTTGTGGCTCATCTTCTAAAATTTCTGTGTCATGGGAACATTCTGGGGTTACAGTATAAAATTCCTCATTAGGCTCTAGAGTGTCCCCCATCCCCGGTTCTTCTCCCATCTGCTCTATAATCTCTGTGTCGTGGGAGAATTCTGGGGTTACAGTCAATTCTTTATCCCCATCATCATACATTATTTCATCCCTTAGCTCCTCTGTTACAGGATTGGTGGTAGCTTCAGCAAGGATGTGTAAAGATGCTTGTTCTTGTGTGGAAACATCTTCTTTTTCTGCAGCTTTCTCTATTGTGGTTGCAGGCTGTTTTGCTGAGTAGGTACGAAGTATAATCTCGTGGCCTGCCTCCTTGAATATTTCTCCATAGGTGGGACAGAGTATTCGTTCATCCTCCTGTCCAGCTTCAGCAGAATCTAATCCCTCCAGTTGGTCTGTAGCCTCTACCAATGTATACATTTTTCTTTCTCCTTGTTTTCTGCAGGTTTCCTTCCACGTTTCCAACTCCCTTCGGAGTACTTGGAGGTCTTCTTTTAATAGTGCATTCTCAGCCAGAAGTCTTTCAATTCTAGGTTCTTCCTCCACTGGCCTTTGTGGAGCATCCATTGGTCTTGGTACAAGGATCGGGGGCTCAACCTGTGCCTCTAGGGTTTCCCATCTTTTTCTGGCTGCCTCTACTGCTGTAGCTGATCGAGTTCTTTTCTTTCTGATTGGTGCGGTTATGCTAAATTCATTGATTAATCCCTTTCTTTTCCTTTGTGGTGTTTTCTTTTGTGGAGCTAGTATATAGGGATTCATAGCCGAGGTCGAAGGAATGTTTTCTTGCCTCTCATGCTGTTCTTCTTCAATTAGAGCTCCTCCTTCCCACTCAGGTGAGGATTCAATAGTTACCAGCTCAATGTTTTCTTCTATTTCCCTGGCTCTGTCACCTTCAGGTTCAATTGTCGCAGCATTTAATGCTGCTCCAATTTCACCTTCTGCTGTAGGAGCTACCCTGTTATGGGGGTTTTCCACAAGATTTTTATCTACACCCTCCCCCGATGGCTCTGCTTGTAATGGAGTTTCATCCCCCAATTTTTCTTCTTCTAATGGAGTTTCATCCTCCCCAGATGGTCCTGCTTGTGCCCCCAGTTGCTCTTCTTCTAATATAGTTTCATCCTCCCCAGATGGTCCTGCTTGTGCCCCCTGTTGCTGTTCTTCTATTATTTCATCCCCCCCAGATGGTCCTGCTTGTGCCCCCGGTTGCTGGTCTTCTGCAATTTCATCCCCCCCCCAACTTCAGTGGAGGGACTCCGGTCCTCCGGTTGTGGTGGAACTCGTATCTGTTGTAATGGGACAACCCACAAGGGGACGGGTTGCTGAGCTCGAGCTGTGAATTTTTCCCAGGTTATATGATGCTGGGCAAGGGTTCTTACAATTATTAATTTGATAAGGCCATGGTGGGTGAGGGAGGAAAGTGGATGCTTAGGAGACTGGACAAATGCTGCCATATGACGCAGGTCATGCAGTAGATAATATGGAATGTTTAATAAAATGCCATGGCGGAGATGAGAAAGTAAAGGGAGTTCAGAATTATACACAATTTGATATCTACCTTCAAAAGTGATGTACTTCTTGAGGAAGACAGCAACCTGGTCGCATGGCCGTGGCAATGAGTGCAGTGTGATCCCTCTTCTTGACGCTTCTACTTGCTCCCCCTCCATTAAAAATGCTTCCTGTGCAGTCGTTGCGGGGACTCGTCGGTTAAACCATGGCTTTCCCACCAGCGGGATGGCCGTAACCTCGGATATAATGGCCTCAGAGACCTCTATGCGCAGCCCCCACACCGTAGAGTGAGTTTTGGTGAGGTTTAGAGCAAACTGCAAGGCTGCTTCCCGATTAAATCCATCTAGTCTCTCAAAAAACTCGAGCCAACCGACAGCTTGAAAAATGGCAAGAACTTGAAGATTTTTTCTGAGTTCCTATGTATTCACAGGTTCATGACGAACTGGAATCCCCATGGTCTTGGCTATAGGCTGAAATTTCTATCCCACAGATGGCAGAATCCGAGAATGGAAGTTGCAGCATAGAGGATGCACGAATCACTGAGCGAAGATGTTGAGAGAATAGGAAAATTTGGAAAGTTGAGCACAGAAAAACGTTCGAAATTTCCATGCCGAAATGGGGAAGGTGGCAGTTATTAGTGTTTACGTCGTACGAGGGAAAGGTTTAATCAGGTATAATGGTAATACGAGTAAAGGTACGACTGATATTGTTTAAATGATATCAACACTTAATCACGTGATAAATGAAAGCCATACCTCATGAGACTGTGCGTCGGATAGCCTGCGAAGAATGGTGGAGCGTGCAGTTGTTGACGTTGCGGAACCAGACTCATGCACAGTCATGAATAATGCAATAATTCCTTCCTCCAGTGAAAGACAAAGCATTGCGTCCTCGGGGTTGGAATGATGAGTTCACCGGGACGACTGGGATGAATCAGAGCCATAGTTTAGCAGGTTTGGAGCAATTCTTCCGTTAATCACAGGAGTTACCACTGCAAGTTTCCAGAAATGATATCACAGCTGACGAAAAAGATGTTGCAGCCACTGGAAAAATGGTTCACGGCAGCCGGGAAAAGAATTTACGGGATCGGGAAAAATTACGGCTGTCACGTAAAATTTTTATGGCGGCGGGAGATATGTCGCAGTTTGTCCGAAAATATGTTGCAGCCGTCGGAAGATATGTTGCAACTACCGGAAATTGGTTCACGACAGCCGGGAAAGAGGTTTTACGACCATCGGAAAAACAATATTGCAGCCACTGGGAAATGGTTCACGGCTGATAGGAAAAGATGTTGCAGCCGCTGGGAAAGATGTTGCAGCTTCCGGGAAATGGTTCACAGCTGCCGGGAAAAAGGGTTTACGGCCGCCGGGAAAATAATTTTACGGTTGACGGGAAACGATATTGCAGACGCTGGGGAATGATGTTGCAGCCGCTGTGACATGATGTTGCAGTTGCTAGGAAATGGGTCACAGCTGCCGGGAAAAAGGGTTTACGGCTACCGGTAAAATGATGTTACGGTTGACGGGAAACGATATTGCAGATGATGTTGCAGCCGCTGTGACATGATGTTGCAGCTGCCGGGAAAAGATGTTGCAGTTTCCAGAAAAGTTGTTCACGGCTGCTGGGAAGAAGGATTTTTACGTCTACCAGGAAATATGTCACGGTTGCCGGAAAATATATTGCAACTGCCGGAAAATATGTCGCAACTGCCGGAAAATATGTTGCAGCTGCCCGAAAACATGTCGCAGCTGCGAATTTTTTTTATTTTTTATTTTTAAAGTAAAAAGGGAAATACAGCACAGGACGACACAGGGCAACTCTTGTTTGCCAGGCCCAATCTGGTCGTTCTCTTGGCGCTTCCCTGGAAATTTTTGAATAACATAGCAAACGAAAAGATCAAATGCAAAGAGAAAAAAACAATGATATGCTACAGTAGAAAGTTATTTGTGTACAGTAAAAAAGTGCGATTTTAAGTTTAAGGATTGGCAAGGGCAGGGAGAAATTCCTGCTCTGATGCCAGCTGATAATCTGTATCGGCGGCAATATGCGAAGTGAATGCATCTTTCGAAATAGGCTTACGATACAGTTGCAGTCTGTGGTCATTAGCTAGTAATGGTATAGGATTTTCATCGATGGTCACCAGACGGACAGTGCCGTTGTCAAATACCCTGTCGACCAAATATGGACCCAGCCATCTTGTACGTAATTTACCTTTAAAATCCCTCTTGAACCTGGAGTCATATAGTAGCGCCCAGTCTCCCTCATGGATGATTTTCTTTTTAATAAATCGGTCATGCCAGTTGGATCTCTGTTTCTAAAGCAACACCGTCTGGTCTACTGCAGCTAACCGTTTCTCATCCAATTCATTTAGTTGATTCAATCTTCTCTTCTGGGCTTCTGTTACATCCAAATTCATTTTAGTGGTTGTCTTCAGGGTTTTGATCTCAAACTCAATTGGAAATATGGCACTCTTTCCATACACTAGATCATAGGGAGAGAACCCTGTGGTGTTGCGCCAAGTTGTGCGATATGCCCACAATGCCTCCGGAAGCCTGTCAGCTCAATCCTTTTGATGGCTCTTAACTGTTTTAGTAAGGATTGCTTCAATAACTTTATTAGTACTTTCCACCTGACCATTGGCCTGAGGGTGGTAAGGTGAAGCTACCCTATGCTGCAAATGATACTTTCGGAGCAAGGATTCAAATTGGCGTGAGATGAATTGCGGTCCCCCATCGGTAACTACTTCCTTTGGTACCCCAAAGCGGGTAAAGACTTCACTGTACAGAAAATCAATCACCGCCTGTTCATTATCCTTAGCCAAAGCTACATCCTCTACCCATTTGGTCATGTAATCAGTACAAACCAGGATGTAAACTTTCTGTTTGGAAGGAGGGCTGATAGGGCCAACAAAATCCAATGCTCATCTATCAAATGGCTCAACTACCACTTGAGGTTGTAGAGGCATCTGATCTGTTTTATTCTGCTGGCCCATCCTTTGGCAGCTGTCACAGGACTGAACATACCTTTTAGCGTCCCTAAATAGAGTCGGCCAATAGAAGCCCATCCGCAACGCTTTATGACCTGTTCTTTTGTCTGCAAAGTGTCCCCCACAAAGTCCATCATGACAGGCCTTCAGTATGTGAAATATCTCATCTTCCCTTACACATCTCCTAATCTCAAGATCGGGCCCTGTGTAGAAGAGATGACCATTGAGCCAACAGTACCTTGCACTTTGCTGGATAATTTTTCTCTTCTCTCGTTTAGACATGTGTGGTGGGAGATTTCCTGCAACCAAATAATTAGCAACGTCTACATACCAGGGGGAATGAGCTGAAAGTGTGAATAGATGTTCATCTGGAAAAGAATCCTCAATAGGCGAACTGTCATCACTGTTAGTAAAACGAGATATAAAATCAGTAACAACATTTTCTTTTCCAGGTTTATCTATAATTGTAATATCAAATTCCTGCAATAATAAGAGCCACCTGGTCACTCTGGCATTGGTGACAGATTTGTTCATTAAATATTTAATGGCAGAGTGATCAGTGTGCACAAACATAGGATACCTAGTAATGTAATGCTGGAATTTATTAATAGAGTAAACAATAGCAAGGAATTCTTTTTCGGTAACAGTATAATTAAGTTTAGTAGGGGATAAGTTTTTACTAACATAATAGATGGCATAAGGTACTTGACCATCCTGATGTCCTAGTACTGCTCCAATGGTGGTATCAGAAGCATCTGAAGAGATGTGGAAGGGTATGGTCCAATTAGGTCCCCTTAGGATAAGAGTTGTGTACAACTTCTCTTTAAGCTTATCAAACGCTGTTTGGCATGCTTCACTCCACACAAACTGTGCATCCTTCATTAACAAAGAAAACAAAGGAGAAGCAAGTTGTTGAATATTGTAACTTCTAAGAATATTATAATTGTACATTATTTATTCCGGAGATGTTTCATTCCTCCGAGGTAATCCTACTATGTATCTGGAGATGTTTATTCCTCCAGGGTTTGATATTAACTAGGGTTATTAGACCCATCATGTGTGGGTCGGCCCTGTAGTTATATTTTAGGGGTTATTAGACTTCTCCAGGTGAGGTCGGCCCCAACAGGTCTTTTAGTCAGTTGAGAGTCAAGTATAAATAGAGGAGGTGAACTCCTCATTAGAACATTCACTCACTTGTGAAAGAGTGCGCACTTGTCTGGGAGATCAGCTAAGGAGACAAAGGAAGGAGGAGCACATCTTGTATTTTGGTTGTTCATCTTATTGAGGAAAGCTTTACTGGGTTTTCTACCCCATGAGGGTTTCCCAGGATATATTGTGTGTCTATCTTGTGATTATGCTTCTTTCAGTGATCTTGCTTGGTTATTTGGTTTAAACTTAACATGGTATCAGAGCTAGACTGAATAGGACATCTTTCACAAGGTAAGATTATCTCTCTCTCTCTTTTTGGTGAAGTTAGGGTTTTCAGCCCAAAGTTGGTATTATTGATTTTTGGTTGCATGGCTGGAAATCCCTCCTCAATACCTTTATTTTAAGCCATAGATCGAACTTTTTGGTTGGGTGGAACTCCGGGAATTGCAAACCCTAATTCTACCAAAAGTGCGATACGTCAGATTTTGGTTTCAGAAAAAAGTTGGAATTTTTGGTTTCTGATTACATGGTTGGATAGCCCTTATCAAGAGCATTCTTTTAAGCCCTAGATCGAACTTTTTGGTTGGGTAGAACTCCGGGAATTGCAAACCCTAATTCTACCAAAAGTGCGATAAAATTCTGTTTCAGTTTTCGGAAAAGTAAAAAGTAACTTTCAAGTAAGTCTACTCTGTCTCTTGGACTCCCCCAAGATAAGATGGCTCCAAATACTAAGCTTGAAGACAAGCTAGAAGGCATAGAGAATTTCCGGGCATGGAAATACAGAATTGGTCTCATTCTTGAAGAGAATGACCTTGCTCATTATATCAAGGAGGAAGTTGCAGAACCAGAAGAAGATGAAGCCAAAGAAAAGCACAGGAAAGATCTGATTAGGGAAAAGAGAATCATAGCTGATTCCATTAAAGACCACTTGATTCCCCAAGTGTCTTCCAAGAAGACTCCAAAGGAAATGTATGATGCCCTAGGAAGAATGTATGAAGGAAAGAACATCAATAGGAAGATGAATCTGAGGTCTAAATTGAAGAGCACCAAGATGCACAAAGGAGAATCCATTCAGGACTACTTCTCAAGGGTTTCACAAATCAAGGAACAACTAGATGCAATTGGTGATACCCTTGATGAGGATGAACTTGTGATGACTTCCCTCAATGGTCTCACTAGATCTTGGGAGTCATTTATACAAACCATGTGTGCCAGGAAAGAGAGCATGAAGTTTGATCTAGTATGGGAGGATTGTGTTCAAGAAGAAGCTAGGGTTGCAAATAGAGAAGCCCTTCTCAAAGAGGATGACCAAGCCCTAGCCACTCATACCAAAAGAAGAAGAATGAGTCATTTCAAGAGAGTTGATCACAAAGGATCTCAACACTTCTCTAGATCTAACAAGAGAAGAGGACCAGATTCAGCAAGAGATTATTCTACGGTAGAATGCTACAGTTGTCATAAATTGGGACACATCTCTAGATATTGTCCTTCTCAAAAGAAGAAAGTCTTTCACAAAAGACATCATGCACATATGGCAGAAAATGAAAGTGAAGAAGATGAAGAGGAAGAAGATGAAGAAGAAGAAGAGGTAGAGGTAAAACCCAAAAGGAAAAGATGTAAGGTGAAGAAAGAAGATCCAGAAGAATATGTTCTATTCTCTGCACTCTCTGGATCTGTATCTCCTGGAGAAGATACATGGCTCATTGATAGTGGTGCTTCCAAGCACATGACAGGTCAAAGGAAGACCTTCTCAATTCTTGAAGAAAAGTCTTCTTCACAGAAAGTATCTCTAGGAGATGACTACCAATATCCCATCAAAGGAATTGGTGAAGCTAGCTATAAGCTAGATTCTGGAACACCCTTGAAGATGAAAGACATCTTATATGTTCCAGGTTTAAAGAAGAACCTTCTCTCCATCTCAGCTCTAGATAAGAAAGGCTTCAAAGTAGCCTTCATAGATGGACAAGTACTCATGTGGTCCAAAGGGAAGACAATTAAAGATGCAGTTGTTATTGGTGAAGAAGAAGGAGGTCTCTATAAACTCAAGGGTCATCCAGAAGCTGCCCTTGCACATGAGATCTCTAGCCCCAGTGAGCTATGGCATAGAAGATTAGCCCACATCAACTTTAAAGCCTTACCCTATGTAAGCAAGGTAGTCATAGGACTACCAGATTTAAAAGCTGATCATGATGGCTCATGTAAAGGATGTAAGAAAGGGAAAAATATCAAAAACCCCTTTCCCAAGAGTGAAACAAAGACTAAGAACATTTTAGAGCTTATACACTCAGATGTATGTGGTCCAATGCCCACCACTTCCTTAAGTGGGTTTGAATACTATCTTTCATTCATAGATGACTATTCAAGGAAAACTTGGATATACTTCCTAAAAGGGAAGAATGAAGTCTTTGGAAAATTCAAGGAGTTCAAGGCTCTAATAGAAAATCTATCAGACAAGAAAATCAAAACTCTCAGAACAGATAATGGCGGAGAATTCACCTCAAAGGAATTTGAGGACTTTTGCAAAGAAGCTGGAATTAAAAGGGAACTAACTACTCCCTACAATCCCCAACAAAATGGGGTGGCTGAAAGGAAAAATAGAACAATCATGGAAGCTGTGAAGACCATGATACATGACCAAGATCTTCCCATGTACTTATGGGCTGAAGCAGCCAAGACAGCAGTTTATGTGCAAAATAGATTATCTCACAGTGCTCTTGAATTCAAAACTCCAGAAGAAGTGTTTACAGGTAAGAAGCCTGAGGTAAGTCATCTTAAAATATTTGGGTGTCCCGTGTACATCCACATTCCAAAAGAAAAGAGAACCAAGTTGGATCCCTCAGGTAAGAAGGGAATGTTTGTTGGTTATTGTGAAACTTCCAAAGCCTTTAGAATCTACATACCAGGTTTCCATCATATAGAAATAAGTAGAGATGTAACCTTTGATGAGGAAGCAGCTCTCAAGAAATCCAGAAAGTGTCAACTTGAAGAAGTTTATGAAGAAGATTCATCACCCAGAGATTCAGAGACTGTTCACATCCCTGAAGAAGCTACACCAGAGGATCATGACATGCTGGAACCCCAAGAACCACCTGTTGCAGAACTTTCCAGGAAAAGAAGACCAGCATGGGCTAGAGATATTATCCAAGGAGCTGAAAGATATGGAGCTCCTGAAGGCTCCACTAGAGAAAGAAAGAAACCAAAGCTAGTATCCAACTATATGGCCTTAATGTGTGACCTTGTGGATCAACTACCTACTAGCTATGAAGAGGCAGCTCAGAAGAAAGAATGGGTAGAAGCAATGATAGAAGAATATCAGTCAATAATGAAAAATGATGTTTGGGATATAGTTCCCAAGCCAAAAGATAAAAGTGTGGTTTCTTCCAAATGGATCTTCAAAATAAAACATGCCGCAGATGGAAGCATTGAAAAATACAAAGCAAGATTTGTAGCTAGAGGATTCTCTCAGAAGGAGGGAATTGACTACGAAGAAACATTTGCACCAGTTGCCAGGTATACTTCAATTAGAACTATTATGGCTCTTGCATCCATGATGAAGTGGAAATTACACCAAATGGATGTTAAGACAGCTTTTCTGAATGGAGTAATTGAAGAAGAAGTATACATAGAGCAACCTCAAGGGTTTGAGGTTAATGATGGAAGAACTCATGTATGCAAATTGAAGAAGGCATTATATGGGTTGAAACAAGCTCCAAGGGCTTGGTATGGAAGGATTGACAATTTCTTAACTAGCATGGGCTTTACCAAAAGTAAAGCTGACCCAAATCTTTATCTCAAGGTGATGGATGATGAACCAGTTATATTGCTGTTATATGTAGATGATCTTTTCTTAACTGGAGATGAGAATCAGATTATTGAAAGCAAGAAGAAGCTTTCTTCAAAATTCGAGATGAAAGATCTCGGATTGATGCACTACTTCTTAGTCTTAGAAGTATGGCAAGAACCAAAAGGAATCTTTCTAAATCAAGGTAAGTACACTGTGGATATTCTCAAAAGGTTTGATATGTTGGAGTGTAAAGCCATGGCCACTCCCATGGACTCCAACTTAAAGTTATTAGTTAATGATTCATCAGAACTAGTGGACATAACTTTATATAGACAAATCATTGGATCATTGATGTACTTAACTAATACTAGGCCTGACATATGCTTTGCTGTAAATACCCTAAGTCAGTATCTAGTAGAACCTAGAAAGGTTCACTTAATAGCTGCAAAGCATGTAATGAGGTACCTAAAAGGTACATTAGATTTTGGCTTATTTTATGTTGAAAATCATGAACTCAGATTACATGGTTACTCAGATTCTGATTGGGCAGGAAGTATCTCAGACAGAAAAAGTACCTCTGGTGGATGTTATGGTCTTGGATCTGCCATGATCTCATGGTTCAGCAAGAAACAATCAAGTGTGGCCCTCAGTACTGCTGAAGCTGAATACATAGCTGCCTGTTCTGCTAGTTGTGAAGCAGTATGGCTTCGAAAACTTTTGTCTGGAGTGTTTGACTTAGAAATGGAACCCACTGTGATTATGTGTGATAATCAAAGCTGCATCAAGATGACTGAAAATCCTGTGTTTCATGATAAGTCAAAACACATAGAGATCCGTTACTTTTATATTCGAGATATGGTGCAGAAAGGAGCTATCAAGCTAGAGTATATAAGCACTGAGGATCAAATTGCTGATATCCTGACCAAGCCTCTGTCTCGAGTAAAGTTTGAACACTTCCGAGACAAGCTTGGTGTAGTTCAGAAGAACCCTCCTCGAAAGGGGGAGTAGCACAGTATGAGACAGACAAGCCTATCTCATCAATGATGAGGTTACTTATTTTTTCTTTGCACTTACTCACCTAGAATTATTTAGATTTAGGACTCCTATATTCTTTATTTTGATGGTTAGATGTATACATGCTCTTTATGATAGATGTATACATGCTAGATATTTTTTGATGATAGATGCATACATGCTTTGATGATGATTATACATGTTGTGGTTATACATGTTTTGATGATGGTTATACATGTTGTGGTTATACATGTTTTGATGATGGTTATACATGTTGTGGTTATACATGCCTTGATGATGATGATACATGTTGTGGTTATACATGTTTTGATGTTGATGGTTATACATGTTGTGGTTATACATGTTGTGGTTATACATGCCTTGATGATGATGATACATGTTGTGGTTATACATGTTTTTGATTATACATGTTTTGATGTTGATGATACATGTTGTGGTTATACATGTTTTGATGTTGATGATACATGTTGTGGTTATACATGTCTTTAATATTGATGATACATGTTGTGATGATACATGTTATGATGATGAGGATACATGTTCTTGATGAACATATGAGGGGATTGGATCATCCCTGGACTTTCAGTCCTAAAGAGAACCGTAGACGTGAGGTCTCCGAGAATGAAGTCCTTAGTGGACAGTTGAGGGGATTGAGATCATCCCTGGACTTTCAGTCCTAAAGAGAACCGTAGACGTGAGGTCTCCGAGAATGAAGTCCTTAGTGGACAGTTGAGGGGATTGAGATCATCTCTGGACTTTCAGTCCTAAAGAGAACCGTAGACGTGAGGTCTCCGAGAATGAAGTCCTTAGTGGACAGTTGAGGGGATTGAGATCATCCCTGGACTTTCAGTCCTAAAGAGAACCGTAGACGTGAGGTCTCCGAGAATGAAGTCCTTAGTGGAAAGTTGAGGGGATTGAGATCATCCCTGGACTTTCAGTCCTAAAGAGATCCGTAGACGTATGTCTCCGATAATAAAGGGATTGGGATCATTCCTGGACTTCAGTCCGAAAGAAGAGCCGTAGACGTATGTCTCCGATAATGAAGGGATTGGGATCATTCCTGGACTTTAGTCCGAAAGAAGAGCCGTAGACGTATGTCTCCGATAATGAAGGGATTGGGATCATTCCTGGACTTCAGTCCGAAAGAAGAGCCGTAGACGTATGTCTCCGATAATAAAGGGATTGGGATCATTCCTGGACTTCAGTCCGAAAGAAGAGCCGTAGACGTATGTCTCCGATAATAAAGGGATTGGGATCATTCCTGGACTTCAGTCCGAAAGAAGAGCCGTAGACGTATGTCTCCGATAATGAAGGGATTGGGATCATTCCTGGACTTTAGTCCGAAAGAAGAGCCGTAGACGTATGTCTCCGATAATGAAGGGATTGGGATCATTCCTGGACTTCAGTCCGAAAGAAGAGCCGTAGACGTATGTCTTCGATAATGAAGGGATTGGATCATTCCTGGACTTCAGTCCGAAAGAAGAGCCGTAGACGTATGTCTTCGATAATGATAGGACTGGATCGTCCCTGGACTTCGGTTCAAAAGGTACATGACTGGTTTACATCATTTCTTGACAATGCTGATGATCGTGTGATGACGATGCTGATGATTATGTGATGACGATGCTGATGATCGTGTGATGACGATGCTGATGATCATATGATGATGATGCTGATGATCGTATGATGATGATGTTGATGATCATGTGATGACGATGCTGATGATCGTATGATGATGATGCTGATGATCGTGTGATGACGATGCCGATGATCATGTGATGACGATGCTGATGATCGTATGATGATGATGCTGATGATCGTGTGATGACGATGCTGATGATCGTGTGATGACGATGCTGATGATCGTGTGATGACGATGCTGATGATCGTGTGATGACGATGCTGATGATCGTATGATGATGATGCTGATGATCGTGTGATGACGATGCCGATGATCGTGTGATGACGATGCTAATGATCGTATGACGATGCTGATGACGATGTTGATGTTCCAGTAACTAGTCAAGTTACTGATGATGATGAGATGAAGAAAGCTTCCGATGATATATAGATGATGTAGTAAATGACTCCTTGCTCCTACAGATGTTGTTATAATATCCTTCTCGTTAAGGGGGAGTGTTGAATATTGTAACTTCTAAGAATATTATAATTGTACATTATTTATTCCGGAGATGTTTCATTCCTCCGAGGTAATCCTACTATGTATCTGGAGATGTTTATTCCTCCAGGGTTTGATATTAACTAGGGTTATTAGACCCATCATGTGTGGGTCGGCCCTGTAGTTATATTTTAGGGGTTATTAGACTTCTCCAGGTGAGGTCGGCCCCAACAGGTCTTTTAGTCAGTTGAGAGTCAAGTATAAATAGAGGAGGTGAACTCCTCATTAGAACATTCACTCACTTGTGAAAGAGTGCGCACTTGTCTGGGAGATCAGCTAAGGAGACAAAGGAAGGAGGAGCACATCTTGTATTTTGGTTGTTCATCTTATTGAGGAAAGCTTTACTGGGTTTTCTACCCCATGAGGGTTTCCCAGGATATATTGTGTGTCTATCTTGTGATTATGCTTCTTTCAGTGATCTTGCTTGGTTATTTGGTTTAAACTTAACACAAGTTTGGAGAAGTTTTCTATAAACCTCCGATAATATCCAGCATGTCCCAGAAAACTTCACACCTCTTTCTGATTTGAAGGAGTCGGTATATTTTTTATCACCTTAATTTTTTAAGGATCCACTTGAATGCCATCGGTAGAGATGAAATGTCCTAATACCACCCCCTCACTCATCATCATATGGCATTTTTTAGTGCTTAATGAGAGGCGAGTCTATTCGCAGCGAATTAAAACCTTCTTTAAATTTTCCAGTGCTTCCTCAAAGTCCTTACCATAGGGAGTACAATCGTCCATAAAGACTTCCATACTATCATTAATTAATTCAGAGAATATGCTAATTATAGCTCTTTGGAACGTTGCTAGTGCATTACATAAACCAAAGGGAAGCACTCTGTAGGCAAATGTTCCCCAGGGGCAAGTGAAGGTGGTCTTATCCTGGTCCTCAGGAGCAATCTGAATTTGGTTGTACCCGCTGAACCCATCTAAGAAGGAAAAAAACTTATTCCCTGATAGGGTAGAAAGTACTTGGTCAATAAAGGGCAGAGGGAAATGATCGTTTTGCATAGCTTTGTTCAGCTCCCTATAATCAACACAGACTGTCCATTTACCATTTTTCTTGGGCACAATTACGAGTGGGGAAACCCACTCACTATCTGAAATAGGGTATATAAATCCTGCTTCCAAAAGTTTCTGGATTTCCTCCTTCACTATATCCCTCAGATTGGGGTTCATGCGTCGTTGAGGTTGACACACAGGCCGGGAGTCATTTTTAATGTAAATATGGTGGGTGCACAGATTAGAGGGGATACCCCTCATGTCTGTATACTCCCAGGTGAATTGCCCCTTATGTTATTTCAAGAGACTGATTAGGCACGTCTGTTCCTCTAAGGAGAGACTAGGGTTGATTTTCAAAGTCTTTCCAGGTTCTACCTCAATAGGAATACTTTTTGAATTTTTCAAAACTTGGATTATGTTTGTGTCACCAACTAGTGCTTCTTCCGTAATATTTTCTTGTTCTTCCTTACCAAGGGTAATGTTCAGGATTTGATAGACCTCTTTATCTACTGAAGCGGGTTCACTAATAAAATTGCTAATAGCATCATCTTCTGTTTCGTTTTTAAAAGTCAAGGCCTTCCCTATAGTTACTAGTGGCTGAACATCCTCCTCCTCCTCCTGCTCTATCCAAAGGGAAGTTTCAGCCTCTAAACTTGGCTGAGCTGGAGGATACAGGGTGAGGTTTTTAATCTCTGTACCATCAGATATAGTCATGGACCCAGATCGACAGCTGATGCAAGCATCAGCTGTGGCTAACCAAGGCCTCCCCAGGATCAATGGATGTCCCCCCAGCTGTGATTTTGGTTGCATTATCAAAAAGTCAGCAGGGTATTCCCATGAATCTACTGAGATGACAAGGTCGTCCAGAATCCCTTCGGGTCTAATGGTGGATCTGTCTGCCAATTCTAAAATGGTAGGGGTCGGCCTAAAATCAGTGAGTCCAAGCTTCCTTACAGTCTCAATTGTTATGACATTGATCGATGCTCCTAAGTCGACTAGCACGTTGGGTATCTGCATTTGTCCTATATTTACAGTGAGAGTAGGATTGCCAGGGTCGTCATACTTGGTCACAGGGGTTTTTCCTATTATTAAAGCAGATAAATTTCCTATGACGTGAATAGTGGGAGGATCTCTAGGTTTCCTCCCTGGTTTCTTAGTGCACAGGTCCCGAACGGTTTTAGCATAAATAGGCACGTCTTGAAGAGCTTGCAGAAGGGGGATTTTAACGTAAAGATTCTTTAACTCTCCTAGGAGGTTGAACTGAGGTTGCCCCCTATTTTTGGTAGCATTAGTCTCTCGGGGTATGGTGGTTTCCTTATCAGCTGGGTAGGCTGTGCATTATCTGATTTCTCATTTGATGTTTCAGCTGCCCCATCTAAGGGATGCTTAGCACCTTCAGTGATAGGAACTGTATCGGATGGATGCTGTGAATTCTCTCCTTCTTCATGCACAGAAGGTGGAATATCTTCTGTAATTACAGGCTCTATTATCTTCCCATATCGTAGACGAATATCATTACAAGGTACAGGGGAGAGAGAGTAGGCCGGCATATTGACAGTTTCCAATTTATGGACTGTTTTATTATTTGGGTTAGGATTAGGTTGGGCAGGCAGCTGAGGCCGTATTGGTATATTAGGGATAGGATTATTCTGCAGCTGCAGCTGCGACTACTGAGGTGGGTATTGAGGATATTGAGGAAATTGAGGGTATGGAGGAGAATATGGTGACTGTTGTGGTGGAGGTGGTTGAGGAAATTGGTTCCCAAGATGGAAGTTCCTCCATCCAGGAGACCATGACGTAGTTTGATGTGGTGGCTGTGTCTAGGGACTCCATGAGTTATAATTTTGCATTGTAGGTTGGGGAGGATTCCACTGAGCATAATTTGAAGGGAATTGTGTATTCATATTTTGCATATTATTATTCCAATTGCTCATATTATTCAAAAATGGAAACGAGTCCAGAGGAATACCTTGATTTCGAGTCTGCCAAGGTTTCTTCTGTGCAATGAAATAGGCTGATTCCACCTCTGGAGTTGATGCCTGTAGAACAGCCTTCACTTGGGGAAGTGTGGGACATTCCTTCATGTCATGGTTCAGCTCACACAGCTGACATACTTATGCTTTGTCAAGAGGGAATTCTTTCAGCGGATGATTCTTTCTACATTGGGGACAAAACACACCTAGTGTGAGATCCTCCACTGCCTGTTCTTGTTTTGCCTTCAGGACATCAATCTCCGAAGAGATGGAGCTCATCATTTCTGTTTTAAAATTTTCAAGGAGATTGCCTATCTCTGCACGTGTAGCTCCTCCATTGGATGACTTCTGAATTCTGTCGAAGACATCACGTTCCAGCTTATCCCATTTATCCCGCTTATTGTTCCTGGAATATCCCCTGGAGTATCTCTTACATAGTTCCACAATCTTCCCAAAAGGTTCTTTGGATATGTCTCCCTTTCCTAGCAGATTTAACATATCTAAACAATCATCCCTGATGCCACGAAGCAAAATTATCTTGAGCACGTCCAGCCCCATGTTCGTTTTCCCAGCTCTTTGCACATTGTACAGTAGCCTTTCTACAAAATCCTCCAGACTTTCATCCTCCTTCTGCACCATTTTGAATAATTCCTCTCTTTTGTCCTTGGTGTTGCAGTATTCCTGATATTTCTCCAGGAACACTTGTTTCATCTTATCCCAATTAGCAACGGTTCCATCCCCAAGGCTCATGAACCAGCGTAATGCGTTGTCCTTCAGGGTGGCGGGAAAAAGTTTTAGCTTTTGGGCATCGGTGACATAATCATAGTTGCGACAGAGGATATCGAATTCAAAAAGGAATTCGTCTAGATATTCTACCGCCCTTCCATAGAAGCGAGGCAACACTGATGGTGAGATGTTTTTCATAGGGGCTGTCCCTTCTGGCTTCCGAATCAAAAATTGCAGTGTAGCCGTCGTTCCCTCAGGCAGGGCGTGATTTGCATGATGATAGTTTTCCACCATTGCCTCTTCATCATCGGTCTCGTGTCTGTTACTCATGTTCTCTTCTGTTTCTTCTTATTCATTCGTTCCTGCGTTCTTTTCCTTGTTTGTAACAGCTGTGCCTTCCTCAGTTGTAACAACTGCGTATTCTTCAGTTGTAACAGCTGTGTATTCCTCAGTTGTAACAGCTGTGTATTCCTTAGTTGTAACAGCTGCGTATTCCTCAGTTGTAACAACAGATTCAGTTGTAACAGCTGCGTCAGCAGTACCTTCCTTAGCAGGGGTATATGAGGGAGTCATGACTGCTCGTGTATTCTCCACCGTGGATCCTGACGTTGGTGCTCCAGGATCAGCAGGGCTTCTTCTGATAGGAGTTTCTTGATGACGAGCCCTGGTATATGAATCAGTTCTGTCAACAAGATCGTCGATGAATGTCCTTCTGCCCAATGGTGGTCCTCGACCACGACCCGAACCACCTGCGTTGTTAGTATTTTGTGGGGTTTTGGGAGTTGGGAGGTGATCGCATTTTACCGTCCTCGTATTCATGCGAAGCAAATCATTTCAGCAAAGAAGAGACTGACTAAAAATAATTATCAGATGCAACTAATGATTAGTGTTTAATTTTTATCCTTCCCCGGCAATGGCGCCAAAATGTCGAGCACCCTATATGCAGATAGATTATTACCAATCACTCATGTCTTAAGAGATGGTGCTATAAGGATGCTAATGCATGGCTAGACCATTGGAGAATAGAGGAGACCACTCCACAAAAGATCGTTGTTCAAAATAATATCACATTCAATTTAAAGAGAATTTATCGTATAATAAAGAAATAGAGAATCAAAAGAAATGAATGTACTATAAATAGATCATTAACCCAATTTATAATATCAAAAGTATATTTTTCTATAACTAGTTTAAAGAATAAAATCAACCTTGCTTAACTAAGAATGAATTTTAACAAGCTTAGGCATTGGACAAATTATAACATAATGTAGGGTGAAGGAATTTTTCATATTTGTGATACTAAAGGATGAAGGATGACAACCATTGATATGGAATAGAACAACATAGTAACTAAACAATAATAAAATTTATTATGATATCTTTTATGTAAATTGTCTTTCTTTATACAAGCATTCAAAATTGGACATCACATTTGACCATGTCTCGTTTTTTATTTAAATATATATTATAGTTAACCACTTAATCACTAAATAAATTATACTATTTATTATCTATTGGGTTTCCCAAACCATTTCCTTCAAGTTTAGATGGAAAGTATCCCCACTTTAATCTTGTTTTAGGAAGGACATAAGATAGTGTAAACAATGAAATTATCTTAAACTCATTGCTACACATAAAAATAAATTCCTTTCCCATTACATTGTCTATTATATCAGAGCTTCTTTTGTGTGCTACATTGTGATTTATCAACCATCGACAACCATGAAAACAATTCTTCATGCAGATTTTCCTATAGCTGTCATTATGCATGGAATTAGCAAAGTCCGAGCATTATGTATGCCACTTTGGCCTCCACATCTATCTCAAACATGCATTTCACTTCTAGGAGTCTTTGGACAAAATATTCATTCCATTTTTTAATCATCTCATGCTTAAAATTGTCTAGCTATTTTTCTTCTTATTTAACCCGAATGCCTTTGTGTTTAACGACTCTTCATGTGATGAATCTAATTGTATGGTTTGATTCCCTAAAGGAAGTGGAAGAGGCTTACTATGCTCATGTCTACTTGTATTATCATTTTCCTCTTCTCACCTTGTGATTACCATTATGAAGGGGACCTCATAATGTGAGCATCAATGGGATGATTTCTAGTCTGTCCTTTCCTCATCCATGATCACAATCTTGTTTACTTTCTAGGATA
The DNA here is from genome assembly GCA_027924585.1 of Larix kaempferi. Classification (NCBI taxonomy): domain Eukaryota; kingdom Viridiplantae; phylum Streptophyta; class Pinopsida; order Pinales; family Pinaceae; genus Larix; species Larix kaempferi. Next base: position 17,567,408 of record BSBM01000012.1, read on the forward strand.
GATCTAGGTATGCACCAATTTTTGGATTGTGGAACAAGGCCAACGAAGGATATGTTGGTGGCTCATGTATGCCCACTTGTGGTTTCTGATTCTCTTGATTTCAATCATCCAATGAAGGATTTTTAAGAACTAAATCTTGTTCTAAATAAAATATGTCCTTACTTGCCACACTTTCAAATTTACAGGAGAGAGGTGATGTTGTAGAGATTTCTTCCTATGGATAGAAAGAATCCCTCTTAGGTTAAAGCAGGATAGACTGGCTCTAATCTAAGAAAAAAGTAAAACAAATGCTACCTTGAATCCTAGATTAAACAAGCATTTCAAGACTTCAGCATTGGAGGATATGAGATAAAATGACTAACCTTTCACTTTGAGATTGTCCCGCTTGTAGTCCAGATCTCGAAGTGCTCACGATGAACCAGTTAAGATCAGAGAAGATACAAGCATATACAATTCTCCAAGTACCTTGAATTACAAGTTAGAATCTAAATCTAGCTAGATACAAATCATGTAATTGAATCATAATCAACATACACAAATTGGGAAACAAGACAAGTTATCTTTATTGGAAACTTGAGAATGTTACAATGGTTGCTTGACGTCCAAGCCAACTTTCAGCTCCAAGTTCCTCCTCTAGCTATCTCTGCAAAAGTCTCAACATCATAGGTTGGATGCCCCAAGTAGTTCCCCCTTTGGCTCATGGAAGGCCTCTCCTTTATAGTGCTTGGAAGGGTTAACCATAAGGAGAGTAAGGTGGATCTAATGAGTGTTTAGGGGATCAGCCAAACTAAAAAGGGAGAGGGGGTTGGGATCGAATTAGGACTGATAATCCCAAGAAAATATCTCGAAGGATGAGATCCATGATCCATGGAAAAAGGATAAAAAGGGATTTTCGCGCCCCTAGGTCTGAGCATAACGCGAAAATCTTCTTGATTTTCGTGCCGTAGGGAAAATGAAAAATGCGAAAACCCTAATTTTCGCTACCCAATAGATGTGCAGAGCACGAAAATCTATGTAGATAGGTCAGATGGTGTTACGTGGCACATTAGGTCATGTATCGACATTCAGTCAAAAGTATTTTTCTCCTGGGTGTCCAGATGAGACCAAGGAGGGAGCCAATAATATGTGATGGTCATTAGGGAGAAATGTCGCTAGGTCACATGGTACAAATATGTGACACTAGGGCTCGATGCGTAACTTTGAGGTATAACAGATGCCCCCTAAAGTGTGAGGTCATAAGAGAAGGATGGCCGAAAGAATTTACCAATAAATTTCGCGGAGATAGCATCGAGGGAAGCAACGAGGAGCTGAAACAAAAACAATATGTCAAAAATACCACCGAGGAGGGTATACCCATGCTCAGAACAATTGACCCAAAGCATGGCTGCCGACCAATACACTGCAGATCCATGACTACTGAGATGATATAGACTATAGAAAAATCATGGCTACTATGAACAATCGTAGATCCATGAGACAATACTAACACAACCACGACCAATACATAAGTGGATCTGTGTGACAATACAACAGTGAGGTCATCCACGTAATAACTATGTGGAAACCTACTCAATAATCGCTATCGCAACCTAGACATAAACAACATCAAAAGGTGTCCAAGGTCTTCTACCCGATCCCAAAATGATACGAATCTAGCCATGTGATTACAAGGTGATTGAAGTCGAACATGGTAGAAACCACTTGATTACTGGTCAATGATGTGAACCGTTAACAAGTGCGAGGGAAATCATCAATGATGACAATGATCCCCAAGGTATCCCTAGTACATCTCAATGAAATGCGAATAGATGATTTGATGTCGAACATCTGTGAGATCATTCGATCAGAGGTCAATGACAAAAACCTACTGTCGAACACGAGGAAACCTACCATTGAGGCATGTAGGCACTAAGGTACTGATGGTTGACTCATAAGCCTAATTCCTGGATAGTGATTTGGCGTTGACGGGAATAGACTCATTGAAGGTGGGCCATGATGAATCCCACATCATAGACATGAAATCGGTATGAGAGAGGTGTGTAGCAATGGAACAAAAGGACATGTAGTGACAAAATGGAAAGTTTGACATAAACCAGAGACTGACTTGATAGCAATAACCCTTTGAACATACAACGACATGAAGTGAAACTTGGCAGCAGGGACTGCTCGAACAGATAGAACCAGCGGAGGCGTGAACTCATAATGAAGATGAGGACGCATAACCATAATGATGACTCTATCAGCAAGAATGACTACCCAAAGAGGACAAGGTGAGGATGCATGCCATGTTCAAAGGTGACTACTGACAAGCTTCCAACCAGGTAAACTTGACTCATTTTCCATTTTTCCCCAACATGATGGACAAGTACCTATTTGTTGTTTTATGAGCTTGAAGAGGATAGCATATGCTCGGTATAGCTCATATGACAGATGAGTCCAATCTCACATGTTTTATGAACCTGAGAAAGGAGGGGTTCATCCCAAAGTGGCCCCTTCGATGTTAAAATTTTAACGAGTCCAAGGAAGGAAAACTCGGCAGTTTTTCATATTTAGAGAGTCTGAAAAACTTAAAGAAGGCTCCAAAATGTATTTTTTCGTAAATTTAGTCCCCTAGTCCCAAAAAAGTGTAAAACAATTCCTGAGAGAACTCTCCCAGTCAAAGGTTGACTGAGGTATACATTTCTCGTAAATAGTCTAGACGGGCCGAAAAAGGGGTAATCTATCACTGAATAGAAGTCCTTTCAAATACTTTTACAAGTGTGAAAGAAACAAGTGCACTTGGAAATCTTTTCGCAACGAGGGAGTCTGAAAAGAGCTTAAAGAGAACTCCAACGGTCTTTTTTGTAATTTTTAATCACTTTGGTCCGAAAAAAGAATAAAATAATACTAAATTGATACTTTCCTCATCATTTTACGAGCATGAGTAAAGTTGACTAATCTCGACACCGTTTTTCCTGGTTTTAACAAGCATGACTAAGGTGTAAAAAGTGCTTGTAATCTTTTTCATGTTTGGATCTAGAGCACGAAAAAGGAAAAAGTAAGCTCAAAATGAAGGTAAAAAAATGTCTCAACACCCGTGTGAACAACATAAAAGATCCTACCAAAAATTGGTCAACCACCTTGGAAAACAAGACATTAGTAATATGGAAAATTTGACTCAAAAAAGGTTTTTATAATAAAAATAAATAAAAATGACTCTTTAGATGTATAAAAGAAGGGTAAAAGAGGAAATTACTCATTTTACCTTGGCAATTTCACCCAAAGAGGAAAATTACCTTGGAGAGGGAAAATCTTCCAGTGGAGATATCCGGAGATCCAGGGCACCATTTCTACCACCATCTGAACCAGGTAATTGCTCTTTCTCTCCTCTTTCATTTCATATCAGCATTTATCAATTTTAGGGCATTTGTTCTTTTCTGGGAAAGAACCTAGGGCATCATTTTTTCCCTCAGGAATTTTTGCACTGTCCCCATGTCGGGAAGCGCGATAAACTCATGATTATCGTGCAGCAGGGTCAAGCTGGAGTGCGATAATTACCAGTTATCACACAATGCCAGACCTGTGCAGCGCGAAAATCGATAGAAAAGAAAAATGCCCAAATGTTTTCAGTTGCTAAAGATGAAATCAGGTGCCATCTTCTAATAGATTCTCTGTTTGGACTTTTTCAGGGTTTTGCAACTTGTTTGAGCAAAGATGGTTGATTGGAAAGAGAGGGAACACAAAGATAATGATTGATTGGATTTGAATGATCAAATGACACTGACTATGCTGCGTGAATGCGTGTTACTCAAGTTCTTCGAGACCAGGGGTATTCGGAAGCAAGGAAGGCTTCTGAATCACATAATACAATTATGGGATAGTGACATTCAAGATTTCCGGATCGGGGAACACACCCTCAAGATTGAGATCGAAGAAATCTACTTCCTCACTGGCCTCTCCAAGAGAGGGGCAAGGGTTAACCTATCTGGGCACAGAGCCTCGGAAGAGAGCACCAATGATTTGGTTGCTCACTACTGCAGACAGAGCTCCCGTAAGTCAAGTGGGAAAGTTCCCATAAAAGAGGTAATAGAAATTCCGTTGAAAACTATATTGTTCACCATTGCATGAGTGGCGGGTATTGTGGGTCCCCAACATGCAACACGGGGAAAAATGATTCTTGCTGTAGAGTGCATGGCACCGACACTATTCAACTCGTGCAAAGGGGTCCTAAATAACCTCAAGGAACAAGTCACCAAGTGTAGAAATGGGTACACTCACCAGTTTGGGTATGAGAGTATCCTGGTCACCTTCTTCCTTGAGAGGGTGCCATTACTGTGCCCTCAGATATCCATGCCTATCCACCCTGCGACCAAGCCTCGAATGGGAAGATGGAGTGATTATGCAGGATGGCTTGGTGGGCCACAAGTCTTAGCATTCGACGAAGATTTCTTCTCGTGGCTCGAGGAGCAGATCATTATGATCGAGGACTACCCCTATGAAGGGGTGGACTTTCGTGAGGACATTGACTTAGCATTGCTTGAGAATGAGGATTGGGACAGTTCAGGTATGACCTTCACAAATGTGTTTTTTAATATTTTTTAATATATGATTTTTAGTGATTTTTCGATGTGTAGAAAGATCTAATGTATGTACATGTTCATGTTGTAGATCGCGGGCTGAGGAGACCAGCAAGATATTCACCGTTGCACCAAGGAGGAGTCCAACATCGGGTTGTTGATGAGGATGAGGACGAGGACGAGGAAGATGCAGGAGGTATCCACGATGTAGAGCAGAATATTCAGGGTCTGACTTTGGGAGTCCCTGCTATGAGGATGGATGACATCCCTCTCCATCTCTAGAGGCATACCGTAGGTGTGCCAAGGAGTATCATCCAATTGATTTGTCGGGTAGCTAGAGCAGTAGTATGCTACCACGAGCAACGTGAGGATGATGATTAGCGTTTTAGATAGCAGTGTTTCTTTTTAGCGACATGTACACGATATGTATTCCAGAGAGCTAATTTTTTGTATGGGACGAGATCCCAAATTTTGTCTTTGGACACATCTTATTATATGTATTCAGAAAAAACATTTTATACGTGATTATATACATGTGGATCTATTTCTCTGACTTGTTTATTTACAGTGGCTTGCGTTTTTTTTATGATGTATTTTATGTATGAGATAGATTCCAATTCAATATGTAGTTAGCCAATGAGTCAACTAAAATATTGAATTCTCTCGGTACATGATGATATGAAATATAATCAAATGATCATTCCAAGAGGCGTACCCTTCTAAATAAATGAAGTAACATAGGATCGCGAACGGTGTAGACAAGGTTAAGATGGGATACCACGAGTTGGGAATCCAAGTAAACCGAAAAGGTGTGGATTCCAAGGGAAGCAACTTCAGTTAAGATTATGATGACTGCATGGTACTCTGCAATGTTGTTGGTTGCAGGGCCCAAGAAAGTGCCCCCTAAAAATATTAACTTGCCAGCATGAAAATAGATAACCCATGCTTCGGAAGCAAGGTCCCGGGTATGTCAACTAGCACCATCTATGAATCTGTAGTAAGTTGACACCTACGCATAGAAGCACAAGTCAAGGTAAATAAAGGCACATGAAATAAGATCCATGCACACACAAACAAAAAGAAATAAAATTGAAAACAAGCTAAGTACACTATGTACAAGATGTCTCACGTAGGGTAAACCTATGTGTAGAATCATTTGAGGTACAACCCATTGCGGGGCCATGCCAAAGGTGTGCCATCATAGTTGATGAGCTCGTAAGCTCCTTTTTCCAATACATGTTTCACGATATAGGGACCGCACCACATCGACTCTAGCTTTCCTTTTCCTAATTTTTCATGCATTTAGTTGTATGTAAGGACATGGTCTCACTCGTTAAAAATTCGAGGTTGAACGGATTTGTCATATTGTACTTTGACACGTTTCTTATGGGCTTCATTATCTAGAGCGGCATCGCGGCGAGTCTCATCTAGCTTGGCTAGATACAAAAACCATTCTTCCTCAGAAGTTGTATTGGGAAGTAGCTCAACGACTATCTTCAGTGATGAAATTTCACATTCAATCGGTAAAATAACTTCTAGGCCATACACATGTTGAAATGGTGTGAACCCGGTTGCATTTTTTACAGAGGTTCGATAGGCCCACAAAGCCGAAAAGAGAACTAAGTGCTAATTTGACTTCTGGGTACCTACATTGCGTTGAATCATGTGCTTCAAGACCTTCTTTATGGCCTCTACTTGGCCGTTGGGCCTATAGGTAATACGGGGTTGAGTTTTCGTGATGAAAACCCAACTTGGAAATCAATTCTTCAATCATATGGTTCCTGAAATGGGAACCATAATCGGTCACAATATATTTTGGAACTCCAAACCTAGCTATAATATGGTTGAATATGAACCGTGCTGTTGTTTTTCCATCTTCTGCAAAAGTAGGCATCACTTCAGCCCATTTTGTGAAATAATCCACAGCTACTATGACATAGCCATGCCCCCTAACTGAAGTGGGCTTACAATGCATGAAATCAATACCCCATTTGCAAAGGGGCTGACGATAATCACAGGATGGAGTGGAGCAGGATGAGAGCACTTCTTACTATGGAAAAATTGGTAGGGTGGACACTTCTTGACCGTTTCAATGCAATCTTTGAAAATCGAGGGCCAGAAATATCCCTCGCGTAAAATCTTCTGGGTCGTATCCATCCCAGAGAGGTGGCCGCCACATGCTCCAGAGTGGAAGTAATTGAGAACATGTTCAGCCTCGTCTAAAGTTAGACAACGTTGTAGAACGGTGTCAACACCACAGCGATACAGAGTATCGCTGATAATAAGGTAATACTTAGCATGGTGTTTGATACGGCGATGTTGATCCCGATTGAGGTCAGGCTGAAAGCGTTGGGTTTGGAGATACAAAATGATATCCCCATACCAACGATCAGACATGCCAATGAGAAACAATGATTCGTCTAGGAGAGAATCGATGGGATTCGGTTGCTCAGTGACACGGGGCAAAGTACAAATCAGCTTTGCAAAGACCAAATATTTCTTGGATTTTTCCTTGGAAAATTCCAAGTCAAACTCTTGAAGGACAACAATCCAACGAGAATATTTTCCCACAAGCACTTTGCGTGTGAGGATGTAGTACAATGGATTGAAGTTTGCTATGACAGTGGTCTTGCGAAGAAGAATGTAATGGCGGAACCTCTGGACAACAAAAATTGTGGCCAGAGCCAACTTTTCCACATGCGAGAAGCGGGTTTCAGAGTCGAGAAGACTCTTACTGAGATAATAAACCACATGTTCTATGTCGTTGGCGTCTTCCTAGACTAACACCATGCAAATGGTGGAAGTGGAAGCTGTGAGATACAAGATGTAATCCCGTGTATAGTTGGTGGGTTGAATTACAGGATACTTAGTGAGGGTTGCCTTCAAATTGTCAAAGGATTGTTGGGCTTCATCATCCCAGATGAAAGGGATGTCCTTTTTCAGAAGCCTCATGTATCCCCTTGTAATCTCGGAAAAATTGCAAACAAAGCAATGTAGAAAGTTTGCATGCCCTTGCAAAATTTGGAGTGTTGGAATGTCATTGGGTGAAGGCAGAGCGAGAATGGCTTCTACATTCGCTGGGTCTAGGCATATGTCGTCCTTCAAGATAATGAATCCCAACAGTCTTTTGGCTTCAACACAAAAGACACATTTGTGTGGATTTAAGTGAATATTGTAGTGGTGGCACCTTGAAAAGATGGCGCGCAAATGATCCATATGATCATCTCGAGTCTGAGAATGGGCGGGAAGATCATTGAGATATGGTTCCACAATATGCTTAATGTCGTGAAATGCGTATCACATTTCCCGTTGGAAAGTTGCCCCGACATTCTTAAGGCCAAAGGGTAGCTTGCGGTAAGCAAAGGTCACCCATGGACAAATGAAGGTTGTCTTATGCTGGTCTGCGGGGAGTATCTCTATCTGATTATAGCCAGAGAAGCCATCCATGAATGAAAAGATGACGCTCCCACCATAGTTATCGATAATCTGGTCGATAAATGGAGCTGGATAGTTTTTTTTTGGACAAGCCTTGTTCAAATCTTGGTAATCGATGCAGACCCTAATCGTACCCTATTTTTTTGCCACGACAACGATGTTAGACACCCAGTCTGTCAACGGGACAGGATAGATAAAACCATCACGCATAAGTTTTTCAACTTTCTCCTTGATAGTCGTTGCTTTGCGGGGATGAACGGGCCGGAGTTTCTGCCGAACAGGTCGGGCACCAGGAAAAGTTTGGATTTCTTGGACCATGATTGGTGGGTCTATTCCTGGCATCTCTTCATAACTCCAAGCAAACACGTCACGGAATTCTTTGAATAAGGCAGTATAAAACTCCACTCAGTGGGAGTGCATGTCTTTCCTATGTGAATATTCTCCACGACACCAGGTTTCACCGAAATGTCAATAGGAGTGGTTTCCATGATGTTGGCCAAGTTTCCTTCAGAGAATATATCGTTGAATGAAGTGGGAAAATTGGGTTTGACAACTTCAAGTGAACTACTGGATTTGGTATCTTGCTCGATCGCTTGGATAGTTGGGAAAGAAGACCGATGATGGTAGTCCTCCCAAGGTGGCTCATCGATGCACATGACCTCCATAATCGACTAGTCGAAAGGAAAAATTTGTGTGAAAGGATCAATAAATGGCGACGATGGACCAGCCTTAGACGAGAGTTGTGCCACTGCGTGATGTGTAACAGAATCGACCCAATTTGTGGCTGACTAGATCACCTGGTAAGTCGCGAGGTTCCTGTTCAATGGCATGGAACTACCATAGGTTTCAATCTCTATAGGACTCGGTATCACCCATGAATCAATAGGTTCGTTGGATGGAATAACACTCGACGATATCATATTGATGGCAAAGACAAGGGTTCTAAGCTCCGGAAATACCCCTTTGAGGGAGGAGTCCTTCATAAGACCAATGCCAATATCTTCAAAATGGTGCTAGTATTGAAATGGTGCTGGTATTGACCCAGCAATGGGACATCGTGGGAGGAGTTCTGATGAATGTCTGGAGTACAGAAATCCAACTGATCTATAGTAACAATTTTCCCTTGATGAGGAAATTGTACTAGTTGAAAGACGGAGGATGAAACAGTGGTCATGGCATAGAACCAGTTTCGGCTGAGTAGAATAATATAGTCTAATGTTGCATCTACGACTTCGATGTGTATAGATATTGTCTTTCCCCCTAGTTCAATGGCAAGTGCAGAGATGGGTCCGTATGGATGAAAACTATGTCTGTCAAACACTTTAAGAGTAGTAGGAGAAGGTGTAACCTCAGGTGAGCCTATGGCTCTCCAACAAGTCAAGGACATGATCGACATGGAAGCACCCTCGTCTAGGACAGTGCAATGAGTGTTGTTCCCATGGATCTTCATCTAGATTTGGAAGGCTAATTGGTGGCAAAGCCTCGACTTAAAATACTCCAAGTTAAACATGGTCATGTTAGAAGTGTCTGGGTCCACCGCCCCTAGTGCTGAAAGTAAGGTCCTACACTCTGTGCGACAATCTTGTAGAACCTTGAGCGTTGACATCACACATGGTGCTTGAGCTAGGTCCTCAACAATATTGTAATTTTGGGTCGCTCACGCGTTAGGGTTAAATGTCTCCTTTCAGATAGTGCCCTTGGGTGGGCGTAGCACTATGTCAGTGAGAGGTCTCTCAATGTGTAAATGACCATTGGGGGGAGGTGTGATAGAAGGATCTTCAGGAAGAGTCTTTCCATGGTTTGTCTCAATTTTGTTTGAACTTGGAGGGGTATCGTACGCCTTTGCTTGAGTGGATATATGTGTCTTCTCATTACTCATCATCAAAATGTCGCGGTTTGCGGATGTTTCTCCATGGGGTGGGTTGTTCGGATTGCCCCCTGCGGGGGATCATGAGTAACCATTTGTTGCTACTAATGGGGGAAAGGATCGGTTAGCATTGTCGGGCGGGAAGACCCTTTAACAAATTTATTGATTTCCTCCTTGTAAGGACAGTCTCATGTATAGTGGTCTTCTTGACAAATAAGGCATGGAAAATTTGCTTTCCAACGTGGTTTTTGATCATTTTTGGTTTGCTACGGCTTGGGGTTTTCCTGTTGGTTGGGAGGTTTCTTAAATTTTCCTCAATTATTCTTCTTCTTTCCTCCAAATTGTTGTGATGAAGATTGGACAACGTTCACTTCGGAGGAAGCAGCAGGAGGGGTGGAGGTTTTTGGATTAGCCTGGTTCGGAGGAGGGGTAGCATTCTGTGGCTGCCCACTCGATTTGTTGGCAGGTTGTGCCTTCACTGGACCAATGATGCCATTAATGGGTGGTTCAGTAGCGGGCTTGGATGGATCAATAGTGGTGCAGGACGTGAGAGGAATAAGCTCATATAAAGTTCCAAATAGGGTATGTTAGCACTTAGATTTTATCCCAGTTGTAAAAGAACAACACCTAAGGTAACTTATTTCAAACCAAGCTTTAGGAAGAAAAATCAACCATTTTTCCACCAGAGAGGGCTCTCTCACAATACATATACAAGGACTGAAAAATATAAAAGTTCTCTCAAAATTCCTCAAAAGGATTTTCTGGTTGAAAAGTAAAACAAGAAACGTTTGGGCATGGAGTCAAAGTTTCAAATATATAATATACCAGTAAGAGATTTATACCAAATAGATTTCACAGAGGCAAGATAGTAATCATATCACAGTCAATTTGATTTTTTCAGGTGGTAAGAAAGAAGTAATGACATTCCATCAACAACAGGCATCTAACTGGGATGAATCCATTGTCAACTTTGGAGAAAATAGTGAATATTTAAATGCGCTAAAAACGAGGCATAACCAGTATGAATCTCGAATTTATTTCAAGTGTTCATTTAAATATAGAAGAAAGACATAATAGAAGATATAACAAAGAAGGTGAACATGCACATATAAAGATAAAGGAATAAACAGACTGTAAAACTGATCACACATGAATCTCTGGTCTCAAAAGATGGGTATTTTCACTGTACTGCCTTTATTTATCAAAAATAGACTTCAAGACATATACCGTCTCTCAAAAAATTTCCAACCTTTACAACAATGACTCTCATTGTTTTTATACAAAATTTTGGAAGAAGCTTGACATAACTGCTTCTTTTAACTAATAACTGAAAATACTTTAACTTAAAAGATAACTGTCTTTGAGCAATAGGTAACTGTCTCCAAATAATATTACAAATTTAAAATAAAAGTATCCTTTTTGCCACTTGGAAAAAATTTTGAATATCATCTTTTCGCCACTTGGCGAGAGTTTTGAAAGCCTCTATGAATGGACAAAATATCTTGTCCTTCCATATTTTTCCACATAATTCCACTGGTCGGCCGTGGGTAAGTCATAGTTGGTCATTTCCTTCACCAAGACTCGCATTTCAACATGACCTGCATAAGAAACAGGAAGAAGATTTCCACAGGTTGATATTAGCATATTTAAAATTTCAAACTCCTCTGACATTTTCTCCATTAAAATTTTTCCTGTAAGCATATGATCCAACTGCTGGAACTTTCTGTGATCCATCCTTATGTCAAAAAGCAATCTCTTATATTCATTAGGAGAAATTAATTCATTCTTTTCATTCCAAAAAGCAGGGAATCCTTTGTTTACTAATTTTTCAAATTGCTTTTTGAACTTTACTACTTCTTCTTGTATTTCTCCAGCTTTAGCCTCAATATTCTCAACATGTGAGTATTTCCCTAAGATCCTTCTGGCCCATGTGATGACTGAAATTCTGTTTGTTATATTCATAGCTGTCACGTCTGCTTTAGTTAGACTATTTAAAAATGTTATTGCTTTCTGAGCTACCTCTTTTGGCTTTTTATTTAAATTCTCCCTGACTGCTCTGCAACTTTCGAAGGCATCTTTGACCACCTTTTCTTTGACTCTTATGTAATCCAGGTATGGTCTTAGTTTTTCAACTTCTTTTATAATTTGGTCCCATACCATGTGTTTGCAACCTTGCATAGCAGCTTGCCCTGTCACATGAGCTGCTAATCCTTTATTATTATTACTTAATTCTTGATTTTTTGTCTGCAAAGTTGTTATCTCTTTATTTTTGATTTCATTCTCTTCTCTTAGCTTCTGTATTTCTACCTTCAATTCTTTGATTTCACTTTCTTTCAAGCTGACCTGGGACATAGCTTGTAAAATGCCATCTACCCCAGTTTTGTCTTCCTCTGTGTTTGTTTGCACCTGTTGCTGACCACTTCCTGCTAATCTCTTCCTTGCTTCCTCCAACTGCTCTTCTAAAACGATTTTATTCTTTTCCCAATGTTCTTTTTCATCAGAAAGATTTATCATTTTTGCGGTAACATCATTTATTTCATTGGACAATTCTTCTTTTTCCTTTTCCAGTATCGTTAATTCTGCTCCCTGGATAAGCACAGTGTCTGGAATCTTAAGCTTTCGTCTTAACATTAGGATCATATCATCTTTTTCTCTGAGCAATTTCGTTGCAGCATCTCCTTCTTTATTTATCAAATATGCTTGCAACTTTTTAATTTGTTGCTGTTGAGACTTATTTTCTGCCTTCTCTTGTCTCAATTGGTTATTCAATTTATCCAGTGAATTTTTAAATTTGTCGGCCCTCAAAACTGCCCCCAAATAATCCGAATATATTACTTCCCCCGTTTGTCTATGCAGTAAGATTTTTTTTGGGGCATTTATTTTAGACAAATCTATGTTCATTTCTGAAATCTTGTTTTTTGTGACAACTGAAAATTTCAAGGAATTCTCTCTGATATTTCTGCTAGTAAACAAACCTACCTCAGTATTTGATATATTTCTAACTTTTGGAAACAGCTGACTAGTTTGTTTAGAGGATTCCTGCTTATTCCGACTATGTTCATCAAATACATCCATTATATTCCGGGGTCTATTTACATCACACTCTACTGGGGTTTCTACAATGCTGTATTCTTTGACTGTAACCTCTGGTATCTTTTCTTTTGTTCTTGTTGCTTCTTCTGAAACTGTTGTTAACTCTTGTGGTTCATTCATTTTCAACTTTTTTTCTCTCTCTGCTTCTTCATCATCAGTGCTTATTAAATCCTGTATGGGTCTCTTAAATCCCACCAATGTAGTACTCGTTGTATCTTCTGTTTCTGTTGTTGTATCTGCCAACGCCATTTCTTTGTCGTGTGCATCCGGAATGATTTCTTCTTTAAACTCCAGCCAATTGGCTCTGTCAGACATTCCTTCGATTGTATGATGGCTGAGTGCTTTGATGCGGCGATCTGTTCTTCGTTTTGATATTATATTCAGCAGATCATACTCGATAGCCACATCTGACTCAAAACTCATATCTTTCAATAACTTCTCTATATACACAGCAACATTTTTGTTCTTTATTGTGAAGGGACCAAGTGTGAATGGATATTTGATGTCTGTAGCTTGTTTGTAAACCAAAAAATTGTTATCTTCAACAATCAACTTCTGTGTTAGGAATTCCAAAGCAAAAACCCTTAAGGTAAGAAAAGCTGGTAAGACATAAGGTTTGTGTTTGAATCCATATAATATGATTACTGTACTATCTTTCGACAAGAACCAATCTCCTGTCGCATACTCTGCACTCAATTGCATGCATGCCCGCATCTCTGGTAATACTCTAGGCAAATTTTGATCAAATATCATTCTGTAAATCTCTGAGAGCATGGAGTTGATGTAATTGAACATGTTATTTTCTAATAAAGTCGTAAAAATGATTTCTGGGAACTGCAACTCTTCTTGACTGGCTATCATAATCATTTTCATCAAAAAGGACTGAAACCTGAAATGCCTCATAGTGGGAAAATTGACCATCTGGTCATGAATCTTCTCTGTCAAAAAATCTTCAAAATTAAGTCGAGGGATTTGATTTTCATCTATCCCTGACTGGACCGTACTCATTTTGTACAACAGACTCAATTGAAACTCGGTTACATACAAATCCGTATCAAACCCTAAAACTAAAGCCAATAATGTCAAAACTAATTGGGTATTCTCATCAAACAAATTGATATCTACAGGGTACGGGACCTCCAAAATACTGGGTTCTGGCTTGAGACACGACGACAAAAACATTTCCCTATCATTCTGAGAAATATGATGATAGTTTTCGATAATGGAGGTTTCAGAAAAACTTTCAGACTCGAGGGTTTGGGAAAAATCTATTTCTAGGGCTTTAATTAACTCGGCTGGCTTTATTTCACACACGGCTTTGGTTTTTTGACTATTTAAAACAATTCTTTCTTCTCGGGAGTAATTTTCGGCACACCATGATACAAATTCTGGGAAAGAATGGATTTGGTTTGGGAAAAAGGCTATCAAAGACGACTGGTGGACTCTATGTAGGTCTGTCCCTTCCTTTAATAACGCAGACAACCTAATTTTAATATCAGAGACTGATGACCTAATTAGGGTATCGTAAACGTCTTCATCCCTATCCTCTAGGGATTCTTTTGCTTTAAAAACTTCTAAATCATGTACAGTTTCCATTTAAACGTTTCTTTAAACGAAATTATGTTTAAAAAGTGGGCCAGGTCACCAGACCCTACCTGTGAGTACATGCCTTTCGCCTTCTGTCGCAATTGCTGCACCCCACCAGTCTTCAGAGCTCTCCACGATAATGACACATATGCACAATGCCGTTATGAGAGGCCCCTTTTGTTTTATATAAGACTTTTTGATTAATTCCCTGGCAACTTTTCAGAACGCGGACCATATCTGACCATTGATCTCTACCTTTTGATCTGGGCCGTCAGATCTCGCCTCCTTTTATCCCTTTTGGTGGTGTCCACGATAAAAAAAGCGGTTTTGTTCTCCGGTTTGTTCCCTGCGCGGATCAACCACCTGCTGACACCTGTTGGAGTTGTTTGTTTCCCGTGACCGCTCTTCCTCATATCCAGTGTGCAGCTTCCCTGATGCGGACGAACACTAGCCATTGATTTTGTTTTAGATTTATATCAGCCCTCCGATTTCACAACGTGTGATGCCACGTGCTATGGCCCTGCCGTGCTTTCTCCATTTGCCACGTATCCGGTCCCACCATGCCACGTGCTCTGATTCCTCCATGCTCTTATATTTGGCGGTTCCGCACGGCGCTGTGGTGGTTTATGATACCACCATATCGCCTATGCAGACAAATGATATTAGGACACGTGCCCAGCGGTATTGATTTGCAACCGCCCACAACTCTTTGCGACCGATCACTTTGGCGATGCGGGAAATGATATCAGCCGTAGATCTTGATCTCTGTCATCACCGCCGGTGAAACTTGGTCAAGATTTAATCTTTTTGAAAAATTTATTTTTGGACTTTGTATAAGTGGGTTTTCTTTCTTGTTTTTTGCATTTTAAACCTTTTCTTCAACCCCTTTGTGATAATTTCTTTCCCTTTTGGACATTTTAGCAAAAAATTTTGGATTTAGACATTCTCAAACCTAGTGTCAATAGGGTATAAGCCAAATCCATATACTGAGCACGATAAATCACTTGTTCCTCCATAACAGGTCCGCCCATGGAAATATCCCTCCCAATGGGAGGAAGAAATGACTTAGTGAACCAATAAGCCAATAATTGGTCCAGGATGGGTGCCTTGATTAATCTTCGGTGTCGTCGCCACTCATGAATATGATTAGATATATGCATGGAATTGGTTTGACGCAGTGAAGTCAACAGGTCTATTCCAGTCTCATAATGGATGGGGAGCTGGAAATGTGTCAAAAACTGCATGGCTAGGGTATTGAAATCTTAAAAAGAGTACTGCGGCATCTCGATGTACCATTTTTCTACCATGCTGGTAAGCGTGCGTTGTAAGAGCCATAACCGAATGGAGTCATCCATCAATGAGTTTGATGAACACCAGAGATGGAAAGTCATAACGTGGTTCTTGGGGTCTTCCCCAGGCTTGGCATCGAACTTGGGGGTGTCCGATGGTATTTGGCCAATATGGGTGGCCAGTGTGGTTCATGCCATATTGGATCATTAATGAGTCTATACAAATCAGGAAAATTGAGTGTGGCCAAAAATGGAAGTTGTCGATTAGGCTGCAGGTATGAAGTAATAATTGTAGGGTGTAGGGATACCTGTGGGGCCCTATACAACATATTGCTGCATATTGTACCCATACATGTTTCCCGCAAGGTACTGTTGGAAACTCTGAGGATAGTAGACCATCTGGTTAACCAATGGTGTATTCAGAATCATAGGATTTACTGTTTGATTCAAAATCACAGTAGTGATCGGTTGTTGGATGTTTTGCTGGGTAGGTATAGTCCCTTGGGATTGTTGTGTCCAAGGAATGTTTCCCATTCCTTGATTGGGTATAGTTCCCTGGGATTGTTGTGTCCCAGGAATGTTTCCAACTTTTTGCTTAGGTGGTGTATTTCCCATACCTGTGTTAGGGGGTGCCTAAAAGGATGGAGTCCATGGGATGTTGGTTCCACCCTGATTAAGAGGTGGAAGTTGAAGAGGTGGGTTCCATGGAGTATTCACAGCGTTAGGATAAGGAATCATGGGATTCAAGTTAGGGGGAATGAAAGGGTGATGTTGGTTAGGTTCCCCCCCATCTTTATTCCAGTTTTCGAATAAAGAGTACCCCCCACTCTGTGGGATTTGAGGTTCCCAAGAAGGAATTGTACCTGACGAGGGATGTTGGAAATTGGTTTCGGTTGGGATACCAACATGAGGTTGTCCAAAGCCAGGTGGATTATATGTGCCCCACTGAGAAGATCATGCTGATGGAGGGGGTTTTTGAATGGTGCCAGTTGGGGCATTAAAAAGTGGTATACCTCCAAAAGATGTGGTATGTGGTCCCTGTTGAGCCGATGGAAAAGATGGGGGTGTTTGTTGAGTAGCCCTGGTTGGGATGGCACCAAGCGGTTGTCCTCCAACAGGTGTGATTGAAGGTCCGACCGAAGGAGCTTGGTTACTGGGACCAACGGTTCCAATAGATGGTTGTCTTATGGAAATGGTATATATGGTGGCCGAAGGTGACTCTCCAGTTAGAATAGGTGATCCAATAGTATGGATAGATGTTCTTCCAATACTGACACTAGAAGAGTAAGGTAGTGCAGATTGTACGACTGCACCAAAGGTGTCGAATTGTGAAGAGGATCTTCCGTGAGTTTTGGATGGTGAAGGTGAAAAGATGGGGTTATCCCTCATAAGAGGTTTGTCCCCTGAAGTTAAGCCGAACATGTTGTGCGACAATAAGTGTGGGGAGTATAACCGAGGACTTTCAGGCGTCACATCCATAGGAATTGGAATGGTGCGAATATCATCGAGGGCTTGGCCTGGATTTGTATCCCATAAACTGGAGGTTGGATAAAAAATGTGATCCATCCTATCGGGGTCTGGAAGGAGTTCTGGTATGGTCCAGTCAAAGGGTCTGGGTTGGTCTATGTAGGATTCGAGATATTCCGTGCTAGACGGAGGTAAGGGATCTCGGGAACCAGGAGGATTTGTCATTTGAGAGGTGCATGCAGGGGGGTACTGTGAATCCAATGTGATCATTTGAGTTGTATCATGTCTAAATTATTCTGATGCTAGGGGTGAATTATCTAGACTAACCATACTAGATTGGATCGATGCCATTATCTCATGTCCTGAAAAAATATTACGGAAGAACATAGTGAACGGTACGTTACTAGAAGAGCCTGTTTCCTAAGTATGGGTACCTAATGATGTAGTAGTGGTAGGTGGAGGTTCCACCTGTGGAGTAGGATATTCAAAATAAGAATGAAACGGTGCAGGAGGTAGTTCATTTTTTTCAACGATTTCAATGTACCCTCTAGGGACTTGAATCAAGTTTGTCATGTCTTCGTCAGATCCTTTAATGGTTTCAATGTACCCTTCAAGGACATCGTATAATTTGGCCACGTGTGGTGTAGTGCTAGTCTTCGGGAAGGTGATGCCTTCCAACCTAACATCATGCGAAGTACTGACTTCAGAAGCTAATGTAGTGTCCACTATGGTGTGAATTTATGGAACAACAGTGGATTGTGGCACATCATGAATCTCGGGTGGACTACTAGTTTCAGTGATTGTAAGAGGTTATGAGACAATGTTGTCGTCTACGGGTACAGAAGAAACTGAAGATTTTGTGGTGGTAGATGGTGGAATGGACCCCCGACTAGCTCCGCGACCGACAGGGGCAAGGATAAATGATGCAAGTGGACCAGAAGTCCACGGTGGTGGGTCAGGGCTCCTCCCCTATTGTTTATGTGATCCGCTTTGATCAACCATGATGATGGGAGTACAAGTTTCGGGGACAGTCTCGTAAAAAAGAACTCAAAAATCCCTAAAGCAGTTGAGTGTGCAAAAGGGGATCTAGAAAAAGACAAGGCTCGCAGGCCAAAAAAGCAAGCTCAAAAAAATGTACTGGGACCGGTGTCACAGTAAGCGTTCTGAAACAAAAGTGGCTAGAATGCCAACAATCAGCACTAAAAAAAAAAAAGACCCTCTAAAAAGGTGTAATAGCAAGCAAAATCCTAACTAAGAGCTGGATACCTCAACAAATCGTATCCTTCACAAGGTGATGAAATCCAAGTCGAACAATACAAAATGAGAGACCAAAGTGGAAGGATATCCCTCTACTGAAAGGGATCCTAGGTAAAAGAGCCCTAGAAGAAAATTCACTAGGCTACCTCGTTCATGACACGTCAGAGAAACTGAACTGCCACTTCTGTCTTTGAGCCCAACTAACACCTATATGGTAAATACAAGGAAGACAATGGATAGATATCCTTAGGCGCTAAGTGGAGTGCGGCATTCCACAAAGTCCATCTGGAACCTGTCCTCGCGGCTTACCCCCGTGAAACAGGAGGCCCTCTCCACAAACTAGTCGATGACCGTGTCAATAAGTGCAAGAGGATTTTAGTACCCTAGAGGAAAAAAACTATGTATCAGATGAAAGTGACAAGGGGGGAATTATTTGGATGCCTATCCCTGGTGTCCTACCTAAATACCAAATTATTTTTCTCCTCAAGAGAGGTTAAAGTGTGTTGAGTTAGGGAGTTTAAATTTTAACGGTTGTATTACTCAATCGGGTGATGGAGGTGCAACTTGATCGTGTTATGACAACTCAAACTATGCAAATGAATATGAATCAAAACAATCCTTTCTTTTCAATGAACGCTAGCTAAGGAAAGGAGAGAGTTCTTCGATCAAATGTAAGCACGAACTTTTTCAATGAAAAAACCACTCCAATTTTCTTTTTCAATTTTGAATATGCCAAATGAATGTAACTACTTTCAAGATGAAATTGATCTACAACTAATGCAAAGTATGTGACAGGTAATTAAAACCTATTCACTTCCTAAATGCAAGATTACAAACTTGATACTTTCAACAAAAAGAGAACATGTTCCAAAAAGTCTTTCAATATTTATTTTTAATAACAAGAATGGAAAGCTATTTCTGTAAGAAGAATATAGTCTCTGCAATAATACAATCAAGGAATTTGACCAACAACAAATAAACTTGACTGTCTTGAAAGGACCAATCAATTGAAAAAATGGTAAGGAGGTGATCAAACTGGGTATAATGCCACAAAACTTTAAAAATCCAAGCTTGAAAATAAACAAAACAACCCAAGAGACACTTGCAACTTTGGTGAAAGGTGACAAGAGAAATGTGTAGACAAGATGAAAAAGATAATGGGTAAGTAGGGATGGTTGTAACAGTGACCTAAAACCTGAAATGTCCAATGTGTCTACTAAAGAATTTTGAGACCAAGCAAAGGTTGAAAAACTTCAAATAGGAATGAAATGCAAGTGATGTACTACAGCTGGGCAGGTTACAGGTGTCTGATAAATATCAGAACAACAATCAGAAGCAGAGAAACTAAAACTTGACTGAAGGTAACCAAGCAAACTTAAAAAATTTCCCTTTTTACAGAGATTTTCGCATGACTACAAGCAGCCCCGACGCGATAACTAGGAATTTTCGCGTTCTGGAAAGTGGCTGGGTAGTGAAAATTTGGTAATTTTTGCTCTGTAAGAAGTGTGAAAGGCGTGAAAATGTTCAAAAGGAGGATGAAGGCGAGAGTTTTAAGAAAATATTTTGACTTTTCTAGGGTTTTCCAACCCAGAGGACTAACTTTTCACTGATAGAGATCTGATGCAGAGAGGAGGGGAGTGAATGAGGGTCTAAAAGACCAACTTTCACAACTAGTTTGAAAGGAGAGCAAATTCACAATAAAAAATTGATGAAAGTAAAAAACTCAAAACAAAGGGGTTCAAACTAGCGGAGTCGCCAGTTTTTGTTGTAGAGATTTCTTCCTATGGATAGAAAGAAGCCCTCTTAGGTTAAAGCAGGATAGACTGGCTCTAATCTAAGACAAAAGTAAAACAAATTCTACCTTGAATCCTAGATTAAACAAGCATTTCAAGATTTTAGCATTGGAGGATATGAGATAAAATGACTAACCTTTCACTCTAACCTTTGGCCCTCTTGTAGTCTAGATCTTGAAGTCCTCGCGATGAACCTGTTAAGATCAGACAAGATACAAGCATATACAATTCTCCAAGTACCTTGAATTCCAAGTTAGAATCTAAATCTAGCTAGATACAAATCATGTAGTTGAATCATAATCAACATAGACAAATTGGGAAACAAGACAAGTTATCTTTATTGGAAACTTGAGAATGCTTACAATGGTTACTTGACGTCCAAGCCAAATTTCATCTCCAAGTTTCTCCTCTAGCTATCTCTGCAAAATTATTAAGATCATAGGTTGGATGCCCCAAGTAGTCCCCCCTTTGGCTCATGGAAGGCCTCTCCTTTATAGTGCTTGGAAGGGTTAACCATAAGGAGAGTAAGGTGGATCTAATGAGTGTTTAGTGGATCAACCAAACTAAACAGGGAGAGGGGGTTGGGATCGAATCAGGACTGATAATCCCAAGAAAATATCTCAAAGGATGAGATCCATGATCCATGGAAAAAGTCTAAAAAGGGATTTTCGCGCCCCTAAGTCTGAGCATAATGCGAAAATCATCTCGATTTTTGTGCCCCTAGGTATGAGCATAATGCGAAAATCATCTCAATTTTCGCACCCTAGGGTAAATGCAAAATGCGAAAACCCTAATTTTCACTACCCAGCAGATGTGGAAAGCACGGAAATCTATGAAGATAGGGTCAGCTGTTGTGACACGTGGTAGATAAGGTCATGTCTCGACATTCAGTCAAATTTATTTTGCTCCTGGGTGTCCAGATGAGACCAAGGAGGGAGCCAATAATATGTGATAGTCATTAGGGAGAAATGTTGCTAGGTCACATGGTACAAAGATGTGACACTAGGGATCGATGTGTAACTTTGAGGTATAACAGGTGATAGCATAGATGTAACCACGGAATGTAGGGTATAGGGAGGCATTATTTTGGAAAATATAATCTATGTATCTACTATCTCCTTGGTTGGTGCATTGATAATTTGATTTTGTTGCTGGATAAGTTGAATTTTCTACTATAAAAATGGTTGTTGTTGCTAGAAAAATTGAATATGAAGTATGTGAGAGAGGCATCTTTACTTTGTTGTTTTTTATAAGGCACCTTGTAATTTCTATGAAAGATTAAAGAATAAGGGAATGGATCCATGTAATGGAAAAAAATCACGAAGAAGAGGGGAACGAACCATTGAAATGGATATGGAATCTTATAGAAGAAGAATATGAATCCTTGTTGGCTGCTTTTCTGGGCAGACCCGGGTTTTAATGAAGCGCAGCAACAAAACCCCTTGGCGCACTGGCCCTTTCGGCAACGAGCTGCGCAGCAGCTCGAGGTCTCACCCGAAGTGGCTATGGGGGGGTTAAGGAATCAGGTTTCCTTAACCGTGGTGACACGGAGATTGTTCTGTATCTCTTCTTCTTCCTTTAATATCGGCGGTCGGACCTTCCCGCAGGCCGCTCGGCGCAGCTGCGTGGATTCCTTCCTTGGCAGGTCTACTGCGCAGTTTCTCCTCTCTAACGCAGCAGGCAACTATCCCTTGGGTCGACGCGCTAGACACTTCCTCGCCCTTCACATTCAGCACAGTAACGCAGTCTGCCCTCGCCGCAGCGACCGTGCGTTACTACTTCTTTAGTACTTAAGACACTTATAGTTATCAAGGGATCTTTCCAACTCGCTCAAACAGTCACAAAGATAAGACAGAAGTCTTGCATACACAAATAATGAACTCTAAATAGTGATCATTCACGCAAACATAATACAAGAAGATATAAGTGAAGCTCATCTCCTCGAGGAAAACCACGTCCCCGGGAGCGTTATATTAACCAGAAAATGATAGAGTTATACAATATGCTGCGCACACAGCTGCAGCCTTAGATCTTACAGGAAACTCCACGCACACAGCTGGGAGCCCTTCTCTTAGTCAAGTCTCCTCTCTATGGAGATTACAAAGGCACAGACGTCGACTCAGACTGTCTGGCAACTCAGGGGTTAGCTCCTCGGCTATCCGATTTCCTCTCTAGTTCTACGCACTGGGTAGAAAATACAGTGAAGGATAATCAACACATGATCTATCCTTTAGACTGGCTCTCTAACAGTCTAGTATCTAACTCTCTAATTCTCCAAAGGGAAGGAACTGAAGGAACCTCTACCCATTACAATGATTCATATATATATAGGTGGCCATGACGGTCACACCTTTACAAAACTGTGGGCCTTTCCCAACAGTGATTCCCAAAAACCCTAACCACGCACATGGCTAGGTGTACTGTAGGCGCCGCTTGCAGTCACGTCGCCGCTTCCTGCAGGCTCCATGAATTCCGACGCAGATTGTGGGTATGGGCGATCGTCCTTCGCCTTCAATGCTCTGGTCCGTTGCTCCTCCTTGATCCGAGCAACCATAACTTCTGTACTAAGCCTTTAAATGAGGGTAGCTGAGCCCTCTACTCCATCGCCTTATTTATTATGGTAGCTGAGCCACCTTCATTCTTCGATGACGTGCGCGCGAGCTCCGCAATTTCCGGTCCGTGATCTGCGCTGAGATCATCCATCTGGCACCGTACTGCGCACCGTCTCCTTCTTACCCAAACTTAGTGCTTGTCCCAAAATTAGCACTTTCCTTCCATACTCGTGCTTTTTCCCAAAATTCGCAGCTTTTACTATAGCTGCGACCTTGGCCCCAACAGGCCCCCAACACTCACTTGTGGCTCGCCCTCGAGCCACTCGCACTAGCGCGTGGTCGTTGGATTTGCGCATCTGCGTTTGCTTGAATCTCCGCGAATGTTTTCTGCCATTTCGCAATAGCGGAGTCCAATTCCTCAATACACTGATCAGCTGTTTGCACTGTTTCTGCGGTTGCTTCGCCTTTAGTGAGTGTATCAATGATCTCTTGAGACTCGGCAATCTCTTTGATTTTTGTCTCAATCTGGCCAACGATTTCAGCATACTCATCCATGAATGGCTGAATGCTGTTGGTGAGCTTCTCATCTTCAGTTCTGAGCTTGTGCAGTTGCTGCTGCATTTTGCGCACTTCGCCCATTTTCTTCATCTTTGGCAAGCCTGTTAAGGACTTAGCTTCTTCATTCAGAACAGTGAGAGACTGTTCTGCAGCTTGCACCTGTTCTGATAGTCCCACTTTAAAAGGGAGGTTCACAAGCTCTGACCAAGCTTCCATAGCCTGGTCCATCAAGTTCTTGGCTTCCTGTACTCGATCTTTCATTCGTGTGGAAGCTCTGCTCAATGCTTCAAATTGTACCTGCGCATCATCCGTAAGATGCGCAGCAACGCGAGCTTCTAGCTCGGCAATCTGGGTTCTATGGTCCTCAGCCATAGCAACTTTTTCTTGTTCCAGGGTTTTCACCCTTCCTCCAATAATTTGAACTTTTGCAACCAGAGGGAGGTCTGGTTGAATCTCGCAAGCCGGCAATTCCTGGGCAATCTCTTCTATTGCGTTTCTGATGCCGGTGTCTTGCGCCTCATAGAGTGCAAGCTTCGCAGAGATATTCTTATGACTTTCCTTCAGCTCTATCTCCTGCGATTGCAGTCGTTGGTTTGCCTGGAAAGTAGAGAGCTCTCTAGCTCTTAACTCAAGAGAAACTTTCTCCTGTACAAGCTGTAGGGTTTCTATAGGAATCATAGACAAATTAATTTCTACAGGTCCAACTGTGCTTACCTGTAGTTCAGCTAGAGGATCTGGAAGTGTCATGCTGGTAGGCGGAATATGCACGACAGTGTGCCTTTCTGTGAGTTCTTCAACTCGTTCATCAGTTGGATTTTCTTGTGGCGCCTGCGAAGTAGATGCTGGCGCATGGGTCTGCGCAATCCTTCCTGCGAGACCTTTTAGTTCTACAAATTGTAAGTCTAGAGCACTTCGGATGTGAGCATGCATGTTCCTCATCTCACGAAATTGCTCTTTCAAGTATTTGTCGACCTCCGAGGGAATGGCCTCAGTGGGATGCGACACTTTCTGCTTCTTTGTGGCTGGTTCTGTTGAGCCTTCATCGCTTCTGTGCTCAGGGGCTTCCTTGCCCTTATCCTTTTCTTGCGCAGCGGCGGGTGGCATCGCAGGTGCGATGTCAGCTGCTGCTCTCCATTCGTCCGACCACGACTTAATGGTTTCTTCAACATCTTCTGTGGTCATCCTGTAAAGACCTAGCGCCCAGTCACCTGGAATGTCGCAAGGCCGAAGGTAGAGCTGATGGATGTCGGCAGTAAAAGCCAACTTGCCTTCATACAATGTGGCTGTCTCCTCAGTCAGCCTTGGCATATCTTGTATGGTATCTCGGAGGAGATAGTAGTACTCACAAAAGACAGCGCGATTCATCTTGCGCTTCGTGGGATTAGGGGAATCCCAGAGGTTGATGTAGCACATGCCGGCAACCTCTCCTGCGCGGCGTGGACGGAACTGAGTATTCGGGGGCTCCTTCCACCCGACGAGAGTGCATAAAATTAGAAGCCACGAAAAATGGAATGATTGGGCTGGATTGTCCTGCACATTCAGGCAATCAGCCAAAAAAGAATTCAGCAGGAAGAGAGACCAGTTGTACTGTTCTCCCTCCGCAGCTGCGATAGCGAGCTCGACGACAGCTCCAGTAACTTCTTTCGGTCGGCACTTTGTGAGAAGTCTGCCTGCAAGCAGACTTCCTGTAAAGCGAAGTGCCTCATCTTCTACGGTCGTGAGGTCATAAGCCTGACCTCCTCTTGTCAAGTTATATTTCTGGACCAGCTTTGCAGCTAATTTTTGGTCCTTCTCCTTTCCCACAAAATGGATGTTGGGATCCTTACCAACCTTAGATAGACCGGTGATACGGTGTATCAAATCAACATTTAGATCAATTGGCCTCCCGAGCCAAAGGTAACCTCCATGAACGCAGGATAGCAGTGTTTTAACGACTGCGTTCACTTCATTGCTACGCCCAAAGTGCGGTAGCTTCAACAAATTCAAGAGTCCAGGGCGCTCAAGATTTGCTGCAAATCCCTTCGGGATAAACTCATCAACTTTTCTGGTGGGATTATGGACGATATCCAGATATCGGTCCAACTGAAACTGAGGATATGTCTTATAGTCTCCAAGGTTAAAATCAGAGAATTTAACCAATGGAATGTTTCCCAATAGTTGGCCTTCTACCCGCACACTAGCCAGTAGTGGCGGTAGCGGAATTGGATATTTTGCATTCTTCAGAATCTGTACATCCGGTGCATCATCCGGACGCGGCGGAATGTAGTTCACCATAGACGCGAGCGGCTCTGGAACAGGTTCCTCCGGCTGCTGCTGAGATGCTCTTGTGCCTGGAGATGTTCTGGGATCAGTAGCACCGGGGTGTACGTAGGTCGAAGCCGTCACCGGAGTGGCCATGCCGAAATCTAAGCCTCGGCGTAGAAATTGACGAACAACTTCTTCAGTTGATAAGTTCTCCGTTGTGAACCAATGTAAATAACAAAACTCTGGACAGCAAATGACGGAACTGCGTAGGGTATAGACTCTGAAAACAAGGGGAAATACTCTGCACACTCGGCTCTGAAAACAATACTTTGGGTTTTCAAACACAACTATGCAACTCGAGACAGTAACCCGAAATTGATACAAGTGTGAGGTATTTATAGCCAGCGGGGTTAGTAAATGCGACCAAGTGGGGTAACGTAGCTATAGGCGGCTACAGATGAGTTGACAACACGCTATCCTCCTTGCCGTAGCGGTGCATTTAGTGTGATTGACGTGGTCTGACAGCCTTCCGGGAGAAGCTAATGCTTTCGGCGCCTGGGTTAAATGCAAATCTTTCGGAGATTAAGCCGAATCCGTCAGAACGGGTAGAATTAAATAGCGGCCTTATCCTTCATTTATTCAAACGCGGCTACATAACTGCGGTAATTCAAAATTTCCGGCGGGTCATTTCAACTTAGGAAACTGTGCCTCTATGGGTCCACAACAAAAACTCTTTTCAGCGGCAAATTATGAAAGGGGACTTCGCAAGAGCGATAGTCCAATGGTCCACAAAGCAAAACTTCGCCAGAGCGGACCGCTAAGCTTTGTTCAAGCAATTTTTATTCAGGATGCGCGGATATTTCAAGGAACTGCGTAGGAAGCTGGAAACTGAGGGTGTGTCGTAGCTTCCGTGTAGACTAAATGCGATGTCTCTTTCAACTACACTGGGCATCTGCATTCTTGAGTAATATATTATGTCGACAGGGCGGAGTGGCCGTCGCAATAAAGCTTAAGCCGACTCCCGTTTATCATTGTAGGTAGTAGTTCTCCATTCAGCTTTGCAAGCTGAACTGCGCCTCCGTCTGTTATTTTTATTATCTGAAAAGGACCTAACCAATGCACACGAAACTTGCCTGGAAACTTGATGAATTTACTATCATAAAGGAGTACCAAGTCTCCTTCTTCAAAGTGCTTATGCTTAATGTGCCTGTCATGCCAAGCTTTCTGTCTTGCCTTCTGTACCTGTTGATGAAATCCGGCCAAAAGTCTGTGTTCTTCTAAGGAAAGCAGTTGCGAAAGTCTTTCATTCATAGTGTCAGGATCTGCCATTTCTGTAATTTGCGCAATTCGGAGACTGGGAACAATGTATTCCATGGGCATAACTGCTTCTTGTCCATACACCAAGCTGAAAGGTGTGTGACCTGTTAGTTTCTTGCAAGTAGTTCTGTAAGCCCATAATACAGCTGTGACTCTAAGGTCCCAATCATCTCTTTGTTGATTACATATTTTTGTCAGGGCATTCTCAAGAATCTTATTGAATGCTTCCACCGTACCATTAGCTTGAGGATGGTAGGGTGTACTCTTATGGTGATTAATTTGAAATTCTTGAGTAAGGGCCTCTATAGTCTCATTGAGGAAATGTGTACCTTGATCACTCATGAGGATCACCGGGCATCCAAACCTAGTGATAATGTTCTCGAAAATGAACTGCGCGGCAGTAACAGCGTCGCAGTTCTTAACTGGCTTCGCCTCAGCCCATCTGGTGAGGTATTCAGTAGCTGTAATGATATATCTTGCGCCAGTTCTTTTTCCTGGTGGGTTAATAGGTCCTACAAAGTCAATGGCCCATTTATCAAAAGCACGCAGTGTGATCTGGGGTCTTAGTGGCATTTCATCTCTCCTTGAGGGTTTTCCTGTGCGCTGGCACACATTGCAACATTTACAGAATTCCTTAGTATCCTTGTGCAATGTCGGCCACCAAAGTCCTGCGGCTAATATTTTCTGCGCAGTCGGCTTTCCTGCGAAATGGCCTCCTGCGGTACCTGAATGCGCTTCTGTAATGATAGAGCTCTTTTCATGTGGTAAGATACATCTGCGCAAAATTTCGTCAGGGCCCAACTTATAAAGCTGGCCTGCTATCAAAGTGAAATCTGCGGCTCTAACAACAAGTTGCTTTTTCTGCTGGATTGTAAGCTCAGCCGGCGCTTGTCCGGTAGTGAGAAACTTAAGAATATCAGAATAATATTCGTCTGCTGCTTGGATATAAAACAACTGTGCGTCAGGCAGATTGTCCTCCAGACTCGTAGGTTCCTCTCCTGACTCTATTCTGGATAGATGGTCAGGCCCTGCATTCAATCTTCCTGGCTTGACAATAACCTCAAAATCATACTCTTGAAAGAGCAGTAGCCATCTGCAAATTCTTCCTCCTAAAACTGGTTTATTGACCAAATATTTCAAAGCAGAATGGTCAGTATACATTTTAAAGTGAGCTCCTAACAGGTAGTGTCTGAATTTCTGTAAGGCATACACCATAGCTAGTCCTTCCCGTTCTGTAGTGGTGTAGTTCTTCTCAGCTGTAGATAGCTTTCTGCTGGAGTAAGCAATTGGGTGGTCAATACTTCCTTCTCCAGACTGTGTAAGCACGATTCCTAATGCTATGGAAGAAGCATCAACATGAACATGAAAAGGTTTTCTCCAATCCGGGAAAACTAGAATAGGCGCTGTGATCATCTTTTCTTTAAGTGTGTCCAAGCTCTGTTGGCATTCTTCTGTCCATTGGAACTTCGAATCCTTCTTCAGCAATCTTTCCATAGGCGCTGTGATCCTTGCATATCCTTTGATGAATTTTCTGTAGTATCCTGTATGTCCCAATGTAGTGCGCAATTGCTTAACTGAGTTGGGCGCAGGTAAATTAGCAATGATGGCAACCTTCGCAGGATCCATCAGAAGTCCTTGTCTGCATACAATATGTCCCAACAAAATACCAAAGGGCGCACAAAATATACATTTTTTCAAGTTAAGGGAAATCTGATGCTGTCTACATTTTTCTAGCATCATGCGCAGATTCGCAATATGGTTCTTTAGTAAACCAAATACAGTCCAGTCATCAAAATAGACTTCTAAAAACTTGTGGATAAATTCTTTAAAAACAGCAACAACGACTCTAGAGAAGATAGCAGGTGCGTTTTTAAGACCAAAGGGCATTACCGTATACTGGAATGAGCCCCATTCTGTTGCAAAAGTAGTCTTGTGGCGGTCATCCGGATGGATTCTGATCTGATGATATCCCGAGAATCCATCAGTGAAGGAGTAAGCCTCTTGTCCTCCAACATTATCAAGTACTTCATCTGTGAAAGGAGTGGGAAATGGATCATGCGCTGATGCATCATTGAGTTTGCGCAAGTCGACACAAATTCTTATTTCACCTTTCGTTTTCTTTTCTTGGACCACCATAGGACTAATCCAATCGCTTTCCTCTACTGGCTCAATAATACCTGCTGCAAGCATCTTATCAATTTCTTCTTTGACTTTTTCTTTGTAGCGCGGGTTCAACCTGTATGGGCGCTGCTTTACTGGCTTGGCGTCTGGTTTCAGAGGTATGCGCATCACTCCTAAGTCTCCTAGGATGCCTTTCATTTCTGTGAACTTGGTAGGAAAGATATCCTGGTAGTCGCGTAATAAATCTGAAACATGCGCAACAGTTTCATCATCCCAATAGTCTCCTATAGAAGCAAACTTTGGATCAGCTTCTGTGCCAATGTTAACTTTCTTGAGCTTGACGTGTTCTGTGATGGCAGGAATATCAAGCTCAGGACCTTCAATATTGCGTGTCCCTTCTGATTCTGGGATATTGAGGTTGCGAGGATCATCCTCCTCATCTTCGGCGGTGAAGTTATAACATTCCAGGGCATGTTCCATCTGGACAGCCCAATCTGGTTGGGAATATTCTGTTACTAGACCTGGTTCAAATACCTTCTTTTTAATACATTTCAGAGCCTGATCAAGACTTGGATGCTCTGACTCAAAGCTGAATGTAAGTTGAAAACTTTCTATCATAAGAGCCCAAGTAAGAGTGCCTTTGCGCAATTCTATTTCAGTATACCAATTCCTTGGAATTGTATCCAATGTGTGGATGAATTGGTGAACCCACTCATCTTCCGGAATATCTGACCATTGCTGAATACATGCTTCAATGTGTGACCTGGGGTCACTCTGTCCTTCATATTTGCGTAGCGCTTCGGCTGTGGTGTCCTGAAATCTGCGCAGTATCAATCTGCGACAGTCTGTCCATGTATGAATATTCTCCTTGTGCGCAATCCACCATCTTGCGGGTGTAGCGCGCAATGCTATATCTAGTGCCTGTATGCGCTGCAGTTCTGGAAGCTTTTGTTCATATTCCTGTATGAATTTAGTTACTTCAGTTAAGCCATCAAAAGTTGGAGTATCAATTAATTCTGTGCCAATCCATCGAATGGATTTAGTCATCATGGCGCAACGTCTTGCAGAAACCTCATGTAGACGATTCTGCCAATTTTCCAATCCTGCATCTGAATCTGATGTGCACGAGCTATCACATCGCCAGCTGATATGGCCGTCTGCTGTGGGGTTGACATAGTCACTGTGGTTAGTGGTCATCTGATACAAGCTTTCCATGTGGCGCGCTTCCTCTTCTGCGCGAATGGGTTCTATATATCTTGGTCCTTGAATAGGATCAAGAGGTGCGATGACCCTGATCTGGTCATCCTCAAAGGTCATCTGTCTTTTCTTCAGGTTAATGACAGCCAAATTATCAAGTGCCCAGTCTATTCCTAACAGCGCTGGGTATGGTCTACTATCATCCATAATTTTGATTACTTCAAAATCTGCAGAGCTTCTTACTCCTTCAATATCAATAGGCACATTGGGTAATCTGCCCAATGGAGAGACTCGTTGCTGATTTGCGAGTCTTAGCTGGATAGGGGATCTTGTAAGCTGAGGGCTTCCCATCTGTTCCCATGTCTGCATAGTGAGAACATTGGCTTCTGAGCCCAAATCTAACATGACTTCGTCCATTTCAAATGCTCCAATCTGCGCTGTAAGCCTCATCTCTTTTCCAGTTCTAATGTGACTCCTAATCTGGTGAACAGCACGCTGTGGTGTGTTCGTCGAAGCAGAGTGTTGGCACTGATCCAACAGGTGTTGGAGTTCTAGAGTTGCTTGTTCATTGCGCAACAATTTTAAACAGTGTCGCAGGAACGCATGAACACTGCCTAGTGCATGCTCCTTATCGTCATCAGGTCTTCCAGCTGTAGTGGCTTGTTCTTGTACCAAGTTGTCTTGTCTTAGCACTTGCGATCTACTAATGGTCTGCGGAATTGCGGCAGAACTTGAAGCTCTCGGATCTGAGAAATACTCTTGAGCTTGCTTAAATGCTTCTTTTTGCTTCTGTAGGTTAAGTGGGGCTGGTTTAATGTTAGCGCGGCGCACCCATTGCGTCGCTTGCTTTCCCGTTCCCATCTCTTGCGCACCAGTGGTAGCTCCACTGCGTGTCACTATATTAACTGTAGGGTCTGGTTCTTTTTTTTCTGCTCCAATCAACTGGATATTCTGATTGACCTGGGGTGTCTTTGCTTGCATCTTAGCCTGTAACTGAGGGCATTCTTCAATGATATGGTCAGAAGATTTACAATACCTGCAGAGGGTTGTAGGATTTTGGCAATCCCTAGCAAAATGTCCTTGTGTTCCGCAATTATAACAAGTGATCTGTCCTCTTCCGCGACCAAAATTTGTTGTGCGTCCGCGTCCTCTGTAATTTGCTGCTCGGGCGTCCCGAGTTTGGTCATAAGGTGGTCCTGCTGTGGGTCCTTGTGTCTCTGCTTGTACCCTATAAACATCATGCTTTCTTTCTATCATAAGATCATATGCTCTACAATTGTTCTCATCATGACCTACTGATTTACAGAAATTACAATATAGATTCTTTGGAGTTTGTACATATTTCTGAAGTAAGTGGCATTCTTGTGGTCTATGACCTCTAGTTCTGCAGATTTCACACCAAGGCCCTTGTGCCTGTGGTAAAGGATTAGGTGCTCCAGTTGCAATATAGTCTATGAAAACAGGACAATGGTCCTTTGAATGACCTTGGGCTTTACATTTTGTACACCAAATTTCTTCCTTAATCTCCTTGCCTTTCTTAATATCGTGCACTTGCAAGGTTAAGTTTGCTAATTGGTTCTGTAAATGCGCAACATCGTTGCTTGTTCCTGCAATTGGTGAAGCTTCTAGTTTCATAGCCATTTCTAGGGCTTGTTCCTGAGTATTGAGATTCTGTTGCATAAGGGGAAGTCTAATGTGTGGAAGCAGTGCAGCAATAAACCATTCTTTATGTTGCTGTGGTGCAAACTCGAAGCTTACTTGATCTATCAAGGCTTTGAACTTCTGGTCAAAGTCCCATACTGATTCTGTAGGTAACTGTTTGATGTCTTTGAACTCTGTTATACACTGTGATTCTGATTTAGGTTTCTTGAATTCTCTAATCATGGCATTTCTTACCTCAGCAAGCGTCCTATTCTGTGCTGCTGAGTATTTCATGAACCAAGTCAAGGCTCTTTCTCTTAGTGTGGTTGCTAACTGAACCAATTTAACAGCATCGTCATTAATTTGCTTGATTGTCCAAATGGCTTCACATAAGAACCAGTGCTGCTCAGGGTCCTCTATCCCTGTTCCTCTAAAAGTTGGTAGCTTCATGTCATCACCCATCCTTCTTGCACGGGTTTGAGGTGGAGGTACCGTAGCAGTGCCTCCGGGATGGTTAAACAAAGGTGGTACAGAGGTACTAGAAGTAGCGTGTGGGCTACTAGAAGGTGTTACTGTAGGATTATACTGAGCTCCGTCTGGTTTTTGCGGTGTAAAGGGGTAATACGGGATATGAGCACTCCCTTGTCTTTCTATATGGCTTGCTCTAGGGACTTGGCTATTGTCGGGGCTAGACTCAAAAGGATATTGGTCAAGGCCTACTTTATATCGTTTTCCACTACGAGTGCAACCAATAACTTCAGGATCACTATCAGAATCTACGGACATTACTTGACTATGCTATTCATCAGAAGCAATACATAGCTTTCCTTTTTCATACAGAAGCATTTTAATCCATAAGTTCAGAGAATTTAAGAACTTACCTCTGTGTACTTGGAAGAAACTCCTCTCAGCTTCACTGAAACTCTTTCTTGTATCGACTGCAAATTCGGTAATGAAGCCTTCCAGTAGACTATTCAACCAAAAGTCTACTGCGCGGGACACAGGATTGTCTATCTGCTTCACAATACTGACTAGCTCAGGCGTCCACGTGACGGGTCGATCAACATGCAGCGTAGGTCTAGAATCTGCTAACTTGGCTATCCAAGCGTGTAACTCCAATGCAAACGTAACAAAGAAAATTTCGTAACGGTTAGCATAAATATACTTCTGTAACCAATCTTCTGTTTGAAGCGTAGGGCTTCTATTTTCTTGTTCAGCAAACTCTTTAGCCTTTAAATCAAACCAATCTCCAATTTCTTTAGCTGTAGGATGCCAGTAACACATTTGTTAGCTGAGCAAGTCTCAGTGTAACAGAACCTTATGTTGTCTTCAGCAACAGTCTCAGATGTCGCGTGACTAGTAAGTCTTACAGCAACAAGTCGCAAGGCAAAGGAATCATTTGTTGGCTCAATCAACAGGGTTCAAAGCCATGGAAGTAATGTGATCAAAAAGTCACAAGACAACAGAACCATTTGTTGGTCACTAGGCAACGGAACCATTTGTTGGCTCCTTAATCTCGCGCGTCGCCAAAATAACAAGTCTCATTCGCGCGGCAACGGAACCATTTGTTGGCTCCTCAATCTCGCGCGTCACTGGAATAAGAAGTCTCGCTGTCCCGGCAACGGAACCATTTGTTGGCTGCTTTTCTGGGCAGACCCGGGTTTTAATGAAGCGCAGCAACAAAACCCCTTGGCGCACTGGCCCTTTCGGCAACGAGCTGCGCAGCAGCTCGAGGTCTCACCCGAAGTGGCTATGGGGGGGTTAAGGAATCAGGTTTCCTTAACCGTGGTGACGCGGAGATTGTTCTGTATCTCTTCTTCTTCCTTTAATATCGGCGGTCGGACCTTCCCGCAGGCCGCTCGGCGCAGCTGCGTGGATTCCTTCCTTGGCAGGTCTACTGCGCAGTTTCTCCTCTCTAACGCAGCAGGCAACTATCCCTTGGGTCGACGCGCTAGACACTTCCTCGCCCTTCACATTCAGCACAGTAACGCAGTCTGCCCTCGCCGCAGCGACCGTGCGTTACTACTTCTTTAGTACTTAAGACACTTATAGTTATCAAGGGATCTTTCCAACTCGCTCAAACAGTCACAAAGATAAGACAGAAGTCTTGCATACACAAATAATGAACTCTAAATAGTGATCATTCACGCAAACATAATACAAGAAGATATAAGTGAAGCTCATCTCCTCGAGGAAAACCACGTCCCCGGGAGCGTTATATTAACCAGAAAATGATAGAGTTATACAATATGCTGCGCACACAGCTGCAGCCTTAGATCTTACAGGAAACTCCACGCACACAGCTGGGAGCCCTTCTCTTAGTCAAGTCTCCTCTCTATGGAGATTACAAAGGCACAGACGTCGACTCAGACTGTCTGGCAACTCAGGGGTTAGCTCCTCGGCTATCCGATTTCCTCTCTAGTTCTACGCACTGGGTAGAAAATACAGTGAAGGATAATCAACACATGATCTATCCTTTAGACTGGCTCTCTAACAGTCTAGTATCTAACTCTCTAATTCTCCAAAGGGAAGGAACTGAAGGAACCTCTACCCATTACAATGATTCATATATATATAGGTGGCCATGACGGTCACACCTTTACAAAACTGTGGGCCTTTCCCAACAGTGATTCCCAAAAACCCTAACCACGCACATGGCTAGGTGTACTGTAGGCGCCGCTTGCAGTCACGTCGCCGCTTCCTGCAGGCTCCATGAATTCCGGCGCAGATTGTGGGTATGGGCGATCGTCCTTCGCCTTCAATGCTCTGGTCCGTTTCTCCTCCTTGATCCGAGCAACCATAACTTCTGTACTAAGACTTTAAATGAGGGTAGCTGAGCCCTCTACTCCATCGCCTTATTTATTATGGTAGCTGAGCCACCTTCATTCTTCGATGACGTGCGCGCGAGCTCCGCAATTTCCGGTCCGTGATCTGCGCTGAGATCATCCATCTGGCACCGTACTGCGCACCGTCTCCTTCTTACCCAAACTTAGTGCTTGTCCCAAAATTAGCACTTTCCTTCCATACTCGTGCTTTTTCCCAAAATTCGCAGCTTTTACTATAGCTGCGACCTTGGCCCCAACAATCCTCGATGGTGTCTATGGAAGTTGGATTTGATACCGATTGATATACAATGGAACAACATCGTTGCTAAACAATAATAAAATTTATATTATTCCAATATCAAAATATGACATCTTTTACATAAATTGGCCTTCTTTATATAGGCGCACATGATATGGACATCATGCTTTACCATGTCTTACTTTTTATTTTAATATATATTATAGTTAACTACTTAATCACTAAGTTATACTATTTACTATTCTTTGAATTCATGTACCATTTCTTTCAAGTTTAGATGGAAAGTGTCTCCTCTTTACTCCCATTTCAGGAAGGATGTTAGATCATATGAAGGTCATGATTGTCTTAAACATGCTTCTACATGTGGAAATGAAGTCTCTAACTGTTGAATTGGTTGTTATATCAAGACTTCCTTTTTGTGTTACGTCATGGTTTATCAACCATCAATAACCATGAAAAAATAATCATTTGGTGATTTCCATACCAAGCATTTTCTCATAGAATGTCCTATATATTCCTTAGATCTCATATTCATAATATGTGTAACAATACCAATTTTTATAACTTGTTAACTCATCCAAATCGAGGAGATTTAGGAAAAAAATTATCGTTTTAAATCATAACAGCAAAGATTAAATAAAAACAATTAATTGCTCATCATTTTATTTCTTAAGATCCAACAAATAAAATTTTATCTCTTTAGGAAATAATCATATATTCTTAAGATCCAACAACTCAAAATAAATCTAAATAGATAATAATAATTTGTAGTAAACCTTGATGGATAAAAGATTAAAACCCCTTAACTTAATTTCAAAAATGCCAAAATTCATCCACACAATAATAAACACAAGAGTGTAGAGAAGAACCCTTAATGTATGGAAATACCATAATTTTATCCTTATGGAAGGAATCACTGCACAAGCCATGCATGGTACAAAACATTGGATTTGATCACATCCAACATGTCTCAATACAATGATACTCATGCATATTTATACTTTCTCATGAGTATTCATATGAGTCTATGCCAACCACCACTTATTATTATATTATTTCCTTTAATTACCTAGTAGGCCTAATTATTACTAACCACTATGAAGTGGACCTCTTCTATGATTATGGTCATAGTACAACCATTATACCCTTGGGTAAATCCCTACGAATGCCCCATACTATCCTTCCTAGGTACATTGAATTTCATTCCCGTTCAGCTATTTCTTTCTTAAAACATGGGAGGAAGGCATATAATATGATATAGTAAGTGATGTAGTCAATTGGTACTAGGCACAAGCATTCATCCATCCTAGTTAAATGTAGATATGGGTTCTAACTGCTTCCTTTCCACCACAATATTGATTTTGTTTCTCCGTAGGTTCATCTAATGTAATATACCTATTTTGACCCCATTGCATTAAAATGTAAATGATGTAATATTTTTATAAGATCATGGTGAGGATTTCAAGGCCAAGTCCTCGCCATCAATTTAGTGATGCATATGGTTTACGTGCTAGTCGGGCACAATGAAATTGCAAAATCATGTAAGTATGTATTTTAATGAAATACCCACAACTAGCTATGCAATGCAACAAGAGATGGGGGGCATGCTTTTTACAAGGATTTGGGAGGGAAATATTCAAACCCTTGGATCCAATCAAGTCAAGCCAAGTGTCAATGAGAGAACCCATAAAACCCTCAACTACCCATGTTGAATTTTGTACCCAATCATTCATTTCTCCGAAGAGTTGGTTGAAGTATTTAATGCCTTGGGGAATGGAGAGGTATGGCTATCCAAATTTGGGTATGGGAAAGCCACCCTTCATGGAAATTCGTGTTTTTTCTTCTTGGGAAAGAAAGGAGCCATGAAATTGCTCCGCAAGCCATTATTCACCATTGCCTTGCTCCCTCACGCAATCTGAGCTAGATGGGGTGTTTTTCCTCCACGCTTTTCCTGTGTGTCATTGTTTACTAGATGGGAAGAGGGCGTTTTTGGTGTTACAGATATGCTGGGAGGAAGGGAGCCTGATTTGGGGTTTCATTGAGGTTGTTTTGTCCACTTGGATGCCCAAAATACACATGGAAAATCGTGTTTGTTCCCTGTGGATGGTTTCCCTCTCCACGATTCGTTTTTGGTGTGCCCACGAATTGGGGAAAACCCATGGACATCTTGTTTGCAAATCCCATTGTTAAAATGTGTATCCATGCCCAATGATTATGTTTGTTGTGTAGATGGAGTATGTTGGGGTAGGGGTTATGGGTATCCATTGTTTTAGCTTGAGCTTGAGTGTAAGCATCTAGAAATGAAGAGGGCTCAGATTTAGCCTGATAAACAGCTGTGGATTGGCTTGGCTTAGCTGTGATGTTTGATTGGGTTATGTTGAGCTTGAGAGTCCCCCTTTCCTTTTAGGAATCATGCCAATCTCTAGGGTAGTCTCTGAGTGCTGAAAGAATACAGGTTGGGAAGAGATCTATGGTTGGTTGGAACGTTGCAACAACATAGCTAGTTGCTTGGGACAACTTTACCATCAAGATAAGTATTCAATGTATGTGTATTCAATTCTACAATGTATTGGTTGTTCTGATTTTGCTGAATGTATTCATGAGGATTGTGTGTGGACAGTTTAATTCCATTGTGCATGTTATGTTGATTCACATATGCACACATTTGTTTTTATTCGTATGAATAAAATGAACTGGGTCGAGTTTATGTAAAAGCACCAAAAGTGTAGTCATGTTCCCTTCCTTGCATTGGGTCGATGGGAGGGGATGTGACATCCAATGTTGTCAGTGCACTACTATGATGTCACCATGAATTGATTTTAATCTTCCATGTGCCTCCATGTTTGTTGTCTTTTTTGTTCCATGTTTGTTGATGCTCCCAACCTTGCCTTGATGATTGTTTTTTCTCATGGTGATGTGGGTGGAAATATACAAAAAACTTATATATTTGTTCTTCTTTCTTTGATTCTTCAACCTGTGTTCCTTTGATTCATGTAGATCCTTTGATTCTTCTTCATTTTGTATGCTTGTCCTAAGGATTTTATTCATGTGCTTATGTAGATTTTTCTTCTTTTGGTTCAACCTCAAAATATTCATTTAATGTGTCAATAGGTGCTAAAAATGGTATTCATGTGCCACCTTAGGCCCTTGTTATAGCACAAATTGATACTTCATTGACCCTAATGGAACCCTAATGACCCTAGCAGTATCCAGGTGACCCTAATGGCACCAAAACCTTCCAAATAGCATCCAAACACCCCTAACCAAGATACACATGTATTGAATGTCATATAAAGATCCCCTAATCATTGTGACAAACCTTCAATCAAGTGTTGGGTCCATCCATAAGTATTGATTCCACCCCAAGATAGGATATCATCCCCTTCTACCTCAAATTTCACTAAAAAGTTATGGTTTTGAGGGAACATCAAGATTTCCTTCATGTAATATGCATGCACACATTCCTTTGCTTCCTACAAGGAGTGCGTGCCCTGAAAAATACCAAAACATATATCAAAAACTTCAAATTTGGATGGTTGAAAAAGTAGTTTTCAAAGGCAACATCTCAAACCATCTGCCTAATTGTCTCATCCATGTCCAAAATATATAAAATATACATCTATAGAAGATATATGGGCATCAAGCATCTATCATAAGGTCATGATAAAATATTTTAGTCCTACATACTTGAGTTTTTATGTCCATCCCGCTCATAAGCTCATGATTCTGAGTATTTTTGTCCTCTTGTTTGAGTGAGGTCCATTCATTGGTGTGAATTCCATACTTTGGCCAAGAGGGGGTTTGAAGATGTTGGAGGATTGAAGACAACAATGGCTTGAGCATAGAGGGACATAGAAAATAGTTCTAGAGGTGTTGTCAATCATATTAGGTGTAAATATAATTTTTGTTATTTCATCAATTAATAAAGATCGATTATATTTACCCCCACTAATCTGATAGTCAAACTTTCTTATGGTTGATTCTTGTTGGTTTAAAAGGATTAAATTTCCTGATAAGTTAACTAGGATGGATAAATGATAGCATTGATTTGTATATTTATTTATAATTTCATGTTTCCATAAAGGATTTGAGAAGGGTTTTTATTTCTCTTATGTGTAGATTTGGAGATTCATCGAGATGGATTGCTTTGAAACTCCTGTGGAGGAGAAGACTTACATACAACCGATAAAGCACATGTTCATTTTCTCTTCTCTCTCAATTGATTCTATTTTCTTCTTAATTCTTTGGTTAGGTGACTTGAGTCTAT
Organism: Larix kaempferi; assembly: GCA_027924585.1. Lineage (NCBI taxonomy): Eukaryota > Viridiplantae > Streptophyta > Pinopsida > Pinales > Pinaceae > Larix > Larix kaempferi. The sequence goes on from BSBM01000012.1 coordinate 17,606,733, forward strand.
ATCAATAATCTTAAGATAATTTTAGTAGTGATCTCTCCCTTTCTTTGTGATAGTTAGACCTAGCTATTAGTGGGATTTTCCCCAAAACCTAACTAGTGACTCCACTGGGGAATATTTCCTTGAATTATTTTGTATAGGGACTCCTTAGGAATAGTATTATAGATTTTATTGAGTATTTAGAGACCTTTATATTTGCAGAATATTCCCTTATCTTGATTTTCCCATCCCCTCCGATCGATCCAACACAAGGAAGGGAACATGACTACAGATCTTGGGATTTTTTAATAAACTCAACCCCATTCATTTCATTCATACAAATAAAAACATGTGTGTGTGCAGATCTATCAAACACAACAGAAGTAAAATTATTCTACACGCATATATCATGCAATTTCCAGCATATTGATAACATTCATCAAATAATTAAAAACCTTGCAGAAGTGAAGCACATAAATAAAATACTTATATTCTGATGGTGAAATTGTCCCAAGCAACTAGCTATGTCGCTGCAACGTTCCACCCAACCATAGGTCAGTTGTGTTAATCAATCTCTCAACACAACTGTCACCCCCGAGTTGGGAATGATTTCTAAAAGGAAAAGGGGACTCTCAAGCTCAGCATATCCCAAGCAAACATCACATCTAAGCCAAGCCATTCCACAGCTGGGTGTATTAGGCTAAACCTGAACCCTTGTATTTTTGGATGCTTGCACTCAAGCTCAAGACGAAACAATGGGAATCTTCTCTTTTGAGAGAGACTGTATGAAGGATTCAAGAGTGGGAATATTCCAATTTGGAATGGATAGCTTCATTGACTAGAAGGTGGAGACAAATACTGAGTAATTAGCCCCCAATTTTGAGAGAATGGAAAGGATAAGTTGCTTCTCTTCTTTCTCTATTACATATGAATTCAAAGGTGAAATCCGATTTTTGAACTTGGTGAAGAACTCATTGATTGAGTCGAAACTACTGGGGCTCAGAGAGATAAGCTCATTTTCCAATTGGTTACCCTTCAAATCATATTTCTATCCAAACAGTGATTTGAGCTTGTCCCAAACTTCTTTAGGAGTTTTGAGATCAATGACATGAAAATGTAGATCATCGGAAATACTGAGGAGTGCCAGTCCAACTGCTTCATCAAGTTTATCAAGATACTTTGATTTCTTAACTACTCCAATGGGATCATCTTCAAAACCATTCAACACTCTGGAAAGGATTTTAGAATTCATGAATATGTTCATCTTTGCCTTCCATTCGAAATAGTTGAAGGAGGTGAGTTTCAGATCCATAGTACCTGTTGAATTCGAATCTGCTGAAGATGGAATAAACTGCAATAAAACAAGGAAATTTTGATGGATATTTGTTGCAAAATATAAAGAATGCTACTTTAGAATAGTGAGCACATGTGCCTAGATCCTTCACACCTGGCTAGACCTCACTATATTTCTCTAGTGAATTTAATGCAATGGCACCAGGATTTGTTGTGGAAATCCAGAGGCTTCTGGTGCTCTACTGAAAAAAAATTGTTCAATAAACTACCGCAACTCCTGCAATTCGAATAGCTATATCAAGCTATGATGCCATGTGATATGCTATAGGTGTATATCACTCAACTTGAACAAACCTCACAAATTCACTCATAGAATTGAAGAGAAGAAGAAGAACAATTGAATCAATATTCACACATGAAACTCAAACAATGTGGAAAACTATTGTAATCATGATCATCAGTTGTAAGCTGGAAAAAATGTGAGAGTACAATAAAATGAATTCGATTACCCCAAAGGTGATTTGAATTCTCCTCAAGGTGTGGCTTGGATAGCATTGGAGACATCACCCAATCAGTGGTAATAGTCACAAATAGTCAAATTTCAATCAATGTGAGTCTAATTGAGTCTAACTGAGTCATGTGAGCACAAATGTAGGGAAGGAGACTCCAAGAAGGGTGCATGAGGACTGTCAGTAGTCAAGTGGCACTCCGATACAGACAACTAGAAGCTATAAGAAGTTAAACTGAGCAATAAATGCATGAACTAGGAAATCAATGCAAGAACTGACTGTTGGAATCCAAGAGTGTGTAGTACGGCGCATTTGTAATCCAGATGATGAAAACGGGGTGCACTAGGTAGGTAGGAGGGCTATTGATGGCTAAAAATAGGCTCCATGGGGCTGAAAATAAGCTCTAGGTGCTAGGGAGACTACCATATTGATGAATGGATGCATGTAGTATGCATGCATGCAATGTATGCAAATACAAATGATGATGGTGAGAATATTCCAACAATTTCAAAAGATTGGAAAGATGTGATAATAGTAGAGTATGCCAAAGATAGATTTGCTTATGAATTATTAGATGGGGACAAGGGAGATGATAGGTACAAGATATTGAATGGCCTAATATACTATAAATACCAAATATACTTAGTTCATGGTTCGAATTTAAAGCACAAAATATTGAAGGAAGCTCATGATTCTCCTTTAGCAGGCCATCCTGGTTTCTTTAAAACATATAGGAAGCTAAGACAAAGGTTCTCTTGGAAAGGTTTGAAGGAAGATGTTTTAAAGTATGTGAATGAATGAAAGATATGTTTGAAAAACAAAGTTGAGCACACCCATCATTCTAGTCTCTTGTAACCATTTCCTATTCCAGAACAAAATTGGGAAAGCATCTCCATGGATTTCATCACAAGTTTTCCCAAGCCTCTTGGTAAGGATTGTGTTATCTCCTCAATAAGCATAGACTAGTCATGGTGTCTAGGTGATAGAAAGTCTTTAATTTTTGTTTTTTGCATGTCTTTAAGTTCCAGTCTGATAGGTTGAAGAAGGTAATGAAGTCTGAAATAACTGTTCAAAGCTAGCTCTCCTTCAAAAGGCAAATTTCAGGTTTCGGTAGCTTAGGCGGGCCTGGAAATGGTTCATTAGCTACCGGAAACCCTGTTTTCGGTGGTTTATTGTGTGAAAGAAAATACGCTCCAGCTACCAAAAGGGAAAAATTACAGTGTGAGTTGTGGGGCAGTTTTCGGTGGTTTGGACGAACACGATGGTGTTCATTAGCCACCGAAAGGGTGGATACTTTTCGTAGCTTACCATCTAAAGGTTGGGTCGCTTACAACCACCAAAAGAAAAGAGCACTGGTTAAGACCGTTTTTTGGTGGCATACAGTGTCAACGGTGGATTATAAGCTACCAAAAGGAGAGGCATTTTCACCACTTTTCGACAGCGCTCGTGTTAGAATGCAAATTCATTCCAGCTACCAAAAGAGCAAGAGAACTTCACTTGTCATCAAGAAGCTGAGACAAAATACATTTTTTTCCATTTTGTAAGATTAGTTTCAAAATAGAGATTTCGGTGGTTTAGGCAGGCTTTCACAGCTGTTCTTAGCCACCAAAAGTAGAGCTTTCGGTGGTTTACAGGTTCGAATTTTGGCTCTTTAGCCACCGAAAGTGCAAAACAGGGCAGAGAGGCATTATTTTGCCCAGATCACGGTTTTTGCTTCCAAATGGCAAGAGGATGGTTTTTAAGTGAAGGTTTTAATTAATAGAAGCTGTTTCAATGGCTGTTCCAGTTTTGAAGGTGCCAGCAAGATGGAAATAATGAAGAACTGTGGCATTTTTTTACTGTCCCGAGTCATCTTTTTCAACTGACGATTCTGAGCATTTGGAGAATATTTTTGCAAAAATCTCATATTTTTTTTGTTCCTAACATGTCAGAGAACAATAACCTCTCCCCGTTTTCCCACAGGTGTTGCAGGTTGAGAGAATCGAATCCGTCACGGAGGACAAATTTTCGGATTCCAGAACCTGCCTGTTTGACACACGTTTTTGAAATGCAGATCTTGGGCAAACCAAAATGAGTTTCGAAGATCTGAGAGAGGTTTTTGCTCAAAACAGGTCATTGCACAATAACCTATTTCATTTTATACACATGTGTCACATAGATGGATAAATGAACCCATCTCTGAGCCTCTTTTTCAGCAGTTTCAGCAGAAATGGCGTTTTTACTGTGCAGAGTCATCATTTTCAAATGACGATTCTGAGTGACTCGAGAGTCATTCTGAAAAACGCTCGGAAGTGTTTCTTCCTAACACGTCAGAGAAGAAAAAAATGTCTCATTTTTCCTATAGGTGTCACATATTGGGAGAATCGAACCCATCTCTGAGCCCCATTTTTCAGCAGTTTCGGCAGTTAAAAAAATGATTTTCCCGTTTTTTTTTTTTAAACAGTTGGATCTTCTATCTGAGGATTTTGACCCAGCTTCTAGGGATCTGCGGGGGGAAGAGCTTTGTAATGGATATAAATGCCAGAACTGATAGAAGATAAAGAGTTGACTTGGGAGAGACTAATCGACTTTTGTATTCTTAGACTTCTGTGACCTTCTAGATAATACAAGCTTCTTTTATTATTGGCTGTCAGATTTCTTCTTCTCATGTTTCTGCACTTATTGTGAATGATCTATTTCCTGTATGTTCACTTTTATTCCTAGATAGCTGTTATCTTGTCACGGTTTTAAAGGATTGAACATATATGTTATTATTTTGTTGTGCTTAGCCATTGATATACATTCTTCTGTGTATGAATCTGCTGAATGCAATAAGGTTTCACCCTCTTTATTTTAAATCAACCCTCGGAACAGTCGTAGTCAAAGCCTTGTATATCTGGGCGTCCTCATGTATGTTGTGAGCATGTAAATTTCGTTCCCTGTCATCCAACTTGATCCAAAATAAACCCTTTCTTTCAAGACAAGTTTAAGTTACCAGGCATCTCTGAAATACAACCTAGGAGAGCTTCCTGGAGTGATAATAGATTGTATTTATGTGGTGGTGGATAGAATCACCAAATTTGCTCATTTTTTTCTATTACCTCATCTTTTACTGCTGCACAAGTAGCTAAGCTATTCTTTAGAGATTTTTTCATATTGCATCGACTTCCCAAAAATATTGTGAGTGACAGGGATAGCATATTTATGAGTTCTTTTTGGCGCGAACTCTTCAAATTGGTGGGAACACAATTGACTCCTAGCACAAGCTATCATCCTCAAACTAATGGCCAAACAGAAAGGGTGAACCAATGGTTGGAGGGGTACTTGAGAAACTATGTTGGTAAGCAACAAAAAACATGGGTTAAATGGCTACATTTGGGTGAGTTTTGCTACAATACTACTTTTCACATGTACAATGGCACGTCTCCCTTCAGAGCACTTTATGGTTATGAAGCACTCACCTTTGTTGATCACATTTTTGGTGATAGTAGAGCTCCAAAAGATAAATATTGGATTGAGGAAAGTCAAGAGATTTTGAAGGTCTTAAAATACAATTTGCAGGTTGCCCAAAATCAATAGAAACAATATGTGGATCAACATAGGAAGGAAAGAACATTTCAAGTGAATGATTTGGTTTATTTGAGGCTGCAACCATATAGGCGAACCACCTTAAAAGGAAAAGGATCAGAAAATATTAAACCATCTTTTTATGGTCAATATTAGATAATTCGAAAGGTTGGGGAGGTAGCTCATGAGATAGAACTTCCAAAAGGTATAAAATTCCATAATGTGTTTCATGTTTCATGCCTTAACAAGGCTATTGGGAAGAAAATTCTTATTTCATAAACACTCCCTCCATTAGATGATGATGGACAAATCATACTCATTTTAGAAAAAAATTTGAAAACGAGAGAAAGGAAATTGAGCAGAACCATAAGAGAATATTTGGTACAATGGAAATATTTTCCAAGTGAGGATGCCACATGGGAAGAGGAAAAAAATTTGTAGCTTCCCAATATGGAATTGCTTGGGACAAGAAATATTGGGTGGGGAGGGTTGTAATGTCCCCATCCAAACAAATATCATGAATGAAAATTGTGAAATTTAGTTCACACCAAGATCTAATCAAGAAATTACAACTCTCACAAGTAATGTCACACAACTAGTTAAGAACACTGAAAAAAGTAAAGTATGATGCAAACATAATTACTCTCATGAATAATAATACATCAGAAAACCTTGGGAAAGTAATAGGCTGAAAATATATAATATTACATCAGATATTCGAATGCATAAGGATTCTATTCGAATCCTCACAAAAGCAGGCTTACTAAAAATATGCAAAACCCCCCTAGGTGGCAAGTGTGCTTTCCAAGTAACCTATAAGGCTCATGAATTTATAATTTAGTGATACGATGGTGATGTATGATGGAAAATCATGCTAAATAAATAATTTAGAAGGAAGAAACATCATGGAGGATGAGTTGGCCAAAAAACAATTATGACTAGTCAAGTAGCTTTCACCTTTCACCAAAAAGTGGTAAAAATCAGTAAAATAAGCTAAGGTGCCTTTCCATTCCAGGATTGTATAATATCATCCAGAATCCAAGGAAATATTATCCATAATATTTAGAAATGTGCCCAGGTGAGTCTAGGAATATTGTGGTCCACACAATGTTTAATTTAGCCAACTACATAGTCTAACACCTAGGGATTAATAAAAAATGATCAATAATGCTATCCTAAGGTATTAAATGACATGGATGGGTTTAAAATATTCCAAACCCCCCCCCCATAATCTTGAATTTATGTGTTAAAAATTAGAAATAAAATAGGGCCTAGCAACTAGGAATGGTCACCCTGTAACATACTGCCTTGTCCATGAAACAAGGAAAGAAGGAAAACCTCATGGGAAAAACCTCCCCTCTAAAATGGACATAATCAAAATTGAAATATTTCTGATCAATCCTTCACTCCACCACATGTTCAACCATCCCAAACAGTGATCTCAGATAGTTGAAAGTATTTTCAGTAAAATCTTTGGTGAATATGTCTGCAGTTTGCTCACCTATTGGGAAATACTGCAGATCAATGATCTTGTCATGCGCTAAACTCCTGATGTAGTGCATATGGATCTCAATATGCTTGGTCTGATGTCTCTGTACTGGATCAATTGAGACCCTTATAGCACTCTGATTTTCACAAAATATGACAGTGGGAGTACTAAAGGAAATCGCAAACTCTGAAAGAATACCCTGCAACCACACACACTGAGTAGCAGCATTCACTGCTCCTTTGTAATCAGCCTCTGCTGCAGATAGTGCAATTGAAATTTGTTTCTTACTATAAAAGAAAACAAGACCTCCTCCAAGCATGAAAACAAATCCATAAGTGGATTTTCTTTCAAGTCTATCACCATCCCAATATGAGTAAGTAAAGCCAATAAGATATAGGCTAGAATCTGCAACATAGTGAATCCCATCAGACTTGGTTCCTTTCACATAATTAAAGATTCTTTTTTCAGCCCTCAAATGAATATAATGTGGATGATCCATGTATATTGAGGCCATTCTCACTATATATGCAAGATCTGGTTGAGTATGAGTCAAGTACAACAAGCTGCCAACTAGATTCTTATACAAGGTGTTGTCCACCAATGGTGTAGAATCTGCTTCTTCAAGTCTGACTCCTGAAAGGAAGGGAGTATTTGAAGGCTTGAAATCATCCATATTGAACTTATTTATCAGGTCATATGCATATTTGGAATGAGATACCTTAGTTCCATTCTCATCTTGATAAATCTCAAGCCCCAAAAATTGCTTAAGAATTCCCAAGTCAGCCATGGAAAAAGCTTGATGCAAAGTAGTCTTTAATGAAGCAATTTGATCAGTAGAGCTACCTGTGATTAGTATGAAATCAACATATAACACAATAATCAAAATTTATCCATCAATCATCTTCATATAAACATTTGGATCAGATTTGCATCTAGCAATAGATTTTGACAAGAGAAAGTTTCCCATTTTGGCATACCAAGCCCTGGGGGCTTGCTCAAGCCCATATAAGGACTTCTTTAACTTGCACACATAGTTAGGATAAGATGTATATTATTATGGATTCTGCATATAAATATCCTCCTGAAGATCCCCATGGAGGAATTCACTCTTGACATCCATGTGATGCACTTCCCAGCGCTTGGATGCAGAGATTGCTAGAACTAGTCTTATCGAATCCTTCTGTGCAACTGGTGCAAAATTCTCATTGTAGTCAAGGCCATGGACTTGGTAGAATCCATTTTACACCAGCATAGAATTATATTTCAGTGTTGCACCATCAGATGCAAATTTATTCTTGAATATGCACTTACACCTTACCAATTTTATGCTTGGGGGGAGCTTGACTAGCTCCCATGTCTCATTCTTTTGTAGTGAATGAAACTCCTCATCCATTGCAGACTACCATATTGGGTCATGTGAGGCTTCCTCATATGTCTAAGGATCAGAATCCACCATCAGATAACATCTCTCAGATAAGTAAGGATCATTTACATTGAGAGCATTCTTAATTTGTGATTTAGTCCTCCTAGTATCCTGAGGATTTCCCACTAGTTCACTAGCTGCTTTAAGAGTCTTAGTAGACCACTTTGTCCTTTTTGGTGAAATAGGATCTGTAATAAAATGGTCGTCATCATCAGAAATATAAAAATCAGAAAATTCAAAAGGAACTTCACTTACATCTTCAGGTGGTGGTGTGGAGGGTTTTCCAATTTCAACACTCTGTGAGGGATCTTCTTCAAATTGAACACTTCTTTCAATGAAGGATTTATGAGAGGGAATGCTCAGAAAATTGTATCCCTTGGAGTCTTCTAAATATACAACAAAAAGACATGGTTGGATTTGGGGCTGCATATCCCTCCTCTTCTCAAGTGGAATTCTAGCCCAAGCCTTGGAGACAAAAATCCTAAAGTGAGAAATATCAAGTTTGTGCCCAGTCCAAGCCTCAAAAGGAGTGATTCCTTTTAGTGCTTTTTGAGGAACTATATTATGTATGTATGTGGCACAATTTATTTCCTCGGCCCAAATTCTTGGAGACAAGGACTTTTCCTCAAGCATGCATGTGTCCATCTCCTTCAGAGATCTGTTCTTCCTCTCAGCAACACCATTCTGCTGAGGTGTGTAGGGAACAGTGTGTTGCATCTGTATGCCTGAAGAGGCACAAAATTGTTGAAACTCAGATTTGATGTATTCCCCACCATTATCATATCTAAGTATATTGATATGTCTACCAGACTAGTTCTCAACTGACGCTTTCAAAATCTTGAGCAGACCAAACACTTCTGACTTTAACTTGATGAAATAGATCCAACAGGCCCTGGTAAATTCATATATGAAGGTGAGGATGTATTTGGAATGGTTCAAATAATCATGGGGGAATGGACCTGATATGTCACCGTGAATAAGCTCTAGGGGTGTTGAGGTTCACTCAGTTTTGGCTCTTTCAAACTTATGCTCTGGGATCTTTCCTAGGATGCATCTTTGACAGACACCTTTAAAAAACTTGATATTGGGAAGCCCTATGGCCATCTATTTCTCATGGATTTGGTAAATATATTTGTAGTTTAGGTGACCAAATATTTCATGCCATAATTTGATTGCTCATTGGCATGGGTTAGTAGAGCAGAAGGTGAGGGGAATGTCACAAAATGAGAGAATGTATATATTTTTAAGCTATGGTCAGCAAAACTTAAGGAAACAATTCGGCTTGTTGACATTTCATAGATTTCAACATAATTAGGTGTGAATATCACCTTTTTAGGATATCCAGTGCGAGTCATCTGGTATACTGAAAAAGGTTAGCATCAAGTCCTGGAACATACAACACATTAGTGAATGAGCCAAAATCTAGATCAATGTTGCCTTTACCTTTGCTTGAAGTTTCAGAATCATCACCCAACACAATGGTTGGACCACTAGAAGAATCAAGAGATGAGAATCTCTCTCTTGTAGACACCATGTGCCTTGAAGCTCCAGAATCAATGATGAATGAGGTAGTCTTTGATGTGATTTCCATTAGTGCATGTACTCGCTCCTTATGTTCAAAATTTTGTCCTCCATCCTTCCTTCTTGCGCTCTCAGGAAGAGGAATATTTGCTTTCTCCAAAAGTTGAGCCATTTGATCAATGGTATTCTTCATGCATGAGATTTCAGGATTAAATCCCTTGTTGCAATAGGTAAACTTTTCCTTCTCATTCTTCTTGTTTGGATTCCTCTTGAATTTTGAGGAGTCTTCATGGACTTTCTGTTTGTCCTTCTTCTTATCAATGGGTTTCTTGAAATTTCCCTTCTTCTTTCCTTTCGAACTCCTTGAATCTCCAACAGTCAAACAATGATATTTTGATGGATTTTTTATTGCTCCCATCAAGACCAACTTGTCTTGTTTTTGAGTAAGAGATTCCATGAATTCTGAGAATGTAGGACTCTTCAAGTTTTGAACTGCCTTCCTTGTGGCATGGAAGGTCGAAACAAAGACTGAATAATCAGGGCCAAGCTTGGAGAGAATGGCCAAGATTAGTTTCTCATCCTTTTTATCAATTCCACATTGCTTCAACTGTAGAACAAGTGACTTGAACTTTGATAAAAATTATTGGAGGTTCTCGAAATTATGTGGACTCAATGAAACAATTTCATTATCCAGTTGGTGGCCTCTTAATTCATCTGTCTTGCCAAACAAGTCTTGGAGCTTCACCCAGACTTCATTTGGAGTGGTAAGACCATCTAGATGGAATAAAATATCCTTGGATGTGGAAAGACATAGGATACCATAGGCTTTATCTCTTCTGTTGTGCCACTTCATTTCTCAATTATTGAGGTTGGCTCAGTTTTAGTTGCCATAGTCACCCTGTAGAGGCCTTTGCTCCTCAACAAGATCTCCATATGCGCTTTCCATTCAAAAAAATTGAATGGAGTGAGGATGATCTGATGTGACTGATCCATGGAAGCTCTGAAATAAATTTTAGAGTGGTTTGGGTGCGCCCCAATATGTTTAGTTGCGCCCTCTAGGTGATTGAATGCGCCTTCTAGGTGACTGAATGTGCCCTTCATGAGACTGGTTGGATCCTGCAAGACAATCAAAGGATAAAAGAATATCTTGTTATATCTAATACCATGTGAAATTTAGTTCACACCAATATCTGATCAAGAAATTACAACTCTCACAAGTAATCTCACACAACTAGTCAAGAACACTTAAAAACAATCAAGTATGATGCAAATAGAATTACTCTCATGAATAATACTACATAATCCAACCTTGGGAAATTAATAGGCTGAAAATATATAATATTACATCAGAGATTCGAATGCATAAGGATTCCATTCAAATCCTCACAAAAGTAGGATTACTTAAAATATGCAAAACCCCCCTAGGTAGCAAGTGTGCTTTCCAATTCACCTCTAAGGCTCACGAATTTCTGATTTAGTGATAAGATGATGATGTATGATGTAAAATCATGCTAAATCCATAATTTGTAAGGAAGAAACATCATGGAGGATGAGTTGGCCAAAAAAACAGTTATGACTAGTCAACTATATTTCACCTTTCACCAAAAAGTGGTAAAAATCAGTAAAAGCATCTAAGGCGCGTTTCTATTCTAGGATTGGATACGATCAGCTAGAATCCAAGGAAATCTTATCCAGAATATTCAGAAATGCGCCCAGGTGAGTCTAGGAAGCTTTTGGTCCACACAATGAATACTTGTGGTCCACACAATGTCTAATTTAGCCAACTACATAGTCTAACACCTAGGAATTAATAAAAAATGATCAATAATTCTATCCTAAGGTATTGAATGACATGGATGGGTTTAAAATATTCCAACAAAAATTTCCACCAATCTACTAGTTCCCTAGGTTGGGGTGGAAATATTTAGACTTAGAATAAGGCAGCTATAAGACCCCAAATGGACCTTATATTGATAAATATACATTAAAGGGGATAAACAAATAATAATAATAATAAAATAAGGTGGAATTTGGTCATGAGGGTGCATAGGTGGTGGGGGATCCACACAAGGCAAGATTATCCATGCCACATGGAATCCTATTCTCACCCATTCGATTCCAAGGTGGAGTCTAACGTTGTCGGGGGATTTGTAGAGGCATTATTCATGGCATGAATATAGGAAGGTCGAATTGGAGTGGAAGAGTAACTCCCATGGAAGAGGAAGAGGCATCATAGAAGAATTGTGACACTTGGAGCTAGATTCCCTAATTTCTATGACAACAATGATGAAGATTCTATGACACGCATGAAAATTTCAGACCTTATTGATGACATATGACATGTTAGGCCTAAAAATAGCCTCCAAGAGGGCGCACAAGGGGATTTGTGGCAGCTAAGATCCCCCCCATTCAAATTTATGGAAGAGGAAGGCTAGAAAGTGTTGGACAAGTGGCATTCATGGAAATATCTCCCTAACTCTAGTTGGGAAAAGGATCTTGGAGGGGATTAGAGCTATGGAGGAATTTGTAGGTTAATAAAATATTAGGAGGAAGAAGGAGATCAACTTTTGATCATTTTCTCATTTGGCACATTTTGACAGCTTAGCTTGTCCTTGCACGGTGGATGTTCATCCTCCCTACCTTAGAACCAATTTCGAGGGTGCAAGATTCTCATCCAAGTTGGTTGATGGAGATTCCATTCATACCTATAAACAAAGATTCATGGAGATATTTTCATGTAGGTTCAACCCCCATCTGAGTTCGAGTTCATCTTCTCTCATTCCTCTCTACTCTCATTCTACTATATTTCTCTCAATGTCATGTAAAAGTGTAAGGGTGCACTTCTTGTTGCATATAGTTAATGGAGGATTTCTATTTTGACCTTATGGACATGTTATTTTCTGCATAACTTTGTAATAGACATATAATGAGAGCCACAGCTCAAAATACCAAGTGCTTCATGTGATGTTTCCAATTAAAACAGGTACAACATCTCATTACATTTTCATGGTGATTTTGGGATGATGTTGTACCTGTTTTATATAATATATTTCTGATATTTTTGTCTATGTTATGAGATTCATATGGATTTAAATTTATGGCACAAATAGTGTATGTGTACCCCTAAAGTGTTACTATAGTTTGTGACCAAAATTCAAGGGTTCTTGTCTAAAAATTTTACCCCAAATTCCATACTCTAGAAGCTGTTGTTCTTTGGGAGACCTATTCGACCCTAGAACCTGATAAAATTCTGCACATATGTTGTCATGGATGTCCTCTAACATATACAAGTATCATATTAAAAATTAGTGAAGTTCATACAGTGTTTGGAAGGGAAAACAGTGGCTGAACTAGGGGGGATTTCCATTAATCTAATTGACTATTCTTGTCCCAAAAATTCTCTCCTTGAATATTGCATACCATGGATGTGTATAGTAGGTGTTTGGGTATCTGATAAATGTATTAATGTTTCATATGCCCTTCCAAGTCCTTCCTTCCAAAATTTGAAATCATTTGGAGGTGTTTGGAACTGTTTGTCTACTGCATTCCTAGAATCAAAGTAAGGTGAATTTGAGCACTTTTCCTTGAAGGGATATTACAGCCTTACTGTGTGAATTGCATAAATGTTGCATGTGTGCAAGATTTATGCATTAATATATGCCCCCTGACGTATTAGGTTCAGAGGGTATTGTAGGTAAGTTAATGCATCATCATTTATTTTGGGCTCTTTGGTGTTCTTGAAATATGTGAAGCATGTGTAGACAAATAGGGTTCTCCCATGGGGGAAGATTGTTGGTGAATCTGGAACAAAGAATAGTGTTTTATCCAAATGAGGCTGGCATACCCATGCTCATCAAAATATTCCAAAGTGGTTACAAAAACTGGAGACCAAGGGGTCAAGTCAATATACAGGTGGCACATGGATGAAGGAAGCTTCAATCTAGGAAATAGTAACAGAACTTGGAAATACTATTATAGGTGTTGAAGAAGCGACACTGTTCATAACCATGATAATCACATGAGGGCGGGGGACTGAAGAACTAGTGAGCGCGTTGAATATAGGAACTCACTGAATCGATGCTACCATAATTTTTGGGTGTGAAAATTGCTACCTTCAAAAACATATGACTCTCCCTAATGCTATAGATGTGTTGATGTCGAGCATAAAAGATACCACTAAGTTAGGGACCACTAATGTCTCTCCCTACTTAGTTCGAGGTGATCCATTATAGTGATTGAAAGGGACCCCAAGGTACCGTTGTAACTACTACAACTCTCAAAATATGGTGATTTGATGTCGATGAGATCTGAAGTATATGATAAAATGAGGTTCTTATCCTGAGAACCAAGATCCTTTTGTAACCAATTGTTGGAAAGATAGACCTAACACAAGACTAGCTGGTAAGCATGAGGCTTATGACTTCCTTGATCGATGTCAAATTGGGGAGTAATGGATGGCAACATTCTTCAAAATAAAGGTACAATTTGTAACAGAGGGATACATACTGTAGATGAAGGATTTTGTTGGGGAAACAACACTAAGGATGATGGTGACTAAAAAAACTCATAATGTTGGGGGTAGTGAGATTCAACGACATCGATCAAAGGCGACCAAGGTTCACTTCCAAAATAATAGTGACGTTCCCATGGTTTTGAGTGGATTGGGGAATAGTTTGTCTATAAATAATAGTTGGTGGGCTCCCTGCAGCTTTTGGGGCACTAGGGGACCAATTTGATGATGGGTGGGATTCCCGCGGTTTTGGGTGAATCAGGGAATCAATTTGATGATGGGAGAACTTCCCTCAGTTTTGAGTGAGTCAAGGAACTATTTCCATAATGATGTGAGGTTTGGTTTGAAAACACGAAGATGAGTTCCCCATGAATCAATGCAGTGTATATTGTTCCTACGGGAATAACTGGATAGAATTGGTTGCTTCGGAGGGTGGGGCCCCATTGGTGTCTTGGAAAGGGTGGTGGTACGAACAATATTGCAAAGGGTATATTTCTCATGGAGGTATGAGTGGTCAAATAACTTTCTTGAATATAAAATATGCCAAGGAATTCAATGGCATCAATAGCTGAATGTCGAGGAGTAAATGCGTAGCTACAAAATGATGAGCTATGGGTTAATCATTTCAAGGTGTATAAAATTCCTCAGGATTGTGGGGGGTTGAAATCATGGGTGTCAAATAATGGTTGGAATGCAATGGGGCACACACCCATGGAGGAAATATGCTACCCTTAGTAGGGATATTGATGGCATATCATCACTGAGGAGGAGGACCCAATGGTTATCAGTGGGAATATCTGGTAAATGTAATGTAAACAGAGGGAAGACGTTGCCTATATTCTAGTTCTCAAGATGATACCCATGATAGAATTCCATCGCCATTGGTGAGGGGTGGAGTCTTGTTCTACAATGGAAAAAGAAGAGGTAGTGGTGTCTCAGTTGTTTTCCTACACATATGATGTAAATATCCAAGTGTAATAAAGAACATGACAAAGGTATTGATGATGCATAATTGATAACCAAAACATCATGCACATGTGGTTCAGGTGAGAAAAATGAGTTCTTGTTGGAGCATAGGCCGCAGCTATGGTAAAGCTGCTAAATTTTGAGGAAAAAGCACTAAGTTTTGAAGGAAAAGTGCTAATTTTGAGGAAAAGCACCATTTTTGGGCAGAAATGAATAGTGCACGGTACGACGCTAGATGGACGATCTCACCGCAGATTGCGGGCCGGAAATCATGGAGCTCGCATGCACGTCAAAAGAAAGAGTAAATAAGGTGGCCGAGTAGAAAGCTCAACCACCACAATAAATGAAGCGGCAGAAGAGGGCTTAGCTACCCTCATTAAGGCAAAGTACAGGAGTTATGGTTGCTCGGACCAAGGAAGAGCAACGGGCCGAAGCATTGAAGGTGAAGGACAAGGAGCAAAGAAAGGTGAAGCAGCGCCCATACCCGCAATCTGCGCCAAAAATCGCGGAGTCTATAGGAAGCTGCGACGTGATTGCAAGAGGCGCCTACAGTACACCTAGTCGTGTCAGTGGTTAGGGTTTTTGGGGATCACTGTTGGGAAAGGCCCACAATTTTGTAAAGGTGCGACCCTCAGGGCCACCTATATATATGTGTAATTGTAAAAGGGAAAAGGGTTGGAGGGTTGGTTGGTTAGTTGGTTTGGTAGAGAGATAGTTGATAGTCACTGAGTCACTTGTATTGCTGTGTCTCGTGAAGCTGCTAATGATCATTCTGTGCATGTAAGAAGGTCGCGATATCGCAGGAGACCGCTTGGCGTAAAGGCCATTGTATGTATCGACCAGTCGTAAGAGGACTGAGGGGAATGTAATTGTATGCCTTTGTCATTGTAATATCTGTAGAAGGAGATAATAGATCTAAGAGAATGTCTCCCAGCTGTGTGCATGGAGTTTCCCAGAAAGATCTAAGGCTGCAGCTGTGTGCGCAGCAGAAATGTGTTAGCCCCATCTAAAGATAATATAAAACAGTCTTGTGGACATGGCTTCCCTCCCGGAGGTGAACTACATAATTCTTGTTGTTGTGGTGATGCTTTATGTGATTGCATTTCTTTGCTTTACTGTCTATGTTTCCATGAATGTTCTGCTATCTTTATGAATGAGTATGTAGAGTAAATCCTTGAAGCTCCCTTAGAAGCGTACTTGTGCATTGTCGAAGGAGTCTATAAGAACACTGTCGCCACAGTGCTTAAGGAGTGTGTTACTGCGTTGTGGCGTGAGGACATAGGCGATACATAGTGTATCGGATGTAGTGGGTAAACGCCTCGTGCGTAGGCGTGGAGCTACTGCGCAGCCAGGCTGGGAAGAGTGAGTTCCTGCGCTGTAGCGCTGTGAGACCTGTGGAAGAGTAAGACGCTCTACTCCGGAAATACCTGCAAGAAGGGAAGGGAGAAGACTGTAGTCTCCACACCACCTAGGTTAAGGAAACCCGATTCCTTAGCCCCCCCATAGCCACTTCGGGTGAGACTTCAGGCTGCTGCGCAGCTCGTTGCCGAAAGGGTCAGTGTGCCAAAGGGGTGTTTGTTGTTGCGCATCCTGAAAACCCGGGTCTGTAAAGAAAGCAGCCACCAAATGGTTCCGTTGCCGGCTTTAAACTTATTATTTTGAAGGCAATGTGGTGCTGGAATCCTACAGCTGAATAAATTCAAGAGTGGTTTGATTAAAAGGCTAGAGAGTTCGTTGAACGTGAAAATAGAAGCCCTAGGATTCAGACAGAGGATTGGTTGCAGAAGCATATTTTTACTGACCTTCATGAAATCTTCTTTGTAACATTTGCACTCGAGTTGCATGAGTGGGTATCCAAGCTAGCAGATACTGGACCCACTGTGCATGTTGATCAACCTATCGTTTGGATGCCTGAGCTAGTTAGCACTGTGAAGCGAGTAGATAATCCTGTGTCCCATGCAATAGACTTTTGGTTGAACAGTCTGCTGGAAGGTTTCATCATCGAGTTTGTAGTAGATACAAGAAAGAGCTTCAGCGAGGTTGAGAGGAGCTTCTTCAAAGCATACAGGGGTAAGTTCTTAAATTCTCTGAACTTGTGGATTAAAATGCTCTTATATGAAAAAGGAAAACTATGCATAACTTCCGATGAATAGCATAGACAAGTAATGTCCGCAGATTCTGATAGTGATCTTGAAGTTATTGGTTGCACTCGCAGCGGAAAATGGTATAAAGTAGGCCTCGACCAACATTCTGTTGAGTCTAGCCCAGAAGATAGTTGAGCTTGTAGAGCGAGCCATATAGAGAGACAAGGGAGTGTTCATATCCCTTATCACCCTTTTACACCGCAAAATCCAGACGGGGCTCAGCATAACCCTGCAGTAACACCCTCTAGTAGCCTGCACGGTACTTCTAGTACCTCAGCCCCACCTTTGTTTAACCATCCCAGAGGCAGTGCCACAACACTACCACATCAACCTAGCGCAAGAAGGATGGGTGATGACATGAAGTTACCAACCTTTAGAGGAACAGGGCTAGAAGACCCCGAGCAGCATTGGTTTCTATGTGAAGCCATTTGGACGATTAAGCAAATTAATGATGATGATGTCAAGTTGGTTTAGTTAGAAACCACACTAAGAGAGAGAGCCTTAACCTGGTTTATGAAATACTCAGCAGCACAGAATAGGATGCTTGCTGATGTAAGAAGTGCTATGATTAAAGAACTCAAGAAACCTAAATCAGAATCACAATGCATAACAGAACTCAAAGACATAAAACAGTTACCTACAGAATCAGTATGGGACTTTGACTAGAAGTTCAAAGCCTTGATAGATCAAGTAAGATTTGAGTTTGCACCGCAGCAGCATAAGGAATGGTTCATTGCTACGCTACTTCCTCATATTAGACTTCCTCTTATGCAACAGAATCTCACTACTCAAGAACAAGCTCTAGAGATGGCTATGAAACTAGAAGCTTCACCAATTACTGGAACAAGCAACGATGTTGCGCAGTTGCAGAACCAAATAGCAAACCTAACCTTGCAAGTGCGTGATATTAAGAAAGGAAAGGATGTTAAAGAAGAAATTTGGTGTACAAAGTGTAGAGCAAAAGGACATTCAAAGGACCATTGTCCTATTTTCATAGATTATATTGCAACTGGAGCACCTAACCCTTTACCACAGGCTCAGGGGCCTTGGTGTGAAATCTGTAGAACTAGAGGCCACAGACCACAAGAGTGTCACTTGTTACAGAAATATGTACAAACTCCAAAGAATCTATATTGCAATTTCTGTAAATCAGTAGGCCATGATGAGAACAATTGCAGAGCATATGACCTTATGATAGAAAGAAAACACGATGTTTATAGAGTACAGTCAGAACCATAGGGACCCATAGCAGGTTCACAGTATGACCCAGCTCGTGAAGGTCGGGGAGGAAATTACAGGGGCCGAGGACGCGCAGGAGGTTTTGGTCGTGGAAGAGGACATATCACTTGCTATAATTGCGGAGCTCAAGTCCATTATGCAAGGGATTTCCAAAACCCTACAACCACCTGTAGATACTTTAAATCTTATGATCATGTCATTGAAGAATGCCCTCAGTTGATGGCCAAGATGTAAGAAAAGAAGCCACAGGTTAACCAGAATATTCAGCTGATTGCAGCAGAAAAAAGAGAACCAGATCCTATAGTTAATATAGTGACGCGCAGTGGTGCAACCACTGGTGCGCCAAAGTCGGGAACTGGAAATCCAGCGACACAATGGGTGCGCCGCGCTAATATTAAACCATCCCCGCTTGACCTATAGAAGCAAAAAGAAGCCTTCAAGCAAGCTCAAGAGTATTTCTCAGATCCGTGAGCTTCAAGTTCTGTCGCATTACCGCACAATGATATCAGACCGCATGTGCCACGACAAGAGAACCTGGTACGAGAGCAAGCCACTACATATGGAAGGCCTGATGAGGAGGATACACTAGGCAATGTTCATGCTTTCCTGAGAAGCTGCTTAAAGTTGTTGCGCAATGAAAAAGAAACTATGGAACTCCAACACCTGTTGGATCAGTGTCAACAATCTGCTTCGATGAATACACCGCAGCGTGCTGTTCATCAGATCAGGAGTCATGTTAGAACTGGAAGAGAGATGAGACTCACAACGCAAATTGGAGCATTTGAAATGGACGAAGTCATTTTGGATTTAGGATCAGAAGTTAATGTTCTCACCATGCAGACATGGGAACAGATGGGTAGCCCTCAGCTTATCAGATCTCCTATCCATCTAAGACTACCAAATCATCAACGAGTTTCTCCATTGGGAAGATTACCCAATGTACCCATAGATATTGAGGGAGTAAGAAGTTCTGCAGACTTTGAAGTAATCAAAATTCTGGATGACAGTAGACCTTATCTAGCACTTTTAGGCATAGACTAGGCATTTGATGATCTGGCTGTCATTAATTTGAAGAAAAGACAGATGACCTTTGAGGATGATCAGATTAGGGTCATTGCACCACTTGATCCCCTCCAAGGACCACGGTATATTGAACCCATTCGAGCAGAAGAAGAAGTGCACCACATGGAAAGTTTGTATCAGATGACTGCTAGTCATAATGATTATGTCAATCCCACAGCGGATGGCCATATCAACTGGTGATGCGATAGCTCGTGCGCATCAGATTCGGAAGCATGACTGGAAAACTGGCATAATCGCTTACATGAGGTTTCTACAAGGCGTTGCGCCATGATGACTAAATCCATTCGATGGATTGGCACAGAATTGAATAACACTCCAATATTTGATGGTTTAACTGGAGCAAGTGAATTCATGCATGAATATGAACAAGAAATCCCAAATGAGCAGCGCATACAAGCATTGGATGTAGCACTACGCGCTACACCCGCAAGATGGTGGGGTGCGCATAAAGAAAATATCAACACATGGCAAGACTGTCGCAGGTTGATACTGCACAGATTTCAAGAGACTACAGCAGGAGTTTTGCACAAATACGATGGACAGAGTGACCCCAGGTTGAAGCATGTATTCAACAATGGTCAGATATTCCAGAGGATGAGTGGGTTCACCTATTCATCCACACGTTGGATATAGTTCCAAGGAACTAGTACACTGAAACAGAATTGCGCAGAGGCACTATCACTTGGCCTCTCATGATTGAAAGTTTTCAACTCACTTTCAGCTTTGAGTCAGAACATCCAAGCATCGATCAGGATTTAAAGTGTATTAGAAAGAAGGTATTTGGACAATGTCCTTTACCAGAGTACTCTCAACCAGATTGGGTTGTCCAGATGGAACATGCCCTGGAATGCTATAATTTCACCGCTGGAGAAGAGGATGATGATCCTCACAACATCAATATTCCAGAGTCAGAAGGGACACGCAAAGTTGAAGGCCCTCAACTTGATATCCCTACCATTACAGAACACATCAAGCTCAAGAAAATTAACATTGGTACAGAAGCCGAACCCAAGGTTGCCTCTATAGGAGATTATTGGGATGATGAAACGGTTGGCCATATTGCAGATTTACTACATGAGTACCAGGATATCTTTCCTACCAAGTTTACAAAAATGAAAGGCATCCTAGGATATTTAGGAGTTATGCGCATACCTCTGAAAGCGGACGCTAAGCCAGTAAAACAACGCCCGTATAGGTTAAACCCGAGATATAAAGAAAAGGTCAGAGAAGAAATTGATAAGATGCTCGCAGCTGGTATCATTGAGCCAGTAGAGGAAAGTGATTGGATTAGTCCTATGGTGGTACAAGAGAAAAAGACAAAAGGTGAAATAAGAATCTGAGTGGACCTGCACAAGCTCAACGACGCATCAGCGCATGATCCATTTCCTACGCCCTTTATAGACGAAGTGCTTGACAATGTTGGAGGACAAGAGGCTTACTCCTTCACTGATGGCTTTTTAGGATACCATCAGATCAAAATCCATCCAGAGGACTGCCATAAGACCACTTTTGCGACTGAATGGGGCTCATGCCAATATACGATAATGCCCTTTGGTCTTAAAAACGCTCCTGCTATTTTCTCTAGAGTCGTTGTTGTTGTTTTCAAAGAATTCATTCATAAGTTTCTAGAAGTCTATTTTGATGACTGGACTGTGTTTGGTTTACTAAAGAACCATATCGGGAATCTAAGGATGATGTTAGAAAAATGTAGACAGTATCAGATCTCCCTTAACTTGAAAAAATGTATCTTCTGTGCTCCTTTTGGTATTTTGTTGGATCACATTGTGTGCATACAAGGACTCATGATGGATCCTGCGAAGGTTTCCATCATTGCTAACTTGCTTGCGCCCAACTCAGTCAAACAATTGAGCACTACATTGGGACATACAAGATACTACAGGAAATTTATCAAGGGTTATGCAAAGATCACTGTGCCTATGGAAAGACTGCTGAAAAAGGATTCGAAATTCCAATGGATAGAAGAATGCCAACAAAGCTTGGACACACTTAAAGAAAAGATGGTCACAACACCTATTCTAGTTTTCCTAGACTGGAGAAAACCCTTTCATGTTCATGTAGATGCTTCTTCCATAGCATTGGGGGTTGTACTGACACAACCGGGAGAAGGAGGTATTGACCACCCCATTGCTTACTCTAGTAGAAAGCTGTCTATAGCTGAGAAGAATTACACCACTACAAAAAGAGAAGGACTAGCTATGGTGTATGCCTTACAGAAGTTCAGACACTATCTATTGGGTGCTCATTTTAAAATGTATACTGACCATTCTACCTTGAAGTACTTGGTCAATAAGCCAGTGTTAGGGGGAAGAATTTGCAGATGGCTACTCCTCTTCCAGGAGTATGATTTTGAGATTATTGTGAAGCTAGGTAGATTGAATGCAGGACCTGACCATTTATCTAGGATAGAGTCAGGGGAGGAACCTACAAATTTGGAGGACAATCTGCCTGATGCGCAGCTGTTTTCTATTCAAGCAGCAGATGAATATTATTCCGATATTCTTGAGTTTCTCACTACAGGGAAAGCGCCAGTTGAGTTCACAATACAGCAGAAGAAACAACTTGTTGTCAAAGCCGTAGACTTCACTTTGATAGCAGGCCAGCTTTATAAGTTGGGCCCTGATGAAGTCTTGTGTACATGCATTTTACCGCATGAGAAGAACTCCATAATCGCAGAAGCGCACTCAGAAACCGCAGGAGGCCATTTCACAGGAAAGCCGACTGTACGGAAGATCTTAGCCGCAGGACTTTGGTGGCCAACATTGCACAAGGATACTAAGGAATTCTGCAAATGTTGCGATGTGTGCCAGCGAACAGGAAAACCTTCAAGAAGAGATGAAATGCCGCTAAGACCCCAGATAACAGTGCGTGCTTTTGATAAGTCGGCCATTGATTTTGTTGGACCTATCAACCCACTAGGAAAGAGAACCGGTGCAAGATACATCATCACAACTACTGAGTACCTCACCAGATGGGCTGAGGCGAAGCCAGTTAAGAATTGCGAGGCTGTCACTGCCGTGCAGTTCATTTTTGAGAATATTGTCACTAGATTTGGATGTCCACTGATTCTAATGAGTGATCAGGGCACACATTTCCTGAACAAGACTATAGAGGCCCTTACTGAAGAATTCCACATTACTCACCATAAGAGTACACCCTACCACCCTCAAGATAATGGTACGGTGGAGGCATTCAATAAGATTCTGGAGAATGCCCTGACCAAGATCTGTAATCAACAAAGAGATTATTGGGACCTTAGAGTCACAGCTATGTTATGGGCTTACAGAACTACATGCAAGAAATTAACAGGTCACACACCTTTCAGTTTGGTGTATGGACAAGAAGCAGTCATGCCCATGGAATACATTATTCCCAGTCTCAGAATTGCTCAAATTACAGAAATGGCAGATACTGATACTATGACTGAAAGGATGTCACAATTGGTTTCCTTAGAAGAAGATAGGCTTTTAGCTGGATTCCATCAACAAGTGAAGAAGGTGAGACAGAAGGCTTGGCATGACAGGCATATTAAGAATAAAGTCTTTCAAGAAGGAGACTTGGTACTCCTCTATGATAGTAAATTCATCAAGTTTCCAGGAAAGTTTCGTGTACATTGGTTAGGCCCTTTTCAAGTGATGAAGATAACCGAAGGTGGAGCAGTTCAGCTTGTGAAGCTTAATGGAGAGTTACTGCCCACAATGATCAACGGGAGTCAGCTCAAGATTTATTGCGACGGCCACTCCGCCCTGTCGACCTAATCAGCTGCTAAAGTCATGTAGATGTCCAATGTAGTTGAAAGAGGCATCGCACTTATTAGTCTACACAGAAGTCGCGAGACATTTTTCATTCTCTGGCTTCCCGCGTAGTTCCTCGAAGCATCTGCGCAGTCAATAAAGCCTGTTCTGAGTGAGCCTATTTTTGCTCTTGCGAAGTCCCCCGGGTTGTCAAACTCTCGCTCTTGCGGAGTTCCCTGTTGTCTATTTGTCGCTCTTGCGGAGTTCTCCTCGCCGTGGAGCCCTCCATGTGCACAGTTACCCATGCTGAAGTTACCCGCCGAAAATTTGAATTGCGGTAGTTATGTAGTCGCGTCCGAGTCTTAATGAACGACGAGACTGCCATTTAATTGTATTTGCTCTGACAGATTTGGATTTATTTCCCTAAGATCCACATTTAATTAAGGAGTTGAATGCCTTAGCTCATCTCCCGAAGACTGTCAGAGCCCATCCCTTGCATTTAATGCACCATAGAGGCGCGGGGGGTAGGGGGGTTGTCAACTCATCCACTTAGGCACCAATGGTTATTAGTGCCACTTGTCTGCATCTACTACCGCCTTCAGCTATAAATACCCCTCACTCGTATATGCTTGGGTTACTTTTCCTTGCTATTGCGTTGTATAGTTGTCCTGTTTGAGAGTCTAAGTCATTGTTTTCAGAGCCGTGTCGTGCAGACTGCTTTCCCATTTTCAGCATTCGCATCCTACACTGTTCCACCTTTTCGGTTCAGTGTTTGTCGTGTATGCAAATTCATGACGGAGAAACTGTCAACTGAAGAATTTGTCCATCAATTCAGACGCAGAGGGTTAGATTTTGGTATGGGTACCCCGATCAAGATTGTCGAGCTTCCTAGTTTTCCTAATCCCAGACAGTCCCCGGGCACAAGGGCATCTCAACAGCACCAGCAGCAGCTGGAGGGACCTGTTCTAGAGCCCTTGTCCACTCTGGTTAACTACATTCCTCCGCACCCAGATGATGCACCCGAGGTGCGTATTCCCAAGAATGCCAAGTATTCGATTCCGCTGCCACCAATGGCGGAAGTCGTACAAGAAGAAGGATCCCTGCTTGGACATCTCCCGCTGGTTAAGTTTTATGACTTCAACTTGGGAGATTATAGAACGTATCCTCAGTTTGCGCCAGATCACTATCTGACAGTGGTCCATAATCCTATTAAGAAGATTGACGAATTCGTCCCACAGGAATTTGCAGTAAATCTAGAGAGGCCTGGAGTATTGAACCTGTTGAAGCTACCGCACTTTGGGTGTAGCAATGAAGTTAATGCGGTTTTCAAGGTCCTATTATCCTGTGGTCACGGTGGTTATCTTTGGCTAGGGAGGCCAATTGATCTGAATGTGGACTTGATTCACCGAATTACCGGCCTATCTAAGGTTGGTAAGGACCCCAACGTCCATTTCGTTGGTAAAGACAAGGACTGAAAGCTGGTTGCACAGGTGGTGCAGAAATAAAAATTGTCGAGAGGAGTTTGGGCTTATGACCTCACTGTAGTTGAAGATGAAGCACTTAGATTCATAGGCAGTCTGCTCACAGGCAGACTTTTAACGAAGTGCCGACCTAAAGAAGTCCTTGGAGCTGTTGTAGAGCTCGCAGTTGCAGCTGCGGAGGGTGAGCAGTATAACTGGTGTCTCTTCCTCCTGAATACATTCTTGGATGACTACCACAATGTTCAGGACACCGCCAATCAACTGTTCCATTTTTCTTGGCTCCTGATCATGTGTGCCTTTGTCGGGTGGAAGGAACCGCCCAACACTCAGTTTCTTCCGCGTCATTCAGGAGAAGTTACAGGGATGTGCTATGTCAACCTCTGGGATTCTAATAATCCCGTGAAGCGCAAGATGAACCACATCGTGTTCTTCGAGTACTACCATCTCCTCTGCGATACCATCCTGCAGATGCCGAGGCTTACTGAGGAGATGGAAGAACTCTATGGAATGAAGTTGGTCTTTTTTGCCAACTTGCATGAAATCTATTTCCGCCCTCGCAGAATTCAGTCGAAAGAATGGGCCATGGGGCTCTACCGAATGACTACCAAAGATGCGAAGGACACTGTGAAGTCCTAGCCAAATGAATGGAAGCAGGCCGCTGAAATCGCTGCCACGATGCCACCTCCTGAGGCGCTAGAGAAAGATAAGGGAAAGGAAAAGGTCGCGCAAAAGAATGATGAAGGCCCATCAGGACTGGCTACCAAGAAGCAGAAGCTGTCGCACCCCGCAGAAGCGACTGGAGATCCCTCTGAGACCCTTGCCGCGGGGCTCAGCCAGTACTTGAAGGAGCAATTTCATGAGCTGCATGCCTCTCCAGCCAATATCAGAAGTGCTCTGGACCTGCAACTCGTGGAGTTGAAAGGTCTCGCAGGACGAGTTGCGCAGACCCATGCACCAGCATCTGTCTCACAGGCACCGCAAGCATCTACAAGCACCGAGCAGGTTGAAGTACCTATAAAGAGGCACACTGTCGTCCACATCCCGCCTGCAAGAATGACACTCCCGGATCCTCTGGCTGCACTGCAGGTAAGCGCGGTTGGCCTTGTTGAAATAAATTTGTCACTAATTCCGTTGGAAACTCTGCAGTTGGTTCAGGAGCAAGTCTCTACTGAGCTGAGAGCTAGGGAGCTCTCCACATTTCATGCCAATCAAAGACTACAGACACAGGAAACAGAGTTAAGGACAGGCTATAAGGAGATCTCTGTGCAGCTTGAACTTCACAAAGCGCAAGACACTAGGCTAAGGAATGTCGTCGATGAAATCGCCCAGGAGCCGCCAGCCTGCCAAATTCAACCAGACCTTCCTTTAGTTGAGAAAGTGCAATGCATCGGCAGAAGGGCGCAATCCCTAGAACAACAAGTAGTTGCTATGGCTGAAGACCATAGAAAGCATCTCACCGATTTGGAAGCTCGTGTCGTAGTGCCTCCCATAGATGAGATGCAAGAATGACTTGAAGCACTGCGCATAGCTTCTACCCAAATGAAGTGCAGAACAGATGAAGCCCAGTAGTTAATGACACAAGCTATGCAGGCTTGGGTTGAGCTCGAGAAGCTCCCTTCTAAAGTTGCCCTCGTGGAATAGGTGGAAGCAGTAGAACAGTCCCTAACTGTTCTGAACGAAGAAGCTAAGCCCTTGGAAGGCTTAGCCAAAATGAGAAAGATGAGCGAAGTCCGCAAAGTCCAGCAAGAACTACACAGGCTCAGAAACAAAGATGCTACTCTCGCCAACATCATTCAGTCATTTATGGATGAGTATGCTAACCTGGTGCAAACAACCATGGAAATGCGTGCAAGACATGGACTCTGCTATTGCGTAGTGGAAGCAAGCCTTCGCTGCGACCCAAGCCAAGTCAGATGCACAACTAAAATGACTGCAAGCTAGTGCAAGTGGCTCGAGGACGAGCCACAAGTAAGTGTTAGGGGCCTGTTGGAGCATAGGCCTCAGTTATGGTAAAGCTGCCAAATTTTGAGGAAAAAGCACTAAGTTTTGAAGGAAAAGTGCTAATTTTGAGGAAAAGCACCATTTTTGGGCAGAAATGAACAGTGTGCGGTACAGTGCCAAATGGACGAGCTCACTGCAGATTGCGGGCCGGAAATCGCGGAGCTCGCATGCACGTCAAAAGAAAGAGTAAATAAGGTGGCCGAGTAGAAAGCTCAACCACCACAATAAATGAAGCGGCGAAAGAGGGCTCAGCTACCCTCATTAAGGCAAAGTACAGGAGTTATGGTTGCTCGGACCAAGGAAGAGAAACGGGCCGAAGCATTGAAGGCGAAGGACAAGGAGCAAACAACAATGAAGCGACGCCCATACCCACGATATGCGCTGGAAATCGCGGAGTCTGCAGGAAGCTGCGACGTGACTGCAAGAGGCGCCTACAGTACACCTAGCCGTGTCAGTGGTTAGGGTTTTTGGGGATCACTGTTGGGAAAGGCCCACAGTTTTGTAAAGGTGCGACCCTTAGGGCCACCTATATATATGTGTAATTGTAAAAGGGAAAAGGGTTGGAGGGTTGGTTGGTTAGTTGGTCTGGTAGAGAGATAGTTGATAGTCACTGAGTCACTTGTATTGTTGTGTCTTGTGAAGCTGTTAATGATCATTCTGTGCATGTAAGAAGGCCGCGATCTCGCAGGAGACCGCTTGGCGTAAAGGCCATTGTATGTATCGACCAGTCGCAAGAGGACTGAGGGGAATGTAATTGTATGCCTTTGTCATTGTAATATCTGTAGAAGGAGAGAATAGATCTACGAGAAGGGCTCCCAGCTGTGTGTGTGGAGTTTCCCAGAAAGATCTAAGGCTGCAGCTGTGTGCGCAGCAGAAATGTGTTAGCCCCATCTAAAGATAATATAAAACAGTCCTGTGGATGTGGCTTCCCTCCCGGAGGTGAACTACATAATTCTTGTTGTTGTGGTGATGCTTTATGTGATTGCATTTCTTTTCTTTACTGTTTATGTTTCCATGAATGTTCCGCTATCTTTATGAATGAGTATGTAGAGTAAATCCTTGAAGCTCCCTTAGAAGCATACTTGTGCATTGTCGAAGGAGTCTATAAGAACACTGTCGCCGCAATGCTTAAGGAGTGTGTGACTGCACTGTGGCGTAAGGAGAGAGGCGATACATAGTGTATCGGATGTAGCGGGTAAACACCTTGTGCACAGGCGTGGAGCTAGCCAGGCTAGGAAGAGTGAGTTCCTGCGCTGTAGCGCTGTGAGACTTGTGGAAGAGTAAGACACTTTGCTCCGGAGATACCTGCAGTTTGTGCTAGAAATTGTTTCCAAGGCCAAAGAAACAAGCCAACACAATCTCAAATAAAACTCAGTAAAATAAAATAGGTTTTAGGTTTTTGAAAGGTTTTGTGGTTGTAAAGTTTTGGGAACAATCAGGGAATACATTCATAAGCAAAATAACAACTAAATCATAAACAAAAGATGATAAAGATGCATGACATATCCAACAAGATCCAACAGAAACACAATGTTATGGTTCATTCATAAAAGACAAGCATCACCAGTAAATACACATAAACCATCAATGAATATATCTGTTAAGCAACTAAATAAGCTGAAAAATGAAGCCAACATAGAAAACTGAAGGGTAAAGGTCATATATATCTCATAATTTCATCAGCAAATGCTTACAAGAGTCATAATATTTAGCTCTGAATAAGTCTGAAGATAATAACAATCTGAAGACCTCCTGAAAACTCCCAAAAATCGAACCCCCTCAATGACTTTCTAACCTCTCTAAATACTAATATTTACAAAATCAGTTAGGGCTCTAACCCTAACTGCTTTTCATCTATTCGATGAGGTAAGGTAAAATGTATAATATTACAAAATTACAAAATATGCTAAAAATAGAAAATCACTAACATATCTGTTTACTAACTAATGACAAGTAACTAAATGTAAAACTGACTTAAAGGTCTTTTGCTAATTCATCCAGCAGAGCGATACCATCTGATGCTTGATCTTTTCTCTTAGCCTTCTTCTGCTCCTGCTCCATGTCATTTATCTTCTTGATGAGCTCCTTGTTTCTCTGTTGCAGGTCCTGGACTGTCTTCTCCAACTCTGTGCAATGCATATCAGTATCTCTTTTTCTCTTTAGTGCTTCTTTTACTTCTGCTATCAGCTCCTGAAAATTATCATTTACATCTTGCAGATCTTCTCTCAATCTTCTGTTAGCCATCATTAATCCATCATTGACCTCTTGCATGTAAATCATCTGATGTTTGTACTGCTTAACAGTTTTCTGCAAATTCTCTCTATCAGAGTCAACTAATTTATCCTTTGTAGGATCTTGTTCCTCATCAAGTCTCCAAGGTATATCAAGTTTTTTGAAGATTTCTGCCTCTTCAATCAACAGCTCTGTAGGAGTGTCTTCAATGCTAGGATTTTGATTTTCTTCACCTGCTGCTTCAACTGAAGGATCTTTTTCTTTTAATTGTGACTGCTGTAAAAGATCACTTTCTTTTCTGCTATCTTTGTCTACTTCTATTTTATCATCCATGGAAACCTCATCTAGGATAGTAACTTCATTTGTGTTTAATTTGGGATTGAGCAATTTCTTCATGTTCAGTCTTAGCTTGTTCTTTGATCTAGTTTTAGGTCTCCAAAATGATGCTGCTTCTCCCATCATTTTCAGTTCCTTTCCTTGATGCTGGATAGCACCCAACTCTACTACTTCAAGTTTATTCCTTTTCCTGTTAGGTTTTGTTGTTTTGCTATCTGAAGTATGGATTCCTTTTCCTACTTCAACCTTGACTTCTGTTTTGGAGATGGGTTGCTCTTCTTCGAATAAATATCCCTCATCATCTGAGAGAATGGTGATAGGGTTTCTCTGTCGAGTGTGAATTTTCTCTTTAGGTACAACAACCTCTTTTATATCAACATTTTTCATTTCATGAGAATCTTCTACAGGTGCCAAATTCTGTTCAGGTTGCTCCTTCTCATCTTCAAACAGTGAATACTTGCCTTTAGAGCTGGCTGAGAATGGCTTTGGTTCATTATATTCCTCCACATGCTCTGATGCTTCCTCAACTTTGACCTCCTCCTTATCTTCAAGTTTTGGCTTCTAACCTGATTTTCTCATCAAGACCTTACCCTTGTCTGCTTTCCTTTTAGATTTCTGATCTTCAAAGCCAGACCAAAAGATGAAAAAATCCCAAGTCTTCCCTTCATGCTGCAAAACAATGCTAATAATCAACTTGATTAGCCCATGGTGAAAAATAGACTGAGAAGAATGATCTATTGGCCCTTTCACCTTGTTGGACATCTTCTGCAAACTTTTCAAAAAGAAGAATGGCAGGTTCATCTTGGACACCCCCACCATGTGCTGAAGGAATCTGAAATGGTACTTGTATACATAAGCATACCTGCCCTCGCAAGTAACATAGCTCTGTAATATTTTGATTGGCTCAATACATTCCTTTCTGAAATTTTAAATAAGAACACCTTTATTCCAATCAGGGGTGACATTTGGTAAAAGGTATCTTTGTGGATCAAAGTCAAAAGACAGTTTTTTAAACCATGGTTCACCCTCATCCTTAATCCCTATAGCTTCTGAAATTAGTTTTACTGTCAGCTTGAATTTAAGAGTATAAAAAATCACCATGTCATTTTGGAAACCCTGGGCAAACTTACAGGACACCTTTGCATTATACCCATCGATCTTCTTGAAAAAATCCATCCAACCAGCTTGTTGAAACAGCTCCACACACCCAGGCAGTTTTTCAATCCATCCTACATCAGTTGGTTCAGCTCTGTTTATCTTACCACTCCTGCCCATTCTTCTTCAATCACTGCAAACTAAACAACTTTTTAGGGTTCTTAAATTCAGTTTATTTTAGCTCTCAGGAATCTTAGTATCAAAATGATCATCCAATCTCAAGTCTTTAGCTCCTCGCAGCTTCTATATCACTACAACCTTGGTTTTGACAGAGTCACATTTTATTAAGAAACTGCTATCTTCAACCCTCACTTCAGGCTGTCGTCTCAGAGCATCAACAAATAGCTATTTCTCTGGCCGAAATTGCGTTTAAAAGCACAATTTAACCTTTCCTTTGATCAATTTTGACAGAGTAAGCCCCAGCGAAAAAACCCCAAATTTACATTTATATTGGTTTTTCAGGAAATACCTATAAATTGCTCAACTGCAGTCATTTAAAATCAGGACTTGAGTTGTCAAATGAGTCACCTTGGATGTACAGACGTCCTTCAGCATTCAATTTAATTGCTAGCAACGAAATTAGGAAGCCCTAATTTCCCGTGAAGCCATCAACAACTCTTCTTTGTTCAGCAGCGACAATTTCCGGTTCTTTAGTGGTTATGGCTACTCCACTAAAGTCCTTCGTCTTTGAATGTGCCTGTAAGTGACAAATTTATCCCAAATTTACCTCAAACCATGCTGCTACCTGTCAAAAGGAATTACACCTGGGGTGATGATGAGCACGATTTCCTCACGATGTGTAACCACTTGGAATCATGATGTTTTATGCATAAACACGTAATGAATTCTCTAAAACACATAATCAGTCATTCATTATTCCAAGCGTGCCAAAATTTGCTGAAAAATCAGAGAAATTTGGAGTCACGATATTCTTGTAGCGCGCCTTTGGTGATTTTGAGCTCCAGCACTACAAGAATAACTTTAACACTGTTTTGGTGCTTTTTAGCAGCTTTGGGTCATTTTGCATGTAGTTTAAAAGCTGAACCATACTCATGATGCTAAATATGACTTCATTATTCAATAATATGACCTTTTAAACACCCTTCAACGCCTAAAGGAAAAAAAAAATCTAAAGACAAAAAACCTAAAAATTAAAATAAATATCAAAATTTCCTATAGTAATTGAAGAAAATAAAGTCAAAGAAATAAGCAAATTTGATCAAAAAGGTTATCAAGTTGTTAAAAGGTAAAAAACAAATTCCTGACATAACATCTGGCTCCAGCTGCAGGATGAAGACCTCCCTGTGAGGCTTCAAGAACCTGTAGACCAGTGCCTTCTGTTTGTTATCTTATCTATCTATCTATAAAAACTTCCATTGGGCTATGGAGTCTTATTATGATTCACTCACCGGTATGTACAATGATCAGTGAAAATGTTCCTATAAACTGTAAAAATGCTTGAGGAATCGTCCATTAACAGGGCTGGACAACTCCTCACCTTCCAAGGACTGCAGGATAAAAGTATTGTTTCCTAAAACCTTTGATACCAGAAAAGGGCCAAACCAAATATTGTCAAACTTACCATGCTTACCCTTCTGCTCCTTTCTTGCATCCTATCTTAGAACCATCTCACCTTCCATGAAAGTATTTTCTTTAATGTTCCTGTCAAACCTGTTTTTAATCTTGGCTCTGTACAGCTGTGCTTTTTCATCCACCTTTTCTCTATTTTGCTATAACTCTATCATTTCAAAGATTCTCCTTTGCATATCATTTGGTTCCTCGTGAGAGTTCTGGAGGAATTTCATCACTGGAATTCCTAGTTGAACAGGGAACACTGCCTCTGTACCATAAACTAGCTGAAATGGAGAAGTCCCAATTGCCTGTTTCACTGTAATTCTATCTTCCCATAATGCATACTTCAGCATTGAATCCCAAGACCTTTTGTTATGCTTCAGCAGTTTCTTGATGCTTTGGATGATGTTCATATTGGAAGATTCAGCTTGACCATTGCCCTGAGGATAATAGGGAGTTGAGTGCTTTAGAATGATGCCATTTCTTTCACAAAAGGACACCATTGTCTTGGATTTGAATGCCTTTGCATTATCTGTTATTAATCTCTGTGGATAGCCAAACCTGCTCAAAATATTTTCTTCAATGAATTCCATGATTACTTTGCCTGTAGCATTCCTCGTGGGAATGGCTTCCACCCATTTTGTGAAAAAATCTGTTGCAGTCAGAATCCAGTGATGCTATCCTGAAGATGCTGGATTTATTTCTCCAATAAAGTCCAGACCCCATTGCTGAAAAGGGGCATTGACAGCAATAGGTTTTAAAGGCAAAGACAATAATTTTTGTTTACCTACAAATTTCTGACAAGGAATGCATGCTCTTACCTGCTGGTAAACATCTGTGAATAAGGATGGCTAATAATATCCATCTCGCAAAATTTTGTAAGCTGTTGCTTTCCAATACTTGTGCCCTCCACAGGCACCTTCATGAGATTCTGAAATCACCTCTCCTATTTCAGATTGGTCCAAACATATGAGCAAAATACCCCCTGGATCCTTCCAGAACAATTGATCCTCAACTAAACAGTATTTAGTGGCTTTGAGTTTTAAAGATCTAGCAGCCTTCTTATCCAAATGTTCAGGACATTACAGAAATAACAGAAAATGAACAATGTCTGCATACCAGGCTGATGATGAATAAAAGTCCATGATCTTTTCTTTTTCCAGAAGTGCTTGATCTTCTTCAGGAACTGATTCTTCAGCCATGACATACAATCCCAGAGCCTGACAATTTGATTCAGCCAACAACTTGGCTAAACCTTGTCCCTTGAAAAGCTTAGTAGGCCTAATCTCTACATCATATTCCATAATCTTCGCAATCCACCTACCTCTCTTTCCTTCACTATCAGGATGAGTTAACACATCTTTTACAGCAGAATTAGGTACAAAAGAAATTACTTTTGAATGCAGGATATAAATTCTGAAAAATTTCAAAGCCTTCACCAAAGCATAAGCTTGCTTTTCCAATATATTGTACTTCAGCTCAGAATCTCTGAGGGTTTTACTAAAGAAAGCAATAGGTTGTTCTAATCCTTCTTTATTTTTCTGAAGTAACACACCTGCAATTGTGTCTTCTGATGCAAATGAAAAAGTAAGGAATTCTTTGGTAAAATCAGGACTTACCAATACAGGTGCTTCAGTAAGAGCTACCTTGATTTTCTCAAATGCTACCTTTGCCTCAGCAGTCCACTTTACTTCCTGATCTTTCTTCAACATGGCTGTGATTTGTTTAATGGTTTCAGCAAAGTTGGGAATAAACCACCGCAGAAAATTTATCTTGCCAATAAATGATTGAACATCCTTTTTACTCCTAGGTAAACTAATCTTCAGTATTGCTTTCACTCTTTCAGGATCTATTCTGATGCCATTAGCAGACACCAAGTGACCAAGTAATTTACCTTCTTGCACATCAAAATGTGACTTTTGGGGGTTCAGGGACAGGCCAAATTTTCTGCATTTTAGGAAGGTTTG
Organism: Larix kaempferi; assembly: GCA_027924585.1. Classification (NCBI taxonomy): domain Eukaryota; kingdom Viridiplantae; phylum Streptophyta; class Pinopsida; order Pinales; family Pinaceae; genus Larix; species Larix kaempferi. Next base: position 17,640,928 of record BSBM01000012.1, read on the forward strand.
CCTCAAGTGCTTCAAATGTTCATCATCGGATTTTGAGAATATAGTAATATCATCTAGATAGATAACCACAAACTTATCTTTTTCTCCCACAAATGAAATGTCCATGGCTCTTTGAAAGGTTGCTCCAGCATTCATCAAGCCAAAAGGCATCTTATCATACATGAATGTCCCCCATGGGGTTGTAAAGGCTGTCTTTTCCTTGTCATCCGGGTGCATGGCAATCTGATTGTATCTTGAGAAACCATCAACCATAGAGATCCTCTGAGCTCCAACTACTTGCTGCAAAACCATTTCAATCTTGGGAAGAGGATAGTTGTCTTTTAATGATGATCTATTCAGATTTCTGAATTCAATACATAATCTAATTTCCCCATTCTTTTTTCTGACAGGAACCAAATTAGCAACCCAGGAAGAGTACCTGAGAGGCACTATTATCTTTGCATCCAGCAGCTTCTTTATTTCTTTTTCAATTACAGGGAACAAAGCTGGATTGATCCTTCTTAGTTTCTGTCGGAAAGGCTTAACATTAGGCTTCAAAGGGACCTTGTGCTGAATAATTGCTTTATCATAAGTTCTTAGATCTTGATAAGACCATGCAAATACATCTACATGTTCTTTCAAAAGCTTGATATATCTATTTCTCTGTTCAGCTGTCAGAGATTTAGAAATTTTTACCATCTTTGGATGTTCTGCTGAACCGATATTGCAATCTACCACATTATCTTCTGAATATTGAACCACTGTCTTGGAAGGTGTATCATCCTTCGTGAATATTCTTTCTAAAGGAACTAGACCCTTTGGAATGAAGTTGCTTTTCAACTCAATGATTTTATGACCTTCTATCTCTTCTGCAGCAAATTCATTTAACTGTTCATCTCCCTCATCCTCTTCCTGATCAATTTGAGCATTTGAAAACTCATCTGTAAGCTCAAGAAATTTTTTGATTTCAATGTCATCTTCAAAAACTCTCCAGTGCTTCAAATTATCAGGCACGCATGGTCTATACCTCACCTCTATGGGATACCTTAGCTAAGTGGTCTTAGGGATTCTGAAATGTGTGGCAGCCAAAGCTAATGAGTCTGCAGTCTCATTATGATTCCTTGGAATATGAGTGATATTAAATGCTATAAAATAGTTTTCTAGCATATCCCATACCTCATTCCGATATACTTTCAGCAAACCCTGCTTTACTTGATATTTGTTCTTCACCTGCTGAACAACTAGTTCGGAGTCGCCAAATGCAGCAATCTGCTGAATTCCTAAATCTTTAGCAGCCTTCAATCCCAGTAGCAGAGCTTCATACTCAGCAGTGTTGTTAGTGGTAACAAATTTCAACTTATACACGAGTTTCACTGTTTCACCCCCAGGGGAAATGAGTAAAACTCCAGCTCCAGCACCCTCTTTGCATGAGGATCCATCGAAGTACAACTGCCACAGTGCATCTTCTTCTTCTCTGCTGTGTTTTATTTGTTGTTCTTTTTCCACTTGTAACAGACCAGCAGAATTATCTTCCTCACTGAACTGTAATATGCATGAACCAAGATCTTTATCAACAGAATACAATGGGTGATTGGTGGGTTTTTTATCATCTGTGACTATGTAAGCAAGTTGCAGCTCTCTGTAAAGTCTTCTATTTTCTCCACCAAAAATAGGAATGGTGGCATAAGAGAGGTCCATCTGTAAGGTTCCCCCAACCTTCTTAGCCCATGACCTAGAAAGAAGCAAGCCAAACTTTGGTGTGATGTTAGATACCACAACATCCATTATCACACTTTTCATGGGAAACTAAGCAAGGTTGACAACCATGTCTTTTATTACTCCTAGACACTTCACAGCTCGAGAGTCAAAGGCATATAAATCATGGTAAGGTTTGGTGACACTAAGGCCTAGGGCTTCCATTACAGCTTTTGGCATCAAGTTATGGGATGCTCCTAAATCTAACAGGAAATTGTGAATCATTTGCTCATGTACAGTCAATGTTACATAGAAAGGAGGAGAAGCACCAGCCTCATTTTCAGTCTTCTCAACCAGAGCTGATCCAATGAAAATTCTAGGGTTTTCTTCCTGCAAGTTAACTGTATCTGAAACAGGCTGATTACTGGGTACATTCATCACTTTCAGAACTGTATCTTTATATGATGGATTCTTTATTAACTCAGTCAAAGGTACAGGAATCTTTAACTTCCCTAGTTCATTCTCCAAACTAAAATTCTGGACAGATTTATTTACCTCTTCAACTTCAGCATTCTTCTTTGATTTTTCTGCAGATTGCTTCTTCTCTATGACAGGATCATTTATTTGTTTAGCAGGAACAGGTACAGCAGGAACAACTGCCTTCTTCTTCAGGGCTTGGGCTACTTTTTTTGGGCCTGATCTAAGATTGATGGTCTTCTTAGGTCCATTCTGATGAACAGCAGCAGTTATAGCAGTAATTTCCAAGCCTAAATCATCTTCAGTTTCAAACATGTCAGCATTGTAGTATTCTGAATTCAGAAAATCTTCTTCAGTAACAAAACCTTCAGACAGTCCCTCTCCAAAATGATTCACATCTTGATCATTCTATTGAAAGATCAACTCATCATCAATTTCTTCTTCATCAACCATATTGTTTTGAAAAGGTGGTGGCACCCTTTGGTCCTCATTTTCTCTTCTTTCTCGCTGGATATCATTGTTCCTTCGCTCTCTTGGTATAAATCTAGGAGCAAATTGCCTTCTGAACTGATTCTGGTTATTTGGATTTCGTTCAGCTTCTGGAGCAGGTTTGCTAGAATTCTTCTCAAGCTCTAATTTATTCAATTTCGCAGTAAGAATCTTCACCAGCTTAGCCATCTCATCTATCTTGGTTTCAGCAGACTGAGGAGCAGCACTTGCTGAAACAACTTCCTTCTTTCCTTTTCTTTCATAAAGCTGTTGGGCTATTTCTTTCTTAAGTCTGTTTGAAGCCAACAAATTGGACTCTACCTCCAATGCTGCATCTTGCATATTCAACGGGGTTATAGGTCTTCTTTCTCTCAACAATAAGGAAAACTCATGATCAAAGGCATTTGCATAAGTAAGTTTCGCTGATGTTTTTGTAGGCTTTATTTCTGCAGGAATTCTACTATACATTTTGTTAAACCTTTTTGAAAAGTCTGCAACAGTCTCCTCTTTTTTCCTACTGAGAGCTCCAAACTCAGTTATATAGTAGGTGTGGTCCTTTGTGTCTTCCCATTGCCTCATGAAAAGATCATGGAGTTCTTCAATTATAGTGATTGAGTTGGCAGGTAACTCTCTGAACCACTTCCTAACATCCCCATCAAGGTTCTGAACAAATACTCTCATCCATACATATTTGATCTCAATGTTTTGATTGTCAGCATAACTTAGGAAAGCCTCCCAATGTTCCTCAACAGTGATTTCCCCCTGTCCATTGAACCTAGGCATATATTTCTGGTAATCACCTCCAGGCAATGCATGTAAAGGCTGAGGTAAGACTAATGGTGCATACCTAGCTGCAACCATGCGGTCCATCATATCCATGGGTGGGTTTTGGCCTGCCATTTTTGTACTGATTGACTTGGAAGATGTAGAAGATTGGCTCGAACTCTTTTGAAAAGGATTCTTTCCTACTTTCAACTGAAAGATAGGTATTTTACCAGGAGAAGCAGTCTTAGCTTTCAAAAAACTTTGAGGGTTAGTAAAAACTTGAAAAGTACTCTCAGGGATGGTAGGTTTTATCCAAGGTGAGGTTTCAGCTGAATGTAATGAAACACCCAACTGGTCAGGATCACAGGAGGCTGGTAAAGATTGATACCTTTTGAGTTTTCTTGCTGTTTTTAAAATCTGCTCAGGGTCTGTCACACCCAATTGCAATGGAAAAATCGGTTTGTTCCTGGTTCCAATTCCTTTAGAAGCCACTGTGATAATTTTGGTGAAAATAGCCTTTAAAAAGTGTTGGTTCAAGTCCACCTCTTAAACCAGTAAAACTGATAAGTATCCTAGGGAAGATATGCTCCAGCTTCGTCCCTGGCAACGGCGCCAAAGATGTTTGTGCCAGAAATTGTTTCCAAGGCCAAAGAAACAAGCCAACACAATCTCAAATAAAACTCAGTAAAATAAAATAGGTTTTAGGTTTTTGAAAGGTTTTGTGGTTGTAAAGTTTTGGGAACAATCAGGGAATACATTCATAAGCAAAATAACAACTAAATCATAAACAAAAGATGATAAAGATGCATGACATATCCAACAAGATCCAACAGAAACACAATGTTGAGGTTCATTCATAAAAGACAAGCATCACCAGTAAATACACATAAACCAGCAATGAATATATCTGTTAAGCAACTAAATAAGATGAAAAATGAATCCAACACATAAAACTAAAGGGTAAAGGTCATATATATCTCATAATTTCATCAGCAAATGCTTACAAGAGTCATAATACTTAGCTCTGAATAAGTCTGAAGATAATAACAGTCTGAAGACCTCCTGAAAACTCCCAAAAATCGAACCCCCTCAATGACTTTCTAACCTCTCTAAATACTAATCTTTACAAAATCAGTTAAGGCTCTAACCCTAACTGCTTTTCATCTATTCGATGAGGTAAGGTAAAATGTATAATATTACAAAATTACAAAATATGCTAAAAATAGAAAATCACTAACATATCTGTTTACTAACTAATGACAAGTAACTAAATGTAAAACTGACTTAAAGGTCTTTTGCTAATTCATCCAGCAGAGCGATACCATCTGATGCTTGATCTTTTCTCTTAGCCTTCTTCTGCTCCTGCTCCATGTCATTTATCTTCTTGATGAGCTCCTTGTTTCTCTGTTGCAGGTCCTGGACTGTCTTCTCCAACTCTGTGCAATGCATATCAGTATCTCTTTTTCTCTTTAGTGCTTCTTTTGCTTCTGCTATCAGCTCCTGAAAATTATCATTTACATCTTGCAGATCTTCTCTCAATCTTCTGTTAGCCATCATTAATCCATCATTGACCTCTTGCATGTAAATCATCTGATGTTTGTACTGCTTAACAGTTTTCTGCAAATTCTCTCTATCAGAGTCAACTTATTTATCCTTTGTAGGATCTTGTTCCTCATCAAGTCTCCAAGGTATATCAAGTTTTTTGAAGATTTCTGCCTCTTCAATCAACAGCTCTGTAGGAGTGTCTTCAATGCTAGGATTTTGATTTTCTTCACCTGCTGCTTCAACTGAAGGATCTTTTTCTTTTAATTGTGACTGCTGTAAAAGATCACTTTCTTTTCTGCTATCTTTGTCTACTTCTATTTTATCATCCATGGAAACCTCATCTAGGATAGTAACTTCATTTGTGTTTAATTTGGGATTGAGCAATTTCTTCATGTTCAGTCTTAGCTTGTTCTTTGATCTAGTTTTAGGTCTCCAAAATGATGCTGCTTCTCCCATCATTTTCAGCTCCTTTCCTTGATGCTGGATAGCAGCCAACTCTACTACTTCAAGTTTATTCCTTTTCCTGTTAGGTTTTGTTGTTTTGCTATCTGAAGTATGGATTCATTTTCCTACTTCAACCTTGACTTCTGTTTTGGAGATGGGCTGCTCTTCTTCCAATAAATATCCCTCATCATCTGAGAGAATGGTGATAGGGCTTCTCTGTCGAGTGTGGATTTCCTCTTTAGGTACAACAACCTCTTTTATATCAACATTTTTCATTTCATGAGAATCTTCTACAGGTGTCAAATTCTGTTTAGGTTGCTCCTTCTCATCTTCAAACAGTGAATACTTGCCTTTAGAGCTGGCTGAGAATGGCTTTGGTTCATTATCTTCCTCCACATGCTCTGATGCTTCCTCAACTTTGACCTCCTCCTTATCTTCATGTTTTGGCTTCTAACCTAATTTTCTCATCAAGACCTTACCCTTGTCTGCTTGCCTTTTAGATTTCTGATCTTCAAAGCCAGACCAAAAGATGAAAAAATCCCAGGTCTTCCCTTCATGCTGCAAAATAGTGCTAATAATCAACTTGATTAGCCCATGGTGAAAAATAGACTGAGAAGAATGATCTATTAGCCCTTTCACCTTGTTGGACATCTTCTGCAAACTTTTCAAAAAGAAGAATGGCAGGTTCATCTTGGACACCCCCACCATGTGCTGAAGGGATCTGAAATGGTACTTGTATACATAAGCATACCTGCCCTTGCAAGTAACATAGCTTTGTAATATTCTGATTGGCTCAATCCATTCCTTTCTGAAATTTTAAATAAGAACACCTTTATTCCAATCAGGGGTGACATTTGGTAAAAGGTATCTTTGTGGATCAAAGTCAAAAGGCAGTTTTTTAAACCATGGTTCACCCTCATCCTTAATCCCTGTAGCTTCTGAAATCAGTTTTACTGTCAACTTGAATTTAAGAGTATCAAAAATCACCATGTCATTTTTGAAACCCTGGGAAAACTTATAGGACACCTTTGCATTATACCCATCGATATTCTTGAAAAAATCCATCCAACCAGCTTGTTGAAACAGCTCCACACACCCAGGCAGTTTTTCAATCCATCCTACATCAGTTGGTTCAGCTCTGTTTATCTTACCACTCCTTCCCATTCTTCTTCAATCACTGCAAACTGAACAACTTTTTAGGGTTCTTAAATTCAGTTTATTTTAGCTCTCAGGAATCTTAGTATCAAAATGATCATCCAGTCTCAAGTCTTTAGCTCCTCGCAGCTTCTATATCACTACAACCTTGGTTTTGACAAAGTCACATTTTATTATGAAACTGCTATCTTCAACCCTCACTTCAGGCTGTCGTCTCAGAGCATCAACAAATAGCTATTTCTCTGGCCGAAATTGCGTTTAAAAGCACAATTTAACCTTTCCTTTGATCAATTTTGATAGAGTAAGCCCCAGCGAAAAAACCCCAAATTTACATTTATATTGGTTTTTCAGGAAATACCAATAAATTGCTCAACTGCAGTCATTTAAAATCAGGACTTGAGTTGTCAAATGAGTCACCTTGGATGTACAAACGTCCTTCAGCGTTCAATTTAATTGCTAGCAACGAAATTAGGAAGCCCTAATTTCCCGTGAAGCCATCAACAACTCTTCTTTGTTCAGCAGCGACAATTTCCAGTTCTTTAGTGGTTATGGATACTCCACTAAAGTCCTTCATCTTTGAATGTGCCTGTAAGTGACAAATTTATCCCACATTTACCTCAAACCATACTGCTACCTGTCAAAAGGAATTACACCTGGGCTGATGATGAGCATGATTTCCTCACGTTGTGTAACCACTTGGAATCATGATGTTTTCTGCATCAACATGTAATGAATTCTCTAAAACAAATAATCAGTCATTCATTATTCCAAGCATGCCAAAATTTGCTGAAAAATCGAAGAAATTTGGAGTCGCGATATTCTTGTAGCGCGCCTTTGGTGATTTTGAGCTCCAGCGCTACAAGAATAACTTTAACACTGTTTTGGTGCTTTTAGCAGCTTTGGGTCATTTTGCATGCGGTTTAAAAGCTGAACCATCCTCATGATGCTAAATATGACTTCATTATTTAATAATATGACCTTTTAAACACCCTTCAACACCTAAAGGAAAAAAACAAAATAAATCTAAAGACAAAAAACCTAAAAATTAAAATAAATATCAAAATTTCCTATAGTAATTGAAGAAAATAAAGTCAAAGAAATAAGAAAATTTGATCAAAAAGGTTATCAAGCTGTTAAAAGGTAAAAAACAAATTCCTGACATAACACCTGCAAGAAGGGAAGGGAGAAGACTGTAGTCTCCACACCACCTAGGTTAAGGAAACCTGATTCCTTAGCCCCCCCATAGCCACTTCGGGTGAGACTTCGGGCTGCTGCGCAGCTCGTTGCCGAAAGGGCCAGTGCGCCAAAGGGGTGTTTGTTGCTGCGCATCTTGAAAACCCAGGTCTATCCAGAAAGCATCCAACAGTTCTAGATGGAACTTTTTAGTTTGGAAGGAGAGAAGTGTCACTTTGTATATATTTTCATGTTGATTGTAGTGGTGTGGACTGTTCATCGAATGGAGTTATCTTTTGGAAGTGGCAATGGTTTGAAAATTGGACCAAATTATATAAATAAGGGTGGGGCCCGCCTTTTGAAATAATTTGTACCGTTGGATTTTCGAGCTCTAGAGGGCATTTTTGGTGATTCCGAGAGATCAGGGTATATGTTCTCTGAGCGAAGAGATCCAGGTAATCCTAAAACTCAGCATGTTTATTTTCATTTGAGTATTTTTAGGGTTAGCAAGACCCAGTGCTCGTACGATCAATTTTTAGAGATAAAAATCAACCACAAGGGTATTTTGGATTCTTGCACATGTATGCACACGATAATCCATTATCACATGCTGCCCTTGCACGAGATAATGGATATCACCAGGTGAGGTGCGGGAGATAAGTGCGTCGGACGTGAACTGAACCAACATAATTGTTTAAGGTACAGTTGTGTGGTTGCATGACTGAAGTGTGCAACTACTATGTGGAATGGGTTGTGCAAGATAGCATGGGACAGATGCACGTAGTGCGACTTAAGATGTAGCGGAAGCATGCAACTTTTCACTTGTGTAATTGAAAAGCGTGTGGATAAGGGTTTTGGTAAGTTGGCCAGTTTTAGTTTAAAAGATGGACTCTGATGTTTGACCTTGTGTGGTTCTAGGTGACATCATTGGATTGAGATGGCGTATATTAAGTGGTGTGAGTGCCATTACGATGACCTGGTGCAAGAGGTAGAGAGTGATCTCAAGGATCCTGAAGTTTTTCAAGTGCCCTTTGCTATTATCGGGGGATTGTTTGCTATAGGCGATGATCCATCTGCGGGATCTAGAAATGTTTTTGTTTCATGTCGGCAAAGAGGACCTAAGCATGACTAATCGAGATATATACTTTTGAACTCGTTTCTCTATTCGTGGAGTATGGTAACCGACCAAACCATCTATGAGAGGAGGTCGTACCATTGAGGGGATTGTGGACTAGTATAGTGGAGGTGAAGAGCGTGTGGTGAACTTAGGGAATATTCTAGTGATCACCTAATTATTTTACTCTTCCAAGCAGTCGCAACGATAGTGTTGAGAGTCTTGGGGGTATCCTCCCCTCATAGGATCACAGGTGGTTAGTTACTGCTGGTGGAGTGTGTGATCGTGGGTCACCAAGTGGCGTGGGGGGCAATGTTTCTCCATTCGATGATGTAGTAGATTAGAGATGTGTTATATGAGGGGGATCATAGGACCTTCCATCACAAGAGAGTACTATGTTCCTACTTCTTTGAGAGATACCCATATTTTAGACCCCAGGTTGTGGTACCAACGAGGGGGCCACAGGAGCCTCAGATTGTTTATTGGGGGAAGATGATGCCTCGGGCTGGTGGTGGTGAGGTGGGACACATGTTCATGCCCCACTATTTGGAGGTGTCATAGAAACATGTAGGTTCGATGGAGTGATATACATGGATTGGCATGGATTACATTGGGGATCTGTAGTTTCCCCTACATATCCATGGCTAAGATTCCATAGGAATGCTTTATATTTTAGTGATTACATATATTTTTGTACATGTTGTGATTATGCACATACTTTTTATGTATATATTTTGTATTGATTATGTTATGATATATGTGATGCAGATATTGAGCCGGTGCGACCTCCTTGCAGGTGACATTGATGTTAGTGTTGCGATGAGGATGTGGGGCCTATAGGAGTTGTTGGAGAAGCTGGTGGGGTGTTCAAATGTGTTGGTGCCACTTCTGGTGGAGATGCTCCTGGTGGGAGAGTAGCTAGAGGGATGATTCCATGGAAACCTTGGCCGATATAGAGAGGCTCCTGAGTGTGTTGACTGTGGAAATCGACAATCAGGCGATGGACAATTTAGATGGTGAGGAGCTTCCACAGAAGATCCATCTTTCCACAGCATCTGGTTCTAGATGGTGGCCATTGATGTGGAGGTTAGATATGGCATGGCATGTAGCATGGGGAGTATAGGGAGGACAGGATCTTCCTACAAGTAGGAGGCCACCGATAGGACCGTGACTAGCATGGGGACTAGATCCAAGGGCTGAAAGAGGAGCGAGGGGTGAGGTCCTACAACCATTAGCTATCATGGGGCCCTGTGATCCAGTTGCAGGTAAGGAAGCTTGAGTTGCAGGCACTTTTGTATATATATGAGGGCCTGATTATGTATTTTTTTATAGATGGATCCTATGGAAGGGTGATTTTTTATGCATCCCCCATAAGGTAGCCTATTCCTTTTGTATATGGCCCATGAGGACACATTTTGTACATGACACACATTATTTTTTGACGATATATATATATGTGTGTGTGTGTGTGTGTGTGTGTGTGTTGATGTATATGTAACTTCGGAATGTATTTCATCTGTATATTTTATATATATTTATTGTACCCTTATAAGAGATGTGTCATTCCTCTATAAGGAAGTGTCATCATGTGGATTGACAAGTGTCGCAAGTGTGTGTACATGCCGATGGGTTATTAGACCACCATTTGGGGTCGGCCCGAAATTATATATAATATAATGTGGATGTATCTAAGTAGACAAGTCGGCCCCAGTAGGTCACTGGGCAAAAAGGTAAGTATAAATAGAGATAGGAGATCTCTATTTTACTCACTCAGAAAAGTAACTCACTCTCTCTCTAGAAAGTGGCGCACTTGTGAGGAGGAGGATCATCTGCTAGGAGACTATCTCAGTGTTATTTGGTTGTATTTTGGTTGAGCCATTGCTCTCTCTATCTCTGAGGAAGTTGTGGGGTTTTTCACCTTAGGGTTTTCCCCACGGAAACTCTGTGTCTCTTGTCTCTATGCTTTTGATTCTTGTGATGCTTGTGATGCTTGTCATATTATGATTGTCATGCATTGATATACTGTAGATGTTATTCTCTCAGCAAAGATCCTAGAGTATAATGAATTAATGCTCAAAATTTAACATGGTATCAGAGCTAACCTGAGAAGAAGACATTTTGCAGTGACGGAAGCTTGTGTTCCTTGTTTATTGGGTTTCTCTCCACAGATTTTTGAAATTCAGTATAGTAGATTGGATCTACTCATCAAGGCGCATCTATCTATCCAATCAGAATTCAGTTCCGAGCATTTTCAGATTTGACCCTAAAAATTAGGGTTTCCACAAAAATAGGAATTTATGGAAACTGAAGGCACAGCTGGAAGCTCCTTGCAAAAATCGAAGGTTAGAGCTTTGGATCGATATTTTTGGCTGGGTAGATCTCCGGGAAACTCAAACCCTAATCCAGGGCTCTCCCTAGTGAGCCCAGGAGGACAAAAAGGCAATTTTGAAGGGCAAGACTTTGCTGATCTCAAATTCTGAATGTACTAGGCTGATCAGCTATCCAAGGCGCATCTTTCTATCCTTTTGGAATTTTGAAATTCACATTTTGAATTTTTAGGGTTTCTCTGACAAACCCTAATCCGGGACCAGATCCAGTTTTCAGCACTTCAAGTGGTAAGTCCTAAATCTTTTCTATTTCCATTTGAAGTACTCTTAAAGATGTCTCTCCACACTAAGCTTGAGGATAAGATTGAAGGGGCTGATAACTTCCGAGCCTGGAAGTATAGGATTGGGTTAATCCTGGAAGAGAATGAGTTGGACTCATATGTGAAAGAAGACATCCCTATCCCAGAGGATGAAGAAGCCAAGGCATTACACAAGAAGAACTTGGTCAAGGCAAAGAGAATCATTGCTGATTCTATCAAAGACCATCTCATACCCCATGTGTCTTCTCTTAAGACACCCAAAGAGATGTTTGAATCTTTGACCAAGCTATTTGAAGGAAAAAACATAAATCGGAAGATGACCCTACGGAACCAATTGAAAGCAGTGAAGTTTCAGAATGGAGAAACCATTCAATCTTACTTTTCAAGGGTCTCCCAGATCAAGGAAAAATTAGAAGCAGTAGATGAAATGGTGGAGAATGGTGAAGTGGTGATGACCACTCTAAATGGCCTACCCAGGTCATGGGATTCCTTTATTCAAGGAATTTGTGCAAGGAAGAAGTTGATCTCCTTCAGTAGACTTCGGGAAGAATGCTCTCAAGAAGAAGATAGACTTATAGCTCATGAAGAAAAGATGGGAGGTGAAGATCAAGCTCTTGCAGCCCACACCAGGAAAGGAAAGTTCAAGAAAGAGCCATCTCACTCCAAGAGATCTTCACATCAATTCAAAGAAAGAAGAGTATGCTTCACCTGCAATGAGAAAGGACATATTGCCATAAATTGTCCCAAGAACAAGAAGGACAACAACATCTCAAATAAGAAGAAGAAGGTTTCATGCTCATGCTGCCGAAGTTGATGAACCTCCAAAGAAGAAGGCTAGGGCAGAAAGTGATAGTAATGATGACTCATCAAGTGAAGAAGAGTATGTTCTGATCTCTGCTCTCACAGGTACCATCTCCCATGGTTGTAATGATTGGTTGATTGATAGTGGGGCTTCCAAACACATGACTGGGTTCAAAGAATCTTTTGTGAACCTATCTGAACATGAATCACCCCATAAGGTGAAACTTGGGGATGATTATCAATACCCAATCAAAGGAAGTGGTGAAGCCTCCTACAACCTAGATTCTGGAAAATCTTTGAAGATGAAGGAAGTACTTTATGTACCTGGGCTCAAGAAGAACTTACTCTCCATTTCTGCATTAGATGCAAAAGGTATGAGGGTTGCATTTGTGGATGTCCAAGTCCTAATGTGGCCAAAGGGAAAGACCATAGATGATGCAGTAGTAATTGGAGAGCAAGAGGGAGGCTTGTATAAATTGAAGGGACAACCTGAACATGCCATGGTGCATGAATCTATGGAGCCAAGTGAACTTTGGCATAGAAGACTTGCTCACATGCACTATAGAGCACTTCCAATTGCAAGCAAGGCAGTAGAGGGTCTTCCTGAAATCAAGACCAAAAATGAAGGTGTTTGCAAAGGATGTGCAAAAGGTAAGAATATTAAGAAGGCTTTCCCAAGCAGTGAAAGCAAGGAAAAAGACATCCTGGAAATCATCCACTCATATGTATGTGGTCCTATGTCATCCAGTTCCCTAAGTGGGTATGTTTACTATGTCTCATTTATTGATGACTTCTCCAGGAAGACTTGGGTATACTTCTTGAAGGGCAAAGATGAGGTGCTTGATAAATTCAAGGAATTCAAAACCTTGATGGAGAACCAAACTGACAAGAAGATCAAAACATTCAGATCCGACAATGGTGGAGAATTCACCTCAAATGACTTCAAGAAGCTTTGCAGTGATTCAGGGATTAAGAGGGAGTTGACTGCTCCTTATAATCCTCAACAGAATGGTGTTGCAGAAAGGAAGAACAGAACTATCATGGAAGCAGCAAGGGCAATGTTGCATGACCAGGATCTTCCTATGCATCTATGGGCAGAAGCAGCTAGAACAGCTGTATATGTGCAGAACAGAACACCCCACAAGATATTGGACAACAAGACACCAGAAGAGGTCTTTTCTGGTAAGAAACCTGAAGTCAGTCATCTCAGAATATTTGGTTGTCCAGTGTACACTCATGTCCCAAAGGAAAAGAGGACTAAACTAGATCCTTCAGGAAAGAAGGGTATTTTTGTGGGATACAGTGAAAGCTCGAAGGCTTACAGAATATACTTTCCAGGGTTCAAGAAGATTGATGTCAGCAGGGATGTAACATTTGATGAAAACTCAGCATTCATCAAATCAAGGAAGGCACCTACTGAAGTTTATGAAGAACCTAAGGAAACAATATTTCAGGACACTCCCATGACTGAAGCAGTTCCAGAAGCTGTTCGTGAGTTTGAAGATCCACAAGAACCTATAGATCCACCCCGTGAGGATAACTCTCACAAGAGGAAACCTGTATGGGCTAGAGAGCTCATTCAAGATGCAGAAAGATTTGGTATTCCAGAAGAAGAACACAGAGCAAAGAAAAGAACCAGATCACAAACCAGCTATGTTGCTTTACTCTGTGACATTATGAACAAAGAACCTTCCAGTTATGAAGAAGCAGCAGAAAAGAAAGAATGGAAGGATGCCATGGTTGAGGAATACCAATCAATAATGAAGAATGATGTTTGGGATGTTGTCCCAAGACCTAAAGAGAAGTCTGTTGTGACTTCTAAATGGATCTTCAAAATCAAACATGCTGCAGATGGCAGTGTGGAGAAATACAAAGCAAGATTCGTAGCTCGTGGATTCTCTCAGAAAGAGGGAATAGATTATGAAGAAACTTTTGCACCTGTAGCCAGGTATACTTCCATCAGAACAGTACTTGCCCTGGCTGCAGCTATGAAATGGAAAATACACCAGATGGATGTCAAGACCGCTTTCCTGAATGGTATAGTTGAAGAGGAAGTATATGTGGAACAACCACTTGGTTTTGAAATACATGACAGGGAGTCATATGTGTGCAGACTGAAGAAAGCCTTGTATGGCTTGAAGCAAGCTCCCAGAACTTGGTATGGTAGGATGGACAGTTCCTATCTAGTTTGGGCTTTACCAAGAGTAAAGCAGATTCCAACCTTTACTACAAGGTTGAGGAAGGAAATTCTGTGATTCTACTCCTGTATGTGGATGACTTATTTGTAACAGGAGATGACAGACTGATTACAGATACTAAAAGGAAGCTTGCCGCTGAATTCGATATGAAAGATTTGGGAATGATGCACTATTTCCTAGGTATGGAGGTGTGGCAGAATGCAGGTGGGATCTTCCTTGGTCAAGGGAAGTACACAGTAGATATCCTGAAGAGATTTGGGATGATGGATTGCAAGGCCATGGCCACACCTATGGCATCGAATCTGAAGCTTCTATGTGATGCTTCATTTGAGCCAGTTGATGTCTCCATGTATCGTCAGATGATTGGGTCCTTGATGTACCTGACGAACACGAGACCAGACATTTGCTTTGTTGTGAACACATTGAGCCAGTTCCTGACGGATCCGAGGAGTGTTCACCTGATTGCTGTAAAGCATGTTCTGAGGTACCTGAAGGGTACAGTGGATTATGGGCTCAAGTATGAAGCAAATCAAAAGTTTAACCTACAGGGTTATGTTGATTCAGATTGGGCTGGCAGTGCTGCAGATAGGAAGAGCACATCTGGGTGTTGCTTCAATATGGGATCAGGTGTGATCTCTTGGTTTAGCAGGAAGCAGTCCTGTGTAGCACTGAGTACAGCAGAGGCTGAGTATGTTGCAGCCTGTTCAGCTAGTTGTGAGGCAGTATGGCTACGGAAGCTACTGTCTGAGTTATTTGATCTCCCGCTGGATGCTACTGGTATCTTCTGTGATAACCAGAGTTGTGTGAAGCTATCCGAGAACCCAGTGTTTCATGACAGGTCGAAACACATAGAGATCAAATATCACTATATCAGGGATATGGTGCAGAGAGGAGCTGTGAAGCTCCTGTATGTTGCGACGGATGAGCAGATTGCAGATGTGCTGACGAAGCCACTAGCCAGGATGAAGTTCGAGTACTTCAGAGAGAGGCTTGGCGTGCTTCAGATCGAGGACACTTCGAGGAAGAAGTGATGAACACATTTGCTGAAGCCATTCCAAGCATGTTGGAAGGAGGATCCTTCACATGGCTGTGGATGTAAGCGCTGGATGATGAGCATCAGGATGATGTTCTGGTTTCTGCTTGGATATGATTAGTTGGATCATTTATGTATGAACGCATCATGTTGGATGTTGGATATGATCAGTTAGATCATGGATGTTGTTGGATACATTGTGTGGATCATGTATCTTTGTATGATCAGGTAGATCATGGATGCTGATGGATACATTGTGTGGATCATGTATCTTTGTATGATCAGGTAGATCATGTATGTTGATGGGTACATTGTGTGGATCATGTATCTTTGTATGATCAGGTAGATCATGTATGATTGATGGATACATTGTGTGGATCATGTATCTATGTGTGCATCAGATGGATGCATTGTATGATCAGGATGATCGTGGATGACGAGCTTCTCCAGATGACATGCAGCAGGATGTTGCAGTGATGATGATGAGTATCAGATGATACTTTGTGGCCGTGGATCAGGTTGTGCAGGAAAGCATGTAATTTGTGCCCTGGGAGATTTGCACATGGTCTTTCGAGGTTTTTCCTATGGCATGTAATTCGATGCCCTGGGACATCTAGCAAATGCTCTTGCGAGGTTTTGCTTGGGAGGACATGTAATTTGTGCCCTGGGAGATCTGCAGATAGTCTTTCGAAGTTTTGCCTATGGCATGTAATTCGGTGCCCTGGGATATTTGGCAGATGCTCTTGCGAGGTTTTGTCCTATGGCATGTAATTTGCTTGTCACGTCCCCATTTTGACCCCCCTTTGTAAATGATGTAAATATTGTAACTTAATCATGGTGATGAGCTCAAGGCCAAGGCCCCACCATTGATTTAGCGTTTATGTATCGGCAATTAAGATAGATGCCTATGGTTCTTGTGCGAGATGGGCACAATGTATATAAGACATCATGTAAATACGAATTTTAATGAAAAATACCCACAACTAGCTATGCAATGCAACAAAAGAGATGGGGCATGGTTCTACAAGGAATAGGGAGGGAAATTATTCAAACCCTTGAGCCAATAGTATTAATCCATGTGTCAATGGGGAAACCCATAAACCACCAACTACCCATTTTGTCTCATGTACCCAATCATTTAATTTTTCCAAGAAATTGGTTAAGGCAGTTAATGCCTAGGGAATGAAAGAGTATGGGCAAGCCATTTTCGTGCATGGGCAAGCCATCAACTTGGAAAATCGTGTTTTTGCTTGTGGGGCAAGAAACCACCCACGAAATGGTGCCCAAAGCCATGGGGAATGAGCAGTCTTCACTCATTCACGCAGATAGAGAAGGCTGGGAGTTACAGTCACGTTTTTGAGCAAAAACGCAGGGTTCTCCCTGCCCAAAAACCCGTTTTTGGTTTTGGATAGTAGTTGGGAAGGAGGGGCTGCGATTTGGGACTGTAGGGAGTTCATTTTGTCCCCGATTTGCCATGGGCGTTTTTCCTAAAAACGTTTTTTGCTACCTGGGGTTTTTTCCAAACCTCCATTGCTCGTTTTTAACCTTCCCACGTTTTTCTGAAGCCTAGGGGATCATTTTCCTGCCTGTCACTGTAAAAACGTTATGTCTTGCCCCATAATGGTGTTCTGCTGTTGTGTGCATTCTCGTTTTTGGTTTGAACCTGTGAGCTGAAGTTTTGGACTGGTAGTGGATAGAACTGGCTTGATAAACCTAGTAGAGGGTGTAGCCTCTCAAGAAGATCAAGAGGGCTTGGATACTTTTCTATGCACACCCTGAGAGCACTAGAAAGGGAGGTATGGCTTGAGGGACTGTGTGGCAGTGAAGAGAATACTTCCTTGTGTTGGGTGTGTAGGCATTGTGAGTGCCAAGCTGAATAGATCTAGGAGGGGCATCCTTAGCTCTGTGGTTGAGCATACTAGCTTAGCAATTCTTCCCTGCCATGTCCTAGCAGCCTGATAAAACCCAATTGCAGATTGGCTTGGCTCATCTTGGTGTATGCTTGGCTATGTGTGAGTCTGTTGTTCCCTGGTTCCTTGTAGAGATCATGCCCAGCTCGGGGGTGGCAGTGGTGCTGAGAGATTGAGGAGCACACTGGCCTACGGTTGGATGGAATGTTGCAGTTGCATAGCCAGTTGCGTGGGACTACTTTTGTATAAGATAAGTATTCTCTTGTGTTAAATTGCAATTACTTATTTGATGAACATCTTAAATGTATGATGGATGTGAAATTCTTAATATTCCGCTGTGATTTTCTTAAAACCATACAGTTCCATCTATTTCTGTTATATTCTGTTCATGCTTATGATTAAATGTTTCATAGGGCTAGACGCCCAGTTTAATATCACATCTGTTATGCATTTGTGTATGTATATATATTTATTCATTTGAATTTGAATGCTTGTTTAATGAATGGATATGGGGGCTAGATGCCCGGTTTAACCGTCACGATCCTCTCCATCTAGCTGGTTGGATGGGAGGGGACGTGACATTGCTCTTGGGAGATCTGGACAGGATGAAAAAGGCCTCAGATGCTTCAGCCAGGTTTTGCCATGACCACATGTAATTTGCTCCTAGGAGATCTGGACAGGATGAAAAAGGCCTCAGATGCTTCAGCCAGGTTTTGTGGTGAGATCACATGTAATGTGCTCCTGGGAGATCCGACAGGTAGAGCCGCGTGCTCGTAACAGCCTGGGATGCTTCAGCCAGGTTTTGTGATGGGTCACATGTAATGTGCTCCTGGGAGATCCTACAGGTAGAGCTGTGTGCTCGTAATAGCCTGGGATGCTGCAGCCAGGTTTTGTGACGCACGTAATGAGTCCTGAGGATTCCATAGTATGGCCAATGATGATGAAGACCTGCAGATGGCGGGCCTACATCCAGTATGAAAAAGGACTGGCTCTGTAGAACTTCCTATGACGAGTAGAGTCAGAGATTGGTTGAGATAGCAGCAGCAGTGACAATGATGATGACGATGCATCGATGACGGTGATCCAGAGAAGAAGACTTGTCTAGCAGATCTGTGTCGAGAAATACCTTCCTAGTTAAGAGGGAGTGTTGATGTATATGTAACTTCGGAATGTATTTCATCTGTATATTTTATATATATTTATTGTACCCTTATAAGAGATGTGTCATTCCTCTATAAGGAAGTGTCATCATGTGGATTGACAAGTGTCGCAAGTGTGTGTACTTGCCGATGGGTTATTAGACCACCATTTGGGTTCGGCCCGGAATTATATATAATATAATGTGGATGTATCTAAGTAGAGAAGTCGGCCCCAGTAGGTCACTGGGCAAAAAGGTAAGTATAAATAGAGATAGGAGATCTCTATTTTACTCACTCGGAAAAGTAACTCACTCTCTCTCTGGAAAGTGGCGCACTTGTGAGGAGGAGGAGGATCATCTGCTAGGAGACTATCTCAGTGTTATTTGGTTGTATTTTGGTTGAGCCATTGCTCTCTCTATCTCTGAGGAAGTTGTGGGGTTTTTCACCTTAGGGTTTTCCCCACGGAAACTCTGTGTCTCTTCTCTCTATGCTTTTGATTCTTGTGATGCTTGTGATGCTTGTCATATTATGATTGTCATGCATTGATATACTGTAGATGTTATTCTCTCAGCAAAGATCCTAGAGTATAATGAATTAATGCTCAAAATTTAACAGTGTGTGTGTGTGTGTGTGTGTACCATTTTGGTGGCACATGTATGGTCTATTGTATGTATGTGATGTATTTATGGTGGTGTATGTGATCATGATGTTTACATGTATGTTTTGATATGCTCTATGTGTAGTTGTAGGTAATTGCACATGATTTGCATGATGAGCGACACACATATATACATGATTGGTTTGTGTATGTAGGGTCAAATAGATGGTTGGTGTATCAGATGTCATTCCAACACCTAGTTTTCAAGGTGGTTCACAAATGCATTGGTTTTCCTGGGGACATGCGTGAATGTGATGGTTTCAAATTGTCGCATGAGGAGGCAAACTCATAAAAATTTACAAAAGAGGAGCAGGTTATGGACTCTAAACATATTATTGAGTTGAAAGACAACTAGATAGGAAGATAGGTAGATGTGCATATGGTGTATGCCAAGATGGATGGCATCACTTAAGAGACCAATGAAGGCATTGTATTATGCTTGGTTGTTAGTGAGTTCCCCCAAACAAACTCCTCCGATGTAGTAGAGATTTTGGGAAGGGGTGTAAATAT
The DNA here is from genome assembly GCA_027924585.1 of Larix kaempferi. Classification (NCBI taxonomy): domain Eukaryota; kingdom Viridiplantae; phylum Streptophyta; class Pinopsida; order Pinales; family Pinaceae; genus Larix; species Larix kaempferi. The sequence continues at coordinate 17,660,660 of BSBM01000012.1, forward strand.
CCCAAGCAACTGATGCGAGATTATTTAACCATCAACTTGTGTCATCTATGAAGTTGATATATTCATCTACTTGTGAGGACATCTGCATAAACAAAACATGGTCTTATTCTCAATCAAAGGGATCGAAAATACTAAATAGAAAATGCTACATTGTGTAAATGAGACAAGGGAAAAATATATATTTTTTCCCTTCTCGTGGTGGGGACCTTTAAATATTGGAAATTAGGGTGGTACAAAGGTGGCATCATACTTGTCAAGAATTGGTGAGTATCCAATATTTGAAAGGAAATCCCCTAGTGTTGTTTAGACACCCAATGATGATTCTAAAGGATCCAAGTCTTTGTCGAAAGATGAGGAATCATCACTAGTGAGTAAACCGGCCAAATATGAGGGGGTATCAATGGTATCTAGTAGAGGGGAAACAAATTCCTCAGTTGGTAATCCTTGTGGGATTGTGTTGAGGTAGGAGAGTTGATATTGGAGCCTCATTAGTTTGAGGTAGGCTTCTCATTTAGTACATAAAATGGGACACTGGAACGAAAAGTGAGAAGTGTCTCCACATGATCGACATGGGCGTGGTACTCAAGCATGGAGAGGTGTATGTGTCGAAAGGGGGTTGGATTGATCAAGAATGGGTGTGATATCCTCGGAGGGAATCATGTGAATATGATACCCGACATCCATCATGTGGTGTTTTTGTTGTAATATCCATAGGGGGTTTCTTCCAGCGTAGTAGGCTCATCAGTGGAAACTATTGTTACGGATAGTTTCGAGATAGGTGCAACAGGTGTTGTCGCTGAGGTAGTGACCAGATTTATGGAATTTGTTTCTTGGGTTTGAGGTGAAGGAATCTCATTCATAGGTTGGGTTAGGAGAATGACCACCAAATAACATCAAAATTCAGGGAGATCGGTACAATGGTGTGTGTGTAAATCCTAAATTGGGAACAAATTGAACATGCGTGATTGGTACACAATGATTTAGACTTACATGTGTGTGAAGATGAGGTACCCCCTACGTATGCCAATGGAGCATGTGTCACACTAATAGGGGTGTTGAGAATATTCTCGAGCTCTGGTAAAGTGGGGTACAAGTTGGTAACATGGCCTTGTTTCCCATGGAGAGAATAGGGTGGAGTGACCCTGTTCGTGGGAGTATTGGTCAGTACTAGGTATTTTAACCATTGTGGGGTTATGCCCCTTACATTAGGATTAGAAACACCTGATGATGATTTGGGTACAAGGTTAAGTATGAGGGGGGATTTCAACATAGGTTGTCTCATGCCCCCATGTTGAACTTTGGTTTTCATTGATGTCAACTGATGTCAAAGAGGATTCAATATTCCTATGCCATTTTGAAGAAATATATGAAAGCCACTTCGAAGAATTATATCCAATTGTGCGAGTTTGAAGAAGTACATAAGGAATACATTTAGGTACAGGTCTCAAGTCCACCCAGTCACACTAGATCAATGGTATATGCCAAAGACATGGTTGGACAAGGTTTGGGATGGCGTTGGTGACTTTAGAATAGGAAACGGTTGCATATGTAAGCAAGTCCTAAAATTGTGCAAGTCTTACCAATCGGAAGAAGCCTTCAAGTTGTTGAAGCACACAAGAGTACGAGAAGAAAGTAGCAATTGAAGAAGTCAAATGCATAAGTCCCACAAGTGATGGTACATCAAAGGCTCTAGACCACACCGCAAGGGTGCAAGTTCCACTAGGAAAAGGACCAAGTATGTGCAAGATCCAAAAGAGAGGACACCTCAATAGCGTAGAACATGAAAAGTGGCAGAAGCATGAAGTAAGTGGAACCATGAAGTGAGGAAGAAGGTAAGCCAAACTAACTGGTGGACATACTATCCACGTAGGAAAAGTATAAATAAGAATCCAAGTTGGATAAGTTAAGTAATATTGTGAGATGAAGACTGGAAGATATAGATTTAGAAAGGTTCTTATTTTGGGGCATCAAGGGCTCATGGAACCAGAACAACATGATCTAGCAGAGAGTCGAATGCACATGAAAAAAAGAACAGAATTACTGATGGTGCGCAGAATGATGTATTTTATCTGTGACAATTGCGCAAAGATAGAAATGTAGAATTATGGGGGATGTGCAAGTGCGTGAGACCGGAATGAAAGTATCGCAAACAACCAGGGTATTTTTTAAGGATTCTAATATTATACTTAACTATAGTATTCTATTCGATTATTTTGGATTGAAAAAAACATATATATAGATAGGTAGGTGAATATTAAATATGAAACATAAAATTCACTACTGAAATTTGTAAATTTTGGCGAAGATTATGATAAAAAACATATTTTATGTAAATATAGGTGATATTAGAGCCTAAAAAGGACCAAATAGGGAATTTATTTTTTGAAAAAAATCCCCAAAAATAGCCAATTGGTGAAATTTTACCCTTAAAAATTAACGTGCAAACAACACAGAGATAGCCACAAATGATCTAAGGCAGATGCACCAAGACTAAGTTCAAGTATATCTTGCAATGTGCGAAGTGAAGTTTATCTAATGCGATAAGACCTAGTTGTTGCACAATGAAGAATGCACATTATGATAAGGATGATATGATACAAGTGCATAAAATAGAAAGGCCATGTCATAGATGATGTACAAAAGGTTGCAGATTTTCTGAATACTGTTGCACCAACACAGAACATAAATATATTAGAAGGTGCACAAACCTATCTGATACTGATGCATGAAGTCATAATAGAATCTCATCAAAAGATACGCAGTATCGGTTGAAGTTGAAAATGCATAGAATCGAACGGCCTATTGAACCATAGTGCAGACTGCAGAATATGATGAAGCAACACACAATTTGTGAAGTCTGAAGTTAGTTATAAGATTGTGAAGTGATAAGTTAAGTGTGAAGTCAAGTAAAGTATGCAATACAATGACAACAATATTATAGCATATTGAAGGTGCGCATAGCAGAATTAACATCTGTTAATTTCAAGAGTGTGTGGATCATAAGTACAGAAAAGTACTATCTTCTTCTATCATATCAAAGTGGTAGGATAGGGAAAGGAGCAGGGCATTAGAGTCTCCTTCCAGTTGAAGTTGGTAAATCAGGGAGTTGGTGCTTCCTTTAGGTCGGTGCCTATAAAAAAAAAAAGGGAGTCTGTTAACACCCAAAAAGTGCTCACTACCTCATCTACCCCATTACATGACTCATTTGTCAATATTTCCTACCATAAAAGCCTCCAAAACCTTAAAATCCCATTAAAAAGCCTCCAAAAGGCCCAAAAAGCCTCCAAAAGGCCAAAAAAACCCCTTTTCCCCCAAAATAATCCAAAATTCCTCCAAAATAGCAAAAATTCTCTAAAAAGGGAATAAAAAATACAAAAAAAAAGAGGAAAGAGAGGGAAAAAGGAGGAAAAAACCCTATACAGCTGACCTAAACCATATGGTTCCCAAAACCATGGACCAGCACTCCACCACTAAAAACCTATAAATAGGTGATGGAGGCCCCTTATTTCATATCCACAGTCAAACACACCCTTACTCTGTCAAAATCACTCTTGAAACCCTAGCTCACCCTTGAGCTACTTTCACACTTGAGTGCCCCTTTGGCCCATTTCCAACCCCTTGGAGAAAGAGAAAGGAGCAAAGTTGGAAGATTGGAAGCAACCCTCCTGGACTACTGCAAGAGCTTCACCAACCTCTACACCTGAGGTAATTTTTAATACAAAAAGAAAGATCTTCACTATATTTTCATGTTTTTGTCATTTATGTTAATGCTCATGCTAGGTTAAATTTCATATTGTTTTAGTGCTTTAATTTACTGTTAAATTAGCACCTACTAAGGAGAAGGGACTCCTCATCCATCGGTGCATTATCGATGAAGGTGCCTCTACATGCGTTATGTCCACATTCGTTCGGTAGAAGTTGGGATCCCCTACTCTCTAGCAGTCCACCACTGCGTTGCGGCCTATGACGGTCGTTCGGCTCAACCCCGAGGTCTCTTAGCTAATGTCCCCATCCAGTTGGCTGGTAAAATCGTGCTGATAGACATAGAGGTCATCAATACCCAACTTGATTATAACCTCTTACTTGGCCGCAGCTACATGTATGCCATGCGGGCGGTTTCCTCATCCGTTTTTCGTACCATGATGTTCCCCCATGACGGGCACGTGGTCAAGGTCGACCAACTCACCTATTACAATCCAAATGCCCCCACTGCACCTGAGAATGTTCTCCCCATGGTTGAACAACTTATTGGTGGTGCAACTACCTCGTTTGTTTCCTTTGTGGGACTCGGAGTTTACTCAGATATGCTAATGACCTCAACATTTCAATCCATTCCTACCCCATCACCTGCGCCCAAAGTATCTGACCTATGTACCCTTTCCCACAATACACAAACACCCACCAATCAACCGCCCTTGTTACCCAAACCACCATTGGTACCTAGTCACATTGGTGTTACACCCATCCACACAATCCCCTTCCTATTCCCTCCCTCGGGTGTAGTAAGCGCCCCGGTTATGGCTACTCTTAGCCTCCCCGAGTTAACCTTGGGATTACCCGTGTGGTATATTTCGCCTCCCGTTCCCTCGCCGACACCAATGTCATCCTTCAACCGGTGCAACCCATTGCCACTACTAGTCAACCACCTCCCGGTGTCACTACCCCTTCGTCATCTACGAATCCCCCTCCTCTTATCAAGCCCACTGGGGGCAAAGGACCACAACCATACACTGTTGTACCCCCTCCCAAGGAAATTAAACCCCCCCCCCCCCCCCGTGTTTCGTGCTCCTCCTAAATGCTCGTTGTGTGATGAGTTAGGCCATCCAACTCATCGATGTCCACAATTACCTGCATTACAGGAACACATGCAAATGCTTGACGACAACCCCAACATCCCAGTTGTCGAACTCGATCCAACCCCTAAGCCTCATGATAAATCACTGCGTACCAACCACCCTTGTGCAATATGCGGTATTTACGACCATTACTCACATCACTATCCTGATCTCCCAGATTACATAGCAGCTCTCTATGAGATGAATAATTTGGACCTTGAGATGGCACCCCCCACAATTGAGGAGATCCACCCCCCAGTATCACCCTCATCCGAAAAAATTAACACCATTTATATGATCTCTTCGACTACCACTCCCTCGTCAACCGATTTGACAACTCAAAGTTTCCGCAATGATGAGGAGATTCTAGAGGCTCTCACTACCTTGGATTATCCCTGGGACGACATGCACCATCATTCCTATTTCCTCCCAAAAGACTCCTCCTCTACCACAGCTACCCAATTTGCGGTTGAGTCCAAAGATTTCCTTCCCACCAAAGTCGACTGGTTTAAGGATCCCATTCTCGCTCCTGATGCCTTTGAGGAGGGTAACATGGCCAACATCTCACCTCTCATCCACATCGATATCTCTGACCCACCTGGTGCTCTTGAAATCATTACATTAGGAGCCTCCTGCAGTGAGTATGAGATTGGAGAGTACAAAAAACTTTTCCAAGAGTTCCATGATGTTTTTGCCTGGTCCTATACCGAAATGCCTGATATTGACCCCGCTATCATAGAGCACCACCTTGACACCTCTAAGTCAAGGGGCATAATAGATTACCTCGACCCTGGGATAGGGGGCATGATCAATCATTTTGACCCTACCCCATCACATTTATCTCAGCATGTCAATGAACCCATCGTTCAAACCAACACATATGTGATCCAAAATCACAAACCCTATGCACATAGCATGGGGGCAGGTCATTAACCCTGCTCACTTTTTCCCATTTGTGATCTCAACCATTTTTGAGGTCACGTGTCACTTGTATATTTGATTTGATTTGATACGCATAGTTCTTTCCTTTGACCATTCCGGAGTCCTTATGACCTCCATTTTTTGCACCATTTGCACTGCCGGATTCATTTTTCCGCGCTCGTGATGATGCTTGAGATCATTTCTCGCTCTCACCAGGACCAATATCAACATTGTGTCCTGATACCTTGCTTCCCTGGTTTGCGTGCCACATCGGCCGTAGCCCATTTTTTATATATTTTATACCATTGGATTCATTTTTTCGAGCCCGTGATGATGCTTGAGATCGTTTCTCGCTCTCACCCCCATATTTTTTGGGTATTTTTTCCAAAATGCCCCTCGTTGCCTCGGTTTGAATGCCACATCGGTCGTTATCCATTTTTGACACTTTTTATATCATCGGATTCATTTTTTCGAGCTCGTGACAATGCTTGAGATCATTTCTCTCTCTCACCAAGTACAATTTCACCATTGTGTCCCGACACCTTGCTACCTTGGTTTGCGTTCCACATCGGCCGCCATCGGATTGTTCCACATTTTTACATAAGCCATTCACTCCTGTCATACTGCAATTATTTCGTTATTTTTCCACCATTCATTATCCTGCAAGGAGGCCCACCAGTGCTCCCCCCTACCCTCGTTCTTGGTCATCATCAATGTTCCTCGATTGAGCACTTCCTCCTTGCCTGGCCATTCCTTTTGTTCAGTATAATTTTATCCCTTTTTCGGGCCTGCCAAGTCCTTTATTAAAAAGGCACTTAGGGAGTTTTTGTAAAGCTCTTTTCTGACTCCTAAAACAATGAAAAGATCGCTGAGCAATCTTGCTTCCTTTCATGCTCGTTAAAGTACCTGAAAGGGAATCTATCTAGTATAAGTTTAACCCTTTTCCGGACCTGGTAGACTAATTACGAAAAAGGAATACTCTAGTCACACCGGCTAGAAGAGTTCTTCATTGCATCCTTTTATGCTTCTTCGGGCCTTGGAGACTAGCACACGAAAAGAAACCCCCTGGAGTCTTCTTATCGCTTTCAGACTCTCTAAAATTGAAAGCAACCACGAGCATGAACTATCCTGGGCTCGTACAAATCCACACGGCAGTACCATTCCATTATTTCAGAGTCTTCTTATCACTTTCAGACTCCTTAAAATTGAAATCAATCACGAACATGAATTGTTCTGGGCTCGTATAAATCCACATGACAGTGCCATTTTAAACACACTTCTTCTAGTTCCTTAACCCATGAAGAAGTCTCCCCGTGCCTCTTGGCACTATGATCGATCATCTCGGTAGCACCCCCAATCAGGTCACCTTTGTTCAGAGCATTCTACAGTCTCCTGCCATTTTACACCAGTTTGAGTATCACTCATCCCAGTCACTATCCTTGATCCATTACAGCTATGATCCCTTTCCCACTAGTCAGTTTCATATGCTGCTCGATCATCCCCGCTATCATACTCTGAACAAAGTAAGTTTGCGTCCACCCACTCTACTTTCCCAATTATCCCCCATAATATGACATTCCTACCATCAGTACTCTCACACTTTGGTTCTCCACCTCGCACTCCTATCAAGGAAACATCATTGCCTTGCTAGTTGCAGGTTTCCCTCCGTCGATGACAGCCCCTCTATTCCAGAGGATAGACCCAGAGGTCCCTGTGCCTTGGACCCATCACCATCTGTGGTGAGTGCCTACGGACCATTTTGAGAGGAGTCATCACTGCCTCTCCGACTGGTTGTTTCTCACATGCTCGACATCAACACCTTGATTGCATCATTGAGAATCGCGTAGGGTTTATATCCCTTCAGTTATTGGTCGAAGACCTCATATTTCCCCCGACTCTAGCACATTGGTGAGTCACTTCGAAATGCCCAGTTATATGTTCCCATGGATGTCTGTGTTGCATTGGCGATTGTATTCGGAATCCATCCAGTTATATTCTTCCTTGAGTACCCAATTCAGTTCCAGTTCAGTGTACCATTGAGGATATGACTCCCCGTCACTATGCTCCAACAGCTCATCAGTTCCTCTGGTACCCCACTCAGCAGCACTGTAGTTATTCTAGCGTACCAGTTCTTCAGCTCAGACATGGTCAGCCCAGCAGTATGTCCCAGATTTGTGTCCCCTCTAGACCCTTATGATGTACACCGTGGTTCTCTATGTATCCTACAGGTCCCCCTTTTCGGGCCTCACAGTTATTTTTTATGTATCTTGATACGAGCATGGGAAGGCCCGCCTCGTCCATATATTGAGATTCTTCCTCATTTATTCTTTGAGGCCATGTATATTTCAGTTCCCCATATTTTGGACCCCATTGTTATTATTTATGTGAGCATGGGAATGCCCTCCTCGTCCATATGCTCAAATTATTCCTTATTCATTATTGAGGTCATGTACTTTCAGTTTTTGTAGTTTGTTCAGAACCGTTGTTCTGGGCTCCAGTTTGTTTCTTCTCTTCTCCACACCCCAGGAAAACCATACTAGACTTATGATGTCTATCGGCCATACGATGAGCTCCTTCCCTCACACATCAGGGGGCAATCTGTTAACACCCAAAAAGTGCTCACTACCTCATCTACCCCATTACATGACTCATTTGTCCATATTTCCTACCATAAAAGCCTCCAAAACCTTAAAATCCCATTAAAAGCCTCCAAAAGGCCAAAAAACCCCTTTTCCCCCCAAAATAATCCAAAATTCCTCCAAAATAGCAAAAACCCCCTAAAAATGGAATAAAAAATACAAAAAAAAGAGGAAAAAGAGGGAAAAAGGAAGAAAAAACCCTATACAGCTGACCTAAACCATATGGTTCCCAAAACCATGGGCCAGCACTCCACCACTAAAAACCTATAAATAGGTGATGGAGACCCCTTATTTCATATCCACAGTCAAACACACCCTTACTCTACCAAAATCACTCTTGAAACCCTAGCTCACCCTTGAGCTACTTTCACACTTGAGTGCCCCTTTGGCCCATTTCCAACCCCTTGGAGAAAGAGAAAGGAGCAAAGCTGGAAGCTTGGAAGCAACCCTCCTGGACTGCTGCAAGAGCTTCACCAACCTCTACACCTGAGGTAATTTTTAATACAAAAAGAAAGATCTTCACTATATTTTCATGTTTTTGTCATTTATGTTAATGCTCATGCTAGGTTAAATTTCATATTGTTTTAGTGCTTTAATTTACTGTTTATTGAACTGCTACTAAGGAGTCCCTTCTCCTTAGTAGGTGCTCATTTGCACAAGCTGGGGTGAAAACCCTAGCTACAAGGTTGATGTCTCATTCCAGTTGGTGCTGGAGAAATTTGGAATTTGGTGCTTCCATGAATGTAATCTTTATATTATAAGAGAGCATTCTGTGGTTTTATCCTATTTGGGTTTCCACGTAAAAATACGTGTGTTCTGTATTTTTGCACATATGTGGATGAATGCTTTTTTTGATGTGAATGCATAATTTGAGATCAAGTTAAAATATGATAAGAAGTAAATATTGTTCATAACTGGGCTAATACTGATTCACCCCCACTCTTAGTATTAATAATATTCCAACAATTGGTATTACAACATGTTTCTTTAGTAGCATCTGGAAGATAGATATGTGCGTAGATATGGACAATCAGGAAGGTCTCTCCACCACAACAGGGCACCAAGATTCGATGGAACCAACTACACCTTCTGCAGGATCACGATGGAATTATATTTGAAATCCCTCAGAGCTAATGTCTGGTATTCAATTGTGGATGGTTATAATATTCCAATAGTTGCACCAGTTGATCTAGCTGAGAAGAGACAATATGAATGAAATGCAAGATATAGAAACCCATTGTTACGTGGGTTAACGGACATTGAATTTACTAAGGTCATGCATTGCACATCAGCAAAGGAGGTATCGGATAAACTCATAAATGTTTATGAAGGTGATGAGAAATTGAAGAAGGTAAAGTTGCAAAATTACTCTAAATTATATGAATCCTTGAAAATGACAAATGAAGAAAATATTGCTTCGTACTTCTTGTGAGTTGATGAGTTAGTTAATGCGTTTAAGAGTCTTGGAGTTGCACTAGAAGAAGAATAAGTAGTATAGAATATACTAAGAATGTTGCCTCATATATTTGACGCAAAGGTATCTGTGTTAGAAGATAGAGCCAATATTGCATACATGACAAAGGATGAGATTCAAGGGATCTTGAATGTGTATGAGATGAGAATAGAGAAAGAAAATCCCATCAAAAAAGAAGCTTATTTCAAGGCTACTGGAAAATATAAACATGAGCATGACAAAGGCTCATGTGATGAATCAAACGAGGAATAATTAAATTTTGTGAGAAAGATTAAAAGAGGACGTGGTAAGTATAAGAATAAATTTCCTTTCAAGTGTTTCAAATGTGAAAGGATAGGTCACTTTGCTTCAAAGTGTCCATACAAGAAAGATGGAGATAGTGACATCGAGGAATAATTTTGTTCCCATGAATGAAGGATGGCAAACACTCAGGACAAACCTAAGAATAGAAAGAAAAAGACAAAACAAAGGAAGAGTTTGTACACTGAGGAAGATAACAATTTATCCAAAGGAAGTGATTGCGATGATAATCCAAAAGAGGTACTATTCATGGCCTTTTTGGAAGATGAAAACAGTGAGGAAAAGAAAAATAATTGCCCATCTGTCAAGAAGAAAACATTTGTTGTGCAAAATCAACCTGGAGAACTAAATAAGTATTTCTTTAGTGGATCCTTCAATACACCTTCAAAGCCTGTCACGGGAGTTAAATCTGACATGCCAATCCGAAGAAGAAGAAATTGCCAAGGTTGATTGGGAAGGTTAACTGGGCAATTCCTTAGATGAATTGAAAAGTCAAGAAGAAATAATAAACTCTTGCAGGACCAACTATCAATATATGAAGAACAAGTCAAGCAAGCTAAAGTGATTCAAGAATATCTTGAAAAACAGGTTAGTGAAAAGGAAATGAATTTTGAGAAGCAACTACATTGCGCAGTAGACAAAATCAGAATGCTTGAAGAAGAAGAGTTAAAACCAATTTCTAACAAGTTAGCTTGAACATAATGATAAAGAGTTTTCTCATTTAGAAGAAAATTTGACTGAGTCAAAGGGGAAGAAACAGGTTCAAGATCACATCATGGATGATACCTAGAACTATGCACATTCAGGAAGTCTCAAGGTCTATATCGAAGAATAAATGAAGAGTAAATTCAAAGGAAGCACATCTATCTTGAACAAGATTCTGAATGATCAAAGGTCACTAGCAGACAAATCTGGACTTGGCTACGAAAGAACATATGGGAAGTTCTGCAATAGTGAACATTGTCCAAATCAAATGAAGTCATTCGGGTATGATAATTCCTTCACTGATTACAACTCTTTTCGTTACACTACCAGAAGAAGGATTAATAAAATGGAGTGCACAAGGTGCAATTAAATTGGTCATACTGTGAATTATTTTCAAACTATGAGATGTTATGCTTGTTATGGATTTGGACATAAGGCTATGTATTGTCGAAGAATGGTGAACTACCCCGATGAAAACATGTTGTACAAAAGATATTGCAATACAAATACCAAAAGGGAAGACAGTCAGGCGGAGAATCAAAATGGAAATGTGCACATGAAAACTTGGATAAGGAGAACTCCTCAAACTTGCGCAAAAGAAAATGGCAAGCCAAGAACATCCCAAGCAACGAGTAATTGCTTCCCATCTTGATAATCTCTAATATATTTGGTGAGATCCTTGAATTCAACACGATGCTTATTAGGAATTCAAGGAGTGTGTTAGTGAAGGATACAGTTAGAGAATATTTGAAGTTGGTTGTCGCATTAATGTTATGTTCCAAAATTTTTATGTTCAATTATTGTTGTGTTGAGTTTGATTGTCATAGAAAAGAAAAGGAGAATGCAGATCAATATTATTGACAAACAAACATAAGAAAATTCAAGATATGTGCATATATTCAATTAGTTGTTGTGATGTGTTGAAGTTAGATTGTCGCACAAAGTGAACATACATGTAAAAAAATAAAGAAAATTTCAAATGAGCCTTGTCGAAGAACAAATATGAGTCTGCGCAGTCACATGAACGAAGTTGGTATTATATTCAAAATTGTCTTTACAAAATTACATAAGCTCTCCGTCGCAGAATACAGAGTTGAGGCATAACAGAGGAAACATGCAAAGAGACAACTGAAGTTCAAAACAATGATGAAAGTTGTATCAGGAAAAATTAATAATTATAGGGGTAATTCAGATTCATAGCTCAAGGTCCAGTTCCGCTTCATGGTTGGTTGGTTGTTGAGAATGTCAAAGTTCCAAATCCATTGAATTCGGCTCGTATAATTTAGAAGATGGTGTTGGCAGGCATTTTGGTAAGGAAGAATTGCAGCATCGCAAATGCTACGACACGTCAGAAGAGGTCACGGAAGGCAGAAGAATAGACTATTTTATGTATTTTTGAGTCGATTGTGCCATAGTAGGCGGGTTTTTGGGTCATTGGACCATATGAGATGTAAATTTGAGTCGATTGTACTGCAGTAGGCGGGTTTTTGGGTCATTTGGACCGTGTCAGTCATATTTTGGGTCAATTGTCTAGGCGTCGGTTAGAAAGTTGTTAGTAAGTGGACAAGCATTGTAAAGGCGGAAGCCTATATATAGACAAGAAATTGTAGGTCGAGAGAGAGGCAATAGAGGAAAAAGAGAGATAGATCTTGGAGATATGGTTTTTGTGTATGTTATGAGATCTGGTTTTGTCGAGATATTTTATCAGGGTTTTTCTGGAGTAATATGACATGACGGAACTGTTTTGGTGAAATTCCGTGTGTATCTTTTGTATTAATGCCTAATGTGATGACTTCTTGCTGCAGTTAACCTTGTAATGTTATATCTATATTGTTGCAATGAATGATTTTGTTACAGAATGCTATTGATGTTAATCTTGAATGTATAAGATATGTTTTAGATACTGTGATAAATGAGTTAAGTAAGCAAATGCCACAACACCCTCCTTCATTTGGTGGAAACATGGTTCTGTTCACTCTCCCTTGATCACCTCAAGTGAGACCTCATCTGCTCTGCAGGTGTTGCTGGGCAGGGTCAAACCTGTTCGGGCCGGTGCTCAGGGAGATTGCGGTGGGTTGGTGTCGACAATGATGAGAACCCTTGTCGACTGGGTTTGAGTCAACAAATGGTTCCGTTGTTGGGATTGTGTACGAAGTGAAAGGAGGATATGTTGTGGCACCCAACGAAACTGGAGATCCAAGAATGGTTTGATCAGAAGTTGTAGGAATTCGTTGAAGAGGAAAGCTAGAACACTTGGCTGATAGTAGGACAGTAGGTAGATAGATACATTCATGGCGGTATGCACGAATGGTTCTTTTGTGAGTTCCCGGTTCTATTGTTTGAATGGTTGGCAAAGTTGACCTTCCAAAAGAAGAACTTCCAAGGTGGTGAACCGACGATCTGGACCCCTAAATTGATTCAGGAACTGCAGGAAGTTGATAATGAAGCATCACGGGTTATCGAAGTGTGGTTTGATAGCATCCTAGAGGGCTATATCATAGAGTTCGCGTTTGATACTCAGAAGTCCTATAGTGAAGCTGAAAGATATTTTTTCCGCAAACCTCAAGGAAGGTTTTTACTGTCGCTTCAACTGTCGATCAAGATGCCTATTTGCGAAAAGGGTATATTGAAGATGTATCTTGATCAGTAGACAGCCTGGTGGGAAGAGGTCGTGGGTACCGCGACAGTTGGGGGGTGGTAAAATTAATGTTAAGGGGTAGATGGGTGTAGGTCATGATGAGACTGTGAGTGAAGCCAAGGAAGAAAGTTGTTTTACGAGGGGAGGAGCGAGGTTTCGACAAGAAAAGAGGCAGAGGATAGGAGAAGGTCCTACTGCGGTTGAACCGCAAGATCGTGAAGGAAGACCACATGGGACGAAGTGACCTCATAGTCCTGACAAGGACAACTAGGTTACGCCCAGGATAGAGGTAGGACCAAACCCCGGCACCAACGTACCCACACCTTCGCTCACTATCTCTTAGATAGCAAGAAATACCACTTCGACACCGCCAAGTTCGTCAATCCCATAGAATTTAATTGGTAGTAGTACAGCGAAAGGGGGAAGGAATCCCAGAATGGAGGGCGATGATGCTAAGTTACCGTTGTTTCACGGGAGTGGAACAGACAACCCAGAATAGTATTGGTTTTTGTGTGAAGCGGTCTGGACCATAAAACAGATCACCGATGATGCTGCTAAAAAAGGATAGTTAGCGACGACTCTGCGAGGTCATACATTAGATTGGTTTATGAAGTTTGTTCTAGTCCCTATAGGAGCCCCAGAGAAGTCATTGGATGAGATTCGGGATGGGCTGATTGCCGAATTTAGAAAGCCCAAGTCTGAGGCTCAATATATTACGGAATTGAAAGAAATTAAGCAGTATCCCAATGAGACAGTATGGGATTTCAACCAACGAGTCAAGACACTGATGGCAAAGGTTAGTTTTGATATGTGTACCGTCCAACATAAAGAATGGTTCATCGTGGCACTGCTACCACATATTCGGCTACCAATGATGCAACAAAACATCTCAATGCCCAGTGAATCTCTAGAGATTGCAATGCGATTGGAGGCGTCGCCGATTGGAGAAAATGTAGCTGGGATGTCGCAGATACAAACACAGCTCGCTAACTTAACTATACAGCTGCAAGATTTGAAGAATGGCAAGGAGCAGCGCGAAGATGTCTAGTGTACGCGATGTCGAGGAGAGGGGCATACGAAGGACAACTGCCCGGACTTCCACAATTATTTGGTTTCAGGAGCACCAAATCCATTGAATGGTGCTAGCATGTCGTGGTGTCGCATCTGCCATGTGTATGGGCACAGCCATGACAATTGCCCATATATGCAGAAAATGGTCACCACCCCGAGGAATCTTTATTGTACATTCTGTAAATCGGTGGGTCATGACGATAAGGATTTCCGTGCATATGGGTTGCTACAAGAAATAATGTGTGATGCGTTCTATGTAAAGGATGACCAGCATGTCGTGCAACATCCACAACCATAGATATCCCAGCTGCTACCTCAACCGCAGATGCAAATTTTTACTGCAGCAGCAACAACCACCACAGTTCATGCCTCAATATGCTCCAGCGTAGATGGCTCCACAATAGCCATAGTATGTACAGTAGCCACAGTATGTACAACAAGGGCAAAGAATGCAGCAGGCACCAATGCAGCAACAGTTCAACCAACCATAGTACCAACAGCAGGGAGGATGTTGGGGAGGCTGTGGTGGAAGATTTGGTCATGGAGGAGGACGAGATGGTCGTGGACCTGTTCAATGCTATCACTGTGTGGTATGGGGACACCACCAGCGAGACTGTCCACTACTGCAGAACCAGTGTATGTTATGTTTTGTTAATGATCACACAGTTGAGAGTTGTCCACGGTTGATTGCGCGATGGCAAGCAGGAAATAATCCCCAGTTGCATACCCAGCCCCAGGAACAGTAGCCTACCTAGAACCAAGTGCAGCAGCCAGTGCAGAACTAGAATATGTGGCAGAATTAGAATCAGAATGTGAAACCACCCAGGAATCCGCTGCTGAACCAGACCCACGGTGCAAACATCGCGACAATTTCTGCAGAGCCAAGACCGCAAGATGCTTCTGTTGCCGTGGTCACTCGCGGGGGAAAGACAACTGGAGCAGACATCTCAATGATCAGGTTAGCCGGACAAAAGAAGGTATCATTCGACATTGATGTGGAGAGGGAGACGTTTCTTCAAGCACGACATGCACTAGAAAATGATCGAGGTAAAGCTGTTGTGTATGACATGCCCTCTACTTTTGATGCTACTTCAGAGGCCGGCCCATCACAATGGTCCAGCACACTTTGATCATTTCTGGAACATTGTTTGTCCCTGGCAAGAGATCCCGACGCTCTTGCTGCGATTGAAGCCTTGTCGCGACGACCAGCCCAAGATCGACAAGAGCTCGCGGTTAATTCCCTGCAATGACGAAAGACGGGTAAGGAGATGCGGATGAATATTCAAATTGATGACTACGATGTTGATTTCGTTATTCTGGACCTTGGTTTGGATGTCAACATCTTGACCAAGCAGGATTGGAAAAAGATGGGGAGCCCCCCATGCCGATCTCCTGTATAGCTCCGATTAGCTAATCACGCTAAAGTAACACCAATTGGGA
This sequence comes from Larix kaempferi, assembly GCA_027924585.1. Classification (NCBI taxonomy): domain Eukaryota; kingdom Viridiplantae; phylum Streptophyta; class Pinopsida; order Pinales; family Pinaceae; genus Larix; species Larix kaempferi. The sequence goes on from BSBM01000012.1 coordinate 17,676,683, forward strand.
GAGTTCCACGAATGGTGGTGGACATTGAGGGAATGAAAACATATGCCGACTTTGATGTAATAGAAGTAGTCGAGGACGGAAGCTCTTATCCAGCATTACTGGGGATTGGATGGGCTAATGATAGTGGAGTTGTAATCAACTTCAAGGGACGGATGATGACTTTTGAAAATCACGATCTCAGATTTATCACCCCATTGGATCCGGCTGAAGGACGGTGCTACATAGAGCCAGTGAAGGACGATGATCCCAGTGGATGGGACCATGCATTCAATATTTATGAAGATTATATCCATCCGACTACCAACGGCGAGCTAGGATGGCACAGTGATAGCTCTACGTCTTTCGACTCTGATGATGCGCTAGAATATTGGCAGAACCGCTTGCACGAGGTATTGCTCCATAAGTGTGGGTTGGTCACACAGTCATTATGCCGTATTGCAACTGAAATGGTTACACTACCAACATATGAAGGGATGCTTGGCTTATCTAACTTTCTGACAGAGTTTGAAGAAAGAGTTTCTGAACCTCAGCGATTGCTGGCGTTGAACGAAGCATTAAAGGCTACTCCAGCACGCGGGTGGGAAACACACAAGGAATCCATTGATGGATGGTCAAAATGCAAAAGATTGATGATGGTATGCTTTTCCGATACCGAGGTATACCACACTGGGAAGTATGATGGTAGGGACGACCCTGGTGGTCATTTGATGGACTGTTAGCGGTTATGGGTATTGCGACCAAAAGATGAGTGGGTCCATGCTTTTATCCATACATTGGATGAGATGCCATGATCATGGTATACTGCAACTGAGTTGCAAGGTGAAATTTCTACTTGGCTAGAGCTCACCGTGTGTTTTACCCATATATTTAGTTTTGCGGATGCCGATCCAGAGGTCAATAATGCATTACAACTCATCCGTGATGCAATTTTGCAGGTTGTCCCTGTGGCCTATCCTGCAGATCCGCATACGCACTGCCAGATGCAGTCTCTCATGGAATGCTTCAATATCAGTGGTGGGCCAAACGATGGTGATGATCCATGGAATGTGAATATCCCAGAATCAGAAGGAAGTGTTGTGGTACGACCTGATGAGCCAAGCGATCCTATTAGCCAGCCGCTGAAAATCCACAAGATTAACATTGGGACAGAGGACACTCAAATGTTGGGGATTACTGGGATGATGAGCTGACAAGCAAGGTCACTGATATGCTCCACGAGTTTCAGGATGTATTTCCGACAAAATTTTCCGACATGAAGGGGATCCTGGGCGACTTAGGAGAAATGAAGATTCCATTAAAACCAGATGCTAAACCGATTTGGCAATGACCCTATCGATTGAATCCGTGACATACGGAGAGGGTCAAGGTATAATTGGATCGCATGCTGGATGTCGGTATCATTGAACCGGTCGAGGATTCAGAATGGATTAGTCCTATGGTGGTACAAGATAAGAATACTGGTGAGATGTGCATTTGCGTCGACCTCAAGAAGCTAAATGATGCGTGTTTGCACGATCCATTCCCAACCCTATTTACCGACGAAGTTCTCAAAGGTGTGGGTGGCCAGGAGATGTACTCTTTCATAGATGGGTTCTCTGGCTACCATCAGATCCGCATTGCCAAAGAAGACCACCATAAGACAACTTTTGTTGCCGAATGGGGCTGCTTTCAATACACCGTGATGCCATTCAGCTTGAAGAATGCACCTGCGATATTTTCGCGGGTTGTCGTTACTGCATTCAAAGATTTCATTCAGAAGTTTTTACAAGTATCCATGGTCGATTGGATGGTCTATGGGTTGGTCCGCGATCATCTGGAGAATCTATGGTTGATGTTGGAGCAATGCCGACAGCATCAGATATCCTTGAACTTAAAGAAGTGTATCTTCTGTGCACTGTTTGGCATATTGTTGAGTCATATTGTGTGTAAGCAAGGATTGTTGGTTGACCCAGCAAAGATTGCACTTATTTTGAGTCTGACACCACCGACTAATGTTAAGCAGATATGGGCAACACTGGGACACACAGGGTATTATCACAAGTTCATTAGGGGTTATGCTGCGATTACCGCCCCTATAGAGAAGTTGTTGAAGAAGGGTGCGACATTCCAGTGGAGTCCAGAATGTCAGGATAGCTTTGAGATACTAAAAACGAATATGGCTTCGGCATCGATATTAGTATTTCCTGACTGGAGTAAGGAATTCCATGTTCATGTTGATGCCTCATCGATCGCGCTGGGAGTAGTATTGGCCCAGCCCGGAGAAGGGGATCTTGATCACCCCATTGCTTTTGCCAGTCAGAAGTTGTCATCTACAGAAAGAAACTACACTACTACAGAGAGGGCAGGTCTGGAAATGGTTTACGCTTTGCAGAAGTTTCGCCATTACTTACTAGGAGGCCATTTCAAGATATTCACAGATCATTCTGCATTAAAATACTTGGTCAATAAGCTTGTGTTGGGGGGAAGATCTGTTGATGGTTACTTTTGTTTCAGAAGTTCGATTTTGAAGTAATTGTGAAGCCAGGGCAGTTAAATGCTGGCCCGGATCATCTCTCCCAGATTGAAACAGGGGAGGAGCCAACTAACATTGAAGATGGTTTTCCTGATGCATAATTATTTAAGGTGGAAGTCGCTTATGGATATTTTGAAGAAAGTGTTCAATACCTGGCGACATGTACCGCACCAGAAGAATTCACCACTCATCAGAAGAAGCAGCTGGTAGTCAAGGTTGCGGACTTCCAGCTAATTGCAAGTGTGCTATACAAGATGGGCACTGATGAGATATTGCGATGGTGTGTTTTGCCACATGAGAAAGCACAGATCCTTTCCGAAGCACATGCAGGAGTGGCTGGAGGGCACTATGGTGGTCGTGCGACAACAAGGAAGGTGCTTCAAGCGGGGCTCTGGTGGCCTACATTGCACAGTGATGCGACATATTATGCATGATCCTGTGATTTTTGTTAGAGAACCGGGAAGCCATACCGACGAGATGCAACCCCGCGCAAGTTGAACCCGGAACAAAAGTATGGTGTAAAGATGCCTGCGCTCCCTGCCGGAATGGAGTGCTATGCTAATATTAGGTCGGCATTGATGCGCCTCCATTATAATGATCACAATATGGTGGCCTACCCTAACATTTCATCATCCCCATATGTGCCCGAGACATTCCTTTCCCTGACACTGACTGTACAAGACTGGGCATGAGGATTGAAGCAGGCCGGCTTGTTAGGGCTTATTAACATGCCACATTTTGGGCGATTGGTGGAAGTTAATCCGTGTGTGAAGCAACTACTTGCATGCTTCCATGGTGGTTCATTGTGGCTAGACTATGAAATTCCGGTCACTGTTGATTTAATTTCGCACATTACTGGATTTCCTAATGATGGGGTCGACCCATCACAATTATTCCAAGGGAAGGATGACAAAAAGCGGGTGGGACGGCTTGTAAGGAAGTATGGTTTGAAAACAGACAGCGATGGGTACTGCACCAATAGCATTAATGATCAGGCGGTACTCATGTAATGTCCCTTTTTAGAAATTTTATTAAAATGGCAATTTTTCACTTTTTTCCCTAGTTTGACCTTTGACTAGTTTGGATCTCTAGGTCCCAAATTTGCCCCAAATGATCCCAAATCTTCTAAGAAGGAATATGAATGATATTAGAACATAAATATGTGTTTCCGGGATGCCTTTGGACCTTTAAAATACTTCTGCAAATCCTCTTTCAATTCTGATCAATGTAGGTAACTTTACTAGTGATTTCCCTTTGACTCCAAATGCCTTCAAATCTTCAAGGACGGTGTATGAATGATATTAGAACTTGAATATGATGTTTATGGATGACATATGGCCACCAAAAGACCTCTTCAAACTCTCTTAAGATTCTGGACCAATTATGCAATTTTACTAGTAATTTGGGGTTCAAATCCCCATGGGGTAAGTACCGAAAATGGCTTCCCAAATGCCTCCAAACCCACTCAAATTTATGAAAAGAGGTATGTAAGGTGTTAATTATGTTATTAAATTCTCATATTCACCATTAATAGATTATTACAACTGTTCTCACCCTCTCCCATTCAACTGCAAAAATACCCAATTCGACCCTTGGGGAAACGACACTATTTCACCTCCCAATACAACTAAACTGACTAAAAATGCTTCAAATGCTCAAGTAAAGTACATGAAACTTGTAGAATACATCCATGGAAGTATATGGATCACAAATACATCCATTCATTCGAAATCATCAGCATTACATTGATTCACAACAAGGTAGTGGGGAAATGGCACTGTTCTTCATTAAAATTGAGATTTATACATTTCTACTTGGAATTTCGACATGAAAATTTTTGGAGATGAAGAACAGAGTATTTAATTCATATTAAAAAATAAATTGGGCATTAAAATCTCCCCCAAAGAGTACAATAGCTCACCAGAAACGCCCTCCCTCAAGGATCAAGAATATGCCATCAAAACTAGAAATGGTTGAAAGAGTGAGCTGCAATAGAAGAAACCATGAGCTTCCCTGTAGCTTACACCTGCAAATAAAGACTCCATTAAATATTCAAATGAAAGGTATGAATGGCATTTCCAATTACCAACTTGGATGGGAATCTTTGACCCTCGAAATTGGCCAAGGCAAGAAACTAGTCATCCACTACCTCTCCCTCTTCACAAATGCAATTGCAAATTCTAGAAATGATAAAAATATGGTTTAATTCTTTGTCATTGACATTTATAAACTTCTAATGTCCTCCATGGGTCAAATTCCTTCCAAGAGACTCATGCAAACTCAAGTTGGGAAGAGATTCCAAAAAACGCCACTTGTACAACAATTCCTAGTCTCCCACTTCCACCAAATCACATGTGGAAGCATCTTAGCTTCCCTAACACACTTGAGCGCCCTCTTGGAGTCTATTTTTATCCCTGACATGTCATATATGTCATATTTCAGCCTTCAGGTCTGATTTGTGTCATAGGTGTCATAGCATCTTCATCATTGTTGTCATAGAGCTAGGGAATCTAGCCCAAGTGTCTCACTAGCTCCAAATTGCCTCTTCCTCTTCCATGGGAGTTACTCTTCCTCTATATTTCGACCTTGTATGAGTCATGCAATGAATAATACCTTTTGGACTCCCCCAAGTATGTTACCATTCACCTTGAATTCGAATTGGTGAGAGAATGATGCCAAGTGTAGTGGGGAAATCTAGCCATATGTGGGTCCCACTTCCTCCATGTGTCTTCATGGTGAAATGCCACTTTGATTTTCACTTGTATATATTTATTTATCTCCTTTATTAAATATTTATTTCATTCTAATGTTCAAACATCATTTATTATCCCCATTATTCCAAATCCCAAAACTTCCACCCCAAACCTAGGAAACTAGTAATTTTCCTCCTTGGCAATTATTTGACCTTTAGCATCAATTTGACAAACTCTAATGAATAGGGCCAGTGTGATTAGGCCATTGTGACCCAATACCAAATTTGGGACATGACAAATCCTCCCTTCCCAATATTGCTTGTCCTCAAGCAATTTTAAACATGGGTGTTGAAGAACCTGCTTTCTGTATAATTCTTTGAAGTTGCCATTGAATTGCCCAACCTTGAGTCTTTGAGTTTCCATGAAGATTTTAGAGAGGAACCACCATGCTTGCTTCTGCACTACTCTGATAAAAATCACTTTGTTAAGTGGGGAAATCCATCTCCCATACTGCTTGTTTCCCCAAAAAATTTGAAACCAATGAGATAAAAATTATTCCAAGGTCCCATTGCTTGTATTGCACCCCAATAATTAAGAGTGCTCTCCAACCCACACCATTAGTTAAGAGGATTCCTGAATCCCATTTTCTTGTATGCATCCTTCCAAACATCATGAGTACCAAATATATATCATCAAAGTACATAACAACATAATGAAAATGTACATCAAGGATATGCTTCATCAAAGAGTCATGAAAGTGCTTATACCTCTAAGCAAGTAGACCACCATTTTCCAAGTGCATACAAGCTTCAAGTGACCAATCAAATCTGCTCCAATGATATAGGTCAGGATCCCATGTCCTATAATGCTTCTCCAAAAGGATGTGATATGCATCAAAATATTCAACCATGTATTCTTTCATCCAAGAAGTGAATGAAGAATCTCCACTAAAATCTGAACCAAATAATGAGCATAAAAAACAAGGAGACTTCAAATGACTCAAAGAAGTCTCACCCATACATCCCTGAATGTGAGAGTAATAAAGATATAACAAAGTATTTTTCTTGCAACAAAAATGTTCTCCAATCATAAATCTATTCACCCAAGTGTTGGATGAAGTTCCTCCAACATCAAATGAATCAAGTGTTGAGCAAGAACAACCATGAGTCTTCAAGTGACTCAAATGCATATCATAGGTGCATTCGTGTAGATGTGCATCATCATAAAGTAACAAAGGATGATTCTGCAAATGTGAATAAGAATGTGCTCCAACCATGTCATCATAAAATTTAAATCTAGGAGTTCCATACTCCTCATGTGGCACCATAAAAAAGAACCCTTTCACCCATACTTCATTGAGACTAATGCTGCAAAACATGGAATTGTAGGATGTAGGATAATGAACTAACTTACCCAAATGATAAAAAAGTGCAGAAGTTTCATCATGGGAAGGATCCATATGGGTAGTATCATGCAGCTCCTTCAAAAGTGTGAAACCTTTGTCATAGATTGGTTCCAATGTAGAGGAATCATGCTCTTCTTTAAAAATTGCATAACCTTCATCAAGAGACAATTCAAGTTACTCTTCCACCACATAAAGTGTTTGGATATCTTCAAGTTCATCTTCAAACACATTAAGCACATTCAAATTTCCACATTTCTCATGATCCACCATGTCATGAGAATCCTCCAAACAATCTACCATTTGACAATCTGAAACATAGGAGGAAAAACAAGTATCTTGCAACTTTTCAAGAAGTTGCTCATTTTGAATTGTGAGCTTATGAATATCCTCATTATTCTTCAAGTATGCATCATGTAACAATTCATTAATCTCAAAAAAATGGTTTCTATCAAAAAGAAAAGACATTAAATTACCTTTGATGTGGCACATTGCTCTTTGAATCTTCTCCATGTCTTCAATGAAGGATGTTTCTTCCAATCAAGTAGCTCTCCAACAAGAATTTGACACCAATGCTTGAGTGCCATGGAGAATGCTGAGGGACTCTTGGATCTTATTTTTATTCATCTTTAAGGACCCTTCAAGAAAATGAGGCTCTTGCAAATGAACCTCCTCGTCTTCTTCATTTTTGCTTGGACCAACTTCATGAAGCTCAAGTGGTGATGGGGAAGCTGATCTTGGTTCTTCTTCAACTGCTACAAGTTCTTCATTATCATGCTTAATGGAACTTGGGCTTGCAGCAACACTTTCAAAAGTGATCTCTATGTCACCAACATAGAGGTGTGAGCACCCATCAGTAGGTACTCCTTCGTAGTTTAAGCATCCATCAGTAGATGCTCTTTGGTTCATGTCTAAGCTAGAAGGTGTCTCGAAATGATCTTCCATATTTTCAATAGAATCTTCTTCATGCTCTTGTGATGTCTCTTCATTTTTATCCTTCAAGCAAGATGATGCATTTTTCCCCTTGTTTTCCTTAGGATCAGTATATTTGGAATCTCTTCTTGAATAAATCTCAAAACCTCTCCTTAAGGAGGACATCATTTCATGCACACATATATGATACTCGCTCCAAGGGTTTTTACAAGGGCATAAACCTTTTTTCACTAACTCCACATATTCATTTTTGGGCCTATTTTCAAAAACATGTTCATCATAGTACTCAAAAGACATGGCATTTTGTGTATTTTTGCTCGAAGCAAGATATTCTTGATATTTTTGATATTGTTGGGGCAAGGTTTTATATTTTTCTTTGCATCTTTGGAACTCGCTCATAGAATTATCCTTGGTTGGTGTGACATATTCATATCCATCAAATCTAAAGTCATAAGAATAATCTTCATTTCTCTTGAAATTGTATGAAGTGTTGCATGATGGCACTTCTTCCTCGTACCATTCACATTCTGCTTCATATTGCTCATAAGCATATGCATATTCCTCATAAGAATTGTACTCATAGGATTCATCATAATAGTAAGACATGGCTGCCAATTATTCTTGAATGTATGTACCTGATCCACAGGTGCAAGGACCATGCTCTGATACCACTGCAATGTCCCTTCTTAGGAATTTTATTAAAATGGCAATTTTCACTTTTTTCCCTAGTTTGACCTTTGACTAGTTTGGATCTCTACGTCCCAAATTTGCCCCAAATGATCCCAAATATTCTAAGAAGGTATGTGAATGATATTAGAACATAAATATGTGTTTCCAGGATTCCTTTGGACCTTTAAAATACTTCTGCAAATCCTTTTTCAATTCTGATCAATGTAGGTAACTTTACTAGTGATTTCCCTTTGACTAGTATTGGTCTCTAGGTCTCAAATTGACTCCAAATTCCTTCAAATATTCAAGGAAGGTGTATGAATGATATTATAACTTGAATATGATGTTTATGTATGACATATGGCCACCAAAATACCTCTTCAAACTCTCTTAAGATTCTGGACCAATTATGCAATTTTACTAGTAATTTGGGGTTCAAATCCCCATGGGGTAAGTACCGAAAATGGCTTCCCAAATGCCTCGAAACCCACTCAAATTTATGAAAAGAGGTATTTAAGGTGTTACGTATGTTATTAAAGTCTCATATTCACCATTAATGGATTATTACAACTGTTCTCACCCTCTCCCATTCAACTGCAAAAATCCCCAATTCGACCCTTGGGGAAACGACACTATTTCACCTCCCAATACAACTAAACTGACTAAAAATTATTCAAATGCTCAAGTAAAGTACATGAAACTTGTATAATACATAAATGTAAGTATATGGATCACAAATATATCAGAGAATAATCCATTCATTCGAAATCATCAGCATTACATTGATTCACAACAACGTAGTGGGGAAATGGCATTGTTCTTTCATTAAAATTGAGATTTATACATTTATATTTGGAATTTTGACCTGAAAGTTTTTGTAGATGAAGAACAGAGTATTTAATTCATATTAAAAAATAAATGGGGCATTAAAATCTCCCCCAAAGAGTACAATAGCTCACCAAAAACGCCCTCCCTCAAGGATCAAGAATATGCCATCAAAACTAGAAATGGTTGAAGGAGTGAGCTGCAATAGAAGAAACCATGAGCTTCCTTGTAGCTTACACATACAAATAAATACTCCATGAAAGCTTCAAATGAAATATCTGAATGGCCTTTCCAATTACCAACTTGGATGGGAATCGTTCACCCTCGAAATTGGCCAAGGCAAGAAACTAGTCATCCACTAGCTCTCCCTCTTCACAAATGCAATTGCAAATTCTACAAATGATCAAAAGCTGGTTTCATTCTTTGTTATTGACATTTATAAACTTCTAATGTCCTCCATGGGTCGAATTCCTTCCAAGAGACTCATGCCAACTCAAGTTGGGAAGTGATTCCAAAGAACGCCACTTGTACAACAATTCCTAGTCTCCCACTTCCACCAAATCACATGTGGAAGCATCTTAGCTGCCCTAACACCCTTGAGCACCCTATTGGAGTCTATTTTTATCCCTGACATGTAATATATGTCATATTTCAGCCTTCAGGTCTGATTTGTTTCATAGGTGTCATAGCATCTTCATCATTGTTGTCATAGAGCTAGGGAATCTAGCCCAAGTGTCTCACTAGCTCCAAATTGCCTCTTCCTCTTCCATGGGAGTTACTCTTCGTCTATATTTTGACCTTGGATGAGTCATGCAATAAATAATACCTTTTGAACTCCCCCAAGTATGTTACCATTCACCTTGAATTCAAATTGGTGAGAGAATGATGCCAAGTGTAGTGGGGAAATCTAGCCATATGTGGGTCCCACTTCCTTCATGTGTCTTCATGGTGAAATGCCACTTTGATTTTCACTTATATATATTTATTTATCTCCTTTATTAAATATTTATGCCATTCTAATGTTCAAACATCATTTATTATCCCCATTATTCCAAATCCCAAAGCTTCCACCCCAAACCTAGGAAACTAGTAATTTTCCTCCTTGGCAATTATTTGACCTTTAGCATCAATTTGACAAACTCTAATGCATAGGGCCAATGTGATTAGGCCATTATGACCCAATACCAAATTTTGGACATGACAACTCACCGGCACCAAGATTATATCCTTCAAGCTGATCAGGGGTGGTCTCCCTAACCAATGTAACTCAGGGATTGTCGCATCTGCAGTACAATGTGCAGAGGGCATCCAAATGAACTGGTCTCTATTTCTGTTGAATCAATTAGCAGTCGATGTTGCGACTGTTCGGGCCAGTAAGGGCTCATTTACATATAGTTGGCTACTACTTTTGATTGCATTTGTGGCTTGGAAGGATCCCGACGTGTACCAGGGCATGGAAGTTGATGCTACAAAAGAACGGTGGGGTGCGCATTATCAGAACTTATGGTATGTACAGGAACCTAAGCAACTCTGGGATTGTCAATTTCTATTCTGGCTCTATTGGGAGATGTTTTGCACTGCCGAAACATAGGTACCATGGATATCCGAAGAAACTGCGGCAAGATGTAAGCCACTCATAGAGTTTGTGGTTCGATCGCATGCTATTATGTGCAGGCAAGGCGTGACCCCGGTCAGCAATGGTTGCTGAACCCTTACAAGGTAACAACTAAAGAATTGGAGGCTATCGTGAATGACTGGCCCACGGAATGGCATGAACCTATGCCATTGACTGACATTACGGCTGGTGGCCTAGCGAAGGGTCCAAATGATCGCATATCGGCACAAGCCCTACCCAGCCATCGTGATTCTGATCAAGAGTCCATCAGAACACCGACAGACGACGGCAGCGACCGTGCCTTGGAAGAGCACAGGAAAAAAGGGCACCAGGATCCAGCAGCCTTTAGTGGGTTTCCGATGGCCGCGGAAACACAGTTGGATCGACTGATACATGCTATCGCTTATGCATCCACCACAGCAGCTCAGAAAATGATAAGGGCGACAAATGAAGGATTCCATGCGCTCACTGCTCGTGTGGATTTGGTATATGGCATGGTTTCGCAACGAGCACCACATGATGCATCAACCCCACAAGTAAGCACAATCAACATTGATCCGCGGGTGAGGAATGTGGATATTCTCCCGATTGTGATTATGACTGAAGATGAAGCTTCCAACGCCGTGCTACAGCAACTGAAGACAGTGACCATGAATGTGAATGACTTTCCTACGGTAGGGTTGACCACTATGCAGGCTACTACCAGCCAGGAAACGACAGACCGACTGTGGCAGATCAGTGGTATGTGTGTACGACTACAGGCGAGCGAGGCCGATGTGAAGCGCACTATTGAATAATTGACCTCCAGGGCTACTTCTGCATGGCAGGCTGTGGATGACCTCGAAGCGCACATCAAGGGAGAACGGGTTGAGAAGGCACGTGAGATTGAAGGCCTGAAAAAGCAACACGATTTCCTTATTGCGGAGAAGGCCTGTATGTGAGATGACAGTGTACGGGTTGACCGGGCCATCACGGAAGCTTATCAACATGTGTTGCATCCCATTGAAGAGGTGGACGTGCTCCATCGGGTGCAGCGATTGGGGGCTGCCATTATTCAATTGCAGCAGAAGAATCAAGAGTTGAAGGCTCAGGTGAATCCTAGTACGCCTCCAGTTGAATTTGATGACAAAAAGGGGTGATTGAGGAAATCGCCACTCAGTTGGAGGATTTGGAAAAAGCCGCGACAAAGCTCCTTGCTGATACCATCCAGTTTTGGAGCCAAATTGTCTAGGACAGGCAGGTTAAATAGTTGATCAAAGATCGGCAGGACGCAGAGGGATAGTTCGCGACACTCAAGACAACCATGCGCACAATGTCACCTATGGAATAGGTCGCCAAGTCTCAAGACTTAAAATCCTTGTAGCTACGGGTTACTAAGGCTGATGAGCGCCAAAAGAAGCGTGCTGCACAGTTGGAGTAGTGTCAAGATGTCGGAGGACAGTTCATGACCAAGGCAGGAGAAGCGCTTCAGGAAGTACAGAAGGGACGTCAACAAGTAATGGCAAAACTTACGATGCATCTAGCTACAGAATATGTGGTTGACAGTCAGGTGGTGGCTACGGAAGTCAAGGAAATGGTGATGATCGTCATGCAGCAGTACGAAGATTTCAAACTGAAGACCATAGAGTTCACCATACCCAGTTGACGTGGCTCGAGGGCGAGCCACAAGATTGTGTTGGGGGCCTGTTGGCAGGCGGTTTGGTAAGGAAGAATCACAGCATCACAAATGCTGCGACATGTCAGAAGAGGTCACGAAAGGCAGAAGAATATACTATTTTATGTATTTTTGAGTCGATTGTGCCACAGTAGGCGGTTTTTTTGGGTCATTGGACCATATGAGATGTAAATTTGAGTCAATTGTACCGCAGTAGGCAGGTTTTTGGGTCATTTGGACCATGTCAGTTAGATTTTGGTTCAATTGTCTAGGAGTCGGTTAGAAAGTTGTTAGTAAATGGACAAGAATTGTAAAGGTGGAAGCCTATATATAGACAAGAAGTTGTAGGTCGAGAGAGAGGCAATAGAGGAAAAAGAGAGATAGATCTTGGAGATATGGTTTTTGCATTTGTTATGAGATCTGGTTTTGTCGAGATAGTGTATCAGGGTTTTTCTAGAGTAATATGACATGACGGAACTGTTTTGGTGAAATTCCTTGTGTATCTTTTGTATTAATGCCTAATGTGATGACTTCTTGCTGCAGTTAACCTTGTAATGTTATATATGTCTTGTTGCAATGAATGATTCTGTTACAGAATGCTATTGATGTTAATCTTGAATGTATAAGATCTTTTTTAGATACTGTGATCAATGAGTTAAGTAAGAAAATGCCGCAACACTCTCCTTCATTCAGCGGAAACATGGTTCTGTTCACTCTCCCTTGATCGCCTCAGGTGAGACCTCATCGGCTCTGTAGGTGTTGCTGGGCAGGGTCAAACCTGTCTGGGCCGGTGCTCAGGGAGATCGAGGTGGGTTTGTGTCGACAGTGATGAGAACCCCTGTCGAATGGGTTTGAGTCAACAAATGGTTGCAGAGGATAAATTTGTAGTCGTAGAGGATGCATTGTCAGTAGAATGCTCGGCCTGAATCAAGTTCAGCATGTCGATAATCTACTGTTGTTGCTGCTATAGAAAGTATACTTGTTTGCACAGACTAGATAATTCCTCTTCATTTTTTTGATTTACTTGTGACTAAGTGTACCAATGGTTGAACTTGAAATCCTTCATTTGGCCTTTCCAAATACCCATGTCCACTCTCAGTCGAGTGAACTCTTCTTTCTGCGACTGAACTGTGAGGCATACACTATCAAGTGAATCATTAAACCTATGGAAGAAGGAACCCATGGTCAAAGAATTTGAGAGACATAGAGGAAACAAGATGCAAAGAAAGCTATATGGCAGAGGAACAAGGGTGATGAACCAGGAAGTTCATAGCTTTCTTATAGAATCGGATGGCAGTTCTTCACGCGCGAGAAAATTAAGTTGAAGAGACTGGGAATAAATCGCATTCAAGTCCACGCGATCTGAAGCTAGTTATGGAGATGCCAAAAGCAATTTCATGAGTTAATGAATTTGGGAGAGAGGACAAAAAGAGGAAATATAATTCAATGTTTCATGTGACCAGAATGATGTTTCCCAAAAGGATTAAGTATGAATATGACATGTCAAAATTTCCACACGAATTATTTGTCACATCGCTTTATTTCCAAGTTGGCTGACAAATGGAAATGTGTGCAAAATATTTGGTTATCATGGAAAGATATGCAACGTTAGAAAAGGTAACAATGATTTGTCACAGTGCAGTAAATGCGACAAAAGGAAGGACTAGAGGCTGATATAAATTGAAGCAGATGTAACTATGTAATGTGCAATGAATATAACAGGAAGTTGATATGAAAGACTATGCAAGGAATAATGAATTAGTGTGATTGATGACTAGTATGAAAAAATATAAGAAGGTAGCAACTGTACAAGGGGAGCATATCCGAGTCAACTACATAAATAGTGTACAGATTGCAAGGTAACTCAAATATTTATAGAGACCCCAATGAAATAAAAGAGAAGAAAGCATGAAGACAGGGGGCGTAATTAAAGGGAAGACTAGCACAAAACATAGTAAAGAAGAGTCTATAAATTGTGCAGTGATGGCACCTCTTTTCCATTGATGTCAAAGGGGGAGAATGATCATGAAGCATGCGATTGTTGAGATATTGTAACTTCAAAGAATATTATATTTGTACTTTATTATTCCGGAGATGTTTCATTCCTCTGTGAAGATCTTATTGTATACCCGGAGATGTTTATTCCTCCGTCGGAATGTGGTAACTCGGGTTATTAGACTTCCCTAGTGGGGGTCGGCCCTGTATGTGTCATGTGGGTCAAAGGGTTATTAGACCACCCTAGAGGGGTCGGCCCAGTCAGTTGTAGTGGGGTATTTAACCCATTGGTTAAATACGAGCCTACGTGTACTTGTGTAAAAGATATGTCAGAGTAGTGTATAAATAGAGGAGGTGTGTTCCTCATTTGACACACACACTCACTTGAGAGAGAGGCGCACTTGTGGAGGAGAGGTCTGCTATGGTGGAGGAGGAGACCATGTCTTTGGTTTGCATCTTTGTATATTGCTGGTCATCTATATTGAGGAAGCTTTACTGGGTTTTCTACCCCATGAGGGTTTCCCAGGATAAATCTGTGTCTCTTGTGTTTATGCTATGCTTGTTGTTTCTTCAGTGATCCTGTATATGCTATTATTGTGAAATGGAATGTAATGCTGCTATTTTCTGTCTTAGAATATTAAATCTTAATATGGTATCAAAGCTAACCTGAAGGAAGGCAAGGTATGGCACTTACGACACTTGCTTTACTTACGACAATTTGAAGGTTAGGGTTTTACATAGCAAAAACCAGTCATCGTGGAACTTTCTCTATAAATCCACTTATGCAAAGTTTCAAGGTCTGAAAAGTTTATAGGTCTAATATAACATCCCCAGGTACCTTGTGTCCAAAGGGCACCCTCCGATTCATTGTACTTTATGAGTTATGATCAGTACAAGTTAGGGTTTCTGCCTTTTCCAGATCTCAGTCAAAATCAGGTAACCTTGGAAAAAAGGTCATAACCTGGGCTAGGAAGCTCCAAAATAAATTTCGTAAAAAGTTATAGGTATTAAACAGACTGTACTATCTCAGGAAACGTTTTCAGAGGCCTAAGGTGAACCAGTGACACGTGGCACGCCGTACAAGTTTGCTTTCCTGTTTTATCCCATAAACAGGTCACGTTGCGACACTTGGCATAACTCTCTCTCAGAGAGTCCAATTGAGGTCAGACCTATCAGGATAGAAAGATAACAGGGCAAGCTATCTCAGGAAAAGTTTTCAGAGGCCGAAGTGCAAACAGTGACACATGGCAGGCCGTACAAGTTCGCTCTCTTTTTTTATCCCATAAACAGGTCACGTTGTGACACTTGGCATAACTCTCTCTTAGAAAATCCAATTGAGGTCAGACCTGTCAGGATGGAAAGATGACAGGTCAGGCTACTGCAGAAAAAAATTTCAGACCCTGTGGAGCAAAAATTTCAGAGTTATAGCAGAAACAATCAGGTGCATATTTCTGTCAAAACATAATTATTTTTGGAGCACCTTTATTCATGGCTTTCGGAATTTAGGGTTTCGGAGAAAGTTAGAATTTTTGGAATAGGAGTCCACGGCTGCATGCTACTCAGGAAAATTGAAATCTAGAGACCAAGATCGAATTTTTGGGTTGGGTAGAAGACCGGGCTTGATCAAACCCTAGTTCAGGATTTTGATCAGAAAGATGGAAAATTAGGGCTTCAACAAAAGTTGGAATTTTTGAAGTCTGTAACCACGGCTGGAAGCTCCTCAGAAAAATAAGAGTTTAGAACCTTGGATCGAACCTTTTGATTGGACAGAAGGGTGGGATTCATCAAACCCTATTTCGGGTTCCTGTCCAGAAGATCCAGAAGTTTCGAAGGCAATTTTGAGGGGTCAAATTTTGGAGATTTCAAAAGTGAAGTATGCTAGTTTGATCAGCTCAGCAAGACACATCCTTCCATCCATTCAGAAGCATGAAAGTCAAAGATTGAATTTTTAGGGTTTCTCTAGCAAGCCCTAATCAAGCTCCAAATCAAGTTTCAGGGGGAGTTGAGGCTAAGGCCTTACATAAGAAGACTACAAGAAGTCTCGACAGGTATGACTTAAGGAGGTTCAGGTATGTCTTGAAATATGATTCTTGATTAAGTTCATAATGTGTTTGTCTTCATATTATTTATTAGTACAATCTTGATTATTGTTAGAATTGTCTTATCACCCTAGTAACAGTATGAATGCATGTGAATGATCGAAGACATTCATTAATTAGGGCTATATGATTGTACTAATGCATTATGGTGTTGTGTGAGGTTGATGTTGTCCGCTAACAAGATACAGGTACATCACAAAAGACAAATCAAGTTCCATGACCATGACAACATGAAGACAAAGACTCATCCATAATATTTGTTCTACTTATGAGGTATGTATGACTTTGTTATATTATGCTTAACCTATGAGACATGCAGGTTCTAGCTCAGGATCTCTAAATCATTGAAGAGATTGTTTAGGTATGTTGTACATAACTAATCCAGATATGTTTTCTTATGTCAAGTTAGAATCTTACCTTGTGTTAGGATCCCTTGTATAAGTATACTTGGTATGATTGGTTATGCTTATTCATAAAGTTAGTAATCAAGGGTTTATGCATATTATGTCTCTTGTCTTGATGATTTAATTAACCAGAAGAGTACTATGATCAAACAAGAATATGCATGAGTAAAAGAAGACTTCCTTGAAACCCTGAATACTAATGATCATGACTATACATATTCAAGATTATTTAGAATTAGAATGTTTGGAGAATATACTAATGAATGTATGTTTGTGTATGAGATCATGAGGATGACACTAGTGCACACTTGAGCATGCACAGTGGTACAGAATGAATACAAGTTCAAAAGACATATAGAAGATCAAGCGGGAGGCAACCACACAAACATAAAAGATAAGTATTTGAGTTGTTATTTGAAATAGTAAATGATATTGCTTGTATGCATATTTGTATTCCTAGAATATATCATGTTGAGTGTAAACATTCATAGAGCATTGAACAGTATACTACTAATATGCATACGATTGGTAAGTTGGACAAACATTCCATTGTTGCTTGTCTAGAATGAAACCTCTTTGCTGACATGCTGAGAGCTGTGCACACTCTCGATAGTATGTTCCGGTAGAGATGGAAGGCATCTAGATAGCCACTGTATGCATACAGGATATGGGAAAGTGTTGTGCCAAAGTAGTGGTCAAAATATTTGTATAACTATGTAAATGATATCTGTATGCATAATAGGTTATCATGTCAATATGATTTGATGATTATGAAGTATTACTAATGATGTACTTAATTTTAAATTGTAGGAAAGATCATGATGAATGATGAACACTAAACAAGCGATGGATGTTAAACAAACAAAAAAAGATTTTCAAATCAAACACACTATAGAAGGCTTGTGGATAGAAGATTCTCTTAGAAAGAAGAAGAGAATCATGATGAGATGTTTGCTCCAAGTGGCTAGATAATACCATTCTCTTAATGGTGTAATTAAAGAAGAAGTGTGAATCAGGTTCTGTATGGGTTCCCACGATCGATAGTAATTGATGAGAATACATGTGAGGATTGCATCATCCTTGAACACAAGTTCTAAAGTGAGCCTAGACAAGTGTCTCCGAGAAACAAGAGGGATTGTATCATCCTTGAACACTTGTTCTAAAGAGAGCCGTAGATGTATGTATTCGAAAATGAAGTCCTTGGTGGACATGAGAGGATTGGATCATCCCTGGACTTCAGTCTGAAAGAAGAGCCGTAGACGTATGTCTTCGAGAATGAAGTTCTTGGTGAACATGTGAGGGGATTGGATCATCCATGGACTTCAGTCCGAAAGAAGAGCCGTAGACGTATGTCTTCGAAAATGAAGTTCTTGGTGAACATGTGAGGGGATTGGATCATCCCTGGACTTCAGTCCGAAAGAAGAGCCGTAGACATATGTCTTCGAGAATGAAGTTCTTGGTGAACATGTGAGGGGATTGGATCATCCCTGGACTTCAGTCCGAAAGAAGAGCCGTAGACGTATGTCTTCGAGAATGAATTTCTTGGTGAACATGTGAGGGGATTGGATCACCCTTGGACTTCAGTCCGAAAGAAGAGCCGTAGACGTATGTCTTCGTGAATGAAGTTCTTGGTGAACATGTGAGGGGATTGGATCATCCCTGGACTTTAGTCCGAAAGAAGAGCCGTAGACGTATGTCTTCGTAAATGAAGTTCTTGGTGAACATGTGAGGGGATTGGATCATCCCTGGACTTCAGTCCGAAAGAAGAGCCGTAGACGTATGCCTTTGAGAATGAAGTCCTTGGTGGACGGTTGAGGATTAAGTCATCCTTGGACGTAGTCCTAAATGTACGGTTGAGGATTAAGTCATCCTTGGACGTGGTCCTAAATGTACGGTGGAGGATTAAGTCATCCTTGGACGTGGTCCTAAATGTACGGTTGAGGATTAAGTCATCCTTGGACGTAGTCCTAAATGTACGGTGGAGGATTAAGTCATCCTTGGACGTGGTCCTAAATGTACGATTGAGGATTAAGTCATCCTTGGACGTAGTCCTAAATGTACGGTGGAGGATTAAGTCATCCTTGGACGTAGTCCTAAATGTACGGTGGAGGATTAAGTCATCCTTGGACATGGTCCTAAATGTACGGTTGAGGATTAAGTCATCCTTGGACGTGGTCCTAAATGTACGGTTGAGGATTAAGTCATCCTTGGATGTGGTCCTAAATGTACGGTGGAGGATTAAGTCATCCTTGGACGTGGTCCTAAATGTACGGTTGAGGATTAAGTCATCCTTGGACGTGGTCCTAAATGTACAGTTGAGGATTGAGTCATCCTTGGACGTGGTCCTAAATGTACGGTTGAGGATTGAGTCATCCTTGGACGTGGTCCTAAATGTACGGTTGTGGATTAAATCATCCTTGGACAGTAAATCCAGTAATTCCAAAAGGAAGGATAGTCCTAAATGAATTGAGTGGATTAAATCATCCTTGGACAGTAAATCCAGTAATTCCGAAAGGAAGGATAGTCCTAAATGAATTGAGTGGATTAAATCATCCTTGGACAGTAAATCCAGTAATTCTGAAAGGAAGGATAGTCCTAAATGAATTGAGTGGATTAAATCATCCTTGGACAGTAAATCCAGTAATTCCGAAAGGAAGGATAGTCGTAAATGAATTGAGTTGATTAAATCATCCTTGGACAGTAAATCCAGTAATTCGGAAAGGAAGGATAGTCCTAAATGAATTGAGTGGATTAAATCATCCTTGGACAGTAAATCCAGTAATTCCGAAAGGAAGGATAGTCGTAAATGAATTGAGTTGATTAAATCATCCTTGGACAGTAAATCCAGTAATTCCGAAAGGAAGGATAGTCCTAAATGAATTGAGTGGATTAAATCATCCTTGGACAGTAAATCCAGTAATTCTGAAAGGAAGGATAGTCCTAAATGAATTGAATGGATTAAATCATCCTTGGATAGTAAATCCAGTAATTCGAAAGGAAGGATAGTCCTAAATGAGATTGAGTGGACTAATCATCCTCTAAATAGATTGGGATTGCCTCGTCCCTAGACATGGTGAGATGTCTTAAAGTGATAAGGACTAATCATCCTGTAAACAGATTGGGATTGCCTCATCCCTAGACATGGTGAGATGTATTAAAGTGATAAGGACTAATCATGCTGTAAATAGATTGGGATTGCCTCGTCCCTAGACATGGTGAGATGTCTTAAAGTGATAAGGACTAATCATCCTGTAAATAGATTGGGATTGCCTTGTCCCTAGACATGGTGAGGTGTCTTAAAGTGATAAGGATTGATCATCCTGTAAGTTGATCTGGATTGCATCATCCATAGACATGAGAGTTGTCTTAAACCGAGAGGGACTGATCATCCTGTAAGCGGATCAGGATTGTATCATACTTGGACCTATGTCCTAAACTGAGAGGGATTGATCATCCTGTAATTGGATCTTGTGTGTTGCAGGATGACGATGTTGTTGATCGTGATGATCTAGATGATGATGCTGTTGATCGTGATGATCTAGATGATGATGCTGTTGATCGTGATGATCTAGATGACGATGCTGCTGATCGTAATGATCTAGATGACGATGCTGCTAATCGTGTGATGACGATGTTGATGATCATGTGATGACGATGTTGATGATCATGTGATGACGATTTTGATGATCGTGTGATGACGATGCTGATGATCGTGTGATGACGATGCTGATGACGATGCTGATGATCGTGTGATGACGATGCTGATGATCGTGAGATGATGATGATGATGATCGTGAGGATCCAGATGTTGATGTTGCTGTAGTTGTTCGAGTGTTGCAGAAGATAAAGACTCAGTACTGAAGATGTTGATGTTCCAGTATTGAAGATGTTCCAGTAACTGCTTGAGTTACTGATGATGTTGAGAAAGCTTCCAATGATTTATAGATGTATCATGTATGATGTTGATGACTCATTGCTCGTGCAGATGCTGTTATAATATCCTTCTTGTTAAGGGGGAGTGTTGAGATATCGTAACTTCAAAGAATATTATATTTGTACTTTATTATTCCGGAGATGTTTCATTCCTCTGTGAAGATCTTATTGTATACCCGGAGATGTTTATTCCTCCGTCGGAATGTGGTAACTCGGGTTATTAGACTTACCTAGTGGGTGTCGGCCCTGTATGTGTCATGTGGGTCAAAGGGTTATTAGACCACCCTAGAGGGGTCGGCCTAGTCAGTTGTAGTGGGGTATTTAACCCATTGGTTAAATACGAGCCTACGTGTACTTGTGTAAAAGATATGTTAGAGTAGTGTATAAATAGAGGAGGTGTGTTCCTCATTTGACACACACACTCACTTGAGAGAGAGGCGCACTTGTGGAGGAGAGGTCTGCTATGGTGGAGGAGGAGACCATGTCTTTGGTTTGCATCTTTGTATATTGCTGGTCATCTATATTGAGGAAGCTTTACTGGGTTTTCTACCCCATGAGGGTTTCCCAGGATAAATCTGTGTCTCTTGTGTTTATGCTATGCTTGGTGTTTCTTCAGTGATCCTGTATATGCTATTATTGTGAAATGGAATGTAATGCTGCTATTTTCTGTCTTAGCATATTAAATCTTAACAGCGATCAGCATAGAAATGAGAAGGAGTTGAAGAAATATCATGAAGCATGTGATACGCATAGAAGTAAAATACGTAGGGAAGAACACTGAAAGTAGAATATGCATATGAGAAAAGATTCAAATTGGCAAGAACACGGGGGTAGTACACATAGGGGGAGTATTGCGACTAGCAAAGATGAAGTGTGCAACTTCATGATATTATTATGCACAACTTCATGAGGTGTCGACATCAATTCCAAAGGGGGATATTATTGAACTTTTGTTTTCATTTATGTCAATTGATGTCAAAGAGGATTTAGTATTCCTGTTCTAGTTTGAATAAATATATGAAAGCCACTTCGAAGAAGTATATCTAGTTGTGTTAGGTTGAAGAAGTATATGAAAACCAGTTTGAATAACTACATAGGGAATATATTCAGGTACAGATCTCAAGTCCACCCAGTCACACTACTTCCATGGTATATGCCAAAAAAATGGTTGGAAAAGGTTTGGGAGTGCGTAGATGACTTAAGAACATGAAGAAATTGCATATGTAAGCAAGTCCTGAAAGTGTGCAAGTCTCACCAATTGAAAGAAGCCTTCAGTTTGTTGAAGTGCATAAGAGTACCAGAAGAAAGTAGTGGTTGAAGAAGTCAAATGCACAATTCCCACAAGCTATGGTACATCAAGGGCACTAGACCACACCGCAAGGGTGAAAGTTCCACTAGGAAAAGGACCAAGTATGTGCAAGACCCAAAAGATATGACACCTCAACGACGTAGAACATGACAAGTGGAGGAAGTGTGACATAAGAGGAACCATGAAGCAAGGGAGAAGGGAAGCCACAACTAACTTGTAGACATACTATCCATGCAGGAAAATTATAAATAAGAAGACAAGTTGGAGATATGAAGTAATATTGTGAGTTGAAGTCTGGAAGATATAGATTTAGCAAGCTTCTTATTTTGGGGCATCAAGGACTCGTGGAACCAGAACAGCATGATCTAGCAGAGAGCCGAATGTGCACAAACATGAGAATATTTTTTTATGGTGCTCAGAATGATGTAGTTTATCTGTGACAGTTGAACGAATACATAAATGCATAATTATAAGGGATGCGCAAGTGCGTGAGACCAAAATGACAGTATCGCAGACAACACATAGACAACCACAGATGATCTAAGGTTGATGCATGAATACTGACTTGAAGTATATCTTGCAATGTGTGAATTCAAGGAGTTTATCTAATACGCTAAGACAGATTTGTTGCACAGTGAAGAATGCGCATTATGATAAGGATGATCTAAGGCAAGTGCATAAAAGGCCACATCACAAATGATGCATAGAAGGTCGCAGATTATTTGAATACTGTTGTACCAAGAAAGAATGGAAATATCACAGAAGGTGTGTAGACCTATCTGATACTGATGTGTGAAGTCAAAACAAAATATCATCAGAAAATGTGTAGTATCAGTTGAATTTGCAGATGCGTAGAAACATAACAACATATTGAACCAGAGCGCAGACTTCAGAATATGATGAAGCAATACATAGTTTCTGAATTGTGAAGTTAGTTGTAATATGGTGAAGTGATAAGTTAAGTGTGAAGTCAAGTGAAGTATGCAATACATTGATAGTAAGATTACAACATACTGAAGGTGCTCACAATAGAACGAATGGTAGTTAATATTAAGAGTGTGTGGATCAGAAGTACAACAAAGTAATATCTTCTTCTATCATATCATGGAGATAGGACGAGGCAAGGATCAGGGGGTCGGAGCATCCTTCCAGTTGAAGCTAGTAAATCATGGAGTTGGTGCTTCCTTCAGGTTGGTGCCTATAAGACCAAAAGGTTAGTTCCTCCTTCTAGTTGGTGTTGGATAACTTCAAAATTTGGTGCTTCCATGAATGTAATCTTTATATTATAAGAGATCATTCTATAGTTTTCTCCCATTTGGGTTTCCACGTAAAACTTTGTTTGTTCTCTATTTTTGTGCATACGTGGATGAATGATTTTATTTATGTGAATGCATAATTTGATATCAAGTTAAAATTTGATAAGAATTAACTTTTGTTCATAGTTGCGCTAATATTGATTCACCCCCCTCTCAGTATTAATAAGATTCCAACAGCCCATTGGTGGGTTTAGTGACTATCGATGTTGGTTTAGTTGTGGATGACATAGGTTCGACTTGTGGTGCAGATAGTGTGACCGGTATAGAGGGAGGAAAATTTGAGGCATGGAAAAAATCATAGTTGGCGATGGATTGTGAAGCCATCTCAGGGTATGGAGGTGTAAGGTAACACATAGGTATACCCAAGGTTAAACCAGGTAGATTTAACTAATCCATCAGTGGTGTCCTGTGTACTCCCTTTGGGAGGTTCAATAATGGTATTTGGAAGATAGGAGGTACTGACAAACTCAATGTTTATTCAATTCCATGACTCAGTGAAGGCGTTGATGATGATGCCAATGGGGAGGTGGGCACATTTTTAGCGGTGAAAATGGTGCACATAAGGCCATCAGTTAATGTGGGGATCTCAAGTGGCAGATTAGGGTACACCCCTAGCAATTTAGAGTCCTTGTACACTCCTAGGCCAATATCAACATAAGGGAATTGAATTGTCCTAACAACGGTGGGAAGGACATTGTCAAAATTGGTGTTGGTATTGGGGTCATAGTAGTTGAAATGGTTGAGGGTGACTATTTTCCCATTAAAGGGGAACATCCTGATGCAAAAAACTGAAGAAGAAACCACCTTCATGGTGTACATGTAACTATGAACCAAGAGGATGTTGTAGTTGATTTGTGCATTGCCTACTTCGATATCGATCATGGCCATCTTACCCCCTAGCTCGATAGGGACATTTTGATACAATCCCCTGTATTGGGATGGTCTCTCGTCATATGCGTGGATATTGATAGATGAGGGGACTAAATCATGTGATCCAAAACATTTCCAAACATTAGAGGACATGACACATGTGGATGTTCCTTCATCGATGATGCATCGATGAATCATAACTTTTTTTACCGTAATGGGGACTTGAAATGCGACTAACGAGGGTAGTCACGGGTCACCTTTGTCGAGATAAAAATTCATGAGGTGCAAGTCGGAAGGGTTGACGGCACCAAGTTAATTAATTAATTCATTTCTTTGAGTTTGGAAAGAAGGTAACACTTCTAATATGGACATCACGACAGGTGACTGACCCAAGTCATCCATAATACTGTAATTATGGGCGAATTTCATATGAGGGTTATTAGGGGTGTGTTGAAGTGGTACCTTTGGGATTTTTGGGATTTGTTCACCACTTGGGAATGGTATATGCAAATATCACCCCCCCTCCCCGAGGTGATAGGTAAGTCTTCCACTTGGGGAGATTCAGGATTATCATAACCTTTGGCTCTAGTCTAGAGGTCGACATCTAGCGTGTAGATGTTATGGAAGGATCCATTTCCATAGGGGCGGGGTTCTTGCTAATGAGTAACAACCCCTTGATTAGAGAAGGGTTTTTGGAAGATAGAAGTTTGGGCTTATGGAGGATTGGGAACCTAAGGAGGATTTATCATTATCTTCTTCTTGGCTTCCACCAATAATTGGCAGTTGGGGATAAGAGGGAAATGGTGAGTGTAGTGACCATACTCTCTGAAAATGGAGCAAGAGTAATTGGTCCTCAGTTTAGAATTTTTCCCTTATCTAGGGGGGGTTATTTTTCCCCACATTCTGGTTACCCATGTTCTAGTTTTGTTGTGGAGGGGGGTTCCCCCATTTCCCTTGTTGTTGGTACTATTTGTTCTTTCCCTTCTTCTTCCCCTGATTTTGAGGGTTCTGCAGATTTGTCACATTCAACTACTCAAATTGTTGAGTTTGTTTTGTGAAAGAAGGTTGAACTAGATTTACCCCCATGTGAGGTGTGGGGGTTGGAATAGTAGGACATGGAAATGGGTAGTAAGGGTTATACCCTAGTGGTGGGATAATTGTAGTTTGTGCTCCATAGGATGTGGATGTAGGAGTGGCTTGTGCCATTTGTAGTGGAGGTACTGGATATGCTTGGATTGCATTGGGATAAGTAGGACTATAGGGTCCATACTATAACTAACCAAGTGGAGGAGTTGGTACACGAGCAAGGGGTGCCGACATGGGAGGGATGGGTGGGTACTACGGTGCCATATTAAATGGTGAAAGAGTAGGAGGATGAACCGTTCCTTGGTGGAAAATGTACCCAATAATCCCATCCACCGAATGTGATGAACCCGTAAGTGTAAGATCTAATGATCGATGCCTAGGGGCATCAGGAAGGATGTAATGTCCCCATCTTGACCCTATTGCATTAAGATTGTAAATGATGTAAATATCGTTATTAAATCATGGTGAGGAGCTCAAGGCCAAGGCCCCACCATTGATTTATCATTTTATGTATCAACAATTAAAAATAGATGCCTATGGTTCTTGTGCTAGACAGGCACAATGTAAATTAAGACATCATGTAAATACGAATTTTAATGAAATACCCACAGCTGGATATGCAATGCAACAAGAGATGGGGGCATGATTCTACAAGGAATAGGGAGGGAAAATTATTCAAACCCTTGAGACAATGGTGATAAGCCAAATGTCAATGAATGAACCCCAACTACCCATTTTGACTTATGCACCCAATCATTTAATTCTTCCAAGAGTTGGTTGAAGTAGTTAATGCCTTGGGAATGAAGAGGTATGGCATCCAATTTCGGGCATGGGAAATCCATCAACCTGGGAAAATGTACTTTTGCTTCTGGGGAAAGAAAACACCCACGAAATTGTGCCCAAATCAATTCTTCACCCATGCTCTTTTCTCTCTCACGTAGTCTGAGCTAGCTAGGTCTTTCTCCTTCACGTTTTCTACCATTTTCCATGGCTGGGAACTCCTTTTTGTATTGCACAGTGGCTAGGAAGAAGGGAGTCATGATTTTGGGGTTTAAGGATGCCACTTCTGTCCCTAAATTCCCATGCACGTTTTCTGAAAATGAATTTTCTTCCCAGCGTTAAATCCCCATCTACCAGTTCGTTTTTGGTTGCCCATGTCTTTCAGCACTTGTGTTTTTGCTATTGTGTGCATCCCTGTTTTGGTTTGAGCTTGTGGGAAAGAATTAGGAGTGGAAGTGGACCATAATTAGCTTCATAAACCTAGTGAGGAGGTAATCTCTTAAGAAGATCAAAAGGGTTGGTTTCTCTTCTATGCACACCTTGAAGAACACTAGAATGGAAGGTATGGCCGGAGGGACTGTGTAGTAGTGAAGGGAATACTTCCTTGTGCCAGGTGTGTAGGTATTGTGGGGACCAAGCTAGATATATATTGTAGAGGGTGTCCATATCTCTAGGGGTTGAGCTCACTAGCTTAGCAATTCTCCCTTTCCATTGCCTTAGCAACCTGATAAACCCAATTGTAGATTGGCTTGGCTGATTTTTGGTGTATCTTTGGGCTATGTGTGAGTCTTTTGTTCCCTTTTTCCTTGTAGAGATCATGCCTAGCTCGTGGGTGGTGGTTGGGTTAAGAAATTGATAACCAAAACTGGCCTATGGTTGGGTGGAACGTTGTAGTTGCATAGCCAGTTGCTCGAGACTACTTTGCTTTAAGATAAGTACTCTCTTGTGTTAATTTTGTAATGTTTTATTTGATGAATGGCATGAATATGTTGAATGTATGCTAGATGTGTAATAGAATTTACTTCTGCTATGTTTCTTACATTTACATCTGCATAAGACTTTTTATATTATGAGAACCTTTATTTGATAAATATGGGGCTAGATGCCCGGTTTTAGCATCACGTTCTCTCCATCGCACTGGTATGATGGGAGGGGACATTACATTTGGTATCAGAGCCATAGGATACAGCTTTGGACCTCTATGGGCCAAATCTGATCACATTTACAAAGGGAAGATCCCTTCCTGATCACCGCAGGTTACAAAATCAGGCCTAAATAGGCTAAGTTGGATAATTTGTAGAGCTAAGATCACCTCCTGATGAGAAGCAATCATAGCAGAAAGAATGAAAAATTTTAAATTTTTCTAAGTGTTTTTGAGTCTTTCTACTAAGTCTGTTTCGATGCAAGATCTCGAGTTCCACTGAAACAGTTGGCTCAAGTTAGCGATATAGGCCGAAGCAGTCGAGAGAAAGTTTTAAAAAAATGGTGAAACTCAAAGAGTGGGACCGAAACAGATCGGCGAAACTCGTTGAGTGGAGCCGAAACGGATCGGTGAAATTCGCTGAGTGGAGCCAAAATAGCTCAATAGGAAAAGCTGAGTTCTTAGACCGAGAGAAATTGGTGAGTTGTGTCGGCGAAGTTGCGGAAGTGCTGGGGAAAGGGAAAAAAATTTCAAAAAAAATTCTAAGTGTTTTTCGGTGTCAAAGAGGAAATTTCGGAAGAACTCAGCGAGCTGGTCCGAAATGGCAGAAGAACTCTGTGAGTTGGTCCGAAACGGTGGACGAACTCAGCAAGTTGGTCCAAAATGGCGGAAGAACTCGGGGAGTTGGTCCGAAACGGCGAAAGAACTCCTCAAGTTGCTCCGCAACAGGTCAGAAAAGACAGATGAGTCCGTCGACCGGCGAGTTAGTCTGCAACAGGTTGGAGGAGAAATTTTAAGTCAGCCGAAACAGAGGATTTCAATAGTTTCGGGAGGAATTTTTCAAATGTCCGAAAGTGAAAAATTGCAATGAAACTTATGCGCCAGATTGAGCGAAATTGAAGGTTTTGAAAAATAAAATAAAAACGAGGGAGCTTCCCCCTTGACCCCCGTCGTCCCCCTCATATGTCGTTGATTGTGAGAAAAGTCTATGATTTGACAAATTTTGAATATAATATTTTCCCATATGCATGAGAGTAATTTATGAATTTCTGAGAATATAATGCAACTAACAATTGTGTTGATGAACACATTGTGCAGAATCACAGTTACATCAGGGCATCATTCTAGATAGTGCAGTTGGAAAGTTTTGGGTCTTGGTTGGGCCAATAAAATCAACATCATTGATGATGCACAAGATCCCTATGAACCTGAGACATATGCCATGGGGGAGAACATACATGTTGAAAATGTTGAAACATAATCTAATGGGAGGAGAAATCAAGAGACTCCCCCAGGTATTGCAGCCACTATGAGGAGCCTAAGGGTGGAATTGCAAAGCTGTAGAGAAGATAATGAAAGGATGATCAAAGCTCAGGAAGAACAAAATCAGTTGAATGCAGCCATGCTGCAGAGTTTGACAGACATCCAAAGGAAAATAAACTATGGGCATCAGACATCAAATCCAGAAAGGGGTGGGAGTAGTTCTAGAAGGAATTCCCTCAAGAGGTCCAGTAGCTCAAGAAGAGTTTCTACAGACGAAAAATATACTCCAGAAATCTCTTCTAGTGGATCATCTGACTCTGAATAATCCATTGAGGGTTCAAGCTCTTCATCTCGCAGAAGTAAGAGGAAGAAGCATTACAAGAACAATTCACATGGGGAATTTAAGAAGGCAAAACCTCCTACATTTGATGGAGAGGTAAAATCTGGTCAAGAAGCTAAAGCTTGGCTTCTTGGGATGAGAAAGTATTTCCAAGTCCAAGACTACTCCGGAAATATGAAGGCAAGGGTCGCCATCTTCAAATTGAATGGAAGATCATCTATATGGTGGGATCACATTAGGCAAGTGAGGAATATCAATGAAAGAAAGATCGTGTGGAAGCAGTTCAAGAAATACTTCAAGCAGAAGTACCTCTCTGATAGGTACTATGATGATAAGATCAAAGCGTTCCATGAGCTAATATTGGGACAATTGACCATGGAAGAGTATGCAAACAAATTCATGGAGCTGCTGAGATATGTCAAGTATATTCGAGATCATAAGGTGAAAATTCAGTGTTTCCTAAGTGGAATGCCCCTGTCATATAAAGATAGAATTGAGTTTGATGAACCTTGAACTCTAGAGGAGGCGATCAAGAAGGTGAAGTATTGCTATGATCAAAACAAAAGCAAACCTGATTTTCATAAGGCATGGAAGGACAAGAACAATGAGAAGTTTGACCAAAGGAAGAAAGGTTTCAAACCTCCTCATATCAGAAATCAACAAAGGCAACCATCACAAGTTGTGACTAAGCCAACTAGGATGATGGGAGACAAGCCAAGAGATCCAAAGGAGCCAAGAGAACCACTTCAATTTTGGGGTTGTGGAGGAGACCACATGCGTAGGAACTGTCCACATCGGAATGGGAATCCAAATCAAGTTCACAACATCCAAGGAGCCGAAACTATGGGTCAAGTGGCGAGGACAATCCCTAGAATCTATGCAGCACTAGATGGCCGCCAGGAAGACCATCAATCAATTGTGGTTGAAGTTGAAGGTAATATTGCTAAGTAATTTGTTTCTATTTTGATTGATCCTGGATCTACTCACAGTTACATAACTCCTAAAATTGTTGATATTTGTGCTTTTAAGAAATTAAAGCATAGTAAATCATGGTTAGTTCAACTAGCCACTAGAACCAAGAGAAAAGTTAGTGAAATTGTAGAGAAGTGTCCATTAGAGATGGATGGGCTATTCACTTACGCAAATATGAATATTTTACCACTGGGTTCCTATGATATTCTCATTGGAATGGATTGGTTAGAAGCACACAGGGTTAAACTTGATTGCTACAATAAGACGTTTGAATGCATGGATGAAGAAGGAAACCCAAGGGTTGTAAAAGGAATTCCAAAGGTGACTTCTATTAGGCAGGTTTCGGTCATGCAACTGAATAATTTTTGTAGAAAGGGTTGTTAGTTGTATGCAGCCCATGTTTTAGAGGCAGCAGAGGATGAAACTCTTAAATTGGAGGACTATCATGTATTGCAAGAATTCAGGGATTTTTTTCCTGATGAGATTCCAGGACTTCCTCCAAAGAGAGACATTGATTTTACAATTGAACTTGTGCCAAGAGCTGCACCAGTGTCTAAGACACCCTACAGGATGAGTACATTGGAATTGCTAGAATTAAAAATGCAATTGCAAGAGTTGTTGGAAAAGAAATATATCAGGCCAAGTGTGTCCCCGTGGGGAGCACCTGTTCTATTTGTGAAAAAGAAAGATGGAACACTCAGGTTATGTATTGACTATAGGCAGTTGAACAAAGTCACTGTGAAGAACAAATACCCATTGCCCCGAATTGATGACCTTTTTTATCAAATGAGAGGAGCAAAAGTATTTTCAAAGATTGACTTGAGGTCTGGTTACCATCAGGTAAGAATCAAAGAAGAAGATATTCATAAGACATCCTTTAGAACAAGGTATGGGCACTATGAGTTTGTGGTGGTACCATTTGGTCTCACAAATGCACCAGCTACACTCATGTGTCTCATGAATAGTGTTTTTAGCAAGTATTTGGACAATTTTGTTCTCGTATTTCTAGATGACATTCTCATCTATTCTAAGAATGAAGAAGAGCATGAAGAACACTTGAGAATGGCATTGCAATTACTAAGGGAGCATAAGTTGTATGCAAAGTTGAGCAAATGTGACTTTTATAAAGATAGAATTCATTATTTGGGTCACATCATCTCCGACGAAGGAATATCTGTAGACCCTGAGAAGATTGAAGCCATCATGAATTGGCCAACTCCAAGATATGTGACAGATGTGAGATCTTATATGGGCCTTGCTGGTTACTACAGAAGGTTTATCGAAGGATTCTCCAAGGTCGCAAACCCAATC
Source organism: Larix kaempferi (assembly GCA_027924585.1). Lineage (NCBI taxonomy): Eukaryota > Viridiplantae > Streptophyta > Pinopsida > Pinales > Pinaceae > Larix > Larix kaempferi. The sequence goes on from BSBM01000012.1 coordinate 17,707,805, forward strand.
AATTCTTTGCAAAAGAAGGGAATAAAGTTTGAATGGTCACCAAGATGTGAGGAAAGTTTCCAGCGGTTGAAGAATCTTCTTACGAGTGCACCAATTTTGAAAATTGCTGACCCGGAAAAAGACGTTGTGGTGTATAGCGATGCATGTAATCAAGGACTTGGAGGAGTTCTTATGCAAGACAACCACGTGGTATGCTATGAGTCAAGAAAGTTGAAGGAGCATGAGAGGAATTATGCTACACATGATATAGAACTTGCATCCATAGTACATGCTTTAAAGATGTGGAGGCATTACTTAATGGGAAGGAAATTTGAGTTAAGGACAGACCATTGTGGTCTGAAATACTTGTTTGATCAGCCAACTTTAAATTATAGGAAAGCTAGATGGTTGTAATTTTTGTGTGAATTTGATTTTGAAATCAAACACATAAAAGGGAAAGAAAACAAGGTAGCATATGCACTCAGCAAGAAAGTACATGAAATACATGTGGCAGTGCTTAGTACTTGCCAACCAGATTTGAGATAGTAGATTGTTAACCACATTGTTGAGGATGAAGCATATGTGTAGATAAAAGACAAATTGCAGTAGTAAGACCTTGAAAAGAGGTATGAAGGATATCATTTGGAAGAAGACGTACTTCTCACGTATAAGAATAGAGTCTATATTCCAAATGTGGCAGATTTGAGGAGGATTGTTATGGATGAAATCCATAGAGCTCCATACTCTGGTCACCCAGGATATCATAAAACAATTTCTACAGCAAGAAATTATTATTTCTTTCTAGGGATGAAGAAGGATGTCGCCGATTACATTTCTAAGTGCATGGAATGTCAGCAGGTAAAGGGTGAACACCAACACCCAGCAGGTTTATTGCTCCCATTGCCAATTCCAAAATGGAAATGGGAAGTAATATCCATGGACTTTATTATAGGATTGCCAATGACTGTGAGACAACATTATTCCTTCATGGTTGTGGTGGACAAGTTAACAAAGGCAACACATTTTATACCGGTTAAGTCCACACATAAAGCCGATGCCATTGCAAATATTTTCATGAAGGAAATCTTCAGATTACATGGGCTTCCTAAGGCAATAATTTCTGACAGGGATACCAAGTTCACTTCCAATTTTTGGAAAGGTCTCTTTGCATATTTGGGTACACAGTTGAGCTTTAGTACCACGTACCATCCTCAAACAGATGGGCAAACAGAAAGAGTAAATCGAGTGCTTGAAGACATGCTCCGCATGTATGTAATGGAAAAACATTCCAAGTGGTAGGATTATCTACACTTGGTAGAATTTGGATATAACAATGGGCAGCAAGCATCACTGGGAATGAGTCCATATGAGGCTTTGTATGGCAGAAGGTGTAGGACACCAGTGACTTGGGACAATCCAGTGAACATAATTTTACTTGGGCCATAATTGCTTAAGGAAATGGAACAAGAGGTTGCAAAGATCAGGCAGAATTTAAAAGCATCCCAGGATAGACAGAAAAGTTATGCAGATAAGCATAGGGTGCATGGGGAATTCAGTGTTAGGGATCATATGTATCTTAGAGTGAGACCAAGGAAGGGTTCCTTGAAGCTTGGGAGTTGTGCCAAGCTATCACCTAGACATTGTGGGCCATTTGAAGTGCTTGAAAGAATAGGGCCAACTGCATATAGACTTGCATTGCCTGCTAACACTAGAGCTCATAATGTTTTTTATGTCTCTTTGCTTAAGAAATATGTACATTATACTAACCATGTGATTAATTGGGATGCGATCCAGGTGGAACCCGAGGGAGAGTTCCAAACTGATCCCTTGCGCATCTTAGACAAGAAGGTAACATTGCTCCGGAACTGAGCCATCGGATAGGTAAAGGTGCAATGGAAGCACTACAGTCCCGATGAGGCTACATGGGAGCTGGAGGATACCATGAGAGTGGCATATCCATTTTTGTTCAATTTTGATGATCACTAAGGACAGTGCTAATGTAAGGGGAGGGGAATGTAATGTCCCCATCTTGACCCTATTGCATTAAGATTGTAAATGATGTAAATATCGTTATTAAATCATGGTGAGGAGCTCAAGGCCAAGGCCCCACCATCGATTGATCATTTTATGTATCGACAATTAAAAATAGATGCCTATGGTTCTTGTGCTAGATAGGCACAATGTAAATTAAGACATCATGTAAATACGAATTTTAATGAAATACCCACAACTGGCTATGCAATGTAACAAGAGATGGGGGCATGATTCTACAAGGAATAGGGAGGGAAAATTATTCAAACCCTTGAGCCAATGGTGATAAGCCAAATGTCAATGAATGAACCCCAACTACCCATTTTGACTTATGCACCCAATCATTTAATTCTTCCAAGAGTTGGTAGTTAATGCCTTGGGAATGAAGAGGTATGGCATCCAATTTCGTGCATGGGAAAGCCATCAACCTGGGAAAACGTACTTTTGCTTCTGGGGCAAGAAAACACCCATGAAATTGTTCCCAAATCCATTCTTCACCCATGGTCTTTTCTCTCTCACACAGTCTGAGCTAGATGGGTCTTTCTCCTTCACGTTTTCTACCATTTTCTTGCATTTTCCATGGCTAGGAAGAAGGGAGTCACTATTTTGGGGTTTAGGGAGGCCACTTCTGTCCCTAAAATGCCCATGAACATTTTCTGAAAACGAATTTGCTTCCTAGGGTTGAATCCCCATCTACCAGTTCATTTTTGGTTTCCCACGTCTTTCAGCACTTGTGTTTTTGCTATTCTGTGCATCCTTGTGTTGGTTTGAGCTTGTGGGAAAGAAATAGGAGTGGAAGTGGACCAGAATTGGCTTGATAAACCTAGTGAGGAGGTAATCTCTCAAGAATATCAAAAGGGTTGGTTGTTCTTCTATGCACACCTTGAAGAACACTAGAATGGAAGGTATGGCCTGAGGGACTGTGTAGTAGTGAAGGGAATACTTCCTTGTGCCAAGTGTGTAGGTATTGTGGGGACCAAGCTAGATAGATCTTGTAGAGGGTGTCCATATCTCTCGGGGTTGAGCTCACTAGCTTAGCAATTCTCCCTTTCCATTGCCTTAGCAGCCTGATAAACCCAATTGTAGATTGGCTTGGTTGATTTTTGATGTATCTTTGTGCTATGTGTGAGTCTACTATTCCCTTTTCCCTTGTAGAGATCATGCCCAGCTCAGGGGTGGCAGTTGGGTTGAGAAATTGATGACCAAAACTGGCCTATGGTTGGGTGGAATGTTGCAGTTGCATAGCCAGTTGCTCAGGACTACTTTTCTTTAAGATAAGTACTCTCTTGTGTTAATTCTGTAATGTTTTATTTGATGAATGGCATGAATATGTTGAATGTATGCTAGATGTGCAATAGAATTTACTTCCGCTCTGTTTCTTCATTTACATCTGCATAAGACTTTTTATATTATGATAATCTTTATTTGATAAGTATGGGGCTAGATGCCCGGTTTTAGCATCACGTTCTCTCCATCGCACTGGTATGATGGGAGGGGACATTACAAAGGATGGTGTATAGGTATCCAAATTGTGCATAGATAAGAACTAAATTCCAGGGCTTCAGGATGGCCTCTTCTTCATTTTGTGGCATGAATGTCGCTACATATTTTCCAATGGCTGGTTGGAGTGACTTAATGAACCAATCCAATAGGAATGAAGGTTGTATCTCTATTTTACACAATGTTCAGCATATACGCCACTCATGGATATGGTCTACGATGTGTGTAATGTTTTTTATCAAAATTCTATGATAATTTAAAATCCAAGGTCATCACGAATAGGAATCTAGAAGTATGTGATAAATGCGGTGGCCAATGTCGCAAAGGTGGCATGGGTTTATCTTGGTAATTTCACATACCATTTGGCTATCATCTCAGTGAAGGTGCACTGAAAGAGGTGAAGCCTCATTGAGTATTCCACTATGTTGTTGGAGGGACACCATAAGCGGAAGGACATGACATGGTTGGTGGTATAGTCTCCTTATTTCCCTTCAAATTTAGGAATATAAGAGGGGATCCTATCTGGCATAGATTTCCATGTTGGATCATGCGAGATATGTTCTTTGACCGGTTTAGACAAATCTGGGATATTTAGGCTAGCCATGAAAGGTAAGATAGGGATAGGTCTTTCCATTTTTTGTTGTGTGGGGTTCCATGAGTTAAATATCTGGGTGGTGTTGAAAATAAAGAGTGACCTCCTACTAGAGAGGAGGGATCAAAATGGTCCAAAGGATATCCGAGGGGAGAAAACAAAGGAGACCCTCTTCCAAGAGGGGGAGGAGAGGAGGGATTGCCTTTTCCACTATAGGAGGAAGCAAAAGGGTCAACACCTTCTCCGAGAATAGAAAATTAATCAAGAAAAAAGTGGCCTTTCCCTGATGATCTTATCAATGTGGCTTAGGATAGGCCCTAGCTAGACTATCTCCCACATGAACCATGGGGAGAAAGTGGAAAAACACCCCTCATGAGAGGGGATAGGCCTTGTAGTCTTCAGGACTGCCTTATGTGTTTTTTTTCCTCAATGGTGAAATCTTAGTGTCAAGTGAGAGTATGGTGGAAATAGACACAAGTGAACAAATGCAAAAATATTCCAACCACAATAGAAGCAATATGGTGCAAAAGTGAGTGATATGTGCAATGTTGGTTTAGTTCAAGAGTACCCACATGTAGGTTATTTTTAATTACGAGTTAGTGAACTTGTATTTAAAAAGAAAAATAAGTGTAAATTCTCTAAAATACCTAGCATCCTTTCTCTCAAATGTAATTGGGCCTTCCAAAAGCAAAATTGATGGTGATATTGGGATCCACACACCAATTAACTAGTGAAGGTAACAAAGAGTCAGTTATACCGGTGATGGGTCTATGTTCCAAATGGACTGGAAACAATTCCCAATGGAAATATCTGACTTCAGGAGTCAATTGTACTCACAATTGCTACTTCGAAATGTCCTAAGTTTGGCCACTAAGATACCTTGTTTCAAGTGTGGATAAGTGGTTCTTCCTGGTTGGTATAATGTCACCTCCACAAAATATGAGTGGCTCTTTGGAGAGGGAAAGGAAACTATACCTCGGCTTTGACCTCCTTGGGTACAACGCACTTCTTATCTAGGTTTTCTTTTAACACTTGTTGATAGCAAGATTTTGATAGTACCCTATAAGTCAACAATGTTATGTTTCAAACACCTAATGAGACTATATTAGTGGGCATTAATGGATTCCTAGCCCTATCAATCCTACCTAACTAAAATTTTATTTTGTGACCTCCTATGGAGTATTTTAGTTGGTTGGAAATTTAAAAATGTTGATTTTAAGGGTCTAAATTCACTTGATGAGTGTAAGGGAGGTATTTCACAATTCCCTTCCTTTCTTATTCACCAAGATGACAAGAAGTACGAGGCGAAGAGCATACTTGGAAATGAAAGAGATTTTAGGTCCCTTAGTGTGTGCTAGTGATGAAAACACATGTGAGGTAAGAAAATTCATTGTTGCAAATTAACTAAAAGAGTATAAAGTAAATGAAAATGGAGATTTAACTTTTAACTCTAAAATATGCTAATGGTGCGTTGCAAAAACAAAGTGCTAATGAAGTAAAAGTGTGCAATGGAGGTATTTCACACTTCTCACCCCTTTCTGATTCACCAAGCTCATAAGAAGTGTAAGGTGAAGAGCATTCTTGAGGAGATTAGAGTCTTTAGGTCCTTGCTTGTGTGCAAAAAGTGGTTTTTACTCTACTTTATCCTAAAAAATTGCAAAAGTAAACAATGAACATGATTTGTCTTGAATACTAGTGACAACAATGAATCCCGTTGAAAGCCTCAAGGTTGGTTACCTAAGTAGATTTTAAGAGATGTGGACTCGTTGCTCCCTAATCTTAGTCTAAGTGAGTTAATTACTATAGAAACATGAAACTATTGCAAGTTAATTAGCTATAGGTCATTAGTGAGCATCCATTGGGGCTGCAATATTATGAAAAAATGATAAAAAGCAAAGGAAATGAGAAGTGGTGCACAAAAGCAGAGACAGGTGCGCATTAGCACGGAGAAAGAATTCACTATAGTTTAGTATCACAATTACAACGCGAATAGGCCACACATCCATTGAAAGACGAATTGCATAGGAAAAAGTATGTTAAATGGCGCAGACAACATGATTGTCGAAGGATTCTACATGCAAACAATGCAACTGTCGAAAGATTCTGTGAGCAGGAAGCATGGTCGCGGCACCGAGATCCGCACATATGTTGAAATATATTTTACAGCCAATAGGAGGTTGAATTTATGGAATGAATGGTATGTACCTCTTCACTTGCAAAGGCCCATTTACCATAAATTAGCTATCTAACAATTAACAACCTAATTAAGAGAAAATGGACAAAAATGAAGCGGAGTCGCCATAAATATTGTTGTGGGAAATTATGCACAAAGGTGTGTAGCCTCTCCCACTTTTAGTGAAAGCCCTTGAAGTTGTTAACTAGGCCCGATATTTAGAAACATAAATAAAATGTGATAACCCAAAAGTATATCCTACAAAGATTTGTTAGTGAAATAGAACAAAATAAACACAAAAATAACTTGAAATAAGAAAAGAGAACAAGAGGGTGTGAACCATAACAAAGATCCAATGCATCAACTGCTTTAGCTTTCCCAATGGTCAAGTAAATACATGCAATGTCACCTAGCAGGAGAAAGATTCAAAGGGAAGCCAACAATCTCCCTTAGGGAGGCCTATTTTTTCACACTAAATGTTAGAAATATTAAAGAACGAATGGAGAGAAGCACTTGCCCGTTGAAGGAAGGAGGAAAGGGAGCTTGGAGAATGGTAATGAGTGTGAAAGAGATGGGTTGTGAGAAAAATCCAATACAACTTCAGCAACGTAACCTTGCTCTAGGTTTCTCTTCTAAGATGCATGCCCATGGATTCCTTTTATAGGCCAAGAGGTGGCCAAGAAACAACTAGATCCAATAGTGAACACCATCACCTCATGAACTAGATTCAAGGTACACAATGGGGGATATTGAATGACAATCCATCATGTTGAGAAGACATGTTAAAATTTGTGTTGGTTATGGGATTTTATGAGCCTTTAAGGTGTAACTAGTGGTTGAGCTCCAACCATTTTGATATTCGCATGGATATCGAAGGGAAACCTGCGCAGGGGTCACGCGGGCACATAACTAGTAATATGCATAGTTGCACACCTAAATAGATTTTAGGCCATGTGGTCCTATATTTTGACTATTATTTAGCATTTCTGGACTCATATTGCTTCTTGAATCTAATGAGGATGTCTTCGGTGGGATGCATGTTTTATGTTGATGATGCCTTACTATGTGAATTGCAAAAATGTTGCATGTGTGTGAGATTTATGCATTAAGAAACACCATCAACCATGGCACTCCTATATCTATATTTTTTCCTAGGGTGATGTACTTAATCAAATATTTAACTAGGCTCATTAGACTAGATAAGAGGATTCAAATTTTTATGATGGATACTAACTTTATAAGTGGTGCGAAAACTCTTTGTATATTTAAATTATTATTCAATATATAACACTCACAAGAGAATCTTCTTCAGTTCCATAGCTTAGGATATATACTTATCTAAGGTGGGTGGGTATCCTTCCTTGAAGATAGGTGTTGAACTAGGTTGGGAATCCCATATTGGGATGCGATAGTGAGAGAGAATTTCTTTTGGGGGCTAGGTGTAAGAATAGGGGGAGACATTTTTATGAATTATTATGGGCCCAAATTTCATATGAGAATCATCAATCCCTCATAGAGGCTATTTTTTGACAACCAAATTTTTGGCAGTTGTTTCCACACACTATGTAGGTGATTATTTTAACACACTATGTAGATGTTTATATAAACACACTATGTAGGTTATTATTTAAACACACTATGTGTAGTTGGATGCTCAAATAAAGGTTTGCAAGGAGAGCATCCAGGTATTGAATATTATGTTAATTTTTTTAAAAAAAATTATCAGTAACGATTAGGAATTTAATTATTTTATCTTTCAGGATAAGGCAATGAGGGAAAGGCTCACAAAGACAAATGTCACACATAGTGTCCAAAGAGAAATGAAATCATTAGTTTCTAGTCCTATAAGTATATTCAACGTGTGAATTCATATTTTTAAGATTTTCTTATAAAAAATAAATCTATGATATATAATTTGTCCATGTGTCCTATTCTGACGAGAATTAAAATATGAACGACATCCAATCCAAAAGAGAAATGATGTAGCAAAGGAAATGGACATACTTTGTCATATGGATGGAGAATGAGGTATGACATTTATGACATTGCATTTAATGTATTTTATCTATTGTATTTTCTTTATGTGGTGCCTACACTGACTTACAAGGTTGGTTCAAATTTTCACTTACAAGAAACTTCCAACCATAAAAAAACACTATACCTTATAGTGTTGATTAAAATATTGTGTCATTGTCAAATTTCTTAACCTATTGTAAATGTCATAGAAACATCATTATTTTCTAAGTTTCATAGACTACATTTCAATCTATCTCATTCCATTCCTATCGTGTTAGGGATAAAAACTTAAGGGACCCTCTTTCATAACTAGTACCGCTTCGTAGAAGATTAAGAACAATTTTCACATCTACAACAAAATTTTCAATGTATCACACCATTCTCATTCACCTCTACATTGTTCCCATGATCCAAACATGTTTTATTTGGATATGGTTAATGTAAATTGACAAAAAAAATTCCATTTCACCTCCAAATTCTTCCTTATTAATTATTAATGAGTCTAAAATGTCAATTTTCTAACATAGGTCTAACAACCATCATTTTGTTTCAAATATATTTCATTATTTTCTTCAAAGTAACAATGTGGAATAAGAATGTAGGTACATTGAATACATAAACCTATCATTGGGACTATCAGTATACTTTTCTATAAATGTTATGCCCACATGAATACAATGTTGTATTGGAATAGTCCTAAGTCAACTCGATTTTTTTCTCGAGTTCATGATGGTTGGAAGTTGCTTGAAATTGACTTACGCCGAATTACAAGATTGATTCAAATTGTCAATTATGAGAAAATTCCAGCAATCATGAACTCAAGAAATAAATCCATCATGATTAAATATCCTCATAGGATAATGTAACGCACTTCAAAATACCAATGCCAATCTAACCTAGGGAAAATGGAGTCAATAGGTCACTAGCTTAGAGATCCTTTCTTCAAAGTTCATCCAAGAAATGAGAGAGGTATAGGAAAGCCTAGCCTCAATGGATGTATTGGAGGACCCTTCAAAAGGATGAATTCATTCACATGCAATGTCAACCAGTAGCCAACAACCCATTTAAATGCAAGATCAAGATTTTAGGAAGAACAAATTAATTTTATGTCCAATGATTCACTTCATGGAACATTAGTAATAAGATTGTTGGAGGTATAATGGATTCCACACATGTTAACTAGTAAATTTTAAACCAAGAAACCCAATACTAAAATTTCAATAATTTTGCAAACTCCATATAAAAGGAGTTTGAATTGGGTATACGACTAGGGTTTAGAAGACGAGTTTCTATGGAATTGAGTGTCATAACAGTATGTAAGTGTGGTTGGACAGTGCTAATATGGACACGATTCCCACACCCTCACTCAATATTGTTTCAAAAATTTACCCTCTAATGCAGAAATTACATTACATGTTACTGAGCAAAACCTTGGTTGCAAAAATCGTCAAAATACACAATGGTTAGTCCATGGACTCATGTTAGAGTGGTTTACTGAGAGGTAACACGATGTCACAATTCCAATGGAACTGATGTTGCGTCCATCTGAGCTTCCATTATCGATTTATGGTGAGTTTCAGCTCACCTCCTAAAGCAATTCAGAGACACTTGGAAAATTTCAACCAGAGCCATAAGAACCTAACCGAGCAACGAAATTCAGTGTTGTAACCTCATGGATGTATGTTTGGGCAAGGACGAGATGATCACAATTCCCACACCCTTTCTTGGAACATTTTTAAAAAAGTTACCCTCTAATGCAAAGATTGCATTGGATGTTACTAAGCAAAACCCTAGTTGTGAAAATCGTCAAAATAGACAACATTTGGTCCATGGAATCATGCTAGAGTGGTGTCCCTAGTGGTATTTCAAAGTCATTATTCCAATTAAAATGATGGTTTGCCTATTCGATCCTCTATTATCAACATTTAACCAAAATTCATTCAAGGACACTTAGAAAATGTTAACGTGAGGAATAAAAAATAAAGTGAGCAATGAAATTGTGCCATATCGTTCTACAATTGTGTTTGGGAAACATCAATATGACCAATATTCCCACACCATCACTCAAACAAATTTTTCAAAAATTTACCCTCTAGTGCAAATATTACATTGCATGTTGTTGGGTAAACCCTAGTTGCAAAAATCGTCAAAATAGACAACGGTCGGCCCATAGACTCACGCTAGAGTGGTATCCCTAGCAATACTTTGATGTCACAATTCCAACAAAACTGATTTTTTGTCCATCTGAGTCTCGGTTATCAAGTTATGGTGAGTTTCAACTCGCTTCCCAAAGCCATTTAGGGACACTTGGCGAATTTCAACCAAGGCCATAAAAACCAAACAGAGCAACGGAATTGAGTTTCATAACCTCTTGAAGGTGTGTTTGGGAAAAGCCAAGATGACCATTATGCATGCACCCTCACTTGACAAAATTTTCAAAAATTTACTCTCTAATGCATAAATTGCATTGCATGTTACTGAGCAATACCCTAGTTACAAAATTGTCAAAATAGGCAATAATCAGGTCATGGAATCATGCTAGAGTGGTGTCCCTATTGGTACTTCGATGTCATGATTTCAACAAAACTAGAAGTTTGTCCATCTAAGCCTCAGTTATCAATTTATGGCAAGTTTCAACTCGCTTCCCAAAGTCATTTCGGGACACTTGGTGAATTTCAATCGAGGTCATAAAAAACAAAACGAGCAACAAAATTGAGTGGTGTGACCTCCTGTAGGTGTTTTTGGGCAAGGACGAGATGACCATTATTCCCACACCCTAATTAAGAAAAAAATTCAAAAATTTACCCTCTAATGTGAAAATTGAATTGCATGTCATTAGGAAAACCCTATTTGAAAAAATCGTCAAAGTAGACAATGTCCAGTCCATGTATTCACTAGAGAGGGGTGTACCTAATGGTACTCCGATATAACAATTCCAATGGAATAACCAAGACAAAGTATTCTACACAAAGCCTCAGATGGACAAAGTATTATGCCCCTAAGGGTCCTCTCAAAAATTATCAAGTTATGGAGAGTTTCAACTCACTACCAAAATTCATTCAAGGACATTTGGCTAATTTCAATTAGGGGCCTAAAAAACAAACTGAGCAATGCAATTGAGTTCCATAACCTCCTGTAGTTTGTTTGGGAATGGTCAATATGACACAATTACAAAACCCTTTCTTGACATGATTTTCAAAAAATTACCCTCTAATGTATAAATTGCATTGCATGTTACTGAGCAAAACCCTAGTTGCGAAAACCATCTGTTGGGACGCGTATGCTTTGTAAGTCGTCCCGTAGTATTTGTTGATCCATAGTTTGTATTATTGTTGTTGGATGCATATGCTTTGTAAGTCGTCCCATAGTAATTGTTGATCCATATTTTGTATTAGCCCATGGCTTGTATTGACACATGGTATTGACCCATGGTATTGGCGCCTAGACTTAGTATATAATTTTGTGTTGAGACCAATGAAGGTATGGTGAATTTATTTGTATTAAGCTTGCTCAAAGGAGGTTGCCCCTCGAAGTGGACTGCGATCAATATAAAAGTGATTCTGAGTTTTGTTATTTCTGCTATTTCGTGTGTTTTCATTAATTAATTATTGCAGGTTCTTCACATCTAGTATCAGAGCACTTTCTTGGGCTCGTTGGGTGGAACTCCTGCCAATTTTATTTTATTTCGCATCTATTGCAAGTTTGGATCTGGGAATAATCCCTATCCTCTTAACTGTGGGAAGTACTTAGGCATACGCCCTAAAACTCATTGTGAGGAGTACCACAGGAACCCCAAAGTAGTTGGCCCATTGAGAGGACCTGCCAGCGAAAAGGGCAATGACCCCTACCTGATTGAATAGTTCTCACCCGTGAGGTAAACCAAGAGTTGTCGTTTGTGGAAAAGCGGTTATCAGTTTTACCTGAGCTGTGGAGTGAGGGGCACTGCCCCAATACGCAAACCATCAGATAGCATTGGTGGCCGAGTGAAACCCCTGAACTGTTAAGAAGCCTTACATACCTGGGGTCCATATCTATTTTCAGCTGAACTGTTGTCGATCACTGTCGCTCCATTTCAGATCCAGCCGTTTCAGATCCATTCTGAAAGCCGTTCCAGATCCAGTCATTTCATATCTATTTCAGATCCAGCCGTTTTTTATCCATTCAGCACTGTTTCAGATCCATTTGTTGCTAATCACTTCCACATCATTGCAGATCCATCTATTTCCGCTCCTTTCTGCACCGTAGCAGCTCCATATCTCCCTTGTTTTCACTCCATTTCCCTTGAAACTTCCCTGACATCCCTGTAATCCCATTCTGCATCTTTCATTCCTAAGGACCCTATCCCAAATTCCACTTCCCAAAGCCAGAAATCTCACATTTGTCTATTTTTAGGGTTTACCATAACTTCTTCAATTTTCACCCACTTGCCTCCAAATTTTTCCACTGTGTTCATTCCCTATTTCTACTTCTTTGTCCCTCTTTGACAAATTTTCTCATTCTTTCACCCCGCTTCTGAAATCCCCATTTTTTGCTTCCCTGTCCATCAAAAAGTGTCCAAAACCTAATCAAACCCCAATTACCCATCCAAGTTTTTCCCAAATCCAAATTTCCCTTTACTAAATCAGCTTTTGTTTGTGTTTTTCTATCCATTTCCAAAAAAAAAAAAAAAACTCCTAGTTGTGGTTGTCACCCACATAGGAGAAAAAACCATGGAGGAAGCACTTGCAGCCATCCAAACCAAACTCCAAGATCTGGATGAAAAATTTCTCAGCCTCCATCTTCAGCATTCAGCCATGAACAATAACCGACAGCAAGAATCTTCTGTAGCCAATGGATTCTCTTCTTCCAACAATTTCCGTGGTCCGAGGCTTGAATTTCCTCACTTCAATGGTACTGATCCGACTGGATGGATCTATCGTGTAGAACAGTATTTCAGTCTGCATAATACTTTTGATGTCCAAAAATTTCCACTTATATCCTTTCATTTGGAACAGGAAGCCCTTCAATGGTACCGTTGGTACATCAAGGCTCATGACGAACCAAAATGGACAGATTTTTGCCAACTCCTTTTGCAACGATTTGGTCCTAGTGCTTTTGATGACTTCACCGTAGCACTCACTTAACTCCGTCAAAGTGGAACTGTGAGAGAGTATCAGACAGAATTTAAGAAACTAGCCAATCACACACAAGGCTTGTTTGATGAATTCTACAGGAGTTGTTTTATTAGTGATCTTAAGGATGAAATCCAGTCAGAGGTTAAAATGTTATGTCCCAACACAATGATGGAAGTCCTAGCGTTAGCTAAGTTGGCAGAAGACAAGATTGCAGCCCAACAGTGCTCCAAAACTACTTTTGTTCCCTTCCGAAATATGGGTTCTCAACGACCTCCCATTCCACCAGCTCCTCGACCAACTCATATCAAGCATTTGCTTGAAATAGATATGTAGGCATGCAAAGAAAAAGGGCTTTGTTATAATTGTGATGAGAAATTCACTCGGGGACATAGATGTGTTCAACAAAAGATCTATCTCTTAGATATGGATTCTCTGCCTGCCTCTAAAATCGGTGAACCAGCTCCAGATACAATGGATGATCAGGTCGACATTCAGGAGCCTCCTATTGACCCCCCATCTCAGGATGAACAACCAGAGATATCTCTCCATGCCTTATCCGACGTCACCACACCCCAAACAATGCGGGTCAGGGGTTACTTCAAGAAGCTTTCTCTTACAATACTCATTGATTCTGGTGGCACTCATAACTTCATTGACCCCCGGATCGCTAAACAGGCTATTTGTTTTGTCCATCCTTGCTCCAACTTTGAAGTCATGGTTGCCAATGGAGGCACCTTACCTTGAAAGGGAAAGTGTCACAATGTGCGTATCTCTCTGGAATATTATAACCTGCGCTCTGACATGTTTTCCTTGTCCTTAGGCGGATGTGGTGTGGTTTTGGGCATTCAATGGTTATGCACACTTGGCCCCATCTTATGGGATTTTGCTGAACTTTGGATGCAATTTTCAGTCAATGGGACCCAACACAAATTTACGGGCTTACAACCAGGGTCTCTCCACATCATCAGTTCACATCACCTAGAAAAGATCCTTAAGAAGAATTCACATGGTGTCATCGCTCAGCTCCATTCCCTTCAGATGCACCCATCAACGGTCTCCACTACTTCCTTGGATAGATATGTAGGTGTCTTTGCTGCACCAGTGGGCTTGCCGCCTTTAAGAGACCTTTCCGGTAAGCATTTAGCTACATCTACATCTCAGCAAGAAATGATGACTATTTTGCATGCAGTACTGAAGTGGCGGCCATCCCTATTAGGGAATTATTTATGCATCAAGACTGATCTCTAGATTCTGGAACAACGGGTCTCCTCCCCAACACACCTGAAATGGATTATCCACCTCATGGGTTATGACTATGCGATCACTTACAAGAAAGGTAAGGATAATATGGTGGCAGATGCTCCTTCTTGCACATTTCATGACCCAGTTTCTCTTACAACTATTTCTCTACTTGTTCCAAATTGGTTGCAATATGTTCAACAGGGCTATCTCTTCTATGAACTCCATGCTTCTTCATCGGCAGGGCACTCTGGGTACCTCCAAAAGTATGACCGAGAATAATATAACTTCTTTTGGCAGGGACTAAAAATTCCAATTCAATAGATGGTGGTTGACTTTGACACTTTCCAGGTCAACAAGGGTGAAACGACACTCCTTTTGGGACTGCTCGAACCCTTTCCCATCCCTACACAGATTTGGACAACTATTTCTATGGATTTCCTAGAAGCACTCCAGTGGTACAATACCACGTCTACAAGGACACCATATGAAGCAGTCTATGGACAGGAACCGCCAGTTCTTCTTCCATACACCCTCAGCAGCTCCAAAGTTCAGGAAATTGACTCGGTTCTTCGAAATCACGATCAGATTCTTCTCATTCTGCAGGACAATCTTCACATGACAAGAATTCAACTACAACAACAAGCCGGTCAGCACCGTTCAGAGCGCACTTTTCACGCAACTGATATGGTTCTTCTTCATCCTTCCAAGCAATCCTCCTGAAACTCAAAAGGCGTCAATGGCCTGGAATGCAACCCGCGGATGCTATAGGGGAACTACTCCTTCCAATTCTGCATCAATTTCCACATCTAAAGCTTTGAGGACAAAGCTTTTTCTAAGGGAGAGGGGATGTTAGGAACCCATGCAGACCCTTCTATTTAATTTTTTAGTATATTGTTGATGGATGCATATGCTTTGTAATTCATCCCGTAGTAGTTGTTGATCCATAGTTTGTATTATTGTTGTTGGACACATATGCTTTGTAAGTCGTCCCGTAGTAATTGTTGATCCATATTTTGTATTAGCCCATGGTTTGTATTGACACATGGTATTGACCCATGGTATTGCCGCCTAGACTTAGTATATAAGTTTGTGTTGATACCAATGAAGGTAGAATTAATTTATTTGTATTGAGCTTGCTCAAAGGAGGTTGCCCCTTGAAGTGGCCTGTGATCAATATAAAAGTGATTCTGAGTTCTGTTATTTCTTCTATTTCGTGTGTTTTCATTAATTAATTATTGCAGGTTCTTCACACCATCAAAATAGACAATGATCAACCCATGGACCCACACTAGAGTGGTTTCCCTAGTGATACTCTTATGTCATGATTCCAAAGGAATTGACCGTTTTTCCATCTGAGCCTTGATTATCAATTTATGGCAAGTTTCAACTCACTTCCCAAATTCATTAAGGGACACTTGGATAATTTCAAACGGGGGCATAAAAAGAAAACTACGTAACAGAATTGAGTCTTGTAACCTCATGTATGTGTGTTTGCTTAATACCTAGATGACCATGATGCCTTCACCCTCGATTGGAAAAGTTTTCAAAAAATTTACCCTCTATTGAAAAAAAATAATTCCATGTGGATGGGAAAACCCTAGTTATGAAGATCTTCAAAATAAATAACATTCGGTCCATGTATTCACTAGAGAAGGGTGTCCCTAGTAGTACTCTGATGTCACAATTCTGAGGGAACTGACAATTTGTCCATCTGATCCTCATTTATCGAGTTATGGGGAGTATCAACTAGCTACCAAAATCCATTCAAGGACACTTGGGAAATTTCAACCGGGGGCATAAAAACCAAACCGAGCAACAAAATTGAGTGTAGTAACCTTCTACAGTGTGTCTGGGTGTGGCCAGTATGATCACCATTCCCTCACACTCACTCGGCATACTTTTCAAAAATTCACCCTATAATGCAAAAATTGCATTGCATGTTGCTGAACAAACACTAGTTGTGAAAATAATCAAAATGAACAACGGTTGGTCTATGGACTCGTGCTATAGTGGTGTCCCTAGTGGTACTCTAATGTCATGAATCCAATGAATTGATGTTTTTTCCATCCAAGTATCTATTTTCAAGTTATTTTGAGTTTCATCTCACTTCCTATATCCATTTAGGGATACTTGACGAATTTCAATCGATAGCATAAAATTCAATCAGAGTAACGAAATTGAGCTTTGTTTGAAACAACTTTCAAAAACTCATCCTGTAAAGGATACTAATGCATTGCATATTACTTAAGGACCATATATTATACTTCTTTTGCATTAATTTTCTAATGTAATAGCAGTAAGTGACCCATGACCCGAATTTGACTATGTAAAATGCTTTTGACTTCTTGACTATGATAACGAATAATTTAATAATAGTGGTTATTATTTGAATTGAACAATTCATCATTGGTTGAACTCTTCATTTTCATTGCAGGGTCATTACTAGTATTATCATATGGGTAGTTAATGTTGGATATATAATTTAGTTATCATCTTATCAACTTTGTGAGATTTGTAATTGCTAGACAAATGATATGATTGATATGTTAAAAATTATATCTATGATAATA
This sequence comes from Larix kaempferi, assembly GCA_027924585.1. Lineage (NCBI taxonomy): Eukaryota > Viridiplantae > Streptophyta > Pinopsida > Pinales > Pinaceae > Larix > Larix kaempferi. Next base: position 17,725,022 of record BSBM01000012.1, read on the forward strand.
TTTATGTAGTCATGTTTCATTAGGGGATATTGTTAAGCATGCTATATTAAATTTAAATTGTGATTACGATATTTAAATGAGATAACCTTTCATGAACTTGATTGAGAGATGAAAACCATGGCTAATATGATCTTAAAGATATAGATTGAATGACATAACAAATTTGGGAAAAAATTGTCCAAAGAGAAGAGTATAGTGATGTCCTATTTTTCTTCGTTTTATATATTATAGCGATGTCTATATTTGGTTAACTTGATGTCTTGTTCTATTAGGACTTGAAAATTGATGGTGTACATGTGTGAGTGTGTGATTTTGTGGCATCCTTGTGGATACACTTGAGATGTGTGATTAATATATATGTTGATGAGATGATATTAATATTCATGGTTGGAAAACTCATGAGAATCCATGGATTATAACACTATTTGCAATATAACACAAATATGCATTATGGCATGAAATTAATACTAATTCACTTAATATTGAATATTTCTTTATGTTTCCGTAAAAATAGTAAAGATGATTGCTTGGATGATGATCCAAACTATGTTGACAGTGGACTAGTGAAAGCCATTGATGATAATGATGATGGATCAAATGAATATGATGATGGAGATGATGTTGGGTTCAATGTAGATCATGAGGATGGAAATTATGATGATGATTATGATGTTGTTGGTCGTAGCTACTGATGGTACTGATGAGATTGTGTATTTTTATTACTTTTCCATTCTACTAGACATATATTGTTTTTTTTATGATGATCCAAGTTCATATTACATTCTAGTTCATATTTATTTGTATCATGGATTGATGTTGACATATAAACTTTGATTACCATTAACTATTTTGACTTTTCTATATATGTATATCAAAAAACTTATTTCTTGTGATATTGGTATTTTCGTTATATATATTTCACATATTCTTTTAACTTTACTATAATGATCTATATGAGAGGTTATTTATGAAATGATGTGTTATACTTTCACTTATTTTGATGAAAGATAATGATGGTGGTGTCAATATTATATTTTAAATTGATATATATTGGAAATTTTCAATGATGTTTTGATGGATAATTAATAAATATGATGAAATTATTGTTGGAATTGATTTAATATTGAAAGGGGGGGTGAATCAGTATTAGTGCAGTTATCAACAGTTTTTACTTTCCACATATGCACCAAGACACAGAGCAGATAAATTACTGAAAATAATGTCATTGTTTATAGAGAATGTGTAATTAATGCTAGGCGGGTTGTCCGGGAAAGAAGGAACCATGGCTCTACGGTTTGTTGAAACTTCTAGGGTTTCTTGACTTGGGGGCTGCAGGCGGAAACCCCAACCATACCTTCTCTGCAACGCCTCCCTTGGGAATGGAGACTGCAGCTGACGCAAGTCTGAACAGCTCACACGTGACTCACTGGGATCACTGGGAGGATGCAGTGGATTACACCGACGAACCTTTCGAGGATAAATCAATTTTTACCACACCTCCCACCTACCAGCCACCGTCTAGTGCGAGGGATATTCTGGTAACTATGTTGGAGATGGCGAATTCCGGGCTCCCGACTTCTGGAAGTTGTTCTCCCGGTCTACACCCCTGTTTTAGGGCTTCACCGGAACGGAACGAGGTAAACCTTGCACTACATTTCGTTTCACCCCCTGACAACCCCGACTTCTCGTCTTTCCATGTGCGTCCTCTGGATCCTTCTCTCAATGGGACTCCTTACACCCTCTTTGATATTCTTTCTCAGACGGATCTAGGAACCCCAATGATCACAGACAGAACTCACACCAACTCGGAACACATTCAAGAGGACTGGGGGTACTCTCAATACAGACCCTGCTTTGATTTTCTGGCTATGGGATGGCCCTCATATTTCTCCGCTTCTTTTGAGCTGGTACTTCCTTTGGACCCTGTTCCACTCTCACCTGTGAGCTCGAAGGGTTTCATTGCCTCACTTCTGCTGCCTTCTGATTCCTGCACTGGGAAACCTTTTTCCTTTGATTCAGGCTCTAAAATTCCTCCAAGTCTGCACGGTGATCATGATACTGGTGTCAAAAAAATGACAAGTGTCTCAAAACCTTGCAAACACCTCTCAATATAGTTTGTGGTAAAAACGTCACAGTTGCTCAATCTGTGGAAATGGTAGAGCTGGTGGTTTGGAAGGGCTCGTGGAAAACACCCAACTATGGCATGGTTGGAACATTGGGTCGAATCGAACTGGAACACTAATCTGAGCTACAAGCCCGACATTATGGTTCTTTCTCGCGGTTGGTTTGTATTTAAACTTCGCAGCAAGGAGTATGCGGACACCATTCTTCAAAATCATTGGATCTTCAGAATTACACCCTTTCTGTTGAAGAATTGGATTCCATTGTTTGATGCAGAGTGCGAGTGACTTGACACTATGCCTGTCTAGGTCCATCTCCTGGGAATCCCTTTGGAATTTTGGAATTGGATCTCTTTCATAGATATTGGAAATGCCTTGGGAGTCTTCATTGATGCTGATATGTGCTTCCTTTGGACTAAGCGTTTAGCGGTTTCTCAGATTCTAGTCTCCTTAAATCTACGTGTTGGGCTCAGGGAAATCCTAAACTTCATCCGGGGATAGGAAAAACTCATCCAAATTCTCGACTATGAGGGAGTACCCTTTCGCAACCACCAGTGCCATGTCTATGGCCACCTCACAAAAAACTACAAGCAGTCCTTCACCTACAGTTGGGATTAAGCCAAGAAGCGGGCGGTTGACAGCGACACCTCTGCGGACTTACATGACTCTTAAAAATAGGGGCGTGGGGAGGAACCTGTTGCAAAAAAAACCATTGAAATGCATTAACAACCCCGCATTATGGATTCCCCAGTTCCAGATCCACCATCTGCAGATGACCCAATTCTGCAGCCTTCTTCCACACCTACTTGACACTTTTTGGATATCAAAACTCTGGGTAAGCATTTTTCTCCTCCCCACCTCTCTAATTTGGTTGAAAATTTAGCTACACTCACCTTTGATGGACTCGACCTTCCCCCTATCCCTCGCCCCCCCTCTCTCTCAGGTGTTTGGCCAGCTACTATCTCTATCCTCCTCTCCTCTCCTCCTTCACCTTCACCATCTCCCTTTCCCTCCACCACGGTTCCCACACCCCTATCATCACCCATCCCCCCTCCATCTCTCCCTCCTCTTTTATCTACCACCTCCATTGACTTGGAGGTCTCCTGCCTGATTCATTTTCTCCTGTGGTCAAGAGATATACTGATTTATCCTTCTTCTTCGTCTTTGCATCTGGGATTGGAGAAAAACACTATCCCATTGAATCGTGGAAAGGGTAGAGGGCTACCCTCGCATCTCTCCACTGCACAAACTTGAGCTCTATTGGAGCTTTCATATGGTAAACAACAATCTATTTTTTAGGTGCTTAGAGTAGTGGAAGCCTTGGGAGGTGTTATCCCATGAAGCTTCTCTCCTTTAACTACAGGGGGTTGGAAAGTGAGCCCAAAAAAATTGCACTCAAGAGGTTGATCTTGATGCATCAATCAGATGTTCTAATTCTTCAAGAAACGTTGGGTTCCGAAGAGGGAATTACCCTTTTACTTTCCTCTCTTTTCAATTACATGGAATTTCGGGCATTGGATGCCTGTGGTTACTCTAGGGGTGTCTCCATTGGTTGGAACACACAGACAATCAAACTCATAAACTCCTGGGGTGCGAGCTCTAAGTTGGGTGTGAAGATTTGTCATTCTATATTAAATACCAGTTTCAACATCTTAAATATTTATGGACCTTATGTGGATCGGGCCCCCTTCTGGGATTCTCTAAAATCGTCTTCTTTTCTCCATCTGGATAATCTGATTATCGGTGGGGACTTAAATTTTACCCTTGGAAATCATGAGATTTGGGGTCCCTCCGCCAAAGCTGATTCTTTGGCTCACTATTTTACTCATCTTTTGCATGACCACAAGCTCGTGGATGTTATCCCTGACAAGCTAAAACCTACATGGACCAATCACAAGGCAGGAAAGAGAAGGATTGCTAAACGTATGGAACGTTTTCTCCTGGCTCAACAACTTTTGGGGAAAAACCTAAACATTCGATAGTGGGTGGATTTGGGAGGTATTTTGGATCACTCTCCTATTTTCTTGGAATTTAAGGGAGTGGTTACAAAACCTCCTAGTCCTTTCAAAATTTGTGTGGCATGGTTAATGGAAGAGGAGGTTACTTCGATTATCAAGGATAACTGGGTGCCCTACTATCCAGTGGAGGGTTCACATGTTGCAACACACTTTGTTGAAAACCTCTCATATGTTGAAAAATGTTTAAAGGATTGGGATTTCAAAAAGAAAGAAAGGGATGATCTGGATCTTACGCAGGTTTAAAATGAGCTCAGGTTGGCCCAGGAATCTAATGGATGTGGTTTCCTAACTCAGGAATCCATTTCTCAATTAGGCCTTCTTGAAGCTCGCAGGCACAAACTTCTACAGACCCAAGAAGAGATCAGGAGACTTAAGAGTCAGGCCATTTGGCTTGCATGCGGAGATGAAAATACAAAGTTCTTTCAAAATTTTGCAAAAGGAATCAAGTTTAAAAACACCATTTTCGAACTACAAAATGAACATCACGAGACCATTTCCTCTTTCAATGGTTTGGCAGCTCTAGGGACTTCTCATTTCTCCTCCCTTTACAAAGCTGACAACAGAGTTAATCTTGCCGACATCATTCACATGTCCCAATTTTTTCCTAGTTTTATCACACAGGAGGAAAACTTGGATCTTATGGAGGAGATCTCTAAAGATGAATTAAAAGAAACCTGTCATGTCCCAAATTTTGCATTGGGTCACAATGGCCTAAGAAAATTGGCCCTATTCATTAGAGTTTGTCAAATTGATTCTAAAGGTCAAATAATTGCCAAGGAGGAAAATTACTAGTTTCCTAGGTTTGGGGTGGAAGCTTTGGGATTTGGAATAATGGGGATAATAAATGATGTTGGAACATTAGGATGGAATAAATATTTAATAAAGGAGATAATTAAATATATACAAGTGAAAATCAAATTTCCATTTGATCATGAAGACACATGGAGGAAGTGGGACCCACACAAGCTAGAATTTATGTGCCACATGGCATCCTCTTCTTGCAATTTCGAATCCATGGGAAGCGTAATGTTCCTAGGATGATTTATAAGGTCAATAATACTTGGAATGAGTCAATGAGGTCGAAATATAGAGGAATAGTAACTCCCATGGAAGAGGAAGAGGCAATTTGGAGCTAGTGAGACACTTGGGCTAGATTCCCTAGCTCTATGACAACAATGATGAAGATGCTATGACACCTATGACACAAATAAGACATGAAGGCTGACATATGACATATATGACATGTCAGGGATAAAAATAGACTCCAAGAGGGCACTCGAGGGTGTTAGGGAAGCTAAGATGCTTCCACATGTGATTTGGTGGAAGTGGGAGACTAGGAATTGTTGTACAAGTGGCGTCCTTTGGAATCTCTTCCCAACTTGAGTTGGAATGAGTCTCTTGGAAGGAATTCAACCCATGGAGGACATTAGAACTTTATAAATTTCAATAAAAAATAATGAAACCATCTTTTGATCATTTGTAGAATTTGGAATTGCATTTGTGAAGAGGGAGAGCTAGTGGATGACCAGTTTCTTGCCTTAGCCAATTTCGAGGGTGAAAGATTCCCATCCAAGTTGGTAATTGGAGAGGCCATTCAGACCTTTAATTTGGAGCTTTAATGGATTATTTATTTGTAGGTGTAAGCTACAAGGCATCTCATGGTTTCTTCTATTGCATCTCACTCCTTCAACCATTTCCAGTTTTGGTGGCATATTCTTGATCCTTGAGGGAGTGCGTTTTTGGTGAGATATTGTACTCTTTGGGGGAGATTCTAATGCCCCATTTATTTTTTAATATGAATTAAATACTCTTTTATTTATCTCTAGTGTTGGAGCCTAGGCCGTAGCTGTGGTAAAGCTGCGAATTTTGGGGGAAAAGCACAAGTATGAAAGCAAAGTGCTAATTTTGGAACAAGCACTAAGTTTTGGGCAAGAAGGAGACGGTGCGCAGTACGGTGCCAGATGGACAAGCTCAGTGAGGATCACGGACCGAAAATCGCGGAGCTCGCGCGCACGTCATAGAAGAATGAAGGTGGCTCAGCTACCATAATAAATAAGGCAATGGAGAAGAGGGCTCAGCTACCCTCATTTAAAGGCTAAGTACAGAAGTTATGGTTGCTCGGATCAAGGAGGAGCAACGGACCAGAGCATTGAAGGCGAAGGACAAGCGCCCATACCCACAATCTGCGCCGGAAGTCAAGGAGCCTGCAGGAAGCGGCGACATGACTACAAGCGGCGCCTACAGTACACCTAGCCATGTGCGTGGTTAGGGTTTTTGGGAATCACTGTTGGGAAAGGCCCACAGTTTTGTAAAGGTGTGACCGTCATGGCCACCTATATATATGTATACATGATAAGAAGAAGAGTTAGATATTTTTGGGATAGTTAGATGGTTAGACTGTTAGATAGTCAGTCTTGAGGATAGATCATGCGTTGATTATCCTTTGTTATGTTTTCTACCGAGTGTGTAGAACTAGGGTGGAAATCGGATAGCCGAGGAGCTAATCCCTGAGTTGCCAGACAGTCTGAGTTGACGTCTGTGCCTTTGTAATCTCTGTAGAGAAGAGACTAGATTGAGAGAAGGGCTCCCAGCTGTGTGCGTGGAGTTTCCTGGAAAGATCTAAGGCTGCAGCTGTGTGCGCAGCATATTGTATAACTCTATCGTTTTCTGGTTAATATAACACTCCCGTGGACGTGGTTTCCCTCGAGGAGGTGAACTTCACATATTTCTTCTTGTTATAATGTTTGCGTGAATAATTAACTGTTTAAGTCATTACCTGTGTATACAAGACTCTTGCATTATCTTTGCGACCATTTAAGTATTGAAGAAGTGGTGGAGCGCTGTCGCGGCAGCGATCGAGGAAGGTGTTACTGCGCTGGGCGCGCAGGGCGAGGAGGTACTTAACGCGTTGACGCAAGGAATAGTTGCCTTCTGCGCCAGAGCGGAGAAACTGTGCAGCGGGCCTGCTGAGGGAGGAAGCCGCGCAGTTGAGCCGAGGGGCCTGCGGGAAAGTTAGACCACCGTCATCTGAGGAACCGGAAAAGGAAGAACAATCTGCGCGTCACCAAGGTTAAGGAAATCTGATTCCTTAACCCCCCCATAGCCACTTCGGGTGAGACCTCGAGCTGCTGCGCAGCTCATTGCCGAGAGGGCCAGTGCGCCTAGGGGTTTGTTGCTGCGCTTCATTAAAACCTGGGTCTGCCCAAGAAAGCATCCAACAAATGGTTCCATTGCCTTGCGACTTGCTGTTGTGAGACTTGTTATTTCGGCGACGCGCGAGATCGAGGAGAACAAATGGTTCCGTTGCCTTGCGACTTGCTGTTGTGAGACTTGTTATTTCGGCGACGCGCGAGATCGAGGAGAACAAATGGTTCCGTTGCCTTGCGACTTGCTGTTGTGAGACTTGTTATTTCGGCAACGCGCGAGATCGAGGAGAACAAATGGTTCCCTTGTCTTGCGACTTGCTGCTGTGAGACTTACTATTTCCGCGACGTCTGAGATTGTTGCTGAAGCCAGCACAAGGTTCTGTTACACTGAGACTTGCTCAGTTAACAAATGTGTTACTGGAATCTTACAACTAAATAAATTGGAGACTGGTTTGATTTAAAGGCTAAAGAGTTCGCTGAACAAGAAAATAGAAGCTCTACGCTCCAAACAGAAGACTGGTTGCAGAAGTATATTTATACTGACCTTCACGAAATTTTCTTTGTTACATTCTCACTGGAGTTGCACGCTTGGATAGCCAAGTTAGCAGATTCTAGACCTACTGTGCATATTGATCGACCCGTCGCTTGGACGCCTGAGTTAGTCAGTATTGTGAAGCGGATAGACAATCCTGTGTCCCGCGCAGTAGACTTTTGGTTGAATAGTCTACTGAAAGGTTTCATCACCGAGTTTGCAGTAGATACAAGAAAGAGTTTCAGTGAAGCTGAGAGGAATTTCTTCCAAGTACACAGAGGTAAGTTCTTAAATTCTCTGAACTTATGGATTAAAATGCTTCTGTATGAAAAAGGAAAGCTATGTATTGCTTCTGATGAATAGCATAGACAAGTAATGTCCGTAGATTCTGATAGTGATCCTGAACTTATTGGTTGCACTCGTAGTGGAAAACGATATAAAGTAGGCCTTGACCAATATTCTTTTGAGTCTAGCCCAGACGATAGCCAAGTCCCTAGAGAAAGCCATATAGAAAGACAAGGGAGTGCTCATATCCCTTATCACCCCTTTACACCGCAAAAACCAGACGGAGCTCAGTATAACCCCGCAGTAACACCTTCTAGTAGCCCACACGGTACTTCTAGTACCTCAAAACCACCTTTATTTAACCATCCCAGAAGCACTGCTACAACACCCTCACCTCAACCTAGCACAAGAAGGATGGGTGATGACATGAAGCTACCAACTTTTAGAGGAACAGGGATAGAAGACCCTGAGCAGCACTGGTTCTTATGTGAAGCCATTTGGACAATTAAGCAAATTAATGATGATGCTGTTAAATTGGTTCAGTTAGCAACCACACTAAGAGAAAGAGCCTTAACTTGGTTCATGAAATACTCAGCAGCACAGAATAGGATGCTTGTTGATGTAAGAAATGCTATGATTCGGGAATTTAAGAAACCTAAATCAGAATCACAGTGTATAACAGAGCTCAAAGACATCAAACAGCTACCTACAGAATCAGTATGGGACTTTGACCAGAAGTTCAAAGCCTTGATAGATCAAGTAAGCTTCGAGTTTGCACCACAGCAGCATAAGGAATGGTTCATTGCTGCGCTGCTCCCACACATTAGACTTCCTCTTATGCAACAGAATCTGAATACTCAGGAACAAGCTCTAGAGATGGCTATGAAACTAGAAGCTTCTCCCATTGCGGGAACAAGCAACGATGTTGCGCAGTTGCAGAACCAATTAGCAAACTTAACCTTGCAAGTGCATGATATTAAGAAAGGCAAGGAGATTAAGGAAGAAATTTGGTGTACAAAATGTAAAGCCCAAGGTCATTCAAAGGACCATTGCCCCGTTTTCATAGACTATATTGCAACTGGAGCACCTAACCCTTTACCACAGGCACAGGGGCCTTGGTGTGAAATCTGTAGAACTAGAGGTCATAGACCACAAGAATGTCACTTACTTCAGAAATATGTACAAACTCCAAAGAATCTATATTGTAATTTCTATAAATCAGTAGGTCATGATGAGAACAATTGTAGAGCATATGATCTTATGATAGAAAGAAAGCATGATGTTTATAGGGTACAAGCAGAGACACAAGGACCCACAGCAGGTCCACCATATGACCAAACTCGCGACGCCCGAGCAGGAAATTACAGGGGACGCGGACGCACAACAAATTTTGGTCGCGGAAGAGGACAGATCACTTGTTATAATTGTGGAGCACAAGGTCATTTTGCCAGGGATTGCCAAAATCCTACAACCCTCTGTAGGTATTGTAAATCTTCTGACCATATCATTGAAGAATGCCCTCAGTTACAGGCTAAGATGCAAGCAAAGACCCCACAGGTCAATCAGAATATTCAGTTGATTGGAGCAGAAAAAAGAGAACCAGACCCTACAGTTAATATAGTGACACGCAGTGGAGCAACCACTGGTGCGCAAGAGATGGGAATGGGAAAGCAAGCGACGCAATGGGTGCGCCGCGCTAATATTAAACCAGCCCCACTTGACCTGCAGAAGCAAAAAGAAGCATTCAAGCAAGATCAAGAGTATTTCTCAGATCCGAGAGCTTCAAGTTCTGCCGCAATTCCGTAGAACAATATTAGATCGCAAGTGCTAAGACAAGACAACCTGGTACAAGAACAGGCCACTACAGCTGGAAGGCCTGACGAGGAGCATGCACTAGGCAGTGTTCATGCGTTCCTGCGACAATGTTTAAAATTGTTGCGCAATGAAAAGGAAACTCTAGAACTCCAACACCTGTTGGATCAGTGCCAACAGTCTGCTTCGACGAACACACCGCAGTGTGCTGTTCACCAGATTAGGAGTCACATTAGAACTAGAAAAGAGATGAGGCTCACAGCGCAGATTGGAGCATTTGAAATGGACGAAGTCATGTTAGATCTGGGCTCCGAAGCCAATGTTCTCACTATGCAGACATGGGAACAGATGGGAAGCCCTCACCTTACAAGATCCCCTATCCAGCTAAGACTCACGAATCAGGAACGAGTCTCTCCATTGGGCAGATTACCCAATGTACCTATTGATATTGAAGGAGTAAGAAGCTCTGCAGATTTTGAAGTAATCAAAATCCTGGATGATAGTAGACCATACCCAGCACTTTTAGGAATAGACTGGGCATTTGATAATTTGGCTGTCATTAATTTGAAGAAAAGACAGATGACCTTTGAGGATGACCAGATTAGGGTCATCGCACCACTTGATCCTATTCAAGGACCAAGGTATATAGAACCCATTCGCGCAGAAGAGGAAGCGCGCCACATGGAAAGTTTGTACCAAATGACTACTAACCACAGTGACTATGTCAACCCCACAGTAGATGGCCATATCAGCTGGCGATGCGATAGCTCGTGCACATCAGACTCAGATGCAGGATTGGAAAACTGGCAGAATCGTTTACATGAGGTCTCAGCAAGGCGTTGCGCTATGATCACTAAATCCATTCGATGGATTGGCACAGAATTAACTGACACTCCAATTTTTGATGGTTTAACTGAAGTAACTAAATTCATACATGAATATGAACAAAAGCTTCCAGAACAGCAGCGCATACAGGCACTGGATGTAGCATTGCGTGCTACACCCGCAAGATGGTGGGTTGCGCATAAGGAGAATATTCATACATGGCAAGACTGTCGCAGATTGATACTGCACAGATTTCAGGACACCACAGCCGAAGTCCTACGCAAGTATGAGGGACAGAGTGACCCCAGGTCACACATTGAAGCATGTATTCAGCAATGGTCAGATATTCCGGAAGATGAATGGGTTCACCTATTCATCCACACATTGGATACAGTTCCAAGGAACTGGTATACTGAAACAGAATTGCGCAAAGGCACTATCAGTTGGCCTCTTACGATAGAAAGCTTTCAACTTACCTTCAGCTTTGAGTCAGAACATCCAAGCATCGATCAGGCTTTGAAGTGTATTAAAAAGAAGATATTTGAACAATGCCCGTTATCAGAATATTCCCAACCAGATTGGGCTGTCCAGATAGAACATGCCCTGGAATGTTATAACTTCACCGCTGAAGATGAGGAGGACGATCCTCGCAACATCAATATCCCAGAATCAGAAGGGACGCGCAATATTGAAGGTCCTGAGCTTGATATTCCTGCCATCACAGAACACATCAAGCTTAAGAAGATTAACATTGGTACAGAAGCTGAACCAAAGTTTGCTTCTATAGGAGATTATTGGGATGATGAAATTGTTGGACATGTTTCAGAATTATTACGTGACTACCAGGATATCTTTCCTACCAAGTTCACAGAAATGAAAGGCATCCTAGGAGACTTAGGAGTGATGCGCATACCTCTGAAAGCAGACGCCAAGCCAGTAAAACAGCGCCCGTACAGATTGAACCCCCGGTATAAAGACAAAGTTAGAGAAGAAATTGATAAAATGCTCGCAGCAAGTATTATTGAGCCAGTAGAGGAAAGCGATTGGATTAGTCCTATGGTGGTCCAAGAAAAGAAAACGAAAGGTGAAATAAGAATCTGTGTCGACTTGCGCAAACTCAATGATGCATCAGTGCACGATCTATTTCCCACTCCTTTCACAGATGAAGTACTTGATAATGTTGGAGGACAAGAGGCTTACTCTTTCACTGATGGTTTTTCGGGATATCATCAGATCAGAATCCATCCGGACGACCGCCACAAGACTACTTTTGCAACTGAATGGGGCTCATTCCAGTATATGGTAATGCCCTTTGGTCTTAAAAACGCACCTGCTATCTTCTCTAGAGTTGTTGTTGCCGTTTTTAAAGAATTCATTCACAAGTTTTTAGAAGTCTATTTTGATGACTGGACTGTATTTGTCCTATTAAAGAACCATATTGCAAATCTGCGCATGATGTTAGAAAAATGTAGACAGCATCAGATTTCCCTTAACTTGAAAAAATGTATATTTTGTGCGCCCTTTGGTATTTTGTTGGGACATATTGTATGCAGACAAGGACTCCTGATGGATCCTGCGAAGGTTGCCATCATTGCTAATTTACCTGCGCCCAACTCAGTTAAGCAATTGCGCACTACATTGGGACATACTGGATACTACAGAAAATTTATCAAAGGTTATGCAAAGATCACAGCACCTATGGAAAGATTGTTGAAAAAGGATTCGAAGTTCCAATGGACAGAAGAATGCCAACAGAGCTTGGACACACTTAAAGAAAAGATGATCACAGCGCCTATTCTAGTTTTCCCGGACTGGAGAAAACCTTTTCATGTTCATGTTGATGCTTCTTCCATAGCATTGGGGGTTGTGCTTACACAGTCTGGAGAAGGAAGTATTGACCACCCGATTGCTTACTCCAGCAGAAAGCTATCTACAGCTGAGAAGAACTACACCACTACAGAAAGGGAAGGACTAGCTATGGTGTATGCCCTACAGAAATTCAGACACTACCTGTTAGGCGCTCATTTTAAAATGTATACTGACCATTCTGCTTTGAAATATTTGGTCAATAAACCAGTGTTAGGAGGAAGAATTTGCAGATGGCTACTGCTCTTTCAAGAATATGATTTCAAGGTTATTGTAAAGCCAGGCAGATTGAATGCAGGGCCTGACCATCTATCCAGGATAGAGTCAGGAGAGGAACCTACAAGTCTGGAGGACAATCTGCCTGACGCACAGTTGTTTTCTATTCAAGCAGCAGATGAATATTATTCTGATATTCTTGAGTTTCTCACTACCGGGCAAGCACCGGCTGAGTTTACAATCCAGCAGAAGAAGCAACTTGTTGTCAGAGCCGCAGACTTCACTTTGATAGCAGGCCAGCTTTATAAGTTGGGCCCTGACGAAGTTTTGCGCAGATGTATCTTACCACATGAAAAGAGCTCTATCATCGCAGAAGCGCATTCAGGTACCGCAGGAGGCCATTTCGCAGGAAAGCCGACTGCGCAAAAGATATTAGCCGCAGGTCTTTGGTGGCCGACATTGCACAAGGATACTAAGGCGTTCTGTAAATGTTGCGATGTGTGCCAGCAAACAGGAAAACCCTCAAGGAGAGATGAAATGCCGCTAAGACCCCAGATCACACTACGTGCTTTTGATAAATGGGCCATTGACTTTGTAGGACCTATTAACCCACCAGGAAAAAGAACTGGTGCAAGATACATCATTACAGCTACTGAATACCTCACCAGATGGGCTGAGGCTAAGCCAGTTAAGAACTGCGACGCTGCTACGGCCCCACAGTTCATTTTTGAGAATATTATCACTAGATTTGGATGTCCACTAATTCTAATGAGTGATCAGGGTACACATTTCCTCAATGAGACTATAGAAGCCCTTATTGAAGAATTCCAAGTTAGACACCATAAGAGTACACCCTACCACCCTCAAGCTAATGGTACGGTGGAGGCATTCAATAAAATTCTTGAGAATGCCCTGACGAAGATCTGTAATCAACAAAGAGATGATTGGGACCTTAGAGTCACAGCTGTATTATGGGCTTATAGAACCACTTGCAAGAAACTAACAGGTCACACACCTTTCAGTTTGGTGTATGGACAAGAAGCAGTTATGCCTATGGAATACATTATTCCCAGTCTCAGAATTGCGCAAATCACAGAAATGACAAATCCTGATACTATGAATGAAAGACTCTCGCAGCTGCTTGCCTTAGAAGAAGACCGACTTTTAGCCGGATTCCATCAACAGGTACAGAAGGCAAGACAGAAAGCTTGGCATGACAGGCACATTAAGCATAAGCACTTTGAAGAAGGAGACTTGGTAATCCTTTATGATAGTAAATTCATCAAGTTTCCGGGCAAGTTTCGTGTACATTGGTTAGGCCCTTTTCGGGTGACAAAGATAACAGGAGGAGGCGCAGTTCAGCTTGCAAAGCTTGATGGAGAATTACTACCTACAATGATCAACGGGAGTCGGCTCAAGCTTTATCGCGACAGCCACTCCGCTCTGTCGACCTAACATATTGCTAAAAAGGTGCAAATGTCCGGTGTAGTTGAAAGAGACATCGCATTCACAGTCTACACAGAAGCTGCGGGACACCTTCAGTTTCTAGCTTCCCGCGCAGTTCCTTGAAATATCCGCGCATCCTGAATAAAATTTGTTTGAAACGAGCTTATCTTTGCGCTCTGGAGAAGTTTGTTTTTTTTGGACCGTTGAACCATCGCTCTTGCGGAGTTCACTATGTCAAAGCTGCCGCTTGAGGTGTTATCAACATGGACCCCTTTATGCACAGTTACCTAAGCTGAAATGACCCGCCGCCAAACATTGAATTACCGCAGTTATGTAGCCGCATCTGAATAAATGAAGGATAAGTCCGCTATTTAAGTCTAGCCGCTCTGACGGATTCGGATTGATCTCCAAAAGATTTGCATTTAACTCAGGCGCCGAAAGCATTAGCTTCTCCAGGAAGGCTGTCAGAGCCCGTCAATCACAATAAATGCACCATTGCGGCGAGGAGGATAGCGTGTTTTCAACTCATGTATAGCCGCCTACAGCTACGTAACCCCACTTGGTCGCATTTACTATCACCTCTGGCTATAAATACCTCACACTTGTATAATTTTTGGGTTACTTTCCTCGAGTTGCTATCTTGTTTAAGAATCCAAGATTATTGTTTTCAGAGCCGAGTTGTGCAGAGTATTTTCCCTTGTTTTCAGCGTCCATATCCTACGCAGGTCCGCCATTTGCTGTCCAAAGTTTTTGTTCCCTACATCGGTTCACGACGGAGAACCTGTTGACTGAAGAAGTTGTTCGTCAATTCCTGCGCCGAGGCTTAGATTTCGGCATGACTACTCCAGTCACGGCTTCGACTTATGTACACCCTGGATGGACTGATCCTAGACAGTCGCCCGGCACAAGAGCATCTCAGCAACAGCCAAAAGAACCTGTTCCAGAGCCGTTGGCCACCATGGCGAACTATATTCCGTCACGTCCAGATGATGCGCCAGAAGTACAGATCCCGAAGAATTCAAAGTATCCCATTCCATTACCGCCACTACCGGCTAGCGTGCGGGTAGAAGGGAAACTGTTGGGACACCTTCCACTGGTCAAATTCTCTGATTTCAATCTGGGAGACTATAAAACGTATCCCCAGTTTGCGCCAGATCGATATCTGACGATAGTTCACAATCCCATCCGAAAGGTCGATGAATTTACCCCAAGGGGATTTGCAGCAAACTTGGAGAAGCCAGGTTTGTTGAATTTGTTGAAGCTACCGCACTTTGGGCGTAGCAACGAAGTCAATGCAATTGTTAAGACGCTGCTTTCATGTGTTCATGGAGGTTACCTTTGGCTCGGGAGGCCAATTGATCTAAATGTTGATTTGATTCACCGCATCACCGGTCTATCCAAGGCTGGTAAGGATCCCAATATTCATTTTGTGGGAAAGGACAAGGACAGAAAATTGGCTGCACAGCTGGTGCAGAAGTATAACTTGACAAGAGGAGGTCGGGCTTATGACCTCACTACAGTAGAAGATGAGGCACTTCGATTTACAGGAAGTCTGCTTGCAGGCAGACTTCTCACAAAGTGCCGACCGAAGGAAGTTACTGGAGCTGTCGTGGAGCTCGCCATCGCAGCTGCGGAGGGAGAGCAGTACAACTGGTCTCTCTTCCTGCTGAATTCTTTCTTGGCTGATTGCCTGAATGTGCAGGACAATGCAGCCCAATCATTCCATTTTTCTTGGCTTCTAATTTTATGCGCTCTCGTTGGGTGGAAGGAGCCCCCGAATACTCAGTTCCTTCCGCGCCGCGCAGGAGAGGTTGCCGGCATGCGCTACATCAACCTCTGGGATTCTCCCAACCCCGCGAAGCGCAAGATGAATCGCGCTGTATTTTGCGAATACTACTATCTCCTCAGAGATACCATTTAAGAAATGCCAAGGCTGAGCGAGGAGACAGCCACATTATATGAAGGAAAGTTGGCTTTTACTGCTGACATACATCAACTTTACCTCCGCCCTTGCGGCATTCCAGATGAATGGGTGCTAGGCCTTTACAGGATGACTACCGAGGATGTTGAAGAAACCATCAAGTCTTGGTCGGATGAGTGGAGGGTGGCCTCCGATCTCGCATCCGCGCTGCCAACCGCCGCTGCGAAAGAGAAGGATAAGGGCAAGGAATCCCCAGAGCAAAGAAGTGATGAAGGTTCCATAGAACCAGCCACCAAGAAGCAAAAAGTGTCGCATCCCGCTGAGGCTATTCCCTCGGGGATCGACCAGTACCTACACGAGCAATTTCGTGAGCTGCGCACTGCGCACGCTTACATCAGAAGTGCTTTAGATTTGCAGTTCGTAGAATTGAAAGGTCTCGCCGGAAGAGTTGCGCAGACCCATGCGCCAGCATCTACTTCGCAGGCGCCACAAGAAATTCCAAGTGCCGAGCGAGTTGAAGAACTCATAGAAAGGCATACTGTCGTGCATATTCCGCCTACCAGCATGACACTTCCAGATCCGCTAGATGCACTACAGGTAAGCGCCGTTGGGCCCGTTGAAATCGATTTGTCTCTAATTCCTATAGAGACTCTACAGCTAGTGCATGAGAAAGTTTCTCTTGAGTTGAGAGCTAGAGAGCTCTCTACATTTCAGGAAAATCAACGACTGCAATCGCAGGCGATAGAATTGAAGGCAAGCCATAAGAATATATCTGAGAAACTTGCACTTTATGAGACGCAAGACATTGGCATTAGAAACGCGGTAAATGAGCTTGCTCAGGAATTACCGGCTTGCGAGATTCAACCAGACCTCCCTCTGGTTGCAAAAGTTCAAATTATCGGAGGAAGGGTGAAAACCCTGGAGCACGAAATAATTGCTATGGCTGAGGGCCATAGAACCTAGATCGCTGAGCTAGAAGCTCGCGTTGCTGCGCAGCTTACGGATGATGCACAGGTACAATTTGAAGCGCTGAGCAGAGCTTCCACACAAATGAAAGACAGAATGCAGGAAGCCGAGAACCTGATGAGCCAAGCTATGGAAGCTTGGGCGGAGCTTGAGAAGCTCCCTTTTAAAGTTGGTCTGTCGGAATAGGTGTAAGCCGCAGAACAGTCTCTCACTGTTCTGACTGAAGAAGCTAAGGCCTTAGCAGGCTTAGCAAAAATGAAGAAAATGAGTGAAGTGCGCAGAATGCAGCAGCAACTGCACAAGCTCAGAACTGAAGATGAGAAGCTCACCAACAGCATTCAGCCATTCATAGATGAGTATGCTGAAATCGTCGGTCAGGTTGAGGCAAAAATCAAAGAGATTGCTGAATCTCAATAGGTAATTGATACCATCACTAAAGAAGAAGCAACCGCAGAAACGGTGCAGACAGCTGTGGAGTGTGTCGATGAATTGGACTCCGCTATTGCGCAGTGGAAGAAAACATTCGCGGAGACCCAAGCACAAGAAGATGCGCAAATCAAGCGACCACACGCTAGTGCGAGTGGCTCGAGGGCGAGCCACAAGTGAGTGTTAGGGGCCTGTTGGAGCCTAGGCCGTAGCTGCGGTAAAGCTGCGAATTTTGGGGAAAAAGCACAAGTATGAAAGGAAAGTGCTAATTTTGGAACAAGCACTAAGTTTTGGGCAAGAAGGAGACGGTGCGCAGTACGGTTCTAGATGGACAAGCTCAGCGAGGATCACGGACCGAAAATCGCGGAGCTCGCGCGCACGTCATAGAAGAATGAAGGTGGCTCAGCTACCATAATAAATAAGGCAATGGAGAAGAGGGCTCAGCTACCCTCATTTAAAGGCTAAGTACAGAAGTTATGGTTGCTCGGATCAAGGAGGAGCAACGGACCAGAGCATTGAAGGCGAAGGACAAGCGCCCATACCCACAATCTGCGCCAGAAGTCAAGGAGCCTGCAGGAAGCGGCGACATGACTACAAGCGGCGCCTACAGTACACCTAGCCATGTGCGTGGTTAGGGTTTTTGGGAATCACTGTTGGGAAAGGCCCACAGTTTTGTAAAGGTGTGACCGTCATGGCCACCTATATATATGTATACATGATAAGAAGAAGAGTTAGATATTTTTGGGATAGTTAGATGGTTAGACTGTTAGATAGTCAGTCTTGAGGATAGATCATGCGTTGATTATCCTTTGTTATGTTTTCTACCGAGTGTGTAGAACTAGGGTGGAAATCGGATAGCCGAGGAGCTAATCCTTGAGTTTCCAGACAGTCTGAGTTGACGTCTGTGCCTTTGTAATCTCTGTAGAGAAGAGACTAGATTGAGAGAAGGGCTCCCAGCTGTGTGCGTGGAGTATCCTGGAAAGATCTAAGGCTGCAGCTGTGTGCGCAGCATATTGTATAACTCTATCGTTTTCTGGTTAATATAACACTCCCGTGGACGTGGTTTCCCTCGAGGAGGTGAACTTCACATATTTCTTCTTGTTATAATGTTTGCATAAATAATTAATTGTTTAAGTCATTACCTGTGTATACAAGACTCTTGCATTATCTTTGCGACCGTTTAAGTATTGAAGAAGTGGTGGAGCGCTGTCGCGGCAGCGATCGAGGAAGGCGTTACTGCGCTGGGCGCGCAGGACGAGGAGGTACTTAACGCGTTGACGCAAGGAATAGTTGCCTTCTACGCCAGAGCGGAGAAACTGCGCAGCGGGCCTGCTGAGGGAGGAAGCCGCGCAGTTGAGCCGAGGGGCCTGCGGGAAACTCATACCACCATCATCTGAGGAACCGAAAAAGGAAGAACAATCTGCGTGTCACCAAGGTTAAGGAAATCTGATTCCTTAACCCCCCCATAGCCACTTCGGGTGAGACCTCGAGCTGCTGCGCAACTCGTTGCCGAGAGGGCCAGTGCGCCTAGGGGTTTGTTGCTGCGCTTCATTAAAACTCGGGTCTGCCCAAGAAAGCAGCCAACATCCAGAAAGTATCAGGTCGAAATTCCAAGTAGAAATGTACAAATCTCATTTTAATGAAAGAACAGTGCCATTTCCCCATTACATTGATGTATAGCATGATAATGCTGATGATTTCGAATGAATGGATGGTTCTCTGATACATTTATGATTAATATACTTCCATGGATGTATTTTACAAGTTTCATGTACTTTACTTGAGCATTTAAAGTATTTTTACTCAGTTTAATTGCATTGGGAGAAGAAATAGTGCCATTTCCCCAAGGGTCGAATTGGTGATTTTTGCAGCTGAATGGGAGAGGGTTGGAACAAGGATAATAATAAATTAATGATGTAAATAAGACCTTAATAACATCCTTGAGACATCCCCTACCTTTGTTCATAAATTTGAGTGGGTTTGGAGGCATTTGGGAAGCCATTTTCAATACTTACCCTAGGGGGATTTGAACCCCAAATTACTAGTAAAATTGCATACTTGGTCCAGAATATTAATAGAGTTTGCAGAGGTATTTTGGTGGAAATATATCATCCCTGAAAATAATATTCAAGTCCTAATATCATTCATACACCTTCCTTGAATATTTGAAGGAATTTGGTGTCAATTTGAGACTTAGAGACCAATACTAGTCAAAGGGAAATTACTAGTAAAGTTCCCTACATTGGCCAGAATTGAAAGAGGATTTGCAGAAGGATTTTAAAGGTCTAAAAGAATCCTTGAAACACATATTTATGTTCTAACATCATCCATATACCATCTCAGAATATTTGGGAACAATTGGAGCAATTTGGGGACCTAGAGCTCAAAACTAGTCAAAGGTCTAACTAGGAAAAAAAGTGAAAATTTGCCATTTTAAAAAAATTCCTAACAAGGGACATTAAAAAACCCTTCACAGTTTTTAAAAGGATAAAATCCATGGCCTGGACAGCTGGACCATTGAATTTTTTTCTTGCATGTTAAATTTTCAGAATTTACTTCAATCTGATCTAGGATCTTAACTGAGAGAACAACATGTACAGGAAATCTACAACATATCAATCATGGACACAATAATGAAAGCACACAAGAGACACAGAGTTTACTTGGGGAAAACCATAAAGGTGGAAAACCCCAATAACTTCCTCAGAGATAGATAGAGCAATGATACAACCAGAATACAAGAGATAGTCTTCTCCTACCAACAGAGCCTCCTCCTCCACAAGTGCACCACTCTCCCAACTGTGAGTGAGATAATAGAATGTGTAAAATGAGAGAGACACGCTCTCTATTTATACACTAACTTGACTTGACCTTTACTCAACTAGGTCGGCCTCAACTTAACCACTTAACATAATGCTGACTGGGCCGACCCCCACTAGGGTGGTCTAATAACCCTTTGACCCACATGGACGACCCCCAATAGGGTGGTCTAATAACCCTTTGACCAACATGACTTATACAAGGCCGACCCCAACAAGGTGGTCTAATAACCCATCAAGTATAAGTTACGATACTTACAATATAAATGACGACACTTTCGTATAGAGGAATAATAACATCTCTATAGGAATACAATATACATATATGTGAAATACATTCCAAAGTTACATATACATCAACACTCCCTCTTAACTAGGAAGGTATTTCTTGACACAGTTCTTCTAGCACAAGTCATCTTCTCTGGATCATTGTCACTGGATAATCGTCATCGAGTCATCATCATCGTCACTGGATAATCGTCATCGAGTCATCATCATCGTCACTGCTGCTGCTATATCAATCAATCTCTGAATCTACTCGTCATAGGGAGTTCTACAGAGCCAGTCCTTTTTCATACTGGTTGTAGGCCCACCACCTGCAGGTCTTCGTCATCACTGGCCATACTGTGGAAATCTCAGGACTTATTACGTGCATCACAAAACCTTAAAATAGTCTCTTGACTAGCAAGAACCCTAAAGAGCATCTGAGGCCTTTTTCATCCTGTCCAGATTTCCAGGACTTATTACATGTGACCCCACCACAAAACCTCGAAAGATAATCCCAGGACTGATTACAAGCACAAGGCTCAACCTATCGTATCTCCCAGGGCACAAATTACATGTGGTCACCACAAAACCTTAAAAGAGCATCCCAAGACTGATTACGAGCACAAGGCTCAACCTATCGGATCTCCCAGGGCACAAATTACATGTGGTCATGGCAAAACCTCGAAAGAGCATTCCAGGACTGATTACGAGCACATGGCTCAACCTATCGGATCTCCCAGGGCATAGATTACATGCCATAGGACAAAACCTCGAAAGAGAATTTGCCAGATATCCCAGGGTACAAATTACATGCCATAGGAAAAACCTCGAAAGACTATCTGCAAATCTCCCAGGGCACAAATTATATGTCCTCCCAAGCAAAACCTTGAAATAGCATTTGCCAGATATCCCAAGGTACAAATTACATGCCATAGGAAAAACCTCGAAAGACTATCTGCAAATCTCCCAGGGCACAAATTACATGCTTATCTGCACAACCTGTTCCACGGCCACAGAGTATCAACCTAATACTCACCATACATCATCCTGATGTACACATGATCATCCTGATCATCATCACTGCAACATCCTGCTGCATGTCATCTAGAGCAACATCCTGAAGCTCGTCATCTATGATCATCTTGATCATACAATGCATCCACCTGATGCATACCAAGTATCTACTTCATACATATCATCATTCATGATCCACCTGATCATACCTAATACATATCACATACATGATCTACTTGATCATACAATGTATCCACCTGATACAAATACAAATACATGATCCACCTGATCATACCTGATACATATCACATACATGATCTACCTGATCATACAATGTATCCACCTGATACATATACAGATACATGGTCCAAGCATCCAACGTGATGCATATACAAAAATACATACAAATGATCCAACTGATCATATCCAGCATCCAACATGATGCGTTCATACATATACATATAAATGATCCAACTGATCATATCCAAAATCCAACATGATGCATACATACATATACATATAAATGATCCAACTGATCATATCCAGCATCATCCTGATGCATATACAGAGCAGTAACTGGAGCATCATCCTGATACTCATCATCCATGATCCTCCTGATCATCATAGCATCGTCTTCTTCAGATCATCTCATCGTCCACGAAGCACAGCCCAGATGCACATCGTCCAGCACTTACACCACTGACATGGGAGAAGACGTCTACCACCATTTAGGGAAGGCTCCAGCTCTTACTTTTTCACCATGGGAGAACACATCTACCACCATGTGAAAAATGGCTTCAGCCCTTACATCTACATGTTAGGAACCCATGTCTTTACTTTGTTAATATGTTGTTGTTGGACGCATATGCTTTGTAAGTCGTCCCGTAGTATTTGTTGATCAATAGTTTGTGTTATTGTTGTTGGCGGATATGCTTTGTAAGTCGCCCGTAGTATTGTTGATCCATAGTTTGTAGTGGCCCATGGTTTTGACCCATAGTATTGGCGCCTAGACTTAGTATATAAGTGTGTGTTGAGACCTATGAAGGCACCGTGAAGTTATTTGCATTGAGCTTGCTCATAGGAGGTTGCCCCCTCAAAGTGGCCTATGATCAATATAAAAGTGATTCTGAGTTATGTCATTTCTGTTATTTCGCATATTTGTATTAATAAATTGTTGCAGGTGCATCACATCTGGTATCAGAGCACTTTCTTGGGCTCCCAAGGTGAAATTTCCGCCAATTTTTTTTTTCGCATCTGTTGCAGGTTCGGATTTGGGAATAATCCCTATCTGCTTAACTATGGGAAGTACTTGGGCATAAGCCCTAAAAATCATTGTGAGGAGTACCACAGGAACCCCGAAGTAGCTGGCCCATTGAGAGGACCTACCAGCGAAAAGGGCAACGACCCCTACCTGATTGACTAGTTCCCACCCGTGAGGTAAACCAAGAGCTGTCGTTTGTGGCAAAGCAGTTATCAGTTTTACCTGAGCCGTGGAGTGAGGGGTACTGCCCCAATACGCAAGCCGTCAGATAGCATTGGTGGTCGAGTGAAACCCCTGAACTGTTAGGAAGCCGCACATACCTGGGGTCCATATCTATTTTCAACTGAACTGTTGTCGATCACTGCTGCGTCGTTTCAGATCCAACCATTAAGATCCATTCTGCAAGCTGTTCCAGATCCATCCATTTTCAATCCATTCGGCGTCGTTTCAGATCCCTCTATTTCCGCTCACTTCTGGGCCATTGCAGATTTATCTGTTCCAGATCCCTTCCGAGCCGTAGCCGCTCCAGTCTAAAAAAAAGAGAGTATAAAATTTAGTTTTTTGTCCATATCTCCCTTGTTTTCACTCTGTTTCCCTTGAAATTTTCGGGGAACCCCTGTCATCCCATTCTGCATATTTCATTCTTGAGGACCCTATCCCCAATTCCCCTTCCCAAAGCCCGAAATCCCACATTTGTCTATTTTAAGGGTTTACCATAACTTCCTCAGATTTCACCCAATCACCTTCAAATTTTACCACAGAGTTCCTTTCTGAATTCTGCTTCTTCGCCCCCCTCTGCCAAATTTTCTCATTCTTTCACCCCACTTCTTAAATCCTCATTTTTGCTTCCCTGTCTAGTCGACAGTGTCCAACACCTAGTCAAACCCCAATTACCCTTCAGATTTTTTCCCAAGTCCAGATTTTCCCTTACTGAAGCAGCTTCTGTTTTTGTTTTCCTACCCAGTCAAAAAAAACTCTTGGTTATGGTTGTCACTCGTGCAGGAGAAAAAACCATGGAAGAAGGACTTGCAGCCATCCAAGCCAAACTCCAGGATCTGGATGAAAAATTTCTTGGCCTCCATATTGAACATTCAGCTATGAACAACAAACGGCAATCCGAGTCTTCATCAAACAATGGGTTCTCTTCTTCCAGCAATTTCCGTGGTCCGAAGCTTGATTTTCCTCGCTTCAATGGTACTGATCCAACTGGATGGATCTATCGTGCAGAATAGTATTTCAGTCTGCATAATACTTTTGATGTCAACAAATTTCCGCTTGCATCCTTTCACTTGGAACAGGAAGCTCTTCAATGGTACCGTTGGTACATCAAGGCTCATTCAGAGCCCAAATGGTCAAACTTTTTCCAGCTCCTTTTGCAACGATTTGGTCCTAGTGCTTTTGATGACTTCACCGAAGCCCTCACTAAACTTCTCCAAATTGGCACTGTTAGAGAGTATCAAACCGAATTTGAGAACCTAGCCAACCACACCGAAGCATTGTCTGATGACTTTTACCAGAGTTGTTTTATCAGTGGTCTAAAGGATGACATCCGCTCTGAGGTCAAAATGTTCTGTCCCACCACAATGATGGAATCCCTAGGTTTGGCTAAGTTGGCAGAAGACAAGATTGCAGCCCAATAATGCTCCAAGCCCACTTTTGTTCCCTTTCGAAATATGGGTTCTCAGCGACCAACTATACCGCAGGCTCCTCGACCGACTTCTATCAAGCGTTTGTCTGAAATAGAGATGCAAGCACGCAGAGAAAAGGGGATTTTCTATAATTGTGATGAGAAATTCACTCGGGGACATAGATGTGTTCAGCAAAAGCTCTATCTCTTGGATGTGGAGTCTCCACCTGCCTATGAAATGGGTGACGAAGACCCAGAAACACTGGATGCTCCGGCTGACATTCAGGAACCGCCTATTGACCCTCCGTCTCAGGATGACCAGCCAGAGATATCTCTCCATGCTTTAGCTGGAATCACCACCCCCCAAACAATGCAGGTCAGGGGTTACTTCAAGAAGCTTCCTCTTACAATACTCATTGATTCTGGTAGCACTCATAATTTCATTGACCCTCAGATCGCCAAACAAGTTGATTGTTTTATCCATCCTTGCTCCAACTTTGAAGTCATGGTTGCCAATGGGGGCACCTTACCTTGCAAAGAGAAGTGTCGAAATGTGCGTATCTCTATGGGATATTATACCTTGTGCTCTGACATGTTTTCCTTGCCCTTAGGCGGATGTGATGTGGTTTTGGGCGCTCAATGGCTACGCACACTTGGCCCTATCTTATGGGATTTTGCTGAACTTTGGATGTAGTTTTCCCTCAATGGACAAAAACACACATTGACAGGATTACAATCAGGTTCTCTCAGCATCATCAGTTCACATTGCATGGAAAAACTCCTCAAGAAGAATTCACATGGTGTCATCGCTCAGATCCACTCCATTCAGATGCAACCATCAGCGGTCTCCACTACTCCTTTGGCTCTACAACAAATTCTGGATCGATATATAGGTGTCTTTGCTGAACTAGTGGGATTGCCACCTTCCAGGCCAGAATGCCATCGTATTCAACTCCTTCCTGGCAGCGTTCCTCCCAACATCAGGCCCTATCGCTACCCATTTCACCAAAAAAAAGAGATTGAAATGCTCATTCGTGTAAAATTAGTCACAGCGGATCTAATGAACAAGTAAATAAATCACAACATATGAATATAGAAAATATGGTGTAAAACTGTCCAAAACATGCAGCAGTGCTCAATATCCCAATAAGGGTGAATGAATTACAATAGAATACAATATCTGTCAATGAGCAATTCGAATTGACTAAGTAGGCCATTCGAATCACTGAATGGAATAGCTTGACTCCAACTAGGAGTCCTCATCATCAATCGGTGGTGGTCATTAATGCACAAGAACCAGTCATCTAGGTGTCAATCTGAGTCTAACTGAGTGTGTCATGTGTAACTGAAGTGTGTAGCACTGATTAAGGGAAGGAAGCTCAGTGGGGGGCGCATGGGAGACTAACTGAAGTCAGAACAAGTCATCTAGTCAAACTGGAGGTCCAACGGAAGTGAAACAGTCAGTCGGGAGTGAAACTAGCCTCAAATCAGGGAGAATCGGAGCTAACTGAATGTAACTAAAGTGGAACTGCAGTGGTAGGTGAAAAAGTGCACCCTTCTCTGGTAGTAGGTGAGAAGTGGGCGCCTTTTAGCCTAGGAGGGATAAAACTCTGTAGTAAGTGGCTCCCGGGTGCTAGAATGAGGTGGCTAAGGTGCCGGAGGCATCAAACTGGTGACTGGGATGCATGCAAGTGCATGCAGGTGCATGAAAACCCTAGAATTTGCATGCAAACCCTAATTGCATGCAAGATCCTGAAAAAGATGATGTGGATATCCGAACACCCCCCCTCAAGCTAGACTATGATGTGCAAAAAAAAATAATGTGGGGCCCTGGTAACTAAGACCAAAGGTCACCCCAATACAATAATCCAAAAAATGCTGAAAATAACTAAGTGGGGAAAGAGGGAAAACCCAGTGGGAAGAAAGCCCCCCCTCAAGCTAAAGCATAATAATGAATCAATCTGTCTCCACTATGATGGAACTCACCCCCAACAGTGACGGAGGTAAGAGAACTTTTTCTCAGTGAAGCTCTTGGTGAAGATGTCTGCAATTTGCTCATCAGTAGGGCAATATTGCAGAATGATGGTGTGGTCATGCACCAACTGTCGAATGTAATGCATATGAATCTCAATGTGTTTGGTCCTCTGCCTCTGAACTGGATCTGTGGAGATCTTGATAGCACTTTGATTGTCACAAAATAGGACAGTCGAAGTAGTGCCACCAAAACCAAACTCGGAAAGAATACCCTGCAACCAAACTGCCTGAATGCAGGCATTGACTGCCCCTCGATACTCTGCCTCTGCTGAAGAAAGTGCAATGGCTGCTTGCTTTTTGCTGGACCAGCAAATAGCACCATGACCAATCATGAAAACATAACCGGAAGTGGACTTTCGATCAATGCTATCACCTGCCCAATCTGAATCAGTAAAACCAATGAAATCTAGCTTTGAATCTACAGCATAATGTATGTCAAACTGTCTCGTACCTTGCACATACTGCAAGATCCGCTTGGCTGCTCGCCAATGAAGCTCATGTGGCTGCTGCATATATCTTGACACGGCACTCACGGCATATGATATATCAGGCCGTGAGTGTGTCAAATAAATTAGTGAACCAATCAACTGTCGATACATACTGCAATCTGCAAGCGGTGTAGAATCTCCCTCCTCAAGACTGATTCCTGAGAGGAATGGGAATGGGGCTGCCTTACATTCATCCATATTAAACTTCAATAACAGGTCGGAAGCATATTTTTGCTGAGATATAGTGATCCCATCAAAATTTTGAGCTATCTCCAAGCCCAAAAAGTGACTCAGCAAGCCCAAATCGCTCATGTCAAAAGCTAGATTTAAGGTAGATTTTAGCTTGTTTATTGAAGTAAGTGTGCTACCAGTAATGAGAAGATCATCAACATAAAGTAAAATAACCAACAAATTACCTTTAACTCACTGAAGATACACATTCGGATCAGATTTGCATCTTTGGAAATTCTGAGAAAGAAGGAAGGAGTCCATCTTTGCGTACCAAGCTCTTGGGGCCTGTTTTAACCTGTACAAAGATTTCTTCAATCTGCAAACTAATGATGGATCTGATGTGTAGCCCTCTGGCTGCTGCATATATACCTCTCCAGTAAGGTCTCCATGTAAAAATTCACTCTTCACATCCATGTGGTGCACTTCCCAGTGCTTGGATGCGGCAACAGCTAAAACAAGGCGGATGGAATCCATCTTTGCAGCCGGTGCAAAAGTCTCAGTGTAGTCCACTCCTTGGACTTGGGAGAAACCTTTTGCCACCAACCTTGCTTTGTATTTTCTGATAGAGCCATCAGCAGCAACTTTCATGCGGTAGACCCATTTACACTTCACTAATTTTCTTCCAGGTGGAAGAGAAACTAGCTCCCATGTGTTGTTCTTTTGAAGAGAACTGTACTCTTCATCCATGGCACTTTGCCATCTCGGATCTCGGTGAGCAGAATAGTATGATGTGGGATCTGAACCAGCCATCAAATAACAAATATCAGGAAGTAATGGATCAGCAATAGATAGTGCCATACCTTCTCTTTGAAAGTCTGCTCTTGTTCGTCTCGGATCAGCAGGATTTCCAAGGTTCGAACCAGCAGATTGGAGAGTGTTTTGGGCCCACTTTGGTAACTGAGGAGGATCATAATGGTCGGATTCCGAACCTGATATGTCATGATCATCATATTCTGCTGAAATATCAGAAATATCAGAACTCATACCTTCATTATCGCTGCACGGATCTTCTTCTGGTGAAGGCGGTGAATCGGCAGTCTTTTCCTCGACTAGTTGCAATTCTTGAAGCGGTTCTTCAAATTGCACACTGCGCTCTATGAATATCTTTTTAGATCTGATATCCATGAGTTTATATGCTTTTGATTCTTCCCCGTATCCTATAAGTATGCACTCGGTACTTTGTGGATCCAAAGCTCGTCTCTTCTCAGAAGGAATTCTAGCCCATGCAGTAGAGCCAAAAACTCTCAAATTTGACACATCCGGTTTGTGACCAAAGAATGCTTCGAAAGGAGCCATACCTTTCATGGATGAATGTGGAACTCAGTTCTGTATGTATGCAGCAACATTGATTGCTTCAGCCCAAAGATTTGCAACCAAACCTTTTGATTCAATCATGCATGTAGCCATCTCTTTCAGTGATCGGTTTTTCCTTTCCGCTACACCGTTCTGCTGGGGTGTGTAGGGAACTGTATGTTGGATCTGAATTCAGCTTTGGGAACAAAGTTGCAGCAACTCGGATTTAATATATTCTCCACCATTATCAGATCTAAGAGCTTTGATCTTGCTCTCAGTGGCGGTCTCAACAGAAGCCTTAAAATCCTTGAATTTTCCAAGCACTTCTGACTTGTTTTTGAGAAAGAATACCCATGTAAAGCGGGAAAAATCATCAATAAATGTCAAAAAATACCTTGAACCATTTAATGACATATGGGGCAGTGGACCACTGATATCAGAATGGATCAACCCCAAAATAGTAGAAGCTCTGCTAGCTTTGTCGCGGTTGAATCTGTGCTCGGGGTGCTTCCCAATGATGCAACCGGTGCATATTCCCTTCGAGGAACTGAGTTGTGGAAGGCCATCTACCATGGATTTGTTTGATAGCAGCAGAAAATACTTATAATTAAGATGTCCAAATATTTCATGCCAAAGCCTACTAACCTCATTACCATGTGTGCGAAGAGCAGTGGGCTTTGCAAGCGGAATAAAGTGTGAAAACTCATAGCATTTTGCAGTGTGATTTGCCTTTCCGACTGCAACTAATCTTCCACTTTTGATATCAGAAATTTCAACTGTATTAGGGCTGAATGTAACTTGCTTCGGTTCACCAGTGTGTGTCATTTGATACACAGAAAGAAGATTTGAAGCCAAGGAAGGCACATAGAGAACATTCTGAAAGCTTCCATGATCTACATGAATCGTACCTTTGCCCTTTGAAGAAATTTTTGAGTCATCTCCCAAATGGATGGGGATGGAGCTGTTTGGATCGAATGAGGAAAAAGAATCAATATTTGCAGCCATATGATTTGATGCACCCGAATCTATCAAGAGAGTAGTGGGCTTCGAAACCGTTGCCATGAGTGCTTGTCCTCTTTCATGATCATCATTCCTATCCTTCTTCCTTGCACCGTCGGGAAGAGTTATGTTGTTCTTTTCCAAAAGGAGGGCCATTTGATCTATAGTCTTCTTCATACATGAACTTTCGGGATGAAAGCCACGATTGCAATAAGTACATTTAGATTTTTGGTTGCCTTCTTTGCCCTTTTGCTTGAACTTCGAACTGGATGGTGCATCCGTTTGTTTGCCTTTGTCTTTTTGCTTGTGAGGCTCGAATTTGGGCTTCTCCTTATTTTGCTTTCCTTTACCATTCGAGATCTTGGGTCCTTGAACATATAGGGCTGAATCTTTGGAGCTTATGGACCCCATTTGAATCAACTTGTCATGCGCTTTTGTGATGGACTCAATGAAGGCATTCAAGGTAGGCATCTTCCAATTCGGGGTAGTTAGCCTACCGGAATTGAAAGTAGAGACAAATACCGAATAATCTTTCCCAAGCTTGCTTAGAATGGAGAGGATCAATTGTTTATCCTCTTTGATAACTCCACTGTTCTTCAATTGCAAGTTCAAGTTCTTGAATTTTGTGAAGAATTCATTGATGGTCTCGAAATTCTCAGGATTAAGGCCAATCAATTCATTCTCTAATTGAAAAGCCCTAAGCTCATCCTGCTTGCCAAATAGTGTTTCAAGTTGCTCCCATATGGCTTTTGGAGTCTTCAATCCGCTGAGATGGAAGTGAAGATCTTTGGAGATGGACAGACAAAGAATACCATAAGCTTCATCAAGCTTGTTGTAGTGTTTGGTTCGATCTGACACATTGTTTGGCTCCAATTCAAGACCAAGAGTGACTCGGTAGTAACCTTTTGAACGTAATATGATGTCCATATCATCTTTCCAATCAAAATAATTGAATGGGGTGAGGATAGGCTTTGAAGAAGAGTATTCCATTGCTAGGAGCGAGTCAAACTGATGTAGATGAGCTTGCATGCAGAGTGTAGCGAATGCAAAAGAGGATTTTGCATGCATAGTGTAGCGAATGCAAAAGAGGAGCTTGATAACCTGCAAATCACAATCAATCCAAGAACCGTAAGGTCGAACAATCCACCCTTTTAGAGTTGCATCACACCTGGGATTGGAGATCAAACTATGTTGAATGGGTCCAATGTATCAGATCCAAGAATTATGTGGAAACTCAAGCTTCTGGAGTGGTATTGGATGTATTTTCAAGCTTTGCATGCACAGGAGAGAATGCCCTTGAGATATCTCATGCCAAAACTTTTGCAATTTTTGAGCAATTCAGTCAAATCTTCTTGTAGAAACACCTGTAGAAAAGAGATCTTGTCCCTGCAATGGATCTGATACCATGTAAAATTAGTCACAGCAGATCTAATGAACAAGTAAATCAATCACAACAGATGAATATAGAAAATATGGTGTAAAATTGTGCAAAACATGCAGCAGTGCTCAATATCCCAATAAGGGTGAATGAATTACAATAGAATACAATATCTGTCAATGAGCAATTCGAATTGACTAAGTAAGCCATTCGAATCACTGAAGCTTGACTCCAACTAGGAGTCCTCATCATCAATCGGTGGTGGTCATCAATGCACAAGAACCAGTCATCCAGGTGTCAATCTGAGTCTAACTGAGTGTGTCATGTGTAACTGAAGTGTGTAGCACTGATTAAGGGAAGGAGGCTCAGTGGGGGGCGCATGGGAGACTAACTGAAGTCAGAACAAGTCATCTAGTCAAACTGGAGGTCCAACGGAAGTGAAACAGTCAGTCGGGAGTGAAACTAGCCTCAAATCAGGGAGAATCGAAGCTAACTGAATGTAACTGAAGTGGAACTACAGTGGTAGGTGAACAAGTGCGCCCTTCTCTGGCAGTAGGTGAGAAGTGGGTGCCTTTCATCCTAGGAGGGCTAAAACTCTGTAGTAAGTGGCTCCCGGGTGCTAGAATGAGGTGGCTAAGGTGCCGGAGGCATCAAACTGGTGACTGGGATGCATGCAAGTGCATGCAGGTACATGCAAACCCTAGAATTTGCATGCAAACCCTAATTGCATGCAAGATCCTGAAAAATATGATGTAGATATCCGAACAATTCGGGACTTATTGAAGCAAGGTATTATTCGCCTAAGCACTAGTTCCTTTTCTTCTCCAGTTATTCTTGTCCGCAAAAAATATGGGTCATGGCGCCTCTACATTGACTTCCGAGCACTTAATCACCTCACCATCAAGGATAAGTTTCCAATTCCTGTTGTCGATGAGCTTCATGGGGCTCACTTTTTCTCCAAGTTGGATCTTCGTTCTGGGTATCATCAAATTCGGGTTCATGAGGATGATATCCCTAAAACAGCTTTCCGCACACATGATGGCCATTATGAGTTTTTGGTCATGCCCTTTGGCCTCACTAATGCTCCTTCCACATTCCAGGCCTTAATGAATAAAATATTTCGACCCTACTTGCAAAAATTCATTCTGGTATTCTTTGATGATATCCTCATCTACAGTAAAACATGGCATGAACATCTCCAGCATCTGGATCTTGTCATGCAACTTTTCTCTGATCATCATCTCCATGCCAAGCAGTCTAAATGTGTTTTTGGACAGAAGGAAGTTGAGTATCTCGGGCACATTATCTCAGCACAAGGGGTTCACGTGGACCCTGCCAAAATCGATGTCATGAACAATTGGCCGCATCCTCATACACTCAAGATCCTTCGTGGTTTTTTGGGGTTGATTGGATACTACCACAAGTTTGTCAAGGATTATGGGAAGATTGCAGCTCCATTAACTGCTCTATTGAAAAAGGATGCTTTTACATGGACACCTGCTGCTCAGTGTGCATTTGACAAACTAAAACAAGCTATGTGTACTACACCTGTGCTAGCTATGCCCGATTTTTCCAAGCCCTTCACTATTGAGAGTGATGCTTGCGGCAATGGACTTGGTGTTGTTCTCCTTCAAGGTGAACACCCCATTTTGTTCACCAGCAAATCCCTTTCAGGTAAGAATTTAGCTGCCTCTACCTATGAGAAGGAAATGATGGCTATTTTGCATGCAGTACAGAAGTGGCGCCCATACCTATTAGGGAATCATTTCTGCATCAAGACTGATCACCAAAGTCTGAAATATTTCTTGGACCAGTGTGTCTCCTCCCTGGCACAACAGAAATGGGTTAGCAAACTCATGGGTTATGACTATGAGATCACTTACAAGAAGGGTAAAGACAATATTGTGGCAGAGGCTCTTTCTCGCACATTTGATGCCCAAGGTTCTCTTTCAGCTATTTCTATGCCTGTTCCAAATTGGTTGCAATCTATTCAACAGGGTTATGTCAATGACTCTTCCATATCTCAAATCATCCAACGCTTGACCAACAACCCTTCTGCTGTACCACGTTACTCTTGGGATGGTGCTTCTCTGCGATACAAGGGTCGTCTGGTGCTTCCCCAGAGCACAGATCTTCAACAGGCTATCTTCTATGAACTCCATGCTTCTCCATCGGCGGGGCACTCTGGGTTCCTCAAAATGTATGAACGAGCACGACGTAACTTCTTTTGGCAGGGCATGAAAAGGACAATTCAACAGATGGTGGACGAATGTGATACCTGCCAGTGCAATAAGGGTGAAATAACACTCCTTCCAGGATTGCTTGAACCCTTTCCCATACCTACACGGATTTGGACAGATATTTCTATGGATTTCATTGAAGGGCTCCCTAAATCTGGCGGGAAGACAGTGATTCTCATTGTGGTTGATCGCCTCTCCAAATATAGTCATTTTTGTGCTCTCAGCCATCCCTGTACAGCCTCCTCCGTCGCTCAAATTTTCCTGGACCAGATCTTTCATCTTCATGGCATCCCTTCTTCCATTATCTCGGATCGTGATGCGACTTTCACCAGTCATTTTTGGACAGAACTATTTCACCACACTGGCACCAAACTGAAGATAAGTTCAGGGTATCACCCACAAGTAGATGGTCAGACTGAAATTATCAATAAATGCTTGGAAACATATCTTCGTTGCTTCACCTCGGAACAACAACATCAGTGGGAAAGTGGCTCCCTCTCGCTGAATGGTGGTACAATACCTCTTACCACACTGCCTCTAAAATGACCCCATATGAAGTAGTCTATGGTCAGGAACCTAGAGCTCTTCTTCCATACACCCCCACCAGTTCACCAGTTCAGGAAGTTGACACGGTCCTTCGAAACCGCGATCAGATTCTTCGCATTTTGCGGGACAATCTTCACATGGCAAGAAATCGCATGAAGCAACAAGCTGATCAACACCGTTCTGAGCACACTTTTCAAGTCGGCGATATGGTTTTTCTTCGTCTCCAGCCGTACAAACAATCCTCCTTGAAACTCAAAGGGCGTCATAAGCTCGCTCCAAAGTTCTATGGGCCATATCAGATTCTTCAGAAGATTGGGTCCGTTGCTTATAAATTGGAACTTCCTCCTTCTTCCCGCATTCATCCAGTCTTTCATGTATCTTGTCTGAAGAAAGTTCTTGGCACCAACATCAATGGACAAACGATTTTACCCGAACTGGATAATGAAGGATCCATCCTTTTGGAGCCAGAGGCCTTCCTCAATCGGCGCACGCGTCAGCTTCACTCTCGCTCTATCACAGAGGTCTTAATTTAGTGGCACGACATGCAACCAGAGGATGCTACATGGGAACCACTCCTTCAGATTCAACAACAATTTCCACATCTAAAGCTTTGAGGACAAAGCTTTTTTTAAGGGGGAGGGGATGTTAGGAACCCATGTCTTTACATTGTTAGTATGTTGTTGTTGGACGCATATGCTTTGTAAGTCGTCCCGTAGTATTTGTTGATCAATAGTTTGTGTTATTGTTGTTGGCGCATATGCTTTGTAAGTCGCCCGTAGTATTGTTGATCCATAGTTTGTAGTGGCCCATGGTTTTAACCCATAGTATTAGCGCCTAGACTTAGTATATAAGTGTGTGTTGATACCTATGAAGGCACCATGAAGTTATTTGTATTGAGCTTGCTCATAGGAGGTTGCCCCCTCGAAGTGGCCTGTGATCAATATAAAAGTGATTCTGAGTTCTGTCATTTCTGCTATTTCGCATATTCATATTAATTAGTTGTTGCAGGTGCATCACACTACACCATCGGAGAACACATCTACCACCATGTGAGAATGGCTCATCAATTACATCACGACCATGGGAGAACACATCAACCATGTCAGAAAAACTCATGTGCATCTACATCTTCTAGACTCATCACTTCCCTTTGGAAGGAACCTCGATCTAAAGTGCACCAAGCCTCTCTCTGAAGTACTCAAACTGCACTCTGGCCAATGTCTTGGTCAATACATCTGCAACCTTCTCATCCGTCGCAACATACTCTGCTTCGGATGTACTTAGTGCTACGCAAGATTGCTTCCTGCTAAACCAAGAGATCACACATGATCCCATACTGAAGCAACACCCATAAGTGCTCTTCCTATCTGAACCACTGCCTTCCCTATCTCAGAATATGCTTTACAACAACCAGGTGAACATCTCTCGGATCTGTCAGGAACTGGCTCAATGTGTTCACCGCAA
Organism: Larix kaempferi; assembly: GCA_027924585.1. Lineage (NCBI taxonomy): Eukaryota > Viridiplantae > Streptophyta > Pinopsida > Pinales > Pinaceae > Larix > Larix kaempferi. The sequence continues at coordinate 17,760,262 of BSBM01000012.1, forward strand.
AGTAAATATCTGGTCTCGTGTTCATCAAGTACATCAAGGACCCAATCATCTGACGATACATAGTGACATCAACTGGATCAGATGAAGCATCACACAGAAGCTTCAGGTTTGATGCCATAGGTGTGGCCATAGCCTTGCATTCCATCATCCCAAACCTCTTCAAGATCTCTACTGCATACTTCCCTTTTCCAAGGAAGATTCCATCTGCACTCTGCCACACCTCCATGCCAAAAAACAAATAGTGCATCATTCCCAAATCTTTCATATCAAACTCGACAGCAAGATTCCTCTTAGTATCTGCAATCAATCTGTCATCTCCTGTTACAAATAAGTCATCCACATATAGGAGTAGAATCATAGGATTCCCTTCCTCAACCTTGTAGTAAAGGTTGGAATCCGCTTTACTCTTGGTAAAGCCTAAACTAGATAGGAAATTTTGCATCCTACCATACCAAGTTCTGGGAGCTTGCTTCAAGCCATATAAGGCTTTCTTCAATCTGCACACATATGACTCCTTGTCATGTATTTTGAAACCGAGTGGCTATTCAAGAAAGTTGTCTTGAAATCCATCTGGTGTATCTTCTATTTCATCACTTTTATATTTCTCTATGCTTCCATCTACAGCATGCTTGATCTGACAGATCCATATGGAAGTCATAACAAATTTCCCTTCAGGTCTTGGGACTACATCCCAAACATCGTTCTTCATGATCGACGGATCATGGCATTCTTCCTGTATCCTGGGAACTTCAATAACTTCAATATCTTCAATAGATAATTTTGTTGCTTTGAACAAATGTTGTAGTCCTTTTTTTTAGGTGATGGTATACGATCTTTCCTACACAACAAGTTAAATTGCATGATTGGAAAACATCTCATAGTTTTCAGAACAAATTCTTACACATAAAGAAATATGTCATACAGTCATGCAATTGTCTTAGCTAATGCTTCAATACAACATTTATCCATATCCCGTAACTTTCTAGATGCCTTCCAATCTCTACCAGAACATTGTTAAGAGTGTGCACAACTCCCAACATGTCAGCAAATAGGTTTCATTCTAGATAAGTAGCAATGGAATGTTGTACAGTGCCATAGGCCACTTACCCATGTATATTAGTAGTATACTATTCATCAATGCAACTATTCTAATATGCATAATACACAACCTAATTCTAGGAACATCAATATATACATTATTGAACAGTATTATTTAAACAATAAAATATGCAAGTAATGACAATTCAAATACTTATCTTCGTTTGTTTGTTGGGTTGACTCCCTCTCAGTCTTTGCTTCTTTTTGCAACTCCATTATGATGTGGATTGTGAGAAGTGGTCAACTCCCTTTGAATATCTGCATGCTTGCAGAAACTGCTGAAGTGTGCTCCTTTGCTTTCTTGCAGGAACAAATGGAGTGTGCTCCCTCTTGATCTTTGCTTCCTGGATTACCTGTCCTTGAACTTACATCCATCCTTAATCACTATGCATGCTTATTAGTATCATCATTGTGTTATCCTTGAGGTCTCATACATAATCACACATTTATTAGTATAATCTTAATACTATCAAAACACAATAATCTTAAACATGTATATTCATGATCATTCACAGATAATAAACATTAGTATTCAAGGTTTTAGGGAAGTCTTCTTTTACTCATGCATATTCTTATTTGATCCTAGGACTCTTCAAATTAGTTAAATCATCAATGCATAAACCCATGATTACTCAAACCTATACCTTCATGATTCTTCTGGTTAGTCATATCATCAATTATGGTAAGAAACATAATATGCATACAGCCATGACTATTCAAACCTATGACTTCATCAATAATCATTATAAACAACACAACAGTATAATATCCTAACACAAGGGGGGATTCTAGCTTGATATAGGAAAAACATACCTCGATTAGCATGCTAGCTAGTTATGACCCACATAATGTCTTCTGGTTCTCTTCAATGACTTGTGCTAGTAACCTGCATGTCTCATAAGTTTTCCATTGTAGAGCCAAGTTATACATACCTCGTAACTAGATCTTCTAAGTGATCCATGACAATGGATGAATCTTTGTCTTCATGTCATCATGATCATATTTTCTTGAACTATAACATGATTTGTCTTTCTTGGTGTACCTTTCATGTTAGCAGACAACATAAACCTCATACAACACCATAATGCATTAGTACAATCATAAGTGTCAACACCCTAATCAATTAATATCTTCTATTATGCATTCATAATATTGTTAAGGTGATACGACAAATCTAAAATCAAGATTGTACTAACCGTAATAACATGAATACAAACATACCATAAACTTAATCATGAACAAATCTCGAAACATACCTCGATGAGTCATACCTGTCGAAATCGATTGTAATCTTCTTATGTAAGGCCTTAGCCTCATCTCCCTCTGAAACAGGAACTTCTTCACTTATGCAAGTGACCAATCCATCTTCTTCTAGGATTAACCCAATCCACTTGATTTGCAAGAATGGAACTGGAGATGGATTAGGGTTTGTCAGAGAAACCCCAAAAAATTAAAACTCTGAATTTCAAACTTTCGAAAGGATAGAAATATGTGCCTTGATGAGCTGATCAAGCTGGTATATTCAGAATTTGAAAACTGCAAAGTTTCATTCCTCAATTTTTTCTTTGAAACTTTCGGATTCACTAGACGTGACCCCGAACTAGGGTTTGGTGAAGCCCACTCTTCTTCCCAATCAAAAGGTTTGATCCAAATCTCTAAGCTTCTATTTTTCTGAGGAGCTTCCAGCCGTGGTCACAGATTTTAAAAATTCCCATTTTTGCAGAAGCCCTAATTTTCCACTTTTCCTATCAAAGTCCCGAACTAGGGTCTGATCAAGCCTGGTCTTCTTCCCAACCAAAAATTCTGAAATTGGTCTCTAAATTTCTATTTTGATGAGTGGCATTCATCCGTAGTCTCCAATTACAAAAATTCCAACTTTCTCCGAAACCCTAAATTCCGGAAGCCATGAATGAAGGTGCTAAAAAATATTTATGTTATGACAGAAATATGTACCTGATTGTTTCTGGTGTAACTCCAAACTTTTCAATCCAAAGGGTCTAAAAACTTTTACTGCGATATCCCAACCTGTCATATTTCCATCCCAATAGGTCTGACCTCAATTGGATTCTCTGAGAGAGAGTTATGCCAAGTGTCGCAACGTGACCTGTTTATGGGATAAAACAGGAGAGCGAACTTGTATGACGTGCCACATGTCACTTGTTCAACTTCGGCCTCTGAAACATTTTCCTGAGATATTATATTCTGTTTACTACCTGTCACTTTTTACAAAATTTCATTTGGAGCTTCCTAGCCCACGTTATGACCTTTTTTCCAAGTTCACCTGTTTATGACTGAGATCTGGAAGAGGCAGAAACCCTATATTGTATAGATCAGAAATCACAAAGTACAACGAATTAGAGATTATCCTTTGGACACAAGGTACATGGGGATCTGATCTTCGACCTGTAAAACTTTCAGATCCGAAAACTTCGCCAAATTGGATTTACAACGAATGTGCTACGATGTCTGGTTTTTGCTATATCAAGCCCTAGCATCGTAAGTGCAACAAGTGTCATACATGCCATATCATGCCTTCTTTTAGGATAGCTCTGATACCATGTTAAATTTTCAGAATTTACTTCAATCTGATCTAGGATCTTAACTTAGAGAACAATATGTACAGCAAATCTACAGCATATCAGTCATGGACATAATAATGCAAGCACACAAGAGACACAGAGTTTACTTGGGGAAAACCATAAAGGTGAAAAACCCCAATAACTTCCTCAGAGATAGATAGAGCAATGATACAACCAGAATACAAGAGATAGTCTTCTCCTAGCCATAGATCCTCCTCCTCCACAAGTGCGCCACTCTCCCAAGTATGAGTGAGATAATAGAATGTGTAAAATGAGAGAGACACACTCTCTATTTATACACTAACTTGACTTGACATTTACTCAACTAGATCGGCCTCAACTTAACCACTTAACATAATGCTGACTGGGCTGACCCCCACTAGGGTGGTCTAATAACCCTTTGACCAACATGACTTATACAGGGTTGACCCCAACAAGGTGGTCTAATAACCCATCAAGTATAAGTTACGATACTTACAATATAAATGACAACACTTCCATATAGAGGAATAATAGCATCTCTATAGGAATACAATATACATATATGTGAAATACATTCGAAAGTTACATATACATCAACATTGCAAACTTTGAGGTTATCCGAGTAGATCGTATTCACCTAGCGGAGGAGTCCCGCTCGCGTGGACTTGTTCACCCATCCTTGAACTCCACCTTCATAGCTTTAATTCCAAAGTCTGATCTCCCGGCCTCTTTCAATGATTTCTGGCCTATCTCCCTCTGCAATATCACTTACAAGGTGGTGGAAAATATCATTGCTGAAAGGCTTAAAAAAATCCTCTCAAAGGTCATTTCTATGGAACAATTTGGTTTCTTGGAAGGGCATCAGATCCATGAAGCCATTGGAGTAGCTTAGGAATTTTTTCACTTGATCAAACTCAAGAAATTAAAAGGAGTAGTCATAAAACTTGACCTCTCAAAGGCATTTGATAAGGTTAGCTAGCTCTATATAAGGATGATGATGACACATTTAGGTTTTGACTACAGGATTTCATCAAATGGGTCATGAGTTGCATCTCCACAACTTCTTTTGTAGTTCTCATAAATGGTTCAGCTTCTATTTTTTTCATCTGGGTCGGGGGCTACGTCAGGGATTCCCGCTCTCCCACCTACGCCTCCTATTGGTGCTTGAAGGCCTGAGTAGGGCTATATTGGATGCTAAGTGCAGGGGATCTTTCAAAGGTATTGACATCTCATCCTCTCTTTGTATAACTCACTTACTTTTTGTAGATGATATCCTCCTCTTCTGTAGCGGTTCTCTGAGGGATGCGGATATAATGGTAGACATTCTTGACCTCTTTGGTAGTGCTATGGGAATGGAAATCAATATTAAAAAATCCTCACTCTCTTTGTCAAACTTGGATGATCGGGAATCTCGGCACTATTCCACTCTCTTTACCTACAAGTATACTGAGTTGGACAATGGTCTTAAATATATGGGTTTCATTTTAAAGCCAAATAACTACTGAAAATCTGATTGGGGCTGGTTACTTTCCAAACTAGAGAAACGACTCTCTTCATGGAGTCATCAGTGGCTCTCTTGGGCAGGGTGACTGGTACTCATGAAATCGATGTTGGAAGCCATTCCAGCTTACTGGTTGTCCCTAGCCTGGATTCCTAAGGGAACTCTAGAAAAATCCCATAAGCTCTGCTTTAGATTCTTATGGTCCAGTAAATCTGAAAAACTTGTATCTCCTTGGGTCAAGCAGAAGACACTAGCTAATCCCAAGTCTTTGGGAGGATGGGGACTCAAGAATATTCATCTTTTTGAAAAATCTATGGCTGCAAAGGCGAGATGGCATCTCCTGATGACTGATAATTTCTTGAAAAAGGTGGTGATCCAAAAATATATTGCGTCGATATCACTTCCAAATTGGATCAAAAGTCCATCCCGAATTACAGTGGGCATCTTTGTAATTTGGAAATCCATCCTATCAGCTTTCCACATCATCAAAGAGAGGTTGTCCTGGAAAGTGGAGGATGGATCTCAGATCTATATTGGTATTGACCCTTGGTTAGGGTTTCAAAACAGACATATTCTCCCTCAGCACTTGATAACCTCTCTGCATGCTCGTGGTTTTCACCACCTATCGCACATTGCCGACCTGGAGACTACATCTATCATGCACCAGGGTTGGAAAGGACCTGAAACAATTGGTTTACCCACATCTCATTGGGACTCTTGGAATGAATACCCCTTCGCCCTCCGATCCACTCATGTCATAATTTCAGATTCTTGGGACACCTTCATCTGGACACCATCTCCGCTTGGTATATACACCCCCAAAGTGGGCTACAAATTACTGGAAGGTGAACATGATGGGGGTGAACCACTATGGTGGTGGAAAACGATCTGGCACTCAAAATGCCCACTAAAATCCAGACTTTTCATGTGGTGCACACTATCTAACAAAGTCCCGGTTTGGGAGAAAATGAAATGTTGGCGGATTGAAGGACCTGGGTGGTTCCCATTGTGTAAACAGGAACCTGAAACTATACAACATCTTTTTATCTCTTTCCCCTTCATCTTACATATATGGACTTTTCTAAGATCCTCTTTAAATCTGGGTACTCTTTGCATTGGAATCATGCCGGAGCAATCCTGGAGGAACTAGTTCGACTCCCCTAATACTTTGCATTATCGGGCACTCCCCCTACTAGTCATCTGGGGTACTTGGCTAGCTCGCAACAAGGCACTCTTTCTCGAGAAACAAACTTTCCCCTACCTGGTGGCTACTCAGAGTGTGGACATTCTAGCCTATTTTCCCCAAGTAAAGCATGCCCCTCCTATTCGCACCATCATCACCGAATCCTTTGACCCCACACTCCCTTGGGCCTATTTCGATGGCGCAGAAAATGACCAACTCTGTGGGGGGGGGTTGTCCTACACCTATCACACTCCTCCTTTTTTCACATTCATATGGGACTTGGACCTGGAACAAACAACTTTGTTGAACTATTTTCTCTCAAGTTACTTCTTTGTTTCGCACTTGAAAATAATTTCACTCATATTCAAATCTTCGGGGACTCTATGAATGTGATCAACTGGGTGAACAAAATACAATGGTGTCACAATATTTTTTTAAGTAATATATTGGCAGATGTATTGCGACTTCTGAGGGATTTTGAAACCTTCTCTAATCACCATGTTTACAAGGAGCGCAAAAATACTGCAGACCAACTTTCCAAACAAGGACTAACTCTGACTTTTGGCCAGTGGAAGATTATGGCCATAGAACACGGCCAAGATTTTGATTTTTTTCATCGATCATTCATAGAAGGAATTGAACTCTTGGACAGCTTATACTATCTGAACACTACATTTTTTTATCAGGTTTCATATTTTTTGCCACTTTAGAGGCCCACGGGGAACCTCAGTACACTCTTACTTGTATATACTGGATGATGGCTCTAATGAGCAGCTCTTTTTGATATAATTCCATGATGGATACTCTCTCTGAAAGGCATTTAAAATTCTTTTTGCAATATGTAATTTGATTACTCTCATAATTAAATTACGCTTTTTTCCTTGGAAAAAAAAAAACCAAGACACATAACACATAGGATTTTGACGTGGAAACCCAATTGGGAGAAAACCACAGAATGCTCTTTTGTAATAAAAAGAATGCATTCAAGGAAGCATCGACTTCCTGTGTTTACCAGCACCAATTGTAAGGAGGCACCAACCCCCTGGTTTTATAGGCACCGACCTAAAGGAAGCACCAACTCCCTGTGTTCTCTAGAACACAACTGGAAGGAGGCTATGACCTCTTGCTCCTTGCCCCGTCCTATTGATAACTGCTAGTGCAGTTATCAACATTTTTTACCTTCTTTAACATATTAGTCTTAACTTTAATATTGATATTTAATTATGCATCCAACATAAATAAAACATTCATCCACATATGCACCAAGACATGGAACACACAGGATTTTGACGTGGAAACCCAAGCAGGAGAAAACCACAGAATGCTCTTTTGTAATAAAAAGAATGCATTCAAGGAAGCACCGACTTCCTGTGTTTACCAGCACCAATTGTAAGGAGGTACTAACCCCCTATTTTTATAGGCACCGACCTAAAGGAAGCATCAAATCCCTATTTTATCTAGAACACAACTGGAAGGAGGCTATGACCTCTTGCTCCTTGCCTCGTCCTACCGCCCATATGAAAAGAAAATATTATGCCTTACTGAAATTTCAACTAGCACACACTTTTGATGTTCTGATATTAGTTATGTTATGCACTACCTTCATATGTAGACGATTCACTATCACTGTACTACATACATCACTTGACTTCTCATTCCACTCAATTCTTCACTTCTAATGATGACTTACGTCATGTATTGTGTGTTTTTGATCCTACAATCTACGTCACGGTTCACTCTGTCGTTCTGCTACTGTGCAAATGCAATCACCAAATAATATTGTGCTTTCAATTGATAGCTTGTTTTTCTGATATTATGCACCAGTATCAGATGGAACTGCGCACTTACTAATATGTATCCATTATGTTTAAGTGCCACAATTTTTTAGACAATCTGCGACATGATGTGGATCATATGATTCGTCCTTTCGATTTAACGCACTTGACTCATATCATCCTCATCATGACGCATATACAAGATTCTTCTAATGTTCTGTCATCATGCATAAAATGGACTTCCTTGCTTCGCACACTTCACGTTAACTTTCATGCATCAACCAACCTTTTGCACATCTTCTGATATGTCTCTGTTCCATCTCTGCACTTCTTACTTTAACACATCTGTGACTATCTACGTGTTTCCAACAATATTTTCATTCATTCCTCACACACTTGTGCATACTTATATAATTCTTCCTTTCAATATTTCCGCATTTGTCACTGATCTACAACATAATTCTACGCACCATTAGTATTTCATTATGCTACATGTGCACACTTAGCTCCTCACTAGATCATATTGTTCTGTCCTTGAGCCCTTGATGCCTCGAATATAAATCTCTATCTTCCACTTGAATCTCTATAGCCTTGCCATCAATATTAATTCAAATCTCCAACTTGCATCTCTATTTATACATGTCCTCCGTGGATTGTATATCCACAAGTTGGTTGTGGCATCCTTTCTTCCTAGATTCATAGATTGTGCTTTTGCCACATGTCATCTTCTGCACTACTGATGTGTCATCCTTGTGAGTCTTTCACATCCATGTTCCATGACTTAGTGGAAATTACACCTCAGCGGTGTATTCTTGTTCTCTCGATGTACCATTTCTTTGGAGAACTTGCGCAAACATCGTCCTTGACTTAGTGGGACTTTCACCCTTGTGGTACCACCACTTGTGGGTATTTTGCACTTGTTGTGTCATTAGCTGTGGAATTTTCTCATATGCTAACTTCAACTAATACACCCTTCTTGGAACTTGTGCACGCTACAATAATTGAAAGCATCTTCTAATTGGTGAGACTTGCGCGCTTTTAGAATTGTTCAACCATTAGTTGTTTCTTGCAACTTGCGCACACCCTATCTTTGACCATACAATGTTTAGACTTGCTTGTGCATTCCAGAACCTTCTCTTGATTTTCTTGTGCACTTGTGCCTTTGCTTAACCAACTCCTTGGATGCTTGTGCACATGTACCTTTTTCCAACCAATTCTTTGCCTGCTACCTTGAGAGAGTATGACTTGGTGGACTTGATATCTGTGTAAGTATCACATGTAGTAGGATACATTACTTATGTATTTATTTGAACTGGATCTGCATGATGTATCTTCCTTATGTATTTCTTCATATTGGACATGCATGATGTATCCTTATTTATGCATTGAACTCTTGGACAGCTTATACTATCTGAACACTACATTTTTTTATCAGGTTTCATATTTTTTGCCACTTTAGAGGCCCACGGGGAACCTCAGTACACTCTTACTTGTATATACTGGATGATGGCTCTAATGAGCAGCTCTTTTTGATATAACTCCATGATGGATACTCTCTCTGAAAGGCATTTAAAATTCTTTTTGCAATATGTAATTTGATTACTCTCATAATTAAATTACACTTTTTTCCTTGGAAAAAAAAAACCAAGACACATAACACATAGGATTTTGACGTGGAAACCCAATTGGGAGAAAACCACAGAATGCTCTTTTGTAATAAAAAGAATGCATTCAAGGAAGCATCGACTTCCTGTGTTTACCAGCACCAATTGTAAGGAGGCACCAACCCCCTGGTTTTATAGGCACCGACCTAAAGGAAGCACCAACTCCCTGTGTTCTCTAGAACACAACTGGAAGGAGGCTATGACCTCTTGCTCCTTGCCCCGTCCTATTGATAACTGCTAGTGCAGTTATCAACATTTTTTACCTTCTTTAACATATTAGTCTTAACTTTAATATTGATATTTAATTATGCATCCAACATAAATAAAACATTCATCCACATATGCACCAAGACATGGAACACACAGGATTTTGACGTGGAAACCCAAGCAGGAGAAAACCACAGAATGCTCTTTTGTAATAAAAAGAATGCATTCAAGGAAGCACCGACTTCCTGTGTTTACCAGCACCAATTGTAAGGAGGTACTAACCCCCTATTTTTATAGGCACCGACCTAAAGGAAGCATCAAATCCCTATTTTATCTAGAACACAACTGGAAGGAGGCTATGACCTCTTGCTCCTTGCCTCGTCCTACCGCCCATATGAAAAGAAAATATTCTGCCTTACTGAAATTTCAACTAGCACACACTTTTGATGTTCTGATATTAGTTATGTTATGCACTACCTTCATATGTAGACGATTCACTATCACTGTACTACATACATCACTTGACTTCTCATTCCACTCAATTCTTCACTTCTAATGATGACTTACGTCATGTATTGTGTGTTTTTGATCCTACAATCTACGTCACGGTTCACTCTGTCGTTCTGCTACTGTGCAAATGCAATCACCAAATAATATTGTGCTTTCAATTGATAGCTTGTTTTTCTGATATTATGCACTAGTATCAGATGGAACTGCGCACTTACTAATATGTATCCATTATGTTTAAGTGCCACAATTTTTTAGACAATCTGCGACATGATGTGGATCATATGATTCGTCCTTTCGATTTAACGCACTTGACTCATATCATCCTCATCATGACGCATATACAAGATTCTTCTAATGTTCTGTCATCATGCATAAAATGGACTTCCTTGCTTCGCACACTTCACGTTAACTTTCATGCATCAACCAACCTTTTGCACATCTTCTGATATGTCTCTGTTCCATCTCTGCACTTCTTACTTTAACACATCTGTGACTATCTACGTGTTTCCAACAATATTTTCATTCAGTCCTCACACACTTGTGCATACTTATATAATTCTTCCTTTCAATATTTCCGCATTTGTCACTGATCTACAACATAATTCTACGCACCATTAGTATTTCATTATGCTACATGTGCACACTTAGCTCCTCACTAGATCATATTGTTCTGTCCTTGAGCCCTTGATGCCTCGAATATAAATCTCTATCTTCCACTTGAATCTCTATAGCCTTGCCATCAATATTAATTCAAATCTCCAACTTGCATCTCTATTTATACATGTCCTCCGTGGATTGTATATCCACAAGTTGGTTGTGGCATCCTTTCTTCCTAGATTCACAGATTGTGCTTTTGCCACATGTCATCTTCTGCACTACTGATGTGTCATCCTTGTGAGTCTTTCACATCCATGTTCCATGACTTAGTGGAAATTACACCTCAGCGGTGTATTCTTGTTCTCTCGATGTACCATTTCTTTGGAGAACTTGCGCAAACATCGTCCTTGACTTAGTGGGACTTTCACCCTTGTGGTACCACCACTTGTGGGTATTTTGCACTTGTTGTGTCATTAGCTGTGGAATTTTCTCATATGCTAACTTCAACTACTACACCCTTCTTGGAACTTGTGCACGCTACAATAATTGAAAGCATCTTCTAATTGGTGAGACTTGCGCGCTTTTAGAATTGTTCAACCATTAGTTGTTTCTTGCAACTTGCGCACACCCTATCTTTGACCATACAATGTTTAGACTTGCTTGTGCATTCCAGAACCTTCTCTTGATTTTCTTGTGCACTTGTGCCTTTGCTTAACCAACTCCTTGGATGCTTGTGCACATGTACCTTTTTCCAACCAATTCTTTTCCTGCTACCTTGAGAGAGTATGACTTGGTGGACTTGATATCTGTGTAAGTATCACATGTAGTAGGATACATTACTTATGTATTTATTTGAACTGGATCTGCATGATGTATCTTCCTTATGTATTTCTTCATATTGGACATGCATGATGTATCCTTATTTATGCATGATGTATCCCTGGGCACACATCTTCAGATTGGATGAAAATTCTAGATATACTTATTCATATTGGCATCCATATACTTCACCATCTTGCACATATACTACTTCAAAGTGGCTTCCATATACTTCTTCAAATTGTTGTAGGAATATTGTATCCACTTTGACATCAGTATACATCAATGACTCAAATTGAATCAATTGACATCCTATTTGACATTAGTTGACATCAATGACAACCAAAGTTCAACAATTACTATTTTGGATGAATGTTGTTTGTGTGTCTTAAATTTCTTCATAAATGTTATGCAGTTAATTTCAATAGTCATATCTGCTTAATTTGTATGTTTCATTATGTTATTTGAGAACTATGAAAAAAATGAAATATGAAAACTATTTAAATTAATAAAATAATTATAATAATATAATTTAATAAATGTATTAGCACAAAATTGGATTCAAATGTAGGTGCTAAATAGGAAGCTTAATGTGGTACTAATAAGGAAAAAAAATAGGAAGAAAAAGTAGGAGCTAAAATGGAAGCCTAATCTGTCAAAAATCTAGAAGCAAGATTGGACACAAAACTTGGCACTGAGTTGGAAGCCAATTTTTGTGATATTTTGGAAGAAAAGTAAAATCCAAACTAGAAACAAAACTAGAGGCCAAAAAAAAGCAAAACTAGACGATAAATAGGAAGCTAAATGTGGCATTCATGAGGAGAAAAATAAAAAAGCATCCCAAGGAGCTAAATGGGAAGAAAAATGTGGCACTATGTGGAGGAAGAAAAGGATGATAAACTGGGAACTAAATTCATTTCCAAACATGGCGACATTGTGGAATCCAAACATGGTGCTACTGTGGCAAACATGGATGCAAAACTAGGCGTTAAAAAGGATGCAACACTTGGCGTGTTATGCAACCAAGTCCCAGATATAGCATAAAAATAGCAGAAATAGACCATAAGAAATTAATCAACGCCTTAATAATAAATAACTGAGATGAATAACAATCCTCTTCGAAGGAGGAACCTCCTTACACAATGTACTAAGTACATAAGACAAGACAAGATACAATGATGACTAAAATGAAGAGGTCTCCTTCCTATATATATGAGACAAAGGGGTACAATAACAACTAATAGACCCAAGCCAACATCAATAATATGTAATGCACCATAATAAAGGGGGTAATGTGTCACTACATAGGGGGTAATGTGCCAATATTTAGGGATTAAAATTCCCCTCCCCTTCAAAAAAAGTGTTTTCCTTAATGCTTGATTAGTTGTGGATGCTTCTGTATAAAGGACGCATATTCCCATGTCGAATATTCCACTAGCAGGTTCTTCCATTTGATGAGGTACTTCGTAATAGCCTGATTTCTTAGATTTTTAGTCCTTGTTTCAGTGCTTGTTCAAGTTCCAATATGACTCTTCCTTCTTCATCAAGCTCGAGAAATATTGTTTGAATTGGGATCTTGTCCCCTATTACCTTCTTTAAGCAAGAAACATGGAAAACTGGATGTACTCTTGAAGATGAAGGAAGCTCCAATTTGTAATCCATACTACCAATCTTCTGTAACACTTTATAAGGACCATAATACTTGGGTTCTAATTTATTGTACTTATTTAGTTGCTTGAGGGACATCTGCTTGTAAGGTTGTAGCCTCAGAAATACCCAATCCCCTTCTTTGAAACTCCTTTCACTCTGATGTTGATCAACTTGTTGTGTCATCCTGTTTTGTGGCATAGCTAGGTTGTCCTTAAGTATCTGGAGAACTTATTGTTGGTGCTCTATGTGATCTTCGACCGATTGAAATTTATATTTTCCCTTTAAGGGAGATGTGATAGATGGAAGCTAGTACCCATAAAGTGCCATAAATGGAGACATTGTTGATGATGCATGGAACAAAGTATTGTACCACCATTCTTCCAAAGATAGCCATTTCACACATTGTGTTTGTTTATCATATGGAAAGAAACAAAGATAGCCTTCCAAACATGTGTTCACTATCTTAGTTTTCCCATCATATTGAGGATGATAAGATGAACTGTGAGCCAATTGGGTACCCAAACAATAAAATAATTCATTCTAAAATTTTCCAGTGAAAATTGGATCTCTATCGCTTACAATAATCTTCAAATTTCCATGTAACTTCTGAACTATTTCTCGAAAAGATGTTTCTACTGTACTTGCATTAAAAGGGTGAGAGAGTGCACAAAAATGTGCATACTTTGTGAGTCTATCAATAACCATCATAATAACATTCTTTCCTTCTGACTTGGGTAGACCTGTGATAAAATCCATTGAGACTTCTTCCCAACACTGGAAAGGTATGTTTAATGGTTGTAGAAGTCCCGGGGTATTAATTGTTTCCACCTTATTCTGTTGGAAAACCAAGCGTTCGGCCATGAACCTTTGAACATCAGATTTAAGACCTTCCCAAACAAATTCATTCTTGACCCTGTGATAAGTTTTCAAGAATCTGGAGTGCCCGCCTATAGGAGAGGTGTGTAATTTCGAGAGGACCTTTTGTTTGAGTTGGGAGTATTTGCATAAATATAAGCTATCCTTATACCATAGTGAATCATTTTTCCACACAAAAGTATCTGATAAACTAGGATCAGCCTGTAGATTTTAAATGAGCATCCACACAGATAGGTCATTTTTCCATTCTTCCCTTGTTACTACTACCCAATCGGGTTGTAGAATGGAAATTGCACAAAGTAATTCCCTGACATCTTCATCTTTTCTAGAAATTCCATCTGTCGCCAAATTATGTTTCCCTTTTCAATAGATGATTTCAAATTCATATCCCAACATCTTAGTTACCCATTTTTGTTTCTCTTCTGAAGATAATCTCTGTTCCAAGAAGTATTTAAGACAATCATGATATGTTTTGACCTTGAAGTGTCTACCTATTAGGTAAGGAGACAATTTCTTAAGAGCATGTAGAATTGCCAACATTTCCTTCTCATAAATGGGATTATGTAAGTGCTTTACCTTAATTGGATTACTTGTGAAATAAAGCAGGTGTCCTTCTTGCATTAGAACAAAACCAATCCCATTTCCTGAAGCATCACATTCCACAATAAATGTTTTTGTGAAGTCTGGTGTGTCCAAAACAAGAGCTTTGTACATTTCCTCCTTAAGTTATTCAAAATCTTGAGTTGCATCTAGAGTCCAAGAAAATGCTTCTTTATTTAATAATGTTGTTAAAGGTGTTGTTATTCTTCCATAGTTTCGAACAAACTTGCGGCAGTACCCTGTCAGACCTAAGAATCCTCGAAGATTCTTTAGCTTTTTTGGAATTGTCCAATCCATCATGGATTTAATTTTGTTGGGGTCTACCTTGACACCTTCCTGAGATACAATATGACCCAAATATTCTACCTCCTTTACCCCAAAGAAACATTTGTAATGTTTTTCATATAATTGTTGCTCCTTTAGTAGTTGTAGTACCTTGTCAACATGTTGAACATGTTCTTCCCAATACTTTCTATAGATTAGTATATCGTCAAAGAATACAAGCAAACATTTTCTAAGGAAAGGCTTGAAAATGGAATTCATCAAACCTTGAAATGTGGAAGGTGCATTCGTCAAACCAAATGGCATGACCAAAAATTCATAATGACCTTCATGAGTTCTGAATGTTGTTTTTGGAATGTCTTCCTCCTTCATTCTAATCTGATGATATCCAGAACGAAGATCCAAATTTGTGAAGAAAACTGCTCCATGTAATTCATCTGACAATTCATCGATGACAAGAATGGGAAATTTATCTTTAATGGTGATCTTGTTCAGCTCTCTATAATCTGGACACATATGCCATGATCCATCTGTCTTCTGTACCATTAACACTAGTGGAGAGTAAAAAATTTGGCTAGGCATAATTATGTCGGCCTCTAACATTTCATCAACCATACACTCAATTTCACTCTTCTGTCCATAGGGGTATCTGTAAGGTTTGATGTTAGGAGGAACACTTCCTGGAATTAAGTGAATAGCATGATCAAAATCTCAAACAGGTGGAAGAAAATTTTGGAATATAATCAAATACCTTGGAATGATTATCAATCACCTTTTGGAGACATGGGGAAATATGAGACTTAGATGTTTGAACATCTAATGAGAATAATTGTGCAATTACACCTTGATGTCTCTTTTTATTAATTTTGTCGTACCATTATATCTTATCACCTTACTTGGTTTCCCTATGATACCATTTAACTCATAGTCCTTTCCTTCCCATAAAAATTTCATGAAAAGCTTCTGAAAATTAAAAGCCATTATTCCCAATGATTGTAACCATTGTACTCCTAAGACAACATCAACACCCCCCATTGGAATTGCAATCATTGGACTATTCAATACATATTCCCCCATAGTGAGATTGATATTATGGCATTTTCCCGAGCAATTGATAGTTCCTCCATTTGCAATCATTACTTAAAACTCTAGTGCTGGATATACAAAGCAATTGAGAACCGTGGCTAATTTTCAGTGAATGAAATTATGAGTACTACCAAAATCAATCAACACTATTACCTTTATATTTTTGATATATCCTTCGATCTTGAGAGTTTGAGGAGTGCTAATTCCATCCAATGCATGAAAAGATATGGTGGGAGTAATCTCTTCGGAAGTAGTATCTTCTATTTCTTCATCTTGAGATGGTTCTTGTTCTTTTTGGGTTTCTTGTTCATTTTCTTCCTCTGCTTCACAATCTATGTAAAATAGTTTCTTCTTAGTGCACTTATGGCCTTTACTGTATTTGTTATCACAACTGTAACAAATACCCTTTTCTCTTTTTTCCTCTATTTTTTGTGGTGTCAACCTTGTAGGTTGTGGATGACTGGAGACCACACTTCCTTCTTTATAGTTGTAAGTGGTATACTTACTTGCTGCCATAATTTTGTTTTCAACTTTTCTTACCACCCTAAATGCATGCTCCAAGGACTTAGGTTCCCAAAGGAGAACCTCATGTTGGATGTGATCCTTCAAAGTTCCAATAAAGAGATCCAACATATTATCTTCTGAAATATTCTTCACTCTGATACAGCTTCTGAAACTGCTTGGTGTGATCACTAACTAGGCCTTTTTGCTTGAGATTTACCAACTAGCTAAAGAAGCTATTGCTATTTATATCCCCATAATGTGCAATCAATTCTTCTGTGAATATATACCAAGAGATAATAGATTCCTCTTTACGGCCACAAAGCCATTGGTACCATACAAATTGGTCAGGCTCTAAATATAAGGATGCACTAGTTACCTTCTATAAAGTTTGAACCTGGTGTAGTCAAAGAACTGCTCCATCTAGAATATCCATGTTAATGGATCATTGCCATAAAACTTTCTCATGTCAATATTGGGAAGTTGGGTACTGCTTGGTTACCATACCTGATTATTTCCATTATCAGAATCATTTCCTCTTGGAATATTCTTATTCATGGAATGTTTTTCAACATGGACCTTATCTTTATCCTCCTGAGTATCATGGAACACATCATTGCTTGGAGAAGGAGTATCCTTTGAATTTTGTATGAGATTAGCAATATTTTCCATTTGTTCCATCAACCCTTTCTTATTTTCTTCAATCTTATTATCCATATTTTTCATCAACTTCACCTCTAAATTAACTAAATCAACTGCTTTCATAGATCCTTTAATCATCTCTTCCAATTGGGACACTCGAAAAGATAGGTCTTCCCTTTCATCGTATGTTGGGGATGAATCCTCTGGTGGTTTGAGTGGAGTGTGATTTTTTACACTTCCTTTGGGTGGCATTATGAACAATACAAATAGATATCACACCCTATGTTTCACCACAATTAGATCCTTCTTCTCAAAGCTATTCAAATTTAAAATGGTGTACCTTTTTTCAAAGCCTGATTGGAAGATTGTTTTAGGGACGAATTGAACCTGATGTAAAATTCAAATTTCGACTCTTATGGGTCTAAAACTTCAGAATTTTGTATCCTTAGGTGTCCTCTTTCTAATTCTGCAGGTATGACCTAATTCTGATATGCCAATAGAAATTTATTATGAATCTCCCAACACTTCTTATTTTTGGTCCTTTCAGAAGCTCGAACTTGTACAGACTTTCACGTGTCCCATATCTTGTATCTGAGTATGAAACTTCTACCACATATATTGTGGTCCATAATATTTATTATTCAACTTGTATCACTCAATTTGGACCTCACATTCCCTAGATATGACCCTTTTCCCTATAACACTTATTTTAGACTAGTTTTTGGACTAGTCATAAACCCTATATTCCGATACCAATATATTTGAACTTGTGATGTCTCAGGACCTAAATTTTGGTACACAAATATATTGGCTTGTTATAGAAGTGGGTTTTTAATATTGTTGTCTGAATCCTTGTAGAAAAATATTTATAGTGAAAATTACAAGATGACTCGTTTTGAAGAACCCAGTCCCGAGGAAAGAGCTCTGATACCAAATGTTATGCAACCAAGTCTTAGATATAGCATAAAAATTGCAGAAATATACCATAAGAAAGTAATCCACTACTTAATAAAAAATAACTGAGATGAATAACAATCCTCTTCGAGGGTGGAACCTCCTTACACAATGTACTAAGTACATAAGACAAGACAAGATACAATGATGTCTGAAATGAAAAGGTCTCATTCCTATATATAGGAGACAAAGGGGTGCAATCAAAACTAATAGACCCAAGTTGACATCAATAATGTGTAATGCACCATAATAAAGGGGGTAATGTACCACTACATAGGGGGTAATGTGCCAATATTTAGGGCTTAACATGGCGCTAACAAGGAATCCAAACATGGCGCTAATGTGGTAGCAAATATGGTTGCAACACTGGATGTTAATTTGGATGCAAAACATGACATGGCATGGTAAGAAAAACATGGCACCAATTTGGAAGCAAAACATGGCGCAAAATGGGAATCAAAACTTGGTTCCAATTTGGAAGCAAAACATGGCGCAAATGGGAAGCTAAACTAGGTTCTAATGTGGTAGCACACATGGATTCAATATTGGATGCTAATATGGACACAAACATGGGCATATATGGATTGAAATATAGATTCCAAACTATATTCTAACTTGGTGACATTCTAGATTATACTTGGACACAATTATTGGCATGATTGGGAAAAGTGGATGCTAAAAAGGAAGCTAAATGGGACACTAAACCTAACACTATATTGAAATCTAAATGGGACGCTATTTTAGGAACTATTTTGGATGCTATTGAGACACGATTATAGACATTATTCTGAATGCTATTTAGGACACTATTAAGGAAGTTAAATGGGGCGATATTTGGGACATTAAATGGGACGAAATTTTAGGTGCTTTAAAAATTATCCATTATGCACCAAGCTTAGAGACTACTTGGGCCTCTCAATGGGGAAAAAAAGTACACTAAAAGGGACGCTAAATGAGACGCTTGGCTAGTTTTTTTGTAGTGCATGTGCTTTAATGAGACAATTACTCCCTTTTGACTTATTAAATACAAACATTGCATGCATGTGTGAGGTTGGTGAGAGAAGTCTCCTTATTTAGTTATGGAAGCATGGGATGAATATACTTCTATGATAGTTGTAAGAGTATTTTTTATGGTAAAAAACTATGTCAGTTGTCTTTTCACCATCCTTTCATATCCTTTGGAGTCTACCATTCATTCTCATGTGGATATTTGGACACTACGTAGAGTTTGTTTTGGTTTTCTCTCTATTTCCATTACCATACCAGATTATGAAATAACCAAAATTCAAATTGTGAAAGAAAAATTGCATACTTTAACGAGAAGAGAATGGTTGTAGGTGAGCATAAATGCTAGGCAAGATAGGAACTTATACCCATTAATTTTTTGCTACTCCTGAATGCTTGAGAGGCTATGAATTAAGTTTACATGAGTTTATCCAAAAACATAAAGTAGGTTGGTCTCTTTCTGCACACACTCGTAAGCACTATAAGGGTTGTATTTTCTTAGGGAACAACGGACCAGTGAAGGAAAATGTCTTCCTTGTGTTGTGTGGGGCAGTGGCAAAGAGTGCCATAGCTGGGATGGATGAGTGAGATTCCTGTAGTTTATCAATGGTGAGCATTTTGGATAAGCATGAAAGGAAATGGATTTTAGGTTGAGAGAGAATCATGTAGGTGTTTCCTTCGCCCTAGTGGCCTCATAGCTTGGCTTGGGGGTGGTGTCTATAGCTAATACTAATGATTGGGTGGAAAATTTATCTTACACAACCAATTGCTTGGATATTCACAGTTAAAAGATAAGTATCCTTTTTTCTATGAATGTGGAATGATTTTTAATTACTTACCATGATAATATGCTTGTTTATGCATAATGTGTGTGTGTGGATAGAGTTTTATTTCTAGCTTTGGTTTACATTAATGAATTTGTACATGCATTTCTTATTTATAAATTTGTATTATGGCCCATGCAAAAAATTTATAGTCATGAGATTCATAAATACCCCCTCCCTCCTGTGGTCAGAATGATGGATGGGGATGCGACAATTCATGTTGTACCTTGGATTCTATTTTCATCACTAGTGTAATCCCTCACCTTTTTCAACAACTTTCATCATTGATTGTTGCTCAAAGGGTATTTTTCATGTGTTATCTTCATCTAGTGCATGTGAGGGATGTACCCAATGGCGTTTGTGCAAAAAACTTGTTTGACACATTTTAAAACAAATCAAATATATCTCTACAAATTATCCTAGCGGTACTTGACGGGGGTGTAGAGTTATATAGATGCCACCTTTTCATTGCATGGAAGTGCTTATCAAACATTAGGGGATGTGATTTGTAGTTAAAACCCCTTTTTTTTAATTTCCCTCCTTAATCCTTGAGGCATCGTTATCCCTTAGGTCTACCTTTTGATTGCGATGTCGCAAGACATGGAAAAATTGGATTTTGGAGAAGTAGCTTTCCTCATGTTTTATCCTTGACATCCAACATGCAAGAATGATATCCTTAGGAGATGAGGAGCTTCACGGCATGTTGATCAAAATTTCAGAATCCCCTATCATAGTGAGAGAGTGCAAATTGAGAGAGTGGGCTTGAAGGAGACCTTGATAAAGTGTTGCCACTTCCTCGTGATTGTTTGTTGCCAATCCCAATACCCATTCCAAGTATGATTCTTCCTTTCAATTGGGATCAAGGATGAACCCACTGCCTACCACCCCTTAAATTATATTATATATTACATCACTATAAAAAGTAAAAATGCAAAGCCAAAACTTGAACTTCAAATGTCCCAAGCAACTTAGATATTTTAACTTGTTGCGGTCAAATCCCTTCGATGAAAAAACTATGTACACAATGTATACGCAAAGGCTACACTCTTACAACACTTTTGAGTTATATGGTATATTCAAATGGGTTCTATGAATTATGATAAATTAAAAATGAAATGGAAAAAATTATTTATCTAAAATGGAAATTAACTTTGACATTCAAGAACCTTAAATTTAGTGCCAAATATTTATTCACTGGATATGCCTTTTGACTTTAAATTACTTAGTCATCGCGTTTGGCGAATTTTAACCTTGAAATTCAAAATTCTTTGAATTTCAACCAATTTCAAACTTGAAGCCGAATTTTAAAGTAGAACTTGAAATCGAATTCGACCTTCAAGGTGAATTTATTTGATGAAATTTTTAAAAGGTAAACAAAAAGACAAAAAGCCTAGCCTAAATTCCTAAATTTTTAACAAGATATCATACTTTTGAAATATAACTATAGATGTTAATGTTGGTATGAATTTTTCATTTTATCATATATGTCTATAATTTCATATATATA
Organism: Larix kaempferi; assembly: GCA_027924585.1. NCBI lineage: Eukaryota > Viridiplantae > Streptophyta > Pinopsida > Pinales > Pinaceae > Larix > Larix kaempferi. Next base: position 17,782,104 of record BSBM01000012.1, read on the forward strand.
TATATATTAAAATTTTGGAATATATAGTCTCTCACTTAATGTCAAATTTTATCACCAAATTTGTCATTGTCGTTTTTTGTCAAACTTCAAGATTGTCGAATTTGAACACAAACTCGAAATAGGTAACTTAGTTAAAATATACTTGTGTATATGTGCATTCTATTTTTCTTTTCTCATAAAATTATTGAAACATAAGATTCTACTAATTAACTTAAGTACCCAAACTACAGATCCCAAGGAATATAAGTCTATTGATTCAATAAATCATGTGTTGATATTTAACTATGGTTATACTACGATCATGAGAATATATATTAATGCATATTTAAGTAAATGTATGCTTTACAACATTGTGTTGGAATTTGGTGCTAGAAGTTGGTCTCGACCATTGAACTATGAACAAGTTTCTTTTCATTGTAAATTTTCTTCTTATAAAAAAAAACTCCAAAGGCCTTATTGGTGGCAAGAATCAAATCTTAACGACTATGAGCATATTCAATTACAAATTACTAGGATTGAATACCTACTCCGTCAATAACTACATGGTGCTTGTAGTAGAGAAACCAAGACAACTCCCCTTCCATTCACTAATCAATGTAGAATGAGGAAAATGAAACATGAATCAAATTCTCTATAGCGAGAAATGAAACAAATTCTATTATCTTTAATATGTGCATAAAAATAATAAATACAACAACAATCAATAATTTAAAGATAGGATTGAATCATCAATCATATAAGTCTATTGATTCAATAAATCATGTGTTGATATTTAACTATGGTTATACTACGATCATGAGAATATATATTAATGCATATTTAAGTAAATTTATGCTTTACAACATTGTGTTGGAATTTGGTGCTAGAAGTTGGTCTCGACCATTGAACTATGAACAAGTTTCTTTTCATTGTAAATTTTCTTCTTATAAAAAAAAACTCCAAAGGCCTTATTGGTGGCAAGAATCAAATCTTAACGACTATGAGCATATTCAATTACAAATTACTAGGATTGAATACCTACTCCGTCAATAACTACATGGTGCTTGTAGTGGAGAAACCAAGACAACTCCCCTTCCATTCACTAATCAATGTAGAATGAGGAAAATGAAACATGAATCAAATTCTCTATAGCGAGAAATGAAACAAATTCTATTATCTTTAATATGTGCATAAAAATAATAAATACAACAACAATCAATAATTTAAAGATAGGATTGAATCATCAATCATATAAGTCTATTGATTCAATAAATCATGTGTTGATATTTAACTATGGTTATACTACGATCATGAGAATATATATTAATGCATATTTAAGTAAATGTATGCTTTACAACATTGTGTTGGAATTTGGTGCTAGAAGTTGGTCTCGACCATTGAACTATGAACAAGTTTCTTTTCATTGTAAATTTTCTTCTTATAAAAAAAAACTCCAAAGGCCTTATTGGTGGCAAGAATCAAATCTTAACGACTATGAGCATATTCAATTACAAATTACTAGGATTGAATACCTACTCCGTCAATAACTACATGGTGCTTGTAGTGGAGAAACCAAGACAACTCCCCTTCCATTCACTAATCAATGTAGAATGAGGAAAATGAAACATGAATCAAATTCTCTATAGCGAGAAATGAAACAAATTCTATTATCTTTAATATGTGCATAAAAATAATAAATACAACAACAATCAATAATTTAAAGATAGGATTGAATCATCAATCATATAAGTCTATTGATTCAATAAATCATGTGTTGATATTTAACTATGGTTATACTACGATCATGAGAATATATATTAATGCATATTTAAGTAAATGTATGCTTTACAACATTGTGTTGGAATTTGGTGCTAGAAGTTGGTCTCGACCATTGAACTATGAACAAGTTTCTTTTCATTGTAAATTTTCTTCTTATAAAAAAAAACTCCAAAGGCCTTATTGGTGGCAAGAATCAAATCTTAACGACTATGAGCATATTCAATTACAAATTACTAGGATTGAATACCTACTCCGTCAATAACTACATGGTGCTTGTAGTGGAGAAACCAAGACAACTCCCCTTCCATTCACTAATCAATGTAGAATGAGGAAAATGAAACATGAATCAAATTCTCTATAGCGAGAAATGAAACAAATTCTATTATCTTTAATATGTGCATAAAAATAATAAATACAACAACAATCAATAATTTAAAGATAGGATTGAATCATCAATCATATAAGTCTATTGATTCAATAAATCATGTGTTGATATTTAACTATGGTTATACTACGATCATGAGAATATATATTAATGCATATTTAAGTAAATGTATGCTTTACAACATTGTGTTGGAATTTGGTGCTAGAAGTTGGTCTCGACCATTGAACTATGAACAAGTTTCTTTTCATTGTAAATTTTCTTCTTATAAAAAAAAACTCCAAAGGCCTTATTGGTGGCAAGAATCAAATCTTAACGACTATGAGCATATTCAATTACAAATTACTAGGATTGAATACCTACTCCATCAATAACTACATGGTGCTTGTAGTGGAGAAACCAAGACAACTCCCCTTCCATTCACTAATCAATGTAGAATGAGGAAAATGAAACATGAATCAAATTCTCTATAGCGAGAAATGAAACAAATTCTATTATCTTTAATATGTGCATAAAAATAATAAATACAACAACAATCAATAATTTAAAGATAGGATTGAATCATCAATCATATAAGTCTATTGATTCAATAAATCATGTGTTGATATTTAACTATGGTTATACTACGATCATGAGAATATATATTAATGCATATTTAAGTAAATGTATGCTTTACAACATTGTGTTGGAATTTGGTGCTAGAAGTTGGTCTCGACCATTGAACTATGAACAAGTTTCTTTTCATTGTAAATTTTCTTCTTATAAAAAAAAACTCCAAAGGCCTTATTGGTGGCAAGAATCAAATCTTAACGACTATGAGCATATTCAATTACAAATTACTAGGATTGAATACCTACTCCGTCAATAACTACATGGTGCTTGTAGTGGAGAAACCAAGACAACTCCCCTTCCATTCACTAATCAATGTAGAATGAGGAAAATGAAACATGAATCAAATTATCTATAGCGAGAAATGAAACAAATTCTATTATCTTTAATATGTGCATAAAAATAATAAATACAACAACAATCAATAATTTAAAGATAGGATTGAATCATCAATCATATAAGTCTATTGATTCAATAAATCATGTGTTGATATTTAACTATGGTTATACTACGATCATGAGAATATATATTAATGCATATTTAAGTAAATGTATGCTTTACAACATTGTGTTGGAATTTGGTGCTAGAAGTTGGTCTCGACCATTGAACTATGAACAAGTTTCTTTTCATTGTAAATTTTCTTCTTATAAAAAAAAACTCCAAAGGCCTTATTGGTGGCAAGAATCAAATCTTAACGACTATGAGCATATTCAATTACAAATTACTAGGATTGAATACCTACTCCGTCAATAACTACATGGTGCTTGTAGTGGAGAAACCAAGACAACTCCCCTTCCATTCACTAATCAATGTAGAATGAGGAAAATGAAACATGAATCAAATTCTCTATAGCGAGAAATGAAACAAATTCTATTATCTTTAATATGTGCATAAAAATAATAAATACAACAACAATCAATAATTTAAAGATAGGATTGAATCATCAATCATATAAGTCTATTGATTCAATAAATCATGTGTTGATATTTAACTATGGTTATACTACGATCATGAGAATATATATTAATGCATATTTAAGTAAATGTATGCTTTACAACATTGTGTTGGAATTTGGTGCTAGAAGTTGGTCTCGACCATTGAACTATGAACAAGTTTCTTTTCATTGTAAATTTTCGTCTTATAAAAAAAAACTCCAAAGGCCTTATTGGTGGCAAGAATCAAATCTTAACGACTATGAACATATTCAATTACAAATTACTAGGATTGAATACCTACTCCGTCAATAACTACATGGTGCTTGTAGTGGAGAAACCAAGACAACTCCCCTTCCATTCACTAATCAATGTAGAATGAGGAAAATGAAACATGAATCAAATTCTCTATAGCGAGAAATGAAACAAATTCTATTATCTTTAATATGTGCATAAAAATAATAAATACAACAACAATCAATAATTTAAAGATAGGATTGAATCATCAATCATATAAGTCTATTGATTCAATAAATCATGTGTTGATATTTAACTATGGTTATACTACGATCATGAGAATATATATTAATGCATATTTAAGTAAATGTATGCTTTACAACATTGTGTTGGAATTTGGTGCTAGAAGTTGGTCTCGACCATTGAACTATGAACAAGTTTCTTTTCATTGTAAATTTTCGTCTTATAAAAAAAAACTCCAAAGGCCTTATTGGTGGCAAGAATCAAATCTTAACGACTATGAACATATTCAATTACAAATTACTAGGATTGAATACCTACTCCGTCAATAACTACATGGTGCTTGTAGTGGAGAAACCAAGACAACTCCCCTTCCATTCACTAATCAATGTAGAATGAGGAAAATGAAACATGAATCAAATTCTCTATAGCGAGAAATGAAACAAATTCTATTATCTTTAATATGTGCATAAAAATAATAAATACAACAACAATCAATAATTTAAAGATAGGATTGAATCATCAATCATTTAAAGATGGATTGAATCGTAGATAAGAGGAAATCAAATATAATAATTTATTTCATACAAATACAAATATATGTTATTAATTATAAATGAATACTCGAACTTAATAAAAAAAAGTCCAAAATTGAAAATACAACTTCATATATAACTCTGTAACGTAAAAGTCTCGAAAACATTAATCCTTAAAATATTTTTTATTTAAAAAAATATTAAAAACATTATTATAATGTGCAGAAGACAATATATATCATTGAATATGTCTAAAAGGTATATGAATTTTAGGGAAGCAGGATATGAATTTCTAAATGTACATGGAAAACTTTAACTCTACTTAATGATTTTGGTTCGAGGACATCTTTTCAAACAAATTAGGTTTCAATGACTTTGCTTAATGTACAAAGGATAAGATCTTAAACATATATTTTGTTTTTTCATAAACCATAACTCTTTTACATTATTTGTTTTGGAATTTATTTTTAAACAATTAATATAAACAAATTTTTAATAGTTCATATCATAAATATACATCAGTTTTAATTTTTCACTACATCACAAACACATAGGGACAAATGTTCAATTAATTTTATGTTTATAAATCATTTAATATTCAGCATTTTTTTATATCATTCGAACAATAACATATTAAATTGTTTAGCATTTATATTAAAATTTTAAAAGTTTCTCATATGACTTTAATAATAATATATTAATTATTTAATACTTTTTATTAAAAATTAAAAAATTTATATTGTTTGATGAGTTTTAAATAATTGATAGAGACATTTTTTTATATGATTCGAACATTAATATATTAAATTGTTTAGTATTTATATTAAATTTGATAATAATATATTAAATGTTTAATACGTTTTATTAAAAATTAAAATGTTTATATTGTTTGATGATTTTTAAATAATTAATAGAGACAAATTTCTGATTTTGATAGATAGTTTATATATATATCTATATAAAATAAGTATAAAAAATGAAATCATATATTGTTTTTAAAAGATTTTAATAATAAGATATTAAATTGTTTAATATTTATATTAAGATTTCAGGGGAGGTAGATGTGGGAGGGATTATTTTCGATCCAGGAGGAAATAACATAACATCTTTTGCTTGGGGACTAGGAAGGAAAATGAATAATGAAGCAACATGGCTAGCATTATTCCACTCCATGGAAATTATTGTGTCCCAAAACATCACCAATCTCAAAGTCTTTTGAGATTCCAGACATGTTATTCAGGCAATGAGAATGGGAACTTCAAAAGGAGACACAAAAAGCAGCAGAATGTAGAGAAGAATCAATCAACTCTCCCTTCTGAATAAAATCCACTATCTTCACATTCTCCGGGAAAACAATAAACTTGTTGATGAAGCCGCAAACCAAGGGGCTAGCTATCCCTTGGGACAAATCAAATATTGTAATGGGAATGAAGAATGCAAGCACATCCCCTAAGCCTTGGTCATATGGGTGGGCTATGTGCTTAATGCCTTATCCCTCCATTTATGTTCTTTGGGCCATCACATGGGCCTCCGTATTGCCACCGCCTCGTCCGTCTTTTCACTGTCTAGAGCTCCACCCCCTCATTTATGAGGGTCATCCCTCTCCCTGGCATACATTCCCCCAGAATGACGATGAAATCCACAGACTCTCTAGCCCCCCTGCTCGTAGACGAATTGTTCAATCTCTCCCTCTTGGCTCCTCCGCACGTCATCGGATTCAACAACACCATGGCTGACATTGCAAAAGGCATTGCGTCCATCAAAGCCAACATTACAGATTTCAAGGTTCATCTTCGCAGGGTGTATGAGACTATTTGCGCCAGGATGAAATCCAACAGTGAGTTAGTTGCGTACATTAGGTACATCACTTAGCAAATTACCAGTCAATATTCTCGGATTGATGACCTGGAAAGAAACCTCTTTGAATTAATGGGTACAGCTGATATTATCAAGGAAGAAGTGATAAAAATGGCCAAAATGACTCAATGCAGCCACTGTCAGGAGTTCCCCTCGGTGTGCATGCAAGGTGTAGAAGAAAATTTAGTTCAGCAACAAATGCATGGTTGGAATAGTCCCTTTGTTTGATAGGTTCTTTCCTCAGTTCTAAGTTCTTATGTTTTTTTATATTTTGCTTGATTCTCAATATGTAAGGGTATATCCCTCCTCCATAGTTACAAATAGTAGACAACAGATAGAAGAGAAAATAAAAGCCATAGTGGGCAAGTTTACATTCCAATTTTTGAGCATTTTCTCTGTCTCAAAGCTTACCTTTTTGTACTGAATGGTTGTGCACAGCCTTTTTAATATATAAATCCTTACACTGTTTTTGTTTATATATATATATATATATATTGTTTCTATATAATTTTATTAATAGTATATTAAACTGCATAATGAAATGCAATGTAATGTTATTTGATATAATTTTATATTATGTTTAAATAGTTATTATTATATTTAAAAAACTATAATTAAAATTAATATTTAATATTATTTGACACAATTTTATATTATAATTAAATAGTTATTATTATTATGTTTTTGAAAAACAATTAAAAATATAGTTGTTTATTTTGTAGATATTATTTACACAAGTAATTAGGTATCAAAATGTGATCATCAGAAACAAAAAGAAAAAAGATAGCAAATCTAAAGTTGAATCTTCTAGTGATATTGCGGATTCTTATGAAGAGGAATATATCCCCCTTTTGAATAGGCTACATGATGCTTCAATATGTAGGGATTCTTTAGGATTGCAACACAACTCTCGGGCCCTTAGAGGTTCGTTGACCAAATATGGGGGTGCTTAATGTTAATTTTATCATATAATACTAGAGGGATCCCCCCCAAAAGATCAAGGCCCTCAAGAGAATTTTTTATTTAGCCAAACTAAATGTTGTTTTAATCCAAGAAACGATGTGTTTAAGTTCTTCTGCAACATAAGTTTTTTTGAAAATCGTTATTGGGTGGGAAGTGTGTACACTTGATTCCATTGGCCTTTCAATAGGTCTTATTGCCATGAAACCCTTTAGTATCTGATATCAAAACCTTTTGAACATGTGCAAGTATATTACTATAAGGGAAAATCAATGGTTTTGAACAAAAAAATTCCACCTTAAATTGTTATGGTCCTTACAAAGATCGAATTTTTTTTTCTAGGATGAATTTGAGACTAGCAGTCTATTAAGCAACCCTAATATCGTATTGGCTGGGGATCTCAATTTTACAGTTTCTTCTTCTGAATTTTGTGTAGAAAGTCCCAGAATGGACCCTTTGTCAGATTAATTATTTCCTCCAACTCTTTCAGAGATTTTAGTTGATGGATGTGGTGCCTGCTAAATTACTTCCTACCGGGAGAAATGGTAGGTGTGGTCACTCTGGTGTTAGTAATAGATTAGACAGGAATATGATTGCATATATCCTTGTTGTTTCTTTGAATAGATTCATATCATGGGTCATTAACTCTCCCATCTCTAACCATTCTCCCATATGCGTTCAAATTGATGGTTGTCATTATGTTCACAAGTATCCTTTCAAGTTCAATCGTATGTGGTTAGAAGACAAATATTTTTTCTCTTTGGTTAGATATAATGGGATCTCTTTAGGTGACCATGATGAGACTAATGCCATCAAAAGCTTTTCAAGGAAGCTTAAATGCTTAAAAATTAAGGTGGTTTTATGGGAAATAGAGAAAAAGCAAAATTCTATACGAGGGCTGATTTATATTGAATCCCTCATGAATAAGGTTTATGATATGAATTTGTATGGCATTTGTACTGAATGGTTGTGAAAAATATCTTAAGAAAGAAGAGATAGCTCTGAACAATCTGATATTGGGGAGGGACGAAAATTTGAGAAAAAGGAGGTTCAAGAAAGGATGAAATCCTGGCACCATTGAAATCTTGGCTCACACCAAACCAACACGATCAAGCTTCTGTTTTAGAGCATGGAGGCTCAACACGAAACCAGGACTGAGTTTCTCTCAATGGCCTCGCCAGGGGGCGGATGAAAACTCCTACAACTCACGTGCAAATGCCAAAATCGGCAATTCAACCCATTCCTCCATGTGAGGCTAAGAAGGTAAAGGGTCTTGCAAAATCAGATGACTAGAGTAGTAGGAATCAACTAGATTCATCAAGAACGGCAGGTTGTAAGGAAGTTGTTGAAATCCAAAATCCAAAAGGAACAAGAAAATGCATCCTTAAAGAAGCCCTAACACCAAGGTATGTGATAAATTCCCCCAAGGTCTCTGAAAATATCCATTTCATGCATGATCATGTTATTATCTGCAAATTTATGTGGCTATGGCTATCTGAACGAGCGCTCATGGGGTGGATCAAGCACAAGTGGAACCCTAAAGGCCACTGTGATCTCAAGCTTGGCTCGAAAGGGTTCTTTACTTCCATATTCAGTCATCCCGAAGACTACATATCTGCTTTTGAAGGTAGTCCCTACATCTTTAATACAATGTTCCTATATATGATACCCTGAAAGGAAAAATTTAGCCCAAAAAAAAAAAGAAGATTTCAAAGAAGCTCCAGTCTGGATACGTCTCTTCTCTCTCCCGCAAGAATACTGGGACCTTACTACCCTAGAAGGAATAGGAAATACCCTCGGTAGATTTGTTAAGATATTTCAAACCACCCTAAATGGGAGATATACTGTCTTTTCCAGAATCTGTGTTTATATGAATATCTCTCAACCTCTCCCTGAGGCAATTTGTCTTGACTATTAAGACATGGAGTGGAATCAAACTATTGACTGTGAACACATATTGTTTCGGTGTAGGAAATGGCATGAACATGGACATCTATTCATGGAATTCCCTCTGAACTCAATAGTCTCAAAGCAATATTATTCCAAAATCAAGGATCAAGAGGGTTTCACAAAAGTACCAAACAGAAAACAAATCCACAAGAAGAAAACAATATCTCCTACAAACAATGCAATAAGTACTGAGAATCAATTTGAAACTCTAGCATCTGCTCCAAAGGAAATTCCTATTACAGACCCTTCCTTGGATACTAATACGGTTCAGATAGCGACAGCAAGTACTCTCATTACAGATGTGGATATGCAATACCTCCAAGAGGAAATGGAAGATTTGTAACTCGAGGACCTAAATCTGAAGGAAGTAGAGGAATCTTGCAAACACAAAACTCCTTTATCAAAACCTCAGCTCGAGCTCTTTAAAAAAGTCGTCATCAAAGCAAGAACAGACACCAATAAAATTCACAAATAAAAAGCAAAGGATTTTGTACTTGGAATAAAAACTTATGTAAAAAGAGATCTTAAACGACAACATCAAGAAGATCAAAGGAAAGGACTAAGAATAAATAGACAAATACTAGACGAGTTAGGAAACCTCATGCTTGACTCTGGTCAATACAATCAGTTAACATAGTTCTTTTTTGCACTATCCACATCTCATAAATGAAGACCATCTCTTGGAATATCATAGGTCTAAACGGTTCCTCAAAGCATCGACTACTCAAAAACAAGATCGTAATGGAAAAACCCAATATAGTCATGTTACAGGAAACCATGTGTTCTACCAATAGTATGGAAAAAATAGCTCAAAAAATATGGAAAACTTCTGTTGTTATAGTTGTGGACACCATGGGAGCCTCAAGAGGTCTTGCAATTTTATGGAACCCTAATGACATCTGCCTAAACAACTTCGAAGCTACGCTGAGAACCCTTTCTGCTACCTATCACCTCTTGGGTACCAACAAATGTGGGCTAATTACCAACATATACAGGCCACAAATATTGAACCACAAGATTGAAATTCTAAATCATCTACAATGGATATGGGATTCCCATCAGAGCAAGAACTGGATCCTAGGAGGAGACTTCAAAATGATTACTAATCTTCAGGAAAATAAAGGAGTTGTCAGAAAACTAGATAAAGATAGTACATCCTTCAAAACCTTTATGGACAATACCAGGATGATAGATATGGAAACATCTAATGGCGTCCACACCTAGAACAATAGAAGGAGCAATCAACACCAAACCGCCTCATGTCTAGACTACTTTATTTTATCCAATGACCTGTATACTCTAGGAGACATGGGATGCTACCATTCTTCCAACAAATGGTTCAGATCACTGGCCCATCTGTCTCCAAAGCTTGGATTATAAGGCTTGTCATAATAGTCCTTTCCACTTTGAGAAATTTTGGCTTACTCATCCAGACTTCAAAGAAAATATTAGCAGCTAGTGGAAGGAAGCCTCTATTTAGAATTGATCCTTAGTGTACAAATTCCAGCAAAAGCTTAAGAACCTGAAACAAAAACCAACTTTGGAAACATCTTTGAAGAAAAGAAGAAAATTGAAGTAAGAATGCATCAACTACAACAGGACATTATCCTAACTAGGTATTCAGAGGCTAAGGTTCAAAAGGGCTCACTTCTTAAACATCAACTGACTAAAAGACTCAAGCAAGAGGAGATTCTATGGAAGCAAAAGTCAAGAATAAATTGGCTAAATGAGGGTGAAAGGAATACTAAATTCTTCCATAACTCCATGCTTCAACGTCGACAACACAACAAAATCACTATGCTAAAAGCTAACAATGGAACCCTTATTTATGAGCAGAAGGAAATCACATCGGAACTCAATTATTACTTCAAGGATATCCTTTCAAAACCTACTATTGACAGAAGGCAAGCCATTAGTGACATCATCAAAAAAATCCATTGTCTTCTAAATCAAGAAGAGAATGAGGGTCTGATGAAGCAGATAAGTATGCAAGAAGTGGAAACAACCATTTCTAGCATGAAAAAAGGAAAATCCCTAGGACTAGATGGTTTTATCACTGAATTTGTCCATGAATGTTGGGATATCATAAAAGATGAGGTCCTCGAAATTGTGGAAAACTCTCATCGCACGAAAGAAGTCCTTTCTGCTTTTAATGCTACCATCCTTACTCTCATCCCAAAAGGAACCAACCCAAGCAACCCTGAAAAATTCTGACCTATAGCCTTATGTAATGTTATATATACAATCATTACCAAAGTCATTTCCAATCGCCTCAAACCAGTACTCCCTCTACTCATCTGCTCGGAACAATCTGGTTATGTGGAAGGCCGACAAATTCTTGATGGTATTATTCTAGCTCATGAAGTTATTCATTCTCTCAAAACCACCAAAAACCCTGGAATTATCATCAAGTTAGATATGTACAAAGCCTTTGACGGGTTAAATTGGACTTATATCTCTAGAGCCTTGCATGCTTATGGCTTTCGTCGGGATCTAATTGATTGGATCCTTGCACTTCTCTCTTCTGCTTTATTTTCTATTTTGGTCAATGGGGCACCACCTGAGCCTTTTACCCTATCTTGGGGTATTAGAAAAGGGGATCCCATTTCCCCCTTCCTCTATATAATCATGGCAGAGGGGCTGGGAATATCTATAAAGACAGAAATTCAGAAAGGTAACCTGAAGGGTATTAGGATTCACAGAGATGCCCTCACTTTTTCACACCAACATTTTGTTGACGATACTTTGCTAATGGGTCACCCCTCCTATAAAGAGGCCAAATGCTTCCAAACCATCTTAAAAACCTTTGAGAAGGCCTCAAGCGCTTGTATAAACCTAGATAAATCCCAACTTTTCTTCTTTAACACTAACTGTATTATACAACGACGAATCTCTCTTTGTCTCCGGCTTTCGATACATAATCTCCCCTTCAAGTATTTAGGTTCCTTACTCATGGAAAAACCTCTCTGGCAAGCCAACTAGGAATATATAATCACTCTTCTCAATAATCGACTTGCCAGCTGGACCTTCCGCTCCATAAATATTTTCAGTCGTCTTACTCTTGTCAAGTCTATTTTGCAAGTTGTGCCACTGTACATGTTCTCTGTCCTAGCTACCCCCAAAATTATTATCAAATGAATCTAAAGCCTTCAAATAAACTTCCTCTAGGGGCAGTTATCAGCACAAGAAATGGGCCCTAGTAAAATGGGAGGATGCCTGTATACCCAAGTTAAAAGGAGGACTTAGCCTCCAAGATACCGAAGTTTTAAATCAGGTGTTGGGAGCTAAACTCTTGTGGAAATGGATTACTCATAACAAGGAACCTTGGGCACTTCTCTGGAAAGCCAAGTATAGTCCAACCTGGCATCAAAAAGACTTAATTCATTTCAATGAAGAAAGGAATGGTTCAATGGTTTGGAAACTAGCCTAGACAAACCATTCGTTGATACAAAATCATAGTTTTTGGGAAATTAAAAATGACAAAAGTGCTCTATTTTGGGATGACTCCTGGAAACAAGCTTGCAAAATCCAAAGTATTATAACATATCTGGATATCAAAAATGCTATGAAACAATGTGGGATGATAAAATTTTATCAGTATTGGAAAGAAAGAGAATAAAACCCCAATTGACGAACCTGGAAGCTTCCAAATCAATGGTCCATTCAACCACAAGGTGATAATGGCAACATTATATATGATGAATTAAGCAAAAGAAGAATTAAAATAAAAAATGAAGATGACAAACTTCGATGGGGACATACCTCAAAAGGTTTATTTACGGTAAAGGAGGGATACCACATTCAGGCAAATTTTGATATCCTTCCGGACGAGCCTATGTGGAAATCCATCTGGAAAGGAAGTATATGGCCGAAAGTAGCAACTTTCCTCTGGATTTTGGTTAAAAAGAAAACCATAACCTGGGACAACCTGGTTAAAAAAGGCTTTATTGGTCCCTCTTACTTCCATCTCTGTAAGCAGGACAAAGAAAGCATTGAACACCTCTTTAAATCTTTTTCTTTCGTAAATGAAATGTGGGACAGGGGAGCAACAAATTTTCAAACCACTCAAAGAGATAACTACAACGTCAACAATACGCTATTAAATTGGAAGCTTCTTCACTTCAAGAATCTTTTGCTCGACATAATCTGGAATCTCTTCCCTTCCTTTCTACTATGGGAAACCTGGAAAGAACAGAATAGGCGTGTCTTCCAAGCTACCTCTTTGAACACCGAGGAAATTTGGAATCGGATAAAGACAAGCATTACCGAAACCATCCTCATTCAGCAATGGTCAGACCAGGAAATGCAGACCGAAGGTCAGGAAGACAAAATTATGAAATCCTGGGGACTTAATATTTTTAACTGGACTTCTATTCCAAAAACTTTGAGATCATCTATACATAGCCCTAATATCTGGCACCCTCCCACTCCCAATTTTATCAAGCTCAATTTTGATGGCACCTCCAAAGGAAATCCTGGGCATTCTAAATATGGAGGTATCTTTAGGGATAGTAAAGGAGATATCATTCGAATGTTCGCAGGCTATACTTGTATAAACAACAATAGTGCAGCAGAATTGGCTGCTCTGATCCAATGTCTGGAAATTGCAAAAATCCAAAATCTTCACTAGATAATGGTTGAAGGGGACTCGCAGATTATGATCAAAATACTGAAGAAAATCATTAACGGTTTAGTTACCAGCAATCTGGGAAATTGTTGGCATCTGGAATATGATCTCAAAACTATGGATAAGCTCATTGATAATTTCACTACACTCATCCCTCTACACGTCAGACGGGATGCCAATAGGATAGCTAACCACCTAGCCAATATTGGGACCCAGTTTGGATCCAACATCATTAATGAGAATGGCACCAATAAAAAGGATGATCCATATTTTAACACTTGTTATCACCTAGCTGCAGAGGATATGATGAATTTTGCCACATGCCAGAGCAGTATACAGATGGCGAGACTGGATGTGAACCACAAGGAAAATAAAGGCACAAGTACGGAGCAGGTCATCTTAGAAATCGTTTGGGGAAATAGGATGGTACCTGCACCCCCACTTAACCACCCAAGATCATGACGAGGATACAAAACCCGATCAAGAAATCATTGCAGGGTACCTTATCCCTTAACACACTCATGGGGACTGATGCTATAAGATTTAGCAGGAGATGCCCGATCGAATGGAAGTACAATTCCATCACAAAGTACAGAGGTATGACGACTCACCATCAAAATTCCACAATGGAATCTAGTTTCAATAAACAAGAGGGTCTGGATATTCATATATCCCTTATGTTCTGAATGAGAAGTTACTCTTCTCACCATCTTAGCATCCACAACAATAATGACGAATCCAAGATGGGGATTCCTAGGAAATGTCTCATTACAGGTCTGGAGAACCACCCTATTACTATGAATCAATTAAAGGTTGTGGAGGTGGCAAGATATTATTCATCAAATGTTTCATTGAATATCAGAAGGCTCATTGAAAACAAAGAGGAAGAACTATGGGATGACTATAATGCCACCAACAAAATCCTTTCCCTGGTTGAGTTGGGTTTCTAGGAACCAGACCTAAGTTCCACCAAAGGAAAAATTGCTCTCTTTGATCGGACACTGGTAGCCTTCTGGACCAATAAGATAACTTTGGGGAAAATTATTATGGATCGGGCACAGGAACATCTACCCCACACTCAGGAAAACAATGTTCTATAGTGTCTATAGAAAGAGGTCAATATTCTTGACAACAACCTAACTAAACTTGTTGGCAGGCTCGACATCCAATTCATATAGAGGAATTCGCCTCAGGAAATGAAGAAGTCTCCCCATGGGAAGCGGACTTCAACCAAAGTGGAAGAGAAAACAACCTCTGGCAAGGGTAAAAGGAAACTATATGATGACCCAACATTTAACCAACCATCTGAGTGCATGCACTCTGCAGATAGGCAGCAGGATACCCCTTTTAACCCCTTAGCTCCCTGGATCCAGAACCCAGGAAACATCAAGATTTATGCGGACCACTACGAATGCTTGGTGGCCCTATACTCGATTATGCATGGTCTCATGGCCATCCTGCTTCATCATAGAGAGGATATTTTCAATACTATCAAAGACTGTTGCACTATGGGGGAAGAACATAAGCAAATCAATCCTCTAATGGTTACCAAAATTAGAATCATGGGGGAACATATGGAGGAATGGGTCACCAATTCTGTTGTTGATACTAATGTTGCTACCTCAAATGATACTCCTGGAAATACCAAAGACTCGGCCATCATCATTAAGGATGATGCTCCTACAGACGAGGATTAGGCAAGTTCCTCATAGTTTTTTCTGTGGAATTGTTTTGTTTATTTTTTATCAAAACTACAGATACCTCTCTATGTATGATTAAACCTCCAGGATTTAAATACTTCTGTACTATTTTAAATTTTTCCAAGTATAGATGTAGGCATGTTATGTGGAGCACCAACTCTAGCATTTTTTGTCTTAGTCAGCTATCTCAGGACAATTCTGTAGGTTTCTGGATCTTTTTCTCTACTCGAAAGACTCTGCTTGATGATATACTTTCTGTGACACTATTTTGAAAATTTTAATAGCAAGGTTCTTTTCTTATTAAAAAGAAGAAGAAGAGATGGCTCGACGACTTAAATGTTGATCCATACTAAAGAGATAGCTTGATAATAATACTAATTTTTTTCACAGTTACGCCAGTTATAGAAAGAATGTGAATTCTATTTGGGATCTGAAGGATGGTAATGGAAATTAGGTCAATACTCATAAATATATTGAAAGGATTTCAATGGATCATTTGTCTAACCTTTCTAAAGACTCATAAGGATATTCAATAGCCTCTAAGTTAAAAGTTCTCAGTAATCTCACGACATGTTTCTCAGAAGCAGAGGGTTGTCAAATTGGTAGAGCTTTCACTTTGGAAGAAATTGAAAGTTTTTTGGAAGAAATTGAAATATTTTGCCAAGGACAAAATACCTAGGCATGATGGATAGCCTATTGAGTTCTTCATAGTTTTTTCTTACTTACTAGGATCTAAACTATTAAAGGTGGTTCAACAATCAAGAATTGAGGGGTATGTATCTGGTGCACTAAATGCTACGTTTATCACCCTACTTCCCAAATGTGATAGGCCGAAGACTTTTTCTGATTATCGACCTATTTCTCTATGTAATATTGTGTACAATATTATCACGAAATTTCTCTCCAATAGACTTAAACCCAAATTGGCTGAAGTGATAACAAAAGAACAATTTGACTTCCTTGCAAATAGGAAGATACTTGATACTGCGGGTGTCACACAAGAATGTTTACATTCCATTAAGACAAAAAACTTGGATGCCCTAATTCTAAATATGGACTTAATTAAAGCTTATGGTCAAGTGAATTGGGGGTTCTTAAGGTTATTATTGCTTCAAATGCGCCTTCCTTTTGGGGTTACAAATTGGATTATGGCTTGTGTATCGTCAAATTATTTTGTTGTTCTCATCAATGGTTCACCAACAAAAATTTTCAAATTCTCAAGAGGACTTAGACAAGGTTTCCCTCTTTCTCCTCTTCTTTTTATTTTGGTTATTGAAGGCCTTAGTAAGTTGATTGTTACTGTAAAAAGGGATGGTATATTAAAGGGAATCAAATTCTCTTCTGATCTTAATATCGCACATATGTTTTTTGTTGATGATGTGATTCTTATTGGAAAGGGTACCTTGGAGGAATGGTCTACTTTCACATAGATTATTGCTTTGTTCAGTGATGCATCGAATATGGACGTGAACCCTATTAGAAAATCAGGATCACATAACAATAGCATAAAATAAGATGCATAAATAAAACACATAAACACAATACACGAGAGACACCAATATATGTGGTTCACCCAATATGGCTACGTCCATGGAGAAATTTCCAGTCCTTTTATTATATCGTCCAACAAATGAAGGGATACAAGCTGCAACACATCCGTTGCAACTTCCTCTTCACTCTCTCACAGTCTCCCTCACACAATCACATAGATATTTACAATACAATACTACTACACCCAACCATATTACAATGCCTTCCTTTTAAAGATGGATTGCCATGGGAAAATACCATGGGGTACCCAATACCATGGGCATGTAAATTACCCTTTATTGACCAAGTTGTGAATATGAAATTTACAACATTTTACTAGGCATTTTTTTCTGAAATTTTCGCTATGGGGGCGCTATCCCCCCATGGAAATTATAGTGGGGGGGGGGATCCCACCCATACCCCCTGCCATGGTATAGGATCCAAATATGGCTGAAATGCGACCTTTGAATCAGGAAGATCGGGCTCCACAACCAACAAACCCTAATAAATATATGTTTCTTAGAAATGGTATTGATGATGACGTGTTTTCTCGAATTTACTCTATATTTCCTTATAAAGTTGAGGCTATTGATAAAGGTTTCAAATATTTGGGTTATTACTTGAAACCCAACACTTACAGGGTCTGTGATTGGTTATGGCTATTCAAGAAGTTTGAAAAAAGAAATGGGCATTGGTCTTTTAGATTGATCTCTCTGGGGGGCGAGATGACCTTAGTAAGATCTATGTTGGTTGAGATCCTAGTGTAGTGGATTTCTTTGGAAAAGGTGCCCTAATCCATTTTACATATTATCTGACAAAAAATGTTCAAATTACTTTGGTCAAGATTAGATATAGGGAATAAAATCCATTTGGTTAACTGGGAAAAACTATCTAGACCAAAGTCTATCATGGTGGATGGGATATCAAGAACATTATATGGTTCAGTATTGCTTTGAGAATGAAAAGCATGTGGCATGGTATTTTTGGGACAATCTTATGGAGTGAAGTTATACATGCTAAGTAACTAAAAAGGAACTATGTATTTAGCTAGATTAGGATTTCTGAAAAAATCTGTTTGTGGTGTTTCCAATTTTTGGAATGTTTTTTTGTGGTCTTTCTCCTAGATTAGTCGAGGCCTAACATGGAAGGTAGGAAATGGAAAAAAGGTTTTCATTAGTATAGATCATTTTATTGGGGGGAGGATAATTATTCACTTTCCTCCTATCTCATTGATTATTTGGATAAGTTTGTGTTTTTTTACTTTGAATCATATCAGAAGGCCCAATTGGATGGGTTTTTCAAATTCTTATTGGCTTTGTGCTGATGAATTGGGTCTAGGATACCATTGGGTAGAGGAATGTAACAAGTAAATTTTGAATTTGAACAGAGGTGGCATCAGATTAAAGGAGGAAGAAGACACAATAGTTTGGTCTTTTAATAAGTCTATAGGCCATGTCAGTGCTAAAGCTACTTATACCTCTATTGCTCAATATCTCTCCACTTATGAGCAAAAATGGTGTTTAAAAAAAAATTGGAAGTGGAAACATCCTTTAAAACTTAAATGCTTTTTTTGGTTATGTTGTGAAAATTGTATTTTGACATGGGACAATCTTGTAAGAAGGGGTTGGCTTGGACCCAACCTGTGTTCTCTTTGCAAAAATGATGGTGAATCCATTAATCATGTTTTTTTTTTCTCTTATAATAAATTGTCATGGCAGGATGTTGCTAAGGACCTTCATATCTCTCAGGACTGGGGATCATCCTCTTTTGAAGGCAATTCTGAGCGGTGGATAAATAGAAAAAAATCCCACAAACTTTTGCCAATTTTCCTATGTTGGGAGATTTGGAAAACGAGAAATAATGCCATTTTGTAAGGAAATATTCCTATTGTTTTGAATAGTAGTATAAGATCCTTGGGTCTATATAAATAATCTTACATAGGTGAAAAACCCAAAGGATACATGAAGATACTTGACCCTCCTGTCACTTTCTTTGTTGTTGGATACTTTGATGGTGTGGCTCAAAATGATGATAGTGGTGTTGGTATGTTTATACAGTTGAGTGAGAATCATAACATTAGGCTTTGGTTAAATTGTGGTAGGGGATCCAATACGAGAGTTGGACTCCTGGATCTCTAGGGTCTACTCCATTTTTCTTCCAGCATTAGTATTCCTACTCTGCAGGTCCTTAGAGATTTAAAAATTATTGTGAATTGGGAAAACAAATTATCAAATCTTTAGGTGCTTTCATTGGAATAGTGGTGTGACAGAACCAATCTTCTTTTTGCATCATTTGATAAGCTTAGTATCAATCATTTTTTCCATAAACACAATTCTATTGCTAATTTTCTTTCTAGAAAGGCTATTGGGAAGACTAAAGGAATTTTACATTTTGAATCATTTGTGGAGAATGAGCTCTCTAATGAAGGATATATTTATGTCTTGTACTTGTTGTCAGTTATTTGAGGTCATTTTCATTTCAAATCTAGAGTTTTCCTCCCTTGTAAGCTTATAAGGTTTTAGTTTTTGTATAGCTTATATTTGTGGCCATTATGTGATCAATTCTTTTTTGTTTGTAAGGATTTATTAGCCTTGAAGTACTTCTGATAGAAAGATCTTCTAAGATGAGGAGGTCTGCCATGCTATATATGTTGGTATGTCATGCTATACTTTTTTTTTCCTCGGAAAAAAGTGTAATTTCATTTAAGAAAAATCAAATTACATATTGTATAAAAGCTTTTGTGAGATTTTTCTGATATAAAGCTTTTCAGCTTCGAGTATCAAAAAATGGCTATAATATATGAAGTAATAAGGTAGATCACGCAGGATCCATGGTGGCTGAGAATTATTGCTATAAAGGAGAGCAGTCCAAAAATAATAATTACAGAAGTGTATGTGCCGATAAAAAATGTGGTGGATTTTGCAGATTTGGCCCTTTGAAGAAAGGTCTGTGATAATAGTCATGGAATGTGTCGTTGAGATATTCCGTAATCCGCCACTGACCAGGTGGAAGAGTCATCCCCTGTTTGGATAGGAGATCCGCAACCACATTCCTTTCCCTATAGACATGTTTGCAAGAGAAAAAGTAAAAAAGAGCAGCAGTTCCTTGTGTGTCTTCAAGAATAGTATTAAGGACCAAATGATGGTAGCGATGTAGTTTATTGATACAATTGATGATGATCATAGAGTCTCCAAAGACTTGAACTCTGTTGCACTGTTTTTCTAATGCAAAAAGAAGCGGTAGTTTTAGTGCATGTAGCTCAGCGTAATTGTTTGTGCCACTACCTAAGCCCATGTGGATCTTAAAGGAGTGAGTGGCCGAGAGGTGAAGTATTGCTCCCCCCTGTGTCACGTCCCCATTATTGACCCCATTGCATTCAAAGGTAATTGATGTAATATTGTTATGAAATCATGGTGAGGAGCTCAAGGCCAAGGCCCCGCCATCGATTTAGTGATGCATATGCCTTGCATGCTAGTCAGGCACATTGGAATTTCAACATCATGTAATATGCATTTTAATAAAAATACCCACAACTAGCTATGCAATGCAACAAAGAGATGGGGGCATGATTTCACAAGGAATTGGGAGGGAAAACATTCAAACCCTTGAGCCAATAGAGTCAAGCCAAGTGTCAATAAGAGAACCCATCAAACCATCAACTACCCATGTTGACTTTTGTACTCAACCATTGATTTCTCCCAAGAGTTGGTTGGGGAAGTTAATGCCTTGGGAATGGAGAGGTATGGCTGTCCAAAATCGGGTATGGGCAAGCCACTCTTCATGGAAAATCGTGTTGGTCTCCTTGGGCAAGAATAGAGCCACGAAATTTCTCCCTAAGCCATTATTCACCATGGCCTTGCTCTCTCACGCAGCTCAAGCTGCCTGGGCGTTTTCCTCCCTCGTTTTTCTGTGTCTCCCTTCATCTTTTAGTTGGGAAGGGGCGTTTTTGTGTTGGTTACCCGTGGGGAAAGAGAGCAGAACGTTTTGGGTCTTCCTGGGGGTCGTTTAGGCCATTGGAAGGGATCCTAACCAGTGGAGAGAAATCGGTTTTGCTCCCTGGGGTTGAAATCGAAATTCCACAGTTCGTTTGGGTGAACCACGAGTTGGGAGAACCAATGTGGACCCTGTTTTGTGAACACCTCTGTTGTAAATGTGTAACCCTGTCAATAATCGTTTTTGCTGTGAGAAAGAAGAGTATGATGGGCATGGGTGATGGGTAATCCCTGGATCTGGCTTGAGATTGGGAATGAGTATCCATTGTGCAAGTGCAGCCTGATAAACCCAGTTAGACTGGCTTGGCTAAAATAAAATGGTTAATAGACTGTGTGTGAGCGTGAATGTCCCCTTTGTCCTTGTGAGAATCATGCCCAGCTCGGGGGTGGCCTTCGGACGGACTCAGTATGAGCTGTCGAAGAGCCTACGGTTGGGTGGAACGTTGCAGCGACATAGCTAGTTGCTTGGGACTACGCTATTAAAAGATAAGTATTCTCTGGTGCCATCTTTCAATTATTTAATTGATGAATATCTTGAATGTATGGTGAATGTGTGAATGAAATTACTTCTGCTGTGTATTGAAAATGTTTATGCCTCTTCATATGTAATGAATGCTTACTTCATAAGTACATGGGGCTAGATGCCCGGTCTTAGCCTCACGATCCCCTCCATTGCACTGGTATGATGGGTGGGGACGTGACAGAATGGTATCAGAGCTGCTGGTTGCAGCATTGGGCCTCTATGGGCCAAATCCAATAACAGCCATCTCTGACAGAAAGAAAGATTTCAATTTTCCTAAGTGTTTGAAAATTTTCTTAGAGTCTGTTTGAAAAAGTTTTTTGTTGTTGTTGTTGTTGTTGTTTGTTTAAAGACTGTTTCGGAAATAATTCCCGAATGTCTTCCGCAACTGCGGAAGCATTCGGCGAATCTTTCCGAAATTTCGAAAGCATTCCGCGAGTTTTTCCGAATTTGCGAAGGGAAGTTTTCGGAAGGAATTCTCTTCCGAAATTTGCGGAAGGAATTCTCTTCCGAAATTTGCGGAAGGAATTCTCTTCCGAAATTGCGGAAGGATTCCGCGAGTTGTCCCGCAATGCGGAAAAATTCGGCGAATTCCTCCGAAAAAGACGGAAAATTTTTCTAAGTGTTTCAAAAATTTTGTTTAAGGTTTGTTTCGGAAGGAATTCAGGAAAGTCTTCCGAAACTGCGGAAGGATTCCGCGAACGGCTCCGAAACTGCGGAAGGATTCCGGATTCCGCGAACGGCTCCGAAACTGCGGAAGGATTCCGCGAACGGCTCCGAAATTGCGGAAGGATACAGTGAGTTGTCCCGCAACGCGGAAAAATTCGGTGAAATGCTCCGAAAAGCAGAAAAATTTCTAAGTGCCCGGCGTTGAAAGGAAATTTCGGAAGGAATTCTCTTCCGAAATTTCGGAAGGAAATCTCTTCCGAAATCGCGGAAGACTTGGGCGAATCATTCCGCAACTGCGGAAGACTTCGCCGAATCGTTCCGCAACTGCGGAAGATTTCGGCGAATCGTTCCACAATTGCGGAAGACTTCACCGAGTCGTTTCGCAACTGCGGAAACATTCAGCCAACCGGCCCGCAACTGCGGAAGGATATAGCCAACCGGCCCGCAATTGCGGAGGGATATAGCCAACCACCCCGCAACTGCGGGAGCATTCAGTGAACCACCCCGCAGAGGCGAGTGAAAAAAAAAAAAAAAAGTGTTTAAAACTTGATTTTTGGATAGCAGGAGCATCCGAACTCAGAATGCGACGATTCCTGTGGGGCTCGGAGGCCATTGACGAGGGCCATGGAAGAACCAGTGAAGACTCCTATCCCATTACACTCCGATTTGACAGAAAATGGGGAATAGTGGCTTTTAAAGGACAGAGTCCCGAGGCTTGACAGAAGGCCGGTTTAAGCTGAAATTGATACGAGGCAGTCATGAAGCAGGCACAATGTTAAGTTCCGAATCTTGGAGCCAAACTCCAAGGGATGTGGAGTCGGGGTGAGCAAGAAGGCCAAAAAGCACTGTTCCGGGCCACTTTTTCGGGATTTTGAAAAGCTTGTGGGCAGTAAAAGTGACCCTAGATGTGGGAATCAGAAATTTTACTGAACTAGACATTTCATATTCTCATTAAGACGGACAACTTCCGTTAGACGAATATTTTCTAGAAATGCACCGTTTGGGAGATAGCCGTTTTTGGCCCAAAATTTGGAATTTTGGGAAAATGTGAAAAGTGAGAAGTAGCAAAACCCATAAATTCATAGAAGATGAACGGTGCATCGGAATTGAGATCCGTGAATTGCTGAGTGTTCATTGTTATATGGACTAACTCCGCCCGATAGAAAAGTTTTTGTGATTCCTCATAGATTTTCTTCCCCAGGTGGCTAAAGTTGGCATTCCGGACCAAAATGCAACTATGTAAAATGTGCAAAAATTGTAATGAAAGTTGTCATTTTTGAAGGGATGCAGTTTCCACACCTGATGTCGGAATGAAGCATGAAAACAGGCATTGGAAAGCTTGTCCAGCAGGGAACGATGATACATGACCAGAGTTTGAATGAGGTCTACAGATATCATAGATATTTAGTGCAGAAGAGTGCCAGCGGCTGTTTTTGACAAAGAAATTTTGTTGTCAATGTGGGCAATTTCTACAATTGCATAATATGGAACAGGAATTCCATGCTACGATGAGGGATCAAAAAGGGAAGAATTTCTTAAACCTCTATTCGTTATCATACTTATAATTATGAAATTGTCATATGGCATAAAAATGTTAAAAATGTAAGGGATTACATAGATGTATATGCACTAGATGGCATCTTAACATTGCATAATGCATATGGAAATGCTTGTGCCTAAATGGGATATTGCATATTGGTAGAATAATGAAGTTGCATATGCAATGAACCACTAATGGATGATATTGTGATTGATGATCGGTATTGGTTGTAGGACCAAAGATAACAAAGAGCGTGGCTAAATGTGTTGAGGATGTTGTTGCATGAAGCCCAAAAAAAAAAAAAAAAAAAAAAACTTATGAGGAAAGGATGGTGCAACAAATCTATGATCATAAAATTGGCAAAAGGACTGAACAGCCTAGGTAAGAGGCCAACCGATCAGGTAACATCAGGCGATGTTAATGGTAACCATGCAGGTAATGATTATCAGTGCCCAATTGCATGAATGTTGAAAAGGGATTTGGTAAGATCTCTTCAACTATGTTTGAGCTATGTTGAGGTAGTTTACATGTGATATTGGTTACCGATTGGGACTGTTAACCTACCAATCTTGGTGAGGTGTGGGTAAGTGAAGGAAATGATCCTTACACCCTATCACTGTTTAGAAATCTCAATGCGTTCATATGAATTTATATCATGCCATGTGTATGTTGGTTATGTACTTAATAACCAAAGCAAGTGAGGGCTGGTGGTCCTCATTATGATAATGCAAGTTATATGAGATAGTCATGTTTCGATCATAATATGCTTGAGTGCATGGTACTCATGAAACAATGCAAGGTAGCATTGAGTAGATGTGCATTAAGAGATTTTATAAACCTTGTGATGCATTGTATGAATGCATAGGTATGATGCATATGTTATTGCAAATAAATAATGAATGAAATGATGAACTAATGATAATTCGAGGATCACTTCATGGGCTGTTTATGAATGATATGACGGTGAAATTTGATCTAGAGCTTATGAGGAGGAATCTCATGGTTGAGAGCTCTAAGTTCTGTTAGTAAGAACAGTTGTAAATATCAGATTTGTAATTGTTTTGGATTTGAAATTTTGCTAATAATTGCTAATGACTGTTTGGCTTATATGAAAATGTGTCAGGAGGACATGCTGTAAGTGGATGCTCCCGTATGGCAGTGGGCATAAGACCATAACGGGCAGAGTGGTGTCACTTACAGGAGCCAAACGATATGAGGATAACCTCATGGATAAGAAAACCAATTTCTGTAGTAGACAGAATTGTAAATTCATATTGAATTTAATTATTAATGTTATTGATTGGTTATGGAACAATCATATTTGAAGCTTATTGCTAAATGTTGCTGACTGTTTGGCTATGTGATAAAGTGTGCCAGGATGACACATTGCAGGAAGATCATGTGTGATGGCCTGCTGAAGCCAAACTAGATGGGAAGGATCCCATGCTTTGGAAATGGGTTTCGGGTGAAACGCCATCGTAAATGTTGATAATGTCTCAGACAAACTGCATGTTGGTAAAGCATGTGAGTGAGACAGTAAATTATGCCAAGAAGGCATGTGTGGGTTATGGCACGTGAAAAGATTGGGGTGGCAAACCGAAGGACTATTGACTCAGAGAAGGGAGCCCCATTCTTCACAAATGCAGAAAATATACATCTGTGAAGCGAATGAGTATTCCGTAACCCTAACTAAGAATATACGTGTCTGGTTATTAGATTTAATATGCAGAGCATGCTCCATCTTATTTATATCATTGCAGACTGCTTGAGTATGATTAGGGCCTACATGGCGCACATCGGAGAGGGGGTGCACACCTTTTCTGGTGCTGGGTCATGATAGGGTTTTCAATATTGACTACATCCTAAGGGAATGGACGCATTCCTGGTGTTTCAATACTTGATAGTGAATGATATGAAGTATGATTACAATTTTTGGGCAGCAATACTGATGAGCCTGCTTATCCTTCTTGTGCTAACAGCTTACACAGATGCAACTTGGTGTTGCACAAAAGAGGCAAAGTGAAGAAAGGGTGCTCAAGAGGACTGTATGGGCAGTGGTAGCCTTTCTACGCTCACACTAAAGGACACTAGAAGGGATGGATAGGCCCAGGGAGCTGTGTTGCAGAAAAGGGGTATCATCCTTGTGTAGTGTGAGTGGGTATTGTGGGGCCATGCTAGCCTGCAGTCAAGTGAGTCACCTATGGAGTTCCTGGAGGGAACCACTGGTTGCACAAGAGAAGGAGCCACGTAATCATATTATGTTGTTCATATTGCCTGAGAAACCCAGTCGATGTACTGGCTTGGAAATGGTTGTTGTATGCCTGATAAACCCAGTCGGCGTACTGGCTTGGCATTGGTTATTTGGGAGTTGTGGTGAAAGGTTGTTGGATGCCTGATAAACCCAGTCGGTGTACTGGCTTGGAATTGGTTACTTGCATGATATGGAGGTATTGGTGAAGGGTGTTATTTCCTGACAAACCCAGTCAGAGAACTGGCTTGGAAATGATTATTGTATGCTTGATAAACCCAGTCGACATACTGGCTTAGCATACTGATTTCTAAAATGCTTGATAAACCCAGTTGACGTACTGGCTTAGCATACTGATTTCTAAAATGCTTGATAAACCCAGTCGGCGTATTGGCTTAGCATACTGATTTTTGAAATGCTTGATAAACCCAGTCGGCGTACTGGCTTAGCATACTGATTTTTGAAATGCTTGATAAACCCAGTCGGCGTACTGGCTTAGCATACTGGTTTTTGAAATGCTTGATAAACCCAGTCGGCGTACTGGCTTAGCATACTGATTTTTGAAATGCTTGATAAACCCAGTCGGCGTACTGGCTTAGCATACTGATTTTTGGAATGCTTGATAAACCCAGTCGGCGTACTGGCTTAGCATACTGGTTTTGGAATGCTTGATAAACCCAGTCAGCGTACTGGCTTAGCATACTGATTTTAGGGATGCCTGATAAACCCAATCGGCATACTGGCTTGGCATTGCCTATTCGGATGATGTTGTGGAGCAGCATGTACGCTGGCCAAACATCCACCCCACAGGTGATCCAAGGCTTGTAAAGCAGAGAAGGAAACCTGTGGAGTAGCGAGGAAACGCAAAATACAGATAAGTATTCATTTTCATTTAATTCTTGTTGGAATAATGAAGATTTCAGGAACGAATCTTATTGCAACCAAACTAATACATTGTTGTTTCTTTGTTGGAAACCTTGGCCATTACAGGAAAAAAAAAGGATCCTGAAAGAGCTATAAATGCTTGGTAAAGCCAGAGAGTAACTGGTTGGAGCCATAAATTCTTGGTAGAGCCAGAGAGTAACTGGTTGGGCGCTATGAAATTCTTGGCAAATTCAGAGAATAGTTGGTGGGAACATTAACCACTCGATGTTGTGGAGCAGCCGGCGTGCTGGCCAAACATTCCCTTAAACAATTGATAAAACCAGTCAGCATACTGGCTTGGCATTGCCTGTTCGAATGGTTGTGGAGTAGCCTGCGTGCTGGCCAAACATTCATTGTGGTCTCCACGGGAAATCCAATGCTTGGAAAGCGAAAAAGGATCCTATGGGATAAAGTGAAGACATCCAATAAAGGTATTGCTGGAAGCAAAGACTATGAAAGCACCCGGAGGATGCATGTGGACATATGACTGTCCTAAAAGAGCTCAATATGAGCAGTAATGAAAGATGGTGCTAGTGGAACTGTGTGGGTCCTAGCAGCCAAAGGTTCTGTAAGAAACCATGGGGAAGGGTTCCCTAGTTGAAATCTACTCGACAGACCTTAGACACTAAAGTGTCATAGCCGAGAAAGGACAAGTCAAGCATTCACATTGAAGTGAAAGAGGCTAAGGAGCATAGAACCACCAGTGATGGTGCGGCTCCGGATTTGAAACAAGACTAAGAGGGGGAAAGCTCTTACTCTTCTCTTTCTCTGATTGATGCATCTTAGAAACAAAGGATTGTTGAGTGCATGTCATAAATGAAACCAAATTGTGTTTCGTTGCTTGAAATGAATTGAGAATGCTGAAATAGTTATTTTCTTGTGAAAGGATGAACGTGAGTGAGTTCATGTGTGTGTGGGAAAGCATGAAATGTGTGGAAGTCTCATGGGTAAAGCATGGACGTTCTAAGTCAATTAGGAAAATAATTGACTAATTTTATTATTGTGTTATGCTTGTCCTAACAGGAATTGCCATGATAAGTCTCACAGATAGTTGCTGGGACAACAAGAAAGATGGCATCCATGAAATTCCAGACTCGTAGATCAGCTGGAAGATAAACAAACGAAAAGGGGTTGCTATGGAGCGATGCCCACCTGCAGAACTGGAAGACCAAAGCTAGCAAAAGTAGCTTGAGGAAGCCAAAGGACTTGATCCCGGAAGGTCAAAGTAAAGGGATGGAATGCAGGACAAACCTGCCACCATTGTGAATTTTGAGGCATGTGTAAGTGGGTATTTATTTCCAAAGTATTGGAACACCGAGGACGGTGTTATTCCAAGGGGAGGGGTATGTCACGTCCCCATTATTGACCCCATTGCATTCAAAGGTAATTGATGTAATATTGTTATGAAATCATGGTGAGGAGCTCAAGGCCAAGGCCCCGCCATCGATTTAGTGATGCATATGCCTTGCATGCTAGCCAGGCACATTGGAATTTCAACATCATGTAATATGCATTTTAATAAAAATACCCACAACTAGCTATGCAATGCAACAAAGAGATGGGGGCATGATTTCACAAGGAATTGGGAGGGAAAACATTCAAACCCTTGAGCCAATAGAGTCAAGCCAAGTGTCAATAAGAGAACCCATCAAACCATCAACTACCCATGTTGACTTTTGTACTCAACCATTGATTTCTCCCAAGAGTTGGTTGGGAAAAGTTAATGCCTTGGGAATGGAGAGGTATGGCTGTCCAAAATCAGGTATGGGCAAGCCACTCTTCATGGAAAATCGTGTTGGTCTCCTTGGGCAAGAATAGAGCCACGAAATTTCTCCCTAAGCCATTATTCACCATGGCCTTGCTCTCTCACGCAGCTCAAGCTGCCTGGGCGTTTTCCTCCCTCGTTTTTCTGTGTCTCCCTTCATCTTTTAGCTGGGAAGGGGCGTTTTTGTGTTGGTTACCCGTGGGGAAAGAGAGTAGAACGTTTTGGGTCTTCCTGGGGGTCGTTTAGGCCATTGGAAGGGATCCTAACCAGTGGAGAGAAATCGGTTTTGCTCCCTGGGGTTGAAATCGAAATTCCACAGTTCGTTTGGGTGAACCACGAGTTGGGAGAACCAATGTGGACCCTGTTTTGTGAACACCTCTGTTGTAAATGTGTAACCCTGTCAATAATCGTTTTTGCTGTGAGAAAGAAGAGTATGATGGGCATGGGTGATGGGTAATCCCTGGATCTGGCTTGAGATTGGGAATGAGTATCCATTGTGCAAGTGCAGCCTGATAAACCCAGTTAGACTGGCTTGGCTAAAATAAAATGGTTAATAGACTGTGTGTGAGCGTGAATGTCCCCTTTGTCCTTGTGAGAATCATACCCAGCTCGGGGGTGGCCTTCGGACGGACTCAGTATAAGCTGTCGAAGAGCCTACGGTTGGGTGGAACGTTGCAACGACATAGCTAGTTGCTTGGGACTACGCTATTAAAAGATAAGTATTCTCTGGTGCCATCTTTCAATTATTTAATTGATGAATATCTTGAATGTATGGTGAATGTGTGAATGAAATTACTTCTGCTGTGTATTGAAAATGTTTATGCCTCTTCATATGTAATGAATGCTTACTTCATAAGTACATGGGGCTAGATGCCCGGTCTTAGCCTCACGATCCCCTCCATTGCACTGGTATGATGGGTGGGGACGTGACACCCTGTAGGTGTTGTGTTGTGATGCACTATTGAAATATGCCCAGGGGATATTTTGGATGATTGTCTCAGTAGTAGGAACACGATGGTGAGGTGTGGAGATGACCTGGAGAAAGTGTGAAAGGATGGAGAGTGAATGACTGATCAGAATGGTTGGGCTTGTGTTTTTTACACAGAAGATCGATTGATTACGGGCGATCCAAATGCCCCAAATGATGATAAAGGGTAGTGCCTTTATGGATGTAGTAGTTGGAGAGTCATACCAATTCCTCCAAGCCTCTTCGATAGAGTGGCCCCTCCATAGTTCTGCAGCCGGATGAATGGCTTTTAATGCCAACCAGATGTTAACATGGAAAATACAATCCAGAAAGAGATGAGTAGTAGTTTCGCCGGCCTGTTTGCATAGAATGCACTAGCCCGGGCCCTCAATACATTTGTTCTTGATGTGATCCTAGGTGGGGATACAGTTTGAGAGAGTACACCACATGAATAATTTAGATTTTGAAGGACAATGTGATTTCCAGACAGTTTTCCACCACCAATTCGGATCGGCCTGAGGATGTTTTTGATCCATTAAGAATTTGTAGCCCAATTTTGGGACATATTTTCCATTTGAGGCCAGCATCCACATTAGTTTATCCTAATTTTTTGAGATTCGGGCATGAGAGATTTTTAATGTCGAGATGTAAAGTTCCCAATGGTTATGTAGATCCCCTGGTATATGTAGTTCCACCGCATAAAACCAACCCTGTTTCCAAATGCTAGTTGTCACAGGATCAACGATATGAGAAAGATGGAAGAAGTTGTTCTGATGAAGAAAATTTAAAAGTGGTGCCAGCAGGAGATGAAGGTTTTGGAATCCAAGCTATGGATCTAAGCCGATACGGATCTGTGTTCTCGATCCCACTTTCCAAGCGAGTCCCTGAGTGATGAGAGGGAGAGAATCCATAACCGCTATCCAGATGACAAATATCCCAGTCCTGGGCTTTGTTGGATTTTGAATCCATTGTAAGATAGATGATGGGGCAATATATTTCTGAGAAACAACCTCAGTCCACAGATTATAAGTATTAATGAGGCGCAATCCGGCCTTGGAGGCCAGTGAGGTGGAGAAGAGATAGGTGTGCTTGAGGCCCCATCCCCCCAGTGATTTCGGCAGATCAATGCGTTCCCACTTGACCCAAGGAGAAGTTGTGTTTTCCGAATTTCCAGAACATAGGAAACGAAAGCATAGTTTCCTATCC
This sequence comes from Larix kaempferi, assembly GCA_027924585.1. Lineage (NCBI taxonomy): Eukaryota > Viridiplantae > Streptophyta > Pinopsida > Pinales > Pinaceae > Larix > Larix kaempferi. Next base: position 17,813,253 of record BSBM01000012.1, read on the forward strand.
TTTTCCTTTATGCCCTTTGGGAGCGAAGCCAGCGACATCCAGTATACAGGGTTTGCTTCGAGAACGGATTTGACAAGGATCAGGCGACTGGCTCTGGAGAGACATCTGTGACTCCAAGACATAAGACGCTTTTCTAGTTTTGCAATGAGCCAATTCCAGTCACTATTTTTATAGCCATTTGGTTTTAGATGAAAGCCCAAGTATTTTAGGCCTTCACTAAGCAGAAGAATATCAAAAGTGAAGAGTGTAGTATACCTATGATATTCTAATGCAGACAGGTCGTAGAGAGTGATAGTGGATTTTTGAACATTTATGACCATCCTCGTCACTACTTGAAAGAGAGTGAGAATATGGTTTAATTGTTCCGTGTCCCCAATAGTGCCATCACAAAATATAAGGATATCATCTACGAATAGTATATGTGAGATGCGAAAATTGTTGGTGATATGTAACCCATGGAAAGTTCCCTGACGAATAACATCTGATATGGCCCAGCTGAGTCCTTCAGCCACCAGGAGAAAAAGTAGAGGTGATAAGGGGCATCCTTTCCGGAGACCTCTTTCAGCATAGAAGAAATGAGATGGTGATCCGTTGATGAGTATTGCGAAGGAGGCAGTGGTGATGCAGCTCATCGTCCACTTGATGAATGGATAGTCGAAACCACGGTGTGTCATGAGTATGCGAAGATAGAGCCAACTAACCCTATCAAAAACCTTAGAGAGATCAATTTTGATAATAGCACCCTTGATGCCCTTAAGCTTCTGAGAATGTAGGCCTTCTTGAGCGACCCCAATGGCTTCACGTATTTGTCGTCCTTCAAGAAAACCAAACTTCTCTTTTGAGATGAAACTAGAGAGAACAGGTTTGAGTCTCTTTGCCATAATCGTTGCCACAATCTTGTAGGTAATATTGCAAAGGGAAATAGGACAAAATTCATCCAAAGTGGAAGGATTGTTTTATTTTTGGATAAGAGCAATGAAGGTGGTATTTAGTGGGGGATGGATGTTCCCACCGTGTCTGGAATCTTCAGCAAGAAGAAGAAGATCAGCACCAATGGTGTCAAAGTATTCAATAAAAAATTCAATGGTCCATCCATCTGGGCCAAGGCTCTTATCCTTTTGGAAGCTATGAAGAGTACCCTTGAGTTCCCCCTCAATGATTTCTTCCATGAGATTCAAGTTGTCCTTTGCTGTGACGGCTCCCGGGAAGAATTGAGAGAGTTGAATCACTTCCGCAATAGTGGCTCTATTGTCATTCGAGAAGAGTGATTTGAAATGAGTAGAGCCCAATGTATCCAAGTCTTCAAAAGAGGATATCGATTCTCCTTGAGCGTTCCTCAAATCCCAAATAGTATTTTGTGCTTTTCGTCCTTTTGCATAGGCATGGAACAATTTTGTATTTTCATCACTGCTTTCTAGCCAAATAGCTGTACTCTTTAGTCTCCAGACTTTTTCCTTCTCTAGTAGGATTTTATTTCTCGAGCTTTCTATATTTTTTAGGAGTGAGGTGGATTCCAGAGAGGCATAACCTCCCCCAATCTGTCCCTGAATAGAAGCCAGCTCCGATTCAACCCTGGTGAGTTCCGAGGCATCTATTTCACATTTTTGTGTGCCCAATCCTTCAGTAATTTTTTAACCAGAGTGAGGTTTTTAACAAAATGTGGTGCAGCGTGTAATCCTGCTCCAGGCTAAAAAGGGATCCAAGAGTTTTTGATGATGTTTGCAACCTCCTCCGCCTTAAGCCAGGCTGCACATAGTTTGTAGGGGCTAGACGGTTTGATGTTGTTTCCTTGAATCTCGAAGCAGATGGGATGATGATCTGAAATGCCCCCAGAGTCGACCCACTGACACATCCTATAGGGTTGGTTCACTAGTGCTTCCACAATAAGGAAACGGTCTAGTCTCTTTGAGATGCAACCCACCCCAGTTCTATGATTATTCCAGGTCGGTTTCATTATGGGTGGCTGGTAATCAATGAGATGTGTGTCAAGTAGTAGTAGTTCCAAGAAGCCAGAGAGAGCATCACCTCGAGCCTGTTGACCCCAAATCTCATGGGTGCCGAGGTTGAAGTTTAAATCACCACCGATGATAGTGTCATTCCCGGTGATCATGGTGTTCCGCCGAATGGATTTCAAGTAAATTTCACGATCAACATAGGGACCATATAGGTTGATGATCTTGAAATCCATGTTAAGGCCCAAGTGGAAAATTTCCACGCCCAAGCCCGAGGAGAAGCCCAGGAGTTGTGTAGTTTATTTGTGGATTTCTTCCATCCCATGGCGAGGCCCCCTGAAAGCCCACGAGCACTGATGGCAGCAAAATCAAAAGCAGGGAAAGAAGCAAAGAGTAAAGCCAGAACGTTGATGTCTGACCCCATAGTTTCTTGTAGCAAAAAGATGTCACGTTGTTGTAGAGAGATCAACCTCTGTAGGGAAATTTTTTTAGGTTTATTTGCCAAACCTCTGCAGTTAAGGGACATAATTTTCATGGGGGAACCCTAGAATGGGCATGCACCGCTCTAAGTGCCCCAATGATGGATCTTTGTTTTCCATCCACCAGGTACAAGATGGCATGTTGTTGTGCCGAGGAAAAATGCGTGGGTTGGCCACGGATGCGAGAGGGTTTGTTGGGTAAAGGGTTTGATCCCAGTCCGGTACCCTGGGGGATAGAGGTCAGGATAGGGATGTCACGAGTGCGTAGGTGAAAACATATGGAGGGGGCACAGGGTTTTCGGTGGGAAGGGGAGCCATAGAGCAGTCCATGGTAGGGATAGTGTTAATGGGAGGGTAAGTAGGGATAGAAGTTGGGGAGAGAACAGGGGTGGGGGAGCCAGTAGTAATAGGGGAATCTAGATGCATAGTGCAAAAAGTAGAAACAACAGAGGTGTAAACAGAGTCAAGTGTTTCAGTCATACCTGGTAGTGTAGAAGCCAATGCGTCCACAGAGCAATTCGGAGTCGGTGCTGGTGTGAAGCCCTCAGGGGCCCATGGAGTCGAATGCAAGGAAGGCGAGGTAACAGCCGCATTCTCCGAGCGAGCCCCATCAAAATCCCCACAGTTAGGCTTTTGCTGTTGTAAACCTGAAAAAGCTTCATGCCTGCCATCTTTCAAAGAATCATCCCTCGGTCCAGGGGATGTGCCCTCCATTCATTTGCGAGAATTATCCATTTCTGGATGGAAATTGAGACGACAATGTTTTGCAAGATGCCCAATACCATGACATATATGGCATCGGAAAAGTATACCCTCATAATCCAGTATCTGTTGCCGATGAGCAAGACCCCAAGCAAAACTTATATGAGGATGAAGTCCCTTGCGAATGTTGATAACAACAAGAATACGGGCTACCGAGAAAAGCTGAGTGTGTTGAAAAGACATATCAACATCAATGTATGAACCCAACGCATTGCCGATGTCCCAGAAGGAGTCCGCGTTCTAGAATTCCCAAGGTAAACCCAGGAGACGGACCCAAACAGGGATGACGTCAAATTTTTCCGTGTCCGCATCAAACATAGGGGTCCAACTCTTAAACAAAATGGGAGTGTTGCCCAGACTCCGGTGTGAAGCAAGAATGCGCCTAACATCGTCATGAGAGTTGAACTTGAAAACAAACCAACCGCGGGACAGGACCATGATCTCCGGTTTATAATCAAGAAAGTGTAGCCAATTTGTTCTAACCCATCGATCCAGGTCCTTAGTACATGGATATTTCTCGCGAGCACAACCAACCAGTGCCGTCTCTACCATGTTCAGTGAGCTAGCCACATACATGTTTTGCCCACAGATTAGGTTGATGTTATCCCATGCACATTTTAAAAAATTCCCTTTCTGTTTGCGTGGTGGTGAGGTCTCCTGTCGACGTGCAGTGGATTGTTCGCCTGGACGAGTGCCCTCAGTGCCGTAGATTGTAGGAGTAGTGCCAAGGTGGGGAGGAGAGCAGAAAAGGGAGTTTATGAAATCATCCGGAATTTGTGCAAGTGGGTTTTCGCAGAGGTAGGGCAAGAGTTAGGAATAGTGAAAACACCGGAGGACTAGTCACAAACCCCAAGCTCAGAGAGTGCTTCGTTTTCCGGTGGCCAAGTGTCCGACAAGGGTTTAGTGTGGATTATCGTGGATGCAAAAGGTAAAGGGTCGCCCAGGGCGCAGCTAGTATGTCATGCTATATATGTTGGTCCTCTATGTAAAGGCTTTTGTTCTCTTTGATTTTTAATGAATATCAAGGGACTTAGTTTTTTTTGCTTGAAAAAAAACATTCTCAAAATGGAAAGAAAGTGCATTCTTCACTTATTAAGTAAGTATGGTTTAACATTGTTATGTGTTTTGAAAAAACTTTTCACACTTTTAGATATGGTAAATACTTTGTAGGCATTTAAAAAAATGGAAATATCATATATTCATGTGTTAAGAAAATATTGTTGGTAATTATAATTGAATATGGTATGAGATATTAATATATTTTTTTTTAAATAATCACTTTTCATATTTTTAATATAAATTTAAATCTCTTTATCATGGGAGAGATTAGATGAACTTTTTTCTTACGTTAATTAACAATGTTTATATTTAACGTTTTTATGAATTTTTATTCTCTCTCTCTTGCAGGCATTTAAAAAAATGGAAATATCATATATTCATGTGTTAAGAAAATATTGTTGGTAATTATAATTGAATATGGTATGAGATATTAATATGATTTTTTTTTAAATAATCACTTTTCAGATTTTTAATATAAATTTAAATCTCTTTATCATGGGATATATTAGATGAACTTTTTTCTTAGGTTAATTAACAATGTTTATATTTAATGTTTTTATGAATTTTTATTCTCTCTCTCTATATATATTTTTTTCCGTTTCTCAAGTTTTTTTTCTTACTTTAATCATATTATCATATTTTGTTTTTGTCATATTTTTTTTTTCATAAAACTCAATGACAATATTACATATTCGGTAACATATCTATTTTAGATAACAAAAAATATTGTAAATAATGCATAATATTTATATAAAAAATTGATGCAACCTCCCATGAGTATTGTTCTGTTATGTTGTAGTTTTGTTTAGTCTTTTTTAAACTTTGTTATTTTGAGCATGTCTTCTTCAATAAATTTAAATATGCATGAGATGTGTCATTTCCGAGGCCAAAATTTCCACCTCTTTATTCATGGAGGTGTGAATGTTTTGGGAAAAATAAGCTTCTTATACCTTAAGACTCAAGATGGGTTATGTCACAAGAGATTTTTTCATTACCGTAGTTAAGATATTGGCCAAGCACTATAAACATAAGTAGCATTTGATAAAATCAAAATGAACTTTATCACCAATTTTAAACACAAAGAAAAAAGTTGATTCACATTACTTACCTTTCTTAAACTCTTTCCCATGATATTTTCCAATTATTCTTGAGCTTTAATACTTTGTGGATTGTTTTATTTCTATGATGCCTTATTTTGCCTTATTTTGTTGAAGATGCATAAAGAAGACTCATTATGGTTGAGCCTATTCTTTATATTACCAATGTCTTAATGTCTTGATGTGTTAAAGGTGGTTTATCTAGTTGGCGAAAGACAAGGGTTTTTTTTTGCCTCCACTAGGATTTGATTTCCCCATATAACATGTTTGATGTTTGTGCTTTTTGGATTGGTTTAACACCTGCAAGGGGGCTCTATTTAAATAAAAGTCAACATGTTTGTTAAGTCAAATCATTAGGTCACATGCCTTAACTGTGACATGACATCCCACCTCTTTATGCTCAACAATTAATGTATTAGAAATCACATCGCCATCTTTCTTAATGTCTTATAATGTTAGACATATATGCACATTTCCAACACCATTTAAAAGTATAAAAACTCACTACAAATGGAGGCAATTGAAAACATCTTACTACAACATTTGATATATATGCAACATACCACACCTACTAAGTATAATATACCAACCATATATATTATGCATGCAATTAATATATATATATATATATATATATATATATATATATATATATATATAGCATGCATGATATATATGGTTGGTATATTATACTTATACACACTAAGTATATATGTCATACAAATTAAACAATTATATCGATAGGTGTTTATATCTTAGAATTTGGGGTGGACTAACACCTATGCTTTTCCTAGATTGCATGAGCATGAGACAAATCTACTGTCTAGATTGATTTTATGGAAGTCATTCCAAATTCAAAATAAACAGTTCTAAAAAAAAAAAAAATATTAAAAATTACTAGTAGATGATGCTTGGATAACTCTTAGTTGATGCATGGATAAGGGGCTTTGTGGTAGACAATTAGAAGAGGGAAAATGATAACATGTAGCTGAGGCATATACAACTGGTGATTACAACTATGCATGGAGAACAAGTAATAGATAACTTATTACTTATTCGTGACATTTAACTTGTGGCCTATCGGTGTTCAACAACCACAAGTTAAGTGGGTGTACTAGTAATATGTTGTTGATCTCCTCTAATTGTAGTCGATTGTGTGATTTTCAAACCATGCTAAAAGGGCGAATAAGATGTTTGACAACTTGAGATATTACTAGCACAACCACTTAACTTGTGGATGGTGAACATCGATAGGTCACAAGTTAAGTGTCATGAATATCTAATACTTGTTCTCCATACTTAGTTGTAATCACCTATTGTTATCTATGATTCAACTACCTGTTACCTTTTTAGGTAAAACTACCAGTTTATATATATATATATATATATTATAATTGTTTATTTCAAATTTTGAACGATGACCATAAAATCAACCTGGACAATACACTTGTCCCATCCTCCTTTAATATAGGAAAAACATAGATGGTAGTCCACCCCAAATTCTAAGATATAAACACATATCGATGTAAACATCATGATAACATTGTGAATAGACTCAACACTCCCATTACATTTTCTTCCATTGTGTTCACTTTTATCTTCCTTGGTGTAGGGTTTGTTCGCAATAGTTAAGGCATACATTAATAATCAAAACATGTCTCGTGATCAATGTATATCTAAACCATGTAACAAATAGCCTTATCAAAATTATTCATTTTCTCCTGTTCGACCTATTATGATATCCATAACAAATCTTATTACTTATTTAGAGCCTCAAACATGGAGATTTTGATTTCATTACCAAGACCAGATGTGTGTTGTCATTTTTATTGGAGAACTTATTGAGTATTAAGTAAGTTATCTCATATATATATATATATATATATATATATATAATCCATCATGTTGATGTATATGTAACTTCGGAATGTATTTCACACATATGTCTATTGTATTCCTATAGAGATGTTATTATTCCTCTATACGGAAGTGTCGTCATTTATATTGTAAGTGTTGTAACTTATACTTGATGGGTTATTAGACCACCTTATTGGGGTCGGCCCTGTATAAGTCATGTGGGTCAAAGGGTTATTAGACCACCCTATTGGGGGTCGGCCATGTGGGTCAAAGGGTTATTAGACCACCCTAGTGGGGGTCGGCCCAATCAGCATTATGTTAAGTGGTTAAGTTGAGGCCAACCTAGTTGAGTAAAGGTCAAGTCAAGTTAGTGTATAAATAGAGAGTGTGTCTCTCTCATTTTGCACATTCTATTCTCTCACTCACACTTGGGAGAGTGGCGCACTTGTGGAGGAGGAGGCTCTGCTGCTAGGAGAAGACTATCTCTTGTATTCTGGTTGTATCATTGCTCTATCTATCTCTGAGGAAGTTATTAGGGTTTTTCACCTTTATGGTTTTCCCCAAGTAAACTCTGTGTCTCTTGTGTGCTTGCATTATTGTGTCCATGATTAATATGCTGTAGATTTGCTGTACATGTTGTTTTCTCAGTTAAGATCCTAGATCAGATTGAAGTAAATTCTGAAAAGTTAACACATCCAAGACCTCTCTGTCTTGCTACTTCATTATTTAAGTAATTAAAAAGAAACACATAATTCTAAAGAAGCATATGACATCATGTTTCTTTTATAGTGCCAAGCATAGATTCCAATCAAAGTACATTTTAGCATAATGTATTACTCAATTTTTCTTTTGATCTCAAATGTTAAGAAATACCACTCTTTGTATCTTTTAGTTATAAATATTTAGCTTGTTTTTCTTCTCTCCCTTTTCTTTAAAGTTATCTAATCAGGTAGCTAATCATCTTATTTACCTTATTTACTTTATTTTGATAATGAAAAATCTATATTTTAACAAATAATAATTTATAATAATTTTATTTTATAATTTTTAAAATTGTAAATTGATTTTTTGACCTCTATTTTTATATAATAATTATATATTAAATTTTCTATCATTTAAATCTATACAATTCTGTTCAAAGTTAAAGTTAGCACAACCACTGAACTTGTGACTAGTAAACTAGTCACAAATTAAGTACACATTATCTATACATATACTACAAGTTATTCATACATCAACTATCAGTTATCAATACAGACGGTATTTTTTATATTCTTTTTTTATAATTTAAAATTACTACACTTATCTTTTTTTAATGTGTTGGACCAATTTTGATGACATGTGGAGACTCGTGTTTGTTACATAACAAAAACATCATGCCCAAACAAAATGTGAACCTTGTTGATAACCACGGGTGGACTTCATAAAGGATATAGAGAATAATAAAAATAGTGCCAAAAAATCTTGGCCTCATGTGTGTGAACACCCATGAACGAAGGCGTCGGATCCTTAGCCAGATGCGCCGTACCGACATGCCTTAAACGAATGGAAAAACCCTGTTACCAGTCACACATCTCTATAAGCAAAAATATATATATATAAAATTTTGAAAACCAATCTTAAATAGGTTTTTCTCTATCTTTGGCATGCCTCGGGTGTTACCCTGCCCGCCTGACTGCTTGCCTGCCATGTAGGCTCTGCATGTCTTCCCATTCTCCTATTTTTTCACTCTCTTCCTCCACTTTCCCATGCTGTGCATGCCCGTTATTCTGCCTTTAAATAGAGCATTCCATATTCAATTCATTGTTTGTATTGGAATCTCGAGGCCAAGTCGCCCACGCTTGTTCCCAGCTGGGCTTTGCATTTAATCAAATGGAAAGCCAACCATGGCTGTCTTTGATTCTAATGCTGATGATTGTGATGGTCGGGGGAATCGCAGAGGCCGAAGAAACGATCTATGATCTGCTGAAGAAGAATGGCCTTCCCGAGGGGCTGCTCCCCAAGGGGGTGAAGTCCTACGCCCTGAATGATGACGGCCAGCTGGAAGTTTACCTGGAGAAGCCCTGCTATACCAAGTTTGAGAATCAGGTCTACTTCGAGAAAATGATAAGGGGGAATCTTAGTTACGGGCAGCTGGCTGGCGTCGCCGGTGTGGAGCAGCAGGAGCTGTTTCTCTGGTTCCCTGTCAAAGGCATCCGTGTCGATATTCCCAATTCGGGATTCATCTACTTCGATGTTGGTGTCGTTTACAAGCAATTTTCCCTCGCCCTCTTCGAGACTCCCCCCGATTGCAGAGAAGACGACCACAACAAGAACAGGGACCACTTTGCCATTCCCCAGCCAATTACCCGCAGCTCCGATTCTGATCATGCACTCTCCCAGGTGAGCGGGGTGCTTCATCAAGACTTCTAGTGGTCCGTGTAACAATGCATTGAATTTATATACTCTGTCCTGTATTGGGTGCATTGATATCTATATGGAGTAGGCTAATGCTACTCACCAGGAATTTTAGATTTTAGAGATGGTCAGAGTTTCTCCATGTTTAAGTTAAGTTTCATGCATTGAGTTTCATGCATGGATCAATGTTTCATGGGTTTTTCTTAATTCTGAATTGTCCTAGATGATTGAAAAATGGATCAAAATTTACATGGCAAGATTTGAAACGTCTATTACATGATTTGATAACTTCATATCTAAATTGGATTTTGAAATTGATATGCAACATCCAGAAATTAGCTTACTCCTTTTGATATGGTCTGTAAAAGGATCCTTTAACTTTAAGATTTATGTACTCTGCAACATAAATTTAAATTGGATTTTGAAATTGATATGCAACATCCAGAAATTAGCTTACTCCTTTTGATATGGTCTGTAAAAGGATCCTCTAACTTTAAGATTTATGTACTCTGCAACATAAATTTATATATAATTATCAAGTGCCTTGATATTTATACTGTAATTTGAAATATCAAACTTAAATATGCATTTTAAGTGCATTGATATCTATAATGGGATTTGAGATAAATCGGCAACACCCAACTTTCAGCATCAAGGTGTATATCAAGCCCTAATTTACCTACATTTCTATTGATAATATAGATTCGCAACATGGAGGTCCAAATTAAATACGTCCATACTAGATGCATATTAAATAGGTCAACTTCCAGGTGCATATTGAATAGTTGTCGATGTGCATAACTAATTTAGGTTAGGGAGTTTCTCCTCTCCAGTTTTGATTTTTAGTGATTTTTTATGGATTTTGCTTGAAAATTGCCAAAGCCACACGTCTGAGGAGTTGCAACCCTGCTCTAGCCAAGAATTTGATAGTTTCTTTAAAGAAACAGAAACAAACTGGTTTTTTAGAATAATATAGCTTCTCATCTTGAAGGTCCTAAAAATATAGATTCTATAACTTCAAACAATATAGATTCTCAACTTGAAGGTGCATATTAAATAGGTTTATATGAGGTGTATATTAAACAGGTCTATATCAATATGTAGCTTCTCCACTTGGAGCTGTAAATTCAGTAGATCTATGCATTGATATTTAGATGGCTATATTTTGTGTGAGGTTAATACTAGCTTTATAATAATGAGGTTTATATTAAATTTGCGATTGGTTGGTATATTTCTTGTCCATATAGAATTTGGGTATTTAGCTTCACAATCTTCAAGTGCATATCAAACACAGGTTTAGCAGGGTTATTGACATTTAGCTTCTCAACACTCAAGTGCATATCAAACTGATGTTTACATGGTTCTATACTAACTAAAAGGTAGATATCAGATCTGAATTTAGATGAATTAATATTAACTAGAGATGAAGCACAGATTTAGGTTTAGAGGTGCATATTGAACCCAGTTATGATCTTGTGGGTTTGTCACTTGTTTGTGCGTGCTTTGATTTTAATTTTTATGGCTTTTCCTTGTTTGGAAGCATGTATTACTTGCATGCCTTCAGGTCAGTCCCTTCTTTGTTCACATGTAAACACACAAATATATATAATATAAATTTAAATATTAATGGCAGGCTTTGTTCCTCTATCTATAGTTGGTTTAATTATATCCATTCTATTTGATGCAGTCTGAAAGTTACAAAGCTGTGTGGAAACCAAAAAATATTCCCAGAAGAGCTGTTCAGTAATGCAAGGTAGTCTATTTACATGTTTTGGTATTGTAGGCATCGATCAGTTTTTGTTTTGCCAAATAAGCAAACTAGTACATTCTTTTCTATGGTCCTAATGCAAGTTCATTAGTACTCACATAACTTATTTGGTGATCAGAATTGCGTGTAATAATCTAAGAAGCATGCGAAGAAGAAACAGGGAAGGTTGGTTCAAGAGGGTAGTTGATGACTACCACGTAATGTATTGTACGAAGGATATTGGGACAGTGGGTAAAAATATGAAGAGGTGTTGATGAACTGGTTTTTCCTGTCAGAAAGGACTAGAATCAAATTTCATGATGAGTAAGCTAACTTGTTTGCATGAACAGGATCATCTAGTCTTACCTGTAATATATTATCATAGCCTGGACGCTATTTCTTGTAGTTTTGTCTATATGACTGACTGAGTTACCATAAATAAAATTCTCTGTCATACGCTATTCTTCTCAAGTCTTGAGTGTTTTGGGATACATGAGGGTTGTTTTCAGGGAACAAAGGGGTCAATCACACATGGAGATTAGTATGAGTGTAATTAATAAGGTTTGTAGAACTGGAATCTGCTGAGTCTTTTCATATCATCAGATGAGTCTTTTCGTCTTTTCGTTTCGTGATGTCATGCTGAACTGACAATAGTTTAGCGTGTAAGTTTGATCTGAGTATAAAGCAGTGGATGTAAAACTTGTCAGATTAAACAGATTTCTCATGTGTATATAGAAGTAGAAGTGGGCTTTAGTAAGGAGCATAGGTGTTTATATCTTAGAATTTGGGTTGGATTACCATCTATGCTTTTCTTAGATTGAAGGAGGATGGGACATGTGTACTATCCAGATTGATTTTATGGGTATCGTTCAAAATTAGAAATAAACAATTATAAAAAAAAAATATAAAAAATAACTGGTAGCTAATGCATGAATAACTCGTAGCTCATGCATGGATAACACATTGTGACAAACAAGTACAACTCATTTAACTAGAGAAGGTAAAATGTAGCTGAGACATACACAACCGGTGATTGCAACTAAACATGGAGGACAAGTAACAATAACTTATTCAAGGCACTTAACTTGTGACCTAGGTGTTCACCCGACCACAAGTTAAGTGGCTGTGCTAGTCTATACTTTAGTATATGTAATGTCTGGTAGACTGTAAGTCTTTAGATAATCACAAAGTCTGAGGCCTCGTCCCTATTCGTTAATGAGTTTTCAATGAGTTCTAGATCTAAAGGTGGTCAGATTGATATACAATAAATATATATCATTAGATAAATACATAAGTTGATAATGGCTTAAAGCCTTTTTATGCCAAAGCTCTCCTCCACTCTTTCTTAACAATGTCAAATTCTTATGGTTTGTGAAAGCTAACTAAGATTGTACTTAGCGTTTATAAGGGTACTCAAAAGCAGTTTTCCATAAAAGTTTGAAGAAATTAGTATCATTGGATGAATTACATAATGGATTTATTTCAAAACAAAAACATAAAACAGAACCACATATTGGTTTCACAAAAGCAACTTTTCGGCACATTATATAATGAATTTCTAGGAAGTCTTATAATTGGCCGCACACAAGGACCTTCGTTTAAAGCGTATTCTCCGGTTTGAATAGGTCTTTGTTTTCTAAATTGCTTCACTGGTTTGAATAGGTCTTTTCAGGGAGCCCCTCTAGCTGAAACAGAATTCTGCAATTGGAGATTCTTGTTCAGTTGGAATGCGTGCCTGCTAGTTGTCCTTGGAATAATTGACCAATTAATGATTTAGTCCACATTCAAATTGGTGTTATAGAATTGAGCTTCTCTTTAGCAGTGAAAAGAGTGCATTCATGATGGTCCATATCAGCATGGACTGTTGTAATGGATATGTGGCATTGCCATTTGTTTTCACTGGTTTGATCTTTTCATTTCCCTCTTCCTCCCTGCCTACTGCAATTGAGCAAAGTGTTCTCTATGATTTTAGAAATAAATTGGGCTTTAATTTAGCCCTAATTATGAATTTAGAAGTCACAGGTAATCCTGGTCTCTGCTTAAAGGTTGAAGGCATGAAAGGACCCTTTTCTAAACTAGTTGCCAAAGTAGCCACGACTATAGGCAAGATGGAAATCAAGGTACCATTTATTGAATAAGGAAGTCGGAGAAAGTGCAATTAGCAGATCATTGGGATGTTTGCATTGGAAATATTATGTCCACGGTAGTCCAGTTTAAAATTTCTTCGTGCAGTGCTTAGTTTCTGTTATCATTGTGCTTCAGTATCTTATGAAATTTCAGTGTTTGAAAATGGCATCTCTATCTTGATGGAATTTTTATTGTTTGTGTGGTAGAATTTAGAGTTTTGTAATTTCACTCATTTGTAAATACACAAATATGTTACTTCAAAATTCTTGGCTATATTAGCATTTTATATTCCTTTTATATCAAGCTTTGGTATGCTTTCTTGGTGAAAGAATTCACAATCAGTGTACAGCTATTTAAGAAATTTGAACTCTGGTTGGAGGAATAATATGATTTGCTTTACCAACAAACTGAAACCTTGTTCATTGCCTAAGGCTTTGAACCGTTGGTACTTTTATCGCAACATATATCCAACAACCAAATCTAACAATCTCTTAGCCCATTGCAACATTTTGAGAGTACAATTACAAAGTTCATTACAAACGGTGCATTTGGGAATTTCTTAGGACCTATTGCCCTAGCATAAAAGAAACCAAAAATTTGCATACTGAAGCTATCTAATCAAATGCTAGTGGTGATGACGCTCTTGTTTTATATTGTGTTATTGGTGGGGCACATGTAATTGGTGCTTCTTGCATTCCCATTTAGATTGCTTTGCAACAATACTTGTGCATAACATCTATGCAAATTGGAAATTGTTTCTAGATGACATAAATACTTTCATGTCTTATGGAGTATTTTTGTATTTTTTCACTACAAATTTGTGTCTATATTATATATGTTCACTTGGCACTTGAAATTCTAATCACACATTACTCAAGTTTTTGTGCTAGAATTTCCTTTTAATTAGATGAATATAAATATATATATTGCAATTCAAAAGATTTAGAAAAAGTACTTTGCTATTAATTGACTTCACCGAGTCAAATTTATTTTTTAGCCAATCATAAATTGACCCAAGTCAATGGGATAATGCACTAGGAAGACTTTAGTGGTGATGGGTCTTTACATGAACTAGGCTAGTTCAAATTAAGTGATACTCATTGATGAACAATATAATTATACATTCATAAGACTTAACTGAATACACATTCATAAACAAATACTCACATAGTGATGAAGGATTGCAACAAATAAATCACACAATTTCCACCACAAATCTATGTTATTGTATTACATCCCCAATTAGCACTTGAAATTCAGATCACACAATCCTCCTCTCAAGTTTTTGTGTCAAAGGTCCCTTTTAAGTATATTAATACAAATATTCATAGGAGCAAAGTCCAAGAAATTACAAGGTGCACCTTGTTATATTTCTTCTTGGCTTATTCCACACTCTTTTGTAAAAACATGAATATTGATTTTGATTTTGCCTTTTCTTTTAGAAAGCAATCAAAACAATCTTGTCAAGCAAATCCAATTCTTTCATGGTTAACTATTCAATTTTTATAGTGTCTTTTACAACGTACAAGTATATGGATTGTAGTAGTGTTTCACTTATTTTTCATAAACTTGTCATGAATGTTTAGAGTCTGTTTGAATAACTCGTTGTCTCAGAATACTAACTCAAATTCATATTTATCTAGATTCAAGAACTTTTCATACATCGATCACAATTCAAAATCTTTATTAATATAGTTCCATTAATTGACCACACAAGGTCAAATTCTATCTCTGTAGCAACCGAATCCAGTTGTCTCCGTTGATAAGTGAATCCGACTTCACATAATGAATATAAATATATATATATGATAAAATGATTGATAAAATGGATATTTAATGTATTACAAGAGCTCGCCTTTAATATGGCTTGAGCATTCCTAATGAAAGGTTATGTCCTTTCACATTAAAAGATAACTACTTTAATGATTAACAATATATTCATTTAATATGCTATTTATATTCGTAGCATTGTCACTCTCTTAGAAAGGCTTTGTCCTCAAAGCCTTATAATTTTGTCGCATTGTTCTTTGCGATGTCATGGCTGACGAAACATGTTGATACGAACTGCTAAGTGTAGAGCATAACTTCTGATATGTGGATGGGTCAATCCATCCCAAATTGATTTGTTGTTGACTGTTGGGATTCCCCATTGATCTGTCGTTAAGAGCTTTGATCACATTAGTACCCTCGTCTTTCGACATTTCGCACTTTTCAAAATATCGGTTTTTATGGTTGGGGTGTCAATAGGGAATTTTCACAATGTCATTTTCTTTTACGAGTGTCATCTTTTGAGCATTGATCTGAGCTGGACGTTTTATTTTCGTCTCTTGAGGTTTTAAGGTTTCATTCTGTATATTTTCCAACTTATTTCCTAACTGTCTGTTATCATTTTGAAACTTGATCAATTCGACCTACGATTTTCTGTCATCTTTAGACTTCTTAAGTTGTTCCTTAAGATCTTCATTATGACTTCTGATGCAGTTATTTTCTTCCTGTTTGTCTAGAAGTTTTCCTTCAATGTCTTCTGTAGATTGTTCTGTCTTCCAACTATTTTTCAACTTCTTAATTTTTGTGACTAGTGTCTTGTTATGATTTCTTAATCTGAAAATTTCCTCGGAATTGTTGGATAGTGTTTTATTACTCTTTGTGATCTCCAGTTTGTGTGCCTTTTTAGAGTCGTCATTTTGTTGTTGAAGAACTTTTATCTGTTGTCGACATTGGCCGACCTTTGATTTTTGACTTTCGTAATCGTTTATTTCTTTTTTTATATCTTGATTTTTTAATCTTTGTGATTGAATTCATTTTCAGCTTTTAATTCATCAATTTGTGCATACAATTTTTCTATACACCTTTCTTGGTCAGATATTTTTATTTCATTGCACCTTGCTTGTAATTCAATTCTTATTTCTGAACTGTTATTTATGTTGCGCAATTCTTCATTGTCTTTTCGGTAACGTTTTAACTTGGATTCTAATTTCTCTATTTGTAGTCGCAAACCAGCTTCCATGGTCTTGACTTGTTCGATGATAGATGGTGTTTTTTTATTTCTTCAACGATAAATAGTCTTTGACTTTTTTGACGTGGGAGTCTTCTTTTTGACTTGACTTCTTAACAATAAGGGTCTTCTTATGACTTGACGAATGTTCCTTTGACTTTGATTTCTTGACAATAAGGGTCTTCTTCTCACTTGACGAATGTTCCTTTGGCAATGGTTTTGTCTTCTCTTTTTTTTTGGTCCAATAACTTTTTTTTTCTTCCAAAAATAATTATTATTTTAATGAAATAATAATTGTTATGTTTTTTTTTCTTTTATAATAATAATTATTAATTAATTAATTAATAATATTATTATATTAATCTCGTATAAACTATATATATATAGTTTAACATATAGTTTTTTTTTTCAAAAAATAAAATATCTAAACAATTATAATAATATTGTTATTATATTGTTCAATATATATTTTTTAAATTTTATCATTTAGATGGATGGCAAGAGCGAGGGGATCCGAGGAGGGCGTGATGGAAGGAATGGAGCAGGCGTAGCGGTGGTGGGGGAAGGGACGATGGTTGGCGAAATAACACGGTTGGATGGATTGGAGTGGAGGTGGGACGCAACAGAGATGTGGTGGAAGGGATTCGACGGAGGAGGAGGGCGTGATATGCAAGCGCGGGGGTAACATGGGTGTTCTGGCGGAGGTGGACGGTGTGTGCAGAGGGCGTGGCTGGGAGGAGTAGCGGGAGCCATGGAGGGTATGGAAACAAGGGAGGTGGGACAAGGTTTCTGCAATAGAGGGCACAGTTGTGCAGGGAGAGGGGTGGCGGGAGTAGAGAGGAAGAGCGGAGGAGCTGGAGGCGTTGGAGGGAGAACAGACGAGAGGGAGGAGTGACGAGCGCGGGAGTGACGAGCACAGGAGTGAAGGAAGGGGATGCTAGGCGGAGGTGAGGGATGGCAGGAGTGAAGAGTGCAGGGGAGACCGGCACGGGGGGAGCAGTAGTGCGAGGTTGGGAGCACGGGAAGATGGAGAAGGCAGCGGTGGCAGAGGGCAGAGGGAGTAGGGCACGGGAAGCGGGAGTAAAGTGCAACGGGAATATGGAGCTGTTTGGGAGAGGCGAACGATGGAAGGAGAGTGCAGAATTCGTGGAGGTTGCTGGAGGGGTTATAGCAGATGGAGGGTCGCAGGGGAGATGCCAGCAATGAAGAAGTGGCGAGGGAGGATGGTGAGCAAGGGCGCCCTAAAGGCAGAGAAGGAGAGTGAGCATGGAGTTGGTTGTGGGAGGAGTGAATGGGGAGAAGAGGGCCAAGAGTCCGATATCTGATCAAAGACCAAGTAGCTCAGAAATTTTGAGAGGATGGCTACTAACCTGGGATCAATGAGGCTCGAGGAAAGAGCTGCTCTGATACCAAATGTAGCAACCGAATCCGGTTATCTCCGTTGAGAAGCGAATCCGACTTCACATAATTAATATAAATATATATATATATATGATAAAATGATTGATAAAATGGATATTTAATGTATTACAAGAGCTCGCCTTTAATCTGGCTTGAGCGTTCCTAATGAAAGGTTATGTCCTTTCACATTAAAAGATAACTACTTTAATGATTAACAATTTATTTATTTAATATGCTATTTATATTCGTAGCAATCTCTTCGTTGATCATAGATTGGTCATAGTCTATAGGATATTCACTAAGAAGACTAGCGGTGATGGGCCTTTCCATGAACTTGGCTTGTTCAAATTGATTGATGCTTGATGAGCTCCAAAATTGGCCTATTTTTGCCATACTTTATGGTCATTTTCCCTCTAAAAACCTTACCACTAAGCTTGATATCCATCATGAGCATACCGATTGTGCAGCCCTTAATGGTTTATCCATTAATTACTTGCAAATGGTTCTTTGGACAACGTTTTTATGAGTTTTTGTACCCTTAATGGTTTATCCATAATTACTTGCAAATGGTTCTTTGGACAATGTTTTATGAGTTTTTTGATGAAGATGTCTAGGCTTACATGTATGCCAATGAGTTTATGTTAGTAATAGGGCTAATAATGCGTAATTAATTATATTTTACTTGTAATGGGGCACATGTTAGTTGCAGAATGGTTATTTACTTATTTGATCAGCATATATTGTCTCTCACTAACACTTATCTATATTTCTCTAAGCTATAAATCAAAAGGGTTGAGTAGGTTACATAGTTCTTTGACTGCGCAACTTGTGACATGCATAAATCAATGGAAATATCACATGATAGGTGGTAGTCATGCAACAAAGATGAGCTCTTGTAGACTTGACCCATTACCTTAGGTTGACCAAGAAGGACAATGGGCCTGTGAATACACTCTTTCAATAGTTCTCCAACCCGATCAAGGAGGAAGACAAAACTACAATCTACAACAATGCATTAGTTCAGTCGATCAAAGAGAAAGACAGACTTACAAATACTCTACACTAGCACATTGATTTAACTAATAAGGAAGGATAGTGTGCCCAAGAATTTGTTTCCTCAGTAGTACACCAAAATGATAAATATTTTGGTGCAAATATGTTGGTTATTCCATAGGAAAGATTAGTCATGTAAGTCATGGAGTAGCCTTGAGGGATCTAAGGACTTCCCATTATAGATAAATGTAATGTCCCCTCCCGTGGACCCAATTCGAGGAAGGGAACATGATGCCAAATTATGGGCTTTCACATAATCTCAGCCCATTCATTAGAATCATATAAATAAAACATTTGTGTGCAGATGCAAACAAATCAAACATGCACAATGGAATTTAAACTATCCACACACATTACTCATGCATACAGCATATCAATAGTCATCAGATTAATGCATTTGCAGAAGTAAATACACATAGAGAATACTTATCTTTATGGTGAAATGGTCCCAAGCAACTAGCTATGTTGCTGTAACGTTCCACCCAACCATAGGTCTCTGCCCAACCTATATTCTTTCAGCACTCAGAGACCACCCCCGAGTTGGGCATGATATCCACAAGGAAAATGGGCCTCTCAAGCTCAAATCCACCATTCACTTACACACAAAACTTAGATATGGGCAGGGAAACACAATTTCAGCAACGGGACATAGAAGTCAGACGGACATGGGTTTTCCCCAAAACATAGGCACACCAAAAACGGATTTGTGAGAGGGAAAATCGACCATAGGGAAGAAAACGATTTCTACCATAGATATACAAGCAATTAGTGAGCCAAAACAATCTCTATGGTCCCCAAATCGATTTCCCTTTTCTTCCCCACTGTTATACAACAAAAAAATGCCCTTCCCAGCTAGGAGAATGAAGGAAAAGACAACAAAACCATGGAGGAAAATGCCCAGGTAGCTCCAAACTCGTGAGAGAGCAAAACTGATGGATGAATAATGGCTTGGGGGAGAAATTCATGGCTCTTTTATTGCCCAAGAAGCCAAACACAAATTTTGATGAAGGGTGGCTTTCCCATACCAGAATTTGGACAACCATACCTATCCATTCCCCAAGTCATTAACTACTTCAACCAACTCTTGGGAGAGTAAATGATTGGGTACAAAAGTCAGCATGGGTAGTTGGGGTTGATGGGTTCTCTCATTGACATTTGGCTTGACTTGATTGGCTCAAAGGTTTGAATATTTCCCTCCTAATTCCTTGTAAATATCATGCCCCCATCTCTTGTTGCATTGCATAGCTAGTTGTGGGAATTTATATTAAAATGCATATTTACAATCCCCATGGTTCACTAGCACATGGGTAGCATAATATCCAATACTTGCCTCTTCAAGGTTGAGTGTTCACTAGCGGGGCCTTGGCCTTGAGCTCCACCCTAGGAATCATACATAATATGCATACAATATTTACATTATAGCCCAAAATATTACAAGGGTCAAAATGGGGACGTTACATTCCCCTCCCCTTGGAATAACATCGTCCTCGGTGTTTCAATACCTAGGAATACATACACGCTATATACATGTCCAAAATTCATAAAGTGTGGCGGGTCTGTCCTGCATTTCATTAATTGGAGATGTCAAGGTGAGGTTCTTGAACCCCTGCACATTGATCCTGTTGGCCGTCACTTTTCTTGATACCCCTTGTTGGACATTCGCGGTGGAGGTGACTTCCTCCACATCCCCAACATTCTATTGGAGGTAACTGCCTCTGTTTTCCTTTGTCATCATTCTTGCTCTCTTCTAGCCTTGGGCGTTTTTTGATGGGGTGATTGGATGAATGCCTCTTCATTGATCCACTTTCCTTTCTCTTACTGATTGCTCCCATAATAATTTTTACCTCTTTTTGCAGACGAATAGAGTCCTGCAAAACCTTGTGGTTCATCGCATTCTGTTGCTTTTGTAGCTCGAGCATTTCTCCAAGATTTTTTTGGGCCTTGGTAATTGTTTGAAGAATAATTTCAGCTAAGTCCAATAGCCCTTGGTCTGCTTCCATGGTCAATGCGCACAACGTTTCTCACTTGCTTGCTAGCACCACTTGTTTGTTTTTGTAATGGCTGCAACCAATTGCGTTCAATTTCTCACCTACGAAATTCATTATTGCAATTCTTTGTTAGGACAAGCATAACATAAATATTAAAATTAGTCAATTAATTTCCCAATTGAAATGGAACGTCCATGCTTTATTCATGAGATTTCCACACTTTTCATGCTTTCACAACATACATATGAACTTATTCATGTTCATCCTTTTACGGGGAATTAGCTTTTTCAGCATTCACAATTTATTTTAAGCAAATAAACACAATAGACTTTCAGTCATGACATGCATTCGACAATTTTCTGTTTCTAAGATGCATCAGTCAAAAAGGAAAGAGAAGAGTAAGATTTTCCCCCTCTTATTCTTGTTCCAACACGGAGCCACTCCAACACTGTGGTTCTATGCTCCTTAGCCTCTTTCACTTTAATGTGAATGCTTGACTTGCCCTTTCTTGGCTATGACACTTAGTGTTTAAGGTCTGTCTAAGGATTTTCTCCATTAGGGAATCTCCTCCCCATGGTTTTTCTACAGAACCTTTGGCTGCTAGGACTCCCACACATTTCCACTAGCATCATTCTTATCATTGCTGCTCATACTGAGCTTTCTAGGATAGTCACGTGTCCATATGCATCCCTAGGATGCCTTCAGGGGTTCTTGATTTCCTGCAAAGACCAAAGTTTCCAACAAAGAAACAATAGTGTATCAGCCTGGCTGTCATAAGACTTGTTCATGAAATTTTCATTATCCAAAAATGAATGAAAATCAAATACTTATCTGTATTGGGTAGTTCCTTGCTACTCCACAGGTTTCCTTCTATGCTTTACAAACCTTGGATCACCTGTGGGGTGGATATTTAATGCCCAACCAGTACATCTGCACGCCGACTGGGCTTACCAAGCATTTGTGGTGCCCAACTAGTCCCATACCTAGTTGGACCTCTCCATTATCGAGCCAGCACATCCGTCTGGGTCATCGACCAATGGAAGGAAACTGCACCGCCGACCATTATAGGTCAAAGCTCTACTACGGAGCCATAGGCATACAACAACCTTTCACTAATATCTCCACAACATCCAATTAATTAATGCCAAACCAGTACACCGACTGGGTTTATTAGACATACAACAACCCTTCATAACAACCTTCACAACACCCACAACATCCAAGTAAATAATGCCAAACCAGTGCACCGACTGGATTTATTAGGCCTGCAACAACCCTTCATAACAACCTTCACAACACCCACAACATCCAAGTAAATAATGTCAAACCAGTGCACCGACTGGGTTTATTAGGCATGCAACAACCCTTCATAACAACCTTCACAACACCCACAACATCCAAGTAAATAATGCCAAACCAGTGCACCGACTGGGTTTATTAGGCATGCAACAACCCTTCATAACAACCTTCTGTTATGCTTCTTCTATGTGCAGCCCCAAATTGCATCTGTTTTAGCTGACAACACAAGATGGATAAACAAACTCATTAGTATTGCTGCTAAAAATTGAAGCATAATTCATAACATTTGCTATCAAGTATTGAAACACCAGGAATGTGTCCATTCTCTTAGGGTGTAGTCAATGTTGAAACCCTATCATAACCCAACACCTGAAAGGTGTGCACCCCTTTCCGATGTGAACCATGTAGGTCCTAGTCATACTCAAGCAATCTGAAATAATATAAATAAGATGGAACATGCTCTGTATATTAAACCTAATAATTAGACATGCATGTTCTTAGCTAGGGTTACATAATACTTATCCCTTTTCAGATGTATTCTCTCTTTAGTGCGAAGAATGGGGGCTCCCTTCTCTGATTCAACAGTCCTTCGGTTTTCCACCCCAATATTTTCACGTTCCATAACCCACACATGCCTTCTTGGCATACTTTCACCATCTCACTCACATGGTTTCCCAACATGCAGTGCAGCTGGGATATTATCAAAATTTACTATGGTGTTTCACCCGAAACCCATTTCCAAAGCATGGGGTCCTTCCCATGGAGTTTGGCTTCTGCAGGCTATCACACATGGTCTTCCTGCAATATGTCATCCTGACACACTTATCAAATAGCCAAACAATCAACAACATTTAACAATAAACTTCAAATCTGATTGTTCCATAACCAATCAATGTCATTAATAATTAAATTCAATATGAATTTGCAATTCTGTCTACTACATAAATTGACTTGCTTAGTCATGAGGTTATCCTCATATTGCATGTCCCTTGTAAGTGGCACCCCTCTACCCATTAGGGTTTTACGCTTGCTACCATAATATGAACATCCACTTACAACATGTCCTCCTGACACGGTTCTATGCAAGCCAACTGTGATTAGAAATTATAAGCAAATTCTCAAATTTGAAATCTACAAATCTGTTTTCCTACAGAAATTAGATTTGCCACCATGAGATTATTCTCATAAACTTAAATCAGAAAAAATTTCAAGTCTATGTCATGCATAAGTTAAATTTCACAACCATGAGAACCTTCTCTTGAGGTTTGGCTCTCGCACATAGTAGATTCCAATCTTTATCATGGACTTATTCACATTGCCATGCCCAAAACAATCTACCTGGAATCTGGAACTTCAATCGGCCAAACACTTTGTAAGTCTGTATGGATATAATATTTCATTTGTTGCAACAGTCACTGAAGTGGTCTCAGAATTATAACATTCAACAACTCAAACATCCTCAGCTGTTAACATTTGAAATGCAATGAAATATATATATATATATATATATATATATATATATATATATATATATCATAATAAAATTGCAAGACACAGTGACATCATTTATGCAATTTAAATGAAGCTTTAGATACTCATTACTTCATAGCGATATCATTTTATGCAACTCTGTCCTTGCAACAGAGCACTCTTGGTAGTCCATCAACATGTCTACCTTCTATATGCAATCATTCTCCTGCATTCACAATATCTCATAAAATGGTCTCAAGATTAACAATAGCTTACCATTTCGCCTATTATCCAAGTGCAATGAAACATATACCACAACCATGCATCTCAACATGTGCAACCATACCTATGCATGCACATTACAATACTCACATAATCTTTTAATGTGCATCCACTCAATGCATAGCCACGAGATTGTACAATATATATATATTTTAATGCAAATCCCCTCAATGCAACCTTGCATTAATTCATGAATACTATGCATTCAAACATATTATTTTCTAACCATGACTTCCCCACATAGCTTGCACTACCATGATAGGACCATAAGTCTTCACTTACTTTGGTTGTTTAATTCACAACCAACATACACAAATGGAACGATATAATCTCATATGAATGCATTCTAGCATTTAAAATAGTCATATGGTAGAGGGTTCCTCGCCCTTACTACCCCATACCTCACCATACCATGGTAGTATGGTATCCATATAAATGCATTCAACCTTTCCTACATACCATTCTACGATTACAAAATATCGTTCAAAGGGGGTTCTTACCCAATCTCCTTTTGTACTTAGGCAATCATAATTAAACCATTACCTGCATGGCTCCCATCAACATCTTTGACGTTACCTGATCTGTTGGTCTCCTACAAAGGATCACACCATCCTTCCACCCACCTCATGATCATGGATTTGTTGCCCCCCAACCTTTCTCCATAAGGCTGTGGATCACATGCAGCTTCATCATGTACATCTTTAGCCATGCTTTAGTTGTCTTTGGTCCTACAACCAATGTGAGCACAAACAATTGTTAGCAACCACAATGATTATCTTAGTGGCTCATTGCATATGTAAAGCCTCACTATTTTTCCAATATGCAATATCATGTACATGTACAAACATTTTCTCATGCACTGTGCAATGTTTATTAATATGCTATCTAGTGCATATTCATTTCATCTATTTAATCTCTTGCATCTTCAGGCATGCTTCTATGGTCTGATTACTACAATCAATATCAACCACATTAATTGTCATCAACCATAGACAATACTCTTAATGGGCTACTGCATGTGTAACTTTGCTACCTTCTCCTATGTACAACATCATGCTCATGCATAATCAATCCTCATGCACTATGCAATGACTCTTTAATCATGCCCGCTAATTCATATGCATTTAATTTGCTACTCTCTTGCATTTCTAACATCCTTATGCCATAATTTCCAGTATATAAAATTCAGCGAATATAAATACAATAGCAAGAGAGGAGTGAAGGAATTCTCCCTTTCCAATTTCCTCATTGTAGCATGGAGTTTCCTCTTCCACATCATAGCTGATCCAATCTCATGGGATCTCTACCATGCACACAAGCGAATTAACAATTCAATATATATAGACGTGTATAACATTCATTCTTGGTACTTTCCAAGCATAGAATTATTATGTTATAAACATAAATAGTTTAGGGTGAGAGATTTCTCTTCTATCCTCCATAAGGGATATTACAACCAATTACCCTTACTGAGGATTATGCAATCTCTTTATGCAATTCATAGTGCACATTCCAAGCATAGAGAATGTCTTTCATACATTCAACGACTGTCTCCGGGGGACAACTTGGGTCAAGGGGGATTGCCCTCCCGTGGACCCAATTCGAGGAAGGGAACATGATGCCAAATTTTGGGCTTTCACATAATCTCAGCCCATTCATTAGAATCATATAAATAAAACATTTGTGTGCAGATGCAAACAAATCAAACATGCACAATGGAATTTAAACTATCCACACACATTACTCATTCATACAGCATATCAATAGCCATCAAATTAATGCATTTGCAGAAGTAAATACACATAGAGAATACTTATCTTTATGGTGAAATAGTCCCAAGCAACTAGCTATGTCATTGCAACATTCCACCCAACCATAGGTCTCTGCCCAGCCTATATTCTTTCAGCACTCAGAGACCACCCCCGAGCTGGGCATGATATCTACAAGGAAAATGAGACTCTCAAGCTCAAATCCAGCATTCACTTACACACAAAACTTTGATATGGGCTGGGAAACAAAATTTCAGCAATGGGAGTTAGAAGCTAGATGGACATGGGTTTTCCCCAAAACGTAGGCACACCAAAAACGGATTTGTGAGAGGGAAAATCAACCACAGGGAAGAAAAATGATTTCTCCCACAGATATACAAGCAATCAGTGAGCCAAAACAACCTCTATGGTCCCCAAATTGATTTCCCTTTTCTTCCCCACTGTTATATAACACAAAAGCGCCCTTCCCAGCTAGGAGAATGAAGGAAAACACAACAAAACCATGGAGGAAAAAGCTCAGGTAGCTCCAAACTCATAAGAGAGCAAAACTGATGGGTGAATAATGGCTCAGGGGAGAAATTCGTGGCTCTTTTCTTGCCCAAGAAGCCAAACACGAATTTCCATGAAGGGTGGCTTTCCCATACCCGAATTTGGACAGCCATACCTATCCATTCCCCAAGGCATTAACTACCTCAGCCAACTCTTGGGAGAGTAAATGATTGGGTACAAAAGTAAGCATGGGTAGTTGAGGGTTGATGGGTTCTCTCATTGACATTTGGCTTGACTTGATTGGCTCAAAGGTTTGAATATTTCCCTCCTAAATCCTTGTAAATATCATGCCCCCATCTCTTGTTGCATTGCATAGCTAGTTGTGGGAATTTATATTAAAATGCATATTTACAATCCCCATGGTTCACTAGCACATGGGTAGCATAATATCCAATACTTTCCTCTTCAAGGTTGAGTGTTCACTAGCGGGGGCCTTGGCCTTGAGCTCCACGCTAGGAATCATACATAATATGCATACAATATTTACATTATAGACCAAAATATTAAAAGGGTCAAAATGGGGACGTTACATAGATGCACTCATCTATGACTTGATTTAGATTAGATTATGGAACATTCATAGATAGGGTTAGAACTAGAAGTTGTAATTTGAGCACATTTCCATTAATGAAATAAAATTGTTTCTTGAGTTGAGTTAAATCCTAATACAAGGGTTCATTAGTCCTCAAGTCTAGGCCCACTAGTTGACGATCATTTACTAGTGAACACACTTATTTGTATATATTTTGTATTTGCATTTATGTTTTGTAGCAATGCTTTTTACAATTAATAAATTCAATGCTTCATGTTCCATGGATGGTTGAAGAATCATGCTGTGTTCATTTTAATAGCTAGATTGTTTATTTTGTCATGTTAAAAATTATTTCACAAACATGTCGTGAACATATGGTTGGTGGGAGGAGTGTTATGATGTTGAGCGTACTGTAGAAGTTAAATTTTATTTCAGTGGCATTTGATTTGTTTTTCTTAACAATTAGTTTTCTTTAATATCATACATTTAATCATTGTTTCCGTTTTTCTTTATTTCAAGTAGTGTGGTTTAATTTCTAAAGTGCGAGGGACTTTTGTAGCTTTAACTTACGCAAGAAAGAAATTACAATAAAATCTAAAAAACAAAAAATAACAATGGCACACCTGCACACATAGTACACATAGATTACCCTAGAAACCCTTAATTAGTAAAACCACCTAATTGGGAGTTTATCCTTTCTCTATCTCATTGTATTATATTCATCATTTACAATACAATATTATAGCATCCAAAACCTTAATACGTTAACTTGGATTATACTACACCCCTATTTGATTAATAGGAATTAGTTTACAATGGGCCGAAAAACCACAAAACAAACAAAAATGGACCCAAAATTTTCTTTTGGGGTTCCACTTGCAAATCCTTGGCAAGAGGCCCATTGGCACCCCATGCAACCCTAGAATCCTTTTTCTCTCTGAACCTACAAGGAGTACACCACATGTCCAACAATGCTAAAGAGCCAAAGGACATTCTATGCCTTTGTTATAACTCATTTTTCCATTTTTGGTCATGTATGCTTTACCACCATGCGAAGTGTGAATTTCATGACCTCCTAAGTGTGTTAAACCCATTTTTGTATAGTAAATTCATTATACACCTAATTTGAAGAAGTCATCCAATTTTTTGGAAACGAATCCCACATCACCTAACCATTTTCAACCATTCATGGAGGAATTTTCGCATCCTGCTAAACTATGGAGGCGCGGAAATACCAAATTGTCATGCTTTGCTCCACTATAGGGACGCGAAAATTACAACTATGTTGCACTCTGCTCAGTGTCTGTGACGCGATAATTTTGGTTAGCTTGTTGTGCCTTAGATCTAGGATCCCTCATCTCGAGAATCTCATCATCCCTTCGATATCTAATCTTGTTTTTCCTTATGAAGAATGTTGGGAGATATGAGATCCATGATATCCTCTCTTGATCCACATTCTTCTCCATGATGGTTTGGATTTCTCACCCTATATCAAGGCCATTGCTCTTTGGTTTTGAGATTATACACATAGAGGTTGAGTCCGAGATATAGTTGTAGACCTATTTGTGAAAGAGTCCTTATGTTCTCAAGTTTCTCAAAGGTGGCTTGTTGGAAGGTTCAGGAGGAGATGCTGCCGAATTGAGCTCAGGTATAATTCTGTATTGTACTACTTCTTCTTTGGATTTCTTAATAATAACTTGGCCTATTATCCCATGCCATGTCTCTTCCATTGATATATGATATGTTATATTAGATCTCGTTGATGCACTCCTGTTTGGAAGGTTGGTTTCTATTTTATGTTGCAAGTACACAAGGCTTGGACATCAAGCTTGGAGCCAAAGCTTGGACAATCTCCAAATCAAAAGGTAAGAAATTTATCTTTTTCCTTTCATTTTCATATTTGAATGCTTGTGCATGTTTGATCTAAGAGTTTAGGGTTCTATTTGTTTTCTTTATGTCTTGGATTTGGTTTAAGGGAGCCACTTTGTTATCCAAGGGATTTTTCATCTTACCCATAGGAAGAAAATCTCACCACAGACACTGGCGATCATACTGGGGATTTTCCCTTGTTTGTTTAGCCATTGAATCTTTGAGATTTGGATCTTTTTCCTCTGTAAAATACTAGTCTAGACTTGTCTTATCACCCTAGTCTTCACTGCTAAGATCTCTGAGTATTAGACCTGATATATTGGAAAACTTGATCTTGGATCTTCTCCCTTCCCACTCTGCATGATATTTTCGCACCCCCACTGTGTATTACAGAGAGAAAATTTTGAAATTTTTGCACCCCATCGTGCTAGGTTTTTGCTTGATTGGTGTTTGGTTTTTTCTTTTAGTTTGTTGTTTCCATCTGATACTGATTAGTTGTGTGTGATTCCACTTTGATCTTTACATTTTGGTCCTTTTTAACCCTCATTTAGGATTTGGAGTAAATTTGTAAGTTTTAGAAGTGTTTTGTAAAATTGGAGAACCGTCATAGCCTCCCCTATCATTTCATCACCTTCTCAAACCTTCGAGTTTGGTCTAACAGCTTATGATCTCCTCTACTTCCAGTTTGAATGTCTAAAAGGTTGCTTGGTTTGCTTGATTGTACACTTGTATGGTTTGGATTTTGAGTGAAAGTGACAAGAAGGATTTGATCCTCTACTTAGCTTCTTGATTTGAATATTGAAAAAATACTTATTTTCTTGCATTTTGTTAGAAACAAAGGAAATTATTGCACACTCATTGCATATATGAAAATATTATTGGAAATCAAGGCTTTCTCTAACATATTCAAAATGATCATTACTTTGATTGTGAAGAATCTATGCTTTGTTGAGCTTTGAAAATTGTTTGGAAAATTTTCAAGATCTTTCTTTCCCTTTACTTCTTCGCTTGATATTAAAAGATTTTGCAATTAAAAGAAGTTTCCTTCCCTTGAGTTGTCATTTGAGGCTCATGTGAAGGAAAGAGATAACAAAAAAATGTTTTTGGATTTGTTTAAAATTTCCAGATTCGTTTGATGTGAAAGAGTGTTTCATGGATTGATTTGGCATGTAATTTGAAAAAGAAAAGTAAAAAGTGGATATTTTTTTTATAGAAAAGTTGCATTTGTTTTTTTGCATTTGGTAACGAAAAATAACTCTTCCTTACTTAGCTAGAAGTTCATCGAAAAAAAAACTTGCACAATTCATCCAAATTTGCATGGTTTGAGTCAAGTTTACACATCATTGAGTTGCACTTCCAATCCCCTTGAGTAAACAAGAACATCTAAAATTAAATACCCTAACTAAACAAACATTAAACTCATTTGAGGAAATAAAAGAATAGTCTATTTAGGTAGGGCATCGGGGATAGGAATCCAAATAATTCCCCCTTGTCATTTACATCTGAAACATAGTTGTTTCCTCTTAGGGTGCTAAAATCCTCAGGTATTTGTTAACAGGATTATAAGCTGATTTGTTGGGGGGCCTCCCATTCCATGGGGGTAAGTAGCGAGGACTGGTTCCAGATGGAGTTTTTGGAATATCACACTCCACTTCACGCTTAAGGACATCAATCCATTGTATTCCTTGTATTTTTCGGTCTCCATATTGGTGGTACAAGGGCCAAAAGGAAGAAGCTTCGGAAAACCTTCCTAGACGTATCATGAACTAGGTATCCTAGTGATCATTCTTCTAGGGATCTTTTACTCGGAATCCCTTTCGGTAGAGGGATATCCCTTCATATATATTGGTCTCTCATTTCGTATTGTTCGACTTGGATTTCATCACCTTGCAGAGGATACAGTCTATTGAGGTCTCCATATCTTAGATAGGAGGTTGCTTGCTCTTTTACCTTGTAGAGGGTCTTTTTAATTTAGTGCTTCTTGTTGTCTTTCTAGCCTCTTTGTTATAAATCTCTTGCTGTGACATCGGTTACAATATATTTTTTTTAGCTTTATTTTTGGCCTGTGTGCCTTTTTTATTCTAGCCCCCCTTTTGCATGCTCGGTTGTCTTAGGGTTTTTGAGCTCTTTTCACGATACTTAGGCCACATAATTTATTCTTGTTCCATGGAGGATCCAAGGAAATCATAGAGACAACAGGGGATGAGTCCCGAACCATATGCACCTAGAATTAGTCGACCACCACCTTCACGTACCCAAGCTCCCCCTACTAGTAGACCAACTGGTCGGGAGGTTTTCTTGGGAAAAACCAGTGTGACACCACCAGTTACTGTAGTACCACGGGTTCCTCCAGCACCAAAATTTAGTGTAGAACCCAAGGTTAGCATCATACCAGAAGCCAATGTCGCACCGGAGGTTAATATCGCTCCAGAAACTAGTGTAGCCTCGGGGTTAATATTGCTCCGGAAAGTAGTGTATCCCTAGAGATGCCATCACAAGATGACCTTCTCGAAAGGTATATTGAAGTTATTGAGGAATCCAATCCTTTCCTTTCTACGACTATTCAATTAGTTGCGAATTTTAACCAACCATTTATATAGTTGACAACACCAACTGTTATCCCTAATACCTATGTTATTCCCATCTATCAATCTGAATCCTCTAGTAGAAGAATGCTAGAAATGCCAACCTATGAACTTATTACGGCCCAAGAAATTATGGAATCGATATGTGTGGAAATCACTAATTTATCTCGCGAATGCGCGGCAATGGACATGTTTAGACATGATGCTGCACAAAGGATGGTTCCCCCAAACTCAGAACTTTCATTACCTTCTACATCCGAAGTGGTATACCCTTTTAATTCGAGAATTCCCCAATCTGCTTCCCGTGATTCGACCTATGATACGTAATTTGTAGGTCGATCTGCACCCTTAGATTGGGTCTTTTCCCAACCTTTACCTGACGACTTGGGAACATAAAACATCTTTGATCCATCATCATTGTTGTGGAACACAACTTTGGGCCAAGTTCTCAACGATTTTCACACTTTTCCAACACCTATGTAGTTAACCCCAGAAACTCCCCTTCGACCCTTCCCACTTATCCTACCAAGTGAAATTCTTGTTCACTGTTTAGGGAGTGTTCCTATTTAGGGGATGAATCATAACATCCCCCCATTACCTGTAGCTTCTGGAGTTGGTGCACATTCATCTTTGCAAGTCGGTACTACTACCGCAATCACCCAAACTACACGATCAATCTCTTCTGATGTTTTAGTTGGAAGATCATTTATTCCCTCTGTTGGAATGCCATTTGTGACTGAAAGTCACTCTTTAACCACGATTTACACCATATCTGGAGGCCAAAATTTTATTGCTACCTCAAATGGGGCCAGTGGCCAACCTCCACCGCTAGGAACATCTGCCTTATGGGGAAAACAAACACCACCTATTGGGGGGAAACATACATTAGGTAACCTGAATCTTTCGGGGGGGGAAAACAAATCAATTTCAACTGTTTTACCCCCTGAACCCTAATTTATATCTTGGGTCACCTTACCCTGGCGTCACGAATAATCAATGGATCCCACCCCCTGACACCGCCTCTTAATCAAGGCGCAACAAACAATCAATGGGTTCCCCCTCCTCTAACGCCTCCCCCTAATCAAAGTATGGTTAATCCCCCTAATCAAGGATTTGTAAATAATACATGGGTCCCACCACCCCATGTACCTCCACCATTTAACCCCATAATGCAGAACTTACAACAACCGGTTTATCCTATGATTCTGAATCAACTAGTAAATTCCATGATTCAAAATCAACAATCGGTTAACCCTATGGATCCAACCCACATAACTTCTAATAGTAGCCTGCGGGAAACATATATGGGTATAATACGCAACAACCTTTAGTGCAGGTCCCTATGGGAATTCTAGCACCCCATCAATACTATTCTTACCCACAACCAAACATACAACTTCCCTTTATGGAAACATTGGACTTTCCCAATTTGTCAAGATTAATTAACGATCCCATTTGGCATGAACCACATTGGCCACCTATCCCTGCCAAATTACCATCGGATATCCCAAAATTCGATGCAAAATGTGAAGCACCTGCAACAATTAATTAATAAGAATATGCGAAATAGCAGAAATGACAGAACTCAGAATCACTTTTACATTGATCACATGCCACTTCGAGGGGGCAACCTCCTATGAGCAATCTCAATACAAATAACTTCACGGTGCCTTCAATGAACTCAACACACACTTATATACTAAGTCTATGCCCAATACTATGGGTCAAAACCATGGGACATATAATACTATGGGAGGAATTACAAAGCATATGCGTCCAATACTATGGGTCAATACTATGGGCTAATATAAACTATGAATCAACAAATACTATGGGACGACTTACAAAGCATATGCGTCCAACATAGTAAAGAGAAGGGTTGACACGGGTTCCTAACATCCCCTCTCCCTTAGAAAAAGCTTTGTACTCAAAGCTTTGGTTGGAGAAATTGCTGCAAAATCTGAAAGAGTGGTTCCCCGATAACATCCTCAGGTTGCATTGTGGGCCACTAACGCCTTTGGAGTGTCAGGGAGGATTGCTTGGAAGGCTGTAGACGAAGAAGAACCCTATCAGCTGCATGGAAAATGCGCTCAGAACGGTGCTGATCGGCTTGTTGTTTCAGGCGAATTCTGGCCATGTGAAGATTGTCCTACAGAATGAGAAGAATCTGATCGCGGTTGCTAAGAACTGAGTCAATTTCCTGAACTGGGGAGCTGCTAAGGGTGTATGGAAGAAGAACTGGCGGTGTCTGTCCATAGACTGCTTCATATGGTGTCCTTTGAGATGTGGTATTGTACCACCAGAGTGCTACTAGGAAATCCATAGAAATAGCTGGCTAAAGCTGTGTAGGGATGGGAAAGGGTTTGAGCAATCCCGAAAGGAGTGTCGTTTCACCCTTGTTGACCTGGAAAGTATCAAAGTCATCCACCATCTGTTGAATTGTCATTTTTAGTCCCTGCCAAAAGAAGTTACATTGTTCCTAGTCATACATTTTGAAGAACCCAGAGTGCCCTGCTGATGAAGAAGCACGGAGTTCATAGAAGAGATAGCCCTGTTGAACATATTGCAACCAATTTGGAACAAGCAGAGAAAGAGCTGTAAGAGAAACTGGGTCATCAATTGTGCGAGAAGGATCATCTGCCACTATATTGTCCTTACCCTTCTTGTAAGTGATCGCATAGGGATAACCCATGAGTTGGATAACCCATTTCAAGTGTGTTGGGTAGGAGACCCATTGTTCCAGAAAATTTTCCACACTCGGGAGATCAGTCTTGATGCAGGAATAATTCCCTAATAGGTATGGCTGCCACTTCTGTACTGCAAGCAAAATAGCCATCAGTTCCTGCTGAGAGGTAGATGCGACTAAATTCTTACCGAAAAGGTCTCTTGTAGGCGGCAAGCTCATTGGTTCAGCAAAGACACCTGCATATCTATCCAAGGAAGTAGTGGAGACCATTGATGGGTGCATCTGAATGGAATGGAGCTGAGCGATGACACCATGTGAATTCTTCTTAAGGATTTTTTTCCAGACGATGTGAACTGATGATGCGGAGAGACCCTGGTTGTAAGCCCATTAATTTGTGTTGTGCCCCATTGACTGAAAACTGTATCCAATGTTCCGCAAAATCCCATAAGATGGGGCCAAGTGTGCGTAACCATTGAACACCCAAAACCACATCACATCCACCTAAGGACAAGGAAAACATATCAGAGCGCAGGTTATAATCTTCCATAGAGATACACACATTGTGACACTTCCCATTGCAAGGTAAGGTGCCCCCATTGGCAACCATGACTTCAAAGTTGGAGCAAGGATGGACAAAACAATCAGCCCGTTTGGCAATCTGAGGGTCAATGAAGTTATGAGTGCTACCAGAATCAATGAGTATGGTAAGAGGGATCTTCTTGAAGTATAACCTTACTCGCATTGTTTGTGGAGTGGTGACGCCGGTTACAGCATGGAGAGATATCTCGGGCGGGTCGTCCTGAGATGGGGTGTCAACAGGCGAGTGTTGAACGTCGACCTGATCATCTATTGTATCTGGAGCTTCTTTATCAAGTTCTGAGGTAGGCGGAGAATCCACATCCAAGAGATAGAGCTTTTGTTGAACACATCTATGTCCCCGAGTGAATTTCTCATCACAATTATAACAAATCCCTTTTTCTCGACGTGCCTGCATCTCTGTTTCAGACAAATGCTTGATAGGAGTTTGTTGAGGAGCAGGCATGATGGGAAGTCGTTGGGAACCCATATTTCTGAAGGGGACAAAGGTGGGTTTGGAGCGTTTTTGAGCTGAGATCTTGTCCTCTTCCAACTTATCCAACCCGAGGACTTCCATCATTGTGTTGGGACAGAACATTCTGACCTCTGAGCGGATTTCATCCTTGAGACCACTGATAAAACAACTCCTATAGAATTCATCAGACAATCCTTCTGTGTGATTGGCCAGTTTCTCAAATTCTGTCTGATACTCTCTCACTGTGCCAATTTGGTGAAGTTTAGTGAGTGCTCCTGTGAAGTCATCAAAAGCACTAGGAACAAATCGTGGCAAAAATCTGTCCAGTTTGGTTCGGGATGAGCTTTGATGTACCAACGGTACCATTGAAGGGATTCTTGTTCCAAATGAAAGGATGCAAGTGGAACTTTCTAGACATCAAAAGTATTATGCAGACTGAAATATTGTTCTGCTCGGTATATCCATCCAGTCGGATCAATACCATTGAAGCGAGGAAAATCAAGCTTCGGCCCACGAAAATTGCTGGAAGAAGAGAACCCGGTGGCTGCAAAAGATTCTTGCTGTCGGTTATTGTTCATGGATGAATGCTAAAGATGGAGGCTGAGAAATTTTTCATCCAGATCTTGGAGTTTGGTTTGGATGGCCGCAAGTGCTTCCTCCATGGTGTTTGCTCCTGTGCAGGTGACAACCATAACCAAGAGTTTTTTTTTTGGTTGACTGGGTAGAAAAACAAAAACAGAAACTGCTTCAGTAAAGGAAAATCTGGATTTGGGAAAAACTCTGAAGGGTAATTGGGGTTTGACTAGGTTTTGGACACTGTTGAATAGACAGGGAAGCAAAAATAAGGATTTCAAAAGTGGGGTGAAAGAATGAGAAAATTTGGTAGAGGGGGACAAAGAAGCAGAATTCAGAAAGGAACTCTGTGGTAAAATTTGAAGGTGATTGGGTGAAATCTGAGGAAGTTATGGCAAACCCTAAAAATAGACAAATGTGGGATTTCAGCTTTGGGAAGGGGAATTGGGGATAGGGTCCTCAGGAATGAAATATGCAGAATGGGATGACAGGGGTTCCCCAAAAATTTCAAGGGAAACAAAGTGAAAACAAGGGAGATATGGAGAAAAAACTGGTTTTTTTTTTTTCAAACTGGAGCGACTACAGCTCGGAAGAGATCTGGAACAGATAAACTTGCAACGGCCCAGAAGTGAGCGGAAATAGAGGGATCTGAAATGGCGCCGAATGGATTGAAAACGGTTGGATCTGGAACGACTTTCAGAATGGATCTGAACGACTGGATTTGAAACGGCGCAGCAGTGATCGACAACAGTTCAACTGAAAATAGATATGGACCCAAAGTATGTGCGGCTTCCTAACAGTTCAGGGGTTTCACTTGGCCACCAATGCTGTCTGAAGGCTTGCGTATTGGGGCAGTACCCCTCACTCCACGGCTTAGGTAAAACTGATAACCGCTTTGCCACAAATGACAGATCTTGGTTTACCTCACGGGTGGGAACTAGTCAATCATGTAGGGGTCGTTGCCCTTTTCGCTGGTAGGTCCTCTCAATGGGCCAGCTACTTCGGGGTTCCTGTGGTACTCCTCACAATGATTTTTAGGGATTATGCCCAAGTACTTCTCACAGTTAAGCGGATAGGGATTATTCCCAAATCCGAACCTGCAACAGATGCGAAAAAAAAATTGGCAGAAATTTCACCCAGCGAGCCCAAGAAAGTGCTCTGATAGCAGATGTGAAGCACCTGCAACAATTAATTAATAAGAATATGCGAAATAGCAGAAATGACAGAACTCAGAATCACTTTTATATTGATCACAAGGCCACTTCGAGGGGGCAACCTCCTATGAGCAAGCTCAATACAAATAACTTCACGGTGCCTTCAATGACCTCAACACACACTTATATACTAAGTCTATGCCCAATACTATGGGTCAAAACCATGGGACATATAATACTATGGGAGGACTTACAAAGCATATGCGTCCAATACTATGGGTCAATACTATGGGCTAATATAAACTATGAATCAACAAATACTATGGGACGACTTACAAAGCATATGTGTCCAACATAGTAAAGAGAAGGGTTGACACGGGTTCCTAACACAAAACCAGGAGAAGACCCAAAAACTCATGTTATGACATTCCATCTTTGGTGTTCTTTGAACTCATTGATGGATGATTCCATATGATTGTGTCTCTTCCAATGCACACTCATTGGGATGGAAGATAAATGGTATATTGAGCTGCCACAACATTCATTGCGAGATTT
This sequence comes from Larix kaempferi, assembly GCA_027924585.1. Taxonomy (NCBI): domain Eukaryota; kingdom Viridiplantae; phylum Streptophyta; class Pinopsida; order Pinales; family Pinaceae; genus Larix; species Larix kaempferi. Next base: position 17,850,541 of record BSBM01000012.1, read on the forward strand.
CAACTCCCTTGCAATGTAGCTTTTGACGCATTTTCAACTACCCATTCGGTATGAAATTGGCATAGACATATTAACTTCATTGCGACAATCCACCTCTACTCACATATCAGATCATATTCATGAGTGGAGGAGGCTCCGAAGGTTGATTAAGGTTCCTATCCATGATCAATTATTAGCCGATTGGTTTACAAAATCATTAATGCCACCTATTGCTAGGGATGTTGCAATGGGAGGGGCTGTTATAGAAGAGTAAGCGATCAATCACGCTTAGTATCTAGACTTGGTATAGTTGGTCCTGTGAAAGTCCAACCTACATCAAAAACTAGTGGACAACAGAATTATTCAACTCCACTTCAAAATCAGGCTACATCCAAAAGCAATACTTCTCCTGCTAAGACCTTCGAGGTAAATGTGGTTCAATTCTCGTCACAACAATCTAGAGGGAAAAAGAATAAAAATAAAGGGAAATCCAAGAAACCTTCTACTTAACAGGAAAGTACAAAACTCCAACAAATTAATGCTTACAATAAACCCAAGAGGAAAGCTAATTTCCCATGCCTAATTTTCCAGGAGGACCATTATACAAAAAGATTGTCCTTACTGTGAGGAAGTCAACAAATTTGTGAAAGGATTTTCCCGCCTGACAATGCTAACTGACCCTTTCCCATCTCAACAACAACAAATGATCACACACACTCCTCTGCAAGGGGGCACTACAAACGACTCCAATCAACCATAGTCATATGCTCCCAGAGATATCCTCATGATGAGTAACAAGACTATTCATTTATACACCAGTACAAATAATTATGAATCTTTTCCAAATTGGAACAGAAATGGGATTTTGAAAGATAAAACTCCTTTGGAAGATTCTCCCTCCACTCCTCCACCCACTGGCCCTCTTCACATCGAAAGGCGTATTCCTGACACTATGTTGCGCCCTCCAAAAGACACCATTCGAAAAGCGAAATTCAATCCAAGTGCGCGAGCTGCTCATAACTACAATATTGTTGAGTACTTAACTCAAGAACCTTGCGCAATGTCAACTCTCGAAGTTATACAACATTATACTAGTCAGCGTAGAACCTTGTTGTGAGCACTTGGAGCCATCGAACCTGAGACTTCCAACATGATCATGTTTAATTTGGAATATTTCAATCGAAGGATTTCCCACCAATTGGAATTTGAAATTCACACTAAGATTTGTGGAAATAACATCCATTGTACCATTTTGGACGAGGGTGCCTCCACTTCCATCATGTCCTTGTCCTGTTGGAGAGATATTGGCTCTTATGAAGTAAATCAGTATCCTACCACTTTAAAGGCCTTCGATGGCCGTGGTTTCCAACCATACAGACTCATACCATCACTAGCACTAGAACTGGGGGGAAAAAATGTCTCCATCCATGCAGAAATAGTAGATGCTCCATTGGATTACAATATCCTACTTGGTCGAAACTGGTTCTACGCCATGACCGCAGTAGCATCATTATTTTTTCGCCTGGTGTAGTTTCCTCATCAAGGAAAATTTGTCACCATTGATCAACTGGAAATTTTAACACCGAATATTCATTCCAACACCACCAATAATGTCCCGTTGTTGACACAATCTCAAGATCATTATGAAGACATTGGTGTTGGAATTTTGAAAGAATCTTCCATTATTAGAGTCTTCCCGGAGCTTCCACCCCCAGTCTATTCTATCAACATGATCTCTTCGAGTACCTCTCAATCCCATGAATCTCATGATTCTTGGGTTGTACAGAACCCCTCTGAATAAAAAACCATTGGAAAATGCATGCCTTTTAACTTAAACAAGGCAACCTATCACGCATTTCAATCTGCTTTAGATTGTATCGAATCTGTTGACCACCATCCGGTGGCACCAAACCCTAAATCTCTTCCATCTTGGATCGATTCATCCTTTCCCTCTTTTGATTCCCTTCTACAAACTTTTCCCTTAGACATGTGTCTATCATGGAAATAATGACCATCGATGAACCTTCGTGGAAAGATCACCATCATCGATCATCTTTCCTTCCCAAGATCCAAATGGTAGAAACCAATATCAAATCCATCGTTTCACATGATGTTGTCCAAAATACTCAAACTCTCATCCTCACTCACAATGTTTTTTCGGTGGGAAATTTAGCTAATATTATGGAAATTTTTTCTATAGACATATCGGTGAAACCCGGAGTCATGGAACACACCCACCTAGGAAAAACCTATACACCCATTGAGGTGGAGTTTTACATAGCCTTGTTCAAAGAGTTCCGTGATGTTTTTGCATGGAGTGATGAAGAAATGCCAAGAATTGACCCTTCTATTGTGGTCCACAAAATCAAAGTTTATTCTAGTGCAAGACCTGTTCGGAAGAAACTACAACATGTTCACCCCAGAAAAACTATAGCCATTAAGGCAGAAGTTGAAAAGCTCCTTCGAGCTGGTTTTATTTATCCCATTCCATTGACAGACTGGGTGTCTAACATCATTCATGTAGCTAAGAAACAGTGCTTGATTAGAGTTTGCGTTGATTATAGGGATATGAACAAGGATTTTCCTAAGGAAAACTATGCTACCCCCCTTCATCAACCAAATTATCGATAACTCTGCCGGGAGTGTCATCTTTTCATTCATGGATGGCTTCTCTGGCTATAATAATATAGAGGTACTCCCGGTTGACCAACATAGAACAAATTTCATTTTCCTATGGGGAAATTTTGTATATCGAAATTTACCTTTGGCCTTAAAAAATTTGGGGCTAATTTTCAATAGGCCATGTCTTATGCATTTCACGATATCAAGCATATTGTGGATCCTTATCTTGATGACTTACTTGCTCATTCTACTTTACAGGAAGACCACCCAGAGCACCTTAGTGCCATATTTCTATGGTTCCGTCACTACAACATTCGCTTGAATCCTCACAAATGCGTATTCTATGTTGAAGCTAGAAGATTCTTAGGTTTCATAGTCTCCAAAGATTGTATTCACATCGACCCACTAAATTTTGAAGCTATCTTATCCTTACCTTCACCCACTCATATTCCAGAACTCCAAAGTTTGCAAGGGAACGCAAATGTTTTACACTACTTCGTCTAAAATTTTTCCAAGATGACCTAGGGCTATATGAGACTGTTCAAGAATAATTTTGTTCGCTGGTTATATTGTTTTTGAGGTTTTCTAGAAAGACGCAGGTTCTGTGTGGTCCATGGAACCAACAAAACCCCCTTTTCACCGACCTTTTCGGCAACAGTCTATGAGCAGACTGAGGTCTCACCCAAGGAGAAGTTGATGGGATGGTTTCGGAATCAGTTTTCCATATCCAGGTGATGAGCGCTTAATAGACTGGTGAGTAGCACGCTACAGGACTCGCGATGCGAACTGGGGACTACGCGAAGTTAACTCCTTCGCGGGTAAAGCTTATACAATGGCGCATCCAATGGACTGTGCGGCTCAGTATGGTTCTTCGACAATAGGACAACGCCACAAAGACTGCGATTCCTCTTTGGTACTTAAACACTTTAATGGATTTTACCTAGTGTAAGTTATGCATTCAACAACATAATGGATTGCAAGCCTTGTTAACTTATACACTATAACAACAACACTGTAACTGCGCACTTCCGGTGCTGTGCTTGGGGAATCACACTATACAGACTTCGCTGGATAAGTGTTTACCTGATTAACTTATGCATTCATCTGACTTAGAAATACTGGTGCATTCGACATTCATTCACACATGTTGTTACTTAACATATTATCCCCATGTTTAATCCTTATGGCGAATACATATAAAAGCAATAACATATGCATTCATAAACAAGATCTTAACCATTCACATAAGCAAATACACAGAGATCAATGCATAATCAATCACATAACATATAATTTAACGTGGTTCACCCCCAGGATGGGAGCTACGTCCACAGGAACTGTTGTTATATTATTTATGGGAAGGGTACAACAGTTCGAGTCTGCGCACTCAGATGCAGACTCTCTTGTCTCTCAGAAGGTCATTGCGCACACATTTGTAGAGCCTCTTACAATCTGTCTCTCAATAGAGATTAGTATTCAATAATAACCAAAAGAAGATTAACCATTTCCGTTACAAAATTTCCCTTTATATAGAGATCTTTCTAGTAGGTCACGTCTATTAAAATGCATAATCCAAAAACCCTTAGGTTACAAAATGGTGTGGTTACTCTCCGACTCGTCCTGTCGCAGTCGACAACTTCTTTACATGCTTCTGGCCGTTTTGCTGGACCACTCACAGGTCGCATGCCCTTCTGACATCCACAGTCTTCACAAAACGGTTATACTACATCGTGACATGTCGCTTTACACCCCTCTAGCCTTCCTGTCGCTGTCAGCTTCGTGTCTTAGATTCTAATTGTTTTTAGCCACTCTCTTGATAGGCCACTTTCATCTGCCTTCATGTTGCTCCATACCCATTCCCGGGAATCAAGGAGTCTCTTACCCAAACAAGTCTCTTTTGTAGCTCGACCTTCCCTTACATTCTTTACCCAAAATAGGTGCCCCACTATCACTGCGCGATGCTACCACTTCGCGGAGTTGGCACTTAGCCACGCAGTTCCTACCTTGCCTATACTGCGCTACGCTGCAACTTCACATCTCCCCAAAACTGTCTTTTCCAAAAATTCCTTACTTGGGCTAGGCCCAACAGGCCCCTAACACTTACATGTGGCTCCTCCCCGATCCACTTTCCACTTCTGATTCCACGAGCTTCTCTTCCTCTTATGGAACTATCTTAGTAGTGAACTCTTGATACATTGCGCTCAGCTTATTAACAATATCGTTGGAATCCTGTTCGATTTCTTTGATGGTTTCTAACACATGTGGTGTTAAGTCATCTTGAGTTTTCTTTTGCATTGAATCCTGTGCATCGCGGAGTTCCCTCAGTTTTTCTTTGATCTGCTGCATTAGTTCGTGGGCTTCCTCCTACAGGGGTTGTGACTTATCTCTGGATTCAACCTCTTGTTCTCTTAACACTTGAAGTTGTATCTTTAATTCTTTGACTTCTGGGAATTGACGAAGCCTGTCTTTTGGTAGTAGGGTCTTCATCTCCGCGTTCAGAGTGTCTAACACTGCCTGTTTTTCCTGCAATTTGGTTTGGATCTACAATAGGTCAGGGTCCTCTTGCAACGTAGTAAACACTTTCATAGCTTCTCCCAACAAGTTTTGACACTTAGCCACTTCAGTGGATATGCTTTCTGTGGTAGATTTCGCTTCTGTTGCTCTGAGCTCTACCTGATCTGGTGGTTTCTTCGATTGATTCTCTGCTTCCAAGGCAGCAATCTTCGCCTTGTAGTCTATCTCCATGTCTTCCATTTCAGACTTAATATCGCTGACTACTGAGCCGATCTTCTTTATAGTGTCCACGAGCTCTGGCTGCTCGTCGCACATTGGTATATCCACACAGACTGAAGCGACAATCTTCTCTATTCTTCTTTGCTTCTCCTGTTCGCTTTCAAGTTCCTTAGCCTTCTTCGCACTTTCTTCCTACAACTGTTTATAATTTTCATGTAATTCCTGGTGTTGGTTCAAAATGACCATATCTTAGTAATATATTTCCTCCACAACCTGCAGGTGCATATTATGTAGGCCATCGAGGGGTAGCATCACGATATCAATCTCCACATGCTCTATGCTCTGCGTGCTCGAAGCTAACTGATCGCGCGGTAACATTACGATTAGCGGGTCAATTTTGACGATGCGCGGTTTTGGTGCCAAGGTCAGGGCTAAAGGTGTTTTCTTTGGCTGCGATGTGTCCCCTAACCTTCCTTCCAATTTTGATTCTCACGGCACAACCAAGTCACGCTAGACCTGCTCAAACTTCGCCACTATCCCTTGCAGCGTGGTGAGATTTTGTTGCAAAATTGCTTGAATTTCCTCATTCTTAATGTCTTTGAGGTTCAACATGTCTTCTAGATGCGTGGTTACTGTGGATGCGATCATCTCATAATTGTCATCATGCAGCTTCACATCCAATTGGCCCTTGAAGCTTTCTGCTTCTTTTTCTAGACTTTCTCTAGTACTGAGCTTTCGGGCTCCTTCCGTTTTCCTAATGGTAACTCTTTTAAAATTGTTGTTGGAATTGGATTACTTTCTTCGGAGTCACTGTCGATGATCATAGGTCCTTCGACCTTCCATTCATCTAGCCATTCCTTCATAATGAGGTCGATATCCGCTTTGTCCATGTGATAGATCCCTTGGAACCATTTTGGGTTCTTTTTCCGTGCCTTCTTTGAAATGTAGATGGAATGCATGTTAGCATAAAAATTTGAAGTGAGAATATACTTAGATGTTATCTCTTTGGAGATGCATGGTGTGCGAACAATGGTATCGCACAACTGCTTGTAATATGTGTAGAAATTGTCATTCGACATGCGCTGTTTTTCTGGTATCAAATTTTCCCAAAGGTTTGCATACCTGGGTCCTCGAAAATCATTGATGGGAGAGGTGAGGCCAACATAGTGCCTTGGCTCCTTCCATGCTATAAAGGAAATTAGTATTATCAACCAACTATAATGGAAAGCAATGCCATTGACTTGAGGTTCGCAGACATCTTTCAGAAACTCGTTCAGTAAATATTGGCACCAGTGAAATCTTTCGCCCTACGCTACCTTCGCCCCAAGGAGCATTGTGCAGGTTGGTACTTCTGAAGGACTGGCCTTCCTCAATATTTTTCCTACTAGTAGTTGTACTACAAACTGCATAGCATCATCTATTTATATCATCCGTGACGAACCCTCTCTTGCCTTTGGGAATATGGTATTCCTCCTTCATCTGCGTGGCGACTTCCTTGTCTCTAGTTTTGCCAGAAAAGAACTTCTTACGGTATTCGCCCCGCCTGCTTAGCCCTGTGATCCGATGGATTAGGTCGATGTTGAGGTCGATGTTTCTTTCCATCCAAAGCTAGCCTTGGGTGTGTGCACGATATAAGTGTGCGCACCACCACGTTAAGTTCTGGGCTACGGTAAAAGTGTGGGAGCCTCAATAGGTTCGGCAACCCTGATTCCACTACTTCAGACAACCAACTCTGCGCAACCAACAATTGGTTGTTTTTCACATCCATTTTACAGCACATATATCTATCTGGTTGAAATTGTTGGTATTTCGGCTCGTCTAGATCCTTTTGTTGTTGCAGTAAGTCATAATATTCGAACTTACAGTCCGCGAGCTTACCTAGCAGATTTGCTTATGGTTTTACATGTTTGGATATGGGTGGAAGTGGTATCTCATACTTTTCATTTCTGGAGAGCTTTACTTCCGGTTCATCTACTATGCGCGGAGAGATATACTCTGGAGTCAAGGTTAATGGCAATTCCTTATCGCTTGGTGGAACTTTTGGTAGCTTGGATCCCATTACTTTCACCTTAACTTTCTCAACTACAGGTTCCTTACCCTTGCTCTGCATTTCTGTAGAATGTCATGGCGAACGACGTGAACCTTGTCCTTGTTCTATAACAATTTTCTTAGCAGGGATTCTCATGAAGCCTTCAAGCCCAGTTTGCTTAAACACCCTCACAGCCCGCTCGACTGTGGACTCTTTCTCAACTATAGAATCGTCAGAGATTCACTGGACTGTTCTCTGCAAACTCACAAAATTACTGAGCACTTACTGAAAATAGATTGAACTATGGTGTGTGGAAAAATTTCAGAGTTTCGGTAACGCTCGCGAGTCCAGACATAGCGGTATTTATAGGCACAGTTGAGCCTTAGCCGCGCCCGTCAACGGTTAGATAAGAATTAATTATCACTTCAATTGGCCAAATACGCCTAGGATTCGGGTCCTTTCCTTCATTAAATCCTTCAGAACAACTATTTTTGCATTGAATGTTTAAGCAATCATCGGCAAAATCACTGTATAACGGCTAGTGTTCCGACCGACATTGTAACGGCTAGTTTCTTGGAGCGTTGCGTCGAACTGCATGGCAGTTTGTCACTATTTCTGGCGCGGATACTTCGTTGTGTCCCACTTCTTTGTTCTGAACTCTCTCTCTTTCTTAGTCTATTTGAACTGCGTAGCTACATTTTGATCTTCACAACTGCGCACCTTTTTTTTTCATGTGCAACTTCACTTCGCAACTAGTGCTGCATGGTCGATGCATTCTTGTCATCAAACTTCGCGTATCAGAACAAAACTGTGTACAGACTCATTTGAATTTCTAGTGCCCAATTTCAACTATACTTGACACTTAGAAACTCCTCTCTCTTTTGATCACCGAGGGTTCTGCGAAGTAGACTATCCCGATAGGGTTTTAGTCTACTTCCATTCACCAAAACTAGTAAGTTATCTCTGGCTAACGTGGCTAACTGAACTGCGCCACCGTTAGTAACATGCATAACAGTATATGGCCCCAACCAATGCATTTTAAATTTGCCAATAAATTTCATAAACTTACTATCAAACAGGAGGACTAGGTCACCTACCTGAAAGAAATGTTTTTTGATATGGCGATCATGCCATGCTTTTTCTTTGTCTTTCTTCACTTGCTAGTGAAATCCTGCAATGAAACGATCTTCCTCTAGTCCAACCAAGTGTAGAATCCTTTCTTCTATTGTTTTTTCATCCTCCATGCCTGTGAATGCAACAACCCGTAAGCTTGGTACAATATACTCCATCGACATCACAACTTCCTTTCCATAGGCCAATCTGAAAGGTGTATGGCCTCTCAACTTCTTGCAAGTGGTCCTATATTCCCATAACATAGCTGGAATGCACAAATCCCAATCATCCCTGTTTACATTGCATAATTTTGTTAGCGCATTCTCCAATACCTTATTGAGAGATTCAACAGTTCCACTGGCTTGGGGATGGATATTGTACTCCTTTGATGATAAATGTGGAACTCTTCAGTAAGGGATTCAATAGTTCTGTTCAAAATGTGAGTCCCTTGGTCATTCATTAAAACATTCGAGCATCCAAATCTGGTAAGGATGTTCTCAAAGATGAATTGTGCGGCAGTAGTTGGGTACAGTCCTTCACTGGTTTAGCCTATGCCCATCTAGTGAGATAATAAGTCGCAGTGATAATGTGTCTCGCACTAGTCCTCTTCCTCAGTGGGTTAATAGGTCCCTCGAAATCAATAGCCCATTTGTCAAATTCTTGTAGTGTCAACTGTGGTTTTAATGACATTTCATCTCTTCGCGACAGCTTTTCAGTCCTTTGACAAACATCGCAAATGTGGAAATGTTCTTTTGAATCTTTATGAATTGTAGGCCATCATAGCCCTTCCCTCAATATCTTCTGCATAGTAGCTCTTCCTACATAGTGAGCTGTAGATGCACCGGAATGTGCATAAACCAATATAAATGGCTTCTCATGCTCCAATGCACATCTGTGCAACACTTCATGTGGTCCCAACTTATATAGTTGTCCTGCTATGATAGTGAAGTCTACTGCTTTGACTACCAGCTTCTTCTTCTGCTGTGTAGTGAACTCTGTAGGTGCCAATCTTGTAGTAAAAAAATCTACAATATCTTTGTAATAATTTTCAGTGACTTGTATGGAAAATAACTGCGCGTCATGCAGATTGTCTTCAAGATTGGTGGGTTCTTCACCTGACTCCATCCTTGATAGATGATGAGGTCCTAGGTTCAATCTGCCTGGCTTAACCACAATTTCAAAATCATACTCTTGGAAGAGTAGTAGGAAATCACATAACACATAATTTAATGTGGTTCACCCCTAGGATGGGAGCTATGTCCAATGGAATTGTTGTTATATTATTTATGGGAAGGGTACAATAGTTCCAGTCTGTGCACTCATCTACATACTCTCTTCTCTCTCAGAAGGTCACTGCACACATAGCTGTAGAGCCTCTTACAATCGGTCTATCAACATAAAGCAATATTCAATAATAACCAAAAGAAGATTAACCCTTTCCCTTACAAAATTTCCCTTTATATAGAGATCGTGCCTATAGGTCACGTCTGTTACAATGCATAGGCCAAAAAATGTTAGGTTACAAAATGGTATGGTTACCTGCCGACTCGGCCTGTCACAGTTGACAACTGCTTTACACACTTCTGGTCATTCTCCTGGACCACTCGCAGCTCACACGTCCTTCTGACATCCATAGTCTTCACAAAATGGTTATACTGCATCATGGCGTGTCGCTTTCCCCCCCTCTGGCCTACCTATCGTTGTCGCCTTCGTGGCTTAGCTTCTAATTGTTTTCCACCACTCTCTTAATAGGTCGTTTTTATCTGCCTTCATGCTGCTCCATACCCATTCCTGGGAATCAAGGAGTCTCTTACCCAAACAGGATGCTTTCGTAGCTCGACCTTCCCTTACATTCTTTACCAAAAATAGGTGCCCTGCTGGCACTGCGCAGAGTTGACACTTAGCCACGCGGTTCCTACCCTACTGATACTGCATTGTGCTGCAAATTCAAAGCTCCCCAAAACTGTCTTTTCCAAAACTGCCTTACTTGGGCCAGGCCCAACAGGACCCTAACACTTACATGTGGCTCATCTTGGAGCCACTTTCCACTTTTGGTTCCATGAGCTGCTCTTCCTCTTGTGGAACTATCTTAGCAGCGAACTCTTGATATGTTGCACTCAGCTTAGAAACTGTATCCTTGGCATTCTGTTCGATTTATTTGATGGTTTCTAACACATCTTTTGTTAAGTTGTCCTGAGTTTGCTCTTGCCTTGAATCCTATGCGTCGTGGAGTTCCCTCAGTTTATCTTCGATCTGCTACGTTATTTCATGGGCTTCCTCCTGCAGGGAGTGAATTATCTCCGACTTCAGCCTCATGTTCTCTTAACACTTGAAGTTGTCTCTTTAATTCTTTGACTTCTAGGAATTGACGAGTTTTTCTTTTGGTAGTAGGGTCTTCATCTCCACATTCATAGTGTCTAATGCTTCCTTCTTTTACTGCAAACTAGTTTGGACCTACAACAGCTCAAGGTCCTCTTGCAACATAGTAAACACTCTCGTAGCTTTGTCTAACAAGTTTTGACACTTAGCCACTTCATTGGATATGCTTTCTGTGGCAGCTTTCGCTTCTGCTGCTCTGAGATCTGCCTGATCTGGTGGTGTCTTTGGTTGATTCTCTAATTCCAAGGTGGCAATCTTCACCTTGTAGTCTATCTCCATGTCTGCCATTTCAGAATTAAGATCATTGACTACTGAGCCGGTCTTCTTTATAGTGTCTGCGAGCTCTAGCTGCTCGTTGCAGTTTGGTATATCCGTGCAAACTGAAGCGACAATCTACTCTATTCTTCCTCGCTGCTTCTGTTCGCTTTCTAGTGCCTTAGCCTTCTTTTCACTTGCATCCTGCAATTGTTTATAATTTTCATGTAATTCCTGGTGTTGGTTCAAAATGACCATATCTCTCTCATGTATTTCCTCCACAATCTGTAGGTGCATATTATGTAGGCCTTCGAGGGGTAGCATCGCGATATCAATCTCCACATGCTCTATGCTCTGCGTGCTCAAAGCAAACTGATTGCGCGGTAACATTACGCTTAGCAGGTCAATTTTGATGATGTAGGGTTTTGGTGGCAAGTTCAGGGCTAAAGGTGTTTTCTTTGGCTGTGATGTGTCCCCTAACCTTCCTCCCAATTCTGATTCTCGGGGGATGACCAATTTGTGTTGGACTTGCTCAAACTTCGCCGCTATCCCTTGCAGCGTGGTGAGATTTTGTTGCAAACTTGCTTGAATTTCCTCATTCTTACTGTCTTTGAGGTTCAACACATCTTCTAGATGCGCGGTTCCCATGGATGCGATCAACTGATAATCGTCATCATGCAACTTCCTGTCCAATTGTCCCTTTGAAGCTTTCTGCTTCATTTTCTGGACTTTCTCTGGTACTGAGATTCCGGGCTCCTTCCTTTTTCCTAATGGTGACTCTTCGAAAATTGTTGTTGGAATTGGATTACTTTGTTTAGAGTCACTGTCAATGATCGTAGGTCCTTCGACCTTCCATTCATCAAACCATTCCTTCATAATGAGGTCGATATCCGCTTCGTCCATGTGATAGTTCCCTTGGAACCATTCTGGGTTCTTTTTCTATGCCTTCGCTGAAATGTAGATGTAATGCATGTCGGCGTAAAAATTTAAAGTGTGAATATACTTAGATGTTACCTCTTTGGATATGCGCTGTTTCCAAACAATGACATTGCACAACTGCTCGTAATATTTGTAGAAAACTTCATTCGACGCGTGCTGTCTTTCTGGCATCAAATTTTCCCAAAGGTTTGCATACATGGGTCCTCGATAGTCATTGCTATGAGAGTTGAGGCCAACATAGTGTGAAAATCCTCACAGCAGATCTAAGAGATGATGTATCTCACAAGAGAATAATTATGATTAAGCAAGAAAATAGAAGAAGAGTGATACATGCAGTATAATGAGCAACAGAATAATATGGTACAGTAGAACTCAGATAGAAGCAATAATACTTCGGTCATACTATGTTATTAATCACAAATGGACATATATATAATACAATGCATGAGGAATTCGAATGCCTAAGGTGGCAATTCGAATTAGCCTTCATGGAGTGATCAAAGGATCACTGGAGTGTCATCGGAGCACAACTAGGTGTCCTCATGATCATCGGAGTGCAACTGGAAGTCTTCATCATCATCAGTGGAGTCATCAATGCTCAAGTAACTGTCAACCATCAGTCAAACTAACTCTGGTAGGTGTAACTCAGTGTAACTAAGTGTAACTGAGTGTAACTCAATGTAACTAAGTGTAACTGAATGTAACTGAATGTAACTGAGTGTAACTGAGTGTAACTCAATGTAACTGAGTGTAACTGAGTGTAACTGACTGTAACTGAATGTAACTGAGTGTAACTGAGTGTAACTCAATGTAACTGAGTGTAACTGAACTGGTAGGTGAAGAAGGGCGAGTTGCTCCCTAAAATCAAGGAAGAAGGGCGCACTAAGCAACTGGAGGGCTAAAACTGAATAGTGAGAAGCTCCTGGGGGCTGGCTAACTGAGGGCTAGGTGCTGGACTGATGACTGGGATGCATGCAAAATGCATGCAAACCCTAGACTGCATGCAAACCCAAAAAGGTGCATGCATGACTGAAAATGTAAATGATCAAAATACTGGTGGGACTAGGATGGAGTATAGGAATATCCTAACACCCCCCCTTAATCCATCCTGGGCCCTGGTAACTAAGACCAAAGGTCACCCAATACAATGAATAATAACAATCAATAAACCAAGGAAGTGGGAAAATTTCATGGGAAACATACCCCCTCCTCAAAAAATAGACTGTAAGGCACACATAAAAAAATAAAAGCTCCAAACTCAAGCATGTGTGATGCTTGGTCATATGTCTGGAGGTATCTTCTTCTTGGGAAGAAGTGGATCATGCTCAAAAAACATGTGCTTGTACTTGCTCTTCAGATCGAATGTGATGAGAACAAATCCAACAGTATTAGAATGATCCTTGAACCTGTGATTCGAATCAGCTGAGGTAGGATCAAATTTTTGAATGTGCATATAGTCCTTTGTCTTCTCCTTCGAACCACCATGGGTGAGATTATGCCAAAAAGAACTATTACATGTTTGCTTGAAATCAAAATCAGATTTAAGACTTTCAAAACAGTTTCTTGAGATCTCCTTTGAACCAGCAAGGGTGAGATCAAAACTATCATATGCATGAGAAATTATCTCAAGCGGGTGGCAATGGCCATATTCTTCAATAACCTTCTGAAAGCATGTGCTAATGATCATATAGTAGTAAATAAGAGATGTTTGCTGAAGAGGAGCGAATGCATTACCTCCAATAGCTGATGTTACCTCCGAAATAATCATGTGATCATGATGCAAACCAACAAACTCTGGTGCAAGAGAGGATTTAGGACCTTCTGCAATATCTAGAGTGTGAACTGGCACAGAAAGAGAAGAAGGTTTGAGCATGAGCGGAGAATCTGCAAGTTCTTTGTCAACAACTTCAATATGAGATGATACTGGTTCATGATCTGAGAGATCATCAAGGGGAGCGAATGCAACATGATCTGAGAGACCATCAGGAGGAGCGAATGCATCATGATCTGAGAGACCATCAAGTGGAGTGAATGCATCAACTTGCTTGCTTTTGAAGGGATTTGGACCAAATCCATCATTCTTTTTACCGAATCTTTCATCCAGATGAGCCCATAACTCTTTTGGAGTTTCAATATCAAAGATGGTCGGGTACAATATGTAATCAGTCATAGTAAGCTTCATTCTTCCAATGTGCATGTCACCTTTATTCAACCATTTAATCTTCTTTGTAGAGGATTCGAACTCTCTTTCAAAATAGCAATCAAAGAGATCATGGCTCTTCAAATATGCTATCATTCTTGGTTTCCATTCATCATAGTTGAATGGAGAAAGAGGAGTAATTTCTTCTAAATTCATTGAAGTTGTAGAAGACCTGCAAAAACAATATAGAATAACTGCAACTGCTACTGCTGCAAAAATGCAGAAACTGCTGCAACTGCTGAACTCGAAATCTTGGTAATAACCTGCAAAAAACTCTCAAGAATGGAGATAAACAATACTCTCAACATGCTCTGATACCATGTGAAAATCCTCACAGCAGATCTAAGAGATGATGTATCTCACAAGAGAATAATTATGATTAAGCAAGAAAATAGAAGAAGAGTGATACATGCAGTATAATGAGCAACAGAATAATATGGTACAGTAGAACTCAGATAGAAGCAATAATACTTCGGTCATACTATGTTATTAATCACAAATGGACATATATATAATACAATGCATGAGGAATTCGAATGCCTAAGGTGGCAATTCGAATTAGCCTTCATGGAGTGATCAAAGGATCACTGGAGTGTCATCGGAGCACAACTAGGTGTCCTCATGATCATCGGAGTGCAACTGGAAGTCTTCATCATCATCAGTGGAGTCATCAATGCTCAAGTAACTGTCAACCATCAGTCAAACTAACTCTGGTAGGTGTAACTCAGTGTAACTAAGTGTAACTGAGTGTAACTCAATGTAACTAAGTGTAACTGAATGTAACTGAATGTAACTGAGTGTAACTGAGTGTAACTCAATGTAACTGAGTGTAACTGACTGTAACTGACTGTAACTGAATGTAACTGAGTGTAACTGAGTGTAACTCAATGTAACTGAGTGTAACTGAACTGGTAGGTGAAGAAGGGCGAGTTGCTCCCTAAAATCAAGGAAGAAGGGCGCACTAAGCAACTGGAGGGCTAAAACTGAATAGTGAGAAGCTCCTGGGGGCTGGCTAACTGAGGGCTAGGTGCTGGACTGATGACTGGGATGCATGCAAAATGCATGCAAACCCTAGACTGCATGCAAACCCAAAAAGGTGCATGCATGACTGAAAATGTAAATGATCAAAATACTGGTGGGACTAGGATGGAGTATAGGAATATCCTAACACATAGTGCCTTGGGTCCTTCCAGCCTATAAAGGAAATTAGTACCATCAACCAACTATAATGGAAAGTAGCACCACTAACTTGAGTTTCGTGGACATCTTCCAGAAATTCGTTTAGTAAATATTGGCACTAGTTAAATCTTCCACCATACGCTTCCTTTGCGCCAAGGAGCACTACGCTGGTTGGTACTTTTGAAGGTCTGGCCTTCCTCAATATTTTTCCTGCTAGTAGTTATACTACAAACCGCGTAGCATCATCTTTTATATCGTCCATGATGAACCCTCTCTTGCCTTTGGGAATCTGGTATTCCTCCTTCATCTGCACGGTGACTTCCTTGTCTCTGGTTTTTCCAACAAAGAACTTCTTAGGGTCTTTGCCCTGCTTTCTTAGCCCTGTGATCTGATGGATCAGGTCAATGTTGAGGTCAACATTTTTGTCCATCCAAAGGTATCCTTGGTGTGTGCATGATATAAGTGTGCTCACCACCACGTTAAGTTCTGGGCTCCGATCGAAGTGTGGGAGCCTCAATAGGTTCAACAACCCTGATTCCACTACTACAGACAACCAACTCTATGCAACCAACAACTGGTTGTTTTTTACATCCGTCTTCTAGCACATATATCTATCTGGCTGAAATTGTGGGTATTTCGGCTCACCTGGATCCTTCTGCTATTGCAGTAAGTCGTAATATTTGAACTTACAGTTTGCGAGCTTACCCAACATATTTGCTTCTGGTTTTACATGTTTGGATATGGGTGGAAGTGGGATCTCATACTTCGCATTTCTGGAGAGATTTACCGCCGATGCATCTGCTGTGTGTGGAGATATATACTCTGGCATCAAGGTTAATGGAAGCTCCTTATCCCTTGGTGGAAATTCTTGTAGCTTGGAGCCCATTACTTTCACCTTAACTTTCTCAAGTATGGGTTCCTTACCCTTGCTCTACATTTGTGTAGAATGTCGTGGAGAATGACGTGAACCTTGTCCTTGTTATGTAACAACCTTCTTAGCAGGGGTTCTCATGAACCCTTCAAGCCCGGTTTGCTTAAACACCCTCACAACCTACTCGACCATGGAATCTTGCTCAACTATAGAATAGTCAGACATTTATTGGAATGTTCTCTGCAAACTCACGGAATTACAGAGCACTTACTCAAAATATATTGAACTATGGTGTGCAGAAAATTTTCAGAGTTTCACTAATGCCCACGAGTCCAGACATAACGGTATTTATAGGTGCAGTTGGGCCTTAGCCATGCCCATCAATGGTTAGAAAAAGATTATTTAGCATGTCTGTTGGCCAAATCCGCCTAGGATTCGGGTCCTTTCCTTCATTAACTCCTTCATAACGACTATTTTTGTGTTAAATGCTTAAGCGATCGTCTGCAAAATCACTGTATAACGGCTAGTTTCTTAAAGCGTTGCGTCGAAATGTGCGGCAGGTTGTCACTATTCCTGGCGCGGTTACTTCGTGGTGTCCTGCTTCTTTGTTCTGAACTCCGTCTCTTTCTTGGTCTATTTGAATTGCGCAGCTACATTTTGAGCTTCACAACTGCACGTATTTTTTTTTTCATGCGCAACTTCATTTTGTGACTAATGTTGCATGGTCGATGCATTCTTTTCATCAAAATTTGTGTATTCGACAAAAATTGTGTACAAACTCGTTTGAATTTCTAGTGCTCGATTTCAACTGTACTTGACACTTAGAAACTCCTCTCGCTTTCGATCACTGAGGGTTCTGCGAAGTAGGGCTATCCCGATAGGGTTTTATTCTACTTCCATTCACCAAACCTGGTAAGTTATCTCTGACTAACATGGCTAACTGAACTGTGCCACCGTTAGTAACATGCATAACAGTATATGGCCCAAGCCAATGCATTTTAAATTTTCCAAGAAATTTCATAAACTTACTATCATACAGGAGGACTAGGTCACCTACCTGAAAGGACTTTTTTTTGATATGGCAATCATGCCATGATTTTCTCTTTCTTTCTATACTTGTTAGTGAAAGCATTCAATGAAATGATATTCCTCCAATCCAACCAAGTGTAGAATCCTTTCTTCTATTGTTTGTTCATCCTCCATGCCTGTGAATTCAACAATCCTTAAGCTTGGTACAATATACTCCATCGGCATCATAGCTTCCTGTCCATAGGCCAATCTGAAAGGTGTATGGCCTGTCAACTTCTTGCAAGTGGTCCCATATGCCCATAACACAGCTGGAATGCACAGATCCCAATCATCCTTATTTACATTGCATACGTTTTTCAGTGCATTCTCCAATACCTTATTGAAAGCTTCAACAGTTCCATTGGCTTGAGGATGGTATGGTGTACTCCTATGATGATCTATGTGGAACTCTTCAGTAAGGGCTTCAATAGTTATGTTCAAAATGTGAGTCCCTTGGTCACTCATTAAAATATTCAGGCATCCAAATCTGGTAAGGATGTTCTCAAAGATGAACTGCGCGGCAGTCCTTCACTAGTTTAGCCTCTGCCCATCTGGTGAGATAATCAATCGTAGTGATAGTGTATCTCGCACTAGTCCTCTTCCCTAGTGGGTTAATAGGTACCACGAAATAAATATCCCATTTGTCAAATGCTTGTAGTGTCAATTATGGTTTTAACAACATTTGATCTCTTCGCGATGGCCTTCCAGTCCTCTGACAGACATCGCAACTATGGCAATGTTCTTTTGAATATTTATGAATTGTAGGCCTCCATAGCCCTGCTCTCAATATCTTATGTGCAGTAGATCTTCCTGTGTAGTGACCTCTAGATGCATTGGAATGTGCATAAACCAATATAAATTCCTTCTCATGCTCCAATACACATTCTGCGCAGCACTTCATCTGGTCCCAACTTGTATAGTTGTTCTGCTATGATAGTGAAGTCTGTTGCTCTGACTACCAACTGCTTCTTCTGCTGCGTAGTGAACTCTATAGGTGTCAATCCTGTAGTAAAAAAATCTACAATATCTTTGTAATAGTCGTGAGCGACTTGTATGGCGAATAAATGCGCATTAGGAAGATTGTCTTCAAGATTGGTGGGTTCCTCGCCTGACTCGATCCTTGATAGATGGTCAGGTCCTAGGTTCAATCTACCTGGCTTAACCACAATTTCAAAATCATACTCTTGGAAGAGTAGTATCCATATGCATATTCTCCCCGCTAACACTGGTTTATTGACCAGATACTTCAAAGTGGAATGATGAGTAAACATTAAGAAATGCGCACCCAACAAATAGTGCCTGAATTTCTGCAATGCATACACCATATCTAGAACTTCTCTTTTTGTGCTCGTATAGTTCTTTTCAGCCGATGAGAGCTTCCTACTCGAGAATGCAATGGGATGGTCAATGCCTCCCTCACCTGGATGTGCTAGAACCACACCAATTGAAATGGACGAAGCATCAACATGTACATGGAATTGGTTGTCCCAATCTGGAAAAACAAGAATATGTACAATTACCATTTTCTCCTTTAGCATGTCTAGGCCTTTCTCACATTTTGCGTTCCAGATAAACTGCACTTATTTCTTCAACAACTTGTCCATTGGTGCGGTTATCTGCACATAACCCTTAATAAATTTTCTATAGTAACCTGTATGTCCCAATGTGGTGCAAAGTTGTTTTATTGAATTCGGTGCTGGTAGGTTCACAATAACTGCGATCTTTGCAGGGTCAACCATCAAACCCTATTTACAGACAATATGTCCGAACAGAATTCCATAGGGCACACAAAAGATACATTTCTTCGAATTCAAAGAGATATGATGTTGTCTACATTTCGCTAACAACATTCTCAGGTTTTCATAGTGGTTCTTCAGTAAACCAAAGACAGTCTAATCATCAAAATAGACTTCTAAGAAATTATGGATAAAGTCTTTGATTGCAGCAACAACAACTATGGAAAATATAGCTGGTGCATTCTTCAACCCAAAAGGCATAACTGTATACTGATATGAGCCCCATTCAGTAGCAAAAGTGGTCTTATGCCTATCTACTTCATTAATTCTAATATGATGGTAATCGAAGAATCCATCAGTAAATGAGTAGGACTCATTTCCTCCAACATTATCTAATACTTCATCTGTAAATGGAATAGGAAATGGGTCATGCAGTGAATCATCATTCATCTTCCTTAGGTCTACGCAGATTCTAGTTTCACCTTTTGTATTTTTATCTTGGTTAACCATCAGGCTTATCCACTCCGATTCTTCAACTGGCTCAATGATCCCTACATCAAGCATCTTATCAATCTCTGCCTTAACTCTTTCTTTGTATCTGGGATTCAATATTTAAGGCCTTTGCTTTACGGGCTTCACGTCTGGCTTGAGAGGTATCTTCATAACCCCCAAGTCACCCAAAATGCCTTTCATTTCGATGAACTTTGTTATAAACAACTCCTTATACTCATGTAGAAGGTCTGCGATCTGCGTAACCATCTCATTATCCTAGTAGTCTCCAATGGATGCGAACTTCGGCTCTTCACTTGTGCCAATGTTCACTTTTCTTGTCTTAACAAGTTTGCTCATATCTGAAATTTCTAGTGGAGGTCCCTCTACATCATGCGCTCCTTCGGATTCAGGTATATTGATGTTGCGTGGATCCTCCTCATCGCTCTCTTCTTGTTCTTCTTCATTTTCAACGAGATTATAACATTCAAGGGCATGTTCTATCTGTCTTTCCCATTATGGTTGTAGGTTTACAAGTACCTTTACATATTCAAATATCGTTTCTTTAATCTCCTTTAATGCCTCGTTTATACTTGGGCATTCGGCTTCAAATATCCTCTGTTTGATGATCTGAAAAGCTTCGTTTATTCTTGGGGATTCATCTTCAAAGATGAAAGCTATCTGAAAGTCTGCAGTCATGATAGACCAATCTATTGTTTCTCTGCGAAGTTCAACATCTGTGTACCAATCTCCTGGAATCTGCTCTAATGTGTGCACAAATAGATGAACCCATTCTGTCTGTGGTATGTTTATCCATGCTTCTGAACAAATTTATATGTCATCCCTTAGATACGTTTGTCCATTATACTTTTCCATTGTCAGTGCGACTTTCTCTATGAATCCGATTTGCATCATGTGTCTACACTGTTCCCATGTGGTCAAAGTCTGCTTATGTAAGGCCCACCATCTGGCAGGTGTAGCGCGCAGTGCTATATCTAATGCTGGTATGCAATGTTCAGCTGAAATTGATATAGTATATTCTTGAATAAATGAATAGACGTTAATTGAACCATCATAAGTGTGGATTGAACTTACCTTTGTGCAAATCCAATGCAGTGGCTTCGTGATCTGCACGCATCTTCATGCATATACTTCATTCATTTGGCTTTGCCAATTCTCCAGTCCTGTGTCGGAATTTGATACGCAAGAACTATCACATTTCCAACTAAGTGATCCATCCGCCATAGGATTAATGTAGTCATCCTGATTCGCAATCATCTTGTAGATGCAATCAAGATCTTGTGCTCTGGATTCTTCCTGAATTGGCTCACTGTATCTTTCTCCTTGCGAAGGGTCCAAGGGTGCGATGACCCTAATATCCTGCCCTTCAAAGATCATCTTTTTGGTTTTCAAGTTGATGATCGCGAGGTTATCCATCGCCCAATATATCCCCAATAATGTTGGATATGGGTTACTGTCGCCAGTCATCTCGATAAAATCGAAGTCCGCGAAACTTCTGACTCCATTGATGTCCACAAGTACATTCGTGAGTCATCCAAAGGGAATCACTTTCTTCTGATTCACTAATCTCAAATGGATAGGTGACCATGCTAACCTTGGTTTCCCCATCTGTTTCCATGTCTTCTTGCTCAAGACATTTAACTCTGATCCTAAATCAAGGATTATCTCATCCATCTCATAATCTCCAATCTACGCACTGAGCCTCATTTCTTGGCCTGTTCTCTTATGGCTCTTGATATGGTGAACTGTGCTCTGGGAAGTATCCATCTTACTGTGTGGTTCATATTGGTTTAGTAAATTCTGCAACTCCACTACAACATCTGCGCTCTTCATTAATTTCATGTAGCTCCGTAGGAATTGCGCAACAGAAGTGCTTGTTTCTGCTACGGTACTGGTTTGATCATATGCTGTTGGCATATCTGGTATGTGCGCTGTTTCACTTCGCAAGGGGATTCTTGGCGACATACATTCGGGCTCTTTGAAGATGTCCCGTGCTTATTCAAAGGATTCTTTGTTTCTCTCTAGACTGAAAGCAGGTGTTTTCCTAGTTTCTTTTCTGATCCAGACCGCTTTAGCAGGGGCTGCTTAGTTTGGTGATCGCTAGAAGTCTAGGATTCTAGTTCTTTGTCTTTTCATGTGGAAATGCCACTTCGCGTCACAACATTAATATGTGAGTATCTAGTCCTTTTCTCTGTTGTGATCTTCTGAATATTTGGATTAGGTGCTTCTTGCTTCCTTTTCTGCATTTCTTCTATTAACATAGGGCATGCATCAATGACATGATCAAAATGTTTACAATAACTACAGGTAGTACATGCATTGGTACAATCTCTGGATAGATGACCAGGTTGACCAAATTTATAACAGATCATCTAGCCTCTTCCTCTTCCTTGTCTTGGGCCAGTGTTTCTTCCTCTTCCATAGAATGCACCATGGCCTCTGTATGCGCCTTGATCATACTGCGCATTATCCTTGTTCTGCGGTGTTTCTTCTTGAACTCTGTATAATCCACCATGCATATGATATACATATTGCTTTCTTTCCATCATGATATCATATGATCTACAGTTGGAATCATCATGTCCAACAGATTTACAGAATGTGCAATATAAATTCTTAGGTGTTCGCACATATTTCTGTATTAAGTCACAATCTTTTGGCCGATGTCCTCTAGTTCTACAGATCTCACACCATGGCCCTTGGTTCTGATTCAGTGGATTTGGTGTGCCACTGTCTAGGTAATCTTGAAACAAAGGACAACGTTCCTTCAAGTGTCCTTCTCCCTTACATCTGGTACACTAGATTTATTCTCTTTGTTCTTTTCCCTTCTTAATGTCCTGTAATTGTAATGTCAAGGTAGCTAGATGGTTCTGGATCTGGACCATTCCTGTGCTAGTCTCTCCTATTGGCGAAGCTTCTAGATTCATCGCGATCTCTAGGGCTTCGGCCTGTGACACCACCTTCTGTTGCATCAGCGATAGTTTGATATGGGGAAACAACGTGGCTATGAACCATTCTTGGTGCTATTGTGGTGCGATGTCAGAACTGACCTGGTCTAACAATGTTTTAAAATTCTGGTCGAATTCCCAGACTGTTTCATTAGGTTTTTGCTTAATCTCCTTTAATTCTATTATACATTGTGATTTTGACTTTGGTTTCTTGAACTCTCTTAAGAGTGCAACCTTAATATCCACTAAGGTTCTGTTTTGTCCCTGTGAATACTTCATAAACTAGTTCAAGGCTCTATATCTGAATGTAGTGATGAGCTGCGCTTGCTTAACAACATCATCCTGAACTTACTTGACATTCCACATGGCTTCACACAGAAACTAGTGTTGCTCAGGATCTTCTAGACCTGTTCCTTTAAATATCGGTAGTTTAATATCATCAATCACTCTCGTTCTCAGTGGTACAATGTTCTGCGCAGTGGTTTGTGTGGTGTTAGGGATGTTACTATGTGGAATTTTTTGAGTCAGAATAGTCTGAGTACTCACTCCTGCGGTGTTATTGGTATTGACACTTTGAGGATTAGGAATATTAACAACTGGAGGATTATGATCTGATGGATTCTGTGCAATCGGAGGCGCAGTATTCTCAACTGGTGGGTTCTGCGGAGTGATAGGATTATAGGTAGTTGATGGAGTTGCTATCTGGCTGTACTTGGAACTTAGTCTCTACGTGGAGTTCAGGTTCTTTTCTGTATTAACCTTATATCTTTTTCCACTTCTCAAATTGTGTGTATCTTCGTTAGAGTCGCTATATATGCTATCTACTATTACAGATTCAAAAACTTCTAGGAGATTTACTGCATTCTTAAAACACCTTTCTCAGATAAAAGCATTTTGATATATAAACTTAGATTGTTCAGATATTTACCTATGAATCCTTTAAAGAACTCTACCTCTGCTACGCTGTAGGACTTCAGGGTGTCCACAACGAATTATGTAACGAAACCTTCTAGTATACTGTCAACCCAAAAGTCTACTGATCGCGAGAGTGGACTATCTACTTCTTTTAGATTTTGAATAAGTTCTAGATTCCACTCGGTAGGTGCTCCTTCTTGGAAATAGTTCTTTCGCTCTACGAGTCTTGATAACCACTCGTGCAAAACGTTTCCAAATATTGCCCAAAATTTTTTGTGAATATCCTTCCACAGGTATTTATTTAACCAATCTACGTCAGAGAGATGTGGATGTCTATTCTCCTTTCTTGCAAAATCTTTTTCTGTATTGTCCACCTAGTTCCATATTTCTTTCTTGTTTGGATGCCAATTTTCGGTAATTATCACCAGCTCAAGCACGACAACAGAACCATTTGTTGGCTGGTTATACTGTTCTTGAGATTTTCTAGAAAGACCCAGGTTCTCTGCAGTTCAAGGAACCAAAAAAACCCCCTTTTCACCGACCCTTTCGGAAATAGTCTGCGAGTAGACTGAGGTCTCACCCGAGGTGAATTTGATGGGGCATTTGTGAAATCAGGTTTCCACATCCAGGTGATAAGCGCTTAACAGACTGGTGAGCAGCGTGCTACAGGACTCGTGCTGCGAACTGGGGACTGTGCGAAGTTCACTCCTTCGCGGGTAATGCTTATACAGTGGTGCATCCAACGGACTGCATGGCTCGAGATGGTTCTTCGACAACAAGACAGTTCCATAGAGAGTGCGCTTCCTCTTCGGTACTTAACCACTTTAATGGATTTTACCCAGTGTAAATTATGCATTCAACAACATAATGGATTGCAAGCCTTGATAACTTATACACTATAAAAACAACACTGTAACTGTGCACTTCTGTTGCTGCGCTCGGGGAATCGCACTATACAGACTTTGCTGGATAAGTGTTTACCCGATTCACTTATGCATTCATCCGACTTAGAAATACTGGTGCATTCGACATTCATTCACACATGCTGTTACTTAGCATATTATCCCCATCTTTTATCCTTATGGTGAATACATATAAAAGCAAGAACATATGGATTCATAAACAAGATCTTAACCATTCACATAAGTAAATACACAGATGTCAATGCATAATCAATCACATAACACAAAATTTAACGTGGTTCACCCCTAGTATGGGAGCTATGTCCACAGGAACTGTTGTTATATTATTTATGGGAAGGGTACAACAGTTCCAGTCTGCACACTCAGCTGCAGACTCTCTTCTCTCTCAGAAGGTCACTGCGCACATAGTTGCAGAGCTTCTTACAATCGGTCTCTCAACAAAGATCAGTATTCAATAATAACCAAAAGAAGATTAACCCTTTCCCTTACAAAATTTCCCTTTATATAGAGATCGTGCCCATAGGTCACGTCTGTTACAATGCATCGACCAAAAACCATTAGGTTACAAAATGGTGTGGTTACCCGCCGAATTGGCTTGTCGCAGTCGACAACTGCTTTACACACTTCTAGCCGTTCTGCTGGACCACTCGCAGCTCACACGCCCTTCTGACATCCGTAGTCTTCACAAAACAGTTATACTGCATTGTGGCATGTCACTTTTCGCCCCTCTGGCCTTCCTGTCACTGTCGGCTTCTTGCCTTAGCTTCTAACTGTTTTCCGCCACTCTCTTGACAGGTCGCTTTCATCCTCCTTCATGTTGCTCCATACCCATTCCCAGGAATCAAGGAGTCTCTTACCCAAACAGTTCTCTTTTGTAGCTCGACATTCCCTTACATTCTTTACCCAAAATAGGTACCCTGCTGGCACTGCGCGATGCTTCCACTTCGCGGAGCTGGCACTTAGTCGTGTGATTCCTACCCGGTCGATACCGCGCTGCACTGCAACTTCGTAGCTCCCCATAAATATCTTTTCCAAAAATGACTTACTTGGTCCATGCCCAACAATGTCCCATTCATTTGGGATAATGAATCTCAAAAATATTTTGACAACCTTAAAAATTCCATGACTAATGTTCTTGTGTTACAACCCGCCAATTATACATAGGATTGTATATTGTATCTTGAAGCCTCTACTTTCACTATCGGAATGGTGTTAGTGCAGGAAGATGGTAGTGGTCATGAACATGTGATATATTATCTCAGTAAAATTATTATTGATTCTGAAACATGCTATTCACATGTGGAGAAACTGGATTTGGAAACCGTTTTTGTTGTCCAGAGATTCCAACAATATATCTATCTCCGCAAGACGATAGTTATTTCCAAATTCAATCCCGTGTACTATATCCTAATACGTCAAGTGTCAGGGGGGGGATAATCCTGTTGGATTTTTGTCCTTCAAGAGTTCGATTTGGAGTTTGCAAAAGCTAAATCCAAAAAATATTTGGTTTTTGCTGAGCTTATATGTGCTCTTCCCCGTGTCAGTGAATCATCTTAGCCCATTGTATCTCTTCCTGATGAGTCATTGTTCCTCATTGGCATGACTGATCCTTGGTATGGAGACATTGTTTAATATCTCCAAACCCAATGATTTCGGTTTGATCTCAATCGCGATGAGCGACGTCGCATCCAAAACCATGCCAAATATTACTTAATCGTTATTGATACTTTGTATCTCCATGGTATCGATTCCATCCTACGTCAATGCTTAACTCTAGATGAAGTCGAACATGTACTTGATGAATGTCACTCCAGAGCTTGTGGCGATCACCTCTGTAGGTTGGATACAACCCAAAATATTTTTTACACGAGATACTTCTGGCCATCTATATTCAAAGACTGCGTTGAAGCGGTCAAGAAGTGCCCCCCATGTAAATTCTTTCACTCCAAGAAGCGCTCCCATCCAACTCCACTACATCTCGTGATTTCTATTGATCCCTTTGCTAAATGGGGTATCAATTTTATGCATTGTAAGCCTACTTCATCTGGGGGGCATGGTTATATCATCGTAGAAACTGACTATTTTATTAAGTGAGCTGAAGCTATGCCTACATGATGGAAAAACAACAACACTCTTTGTATTCAATCATATTATTGCAAGGTTTGGAGCCCTCAAGCCATTGTAACTGATCATGGTTCCCATTTTAGGAATCATATGATCAAGTACCAAATAGGGTTTTCGTCATGAAAACTCATCCCCCTATTACCTCCAGGAAAATGGACAAGTAGAGGCAATCAACAAAATCTTTAAAAAAATGATCCAACGCATGGTGGGGGCCCATAAATCAAACTGGCACTTAGCACTATTCTTGGCTCTATGGGCCTATATGAATTTCGTAAAAAATGCGACTGGGTTCACGCCATTTCAATTGGTCTATGGTATGGAAGTTATCCTCTTGATTGAATTCAGAATCCCATCCCTCAAATTGGCCATTGAACTCTTTCCAAACATGTCCGCAGAGGAAGAATGATTCCTATATTTAACCAAGCTTGATGAAACTTGCCACGACGTTGCACTCGCTAACGAGGCTCACAAAAAGTGAATTGGATCAATATGACAAATACGTCCAACCTTGTGATTTTAATGAAGGTGACCTAGTCTTGACTTATGATCAAATGCATGACAAAATAGGAAAAAGAAAGCTGAAATCCATGTGGTATGGTCCCTACATTGTCAAACACGTTCTAGAGAAAGGATCCTACGAGCTATTTGTTTGTGACGGAAAACCTTTGGGAGAGCCTCGTAATGGGATCTACCTGAAGAGATTCTATGTGTAGGAACATCTTGCAAGAACACTTTGTATATAGTGTATTTATGGTGTGATTTTGATTTCTTTTTGCATGCCAAGATCTTGTCTTGTTCACAACTATTTATCCCAATTTGTGCTTTCATGCGTAGATGTCGGTGCATTTCGGATTTACAGACGGTGCTAGTCGAATTATCCAAAATCTTCTTTTGTAGCATGGGAACTATATTACCCTACTAACGAGTTGTTATCTTTGGGTGGAATCTTCTTAGGTCCCGCAATGAATAACATAGCAGAATACCATGCAGTCATTGGGCTTCTAACTAAAGTGTCCTCTCTTGGAATTCACCATCTCGTAATCTACCTAGATTCTCAACTCTTGGTATCTCAACTAAATTGCATTTACACCATTCACAATCCCATATTACTTCGTTTATATCGAAGGATATGCCTCCTTGAAAGATCATTTGATTATATTTTATATCAACACATACCAAGGAAAATGAACACAGTGGTTGATTCATTAGCTAACTACTTGTTGAATTGGAATATAGCTCATACATAACCAATATCACCATAAAAAAAATGTAAATAATGTAAAATACGAATCATCATAGATAAATAGTCGAGATAGTTCCATGTATATATCATGTAAAATGTTTTGACCATGTCACAAATAGTATCAAAATGCGTCAAAACGAAAAAATCGGGATCATTGCCTATACAAAAATCGGCACTATCGCCTATACATGATGTAAATACCACTAATACAAAAAAGAACTACTTCCTGGATCTAATCACGAGGAGAACAATGTTCATGATAACAAACTACCACCCTAGCGACACGGTGAAGTAATTTGCCGATACACTCTAGCACACATACGGTATGCCTCCAAAGGTGATAAGGGATATCAAGAAATCTCATCGGAGGGACAACCATGGTCAAGCCCTCCATATTTCGCTCTACATCACAAAAGACCCCTACCTCGACCTCCTCTTCCTGATACTCCTCTCCTCGTCGCCACAGTGGTGAAGATCCTGCTGACCTCACTGGTCCATGATCTGCAACATTACACATGTACATATTAGGTCTTTTGTGAAACATATATATATATATATATATATATATATATAATATCTAAAAAAACTAAAAAAACATGTTTAAAGGTCACATACCTAACTCATCCCAGTCCTCGTCCTCTGGTAAATCCAAGTCATTGTCATCTCAGAAGTCTGCCCCAACATAAGGATAATTCTCTATCATTATAATCTGCTCCTCTAACCAGGAAAAGTTGGCACCGAATGCTAAGACTTGTGGCCCACCTAGCTGACCAACATAATTACTCCATCTCCCCATTCGTGGCTCAGATGGGGGACGATAAGGTATATCTATATGTGGGTGTAGTAGTGGCACCTTCTCTAAAATGAAGGTGACTAGAATGCTTCCATATCCAAACTACTTGATCTATCCATTGTGACACTTGGTTACCTGATCCTTGATGTTGACCAAGACTCCCTCACACTAGTTGAATAACCTTGGCTCAAGGAATTCCAAGGCATAAGTCATTTGGGCTTTGGTATCATGATGAGGCCCTACACTTCCAGCCACTCAAGCAATGTTGTATAAGATCTTCCTCAAGGGGATATCTATCACATCAGTTATGAGTATTTTCCACTTTTCTTATGGGATCCTTTCCTGCAATACTTAGCTATGTAGTCCTTCATATTCTCCTCAGTGCTACGATGTCCAACTAGATTGGATCATGCCCCTCTCCTAGAGAGATCGGTCAAGAAGTATATGTCATCAAGCTCTATCTCGAGGATATGATCCCCTACACAGAAAGCTTGTACATTTGGATCCCACATTTCTATTATGTGGTTCAGAAGTGTCCCTTGTTTTCGGATGCCTCTTGTCTTGAAAAAATTCAGTAATCTACACTCTCTTAGTGCAGACAATGTGCCATCATCATTGAGGGAATACCGGTCACCCCCTTCATGCTCTCTCTCTTTCCATTCGATCATTGTCGCTCTTATCTCTTGGAAACTTCTAAAAATCATCAAAGGAACCCGTGATTAGAGTCTTGAAACCATTTTTTTCCAAATGAGAGGAGGAAAGCTCTTTAAAATTTGGTTCTGCGTATTTTCGTGCCTTAAAGTTAGTATAGAGCGCGATAATTATTAGTTTTTGCACCCCTCCCATGCCCCGGAATGCAAAAATACTGGAATTTTTGCACTTCATGATATAGAGAGGGTGCGAAAATTCTTGGGTGCACAAATTTTTGGGTGATTTGTTTCCCCCAATCAACATGGAATTGAAAAAATAATACATTAAATGAAAGAACAGAGAAAGATGACTAACTTGCTTCAAATGACAACTCAAATGGTGCCCTAGATCTCTCGATATCTTCATTTGAAAATTGGCTCCCAACAAAGGTAAAAATATCCTTGAGGTAAAAATGACCAAGTAAAAATGACTTGTCTTACATTTTTACTTTTCTTTTATGTTAATGGAACTAGTTATTTTTTCACTATTTTCACATTCATGACCATTGTTTAAGGCCTTTTTCCACATATTTTATCTTCTAATGTTATTTTATAGGGTTTTTGACCAGGTTTGGGCAGTTTCATTAAGGGTGTTCATACCAACAGAATCATTTATTGACCTTTTTCGAGCTCACTTTCTCACTTTCATGCTCTAGATCTGAAATATGAAAGAGATTCCAAGCGCTTTTCACACTTGGGTCGTGCTTGTTGTTGACGTAATTCTCTCGACAGGGGTTCACTTCGCACTATTGTCATCAAAGATCGACTAGACACCCTTAAGAATCGGCCTAGAAAGGTTTTACCCTTTCCAACAACACCCACAGAGCGAGTGAGGTCTCACCCGAGATGTCTAAGGGGGGCTGCAGGAACCAAGTTTCCGCAGTTGTGAGAAGACATGCACCATTTCACTCTCAATTGCAACACACGCCAGAGATTTTCATTTGCATTACAACATCATATTATCATCCTATTAATCCTTAACTGCATTACCATCCCGTAATCAATGAATTAGACAAATTAGCAAAGCATGTTTAAGGATTCTATGGTACATAACATAGTCATGAAAGAATCTATTGCAATCTCAGGAAAAAATCAGACATTGCAATACGCGAAAATACAGAGATGTGAATCATTTTGAATATTGCAGAACTACTATCTAATAGAAAAAACCAGATAAAGGTTTCCATAAATTGATCCAAAATACAAAAACACAGATAGATGCGAATGTATCATCTCATAATGCGCAACTCAAGAAAATGCCCTCAGGCTTACAATCGCAACAAGGATTCTTCTCTTCCAATCCCCGGATGACCGATGATTCCTAAATCTTACAATATTACTTCTACATATAGGCGCACTTTGCCATTACAAATGGTCCTAATGATGCATCGCTAAATAACTTAACTAATTACTTCCGCATAGCTTGGATTTGCAACCAATCCTTTGTTATTCCTTTGACCCTTTCTCTGCTTGGGGTTCTGCACTTGTGCATTCCGACCCCGTGCCAATAGGTTCCCAACACAAAATTGTGGCTCTCCCTCGATCCACTTCAACTAGAAACTGTTGGTGCATCAACTTTCTTCTTGAACTCATTGTAAGATTCCATGACTTGGTCGACCATTTCCTTGGCCGTTACCACTTTGTACTCTTCCCCGTTTTGGGAAAAAATATTTCTAGCACCCATGATGAACAAATATTGCAAAATCCAACTGCTCTGGTGCTGATAAAAAATATTTCTAGCACCCATGGTGGAAAAAAGTATGCGAAATCTAACTGCTCTAGTTCCAACACATCGGTTTCACGAATTTGATCATCCTTCAATGGAGCCACAATGTCCCTTGCGTTGGTCTTGCGGCGGTAAAAAAACCCATCGGTTCTCCATCAACTGCAACTCGTGTTGAGCAGCAAGCACCCCACTTTGTCCTTCGGTCGGTATCCATCGGTTGGATGGTACTTCTCTTGTTCCTCATCATCCACATTGATGCAACCACTGGATTTTCATGAACACTCATCATCCTCTCCCTTAGAGCACCTTGTGTGCTCATGCAGGAATTGAAATTCCCCATTGCAACCCTGTAATCTCACTCTTCTCTCTACAACTTATTCAGAATCACGCATTAGGCTCAATGAATCTAACCTGTAATGTGCATAAGGCTTAATGATTCTAGCTATCCATTTGTTTGTGTATTTATAAATTAACTTTCTCATTCCTTGTCCACCTTGTCGTTCTTGAAGAATGATTACCAGATCATTTGCATATTTACCAAATCCTGTCATCAATTGTGTCATCATCTACCTCTGCCACTGTCCAACGAAGCTTAAATGCTGTAATTATTATTTGATTTGACTCACACATGCTAAACGTCGACGAGCTTCAAGCCTCATTGCTTACTCTTTACTCCGCTATCGCTTCGTCGAGAGACTTAATGTTGTCGACATATTTCCAACCTTTAATCTTTTTCTCTTTTCTTTTTTCGTGCGATCTCTGTTTCAGTCGCTATACGCCTGGCTATCGGGATAAGGATTCATCCAACTTCCATTCACTAAATTTGTCAATAGTGTCTCATCTAGCTTTGTAACTGCATTGCATCTCTATCAGTAATAAAATTTATAATATAGGGACCCAACCAATTCATCTGCAGCTTACCTGGGTGCTTCGAAAACTTACTGTAATATAGCAGTATCATATCTCCACGTTGGAAGTGCTTTGACTTAACATGGCGATCGTTCTAAGCCTTCTGTCGATACGTTTCTACCTACTGATGGAATCCGGCAATAAATGTATCCTCATCAAGCTATACCAGTTGCAACAACTATTCTTCGATGGCTCTGTCATCACTCATTCTTGTTGCTACTGTGATACGCAGACTCAGGACGATATACTCCATTGGAATCACCATTGCTTGTCCATAGAGTAAATTGAATGGAGTCTATCCTATCAATCGTTTACAAGTTGTTTTGTAGGCCCACAGTATCGCTGGAATATTCAAATCCCAGTCGTCGTGGTTTGTGCTACACACCTTTGTGAGTGCATGCTCCAATATCTTATTCAGTGCCTCCATTGCACCATTTGCCTGCGGATGATATGGGGTACTCCTTCGAAATTATTCGATCATGGCACTAATATTTTGGTTGATGAATTGATTTCCTTGATCACTCATCAGTATCTTTGGGCACGCAAACTTGGTGACCACGTTATCAAAGAGAAATCTGGCTACTGTCGTAGCTGTGCAATCCTTTACTGGTGCAGCTTCATCCCATTGCGTCAAATAATTAGTCGCAATAATTATGTATCACGACCCTGTTATTTTTCCTGATGGGTTGATGGGTCCCACAAAGTCAACTACCCATTTGTCGAAGGCTTGTAAGATTAGTTGAGGTACTAGAGACATTTAATTCCTGCAAGACGGTTTCCCTATTCTTTGGCATACATCGCAACTCTTTGCATAATCTGTAGCATCTCCATGCACTGTTGGCCACCATAGTCTAGCCCTAAGTATCTTCCTAGCAGTGGCACGCCCTCTATAGTGTCCTCCTGTGATCCCATTGCGAGCTTCCACTAATATTCTCTCTTGTTCATGCAGAAGGATGCATCAACGAAGGATTTCATCTGGCCCCATTTTATAGAATTGACCTATGATTAGCTGAAAGTCGACATCCCTAACAACTAGCTTCTTTTTATGACTGGTAGTGAATTATTCTGGTGCACATCCTATGGCCAAGAACTGAATGATTTGCTCGTAATGGTCATCGACCATTCCAATTCAAAATAATTACGCATCTGAAATCCTTCATCAATGCTTCTTGGTTCTTCACCTGACTCTATTTGAGATAGGTGGTTAGGTGCTGCATTCAATCTCCTTGGTTTCAAAATGATTTCAAAGTCGAATTCTTGGAATAACAACAACCAGTGACAAATCTCCCCCCCCCAACATAGGCTTATTGAATAAGTATTCCAATGCATCGTGATTAGTAAACATTTTGAAATGTCCTCCAAGTAGGTAGTGCCGGAATTGTTGTAGTGCATAGACCATTTCTAGGAATTCCCTTTTTGTCGTTGTATAATTCTTATCCGTAGTGGACAACTTCCTACTTGCGAATTCGATCGGATGATCAATCGATCCTTCTCCTGGCTGGGCCAAAATCACTCCTAGTGCTACTGATGACGCATCCACATGAACATGGAATTATTTTGTACAATCGAGGAAGACTAATATTGGTGTTGTAAACATCTTTGCTTTCAGTATATCAAGGCTCTTTTGGTTTTGGCATTCGTCATTCCACTCGAACTTTGAATCCTTTTTTAGTAGTTTTTCCATCGATGTTGTGATTGCTGCATATCCCCTGATAAAATTCCTGTAAACCCTAGTATGTCCCAATGTCGCCCTTATTTGCTTCACTGTCGTTGGTGGTGGTAAGTCGACGATGATTGCAATATTCGCTGGATCAACCAGCATCCCTTCCTTGCATACAATGTGTCCTAATAGAATCCCAATTAGAGTGTAGAAGATTCACTTCTTCAAGTTCAACGAAATTTTATGTTGTTGACATCTCTCCAGCATTAGCCTTAGATTCCCAGCATGTTCCTTAACCAGTCCATAGACGGTCCAGTCGTCCATATATACTGTGAGGAACTTATGAATGAAGTCTTTGAATGCAACAACAACTAATCTTGAAAAGATCGTCAGGGCATTTTTAAGACCAAACGACATTACTGTGTATTGAAAACAACCCCATTCTATTACGAAATTTTCCTTATGTTGATCCTCCTTCACGATATGAATTTGGTGGTATCCTGAGAATCTGTTTGTAAATAAATATATCTCTTGATCTCCAACACCTTCTAGCACTTCATCAGTGAATGGTGTAGGGAATGAATCGTGAAGACATGCATCATTCAGTTTCCTTAGATCGACACAAATCCTGATTTCACTAGTATTCTTATCTTGGACAACCATTGGGATGATCCATCTAGATTCTTCCACATGCTCTATGATTCCTGCATCCAAGATTCTCCTATCTCAGCTTTCACTCACTCCTTATATTTGGGATTCAATCTGTAGGGTCACTTCTTGGCTGGTTTCGCATCAGGCCTCAGTCGAATCTTCATTTCACCCAGATCCCCGGAAATGACTTTCATTTCTGAAAATTTTGTTGGGAACAATCTTGAAACTCATGTAGTATATCAGTAACTTTTGCAATTACCGAATCGTCCCAGTAATACTTGCGAACTTGGGATTTGCCTCCGACCCAATATTAATATTCTTGATTCGCAGCAGTTGTTGGAATTTGTCGAATGGTATTTCTGGTGCTTTGACATCCCAACTTCACTCCGACTCTAGAACATAAGTATATTGTGGATCTTCCTCTTCGTCATGTCCTCCCTTCACATTGTACCATTCCATTAATATTTTTGGTTTTATAGTCCACTTTAATCCCATTGGTTTTTCCATCGGAACTGCTTCAAGTACGTTTTCACAAATCTCCTGTAGTGATCTATGGATGAAGGGGGTTATCATCTGAGAAGCTGAAAGTTTGGATAAAACTAATGGTTAAATATTCCCATGTAGTTGTTTTGTGGTGCAGTTCTACTGCGATACACCAGCTTCGTGGTACCTCATCTAATGTATGGATGAACGCATGGACCCATTCCTGTTTTGGTATCATCCCCCATGTGATTTTACACTCTTCCAGGTGATCCCTCGGATCACTCTTTCCATTGTATTTTATCCCATAGTACCCTTCAGTTTCCCCGAATCTGACTTCCATTAGTTGTCGACATAGTAGCCAGTTTTTTATCGTCGACTTGTGCGCTTCCCACCACCCTGCTGGCATAGCCTTCAGTGATTCCTCCAATGCAAGCAATCTATGTGGTTCTGATAATTTTTCTTCAAATTCAATGATAAATATATCCATATTAGGAAGTCCTTCGTATGTTGGTAGTTCACATACTTCTGTTGCTACCCATCTCAAAGACTGGGTGATTCATGTGCACCTTCTGAATGATACTTCGTGTAATCGGTTCTACCAATTTTCAAGCGCTTCATCGGAGTCTAACGATGTCGAACTAACACTTTTCCACCCCAATTCTCCATCGGTGGTGGTATTGATGTAATCCTATGAGATATTGTAGACATTGTCCCATCCTTCTATAGATTCGTCCCGAATTGGTTCGACATACCTCTGTCCTTCTGATGGATCAAGTGGGGAAACTATCCTCATGTTACGATTTTTAAAATACATTGTCCTTTTATTAAAGTTGATCACAGATTGATTCTCCATTTCCCAGTCTATTCCTAACAAAACCGGATAGGGGCTTGTGTTATCAACTATCTCTATAACATCAAAGTATACGTAAGTCGTTAATCCCTCTATTTCGACTGGGAGATGACATAATCGACCAATGGGTGTGACCTTTCTCTAATTTTCTAGTTGAAGCTGTACAGGGGACCATGTCAGTTGTGGTTTCGCCATTGTATCCCATGTCTGTTTAGTCAAGATATTTACATCTGATCCCAAGTCTAGAATGATAGAGCCGACGTCGAATGCACCAATTTGCGCAGTTATCCTCATTTATCTCCCTGTCTTCTTTTTGTGTAATCAATTTACTGTCTGATCCTGTCATCCATCCTCCTGTTGGTGTAATAGGATATATATTTCTACTAGTGCATCTTGATATTTTTCCAGTTCTAGACAACTTTCTAGAAAATCCCTCAAGGTGTTGATCCTCCATGGTGCCCTCCGCGAATTCATTGTATCGAATATTTGTGGCATATCGTAAACGGGTTCTTTCTGGCTAATAGGTGGAAGCTTAGTCCTTTTGATTGTATCTTGCGCTTCTAAAAAGGTCTCCCTTTCTGCTTCCACATCAAATCGAACTTGTTTCCTTGTCGTAGGCCAAATACTAGGCAGTGTCTTGTCTTTTCCTGTTGCAGTTCCCCCTCTGGTCACTACTATGACGTTCATAGGTCTACTTCTTATATCCATTGAGATATTCTGTACATTTGGAGGTGGATTTCGATTCTAATTCACATTTGGATTCGATTGAGGTTGTGGTGGATTTTTAGTTTTCTATTTCATAATCAACTGGGGACATTCCTCAACATTGTGGTCCGCTGCACTGCACTAGGTACACTGTAGAGTTGGGTTCGGACAATCCCTTTGATAATGTCCAACCTGGCCTAAATTATAGCATATAAATGGTCCTTGACCTTGTCCAAAAGTTCCTCCATGACCAACGCCTCCACCTCGAACTCCGCAGAATAATCCTCTGAAACCTCCTCGCAGATGACCATATGGCTGTTGGTTGTATTGTGGCAGTTGATACTGTGGTTGGTTGTATTGTAGCAGTGGTTGGGTGTAAAATAGTTGCGGTTGACTATAGTGGGGCTAGGGATGGTTATATTGTGGTAAGGGTTGATTGTAGTGTTGCTGCTGTTGATTATACTGTTGTTGCTATTGTACAGAGGGTTACTCCTCCCCCTTCATAAAAAAACGTATCCGCGGTTCTTTCTTGGAGTAATTCATATGCTCTACAATCATTCTCTTCATGACCAACCGATCGATAGAAATTGTAGAAAAGGTTAGCCAGATTTGAAACAAATTTCTGTAGGTATACGCATTCTTCTGATCGATGTCCCCTTGTCTGAAAAATTCGACACCATGGCATTTGTCCCTGACTAAGTGGATTTGATGCGCCAGACTGTAAGTATTCATAGAATTCTAGGCACTGATCCTTATGATGTCCTTCTGATTTGCATCGACTACACCATATTTCCTCGTGAAATTCTTTCCCCTTCTTGATATCTTGTATTTGGATCACCAGGTTTGCTAGCTGCCCTTGGATCTGGTTCATACCTATCCTTGTTTCACCAACTGGTGAAGCCTCAAGCTTCATGATGATTTCCAGTGCCTCTTCCTGGGATGCAATCTTCAAATGAATTAGTAGCATGTGAATGTGTGGTACTAATCCCGTGATAAACCACTTCTTAGGCTGCATGTCACTCATTCCAAAACTTACTTTTGCCATCGGAGTTTTATATCTCTGATCGAACTCCCACACTGATTCGTTATGAAATTGATTTATTTCTTTTAGTTCTATGATATATTGCGACTCTGATTTTTGTTCCTAAACTCATCAATCAATACTACCCTGATTTGCGATAGTGTTTTCTCAAGATTCCCTGTAGCTACTTGTATGAATTTCATAAACCAATCCAGTGCACGACCCCTAAAGGTCGTCACTAGTTGTCCCTTCTTGATATCGTCATCTTGGACCTGATTTACTGTCCATATTGCTTCGCATAAAAACCAATATTTCTTGGGATCCTTAGTCCCATTACCCTGAAAGATAGACATCTTCACGTCATCTCCTTCCATCCTTGGTATCCTATTGGTATTTATAGACCCACTACTACTACTGCTGTTCTAACACGCCAGACAACCCTGCAAAGAGCTTATATTTATTCCTCCAAATTTTGATGCAGTGCACGGGGTTGTGGGTATGTTGTAGCTTTGGGTCCGTCCTTCTTTGACTTTAGGGGTAGCCTGTTTTCTCTCTTCATCACAGTAAGGTCACTTAGTCCCTTATGGTCCCATTTCGCAGTTATTTTTTCCGGTCGCCCTAGGATACTCTCTCTCTATCTCAATCCTCCTCTTCTTCTCCGGCCAGATGTTATAGGTCAAACCTGCACCTCTCCGTCCATGATCACCCTGAGCTGTTGATCACACAAAATGAAAACTTGGATGGAGGATCATGTTGATCCTAGATGAGACTTTGACTTACTTCACCTCCTGAAAAGACTGGAAAAACCATAAAAATGTCATTCTGAGATATGAGCGCTACTCTACTTCAATAGACTAGCGCCTGTACCCTACTCCAGTGTGTAATAGTAGTGCTCAAAGCCTTATGAGTGCTACTCCTCTTCAGCAGAGTAGCGCTCAACATTTAAAAAGTGATGAGTGCTAGTTTACAAGCACTATAGTAGCGCCCTAAACGCTTCTTCACTGAACAATAGTAGTGTACATCTCAAAAGATAATTAAAAAATAATTAATTTCACGAAGAGGATTAGTTGCAGTTGGTTTCCCAACTTCCCCAACTTCCTCCATAACCATCTCTCGAATTGAACTGCTTCTCTTGTCCTATAAATACAGGGAAGAATAAAGAGAGGGGTTAGAGACATGAATGTTATTAAGAGACTTTTAAAGAGAAGCTTGCATTGGAGGAGTTTATGCTGGAAGATATCCAAGCCAGAGAAGAGCAAGAACCCAGGATCAAGTTGCAGGAGCATGTCACAAAGTCAGGTATATTTTGTAACATCAATTTGCATTTGACAATAAAAGGTTGAAGCGTATTTCTTGTCCCAAATTAAGTGTTCATTGAAGTAATATACTAGTTTGGATCTGTTTTGGTTAATATTGGATGTTCAAATTGCTTTGTCTTTTTCCATCATTATATATTATCCAAGATACGCTGAGAAAGGTATTTGCATTGCAGGTTTAGTGAACGAAAGGTGGACTTGAGGATCGAGCGCAAGATCAAATAAGAGCTAGGATCGAACGTCATTCGAAAGGTATGTTCTCAAGCCCTATAACCTATTTCTTTTCATGAACATCTCTGTAATGTAGTTAATACGCTTACCTGTCATCCCCTTTCAGTTGATAGTATCAGTTTCCTTACTATAGGGTAGTTTTTCCCGCCAACAGACTGGCGACTCCGCTAGGGATAGTTGTGTTTTTGCTCTAGGAAACCTTTTCTTGTTTGTCTTCCCGGAATTATTTCAACTCCTTTTATGTGGTGAGAAACCCTGTAGGTACCCCCTGCTTGTTTTTCTCTGCTTCAATAAGTCTTTTTGCATCTTTTCAAAGTCAGTTTTTAAGCTTTTAAGACCTAAGCGCTACTTTGTTATACATATAGTAGCGCCCATATGCTACTGTGTTATATATACAGTAGCGCCCATCTCTTCAGGAGCGCGAGTTTCCCTACTGCACAGTAGGGTATATTTCCTGTAGCCTTCTGTTAGTGGTATGTTTGAGTTTTAGCCTTTTTGGTGGTCTTCTGACTTTGTTTTTAGATCTCCTTGACTAGTGTTTGAGGTTTTAAACTTTTCTTTAAGTCATAGAACCTTTCTTTGAGTCTTTTTACCATCTTTAGATCGCTTGCTTACCTGTGGAATGTTTGGACTATTTATAACTCTTTTGGAAGACTAGGTTTTGTTCTTTGGTGAACACTTCCACTTATTCTTGCCTTGACTATATGTTGCCAGTTTACAAACCTGCATACTTTTGCATTCGCTATTTGTAGCAACATTTGTTTGCTCTTCACCTATCCTATCCTTTGTTTTAGGGTTTGGTCTGTTTTGGAGCCTTTAGGGTGTCTTCCGAACTTGTTGATTTCCAACCTTTTGTGACTTGTTGTCTTTTCTGGTTTCAAGTGTGTTTAAAGTGTTTTAGGCTGATTCATTTCTCAGTCATTGCATTAGTAGGGTGGTTGGTAGCTTGCTTGCCTACCTTTTGCTTGGCATAGTGGTCTTGCTAGGGTTGGATGCTTTCGGTTAGTCCTATTGTATCTTTCTCCTTTGTTTTCTCCCCACTTTGTTTCCGAGTATAGAGGCTTTTTCTTTACAAAAAACCTGTAGGACAAGTCTTTGTTAAGCTAGTGCCTTGATAGTTGTAAGCTTAAGAACCATTTTTAGCCATACTTACACATTGCACACAAGTCTTATTTGCTTTCCATGTTTATAGTTCTTTTTCGTTTATAATAAAAGAAAAAGCAGAAATTTGGTAGCTTAAGATTAATAAGGATTATTTTTGTTACAAGATAGCATAGGTTATTTTGTGTACAATTTCAAAAGAAAACAAAAAAGAGATTTAAGTAGATTTGCTTAGTTTTTTCAGTTTGGAAAAGAATTTAAAAAAAAAAAAAAAGAGTTTTGTTGTCAAAAGTTAGAATTTATGCACTTTTGCTTTTCTATTGCAACCATGACACACAAACGCACAACCTTTTGAGTAATAATAGCCCTAAAAATCTTTAATAAAATCAAATAGAAACAATTTTTCTTTTTTATGGATACACTACACCAACTAGTCTTGGTTAGTATCTTGAGTTTAAATTACCTTAAACCACTCAAGATCACACATTACGCAAAAATCGTAGTTCGACTATCACAGGTAAATCCATTTCACTCAAAGCTTTCCCAGGATCTATACAGTAGGTCTTGTGAGATCAGATTGTTGGGAATACCCCTCCTACTTTCTGTTTCGAGCATATACCAGGATTGGATCACGTATGGGGACTCTTTTGAGTTTCGGGCTCAGTTACCCTGCCCACGCCTTCTGATTCGACCAGCGACTATTCCTCCAGGAGTTTTCGGTGTTGTGGTATCCTTAATATCTGACCATAGGTTCATACACAGGTGACAGCAGAGGGTATATTTGTTGTACCTAGGACAGACGTGGGAAGAAATCCCTTACAGGCCTTTGGGAGGGCGGTTGGGTGATTCCAGCGCTTGCACCCTTAGTCATTGTATTGTGGACCTCGGGTAACTATTCTTCATCCTTCGTTGATCTATTCTGGGCCCTCATCATCCCAGACTCTTCTCCAGAAGGAATCTCGTTTGCTTGGTTTGCATACTTAGGACTTTTTTAGTTGGCGTGTTGTTTTCCCCCTAGTCGTAGTGGCCACTAGGTTTTCTAGTTTTTATTTATATATATAATCACGGAGAACCAAGAAATTCGTAGATCGAGAAGGCTTCAAAACCTTCCGCCACTTAGAATAGAACCTTTACCACCAGCCAGACGACAGCGGGTAAACCCCAGTGTTTCTTCAGAAACCATTCCTGAAACAGAACTTCCTGAGGAAATTTTTACAACGGAAAATCCTGAAATAGGAATTCCTGAGGAATTACCACTTGAAATTGAGTTTCCTGAAGAACAACAAACAACAATAGAAAACCCTGAAATAGAGGTTCCTGAGGAACCACAACCAGGTACTCTAGATCAGCGACATTTTAGTTCAGTTGAGATTGAAGATCTTACTTCTGCGGAGTATAACACTCCCTTTAATCCTCCTCTGACCAATCCTAGAAATACGCTTATGTTACCTGTTGGTTTCCAGAAGCCCAATTATAGTGCATATAATTTCTTGCCTGGACATTTGATGTCTACTCTAGGAGGTGAAAAGGGAGTTCCACAAACTCCCACCATAGGTATGAACACTAACGCTGTAAATCCTCCTTTTACTGCTACACTGAATTCAACACAGACAACCTCTGTGTCCACCCTGTCTTTCAGTTTTAATACTGGTACGTTAGGTATGTCGAGTTCAACAACTATGGCATCTACCTCTACACCCACTGTTGGACCTAGCAGTATAGCCAATTTAGTGCCACCTCCTGAGTTTCAACCATTATATCAGATACCCAGTACTTGAATTTCCACACCCGCTGTAGGGCCAAGTGCTTCTGCAACTGTGCCTATCATGAGTACCATGACTGCACCGTCTACGTCAACTACCACTGGTTTCAATACCTTTGCAGGTCCCAACATGAATCAATGTAATATACCTGCAGGTAATGTCCCTTTTTCCTTATTTTCAGGGGGAGGGGGTAATATTTTTAACCAGCAATATGGCGGGGCCAACACCCAGCCACAGTGGATGAACCCACAAAGCACTAACCCACTTTCATATGGGTGGGGAAATTTCAATAATACTTTCGTGCAACAACAGATGGCAGGGGGAAACCCCTACCAACAAGTAGCTGGGGGAAACCCCTATCAACAGATGGTAGGTGGAAACCCCTATCAGTAGATGGCCGGAAGCAACCCTTACCAACAGATGGTTGGGGGAAACCCCTACCAGCTGACGGCTGGGGGAAACCCCTACCAGCAGTTCACGGGTCAAACTATGGTTGGTCCCCCTTTTTCGACCCTAGATTATCAAGTACCATCTTACCGGCCTCGTTTTCCAGATCTTTCCAAACTGACCAACGATCCGGTGTATCATAACGCTACATGGCCACCAGTTCCTACCAAGTTACCTTCAGACATTCCAAAGTTCGAAGGAAAAACAACTGAAGACCCTGGTGACCATGTCACTACTTTCCATTTATGGTGTTCCTCGAACTCATTAAATGAAGATTCCATTAGATTGAGACTGTTCCAAAGGACTTTAACCAGTGTTGCAGCC
Source organism: Larix kaempferi (assembly GCA_027924585.1). NCBI lineage: Eukaryota > Viridiplantae > Streptophyta > Pinopsida > Pinales > Pinaceae > Larix > Larix kaempferi. The sequence goes on from BSBM01000012.1 coordinate 17,892,976, forward strand.
AAATGGTACATTGAGTTACCTGCAGCTACATTCTCTAATTTTGGGGATCTCGCGACTGTCTTTTTGAATCACTTCCAGCTTCTTGTTCGGTATGATACCGGAACAGACCTTTTGTCTACATTTAGGAAAAATAAAGCCACTCATTTATCTGACCACTTCAGGAGTGGCGACGACAGAAGAGGCTCATTAAAGCCAATATACCTCCAGAATTCCTTCTTGAGTGGTATTTGAAATCACTCCTTCCTTACATTTCTAAAGAAGTAGCTACATCTGGAGTGTCTAATGAGGAAGAAGCCATCCTATGGACCCAGCAGTTAGATCTCGTTTACGCACAATCTGGGTTATTGTATGAGATCATACCTGATGCACTGCGATCGAATACTGATCTAAGTAGACCTAAACCTGGACCACATGCTGATAGCATAGTGGGTTCAGTTGACTCTGCAGCTTTTGAAGCATTGACCAAAGAGGTTTAGGCCTTATTAGTCAAACAATTGACTGCAGAAGTTTCTTCCGTCACAACCTCTCCTTCTACTTCTGAGCCTGTCAACCAGGTTCAGAACAATCAAAAGGGCCCTCAGCATCCCAATAACAAAAAGAAGGGCAAGAAAGGAGAGGGGAACCATCAGAAGCCCAAAAAAGAGAATGCCAAAGAGGGTAACAAAGAGAAAAAGAAGGTTAAGTTCCCTTGTAAACTTTGCAAGAAGGACCACCTTACTCACCAATGCCCTCTGCTTGAAGAAGCCCAGAAGCTATTAAGAGAAAAGAAGCCTGCCGTACTGAAAGATCCATTCCCTAAGGGGTAGAGCTCAACTTCTGGCACCTCCAACACTGGGGGCACTACACATGCTACGGTTGATCAAAATTTTATTAACATGGTTAATTCAGATGCACTCTTACAAACGAGAGCCAGGAATTATACCCCGGACGCACAGAAAAAGGATAAAGAGATTCCAGAATCCTCCACTCCACTCCACATACCTGTGGACCCAATGCCCAAGATACCGAAAGGTGTCTTGAAACGGGCATCGCACAATCCCAACACTCGGGCCACCTCCAACTACAACATGGTTGAAGATTTAGCCTAGACCCCTTGTGCCATGTCTACCTTAGAAGTCTTTCAAAGTTGTCCTTTACAACGGAATGCACTTTTGGCAGCTATTGGAACTATGGAATCCTCTAACATGTCTCTGCGATTTGATATGACTGATATCAAATACCGGTTTCCCTACCACGTTGCTCTTTAGATTGAAGTCGTCCATAGCCCAATGACCATCGGACGAGCTGTCGTAGATGAGGGTGCATCGACCTGCATAATGTCAATTTCCTGTTGGAAAGCTTTGGGTTCCCCCGAGTTAGCCCCTTCTAACACACTACTTACTGCATTTGATGGCAGGAATTTCTGCCCACATGGGGTTTTGCCATCATTTGATGTCACATTGGCCGGTAAGATAGTTGCTGTAGAAGTAGAAGTTCTGGATGCTCCGCTTGATTACAATATGTTATTAGGCAGGAGCTGGACATATGCCATGCAAGCTATTGCATCGACAATTTTTTGAGTTGTTATGTTCCTGTTTGAAGGTAAGTTCGTTACAGTCGATCAACTTTCTTTCACTCAGAGAAAAAACCAGACTTCTTCAGAGACCACAGTTCCTTTAGTTGATCAAACCGCCCCGGTTAGTGAGAGTTTAGGAGCAGGACTTTACGGGTCATTAATTGGTATTTTTGACCTACCGGCTCCTACCTTATTTGTCGGTTCTGAGGGATGTTCATCGTTTGAAACTTCCATGGTTAGTTTAACAACTGATCCTGGGTTTCTCCGAACTAATTCAAATCCCTCTGTGCTCACTCCTGTTGCAGAAGTAACCCACTTGGACTCATATCAAACTGAAACAGAACATATATTGACTTCATTGGTGTCTATTGAGTCAAATATGGATTGTGCTGCTACTCAGTCATCCGACCCGACCCACTCTCTTGACAGTTTGGATACTACTTTACCTTCTCAGGAGGAAATTTTAGAAGCCATGACTGACCTGGACCATCCTCGTGAACATATAGATCCTAGGTCCTTCTTGATTCCCTTTCTTAACTTGATAGAGAGAGGTGAGTTTTATCCAACATCCAGTGGAAATAATAATTTCATTTCTACTTCACAAGATGGTTTTGTTGAAGAGAATAGATTGAATACCTTTCTGGTCAATATTTCCACTGGGGTCACCGGAAACGTTTTTATTGAAACGGGATGTTATCTCGATGAGATCATTCCGTATACCAATATTTTCCATGATTTCCATGACATCTTTGCCCAACCTTACGAGGAGGATCTAGGCATTGACCCTACCTGAAGAAGTACTACGCTTAGGCTGACGTACTTTTACTTGTAACATAGCTGTATATTTTTGTAAAGCTAGTGTTTCGTTATGCTTGTTAGTTAATCTTATGTGTGCTTTTCATTTTGTGTACCAAATGTCAACCGAACATTTATTAGGTTTTGCTGATGGCGCCAGTCGCCACACCTATCAGTTGGCTGCAGCAGCTTGGGTCATTTACTCACCCGCTGGCCAACTTGTCTCTTCAAGGGGGTTTTGTTTGGGTCCTACCACGAATAATGTGGCTGAATACAGTGAAGTTATAGAACTTCTCCGAGATGCTCTCAGTCATGGCATTTTACATTTGGAGGTAAGACTTGACTCACAACTAATTGTATTTGAGTTAATAGGTGTCTACCAGATTAGAGATCCTGGATTGCTACGTCAGTTTCTACGAGTTAGACTATTGGAAAGACAATTTGATTCTATTATATATGAACACATTCCAAGAAGTTTAAGCACATTAGCTGATTCATTAGCAAACTATGTGTTAGACTGGAATTTGTATCATACACTTTCATAAACAACATTGCACACATAAATTTCAAACACATACATATGTAAATAACCGATACTGTATATAACCGATACTATATCAAAAAATATATGAGTTTTGGATCACAAGTCTATCAAGTCATGTCATAAAAGTACAAAACTGGGCATAGTAGCCTCAAAAACATATACATAGAATGTATCCCTCTCCTATGGAGAAGCAGGGACCTCATCATCATCTACTGCATTTCGATAGCATATGACTAGCCTAGCTATCTTCCGCAGCACCCTAATCCATGATGGGGGCACCCCAACTACCTCTTCCTGCATATCAATAGGTATCTGATCCATATGGCATGTAGGAACTTCATGAGTCAACCGACTCACTTTTCTCTCTATGGTCCCCAACATAGCATCTGCTGCAGTAATTTTAGCTGGCCTCGCAAAGATAGTAGGATGTCCCTCGGGATGGACAGGCCCAAGATCTGCATATGACACTTGTTTAACACTTCAAAATTCATTTATAAAAATCAAATACTTGAAAAGTTTGAAAAAATTAAATAATTCTCAAAAATTAAATATACCAATATCTCCCTAGGCTCCACCTGGAGGAAGCACCAGTTCTGGATCATGACGGAAATCCAATCCAGCATATGGAAACTGCTCGAAAGCGGGCACTTGCCTCTCCCACCACCCCCAGAAATCATCAGTATGATAACAGTAGTGTCTTTCCCCACCACCCTGGCGGAGGAATATGTCACCCAAACGACCTAGTCTGGGCTCACGGGGTTTAACCTAAGGTAGAGGCATCCCCAAACTGATAGCAGGCATCCTCTCAAAGAAGAAAGTACACAAAATGCTACCGTACCCAAAATTCTTTATTGTGCCAGATTTACAACCTGTCAATTGAGATTTCATGCTTGCCAGTAAACTAGTACACCAATCATATACATGACCGTGTAAGCATTGTACACCAACATGCATAGAGTGCCTAGAATCTAGGTGTAGTGAGGCACTACCTGCCACTCGGTTGATCATACTCACTATCACCTTTAAGGGGAGGCCTTCAATGGTATAAATCAAGACATGGCTTCCTGATTTCTCAGCTCCAGCCACACAATATGAATTCACATACTCTTGCACAGATCTTACTCCCACACGAGAAGACCCTTTGAGATTTATTACATCTCCCCTCCATGAGAGACCAGTAATGAAATATATGTCATCAACTGTAAGCTCCAAAGTTTTCCCACGGATGACGAAAGTATTGGTATCCACATCCCAATACTGAATAAGTCTTCGAAATAATTTGTTTAGGGCCTTCATGTTTACGGTTCGGTAAAAATTTAATAAACCACATCTTCGGAGAGCGTGGAGAGTGGCCGGATCTTGCATGGCCAACCTATCCATGTCCTCATGTTCTTTCTCCCTCCATTGAAGAACCATCCTGCATAAAAATGACATTTCTTTTTAGTCTCGGCGCTTGTTTTTTAGGTTTTTAGGCTTGAGCGCTACTGTGTATACTACACAGTCACGTATGGGATCTACTCTGTTTGAGCATAGTAGCGCTCATCCCCTTTACACGCTACTGTTATTGTTACACAGTAGCGCCCGCGCAGTAAGAGTTGTGAGCATCGCGTTGCAAGCAATTTTTGGCTCAAAAAATGAAAACTAAACCATAAAAATGCAAGTGGGGAGGATTCTAACTTACTTGGTGGAAGAAGAACGGCGTTTGGATGCTTGATTTGATCGCCAAAGAGATTTGAAAATGCCAAGGTTGCCCCAAATCTTTGCCCTACAAAAACAAATTGGAAATTGATTTTTTAAAATGAAATTATATATATGAATTGGAGTTTAATTTTTACCCACAACTGTTTAGTTTTCTATAGTTTCAAAATCACCTAATTAATCAATTGAAACATACATACGGTGTAATACTAATCCAACTCGCATTTTTCCTTAAATATTTGTAGGATCGATCTCCTAAGTTTAAAAACTCTCGATGTTAGACCTTGTCAACTAGTTGATAGTTCAAATTCATATCTCATTCGATATTTTTTGCCGCATTAACTAATATTTTGTTGAAGACCTAGTTTTGGCAGAGTATGAAGCTATGATCCTAGAAGCTGACCTTTAAGTCATTTTAAGCTCTTGTTTGGACTATTTAAACCTAAACAAGATTGACGAGCAAGCTTGTCCTCTTCAAGTTCGTTAAAGTAATCGAAGGCTCATCCACTCAGGTATAGAATTATCTCTTTTCTGGGCCTAGGTGGATTAATTACGGAAAAGGTATACTCTAGGTATACTTCTGTATACGCTAGAAGAGTTCTTTTCCCTTTGTTTTATACTTTTTCGGGGGAGGAGACTAATTGCATGAAAAAGGACCTTTTGGAGCCTTTCTTTAGGGTTTTCAAGCTCTCTAAACATGAAAATACCAAGCGAGCATTCACCTACTCGGGCTCGATGTGAAATCCACGAGAGGGTAAGTAGAGGACTGTTTAAGTTTTTCAACTCTATAAACAAGAAAATACCGCCGAGCACAGACCAATCCGGGCTCGATATAAAATCCACGAATAGGTGAAAAGAGGATTGTTTAAGTTTTTTAGACTCTATAAACAGGAAAACACCGGCGAGAATTAATCTGCTTGGGCTCGATACTAAAATCCACGAGTAGATATATGGAGTTATTGTTTAAGTTTTTCAGACTCCTTAAAATTGAAAACACCGGCGAGCAAGAACAGATATCGGCTCTATATTAAAATCCAGAGATCAGTAATATAGAGTAATCTTCTATCTCTTCTTCGAATTCTATAAATAATGAAGAAGGTCCCGAGTCTTCCTCCCATGGGCTCGTTAAACTTTTTACATGGTTGGATCTATTAAGTTTTCATTCTTTCTTGGACTCATTAAAAAAACAAGAAAGGTATTCTTTTATCTAAAAAGAATAAGGGATGGGAAAGATGTGTCATATCTTCAATGTCAAAGGTAGTTCATTCAGTTCTATCCTTGAACACAACACCTACTTGAATCTATCTTGTCGGTTGGGTTTAGTTTTCAACCTTAGGGTGAACCTGATCTTCGAGTTGTTTACTCCCTTGGTTGGTTATTCTTCCAACCATATGGAGGGTCTGATAATGTCTCTTACATTTCAGGCTTATCATTTACCCCATTATGTCGGAAACTGCCTAAGTCACTTTGTGTCATGCTCACTGTTCAAGGATATACCCTGTGTCGGCCATTTCTGCAGTTTACCTTGATCTCATGTGTTGGCCATCCTAGTGTTAGTCTTATTACATATTCCATATCAGCTCATACCAGTTGAGTGTTCCTCAAGTTGGATGATGGAGGATTCCTTAAGGCCTCCCTTCCAACGAACTTCTTCCCATCGACATCAACTCATTTTACTCTAGGAATGAAGTTTAGAGTTTCGGTTAGTACCTTGGAAATTGCAGTCACCAGTGGCAATTTTCCTCACTGTTGAATGTAGAGAATACATCAATGTCTCTTCTTCGACAGGATCCCCAAGTGTTCGACTCCAAGTCCATCTATTCACACTTGGAGGACCATACTTGGTACCTTGGGCCCCATCATCATTATCGGTGGAAGTACTCGTGTTTGTTAACGGTATACATCAATGACTGGTAATCAAACGATACCCCCCATGTTCGATTGTCAGCTCATCTATTCACATGGTTAGGGTTTGTACCTAGAGTTGTTTTGGATGAAGACCTTGGGGATTTTGGATGACATTACCTCATTCTGTTATCACCCAAGTTGCGCAAGACTGAGCCTCACTTATATTCGGCTCTCCATGAGACATAGATCCAGTTTGTTGTTATGGCTATGATCACTCAGTTTGACATGGATCCATGCTTGTGTTCCAAGTGGCCATGCTATATATACATCTCCTTGTTATGTATCAGAGATCATGTTGTATCACACTTCACATCTATATGGTGTCAAAGATGTAATTGCTTGCTGACCTTGATCTTTGTGTTAGGTGTTCTTGTGACTTGTTTTTGCGGTTCTTTGCTCCTCCTCTGGCTTTGGATTATAATGTATTTCGGCCATCGTTTCCCTCTGACCTCACACATTAGGGGGCATCTATTATAGGTCAAACCTACACCTCTCCGTCCGTGTTCACCCTGAGCTGTTGATCACACAAAAGGACAACTTGGATGGAGGAGCATGTTGATCCTAGATGAGACTTTGACTTACTTCACCTCCTGAAAAGACTGGAAAAACCATAAAAATTTCGTTCTGAGATATGAGCGCTACTCTACTTCAATAGACTAGCGCCTATACCCTACTCCAGTGTGTAATAGTAGCGCTCAAAGCCTTATGAGCACTACTCCTCTTCAGCAGAGTAGCGCTCAACATTTAAAAAGTGATGAGCGCTAGTTTACAAGCACTATAGTAGCGCCCTAAACGCTACTTCACTGAAAAATAGTAGCGTACATCTCAAAAGATGATTAAAAAATAATTAATTTCAGGAAGAGGATTAGTTGCAGTTGGTTTCCCAACTTCCCCAACTTCTTCCATAACCATCTCTCGAATTGAATTGCTTCTCTTGTCCTATAAATACAGGGAAGAATAAAGAGAGGAGTTAGAGACATGAATGTTATTAAGAGACTTTTAAAGAGAAGCTTGCATTGGAGGAGTTTATGATGGAAGATATCCAAGCCAGAGAAGAGCAAGAACCCAGGATCAAGTTGCAGGAGCATGTCACAAAGTCAGGTATATTTTGTAACATCAATTTGCATTTGACAATAAAAGGTTGAAGCGTCTTTCTTGTCCCAAATTAAGTGTTCATTGAAGTAATATACTAGTTTGGATCTGTTTTGGTTAATATTGGATGTTCAAATTGCTTTGTCTTTTTCCATCATTATATATTATCCAAGATACACTGAGAAAGGTATTTGTATTGCAGGTTTAGTGAACGAAAGGTGGCCTTGAGGATCGAGTGCAAGATCAAATAAGAGCTAGGATCGAACGTCATTCGAAAGGTATGTTCTCAAGCTCTATAACCTATTTATTTTCATGAACATCTCTGTAATGTAGTTAATATGCTTACCTATCATCCCCTTTCAGTTGATAGTATCAGTTTCCTTACTATAGGGTATTTTTTCCCGCCAACACCAGAACCTCACCACATTTCGCAGGGTACCACAATCTTCCACAGCTTCCCTCAAAATTCCATTGTAGCTCATATCCATCTACCCTGCATCATTCTATCAGAACTGCATCCACGCGGTACCTGCAGCCTCCGCACACCCTAGATTTACTCATCGAAATTCATCTTCAGTACACTTTTTTGCAAATGAGCATTTTAATCCACAGTTTCAGCAATAATAGGAACCTTCCTCTAGGTCCTTTGAAAAACTTTCTTTCTGCGTCATTGTATGAATTAATTGTGTTGACAACGAATTCAATTATGTATCCCTCCAGAATACTATCTACCCAGACCTCGACTACTCTATATGCTCTATTGTCCACTCGTTTAAATTGCTGGATCAGTTCCGGCGTCCAATGTTCAGGCTCACCGCCTTGAAAATTCCTCTTTTGGAAAGTCAGTTGTGCCAACCACTCATGTATCAGTATAGGGAATTCACATAAGAATATTTTGTGAATGTCAGAGTAGATATACTTCTGTATCTAGTCAGTCATCGATCATCCAGGGTTTCGACTTTATTCCTAAGCAAATTCTCTCTCTTTCTTGTCGAACAATTCCTCTATCTCCACCTTTTTCGGATGCCGCAACATGTCCTCTCTTCTTTCACACTATGGTCCCAACAACAAAACCATTTGTTGACGCAGTCTTGTCGATAGGGGTTCACTTCGCATTGCTGTGAATAAAGATCGACCAGACACCCTTAAGCATCGGCCCAGAAAGGTTTTACCTTTTCCAGAAACACCTGCAGAGCAAGTGAGGTCTCACCTGAGATGTCTAAGGGGGCCTGCAGGAACCAAGTTTCTGCAGTGGTGAGAAGACATGCAATGTTTCACTCTCAATCGCAACACAAGCCATAGATTTTCATTTGCATTACAACATCATATTATCATCCTATTAATCCTTAACTGCATTACCATCCTGTAATCAACGAATTATACAAATTAGCAAAGCATGTTTAAGGATTTTGTGGTACATAACATAGTCGCAAAAGCATCTATTGCGATCTCAGAAAAACATCAGACATTACAATACACGAAAAGACAGAGATGTGTATCATTCTGAATATTGCAGAACTACGATCTAATAGACAAAAACCAGATAAATGTTTCCATAAATTGATCCAAAAGAAAAAAAACATGAATAGATGCGAAGGTATCATCTCATAATGCGAAACTCAAGAAAATTCCCTCAAGATTACAATCACAACAAGGGTTATTCTCTTCCGATCCCTTGATGACCGATGATTCCTAAAGCTTACAATCTTACTTCTACATATAAGCGCACTTTGCCATTACAAATAGTTCTATTGACCCATCGCTAACAAACTTAACTAATTACTTTTGCATATCTTGGCTTTGCGACTGGTCCTTTGTTCTTTCCTTTGACCCTTTCGCCGCTTGGGGTTCCACACTTATGTGTTCTGACCCCATTCCAACACTTGTTAAAATTAAGTAAAAAGTGTCGATCTGAGTCTGATTTAATCGTGGTCGTAAAACGATGAGGAAATTATCAACCTAGTATTATTTTATCTCTTTTTTGGACTAGGGTGATTAACTCATGAAAAATGAACCCTGCAGATTTTTCTTGTGGCTCTTTTTAGACTCTCAAAATATGTAAATATTTCCAAGTGAACTTGTCTCTTTCACACTTGTAAAAGTATTTGAAATATTGTCTATTGGGTGATAGTTTATCCCTTTTTTGATCTGTTTAGACTATTTACAGAAAAGGCATATCTTAGTCAACCTTTGTCTAGGAGAGTTCCTCTAGATATTATTTTATGCTTTTTCAGGTCTAGGGACTAACTTTTACAAAACATTCAAATCTTGGAGTCTTCTTTTGGTTATTTCAGACTCCCTAAACATGAAAAATCACTGATTTTACCTTCTTTGGACTCGCAAAATTAAACATCGAAGGATCCTTATGGGACTGAACCTCTCCTTCCTTGGGTTCGTAAAGTGTGAAAGGTTGGACTCATCCAAGAATGATCTATATCGAGCATCTGTTATCCTCCTCAAGTTCGTTAAATAACAAAGGGGTACTTTCCAAACATGATGGGGAAAATTGGGGGGAATAAGCCGAGTTTAATTTTTTAGCAGTCAGTGAGTCGTTACCTTTGAACATGGCATATGTCTGCATATTGTCATACAGTCGGGTATTCAGTATGTTTCTAGGTCATAACTAAAGTCGTGAGTCATCCAAAGAACACCTCAGTTATAGTCATGTCACGTTTTGGCTTTTTTCTTATTTAATTCCATGCTGCCAAGTCGTATGTTCAAAGGAAATTGTCATCCTGAGTCAAATTTATGCAATATCGTCATCCTTTACATCCTTGTGTCAGTCCATATTCATTTGATTCATTACTTCATCCTATCAGTTTCATGTCGATGATGTGGGATTCATTATGACCCTCCTTCGACGAGTCTATTCCTGTCAACTTAAGCAAATCATCCAGGATTTAGACTTAGGGGCCATTTTAGTACCTTGGTACCTGCATGCCTCAATGGAAGGTTTCCTTGTATTCAACAATAGGTTTTCATAATTTACCTTTGATTGAATGATCTCGCAGATGTTCGACGTCAACTCATCTATTCACATTTCGTCAAGATGTACTTGATACCTTGGAAATCATTGTCATCATTGGTGATTTCCCTCGTACTTGTTAATGGTTCACACCATTGACTGGTAATCAAGTGGTTTCTGCCATGCTCGACTTCAACACCTTGTAATCACATGGTTAGATTCATATCAATTTGGGATCGGGTAGAGGACCTTGGATATTTTTGAATTTTATATCCAGGTTGTGATGGCGATTCATTGAGTAGGTTTCCACATGGAAATTATGTTGGTGACCACACTAATGTGTTGTCACACAGATCCACTCTTGTATTGGTCGCGGCTATGCTGTTTTCATATCATGGATATATGCTTGTGATCTAGTAGCCATGATTTTAGTCATGTGTTGAGTTAGTACTATCATGTATTTGCGATGTATTGTTCGACATCCATGCTTTGATTCAGTTGGTTTTGAGCATGGGTATGCCTGTATCAACGATGATGCAGGTATAACGATCTAGCTCTCCTTCGACCTTTATTCCGGTTATCCTTTGATAATCTACAAGTTAGTAAAGTGTTTCGACCATCAAACTCTTCTGACCTCACACTTTAGGGGGCATCTTTTATACCTCATTTTTCCATTTTTGGTCATGTATCCTTTACCACCATGGGAAGTGTGAATTTTATGACCTCCTAAGTGTGTTAAACCCATTTTTGTATAATAAAGTCATTATACACCTATTTTGGAGAAGTCATCCAATTTCTTGGAGCCAAATCCTACCTCACCTAACCACTTTCAACCATTCATGGAGGAATTTTTGCGTCCTGTAGAACTACTGAGGTGCGAAAATACCAAATTATCGCACTTTGCTCCACTATAGGGGCACAAAAATTACAACTATGTCGTGCTATGCTTAGTGTATAGGGTGCGATAATTTTGGTTAGCTTGTTGTGCCTTAGATATAGGATCCATCATCTCGAGAATCTCATCGTCCCTTCGATATCTAATATTGTTTTTCCTTACTAAGAATGTTGGGAGATATGAGATCCATGATATCCTCTCTTGATCCACACTCTTCTCCATGATGGTTGGGATTTCTCACCCTCTATCAAGGCCTTTGCTATTTGGTTTTGATATTAGATACATAGAGGCTGAGTCTGAGATATAGTTGTAGACCTATTTGTGAAAGAGTCCTTATGTTCTCAAGGTTCTCAAATGTGGCTTGTTGAAAGGTTCAAGAGGAGATGCTGCTGAATTTACCTCGAGTATAATTATGTATTGTACTACTTCTTTGTATTTCTTAATAATAACTTGGCTTATTCTCCCATGTCAAGTCTCTTCCATTGATATATGATATGTTCTATTAGATCTCGTTAATGCACTCGTGTTTGGAAGGTTGGTTTCTATATTATGTTGCAGGTACAGAATCCTTGGAAATCAAGCTTGGAGCTGGAGCTTGGACAATCTCCAAATCAAAAGGTAAGAAATTTATCATTTTCCTTTCATTTTCATATTTGAATACTTGTGCATGCTTGATATAGGAGTTTAGGATTCTATTTGTTTTCTTTCTATCTTGGATTTGGTTTAAGGGAGCCACTTTGTTATCCAAGGGACTTTTCATCTTACCCATAGGAAGAAAATCTCACCACAGCCTTGGATGACTCTTGTTTTAGAACCACTAAACGCTTGCTAGGATAAGCTAGTTAAATTGGTTTCATTTAATGACATCTACTTTATAAGTAATTCGAATCACCAATTTAGAATTAATTCAATGGCATTAGAAACTTTAATGATTGCATAAAAAGTACACAATATTTCACATGCTTACACTTCTTGGTCGATAATTTAAGTATAAGTTCATGGATTTGACAACTCATAAATTATTGTATTACTTTATCTCACCACTTTCATTGGGTTAATTGTTGCTTATTTTTCTTTGTATTATTTACATAATAGATTAGTAATATCACTAGTAAGAAGGGGCCCTCCCCCATTCTACAAAATAGGTACTCTATGCAATTATGCAATTTGTAAGGCTTCAACTAAATAACCATCATTGTCTTTCTTCATGATATTTATATCTTCCAAGGAATATTTGGGGCTATAGTCAATGTCACTAATGTTATAAGAGATTTGTCATTTCGCGTTGGCTCAATGGACACACATTATCTAGGATGGACTTGCATTAATCTTGCCAATTAGTAATTAATAATATCTCCCTATTGGGCCTATGGTTTTGTAAACCAGTTTTGTATTAGTTTGAAAAGGGGAGTGCAACGAAGTGGACAAAGAAAAGCACACCCGTAAATAGTGGAAAGGGTAGTGGTTGATTGAGTCAACCAATAAATTGGTAAAGTAAGTTCGATTTTTGGGTCCTCTTAGTGGCCCGCGGGGGTATGCTAAAATGTATAAATATGTAACTAGTTGGGTAGAATAGGTTGTTGATGAATTAAGAGAGAATGCGATGAATAGTAGATGATCCCATGTACTATTTTGTATGGCTGAAGAACTTTTTGTAAGAGATAGATGGATTTGTAGGGTGTGTGCGTAGATTTATAAAAAGATGAAATTCTTTCTATAATGGGATCTATCAATAAACAAAGCATTTTCGTGGTTTTATCCCATTAGGTTTCCACATAAAAATCTATGGTGTCCTGTGTATGTGAATGGTTATGAATGTGTCAGATGTGTTGATTATGTAATGCTACTTAGTTGAAAAATACTCAACATAATGGAACATGAATATTATTTGTTATAATATACTGCGTAGCTGATTTATGCATGATAATGGTTATGTGGGTTAATTGTTATTTGTCGAAGTCTTGTTAATGTGTATTATGTTAAAACTGATCATGATCCCCTTCACTGTTGCAGAAACTTGGTTCTTTCATCTCCCATAAGTGCTTTGGGTGAGACGTTACCTGTTCGCAGGTAATGCTGAAAGGGCCAGTATCTTGGTGTTTTTTTGTATTTGTCGTAGTGAATCTGGGTCTGCCCACAAGTGAGCCAACAAATGGTTATGTTTCTGGGACTAGGATCTACGATTGACGGGGAAGTGGTATTCGACTAAGATAGATATTTTGGAATGGATGGAAAAGGAGCGAGAGTTTGCTGGAGAACATTGTAGAAATCCAAGGATCAACTTGCAAGAATGGTTGGGAAGGTATGTTTTCTCAGATATACATGAATTTTTCTTTACTGAGTTTCCCACACTATTATTTGAGTGGTTATCGAAGTTAACAGAACATAAGAGATGCTTTCAGGGAGATGAACCAATAGTTTGGATTCCTGAATTAGTCTGAAGGCTTAAAGGTATTAGTAATAAGACTTCCCATGTTGTTGATTACTGGATTGATAGTATAATTTTGGGTTATGCCAATGAGTTTGCTGTAGAAAATTTAAAGTCTTATAAAACAATTGAAAGAGACTTATTCAAAGGAACGTGAAGTAGGTATTTGAAATTTATGTATTTGGGATCAAGATGTTACTTTGCATAAAGGGTATGTTACACCTAAATCTTGTCATCATGAAACCCATGTCAACTCAATGTCTTGATCCCTGAAGTCTTCCTGATCAAGAAATGAATTAGAGCAAGTTGTTTGCAAGGTAATTTTTAAGGGCGAAATTTCACCAATTGGCTATTTTTGGGGTTTTCTTCAAAAAATAAATTTGCTATTTGGTCATTTTTAGTCTCTAATATCGCCTATATTTACATAAAAATATGTTTTTTTATCATAATATTCACCAAAATTTACACATTTCAATTGTAAATTGTATGTTTCATATTTAATATTCGCCTACCTATCTATATACATATTTTTTTCAATCCAAATTAATCACCTAGGATACTATACTTAAGTATAATATTAGAATCCTTAAAAAATACCCTAGTTGTTTGGCCTTTATCCACAATTTTTAGTTGGGCCGACGCAGTTTGTCTTCTAGCAAGGAGTGCTCAACTAGGTCAAGCGCAGGTTATATTCTGACAGGCTGCGCCGGTGGCTCAGGTTTCCTTTGAGCAACCTACACTTTCCCTCTTAGGCGCAGGTTTCCCTCATGCAACTTGCACCGGAGTTGGTTAAATTGGATAAAGGTAGCTTTCGAGCGAATTCTAGAAAGTGGATGAGGTGGATCTCTATCCCTAACTTGTAGGTGAGTTGTCCTACAGTTCCCTAACCTCAAGGGAGGATCCCTTAGTCCTCTCCCCATGATCCTCAACCTACTCTATCCACTTGGTCTTATAAATACAAAGCTCCTCTCTAGTCTGAAGGGAGGAAGTTTATAGAACTTACATGCTGGTGGAATTAACCTAGGTGATCCCTATCCATCTCTTGGGAGGCATACATTTCCTTTGGAGGCATTGGCTTGGTTTGTTGGAGGAAGATTGCAGCATTAAGGATTGGGTTGTAATCATCACTCTACTATGTATTTCTCACTCTTTTTACAGTAATATAATCTCTTTCCATAAATGTCGTTGTGTTGATGATATTTATAGTTCACTTCCTTAACTATTTACTTGGATCAATTAGTGTTTAGATGTACTATCACTACTTGTTTTGTCTCTCTGTGTTTTGATAGGTCTCGCAGTTATGGATCTGACGACCACGAATCTTGGACAAATAACAAGGAGAAATATCTACGAATATGAAGGTAAGACATCTAATTACCTTGATGTATAATTTGATATAGGAAAATAGTTTTATGTTATGTTCTCATTTGTTCTAGATCCACTTGGACTAGGGAGATCATGCTTGCGTCCACTCGAGTAGATTGTCCGATGACAAATTTGGCGACCATACTGGGGAATACTTAACTTTGATTTCATTTCGAATGTGTTCTTCGTTGATTTCTTAATGAACCATTTCTTTGCCTCCTAAGCCCCTCCTTTCATCAGATCTTATCTTTAGAGAGTTTTTTGTTTCCCTCTGATTCTTTTAAGATCATTATCACGTCACTTTCTTTTTATTCTTTGGAGATATTTTGATTTTCACAAGTGGTTATTCGCCCGACGCACCTGGGCTGTGCATACAATGTGCCTATACCAATCCGGCACTTTCTCTGTGTGTTCAATCTGCATGGGCAACGCTATTGTGCCTTGCATACATTATGCTCCAGCAGCGCCTTCCCCTTGTAGACATCCTATGCTAGGCGCTCTACATCATATTGGCAGAGTGCGACAACCTTTTCAGATTGGTGCTTGGTTTAAACCCTCTCCAAATTTTGGTTTTTGATCTGATTTGCAAGCTTCTGTGTGCTGCACCTTACGGTCACAGAACCCCTAGACACAACATACTATGATTTTCCTCCATTTTTTGGGTCTTTTGATATTTGGATCCATTTTTGGCCCTTTGAGTCAAAACTAGTGTTTTGCTTGCATGGGGGGGCCATGAATCATATATCCTACAGTCGTTTTGACCCATATTAATGTTTTGAGATCATTTTTGGTTTGGTGTGGATTGGCTTGTTTTAAAAGACTTGAAAAGTGTGGGATATCCATGTCTTTTTAATCCTCTTTTCCTTGGGTTGTGCATCTTGTTTCCCTTACGTGCTGAGCTATCTATTGATTGTTGGGAAAGATTGATTCCTTATCTCCACTTTAATTCAAAGAGAAGCTTGATTTTTTCACTCTTTTTCTATGTTCATGAAATTGGAAAACATAAGTATTCTTCATGCTTTAATTTGATCATTTGACATTCTTGGTCTTACGCTCATAAGAAGGAGAAAGGCTTGTTTCAGATTTGTGTGCATTTCAGTTAGATAAGATTATTAAGTGCTTTTCTTTGTCTTGCATTTGGTTGGAAACGTTTGTGGAATCCTTCTTTCCGTAGATTAGATGCGTCTTTTTCAAATGTAAAAATATAGGAAATGGATTAGAATTATAGCAGTTGGTGTTCATAAAAAGATCTCTTTTATCGCTTTAGGATAGTTTTGGGTGCATCATTTTGTGTTTTTTCACTTGTTTCCAACATTTTGAAAAAGTTAAAATTGCATTTGAATGGGGTTGTGAATTTGGGAAGAAAATATATCTCTCTCTCCTTATTAATTAGGAATTCATAGAAATGAAGACTTGCATTTTCATATAGATCAGATTTGCATCTTGTTTAAATTCCAAGTCTTCACTTCACGGATTCAGTTAACCGTACAAGATAAAATCAAGCGCTAGTTGAAGTTAAATTTTTTTAGCAACTTGTGTGTTAGGTTAGTGACATGTTCCGACGTCGTTAAATGTGGAAGTTGTCATTATCTTCCTGGACTGCATTCCGGGGGCCTCCAGTTATTCCACGTACCAACCGGTATATCGAAGGATATTTCACTTACCCTAGGGTATATCGAAAGGCACTTCATGTACTCGGTAGTATATCAAAAGGCTCTTGTCATACGATTGTGCATTAGACATCACCACTATGGATTTGGCATTCCCACGTACCTTGCGTATATCAAGAGACCCCATTAGGATTCCTGGAACCATCCGAGCAAACCTTTCTACCGTCTTGTTGCCACAATACAACAAGAACAACACTCGGGGAGATTACTATGCACGTATTGTTAGGTAGTAGGGTTATACAACCAAGGGTACGGTCCCAATCCTCCTTGGTTAGTGCTCTGAAAAATTGGGCTGAGTATAATTGTTGGACCTTGTTATCACATTTATAGTAGCTGGGGATACCATATAATTTTTCCAGATTCTAGTATATTTTTCAGTCAGTCCTTTACATTGAGATGCTTGAGATGAGCATCTATATTGGATCACTATTATGGTTATGGAAAATAGTATATTCCTATGCCATGAATGAGTCTCTGGAAACTTAGGTTTGTTGACCGATGTAACCATTTAGCCATTTACAGAGAAATATGTATTTCCCAGAGTTGCAGCAACAAGTTCTCAATGGACAGATGATGGTTTAGATGGTTTGTGCACAGGTATTATGACCAGGAATGTATTATCATGTGTTGTGGCTATTATTTCTTTTATATTCATTCTCGTGGCATGTATTAGCACTTGGTGTCATGATCTGGCGATCATATAGATATATGGACCTGGTTGTATTATTTATCTATCTATGTCCCTGCTCAGACTTAGAAGTTCCTGGTTATACTCATTGGTTTTACCCTACTTAGGAGAATGGAGGTGATCATTCCCACCATCCCATGGCTTTCTAGTGTTGGTGTCATTATTCACTTTCTCCATACATCCATTACCTTCCCATTATGATATTATCCTTGACTTATTACTTGACATGCGATATGGAGGACCTTCCCCCACTTTGGCCTCTTTGTTGGATAAGCTTCCCTGTTTATCTTATGTCTCGGCTTTGAGTTGGTGAAAGAAATTTCCTTTGGGTGAGTTGGATTTCATCCTTAGTGGTGGAACTTCCGCATTTGTCATTTGGGTTGTTGTTGGATAAAACCTGAAACAGATAGTACTACCATCATTACAATGTGTCTGGAAATGAAATGTAAGCCCATTCTAGAATGTCTTTCTTAACACATGTGAATAAAAGGCATGTGAAATAAATGTAAATCCAAGAATGTATTTTTTAACACACACGGATCAATGTTATGGAAATGAATGAAAGGATTAAAAAGCAATGGTTTAACAAATTCTATATCTAATGATTGCTGGCCTCACTTGTAATGATTTTTTCCTCACTAGACTTCGGATTATCATGTGAGATGGAGTAAGGGACAACTAATTCTAAGTGTCCCCTAGAGTCTTAAGTTACGGTTTTCCAGGAACCTAGTCATGGCGGCTCTAGAAAAGATCCTCAAGGAGCTATATTAGCTTGGATGTGAGTTGTAGACATCTATCAAGGTCGAATAAACACTTCCCTAAGGCATCGGTCAAGGATTAATTGCTCATCCTTCTTATCTATGCCACATTGATTGAGTTGAAGCACTAGGTTCTTGAATTTTTAGATGAAATCCTCCATGCTGTGCAAGGAGGATTTCAGTATCGCGGATACTGCACAAGGTCAAATATGCCACGTAGGGAGGAAAATCGTGCACATGTCGAAAATGATATTATTTTATGTATTTTTGGGTCATTTTGGACCGTATTGTGCGGATTAGGGTCATTCTTTTGTAGATCTTGTTAATAAGTAGTTCGACGGTTGTCTAGGTGGACCATGAATGTAAAGGTGCAAGCCTATATATAGATGTAGAATTGCAAGTGTTAGGATCATCATGATCAAATAGAAGAATACTGCATGTTTGGCATCAGATATTGATCTTGGTCTTTTGAATCTGGGTATGCAACAAAAGAACTGTGTTGATGTATCTGTATTTTGTTGCGAAGGTTAATATGACATGATAGAGCTTGAGAAGAATCATTGTGTCTTTTCCTATTATGAATGTGATATGTATTTGCGATATGAATCTGTGAATGATGCGATGTTTCCTTGCTCCAATTGATGTTATACTGTTAGATCTATTTGCGCATTAATGGTTTTGCTGATAATGAGATTTGTTGAATGATGATGTGATTCTATTTGATGCATAAGCTGAATAGTTAGATCTGTTAAATAATGTTGTGCTAATTTGATAAGTAGATGCACATGGTACTCCTTCATTGGGCAGAAATGTGGTTCCATCAGCTCTCCCTAGAACATCTCGGGTGAGACTTCACCTGCTTAGTAGGTGTTTATGGGCGGGATAAACTTTGTCTAGGCCGGTGCTCAGGGAGAACATGGTGGTTTGGGTGTTGAAAGAGTGAGGAACCCCTGTCAACTGAGTTTGTGTCAACAAATGGTTCCGTTTCCAGGACCCTAGCGCGAAGTGGAGGGAGTACATGTTGTGGCATCCGACAAGACCGAAAATTCAATATTGGTTCAACCAAAAATTACAAAAGTTTGCTGAGAAAGAGAATCAGAACCTTGGACTAGCGACATATATGTGGCTGGCAAGGTATATACATGATGGTCCACACGAGTATTTTTTCTGTGAATTCCCGATCATCTTGTATGAATGGTTGATGCAATTGACTTATCGCAAGACGAATTTCCAAGATGGTGAGCCAACATCCTGGATCGTGGAATTGATCTAGGAATTGCAAGAGGTAGACAACAGAGCATCATGGGTTGTTGAAGTCTGGCTTGACAATATATTGAGGGTTATATCATTGAGTTTGTGGTTGATACAATGAAATATTATCGTGAAGCTGAAAGGGAATTTTTCAATGGACCAAGAGGTAGGTTCCTGTTGTCTTTGCAATTTTCCATTAAGATGCTCATCTATGAAAAGGGCATACTGAAGATGAACCTCGAGTAGTAGAGCCCTGGTGTGCGGAGGCTGTGGATGCCGCGAAGACTGTGGGGGGGGGGAAATGGAATGACATGGGGTAGATGGGTGCAAGTTACGATGAGACTATGAGGGAAGCCGAGGAAGAGAGTGGTCTTATGAGGGGAGGAGCGAGGTTTCAACAAGAGAAGAGGTAGAGGACAGGGGAAGGTCCTACTGCAATCGAACCACAAGGCTACAAAGGAAGACCACATGGGACAAAGGGACCCCACAGTGTTGGCAAGGATGACCAGGCTATGCCCAAGGCAGAGGAAAGACCAACCCCTAGTAGTAGCGTACCCACACCTCTGTGCACTACATCGCAACCAGGAAGAAATACAACTTTGTCACCATTGTGTTTAGGGTGTCGACAACACTCAAATACTAGCGGATCACCGACTCTAGGAAGAAGGCCCAGGATGGCGGGAGACGATGAGAAGTTACCTCTATCCATGGAAATGGAACTAAGGATACAGAGCAATATTGGTTCTTATGTGAAGCTGTGTGGACTGTTAAACAAACTACGGATGATGATGTTAAGAAAGGTCAATTGGCAATGATTCTTTGGGGTCGTGCACTGGATTGGTTCATGAAATTTGTACAAGTTCCTATGCGGAGTCCAGAGAAGACATTGCCTGAGGTTAGAAAAGGATTAATTGAAGAGTTCAGGAAAGCGAAGTTTGAAGTGCAATACATTACGGAACTGAAGGAGATCAAGAAATATCCAAATGAAATTGTTTGGGACTTTGACCAAAGGTTTAAAACACTAATAGAAAGAGTCATATTTGAGATGAGCAACATTCAACATAAGGAATGGTTCATTGTGGTGTTATTGACTCATATTAGACTTCCATTCATGCAGCGAAAAATTGCGACATAGAGCGAGGCTCTAGAGAATGCGATGAAGTTAGAAGCTTCACTTGTTGGTGAGAATGCAGTCAGCATGTCTCAGATCTAGATGCAGCTGGATAATCTGACAATTCAGTTGCAAGACCTTAAAAAGGGTAAAGAGCACCATGAAGAAGTTTGGTGTAGTTGATGTCGTGCAGAGTGACACACCGGGGATAACTGCCCATATTTTTGAAACCGTCTATAATCAGGAGCATTGAACCCATTGAGTGGCAGAGGTATCCTATGTTTCCACATTTGTCAAGTTTATGGGCATTGACATGAAGAGTGTGGATAAATGTAGAAGACAGTCACAAAGCCGATGAATTTATACTGTACATTTTGTCGGTCAGTTGGGCATGAAGATAAGGATTGTCATGCATATGACCTACTCAAGGAAATAATGTACGACTCATACTACATAAAGGGAGACGACCATCGCACAATACAACAACCGCAACCACAGCCACAGGTGGCCTAACTGCCACCTCAACCATAGATGCAATTCATACCATAACCACAACTGCACCAACAGTTTGTGCCACAACCATAGTATAATCAGATGCAGATGGCTTTGCAGCATCCACAGTATGTTCAAACAGCGCAGTATGTTCAACTAGCGCAGTATGCTCAAACAACATAGTATGGTCAGCCAACACAGTATGTTCAGGAACAACTGAATCCCCCGCAACAACAATTTAATCAACCACAATATCAACAACAAGGAGTATTTTTCCAATGATTCCAAGGAGGACGAGGTGGACGCTTTGGTTGAGGAGGAGGACGGGGTCGCAGAATTGTGCAATGTTATAATTGCAGAGTATTGGGACAATATCAGAGAGATTGCCCACAGTTGCAAGCACAGTGTACATATTGTATTGTTGTTGATCACACTGTTGAGAACTGTCCACAACTGATCGCGAGATGGCAGGCATGAAATGTTCCGTAGTTGTAGAACCAATTTCAAAATTAGAATCAATTGCAGAATCAGAACCAGTTGTAGAATTAGAGCCCATTGTAAAATCAGAATCCGTTGCAAAACTAGAATCAACGTCAGAATTCGAATCAAAACGCAAATCAGAATGTGAACCAACCATTGAACCAGAATTAGGGACCAACTGGCATGACGATTTCAACAGAACCAAGAACACAAGATGTCGACGTTGTTGTTATCACTTGCAGAGGTGTCAGGAGAAGATGGTCCACGTCCACTAATCTGGCTGGCTGGAAAGAAGAAGGTGCAGTTTGATATTGATGCTAAGCGAGACACATTCTTTGAGGCACATGATGCGATAGGAAGAAATATTGGTAAGTCAATTACATATGACATGCCCGTTTCTTTTGACTCAAATTTGGGAGCAGGACCATCGCGACAATATGGTCTTTGCAGAACTACTTTGAAATTTGCTTATCGCTGGTTAGAGATCCCGATGCTCTTGCCGATATTGAGAGTCTATTGCATCAACCGGCCAAGGGACAGAAAGAGTCCGCAGTGAACTCTTTATAGAGGAAGAAGACAGGAAAGGAGATGCACATGAATATCCAGATTGGAGACTATGAGGTGGATTCAGTCATTCTAGATCTAGGCTCAGATGTCAATATTCTAACAAGGCAGGCATGGCAAAAGATGGGGATCCCAACGCAGACTCGGTCTCCCGTGCAGCTGCGACTGGATAATCAGGCCAAAGTAACACCAATTGGGAGAGTTTTGCACCTTGTTGTGGACATTGAGGGGATGAAAACCTATGTTGATTTTGATGTTATTGAAGTTGTCGATGGTGGAGTCTCCTATCTCGCGTTGCTGGGGATTGGATGGGCCAATGACAGTATGGCAGTAATTAATTTCAATAAGCATGTGATGACCTTTGAAAATAAATACCTCAGATTCATAGCTCCATTGGATCCGAATGAAGGGCGAAGGTATGTTTAACCCGTAAAGGATGAAGTTGTAAGAGGATGGGATCACACATATAACATTTCAGAAGACTACATCCATCCGATTTTCGACGGAGAACTCGGTTGGCGTAGCTCTAGCTCTACGTCTTCTGACTCTGATGATGCTTTAGAGAACTGGCAGAATCGCATGCATGAGGTGTCATTATTCAGAAAGTGTGGTTTGATCACTCAGTTGCTGTTCCGTGTCGCGAGTAAGACTGTTGAATTACTAGTATACGAAGGACGTCCCGAGTTGGCTGAATTTCTAGTGGCATTTGAAGATAAGGTTTCAAAACCATAGTGGTTGCTGGCGTTGGAGGAGGCGCTGAAAGTTGCTCCAGCATGTTGGTGGGAGACCCACAAGAAGTCGATTACTGGATGGTCTCAGTGTCGAAGATTGATGACGGTTCGCTTTGGTGACGCCGAAATATACCACACTGGAAGGTATGATGGGAGGAATGACCCTGGCAGTCATCTGATTTAATGTTGGACTTTGTGGGCCTCACAACCAAAGAAGGAATAAATCCATGCCTTTGTCCACACTTTGGATGAAATGCCGCGATCTTGGTATGCCTTAGCTGAGTTGAACAGAGAGATTACCACTTGGGAAGAGTTGACGGTTTGCTTCACTCACACCTTCAGTTTCACGAATGCCAATCCAAATGTTCATAATGCCTTGCAGATCATCCGCGATGTTGTTCTGAAGGTGGTTCTAGTTGCATACCCTGTGGATCCGTATGTGCATTGTCAGATGGAGCTGATGATGGAATGCTATAACATTACTGGTGGGCCAGAGGATGGCGACGACCCATGGAATATCGATATTCTGAAAACAGAAGGGAGTCGCGATGTCGCAGTACCTAACGTACCAATAGATCCAATAAATTAGTCGTTGAAGCTTAGGAAGATCAACATTGGGATGTAGGAGAACCCAAAGTTTGTGAATGTTGGGGACTACTGGGATGGAGAAATGATGGCAAAGATCACAGACCTATTGCATGAATTCTAATATTTATTTCCTACGAAGTTTTCCGAGATGAAGGGAATATTGGGGGACTTAGGAGAGATGAATATTCCATTGAAGCCAGATGCGAAACCAGTAAGGCAGCGACTGTATTGACTGAATCCGCAACACAAGGAAAGGGTCAAATTTGAACTTGACAGAATGATGGATGCTGGAATAATTTAGCCGGTCGAAGAATCAGAATGGATTAGTCCCATGGTGGTTCTGGATAATAAGGAATGTGAGCTTCAGATTTGTGTCGATTTGAGGAAGTTGAATAACGCATGTATGCATGATCCATTTCCGATACCATTCACTGATGAGGTACTAGAAGGAGTGGGTGGTCAAGAAATGTATTCCTTCACGGATGGATTTTTTGGCTATCACCAGATCAGGATCACAAAAGAGGATCATCACAAGACAACATTTGTGACTGAATGGGGTTGTTTCTAGTATACCGTGATGCCATTTGGGCTAAAGAATGCACCTGCGATATTCTCTTGGGTTGTTGTTGCTGGATTCATAGATTTTATTCAAAAAAAATTGCAGGTATATTTGGATGACTGAACAGTTTATGGATTGATCAGGGACCATCTAGAAAACCTGCGACTGATGCTGGAGTGATGTAGACAGCATCAGATCGTGTTGAACTTGAAAAAGTGTATTTTCTGTGCACCATTTGGGATGTTGTTGGGTCACATTGTTTGCAAGCAAGGATTGTTGGTTGACCCAACAAATAATGCGCTGATTTTGAGCTTCACACCGCCTACAATTGTAAAGCAGTTGTGAGTGATGTTGGGGCACATGGGGTACTACCGCAAGTTTATCCGTGGTTATGCTACGATCACGACTCCTATGGAGAGGTTGTTGAAGAAGGATGCGGTATTCTTATGGAGTCCAGAATATCAAGTAAGTTTCAAGATGCTGAATGCTACGATGGCTTCTACACCGATACTGGTATTTCCTGATTGGAGAAAGGAGTTCCATGTCCATGTGGATGCATCATCGATTACGCTGGGCGTGGTGCTCGCAAAACCAGGAGAAGGAGATCTGGACCACCTGATTGCTTTCGAGAGTTGGAAGCTGTCATTTGCGGAGAAAAATTATAAAACCATAGAGAGGGAAGGTCTGGTGATGGTATACGTGCTACAGAAGTTTAGGCATTACCTATTAGGGGCTCATTTCAAAATGTTCATAGACCATTCTGCTTTGAAATACCTGGTTAATAAGCCTATCTTGGTGGGGAAGATACGTTGCTGGCTACTTCTTTTTCAGGAGTTTGATTTTGAGGTAATTGTGAAGCCAGGTCGCTTGAATGTGGGGCCAGATCATTTATCGCGAATTGAGACAGGTGAGGAACCAACAAACATTGAATATGGGTTTCCAGATGCACAACTATTCAGAGTTGAAATGGCTGACGACTACTACGAAGAAATAATTCAGTTTTTGGCGACAGGAACCGCACTAGCGGAGTTTACCACAAGTCAGAAGAAGCAGTTGGTGGTTAAGGCCGCATATTTCTAGTTGATTGTTGGACAACTTTATAAACTAAGACCGGATGAGCTCTTGAGGCGATGTGTCCTACCTCATGAAAAAGGGTAGATATTGGCAGAGGCACATGCGAGAGTTGCTGGTGGACACTATGGCGGTCGTGCTATTGCTAGGAAGGTACTTCGCGCAGGGATTTGGTGGCCCACTCTTCATAACGATGCAATGGATTATACGCAAAATTGTGACATTTGTCAAAGAACTGGAAAACCCTCAAGGAGGGATGAGATGCCACTAGTACCTCAGGTCACATTGCAACCATTTGATAAATGGGTTGTCGATTTCATGGGACCAATCAATGCACCTGGAAAAACAAATGGTGCACAATACATAATTACAGTGATAGATTACTTAACAAGGTGGGTGGAGGCCGCACCTGTTATAGATTGCATCGTTGCGACAAAATCACAATTCTTGTTTGAAAATATTGTTACTCAGTTTGGATGCCCAAAGATATTGATGAGTGACTAGGAGAGTCACTTCATCAATCACACAGCTAGTGCATTGATAGAAGAGATTCAAATACAACATAAGAAGAGTACCTCGTATCATCCACAAGCAAATGGAACAATGGAGGCATTCAACAAAGTGTTGGATCATGCACTTACAAAGGTCTGTAATGCGAACCATGATGACTGGGATTTGAAGATTTTAGCAGTATTGTGGGAATATTGCACCACTTGTAAAAGATTGTCAGGACAGACACTGTTCAAATTGGTGTATAGGAAAGAGGCAGTCATGCATATGGAGTACATTGTTACAATTTTGCACATAGAGGCCACGACAGGCATGGACGACGAAGCAACATTAGAAGAACGACTGGAGCAGTTGTTTCAACTTGAGGAAGACCATTTTGTCGCAGGTTTTCACGATCGACATATTAAAAACAAACACTTTCAGCAAGGCGACTTGGTGTTGTTGTATGACAACAAGTTCATGAAGCATCCAAGTAAGTTACAGATGCATTGGCTAGGTCCATATCTCATTAGTTTCATTACTTCAGGAGGCGCAGTATAGCTGCAGCAGTTAGATGTAGCAATGCTAACCAGGCTAGTGAATGGTAGTAGGATGAAGCCCTACAGGACGGGCCCGGAGCTACGCGATTCTTAAGGCATTGCGCAAGAAAAAAAAAGAGATAGGATGCTAGGTAGCAGGATGGTGCACCAACAGGGACTGAATGCGCAAGTAGGAGAGATGGTATCGCAGTTAGGAATCCATGCTGCGACAACCATAGGGCCATGACCTAATCAAATCAGCAATAAATGCAGACAAGTAAATGTAGTTAACCAACGATGCTCGTTGAAGTGATATGTATTTATGGTGGATTCGACTATTGGATTGGAAGGATTGACGACGGATTCGGGCAGTTAATGCATGATTTGGTCATGATGATCGGTCTAATTTGGTCATAATGGTGAAGGGATTGCTTTGGCACTATAAGAATGGGATGAATTCGGTCGAAAGTCACCATTATGCAAAGTGTGAATTGAGCTCAGTAGTAGTGAGTTGAATTGGGAAAGCCTGAGTAGCGTTGCAGAGGAGTTGCCTTGCGTTGAGCGAGTTTCCAAGTGAGGTGAGGTTGAGCACCCATTAAGTGTTGTGGAGCACTGGTGCGACATGCAGAGTAAACCAGACACAGTTGAGATTTCGAGTGAACTAGAATCACCAGTCGTCCCCGTAACCATTGAGGAGGAAGTTGCTAGTATGCCGGTTGGGTCATCGTAAATCCTGAAGAAGAGGAGGGGGGTACAGTATCCTAGCTCCCTAAGGTTGTAGAAGAGGTAGACCAGATCATCCACACAACTACCGGTGGAGGTACCTGCGTCGATGAGTCCATCGATCCCAAGAGCTGTGGAATCAGCAGCTCGCATAGGGGTATCCGCTGCGGATATCCATGGGTATGTACCTCCCTCCCGAACTGGTGCATAGCCCCAGAAGCTTACCAAGAACCATAGATACCAAGTGAGGATGTCGATGATACCACAAGGCATGGTATGCAATGCAAACATTGTTCCTGCGTTGATGCACATGAAGTATGATGACCATGATCTACTTGCATTGAGGGATGTTACAATGGATCCATATGTGCCAACGGTAGCAATTGGAGGTGGCCCGACACCATGCATTCCGCAAGATTGGGAGAGTGGATTGAATCAGGCAGGACTGTTGGGATTGATTAATATGCCACACTTTGGTTGATTGACTGAGGAAAATTCTTGCGTAAAGAAGCTTTTGGCATGTTTCCATGGAGGGATTTTATGGCTGGACATACCAGTCGTGGTCATGGTCGACCTTATTTCATAGATCACAGGGTTTCCTAAGGATGGGACAGACCCCTCACAATATTTCCGAGGGAAATATAATGATAAAAGGATCACAGTGAAGTTGAGGACGCGCTATGATTTATGGAGTGACAGATGGGAATACCACATTGACAACATCAATGATCAGGCGGTGCGTGTTGGCTTGGTTTTGCAACCAAGCTTAGTGCTATGGGCACCTGCTAACTAGTAGCAGCAGTTTCAATATTAAGCAAAAACAATAAACTAAATCTAAATCTAAACTAAACTAGCATGTGCATTTTTGAATTAAAAAACAAGAACAAGAAATATAAGAAATAATTTTGTATTGAAAATGGGGGCAAGCAAGTGCTTGCAATAATAATACCTCCAAGTGATGAAGATAGTTGAGAAGCTCCAAGGGTGAGCAGCTCCAAACTCCAAAGGGTCCTTTCTCCAAGGTTGCTACAATGGCCAAAAGCTCAAGGGAGATTTTGGCAGCATGAGGATAGGAATATGGATGGATGTAAAGTGAGGAGCCCCTACCAACTTTTTATAGTTTTTGGTGGTGGGGAATACCATTTGTGGTTTTGTGGAAACCAATGGTATTGACCAACATGGTTTAGGTACTTTTCCCTCCTTTTTCCTTTTTTGAATAAAATTAATATTTGTATTCCCTTTTTAATATTTTTGGGAATTTTGGACCCTTTTTGAGGGTTTTTTATGCTTTTTTAGGAAAAATAATCTTTTTGAGTAGGAAAAGGGGTGTATTAAGGTCTTTTGGTGACCTTTTGTTGGCTTTAGAGGCTCAGATGGTGGAAAAAGTGGACAAATGGGTCATGTGAATAAGGGAATGAGCTAGTGAGCACTTTTTGGGTGTTAACAGATTGCCCCCTGATGTGTGAGGGGAGGAGCTCATCGTATGGCCGATAGACATCATAGTTCTTTTGTCTTTTTTCTGGGGTTTTGGGGAGGAGAAGAGACCAATTGGAGACTGGATCCGCGGCCCTTGGAAGCTGCAAAAAATAAAAAATATTACATGGCCTCAATATGAATGAGGAATAATCCTGATAATGGACGAGGCGGGCATACCCATGTTCGTATCAAGACATAGATAAAAAATTAGTCCCAAGAAGGGGGACTTGAGAAAATACATAAAAAATCTGCTGGTACATCATAATGGTCCAGAGGGGACATCATTTTGGGATGTACTCATGATCATAACATGGCTGATCTGAATAACTGATACACTGGAATAGAGCAACAACTGTTCTGACGAAGGTCTTAGAAGGGTTGATGAACTGCTGAAACTGAAGGTGTCGAACATCTGTAGGGACTCAATGACTGAGAGTCATCTCTCAGAAGTACATGTACATGTAACTATATACTCGAGGGAGTATAAAACTGGGGTACATCTGAATACTGTCGCCATGAGCAACCCGGATATCTATAGAAAAAATGTAACTGGTTGTTGCCATATGTAGACTCTCAAATGTGGAAGAGTCAGGAGGTATCCGGGGTCTTCGACTAATAACTGAAAGGACCAATACCCTTTGCGAGTCTCAACGATGCGATCAAGGTGTTGAAGTCGAGCATGTGAGAAACAACCATTTGGAGAGGCACTGAGGACTCTTCTCGAAATGATTCGTAGGCACTCATCATAAATGGTGATGAGTCCAAGACACAGGGACCTCTAGGTCTATCCTATGGAATAAATTTGGTTGTCGTCGACATAGGGAGATCGACAACTAACAAGGCAATGATGTTTCCTTGATAGGAGCGCGAGGTGTAGATCTGAAGTGTGGTAGTACTGACTGTAGGACTGACATACTTGTGGGGATGGGAAGTAACCGGGGTCATATAGTGGGTAGACTCAAACTTCCTTTGTTCAGAGCATGATGACATGGTTGACCTGGAAGCATAGGGAACTGACTTGTAGGTGTGGGTATCATTTCTTTTAAGGACTGAAGGGTATGTATTGACTCGGGGGGGGTCAAGCCAATGGGTGCTGTCGAGGGATTCTCAGGGTGACATACTGCAGAATACTCTGAACAAAGGTGACCAAAATGGGGAAGCTGCCATATGAGTAGACGTGATCTATTGTGGCACCGAGAAGCACCATTGGGTCCTTCTTCGTAGTTTTAATGAGCTCCAAGAAGGGATAAAAGTGTGCTCTGAAATGGTACTGTCCTGTGGATTTTGTGAGCCCAGGACTGTTCGTGCTCATTGGTGCTTTCATTTTTAAGGAGTCTGAAAACGATAAGAAGACTCTGCAGTGGTTATGACTACTGTCCTGTTGGTTTTACGAGCCCAAGATGGTGATTGCTCGTGGTTGCTTTCATGTTTAGAGAGTCTGAAAGCGGTAAGTGGACTCCATTGGTGTTCTTTTTCGTAAGTTAGTCTCCAAGGCCTGAAAAAGCGTAAAATGATGCAGATGGAGAACTCTTCTAGCCGATGTGACTAGAGTATTCCTTTTTCGTAATTAGTCTACAAGGTCCGGAAAAGGGGTAAACTTATACCAGGTAGACGCCCTTTTAGATACGTTTAGCGAGCATGAAAGGAAGCAAGGTTGCTCGGCGATCTTTTCATTGTTTTAGGAGTCAGAAAAGAGCTTAACAGAAACTCCCTAAGTGCCTTTTTCGTAAAATGGATTGCTTGGCCCGAAAAATGGGTAAAATTATGCTGAACAAAAAGGGATTGATGAGAGCGAGAAAAGGTCTCAAGCATCGTCATGGGTGCGGAAAAACTGAATCCGGTGACATAAAGATTGTCAAAAAGGGGCAACGGCCAATGTGACACGCGAACCGAGGCGACGAGGGGTCATTGAAAAATGCCCTAAAAATCTGGGCGTGAGAGCGAGAAATGATCTCAAGCGTCATCACGAGCGCGGAAAACTGAATCCGGCGATATAAGACTCGCTAAAAATGGATGACGGTCGATGTGGCACGCAAACCGAGGCGACGAGGGGGCATGGAAAAATGCCCTAAAAATCTGGGCGTGAGAGCGAGAAACGATCTCAAGCATTATCACGAGCGCGGAAAACTGAATCCGGTGATATAAGACTCGCTAGAAACGGATGATGGCCGATGTGGCACGCAAATCGAGGCGACGAGGGGGCATGAAAAAAATGTCAAAAAATGGACCTGGTGAAAATAAGAAAAGGAAAGAACTGTCATGAAGTTTAGTAATGGACGGTGGTGTCCATTCGGTTTACTATGGGTAAAATTGCTTGAGGTACAACCCGTTGCGTGGGTTGCGGAGGGGGTTGCCTTCTGAATCGGTCAGAATGTATGCCCCCTGTCCGAGGCAAGTGTGTATAATATATGGGCCTTGCCACATGGACACAAACTTTCCCTTCCCAGTTTTGTCATGAGCCTGATCGTAGGCAAGGACAAGGTCCCCTTCGGAAAAATTTATTGGGTGGACATGTTTATCATAATTCAATTTGGATCGGTTCTTGGCTGCTTCCATGTTTTGAAGGGCTCTGCACCGATCTTCATCGGCCTGTTCCAGCAGTAGTAAGCGTTGCTCAATTGGGGCAGTGTCCGGTAGGAGTTCAACGACCATTTGTAGGGTCGGAATCTGGCACTCAATGGGGAGGATGGATTCGACACTGTGAACTAAGTGGAAAGGGGTAAAACCGGTGGCGATTTTAGTTGATGTGCGGTATGCCCATAGTGTTGGGAAGAGCATGTGGTGCCAATTTGACTTGTGTTTGTCTACAGTGCGCTGGAGGATGGTTTTCAAAATTTTGTTTATCGCTTCGACTTGGCCATTTCCTTGGGGGTAGTAGGTAGAGGAGAAATGGTGTTCAAATTTCAGTAAGGTTGATAGTTCTTTCCAGACGGCGTCTTCGAAGTGAGAGCCGTGGTCTGAGACAAGTTGCTTTGGCACTCCAAAACGTGCGATAACATGGTTGAGAAAGAACCGTGTTGCGGTGTAGGCTGTGCAATTGTAAGTTGGCATGGCCTCTGCCCACTTGGTGAAATAATCTACGGCCACAATAATATGTTTGTGACTGCTGGCTGACGTGGGATTGCAGTCAAGGAATTCAATGGCCCATTTGCAGAATGGTCCGGCAGTAACGACTGGATGAAGGGGGGCGGGTGGGGTTCTTTCTTTGGGGGAAAAAAGTTGACAATTTTGGCAATGTTTGACTGCGGTGACGCAATCAGTAAATAATGACGGCCAAAAGTAACTTGCACGAATGATCTTTTGGGCGGTGGCCATGCCGGAGAAATGGCCTCCGCAGGCACCGCTATGACAATCATTGAGGACTTGTTCTGCCTCACTATGGGATAGGAAACGTCGTAGGATGGTATCAACGCCGCGTCGATAAAGCACATCCCCTAAGAAGAGGTATCGGGAGGCATGGTGATGTATATGACGGCGTCCGTCATGATCGACGTGGGGTCGAAATTTCTACATGCGGAGGTAAATTAGGATGTCACCGTACCATGGGTCATCGGACGAAATAATGAAGATGTGATCGTCAATCAGATCTGTTTGGATAGTGGGTGATGACGAAGAAGATGGGAGGTCAGTGATGAGATGGGAAAGCGCGAGGGATTTGGTTCTCTTGGGCGTTTTGAAAGTGAGGTCATATTCCTGGAGGATAATGACCCATTTTGCAACACGACCTTGTAGGAGCCGCCGGTTTAGGAGATAGACCATAGGGTTGGAGTCGGCGATGACCGTGGTATGACCGAGCAGAATGTAGTGTCACAATTTTTGGATGGAAAAGACTACAGCTAGGGCTAATCTTTCCTCGTATGGGTAACTTAGGGGTGGGCCAGACAAGGACTGTCTGACATAATAAATGACATGTTCTTGGTGAGAGGCATCTTCTTGGACCAAGACTCCGGACACCGCATGTTCAGATGCCGAAACGTAAAGGATGAAGTCCTGAGAGAAATCCGGAGGGGAGATCAAGGGGGCTTGTGTGAGAGCTTTCTTGAGGGATTCGAATGCCATGTCTGCTTGCTCATCCCAAACAAAGGGTATGTGGGTGCGAAGTAGGCGTAAGAATCCGTGAACTTTGGTGGCGTAATCAGGCACGAAGCGACGAAGGAAATTGGACCACCCCTGCAAACTCTGGAGTTGCCGAAGCATGCGCGGAGAGGGAAGGTCTAAGATGGCTTTGAATTTCAGGGGATCAACAGTAATTCCATCCTGGGAGACAATGAAACCCAACAAACGGCCTGCAGGAACGCAAAAGACACACTTGTGTGGGTTCAAGTGGATTTTATATTTGCGACAACGTAGGAAAACTTGTCGGAGGTCGTCAAGGTGGTCTGATCTTTTCCGGGAATGAGCTGTAAGGTCATCAAGATAGACCAGCAGGATATGGACCAAGTCATGAAAACAATAGGTCATGGCCCACTGGAAAGTGGCACCGGCATTTTTTAGGCCGAAAGGAATGACACGATAGGAAAAGGTGCCCCATGGGGTAGTAAAGGTAGTCTTATACTGATCCTCCTTACGAATCTGAATCTGGTTGTATCCGGAAAAACCGTCCATGAAAGATAGGACTTCATGTTCCGCACACGCATCAATGGGTTGGTCAATGAATGGCGTGGGGAAATTGTCTTTGGGACAAGCGCGGTTTAAATCACGGAAGTCAGTGCATACTCTAAGGGTGCCTTGTTTTTTGTTGACGGAAACGGGGTTTGAAACCCATGTGGTATAAGCAATAGGATAAATGAATCCTGCTTCGTGAAGTTTCTCAACCTCGGCTTTATCGGCGGGGAGCTTAGAAGGATGAATGGGTCGCTGTTTCTGACGAACGGGGGGGACATCAAGCCATGTGTCAATGTGGTGTTCTATAATGGCAGGGTCAAGACCAGGCATTTCGGTATAGGACCAGGCAAAGACATCACAGAATTCTTGAAAAATCTTTTTATATGCCTGAGTTTTCGCTTGAGTGCAAGATGCGCCTAGCGAGATGAGCTCAGGTTTTCTCGGTGTGGTGGAAATATCAATTTGTATAATGGGGAAAATGTTGGACATGTTCCCTTCTTCGAAGGCATCCGGTGCTGGGATGGGGTCCTTGAACCAATCGACCTTAGTGGGAATGAAATCTTTCGATTCGATCGACAACTGGTCAGATGTTGTGTATGTAGACGTCTTTGGAAGGAAGTATGAGCGATGATGCATATCATACCAAGGGTAGTCGGGTGCAGTAAGTGTTTCCAAAATTTGCTCATCAGTATGGAAGTAGTCAGACCATAAATCAAGGGGTTCTGGTTTGAAAGTGGTAGTCGAAGAGATCATATAAATGGTGTTAATCTCTCCAGATGAGGATGATGTGGGAGGGTAGACCTCCTCGATTGTGGGGGGTGTCGTTTCAAGGTCCAAATTGTTCATCTCGTAGAGAGCTGCTCTGTAATCTGGGATGTCAAAACAGTGATGTGAGTAGTGGCCGTAAACACTGCATATCGCACATGGGTGGTTGGTGCACAGTGATTTGTCACGATGCATGGTGTTTGAGTCGATTTTGACAACCGGGATGTTGGGGTCGTCGTCAAGCATTCGCATGTGTTCCTGTAATGCAGGTAACTGTGGACACTGATGGGTTGGATGGCCTAACTCATCACACAACGAGCATTTTGGAGGAGCACGGAATACGGGGGAAGGTTTAACTACCTTGGGTGGGGGTACCGCAGTGTATGGTTGTGGGCCTCTACCCCCAGTGGGCCTGATGAGTGGAGGGGGATTCGTTGATGAAGAAGGAGTAGTGATACCGGGAGGTGGTTGGGTAGAAGTGACAATGGGTTGCACCGGTTGCAGGATGACATTTGGTGTCGGCGGGGGAACGGGAGGCGAAATATACCACACGGGTAATCC
This sequence comes from Larix kaempferi, assembly GCA_027924585.1. Classification (NCBI taxonomy): domain Eukaryota; kingdom Viridiplantae; phylum Streptophyta; class Pinopsida; order Pinales; family Pinaceae; genus Larix; species Larix kaempferi. Next base: position 17,927,342 of record BSBM01000012.1, read on the forward strand.
TAATGTTAACCCGGGGAGACTAAGGGTAGCCATAACCGGAGCGCTTACTACGCTCGAGGGAGGGAATAGAAAGGGGATGGTGTGGATTGGTGTAACACTAGTGTGACTAGGGACTAATGGTGGTTTAGGGAATAATGGTGGTTGATTGTTGGGTGTTTGTGTATTGTGGGAAAGAGTACAGAGGTTAGCGACATGTGTCTCCGGTGATGGTGGTGGAATTGATTGGAATGTAGAAGTCATCGATGCGTCGGAGTAAAGTCCAGGTCCCACGAAGGAAACAAACGAGGTAGTTGCACCACAAACAGGTTGTTCAACCATGGGGAGAACATTTTCAGGTGCGGCGGGGGCATTGGGATCGTAATAGGCGAGTTGGTCGACCTTGACCATGCGTCCCTCATGGGGGAATATCATAGTACGAAAAATGGATGAGGCAACCGCCCGCATGGCATACATGTAGCTGCGACCAAGTAAGAGGTTATAATCGAGTTGGGCATTGATGACCTCAATGTCAATGAGCATGGTTTTACCCGCCAACTAGATGGGGACATTAGCTAAGAGACCTTGGGGTTGAGCCGAACGGCCGTCGTAGGCTCGCAACGCAGTGGTGGACTGCTGGAGCGTAGGGGATCCCAACTTCTGCCAAACGAATGTGGACATAATGCATGTAGAGGTCCCTTCATCGATAATGCACCGATGGATGACAAGATTCCGAATGGAAATGGAAACTTGGAATGCTAAAGTGGAAGGCAAGCGTGGTTCGGATTGGTCCGACTTGAATGCCATCAGTTGTGAATCATTGGGGTCAATAGCGCCAATGGCAGAGAGTAAAGTCTTGCGCTGTGAAGGATAGTTTTTTAAGACTTCTAAAGCAGACATGGCTGCAGGAGACTGGGCTAAGTCATCTACAATGTTGTAGTTCGACGCAGCACGGGCATTGGGATTATTGTTGATGCGATGAAGTGGGAAGCAAGGTGCTTTAGAAGCGCCATCGAGTGGAGCCGGAGGTATACGTAACGTTTGATTTGTGGGATGAACGTTAGTGTTCTTGTCGGTGGGAGGGGCTTCAGGGGTGGAGCCATGTTGGTTCCGGTGGGTTTGGAGGTTGGCATCTGCGGATGACATCATCAACAAGTGGTGGGTATCTGAATCAAACATGGGTTGATTAGGAGCGGCATAAGTGATTTGTTGTGGTGGTGCGTTGCCCTGAGGGGGAGCTAACGGTTGAGTGTTCACTATGCCTTGGTTTGGAAAGGGGTTTTGCAGCACCAAAGGTTGATGTTGAGGTGGTGGAGGGTTGGGTGGTGGCTAAGGAGCCGCTTGTCCTTGACAATGGGAATCGTCAGTCCAGAGTTGCCGAGCTCGCTCCAAATGTGGACAAGCATGTGTGTAATGGCCATAGACCCCGCAAATAGAACATGGATTGTTTGTTCTAAGGTTACTGTTTTTGGGCTACCTGGGATTACGATCCGGATTCTGGTTAGGAGGAGCAACGTTGTTATTTTACGAAGGATTGGGAGGTGGAGGACCTTGATGTTGTTGTTGGTTGTTACCGCGGTTACGTCCTCTTCCACGGTTTGGTTGCCCACCCTGGTTGCACTGATTGTTTTGGTGCTGGGGCTGGTTGTGTTGTGTGTACACTTTCTCTTGAGCAGTGGGAGGATTTTGGTTTACCGTAGGTGTGGGAGCAGGTTGCGGTGCATAATAAGCTGGCGGGGCTGGAGGTGGTCCAGTTACCTACTAGGGTTGTTGGTAACCCTGAGCTATTGGAGGTGTTGGGCTAGCTGGCGCAGCTTGCTGCGGGTAATACATTGGTTGAGGTGCGGCTAGGGGGGCGTATGCAGGTGGTGCATGACCAAAGCACTGAGGTGGACATGAAGGTCCATGGGTATGGTGGTGATGTGCCATGGGAGCATATGAACTGGTTGCTCCAGATTGAGATGTATCCCATGAAAGGTCGGGACCATGGATAGGATGTGCAATGGAAAAGGGTTGGGGATGCGAGGCCATACGACCAATGATGCCATCAGCTGCATGGGATGCCCCCGGTGCATCATGTTGGGATGACTCACCCTTAGGGGCGTCTGGTATAATGGTATACAGATAACGCGACTGGGCGTATATGAGGTCAAACTGTTGGGCTTTGAGGATGGCCTCTTCTTTAGATTGGGGTCGTTCGGATGCCACATCCTTGGCGATGAGAGGGAGGAGGGATTTGAGAAACCAATCTAAGAAGATGTGGTTGTCTAACTTGATTTTGCAGAGGTTTCGAAGTCGACGCCACTCATGAATGTGGTCAGTGATGTGGGTGGCCGTGTTCTGTCTACAAGACAGTAGGATCTCGACTCCCGCGTCATAGCTGACGGGTAACTGGAAGAACTGCAGGAAGGTCGAGGCAAGGGAGGTAAAGATGGCATGGGTCCCATGGGGCTGCTCGATATACCACTTAGCTACAGAGCCAGTGAAGGTGCGCTGTAACAGACGGAGGTAGATAGAGTCATCCACTATGGAGTTGGAGGAACACCATAGATGGAAGGACATGATATGGTTCTGGGGTCCTCACCTACCTTGCCCTCAAACTTAGGGTTGTCGGAGGGGAGTTTGGTGGGCATGTGAGGCTACGCAGGGTCGTGTCTGATCGGATCATTGGTTAACCTGGCTAAGTCTGGTAAGTTCAGACTTGCCATGTATGGTAAGCTAGCAGATGAATGTGGCGTAGTGACTGGGACATGACTAGTCATGGTGGTATGATGTGGGGGTCTAGTAGCGCCTAAAGGTATGTTAGGTATTGAAGGTATGTGTCCTCCAATAGCTGTGGTCTGGTATGGGCCAGCGTTTCCTAGTGCAACATGGGTTACACCAGGGTTAGGAATAGCAGTAGGGATTCCTGGGATATGGTTTGTGGAAATGAGAGGGGTGGTGACCCCTATGTTCGGCATACCCGTAATAGGAGGTCGTCCTGTGTTGGGCATCCCTAAAAATGGAGTGTCCCCCATATTAGGCATACCCAGGGGGGTGGTTGTTGCCCTGGATGGCACCGCAGTAGAAGGGTCTATGGATGTATCACCTATGGTGCTAGTAAAAAGTGGGTCGAATTGTGTCCCAGCCATGAGTTTGGTTGGTAATAACTTGGTAGGGTTTTCGGATTCTACCTCAAAATCAGATGTGAAGTGAGGCGTGTCAGAATCGGATGACTGTCTATTCGACTGACGATGTGTCGAGTTAAGGGGTAAGGCTCGGCGTCGGTGACGTGGAGAGCCAAGTAGACTGAACTCTGGGAGTTCGCCCTGAAGACGACGAGAGCGTATAAAATTCTCAATGGTGAGAAATAAGTTTTCTGTGTAAAAATCTTATGTGTAAAATGGTAATGTATAAAAAACTCAAAACCCTAATGCAACCAAGGGTGCAAGAAGGGGAGTGAAAATGAAGGCTCTCAGGCCAAAAAATGAACCTCAAAAGGCACTTATTATAGCAGTTGTGCTATAATAAGTGGAGGGATGCAAAAAATGGTCAGAATACCAACATGCAAACAGCTTCTAGAAAAAAGAGGTGCTAATAGACCAAAGGTGGATTGTATCATGCAAACACCTAACTAAAAGTATTGTGAATCAACAAATGATATTCTCTGCAAGGTGAAATCCAAGTCAGACAATATTGAGTGTTGAATCAACGGCTAGATATCCCCCTACCGGGAGGGACACCGGGTAATCAATCCTAAAGAATGGCAACTAGGATACTCCGTTCATGACACATCCAGAAAAGGTAAATTTGCCGTTTGGTCATTTTACCGCAATATCCCCATACAGGGATATCCCGAGAACTGCGAATGGTAGCCTTTGGTTACTGAATGGATTTCGGTATTCCACTCAGATTTCTGGAACCATCCTTGCGACTTCAACCCTCCTAGGGGAGAGGCCTTCCGATAAACTGGTTATGACCGTGCCAATAAATACTAGGAGATTTTGGTTCCCTAATGGACAACAGCTATGTCTCAGATGTAATAACTGAGGGGTGTTATTGGAACACCTATCCCCTCAAAACTACCTAGCTACAAAGTTCTTTTAATGTTCCCCAAGTGGGGTTAAAAGTGGATTGAAGTTAGGGTAAGTTTTAAGGCTCAGTTTAAATTATGTGTTTGAGTGGGTGCACGTGTGATATTTTAAACTGAAATTGAAAAAGTAAAGGCTAAGTATTCAAAAAACAAAGGATCTTTTGAAATAGAAAAGCACATAATATGACTTCTTCAATAAATGGAAATTAAATGCTTTGCAAAAACTATTAAAAAAACAAAGGATCTTTTGAAATAGGAAAGCAAATAATATGACTTCTTTAAGAAATAAATGGATTTCTTTCTTTAAAAATTGCTATGGGCAAAATATCAAAGAAGTAAATAGCAAAATTTTAATCTTGATAAAATGCAAATAAATCCTTCTTTCAATTTCTGAAAACTTTTAGAAAGACTTTTTCAAATGTGCATTTTAAATAGTAAAATTTTCCTATGGCTGTAAACAATGTTGGAATTTTAGTACTGTAAAATGTGCTATGTGGGCAGAAAATACAGTAAAAAATTAATTTTTTAAACGGATCGGCCGAATGGAAAAAATTGGCATCGCGGGTTTTGATAGAACAGTCGCAATGGACTGCGCGGGTTTCTGTCGCACAGTCGCGATGGGCAGCGCAGATTTCGGCCGCAAAGCCACGATGGACCGCGTTGGATTTCGTCACACAGTCACGATGTACAGCGCGGAAAATGTCTGCGAAGCTGCGATGTGCAGCGCGTTAACTGGTCGCGAAGCTGCGGTGAACCGCGCGGAAAAGGGCCGCACAGTCGCGATGAGCTGCGCGACTGTTGGGCAAAAAGCCGCGAGGCGAAAGCCGTACGCGGACGCCGAAAAATGAACCCGGAAATTGAGAATTTCAGGCTGTTAATGGCAAAAAAATGGGCCAAAATCTAGAACAGCAATGGATCTGTTGTCTAGGGTGGCAGATCTATGAATTAAACTAACTAATACTATAAAAAACTAAGATCTAAAGCAAAAGTGAGATCTAAAAATTCGAAAGCAGCGGAGTCGCCAAAAATTGTTGGCTTGGTTTTGCAACCAAGCTTAGTGCTATGGGCAGCTGCTAACTAGTAGCAACAGTTTCAATATTAAGCAAAAACAATAAACTAAATCTAAATCTAAACTAAACTAGCATGTGCATTTTTGAATTAAAAAACAAGAACAAGAAATATAAGAAATAATTTTGTATTGAAAATGGGGGCAAGCAAGTGCTTGCAATAATAATACCTCCAAGTAATGAATATAGTTGAGAAGCTCCAAGGGTGAGCAGCTCCAAACTCCAAAGGGTCCTTTCTCCAAGGTTGCTACAATGGCCAAAAGCTCAAGGGAGATTTTGGCAGCATGAGGATAGGAATATGGATGGATGTAAAGTGAGGAGCCCCTACCACCTTTTTATAGTTTTTGGTGGTGGGGAATACCATTTGTGGTTTTGTGGAAACCAATGGTATTGACCAACATGGTTTAGGTACTTTTCCCTCCTTTTTCCTTTTTTGAATAAAATTAATATTTTTATTCCCTTTTTAATATTTTTGGGAATTTTGGACCCTTTTTGAGGGTTTTTTATGTTTTTTAGGAAAAATAATCTTTTTGAGTAGGAAAAGGGGTATATTAAGGTCTTTTGGTGACCTTTTGTTGGCTTTAGAGGCTCAGATGGTGGAAAAAGTGGACAAATGGGTCATGTGAATAAGGGAATGAGCTAGTGAGCACTTTTTGGGTGTTAACAGTGCGCATCGGGGAAAGGATTTTTGCTACTAAACTAGTCAGGAATAACTGACTCAACCAAGGTAACTTAGGGGTCATTAAATGCGTTGAGATGTGTGCGCAAGGGGTCCAAATGAACTGGCTTCTCTTTTTACTTAACCAGTTGACAGAGGACATGGTGGCAGTCCAGGCGGGAAAGCAGTGGTTTACATAGAGTTGGTTGTTGATCTTAATTGCACTCATAGCATGGATGGATCCAGATGACTATCAAGGTATGAAAGTGGATGTAGTAAAGGTTTGTAAGGGCGCACGCTACCAGAACCTTTGGTGGGTGCAAGAAGCTGAGCAGCTTAAGGACTGCGCAACACAGTTCTGGGCCTATTGGGAGGCGTTGTAGATGGTAGCTACATGAGTTCCACGATTGTCTCAAGCAGTTGTAGTGAAATATCAATGGATTGCTCGGTTTGTGATTGGGCCACATGATATTCATGTGAAAGCGTGGCGCGACCCAGAGAAGCAGTGGTTGCCAACACCATACAAGTTGTCTGACAAGTGGTGTATGACCAAGAGTGGGGTATGACAAGTGGTGTAGCCCGAGGGATGGAAGCGTAGCTGAACCGGCTTATTGAGGCCATCGCACATGCCACAGATGCGGCAGCTGAAGCAATGAAGAAGCAGGCGGTAGAAGGTTTCAGCAAAGGTAAAAAATCGACTTGATTCTTTATTTGATGTTGTTTTGAAGAAAGCCTCGAAGGTAGTGACTGTGCAGGACTTTGGATCAATCAGCATGGGGATGCGGATTCAGTATGTACAAATCCCACGGACTGCGATTGCGACCGACCATGAGGATATCCATGCCTCCTTGCAACAGTCACACATTTTTTCCATCAACATCAATGTGCTGTCCACACCGACATTGGTGCATATGCAGAGGGCTGCCACTCAGGAATTAATAGACAGGGAACATAATATCAATGGTCAGTTCTTGCAATCGCAGAAGAAAGAGGCAGAAGTACAGCAAGAGATGGGAGACTTGAAGAAGCAGCAAGAGTGACTGATGGTAGAGAATGCTAAGGAAATCGAGGAGTTGAACAAGGAACAAGACCACTTGATGGTGGAGAGAGAAAACCTCTGAGACAACAGCGTGCGGTTGGAAGAGAAAATTTCTAATGCCTGTTAGTATGTATTGGAGCCCATCACAGAGTTGGATGCAGTCGAAAGAGCACAACGAATTGGGGCCGTCATTTCTTAGTTGTAGCGAGACAATGTCGACTTACTGGCTTTGGTACAACTAGGCACAGCACAGAAGAAAGTAGCAGAAATGGAAAGTGCTATGGAGGAGTTGGTGATGCAGCTAGGAGAGTTGGAGAAAGAAGCGACAAAAGTCACTGCAGTGGCTACACAATTTTGGGGTAGCGTAGTCCAGGATGAACAATTGGAGTAACTAACCAAGCTATTGTAGGAGGCAAAAGGAAAACTAGTAACAATGAAGACTTCGCTCAGAGCACTTCCACCGGTGGTTCAGATCACCAAGTCTACGTAGCTGAATGAGTTACAACAGTGTGTTGTGAGGGCACAAGAGCGTCAACGGAAGCACAGTATGTAGTTGGATGAGTTCCAAGATATTGGAGTCGGCTTTCTGTTAAGGAAGTTTTGGCGTTGTAGGCTGTGCAGGAAGGTAAGAAAGAAGTTGCTGCTAAGATGGTTGAGCACCCATTAGCACAGGACTTGATAGAGAGTTAGGCGATCGCTGCGATGGTCAAGGAGCAAGTCAGGGAGATCAGTCAGCAGTACAAATATTTCAGGCTAAAGATCAACGGATACACCATGTCCAGCTGACGTGGCTCGAGGGCGAGCCACAAGATTGTGTTGGGGGTCTGTTTGTAGGTGGGTTTGGGATAAGTTATCTGTGCAGTATCGCAAATATTGTGCAAGGTCAAATATGTCACACAAACAGGAAAACCACGCACAAGTCGGAAATGATATTATTTTATGTATTTTTGGGTCATTTTGGACCACATTGTGCGGATTAGGGTCATTCTTTTGTAGATCTTGTTAAGAAGTATTTAGGCGGTTGTCTAAGTGGATCATGAATGTAAGGCACAAGCCTATAAATAGATGTCGAATTGCAAGTGTTAGGCTCATCATGATCAGATAAAAGAATACGACATGTTTGGCATCAGATATTGATCTTGGTCTTTTGAATCTGGGTATGCGACAGAAGAATTGTGTAGATGTATCTGTATTTTGTTGCGAAGGTTAATATAACATGATGGAGCTTGAGCAGAATCATTGTGTCTTTTCCTGTTATGAATGTGATATGTATTTGCGATATGAATCTGTGAATGATGCGATGTTTCCTTGCTCCAATTGATGTTATACTATTAGATCTATTTGTGCATTAATGGTTTTGTTGATAATGATATTTGTTGAATGATGATGCAATTTTGTTTGATGCATAAACTGAATAGTTAGATTTTTTAAATAATGTTGTGCTAATTCGATAAGTATATGCACATGTTCCTCCTTCATTCGGTGGAAATGTGGTTCTGTTAGCTCTCCCTTGAACATCTCGGGTGAGACTTCATATGCTCCGCAGGTGTTGCCGGGATGGATAAAACATGTTTGGGTTGGTACTCAAGGAGAACGTGATGGTTTGGGTATTGACAGAGTGAGGAACCCCTATCGACTAGGTTTATGTCAACAACATCTCTTTCATTTTGCTTTTACAACCATTCTTCTATTTCTTGGCATATTCATGATCCTTAAGGATTTGTGCACTTGGTGAGCTATTGTTCTCTTTGGGGGAGATTCTAATGATTCATTATTTTATCATATGATTTAATTTATATTTTATTCATGTTCAGAATGTCTTCAAGTCTATATTCCAAGTGGAACTATGTAAATCTTATTATTGATGAGTAAATGATGCCATTTCCCCTAGATCTTGTTGTTAGAGTTTGAAGAGACACTATTTCAAGTTATATCAGTTATTATTTGTGATTTTTTTGATTTATGGAGTGTTATTAAAGTTCTTAAGAAGTTTCATTAATAGATCATAATCGCTTGGCACCTAAAATTTGAATTTCCTAAGTCATGGTGAAAATAACTAGCTTTTCCCCCTATGTGAAATATTGCATATAAACATATGATTTTAAGGAGTTGCAGAAGGCCATAAGAACTAATTAATGATACACTGGGTATATAATTAAAGCCACTTATCAGTACCATACCTTTTTTCATATAATTTGGAATGGTTTAACAACATTTGGGAAGCCATATTTGTCCACTACCCTTGGGGGATTTGAAGCTCAAAATTACTAGTAATCTTCCGTACTTTGTCCAGATTGTAAATGAATGTTGCAGAAGTGTTTTAAGGGTTTTTAAGCATCCATCAGACTATTTTGTATGTATTAATACCTCTCAAATAGATTCATACCCATTATACAAGCATTTGGAGTCGTTTGGAGACCAAGAGACCAATACTAGTCAAAGAGAAATTGCTAGTCAAAATCCCTACTTTGGACAGAACTTAAAGGAGAGTTGCAGAAGCTGTCTGATGTATTTAAATAATCCATGAAACTCATATTTATGCAATAAAACCATTAATACCCATTCTGTAACAATTTGGGATCATTTGGATCCATTTGGAGGTCAAGAACCCAAGACTAGTCAAAGGTTGAACTAGTGGAAAAACTTGAAAAATTCACCATTTTAATAAATTGAAAAAGAGAGACATTACAGTGATATCATAGAATGGTCCTTGCACCTTATGTGGATGAAAATTCATGAGGAAAATAATTCAAATAAATCATCGCCCACCCTTAGAAAATGAAACTAGAAGTACTTTGGTGAAAAGGAAGAAGTAGGAGAAGAAGTGCATTCTTTGGTAACCGTGAGTAAGGATGAGAAGGGAAACTTAGTGGATAATGAGGAGTTTAGAAAATTCCAAAAACCATTATTTGAAGACAGGACAAAACAATTAGTGCAAGGGTTCAAATAGTATGCTAGTCAATTTGGAAGCAAATTGGAAATAGGAGGGAGCAGTGGTTCTCCTTTCGAGGAAAAGAAGGAAATGGATGAAAGAATTTATGTCACAAAGGAGAAACCTAATGTAATGGTGGAACATGAGGTACATGTTGATATGCAGGTGCTTGAATATGATACACTCAAACAAGAAGAAGGACAAGCACTTGTCTTTGTTCAGAGGGATTATGAGTTGCCTCATGGAGAGAGTTGGAAAGACTTGGAGGAGGCACATGATCTCACAATAGTTGGACCAACCAATTATGGAGAAGGTGAATTAAATATTTTGATGGGTAAGAGTTGTAAATATTTAAGTTTGGTTCATAATTCCTCACCCTCTACTTCTTTTTCAGCCACATTAGTTGGGGATAAAAATTGGGTGAAAGGTTTTTTTCTAATGGTGCCACATGAGGGGTATGAAACTGCTACCTCTCCTTTTGATGATGACATGAATAGAGAACCTCATTATTTACATTTGCAGTAGCATATTTTTTTACCTTATGATGATACATATCTTCATGGATGTACTTATGATCTTCACTTGAGTCACTTGAAGACTCATGATTTTCCTTGCTCCTTGCTTAGTTCAATTGACGTTGGAGAAACTTCATTAACTACTTGGATTAAAGAATACAAGATTGATTGTTTTGATGCATCTTACATATTTTTGGAGTAGCATTATAGGACATGGGATACTCACCTATGTCATTGGAGTAGATTTTATTGTTCACTTGATGCTTGTATGCACCTGGAAAATGGTGGTCTACATACTTGGAGGTATAAGCACTTTCATGATTCTTTGATGAAGCATATCCTTGATGTACATTTTCATTATGTTGTTATGTACTTTGATGATATATATTTTGTACTCATGATGTTTGGAAGAATGCATAAAATAAATGGGATCCAAGAATTCTCTTACCTGATGGTATGAGTTGGAGAGCACTCCTAATTGTTGGAGTGCATTACAAGCAATGGGACCCTGGGATAATTTTTAGTCTCATTGGTTTCAATTTTTTGGGGAAACAAGTAGTATGGGGAATGAATTCCACACTTAATAAAGTTATTTTAATAAGAGTAGTGCAGCAACAAGCATGTTGGTTCCTCACTAAAATATTCATGGAATCTCGAAGACTCAAAGTTGGGAAACTCAATGGCAACTTCAAAGAATTATGCAGTGGTATCAGAAAGGGTTTCCAAAATATGAAAGAAGTAAAGCGTAATTGTGAAAACATGGTTTTGATGGATTTAATTAACATTTTAGTGTTTAGTGTTGATGTTATAGGGGATATCAAAATGAAAAGTAAAATCCACATCTCCTTGATTTTGGAAACACATAATTGTAGTGCATGGGTGGCTCTACTCAAGGTTCCAGAAGAGAAGTTTTGGGAAGAATTTTTTTGGAAATAAAGCAGATTCTTCCAAATACATGTGTTGAAATTGATTGAGGACAAACAATATTGGGAAGGGAGGATTTGTCATGTCCCAAAGTTTTTCATTGGGTCACAGTGGCCTAAGCCCCTTGGCCATACTCATGATAGTTTGTCAAATGGATGCTAAGGGTCAAATAAATGCCAAGAATGGAGTCCAAGTTAGTAATAATGTGAAATTATATCCAAATGGAAAAGGTGTGTCACATTAAGATAAATTCCCAATTCAAAGTTGTAATATACCCATCCAAATGAACTGCCATGGAGGAAAATTACTAGTTCCCTGGGTTGTGGGGTGGAAGCTTTGGGATTTGAAATAAGACGGATAATAAATGATGTTTGAAAATTAGAATGGAATAAATATTTAATAAAGGATATAAATAAATAAATACAAGGGAAAATCAAAGTGGCAATTGATCTTGAAGACACATGGAGGATGTGGGACCCACACAAGCTAGATTTTCTATGCCACATGGCATCCTCCTCTTGTCATTATGAATCCATAAGAAGCCCAAGGTTCTTGGGATGAGTTGGAAGGTCAATATAATTGGCATGAAGCAATTAAGTTCTAATTGGAGTGGAAGAGTAACTCCCATGGAAGAGGAAGAGGCATTTTGGAGCTAGTGAGACACTTGGACTAGATTCCCTAGCTCTATGACAACAATGATGAAGATGCTATGACACCTATGACAAAAATAAGACCTGAAGGCTGACATATGACATATATTACATGTCAGGGCTAAACATATCCTCCAAGAGGGCTCTCTAGTGAGTTAGGGAAGCCAAAGAGACACCAATTCAAATTTGGAGAAGGAGAGGGCTAGAATTGGAAGGACTAGTGGCATACTTGAGAATCTCTTCCCAACTTGAGTTGGCATGAATCTCTTGGGAGGGATTAGACCCATGGAGGACCTTAGAAGTTTATAAAAGACAATAATAAAGAAATATGGTATCTTTTGATCATTTTAGAATTTTCATTTTGCATTTGGAGAGGAGAGCTAGCAGAGTGCTACTCTACTTGCCTTAGCACCAATTTCGAGGGTGAAAGATTCCCATCCTAGTTGGTAATTGGAAAGTCCATTGAGAAATTTCATATGGATATTTAATGTATTCTTTTGTTATAGGTTGAATATATAGGGAAGCTCATGGTCACATCTCTTTCAGCTTGCTTCTACAACCATTCTTCAATTTCTTGGCATATTCATGATCCTTGAGGAATTGTGCAATTGGTGAGATATTGTTCTCTTTGGGGGATATTATAATGATTCATTATTTTATCATATGATTTAAATTCTCTTTTATTCATTTTAATCATGTCTTCAATTTGATATTCCAAGTGGAACTATTTAAATCTTATTATTGATGAGTAAATGATGCTATTTCCCCTAAATCTTGTTGTTGGAATTTGAAGAGACACTATTTCGAGTTATATCCATTATTATCTGTGATTTTGTTGATGTATGGAGTGTTATTAAATTTTTGGAGAAGTTTAATTAACATAGCATAAACCCTTGGAACCTAAAATTCGAATTTGATAAGTCATGGTGAAAATAACTAGCTTTTCCCCCTATGTGAAATCTTGCATATAAACATATGGTTTTAAGGAGTTGAAGAAGGACATAAGAACTAATTAAGGATACATTTGGGAGATAATTAAAGTAAATTATCATTACCATAATTATGTTCATAAATTTGTAAGGTTTTAACAACATTTGGGAAGCCATCTTTGTCCACTACCCTTGGGGGATTTGAAGCTCGAAATTACTAGTAATCTTCCCTACTTTGTCCAGAATGTAAATGAATGTTGCAGAAGTGTTTTAAGTGTTTTTAAGCATCCATAAGACTCTTTTATATGTATTAATACCTCTCAAATACCTTCATACCCATTATACAAGCATTTGGAGTCGTTTGGAGACCAAGAGACCAATACTAGTCAAAGATAAATTGCTAGTCAAAATCCCTACTTTGGCTATAACTTAAAGGAGAGTTGCATAAGATTATTGATGTCTTTAAATAATCCATGAACCTCATATTTATGAAATAAAACCATTCATACCCATTTTGTAACAATTTGGGAGCATTTGGAGCCATTTGGAGGTCAAGAACCCAAGACTAGTCAAAGGTCGAACTAGTGAAAAACGTTGAAAAATTCACCATTTTAATAAATTTCAAAAAAGGGAAATTACAATGAGTGATGGTTTAAGGTACATATTTGTGGAATATAATTCCAATGATGTCCAAAAACATGTATTTCCAATGAATGAAATATATGAAAGACAAAAGAGAAACATAGGTAAGTGACATAGTGTAGGAAAACATGGAATTGTGTAGTTTCTTAACTGGAGAACTGTTAGGTTTTCAACATTTAATTCAATATTATATATGATATTAATTGAGAGAAAAACATGTACAGCATATCAAACAAAATATACAATATACACAAATCATTTCACCGAAGAAAACCAAGAAGGTAAAAAATGCCACAACTTCCTCATAGATAGAATAAGCACCAATACAAAGATCACCCAGATGAAACCCCAAAAAAAGAGATAGTCTCCTAGCAGCATATCCTCCTCCACTTGTGCACACTCCTCCTCTCTGTCACTAATGTGAAGTGAGTGAGTGTGTGAATGAACAAATGAGAGAGTCACACTCTCTATTTATACTTTTACTTTCACTTGACCTTTACTCAACTAGGTCGGTCCCAACTTAAACACTTAACATAATGCTAACTGGTCCGACCCTACTAGGGTGGTCTAATAATCCTTTAACCCACATGAATCATACAAGGCCGACCCCACCAAGGTTGTCTAATAACCCATCAAGTATAAGTTACGACACTTACAATATAACTTGTGACACTTGTAAGTACAAATGACGACACCTCCAATCGGAGGAATAATACATCTCCATTGGGGATACAATAAAGTACAAATATAATACATACAATATACAAGTGAATATCTTTCGAAGTTACAAATACATCAGCACTCCCTCTTAACTAGGAAGGTATTCTCTTGACACAGGTCATCAATACATTTCAGCACAAGTCTTCAATTCGGGAGCTGGATTATCGTCACTGGATCATTGAGCATCATCGTCACTGCTATTGTACTCGTTATCTTTATCACTGGTGCTATATCTCAATTCTTCTCGTCATAGGAAGTTATATAGAGCCAACCCTTTTTCATGCTAGTTGTAGGCCAAGCCCTTTGTAGGTCTTCAACATCTTTGGCCATCCTGTGGAATGTGCGTCAACAAACACTCGAAAGAGAATCCAAGAACTTTTACAAGCACACAGCTCAACCCATCGGATCTCCCAGGATCTTTTACATGTGACCACCACAGAACCTCGAAAGAGCATCTGAGCTCAAACTATCGGATATCCCAAGATCTTTTACATGTGGTCAAGAAAAACCTTAAAAGTGTGTCTTGTAACCTGCAAGATATCTAAAGAGAATCCCAGTACTTTTACGAGCACATAGCTCAACCTATCGGGTCTCTAGGACTGATTACATGCCTCCTGTAGCAAAACCTAGAAAGAGCATCTGAGCTCAAACTATCGGATCTCCCAGGATCTTTTCTATGCTACCTATAGCAAAACCTCGAAAGAGTATTCGAGCTCAGACTATTGGATCTCCCCGGATCTTTTCTATGCTACCTGCACAATCTGTCCACGGCCAAACTATAGCAAAGCCTCGAAAGAGTATCTGATCTTAGACTATCAGATCTCCCAAGATATTTTCTATGCTACCAATACAATCTGTCCATGGCCAACCTGTAGCAAAACCTCGAAAGAGTATCTGAGCTCAGACTATCGGATCTCCCAGGATCTTTTCTATGCTACCTGCACAGTCTATCCATAGCCCAGGATATTTTTTATGAAAACTCAATAGATCCAACCATGTAAAGAGTTTAACGAGCCCATGGGAGGAAGACTCAAGACCTTCTTCATTGTTTACAGAGTTCGAAGAAGAGATAGACGAATACTCTATAATACTGATCTCTGGATTTTAATATCGAGCCGAGATCTGTTCTTGCTCGTCGGTGTTTTCAATTTTAAGGAGTCTGAAAAACTTAAACAATAACTGCATACACCTACTCGTGGATTTTAATATCGATCCCAAGTAGGTTAATGCTCGCCGGTGTTTTCCTGTTTATAGAATATGAAAAACTTAAACAATCCTCTTTTTACCCTCTCGTGGATTTCACATCGAGCTTGAGTAGGTGAGTGCTCGCTTGGTGTTTTCATGTTTCAAGAGCCTGAAAACCCTAAAGAAGGCTCCAAAAGGTCCTTTTTCATAAAGTTAGTCTCCTCCCCCGAAAAAGTGTAAAACAATGGAAGAAGAACTCTTCTAGCCACAGATGACTAGAGTATTCCTTTTTCGTAAGTAATCCGCAAAAGTCCGGAAAAGGGTTAAACTTCTACTTAAGCAGATGTCGCTTCAAATCCTTTAATGAGTCTAAAATGAAAACTATACTCGGCAATCTTGTCATATTTAAAGATTCTAACAAGATCTTAGAAATAACTCCATAAGAATCTTTTTCATAAAATTTTGACGAGCCCGAAAAAGTAAACTCATGACCTTCTTACTGCTTTTAACGAGCTCAAAGAAGAGATGGAAGAATACTCGTAACTTCCTTACTATTTTTAATGAGCTCGAAGTGAAGGTGGAAGAATGCTCGAAGTTTCCTTACTGTTTTTAACTAGCTTGAAGAAAAGGTGGAAGAATGCTCGTTTCCTCCTTACTGTTTTTAACGAGCTTGAAGAAAAGGTGGAAGATTGCTCGTTGGTGGATCAATGTCCAAATGAATGGAAGATTGCATTATAGACTCCAGGAAAACTTCATCAGAAGGAAGTATATTATCCCAGATGGAACACATATCTAAACATTCAGATGGAGTCATCACCTGGTCAATTGCCGGGACCTAGTCCTAAGAAGGAAAGCATGAATTCAGAGGCTTCTTCTCAGCAGCAATTGGACTCAATGAACAATATGCTACATAATTTTATTATGACATGGTAGTGCCTACTGATGGGGAACATACTTGGTCTATAGTTGGGTAATAAGAGGGATCAACAAATGTACACTGATCGATAGTGACAATGCTTTCGTTGTGAGGAAAATGCATCACACGAAAGAGAGTAGACACCAAAGCCTACATAGTATATATGTAATCACACCCTAGGATCATATCAAACTCCATAGGGTCCTTGAAAACCATAAAATCAACTAAGACTGTTTTTCCACCCAAAGTAACAGGTACTTGAGGGAGGAATCCCAACGGTTCACTAGGTCTTTTATCGAATGTCAATGGCCAATTAATAGCTGGAACAAGGTTAGGAAAACCTAAATCTCTCCAAGCATAAGGGGATAAGATACTAACAGAGGCTCCTTTATCTACAACACATCGGTAAACCACATGGTTGCCGATATCAACCTTTATCTGGAAAGGTGTAGTAGAAGGAAGGTGAGGCCCAGTTAGACTATTCCAATCAAAGGAAATGATCCTAGCACTTGTTAGGGGTTCACTCAGCACAAATGCAGTGCCCCCATTTTCAGAGATATCTGAATTGGTAATGCAGAAGACTTCAAGGACAGGCACATCAGTCTCCGAAGGACTGATGGGATCGGTCGAAGATTGCATCGATTAGATCGCTTCACTCTCCAAAGGGAGAGTGGGGTTGACCAAAGATTGCATTGGTTCAACCACTTCATCAACCAAAGGTTGATCATGCTGTTGGGAATCTATAGACAGTTCAAGAGTAGAGGATCCTTTAGACATGGACCACACTCTTCGCACCTCTGGAATAGTAGGGCACTAGTGAGTAAGGTGATCACCCTTACAAAATTTACAAGGAAACTTTGGATTGTGTCCTATAACCTTAGACTCTGTAACAACAGCAGTACTCTCAGCATGACTAACATTGGCTGACAGCTTGCCCCTAGCATGAG
Organism: Larix kaempferi; assembly: GCA_027924585.1. Taxonomy (NCBI): domain Eukaryota; kingdom Viridiplantae; phylum Streptophyta; class Pinopsida; order Pinales; family Pinaceae; genus Larix; species Larix kaempferi. The sequence continues at coordinate 17,944,514 of BSBM01000012.1, forward strand.
TTGCATTAGCTGGTTGCTCAGAAGTAGAAGAATTTTGAACTATGGACCACACTCTTTGCACCTCTGGAATAGTAGGGCACCGATGAGTAAGATGGACTCCCTCGCAAAAATTACAAGGGAACTTAAGTTTCTGTTTATTAGGTTTGTCGACAATGTCAACGTTCTCAGCATGACTTGCAGTGGCCAATTTAGTGTCTCCAGTATGACTCACAGGAACTGGTGACTTGTCATTAATATGACCAGCAGTGATCAATGACGTGTCCTCAACATGAGAAATAGTGATTGAAGAAATACTTTTAGTATGATTTGCAGTGACTGAAAGTTTACTCCCAGCATGACCTCCAGAGGCTGGGTAGTTTCACCCAGCATGAACTTCAGAGGCTGGGTGGGTGGGTTCAGTATGACTTAGAGTGACTGAGCGATTTCTCCCAACATGACCACCAGAGGTTGGGTAGGTTCCCCCAGCATGACCTTCAGAGGTTGGGTGGCGAGGTTCAGTATGATTTCTAGTGACTGAACAAGTTCTCCCAACATGAACACCAAAGGTTGGGTGGGTGCCCCCCAGCATGACCTTTAGAGGATGGGTGGCTTCCCCCTTGCTTTGGCATCTTCTTCCTATTCTTCCTCCGTCTATTCCTTTTAGACTACTGGTTACTAGTATTACTACTTTCACCACATGAGGTAGAAGGGGGAGGAGAAGATGCTACTGGCGAAGTGGGCATAGGTTTCTACTGATGTTGATGTGAAGTGATTACTTGAGAAGCATCAGGAGCATGCAAGGAATTCAGAGTGGAAAACAACCAAATCGGTAGCCCTATAGTGAATCCCAGAAGATTCAAGGTAGCCATTAAGGGAGTACCAATGTTCCCAATGAATGGAAAATCACAAGGATCCCCTTGAATAGGGGTCCATTGATTGGTGCTCACTGGGATGCTATCCATAGTTCCGACTCAATGGGCCAGAAATATCTAAGGCCAACTAAGGCGAGAGGCACAAAGAGCACACCACTACAAAATCCTAAGTATCCAAAACTAGGTAAATAAGGATCGTGAATACTCTCAATAGAAAGTCTGGGATGATCAGGGCCCAAAACAAGGTAGTAGAGCATCGAAGAACAGTTATACGGCATCCAGTTCAGGTCCTTTGGGTGCAAGTGTTTGAATCACCAAACTACCCTCCCGGGATTACTGAAAATGGTTACCTTCTGTATTTGTCTTAGGTACAATGAAAATAGGCTTTCACTGCCACTTGTGTAAGAAACCCTAAGGTCAAGATACTAAGGCTACCATTAACATGAAAGAAGCTCTAGGGGACAGTCGCAGGTCCGACTAGAATGCATGGGCAGGGTAGCTAAGCCCGAAATCCAAAAGGATCCCCATACACGAACCAACCTTGGTGTATGCTCCGAATGAAAAGTGAAGGGGTATCCTCACTATTTCACCTTCGCAAGACCTCGTGCTTAACTTCGGTTCCAGTGGAGCTTCCAGAACAAATTTGATGTCAATGGGTTTACCTAAAAACAGTCTCACTACGATTATTGAGTAATGAAAATGGTTTTAGATAGTTAAAGTGTGTTCTAATCTGAAACCCTAGCCTAAGCTAGTTGGTGTAGTGACATCCCTAGAAAGAAAAGTTGCTAATAAATTTTATTAATTATTCTTTTTAAGGTTTGTTCTTGTTAACACCCAAAAAGTGCTCACTAGCTCATTTCCTTATTCACATGACCCATTTGTCCACTCTTCTACCATTTGAGCCTCTAAAGCCATCAAAAGGTCACCAAAAGACCATAATACACCCCTTTTCCCCCTGAAAATGAATATTTTTCTTCACGAAGCATAAAAAACCCTTAAAAAGGGTCCAAAATTCCCAAAAATATTAAAAAGGGAATAAAAATATTCAAAAAAGGAAAAATAAGGGAAAAAGGTACCTAAACCATGTTGGTCAATACCATTGGTTTCCTCAAAACCATAATGGTATTCCCCACCACCAAAAACTATAAAAGGTGGTAGGGGCTCCTCACTTTCCATCCATCCATCATCCTATCCTCACGCTGTCAAAATCTCTCATGAGACTTTTGGCCATTTTCAGCATCTTGGAGAAGAGACCATTGGAGCTTGGAGCTACTCACCCTTGGAGTTGCTCAACACAAATCCTCACCATTTGAGGTATCTTAATACAAAACATCTATTCTTTTTATTTCTTGTTTCCATGAATCATTTTTAAATTTATTTTTTATATGCACATGTTAGTTTAGATTTAGATTTAATTCATAATCGTTTTTGCTTTCTATATTGAAACTGCTATCACATTGTTGATAGGTGCCCATTGCACAAAGCTTGGTTGCAAAACCAAGCCAACAGTTTTTGGCGACTCCGCTGGCTTCGAATTCTTAGATCTTGGTTTTTTGCTTTAGATCTTAGTTTTTGTTAGTTTTAATCATTTTAATTCATAGATCTGCCATCCTAGATAGTAGATCCATTGTTGTTCTAGATCTTGGCCCTTTCTATTGCCATTAACAGCCTGGAATTTCCATTTTTGGGTTCATTTTTCGGCATCCGTTTTTCGGCTTTTGCCTCGCGGCTTTTCGCCCAATAGTCGCGCAGATCATCGCGACCTTGCGGCCTTTTTCCGCGCGGCGCACTGTGGCTTCACGGCCATTTTACGCGCTGCACATCGTGGCTTCACGACCATTTGTCGCGTTGCACATCGCGACTGTGTGACCGAAACCCGTGCTGTACATCACGTCTTTGCGGCCATTTGCCGCGCTGCACATCGCGACTGCGCGGCTGAAACCCACGCTACACATCGCGACTGCGCGGCCGAAACCCACTTTGCACATCGCGACTGTGCGGCCGAAACCCACGCTGCACATCGCGACTGTTTCCCCAAAACCCGAGATGCAGTTATTCTGAATTCGGCCAATTTTTTGAAAATTTTTTGCTGTATTTTTTGCCCATTTAGCCTATTTTACAACATTATTTTTCTGCATTTTTACAGTCATACTAAATCTTTTTCTATTTATATATGCTCCATTAAAAGTCTTTTTAAAAACTTTCAGTAATTGAAAGAAAGATTTTTCTGCATTCTATTTAGATCAAAGGTTTTACTATTTTATGCTCAATAGTGTGCCCAAGCAATTTTCTAAGAGATCCAGTTATTTCTTGAAATATTTATGTTATTTGCTTCCCTTTAAATTATTTCAAAGACCCATTATTTTTGAATAGTTTTTCAGGCATTTACATTTCAAAAAACGCCTTTATTTTTTGCAAAACTGGAAGCATCTTTTCTTTCATTTGTAATCAATCGCCCAAGCGAGGCAAATCAATTTCTGTTTAAATATCACACTTGCACCCACTCTGCCACATAATTTAAACTGAGCCTTAAAATTTACCTTAACTCAACAAACTTTTAACCCCACTTGGGGAGCACTTAAAATAATCTTGTAGTTAGGTAGAATTGAGGGGATAGGTGTACCAATAACACCCCTCAATTATTTACATTTGAGACATAGTGGTTGTCTTTAGGGTCCAAAAATCCCTTATAATTTTGACATGGTTATCAACCAATTTATCGGGAAGGCCTCTCCCTTAGGAGGGTTGAAGTAGCCAGACTGGTTTCGGAAGTCTGAGTGGAATACCGCAATCCATTCAGTAACCGAAGGATACCTTTCGAAGTTCTCGGTGTACACCCGAATGGGGGTACAACGGCGATAGAACCAAACTGCAGATTCACCCAACCGAACGTGTCATGAACGGGGTATCCTAGTTGCCACTCTTTAGGATTGTCTACCCGGTGTCCCTCCCAGTAGGGGGATATCTAGCCGTTGATTCAACACCCTATATTGTTTGACTTGGATTTCATCACCTTGCAGAGAATATCGTTTGTTGACTCACAATACTTCTAGTTAGGTGTTTGCATGATACAATACCCACCTTTGGTCTAGTAACACCACTTTTTTTTAGGAACTGTTTGACTTTTGGTATTCTGACCAATTTTGTTGCATCCCTCCACTTATTATAGCACAACTGCTATAATAAGTGCTTTTTGAGGTTGGTTGTTGGCCTGAGAGCCTTTATTTTTTTCACTCCCCTCTTGCACTCATTGTTGCACTAGGGTTTTGAGTTTTTTACATCACCACCTTACATTGAAATTTTTAAATATTTCTCACCATTGAGAATTTAAGACGATCTCGTCGTCTTCAGGGTGAACCCCCTCAGTTAGGTACACTTGGATCTACAAGTCATAGACGTAGAGCCTTATCCCTTGACTCGACACGTCATCGACCAAGAACACAGTCATCCGATTCTGACACGCCTCACTTCACATTTGATTCTGAGGTTGAATCTGAAAACCCTACTGAAATATCACCAACCAACCCCATGGCTGGATCACAATATGACCCAATCTTCACCATTGTTATTGGAGATACATCGACAAACCCTTCTACTATTGTGCCACCCATGGTAACAACAACCCCTTTAGGCATGCCTAATATAGGGGCCACTCAACCTTTAGGTATGCCCAACACAGGACTACCTCCTATTATGGGTATGCCCAACATAGGAATCACACCCCTTCTCATTACCACAGCCTAGATACCAGGAATTCCTGGCACTATTCATAACCCCTCTGCAACCCATGTTGCACTTGGGAGCACTGGACCATCCCACACCACAACGGTTGGAGGACACATACCTTCAATACCTAGCATACCCTTATGTTGGTTTAATATCTTTATCCTTTCTAGTAGACCCGGGCTTGCGGTAATCTTTTAGACCAACAGAACCCTTAGCTCACTGGCCCTTTCGGCAACAGGCCGCAGAGGCAACCTGAAGTCTCACCCGAAGTGATTCTAATGGGAGGCAGAAGACTCAAGTGTCCTCAACCAAGTTCCGAGGCATCCAGGGTGCTTAAATCCACCTTAATCCCTTTGACTGGAGCTGTCTATCTCATTCCATTACTCCGGCTACACCTCTGTCTTATCGCATTACGCAGGGGGTGCGATAAGTCCTCCCCCTACGTGAGACCGTCTAGCGATACCTAAGATATCGTAGGCGCGATATCTTCCCCTTCTAGTTCCTGCGGTAAGTGAATCTTGACCGCTTCCTGGATTAATAAGTGGTCTCCGCTATCCTTATCCTGGTACTGCAGTTAGCTACAACATTCAGTCTCCAAGCCTAACCCTCGCTAATGAACTTGACCCTTGATTTATCGCAACAACGTAAGTCAGTAGAATATCACTTTGAGCAGTGTCTAAGTAGACCATTCATGACTTACATTCAGTTCCTACTCGCACATCATCCTCTGTTAACAATTATCTAGTTGCTATGCGGGTAGCTATGATTATCGCAATTATTATACATCATTCAGAAGTTAAACTGACGACCATGTACATTACTTATAACAGACTGAAGCATTCATATATAACACAGACAAGTGAATGAGAGCAGTAACTACACGAATACAATAGTGCTACTAAATAAGCACGTTGTTACTCCCAGGGCGAGAACTACGCCCAGGGGAACTACGGTTCTTGTTTACAACTCTGAAGAATAAGCACAGTTCTGTTCCACTCTTTACAACAAGGGTCTTCTGGGAAACTCCACCTCAGTGGGAGCCCTTCTGTATAGACATCTTTCTCTTCCTGCCTTTTACAATGCACTCTCTTTCTCTCACAATCCCTGCGGATCGCACTATCTCTCAACAGGTTGGCCCTTGTATTCTCTCAGGGGTGTCCAGACTCTGCAACCACAAAAGGCTTGACTAACCTCTACCTGATGTCTCTATCACTATGTGGCCAACCCCTTATCATATAAAAAGACTACTATATATAGATGGCCCGAAGGTCTCATCGCAGTTACAAAACTGTGGGCCTTATCCCAACAGTGACTCAACCCTAACCACTTACAGTCAACTGGTTGTACTTCCATGGCCGCCTTCTGTCTCGTCGCCGCTTCCTGCAGTCCTTAGTCTTTAATGCATCGGCCCGTCGCTTCTTCTTGGTTCAAGCAATGCTGACTGTAGTCCTTCTTCTTTAATGAGGATAGCTGAACCCTCTCTTCATCTCCGGCGCCTTTATTGCGGTGGTTGAGCTCTCCCTTCGGCCTCTTCTTTGTACCACATGCTTGACTTTTCTGTACCTATCGCCGTGATTCCCGCCGGGATTTGCGCTACGGCGATATCTTTGTCTTACCGCCAAAATTGGTACTTTCTCTCCAAAATTAGTTATCCTTCCCAAAATTAGCAGCTTCCTAAATGCTGCGGAAGTTCTCTCCAACAACTCCCCTAACACTTACTTGTGGCTCGTCCCCGAGCCACTCACAACAACAGCCTGATTCATCTGCCTAAGCTTATCCTTTGCTGCTCGTGAGATTGCTGTGAATTGTGCCTTAAGCGCTTTAATACTTTCATCCATGTGTGTTACTTCTTCCTACGCTGCGCTGAGCAGCTCAGCAGTTACCAAGGAGTCCTCTGTGCCCTCAATGACTCCTTTACTTGAGGTGAAGCTTTTCACCTTTTGCTCCAGTTCATCAACCAGATGTGCGACTTTGCTTTCGTGCGGGCTAACTTCGTTAGCCAGGTTGATCTGCTGTGCTCTGTATTTCTGCACCTGCTGCTGAATTTGTGTGATTTCTCCTTTCTTTCTTATCTTCGCAAGAGCACTCAAGCCCTTGTACTCTTCTTCAGCTCTTGCTATCGCATCTTCACAGTGCTTAATGTGCTGATCGAGCTCGGATTTCTGTGGGAGCTCCTCTAGCTCCAGCCATGTTTTTGATGCATCTTCCAGGATAGCCTCTGCTGCTTCCACCCGACAGTGCATCTGTGTCTGTACAATTCTGAAAGCTTGCACTCGTGCTTCTTGGATTTCCTCTGGAGTAGGTGGCTTATTTGCTTCAATTGCAGCAATCCTTGCTTCGTATTCTTCCTCCATCTTTTTCTTCTCTTCATCTAGAGCCTTTGCTCTTTCCGCTATTTTTCTGATCTTCTGAGTTATTTCTAACTCAGGCCTGATATCGCACTGCGGAAGTTCTGCTGCAATATTCTTTAAAACAAGAGAGACATCCTCCTCTCGCTGAACATATTGCGTCAACTGGGCACTCTCTGCCTCATGCTGTGCAATGAGCTGCACATTGTCGTTAGACAGCAAAACATTTTGCTCATATGTGACTTGTTCTCTGTGCCTCATCTCCGTGCCTATCTGCTGGAAAATTTCATACAGCTGATCCACAGGTACCTCTGGTAGGTTCACCTCAAGAGGATGAACCATCTGCACTTCCATCGGTACAGGGAACTTAATGCTTCCTGGCGGTATACGAACAATGTTCGTGCGGTCCCTTGCAATGCTTTCTTCTCTGCTCTGTGGAGGGGGCTGCGAACTTTCTGCGACTGCAGTTGGGGCTGGCTGAATCTGCATGGAAGCAGTCTTCTCAGTGATTGCCTTCAACTCTCGCAATTTGTTGTCAAGGCTGATGCGCATACGATCCTGCGATGACTGAATCGCAGCGAATTTATCCCACATCTTCTCCTGTATTCGGCTGGCGATGAGATCATACTCATCCTCTGTCATGACTGGTGCCTGCGGTTCGTCGGAAGTAACCGCCTTTGTTCTCTTCTTCTTTGCTCGCACCGGAGAAGGGCCTTCAATAGCCTTTCTCTTAGAACCTATTGGTTCTTTCTCTTTGTCTTTAGGATCTACCTCCTGAACATCTTCTGGGTCCTCAGCTGGGGGATCAACTGGAACTAGGCCAGAGGATAGATCATCGTACATTTGTTTCATGTCCTCATCAAAACAATTCTTAATGGTATCTTCAACCTGCTGGATTTCCATGCGATATGGGCCGGGGGCCCATTCGTTATGTTTCCTGAATCCTTTGGGTCTGATGTAGGTTTTATCCCTGTCGACTTTAAATTCCAGCTTGGACTGATAAAGATCAACGACCGGCGAGTCGACACGCGGAATCGTTGCGACGGATTCAAGCAGTAGCATATAATATTCATGGAATACCATTGCATTATTCTTGTGCTTCTCGGGGTGACTACTCGCCCAAAGATTTGAGTACCTCGACCCTCTGCACGCCCCTGGTGGCAGTTGTGGAAACTGCGAATTGGGCGGCTCTTTCCATCCAATGAAAGCCATAAGGATCAGCAGCCACGAGAAGTGGAAGCTGTGAAGTGGATCCTGCTGCGCCTGCGCACAGTCTTGAAAGAAACTATTTAACAAAAATAAGCTCCAGTTGTAAGGTTTACCTTTTATGACTTCAATCGCGAGGCGGATAACTGAGCCTGTGACCTCCTTCGGCCTCACCTTGAGGAGGAGTTTTCCGGCCAACAGACTAACAGTAAACCGCAAGGCGTCATCCTGTATTGAATTGACATCGTAGGCGCGACCTCCTCTTTGCAGCTTATACTCCGCAACCTGCTTGGTTGAGAGCCTGGTATCCTTTGTGGCGCCGTCAATATTTATCTGTGGGTCGAAACCAGTCTTCGACAGACCGGTAATGCGGTGAATGAGGTCAACATTGACATCAATTCGGTTACCCAACCATAAGTAACCACCATGCACACATGACAGTAGCGTCCGCACCACAGCATTGACCTCCGGGCCCCGTCCAAAGTGTGGGATCTCCAGGAGATTGAGCAGTCCCGACGGTGCTAAATGGCTTACATGGTCCATGGGGACGAATTCATCGTGCTGTGTCCTTGGGTTCCTCTGAATCGTCATATAACGATCGCGGCGGAATTGTGGGTACAGCGTATAATCTCTCAGATTATAATCAGTAAACTTAACAGCATGCATATTCCCCCACAAGTTACCTTCTTCCTTCACTCGGTTATCCAGCGGTGGGAGTATGAGTTCATATTTAAAGTCTCGTGGAAGAACAATGGCTGGCGCATTTTCTATTCTTGGTGGGAAGTATATGGTAGTGACTGTAACTTCTTCCGGAAGTTCCTGCTCCGGTTCTTCTGACTCTGTGCTACTCGGGGTTTCGCTACGCTCCATATTAGCTAAGGTTCTCGGTGACTGGCGTGTAGACGGAGAGCCAGCAGCAATTTTCTTCCCCTTCTTCGCCACAACCGAAGTCATAGCGCACTCGATTCCACCCCTTTGGAATCTCTGCAACACGTCTTCGAGAGGCTCGTCTGGCGCAAGGGACCTTCCCCTGTGGTACTCTGGACTTCCTATGATTGCTAATCTTAATGCAAATCAGAGTCTGCAACTGTTTCTAGTTTCCCTGCTCAGGACTCTGCTAAGAATACGCTTGGCTCGGCTCAACTGCGCTCAACTCTTTTTGGTGAAAATGACCAAGTAGCCCCGTGCTTTGAATAGAACGTGCATTTATCATAAGGCGGAATTTTAAATGGCAACGGACCAGTGACTGGACTCGCTGGCGGCATTTAATGCATAGACAAGACAGCACCCCGCGCCTATTTATTGCAAACGCCGTTTGAATTTTCGCTGGGAAACTGTGCGCCGGAGTGGTGTCGCATCGGATTTTCCAAATCTAGAAGAATCATCGTACTGCTTCCAAATCTTAGTACAACAGATACTTGTCAGCCGTGCAGTTAATGCTTGTCAGATGGCGAAGTGACTAGCCCTCTGATGAATTCAAAATTTGGTAGCGCATCCATCTGTTTTCTGTCCTCTGCGATAAGATATCGCATCGTCTGGAGATGGAAAGTGCCACAAACTCGCCTCATATCAAAATTATCGCAACCACCAGGAAAGCTGGCTGCGAATTCTTACCTAAAGTATTTCTCGGTGTAGACTCCTTAGGGTGCGATGCTTCATTTCAACTACACTGAACATCTGCACCATTAGCTTTCTTTCTGGGCTAGGGCTGGGAGGTGGCATGGCCGTCGCGATACAGCTTAAGCCGACTGCCATTGATCAGGGTAGGAAGAAACTCCCCACTCATAGTACGAAGCTGTATAGCACCTCCATCTGTTATTTGCTGGATTTGATATGGCCCTAACCAATGAGTTTTGAATTTTCCAGGGAACTTTATAAACTTACTGTCATAAAGGAGTACCAAGTCTCCAAGCTGAAAGATTTTGTTCTTGATATGCCTATCATGCCAAGCTTTTTCTCGTGCTTTCTACACTTTTTGATGGAATCCTGCGATAAATCTGTCTTCCTCCAGATTGAGCAGCTGCGCCAATCTCTCCTCTAAAGTATCAGAATCAGCCATCTCTGTAAGCTGAGCAATCCTTAGACTGGGTAAGATGTATTCCATAGGCATAACAGCCTCTTGTCCATATACCAGGCTGAAAGGTGTGTGCCCTGTTAGTTTCTTACACGTGGTCCTGTAAGCCCATAATACAGCATTAACTCTGAGGTCCCAATCATCCCTTTGACTGTTACAAATCTTTGTAAGAGCCTGTTCTAATATCTTATTGAAAGCCTCCATCGTACCATTAGCTTGAGGGTGGTAAGGTGTACTCTTATGGTGTTGTATTTCAAATTCCTCTGTCAAGGCTTCTATGGTGCTATTCAAAAAGTGTGTGCCTTGATCACTCATCAAAGTCACTGGGCATCCAAATCTAGTGATGATGTTTTCGAAAATAAATTGTGCTGCTGTAGCAGCATCACAATTCTTGACTGCTTTCGCCTCAGCCCACCTGGTGAGGTATTCTGTTGCTGTAATAATATATCTCGCACCAGTTCGTTTTCCTGGGGGGTTAATAGGACCCACGAAGTCTATGGCCCACTTATCGAATGCGCATAGCGTTATCTGTGGTCGCAACGGCATTTCATCTCTTCTGGAGGGCTTTCCTGTCCTTTGGCAGATATCACATGATTTGCAAAACTCTTTACTGTCTTTATGTAATGTAGGCCACCATAGTCCGGCTGCTAGGATCTTCTGAGCGGTAGGCTTCCCTGCGAAATGGCCTCCTGCGATGCCCGAATGTGCTTCCTTAAGAATGGTCTGCTTCTCGTGGGGCATAACGCATCTGCGCAAGATTTCATCTGGTCCTAACTTATAGAGGTGTCCTGCAATCAGGGTGAAGTCTGCTGCTTTCACCACTAATTGTTTCTTTTGTTGCTTGGTAAACTCAGGTGGTGCCCACCCTGTAGTAAGGAATTGAATTATGTCTCCATAATATTCATCTGCGACCTGAATGGAGAACAATTGCGCATCAGGCAAGTTGTCCTCTAAATTACTTGGTTCTTCACCTGAGTCTAGCCTTGACAGGTGATCAGGTCCTGCATTTAGTCTTCCTGGCTTAACAATGATTTCGAAATCATATTCCTGGAACAACAATAGCCATCTGCATATTCTTCCCCCTAACACTGGCTTATTGACCAAGTACTTTAATGCAGAATGGTCGGTGAACATCTTGAACGGGGCACCCAACAGATAGTGCTGAAATTTCTGTAAAGCATACACCATTGCTAACCCTTCTCTCTCTGTGGTGGTGTAATTCTTCTCAGCTGTCGATAGTCTCCTGCTCGAATATGCGATAGGGTGGTCAATACCCCCTTCGCCTGGTTGCGTGAGAATAATGCCCAGTGCGATGCCAGATGCATCCACATGAACATGAAAAGGCTTGTTCCAATCTGGAAAGACCAGAATAGGTGCTGTAACCATTTTTTCTTTTAGAGCGTCAAGACTCTTCTGACATTCCTCATTCCACTGAAATTTGATATCCTTCTTCAATAATTTCTCCATTGGTGCGGTAATCTTGGCATAACCTTTGATAAACTTTCTGTAATACCCGGTATGACCAAGTGTAGTTCTCAGCTGCTTTACTGAGTTAGGTGCTGGTAAATTGACAATGATGGCGATCTTCGCGGGATCTACCATCAAGCCTTGTCTGCACACAATGTGACCCAACAACGTACCAAAAGGCGCACAAAATATACATTTTTTTAAGTTAAGGGAAATCTGGTGCTGTCTACATTTTTCAAACATTAATCGCAGGTTTCCTATGTGCTTCTTGACTAGTCCGAATACAGTCCAATCATCAAAATAAACTTCTAAAAATTGATGGATGTATTCCTTAAAGACAGCAACAACTACTCTAGAAAAAATTGCTGGGGCGTTCTTAAGACCAAAGGGCATTACCGTATACTGAAAGGAGCCCCATTCTGTCGCAAATGTGGTCTTATGCCTGTCGTCTGGATGGATTCTTATCTGGTGATAGCCTGAAAAGCCATCAGTAAATGAATAGATTTCTTGTCCTCCAACATTGTCTAAGACTTCATCAGTGAATGGTGTCGGAAATGGGTCATGCAGCGATGCATCATTCAGTTTGCGCAAGTCGACACAGATCCTGATGTCTCCTTTTGTTTTCTTTTCTTGTACTACCATGGGACTAACCCACTCACTTTCTTCAACAGGTTCAATGATGCCTGCTGCTAGCATCTTATCTATTTCATCTTTTACTTTTGCTTTATACCGCGGGTTCAACCTGTATGGACGTTGCTTAACTGGCCTAGCATCCTTCTTAAGCGGTATTCTCATGACTCCGAGGTCACCCACTATTCCCTTCATTTCTGTAAAGTTGGTAGGAAATAGGTCCTGATACTCGTGTAATAGGTCTGTGATTTGGCCAATTGTCTCATCATCCCAATAATCTCCAATAGAGGCAAACTTAGGATCTGTTTCTGTGCCAATATTGCTCTTTCTAATCTTGATTGGTTCTGTTACAGCTGGGATTTCTAAGTGTGGACCTTCAACTTCACGCGTACCTTCTGTTTCTGCGATATTGATACTGCGAGGATCTTCATCCTCATTGCTTGAATCTTGTGCGCAGTTGTAACATTCCAGTGCATGTTCCATCTGAATAGCCCACTCGGGTTGCGAAGCCGCTGGTGATGGGCAATCCTCAAATATTTTAGTCTTTATGATCTTCAAGGCCCGATCAATGCTTGGATGCTCAGATTCAAAACTGAACGTGACCAAAAAGTTTTCAATCATACTAGGCCATGAGATAGTTCCTTTTCTTAGCTCTGTTTCTGTATACCAGTTCCGTGGAACTGTATCCAGTGTGTGGATAAACAAATGAACCCATTCTTCTGCTGGAATTTCTAGCCAACTCTGTTCACAGTTCATAATGTGTGCTCTGGGATCACTCTCCCCTGTGTATTTCCGCTGTGTACAGTCTCTTTCTTTAGAGAATCTAATGCGCATCAATCTCTTACAATCATACCATGATGCGATATGTTCCTTGTGTGTGTACCACCATCTTGCAGGTGTGGCTCGAACTGCAAGGTCAAAAACCTCCATCCTCTGCTCTTGAGGAATCTCTTGTTCAAACTGCTGCAAAAAATCATTGACGTCTGCTAATCCATCAAAAGTTGGAATATACCTGTTTTCAGTCCCAATCCATCGCAGTGATTTAGTCATGAATGCGCATCTGCGAATAGAGACTTCGTGGAGTCTATTTTGCCAATTCTCTAAGCCAACATCTGAATCTGATGTGCAGGAGCTATCACATCTCCAGCTGATATGTCCATCAGCTGTAGGGTCAATGTAATCTGTCTGATTAGAAGTCATTTGGTACAAATTTTCCATGTTATGCACCTCCTCTTCTGCTTTGATTGGCTCAATGTAGCGAGGACCCTGTAAAGGGTCTAATGGTGCGATAACCCGGACTTGAGCATCTTCAAATGTCATCTGCCTTTTCTTTAAGTTGATAACAGCCTTGTTATCAAAAGCCCAATCAATACCTAATAGAGCTGGATAGGGTTTGGTGTCACCAATAATTTCTATGATCTCAAAATCGGCATATGTGTGAACTCCGTCGATGTCCACTGGGACATGCGATAAGCGACCCATCGGTGATATTCTCTGCTGATTAGCTAGTCTAAGATGGATAGGGGATCTGCTTAGTTTTGGACTTCCCATCTGTTCCCATGTCTGCTTAGTCAAGACATTTACTTCTGATCCTAAGTCTAGGATAACCTCATCCATTTCAAATAGTCCGATTTGCGCTGTGAGCCTCATCTCTCTTCCTGTCCTTGTATGGCCCATTATATGGTGAATGGTGCGCTGTGTATTGCTCACAGAGGGGCTCTGTTGACATTGGTCAATAACTTTCTGAAGTTCCTCTACAGCTTTCCCGTTTCTTAGAAGTTTCAAACAACTCTGCAAGAAGGACTGTACACTCCCGGTCAATTCCTCTTCGTCGCATCTTCCAGATGTGCTAGCCTGTGGTATCTACGCAGTACTAACATCCTGCGGTGGTTTCCGTGGTATAGCCTGAGATGGTAATAATAGTGATCTGGGCGATGTCTGTTCAGCAAAGGAAGTCTTAGTTTGTTGAAATGCCTCCTTATTCTTCTGTAGATCAAGTGGGATAGGTTTTCCTGGAGCTTTGCGCACCCACTGCGTTCCTGTCGTTTTTTCCACGTCCTGCGATATGTTGCTTGTGGAGAGACCACTGCGAGTTACAATATTGACCCGTGGTTCGGTTTCGTTCTGCTCAGCAGCGATAAACTGGATAGTCTGATTGGTTGCTGGCTTGGCGTCCTTGATCTTAGCTATCAGTATGGGACATTCCTCTATTGTGTGGTCATAAGATTTACAATACTTGCACGTTGTAGTAGGGTTCTGACAGTCCCTAGCGTAATGTCCTGTGCCTCCACAGTTATAACAGGTGATAGTTCCACGGCCACGGCCAGATTCATAGCCTCCTCCGCGTCCTCGGCCTCTGAAATTTCCTCCACGGCCTCCCTGATTCGGATCAGTTTGTGCGCGTACTGCTGGTCCGGATGCTTCTGACTGAACTCTGTAGAGGTCGTGCTTCCTTTCTATCATTAACTCATAAGCTCTACAATTGTTTTCGTCATGTCCCACAGATTTACAGAAGTTGCAATATAGGTTCTTTGGTGTCTGCACATATTTCTGAAGGAGAGGGCATTCCTGAGGACTGTGTCCTCTGGTTCTACAAATCTCGCACCATGGCCCCTGGTTCTGCATCAACGGGTTAGGAGCTCCACTGGCGATATAGTCAGCAAAGACAGGGCAGTTATCCTTACTGTGTCCCTGCGCTTTACACTTAGTACACCAAATTTCATGCGCAACCTCCTTTCCTTTCTTAATTTCATGCAGCTGTAAGGTGAGGTTAGCTAGCTGATTCTGCAGATTAGTGATACCGGTGCTAGTTTCTGCTAGAGGTGAAGCCTCTAGTTTCATTGCCATTTCTAATGCTTCATCTTGTGTATTTAATTTCTGTTGCATTAGCGGAAGTCTGATGTGTGGTAATATTGCTGCGATAAACCATTCTTTATGCTGTTGAGGCGCAAGCTCAAAGCTTACCTGATCAATGAGGGTCTTGAATCTCTGGTCAAAATCCCAAACCGTCTCCGTAGGCAATTGTTTAATATCTTTAAGTTCTGCTATGCACTGTGACTCGGATTTAGGTTTTTTAAACTCTTTAATCATAGCAGTTCTAACCTGTGCAAGCGTTCTGTTATGGCCAGTGGTATACTTCATATACCAAGTTAATGCTCTTTCTCTAAATGTGGTGGCCAGCTGGACAAGCTTGACGTTATCATCTTGTATTTGCTTAATGGTCCATATGGCTTCGCATAAGAACCAGTGTTGCTCAGGGTCCTCCGACCCTGTACCTTTAAATGTTGGTAGCTTCATATCATCTCCCATTCTGTTTCTAAATGGTGGGTTCTGGTTTGCTGTATGACTACCACTCGGCTGTGTAGATGTGGAGGGTGTAGCGGCAGTATTCGCTGTATAAGAGCTACTGGACGGGGTTCCTGCGGGATTATTCTGAGTTCCGACTGGCTTTTGAGGAGTCCTAGGGTTCTGACTCTGCTGTCTCGGGTGATCTGAGCTGTCTTCTTCAGAAGAAGATGAATCGTTGACTCTATATCTTTTACCACTACGTGTATGTCCAAGATACTCGTAATCACTTTCAGAGTCTACTGACATTACAATATCATGCTACTATTCATCTGAGAGTATATCCAGTACTCCTTTTTCATATAGTAATTGCTTAATGGACAGACTTAGAGAATTTAGGTACTTACCGCGATAACCCTTGAAGAAGTACCGTTCTGCTGCGCTGAAACTCTTTCTCTGATCAACCGCGAACTCTGTGATGAAGCCTTCCAGCAGACTCGCAAGCCAGAAGTCTACTGCGCGTGAGATGGGGTTATCGACACCTTTCAAGGTCTGAATCAGCTCTGCTGTCCAGACAACTTCTCGATTATTCTTGACACCGCTGTTGTCAACAAGATTTGATAACCAACCATATAACTCAATAGCATAAGTTACGAAGAATATCTCATGGAGATCTGTAAAAATGTGCTTCTGTAGCCAAGCCTCAGTGCTCAGTCTAGGATTCTTGTTTTCTTTTGCAGCAAACTCTCTTTCTTTTGACTCAACCCACTGGTTAAGTTCTTGCTTGGTAGGATGCCAACAGAACATCAGCTCAATGTGTTCAAACCGGCAACGGAACCATTTGTTGGTTTAATATCTTTATCCTTTCTAGCAGACCCGGGCTTGCGGTAATCTTTTAGACCAACAGAACCCTTAGCTCACTGGCACTTTCGGCAACAGGCCGCAGAGGCAACCTGAAGTCTCACCCGAAGTGATTCTAATGGGAGGCAGAAGACTCAAGTGTCCTCAGCCAAGTTCCGAGGCATCCAGGGTGCTTAAATCCACCTTAATCCCTTTGACTGGAGCTGTCTATCTCATTCCATTACTCCGGCTACACCTCTGTCTTATCGCATTACGCAGGGGGTGCGATAAGTCCTCCCCCTACGTGAGACCGTCTAGCGATACCTAAGATATCGTAGGCGCGATATCTTCCCCTTCTAGTTCCTGCGGTAAGTGAATCTTGACCGCTTCCTGGATTAATAAGTGGTCTCCGCTATCCTTATCCTGGTACTGCAGTTAGCTACAACATTCAGTCTCCAAGCCTAACCCTCGCTAATGAACTTGACCCTTGATTTATCGCAACAACGTAACTCAGTAGAATATCACTTTGAGCAGTGTCTAAGTAGACCATTCATGACTTACATTCAGTTCCTACTCGCACATCATCCTCTGTTAACAATTATCTAGTTGCTATGCGGGTAGCTATGATTATCGCAATTATTATACATCATTCAGAAGTTAAACTGACGACCATGTACATTACTTATAACAGACTGAAGCATTCATATATAACACAGACAAGTGAATGAGAGAAGTAACTACACGAATACAATAGTGCTACTAAATAAGCACAGTGTTACTCCCAGGGCGAGAACTACGCCCAGGGGAACTACGGTTCTTGTTTACAACTCTGAAGAATAAGCACAGTTCCGTTCCACTCTTTACAACAAGGGTCTTCTGGGAAACTCCACCTCAGTGGGAGCCCTTCTCTATAGACCTCTTTCTCTTCCTGCCTTTTACAATGCACTCTCTTTCTCTCACAATCCCTGCGGATCGCACTATCTCTCAACAGGTTGGCCCTTGTATTCTCTCAGGGGTGTCCAGACTCTGCAACCACAAAAGGCTTGACTAACCTCTACCTGATGTCTCTATCACTATGTGGCCAACCCCTTATCATATAAAAAGACTACTATATATAGATGGCCCAAAGGTCTCATCGCAGTTACAAAACTGTGGGCCTTATCCCAACAGTGACTCAACCCTAACCACTTACAGTCAACTGGCTGTACTTCCATGGCCGCCTTCTGTCTCGTCGCCGCTTCCTGCAGTCCTTAGTCTTTAATGCATCGACCCGTCGCTTCTTCTTGGTTCAAGCAATGCTGACTGTAGTCCTTCTTCTTTAATGAGGGTAGCTGAACCCTCTCTTCATCTCCGGCGCCTTTATTGCGGTGGTTGAGCTCTCCCTTCGGCCTCTTCTTTGTACCACATGCTTGACTTTTCTGTACCTATCGCCGTGATTCCCGCCGGGATTTGCGCTACGGCGATATCTTTGTCTTACCGCCAAAATTGGTACTTTCTCTCCAAAATTAGTTATCCTTCCCAAAATTAGCAGCTTCCTAAATGCTGCGGAAGTTCTCTCCAACACCTTAGGGGCTATTGGACCACTACATAATGCCACCATTGACAGTTATGTCCCAGTCACTACGCCACACCCATCTGCTAGTTTACCATACATGGCTAGTCTGAACTTACCAGACCTAGCCAGGTTAACCAACAATCCTATTAGGCACAACCCTACATGGCCACCCATGCCTACAAAGCTCCCCTCAGACATCCCCAAGTTTGAAGGAAAACCTGGGGAGGATCCCCAAAACCACATAATGTCATTTCACCTATGGTGTTCATCTAACTCCAGAGTGGATGACTCCATTAGACTAAGACTATTGCAACGAACATTCACTGGCTCTGCAGCCAAGTGGTACATTGAACAACCACATGGGACCCACCATACATTTACGTCCCTCGCCTCCACTTTCCTTCAATTTTTTCAGCTACCTGTACGCTATGATGCAGTAGTTGAAATACTGTTGTCTTGCAGACAAAACACAGCTACCCACATCACCGACCATATCCATGAGTGGCGCAAGCGTCGTAGCCTAAGATAAAACTGGACGACCGTATATTTTTGGATTGGTTTCTCAAATCACTCCTACCCCTCATAGCCAAAGACGTAGCTTCCGAACGACCCTAGTCAGAAGAGGAAGCTATCTTAAAATCTCAATAGTTCAACCTGATTTATGCCCAATCAAGCTATCTCTACACCATCATACCAGACGCCCCACGAGGTGATTCTTCATGCAGTGACGCTCCGGGGGCGTCACATGCCGCTGATGGTATTATCGTCTAGGTCACAACACAAAATAAACCTGTTAGCATGGTGAGCACCATAAATTCCCCAGACCTCTCTAGGTCTACATCTAATTCTGGAGCGACGACTTCGTACACTCCAACGAATCAGACTCATCACACTCATGGACCCTCTTGTCCACAACATTTCTATGGGCAAGTGCCATTAACATATGTACCACCCACATACTATAACCAACCGACCACCTAGAACCCAATTCATTTATCGGCCCAACCAATGTATTATCCCCAGCAAGCTACACCAGCTAACGCAACACTTCCAATAGCTCAGGGTTACCAACAACCCCAACAGGAAACTGGACCTCCTCCACCCCCACCAGCTTATTATCCACCGCAACCTGCTCCCGCACCTGCGGCACCGCAAAATCCTCCCAGTACTCAGGGAAAGTGTACACACAACACAATCATTCCCAGCACCAAAACAACCAACGCAACCAAGGCGAACAACAAAACCACGGAAGAGGACGAAACCAGGGAAACAACCAGCAACATAATCAAGGTCCACCACCAACCAATCCTCCAAATAATAACAACGCTTCTCCCCCCAACCAGAATCCCAATCTTCCTCCCAAACAGGTGAAAAACAATAACCTGAGAACAAACCATCTATGTTCTATATGTGGAATCTATGGCCACTATACTCACAACTACCCCCATTTAGAGAAAGCACATAAGCTTTGGGATGACGATGCCAAACGCCAGGGTCACGCTGGACATCCAACTCCACTTAATCAACTACAACCCATGATATTGCAAAACCCATTGCCAAACCAGGGAGTAATAAATACTCGCCCAATGGATCCCCCACAAAGATCTGCTACGCCTCAACAGCAAATCACCTATGCCGCAATTGATTATCAACA
Organism: Larix kaempferi; assembly: GCA_027924585.1. Taxonomy (NCBI): domain Eukaryota; kingdom Viridiplantae; phylum Streptophyta; class Pinopsida; order Pinales; family Pinaceae; genus Larix; species Larix kaempferi. The sequence continues at coordinate 17,964,150 of BSBM01000012.1, forward strand.
TACGGATTCAGGAACACACCTTTTACTAATGATGTCATCCAATGACATCAACCTACAGACTCACAGGAATCAGTACGACCCACCCCCAGAAACTCCTCCCATTGACGCATCCACCTCCCTTCCAATAGATAAACCACTATGCATACCAAATATTCCTTTGGACGGAGGACTTAAAATCCCTCGCATCCCTTTGTGAAGGATTAACAACAATCCCAATGCTCATGCAGCATCCAATTATAACGTCATGGAAGATTTAGCACAATCCCCCGCTGCTATGTCTGCTTTTGAGGTATTGAAAACATGCCCTGCACAACGAAAACTACTACTATCTGCCATCGGAGGAGTAGACCCTAACGATACACATATGATGGCTTTCAACTTAGACCAAGCTGAACCTTGATTGCCATCAAATATGGCCTTCCAAGTATCTGTAAACATTCGAAACCTTGTTGTGCATCGATGAAGGAGATTCAACCTGCGTTATGTCCACTCTTGTGTTGCAGAAGCTTGGCTCCCCCACTTTACAACCATCCACCACAGCATTACGAGCTTATGACGGGCACTCAACTCAACCACAAGGCCTCTTAGCGAACATACCTGTAGAACTAGATGGCAAATTGGTTCTCATCGACATCGAAGTAATCAATGCCCAGCTCGACTACAACCTCCTTCTTGGACGTAGCTATATGTACAAAATTAAAGCTATCGCTTCATCTGTGTTCCACCTCATGATGTTCCCACATGAAGGACGCGTTATCAAGATTGATCAACTCACATATTATGATCCTAATGCCCCCACAGCCCCTCAAAATGTGCTACCAATGATTGAACAAACCATTCAAACTGCACCGACATCACTTGTCTCGTCAATTGGTCTTGGAATCTACACCGAGTCACCTATGACTTCCACATTTCCATTGATCCCACCACCTTTACCGATAGCAAAAACATCTGATTTGTGCACCCTATCGCACACCACATAGCAGCCCTTGTCACTGCCACAAACACCCACAGTGCCTACTCATATCGGAACAATGCCAATTCACACTATCCCTTTCTTGTTCCCATTTTTAGGAGTTGTTAGTTCGCCAATAATGGCTACACTCAACCTTCCTGGTTTAACATTAGGACTTTCGGTATGGTACTTACCTTCTCCAAGCCCCCCGCCGACTCTGAATGTTATTTTACAACCGGTACAACCTATCGCTACTACCAACCGCTCACCCCCTCCTGTCACTCATATACAAAATAGACCACCCCCAATAGTGACTACGGCATCAATATCTATAAACGCCCCACCTCCGTTACGAAACATAGGGGGCATAGGCCCACAAACTTATAACACTGGACCCATAACTTGCACCCCCCAGTAACCCCCAAGGTAGCCAAGAACCCCCCAACTATTCGCATTCCCCCTAAGTGCTCGTTGTGTGATGACGTAGGCCATGCCACTCATCAATGTCGACAATTACCTGCACTCCAAGAACACATGAATATGTTGGATGACAAAACCAGAATTCCAGTGATAAGACTTGAGCCACCTCCTCAACCTCATGACAAAACGCTTTGCACTAACCACCCTTGTGTGATATGCGGCATTTATGGCCATTATTCACATCACTGCCCTGATTTCCCTGATTATAGAGCATCTTTATACGAGATGAACAATGCCGATTTAGAGATATCTCTTCCCCTCATCGAGGAGATATACCCTCCGCAGTCATCTTCTTCATAAGAAATCAATACCATCTATATGATTTCAACCACATACAAACCTGAACCAGTTGATTTATGGTCTGATTACTTTCGTACATATGTGATCCACAATCATAAACCCCATTCACATAGCATGGGGGCAGGTCATTAACCCTGCTCACTTTTTCACATGCATGATCTCAACCATTTTTGAGGTCACATATCACTTGTATATTTGATTTGATTTGATACACCTAGTATTCTTCCCCCGCGGGTCATCATTTCTCCCCACTTCTGCATCCTTGGCTTGGTGGGCTCACCTTTATTTGTAGCCATTTTTGAACCTAGTTATTTCCTTTGACCATTCTGGAATCCTTATGACCTCCGTTGTTCGCACCATTTGCATCACCGGATTCAGTTTTTTGCGCTCGTGACTATGCTTGAGATCATTTCTCATTCTCATGCCCAGATTTTTTGGGTGCTTTTTTCCATGCCCCTCATCTCCTCGATTTATGTGCCACATCGACCATCGTCCATTTTTGACGAGTCTTATATCGCTGGATTCAATTTTTTGTGCTCATGATGACGCTTGAGATCATTTCTCGCTCTCACGCCTAGATTTTTTGGGCATCTTTTACATGCCCCCATTGTTGCCTCGGTTTGCATGCCACATCGTTCGTCGTCCGTTTCTGATGAATCTTATACCGCCGGATTCAGTTTTTTGTGCTCGTGATGATGCTTGAGATCATTTCTCGCTCTCACCCCCATAATTTTTGGGCATTTTTTCAAAATGCCACTCATCACCTCGGTTTGCATGACACATTGGTCATTTCCCATTTTTGACAATATTTATGTCACTGGATTCAGTTTTCCGCACTCATGACAATACTTGAGACCATTTCTCGCTCTCATTAATACCTTTTTGTTCGGTATAGTTTTACCCCTTTTTCGGGGCCGAGCAATTCCTTTTACGAAAAAGGCACTTAGGGAGTTTCTGTTCAGCTCTTTTCTGACTCCTAAAACAATGAAAAGATCGCCAGGCGATCTTGCTTCCTTTCATGCTCGCTAAACATATCTGAAAGGGCATCTACCTAGTATAATTTTACCCCTTTTCCGAACCTTGTAGACTAATTACGAAAAAGGAATACTCTAGTCACATTGGCTAGAAGAGTTCTCCATTTGCATCATTTTATGCTTTTTCAGGACTTGGAGACTAACTTACGAAAAAGAACACCAATGGAGTCCACTTATCGCCTTCAGACTCTCTAAACATGAAAGCGACCATGAGCAATCACCATCCTGGGCTCGTAAAAACCCACAGGATGGTACTCACAACCACTGCAGAGTCTTCTTCATTTTCAGACTCCTTAAAAATGAAAGCACCCATGAGCATGAACAGTCCTGGGCTCACAAAATCCACAGGACAGTACCATTTCAGAGCACACTTTTATCCCTTCTTGGAGCTCATTAAAACTATGAAGAAGGACCCAATGGTGTTTCTTGGCACCACAACAGATCACGTCTACTCATATGGCAGCTTCCCCATTTTGGTCACCTTTGTTCAGAGTATTCTACAGTATGTCACCCTGAGAATCCCTCGACAACACCCATCAACTTTACCCCCCAGAGTCAATACATACCCTTCAGTCCTTAAAAGCTATGATCCCCACACCTACAAGTCAGTTCCCTACGCTGCTAGGTCAACCATGTCATCATGCTCTGAACAAAGGAAGTTTGAGTCCACCCACTCTATGACCCCAGTTACTTCCCATCCCCACAAGTATGTCAGTCCTACCATCAGTACTACCACACTTCAGTTCTACACCTCGTGCTCCTATCAAGGAAACATCATTGCCTTGTTAGTTGCTGGTCTCCCTCTATCGACAACAACCAAATTTATTCCAGAGGATAGACCTAGAGGTCCCTGTGTCTTGGACTCATCACCATTTATGATGAGTGCCTATGAATCATTTCAAGAAGAGTCCTTAGTGCCTCTCCAAATGTTTGTTTCTCACATGCTCGACTTCAACACCTTGATTGCATCATTGAGACTCGCACAACATATTGGTCCTTTTAGTTATTTGTTGAAGACCCCGGATACCACCTGACTCTACCATATTTGAGAGTCTACTCATGGAAACAACCAGTTACATTTTTCCTATAGATATCCGGGTTGTGCATGGCGACAGTATTCATATGTACCCAAGTTTTATACTCCCTTGAGTATATAGTTACATCGACTCCTCAGACTTGACTCAGAGTCATTGAGTCCCTATAGATGTTGGACACCTTCAGATTCAACAGTTCATCAACCCTTCTGAGACCTTGTTCAGAACGGTTGTCGCTTTATTCCAGTGTATCAGTTATTGAGATCAGTCATGTTATGATCATGAGTACATCCCAAAATAGTGTCCCCTTTGGACCATTATGATGTACCATCAGATTTTTTATGTATTATTCAGGTCCCCCTTCTTGGGACTAATTATTATGTATATGTATTGATACGAGCATGGGTATGCCCACCTCGTCCATTATCAGAGATTATTCCTCATTCATATTGAGGCCATGTAATATTTTTTCTTTTTTGCAGCTTCCAAGGGACGTGGATCCAGTCTCCAGTCGGTCTCTTCTCTTCCCCAAACACCAGGAAAAAGACAAAAGAACTATGATGTCTATCGGCCATACGATGATCTCCTGCCCTCACACATCAGGGGGCAATTTGTTAACACCCAAAAAGTGCTCACTAGCTCATTTCCTTATTCACATGACCCATTTGTCCACTCTTCCACCATTTGAGCCTCTAAATCCATCAAAAGGTCACCAAAAGACCATAATACACCCCTTTTTTCCCTCAAAATGAATATCTTTCCTCAAAAAGCATAAAAAAACCCTAAAAAAAGGTATAGAATTCCCAAAAATATTAAAAAGGGAATAAAAATATTTAAAATATTCAGAAAAGGAAAAAGGAGGGAAAAAGGTACCTAAACCATGTTGGTCAATACCATTGGTTTCCTCAAAACCATAATGGTATTCCCCACCACCAAAAACTATAAAAAGGTGGTAGGGTCTCCTCACTTTCCATCCATCCATCATCCTATCCTCACACTGTCAAAATATCTCATGAGACTTTTGGCCATTTTCAGCATCTTGGAGAAGAGACCATTGGAGCTTGGAGCTACTCACCCTTGGAGTTGCTCAACACAAATCCTTACCATTTGAGGTATCTTAATACAAAACATCTATTCTTTTTATTTCTTGTTTCCATGAATCATTTTTAAATTTATTTGTTATATGCACATGTTAATTTAGATTTAGATTTAATTCATAATCATTTTTACTTTCTATATTGAAACTACTATCACATTGTTGATAGGTGCCCATTGCACAAAGCTTGGTTGCAAAACCAAGCCAACAGTTCTTTACTCAAAGGTTGTAGTGCATTGTGTGGCGTGGTTGTGACAGAAAGTAAAGTGCATAAATGAAACAAATTTCAAAACAACAAAAGACTCTTTTTCTTTTTCCGTTTATGCTCTTTCCAAAATGAAAACTAAGCAAACCAAAGACAAAACTCTTTTTTCTTTTATTTTTCAAATTCAGAACAAGGTAAACTATGCTACTTCGAAATGATCATAAGTCTTACTACTTTAAACTACCAAACTCATTTTTTTCTTTTTCTGATATACGTAAAAGAAAAAGAACTCGAAAATGGAAGCAAGTAAGACCTAAAAGAGCAATGTAAGTAAGGAAAAGAACTCTAAGGTTCACATCAAACAAATTGATGATTTGACGAACACTTGTCCTACAAATTTTTTCAAAGGAAAAAGATTTGGGCTTGGAAAAAAAAGTGAAAAGAAAAGAAGGATAAGAGACGCTTCAAATGGAAAGGTAAACCCCAAAGCATCAAGAACCCTAAAGAGAACTGAACCAAACAAACGGTAGGCAAGCGGACCAAAGATGGCATTACAATCACAAAGACTCAAATGGAAGCAAACTGAAAGACTTCAACTTACTTGGAATGAAACTGACAAAGCAATCAGGAAGTATCTAGACTCAAAAAGATTTTGAAAACACCCTAAGGACTCTAACTTGGTGTCAAACCCTAAATCAAAGGCCAAGACACCATCAAAGTGTGATTAGTGTTTCTACAAACAACAAATGTTACAAAACAAAGGTTCATATACCTGCAACAAGCATCTAGGGTATAGAAGTGTAGCTATGTCCAACTAGGAACAAAGCATGGTCTTCAAAAAGAGTCACAAACAACAAGACACCTCAAAAGCACTCAAGCAAGAAAAAGATGACCTAAGGGACTTAGGAGAGGCAAACAAGACTCAACAAGGGCCTAAAGACCTCAAGGATCAGTTAAGAAAGTAAGGCAAGAGACTGGACATCGAACCAAACAAGTGGAAATCAAAACCCTACAGCAAACAGAGAGTTACAGGGGTATGCGCTACTATGTAGTGCATAAAAAAGTGCACACTGGGAGATGTGCCCCACTGTACAGTAGAGAAAGTAGCGCTCATCATCAGGTATGCACTACTGTGTATAAGGAAGATTAGCGCACATGTCAGAGGAGGTCTGAAACAGGCTCTAAAAATTCAAACTGGGATGAGTCAAGCAATGGAAACAGGCTACAGTAACCTACAGAGCCTCTCAGAGGATCAAAAAGATCAAAAAGTACTGGAAGGAAAACTAACTACGTCTCCTAAAGAAGAAAAAAACTGGTCCCTAGTGGAGTTGCCAGTCTGTTGTTCGGGAATTCTACCCTATAGCGAGGAGAGGGACACTACCAACTTTTGGGGTGATAGGTAAATACATTAATCATATCACATATGCTTCTACAAAAGGAAAGAGATCAAGGTTCTTGAAGGCATACCTTATTAATGAAGTTCAATCCTAGCTTTCGCTTGCTCCTTCAATTGATCCTCCGCTTGATCTTCCATTTGATGAACCTGCAATACGAAGATACCTTCCTCAGTGTATCTTGACTGATATAACAATGATGAAATTGAAATACAATTTAAACATCAAGTACAATCAAGCATTTAATCCAAACAAATATGCGATCCATTAGACATTTGATTGGGATGGGAAGGGTATTTCAAACTTTATTATCAAAAGCAAATAATCAGTACAAGTATACCTGATCATTCAGAGTTCTTGTGTAACCAGATCTTGGGATCCTTCTCTTCACACTAACTTTGGAATTCCTCCAGCGTAACAAACCTTAATGCATAGTTTCTCCTCCCCTCTCTCATCTATCCCCCTTGTATTTATGGGACAAGGTAGGCAGTTTGGATCGAGAGGTAGTTTGATTGGGAAGTTGGGAAAGTTGCAAAACCAACTGCAACTAATCCTAATTCATCAAATTAATATATTTTTTATTACTTTTTAAGATGTGCACAAGTATTTCACAGTAGAGTAGCGCACCATATGCAACCTCACTGCTTTACAACCAATGTTTGCATGATTTTTTAAGGTGTGCGCTAGTTTGCTTAAGCAAAGTAGGGCATACTAGCAGGTGTGCACTACTATTATGCTTGTAGAGTAGGGCACACTCCAAGAAATGCGCTACTATCATGCCTATAGAGTAGCACACATGTCAAAAGGTAGGGTAAAACAGGGTTTTGTCAGCTGTTGAGGGGTAAACCAAGTCCATGTATCATCTAGGGAAATCTTGCTCTTCAATCCATGTTGTCCTTTTGTGTGATTGACGGCTTAATGTGATCACAGACGGAGAAGTGCAGATTTGACCTATAACAACTGGATCACTGAGCATCATCGTCACTACTGCTGTACTCATCATCTTGATCACTAGTGCTATATCTCAATTCTTCTCGTCATAGGAAGTTCTACAAATCCAACCCTTTTTCATGCTAGTTGCAGGCCAATCCCTCTGTAGGTCTTCAACATCTATGGCCATCCTATGGAATGTACGTCAACAAAGCCTTGAAAGAGCATCCCAGAACTTTTGTGAGCACATAGCTCAACCCATCGGATCTCCCAGGATCTTTTACATGTGACCACCACAAAACCTCCAAAGAGCATCTGAGTTGAAACTATCGGATATCCCAGGATCTTTTACACATGGTCAGGAAAAACCTTAAAAGTGTGTCTTGCAACCTGCATGATCTCTAAAGACCATCCCAGTACTTTTACGATGACACAGCTCAACCTATCGGGTCTCCAGGACTGATTACATTCCTCCTATAGCAAAACCTTGAAAGAAAATTCGAGCTCAAACTATCAGATCTCCCAAGATCTTTTCTATGCTACCTATAGAAAAACCTCGAAAGAGTATCCGAGCTCAGACTATCGGATCTCCCCGGATATTTTCTATGCTACCTACACAATCTGTCCACGGACAACCTGTAGCAAAACCTCAAAAGAGTATCTGATCTTAGACTATCAGATCTCCCAAGATCTTTTCTATGCTACCAATACAATCTATTCACGGCCAACCTATAGAAAAACCTCCAAAGAGTATATGAGCTCAGACTATTGGATCTCCCAGGATCTTTTATATGCTACTTGCACAGTTTGTCCACGGCCGCAGAGTATGATCCTGATACTCATGATCATACTTATCATCATCATATAGTACATCATCCTGACGACATCATCACCACATGATTACCCTAATCATGTACACAGCATCATCTTGATGCATATCATCTAGAGCATCATCATGATGCTCATCACACATGATCATCCTAATCATCATCATAGCATCGTCTTGATGCCTATCATCTTGAGCATCATCCTAACACTCATCACACATGATCATCCTGATCATCATACATAGCATTATCCTGATGCCTATCATCTGGAGCATCATCCTGAAGCTCATCACACATGATCATCCTGATCATCATACATAGCATCATCCTGATGCCTATCAGCTGGAGCATCATCCTTATGCTCATCACACAACACTTACATCCACAGCCATGGGAAGGATCCTCGTACCACCATACTTGGAATGGCTCCTCCAAATGTGTCCCATCACTTCTTCCTTGAAGTATCTTCTATTTGAAGAACACCAAGCCTCTCTCTGAAGTAATCAAACTTCACTCCGACTAGTGGTTTGGGAAACACATCTACAATCTGCTCATCTGTCACAACATACTAGAGCTTCACTGCTCCTCTCTACACCATATCCCTGATATAGTGATATTTGATCTCAATGTGATTTGACCTGTCATGGAACACTAGGTTTTCTAACAACTTCACACAACTCTGGTTGTCACAATAGATACACGTAGCATCCAACTAGAGATCAAATAAATCAGACAATAGCTTCCTTAGCTATACTGCCTCACAACTAGCCGAACAAGATGCGACATACTCTGCTGCAACTGTACTTAGTGCTATGTAGGATTGCTTCCTGCTAAACAAAGAGATCACACCTAATCCCATACTAAAGCAACACCCCAAAGTGCTCTTCCTATCTGCAGCACTGCCTGCCCAATATGAATCAAAATAACCCTCTAGGCTAAACTTTTGATTCACATCATACTTGAGCCCATAGTTAATTGTATCCTTCAGGTACCTCAGAATATGCTTTACAATAATTAGGTGAACATATCTAGGATCTCTTAGAAACTGGCTCAAGGTGTTCACCACAAAGCAAATATCTGGTCTCATGTTCGTCAGGTACATCAAGGACCCAATCAACCAACTCTGATGAAGCATCACTCAATAGATTCAGGTTTGATTCCATAGGTGTGGCCATGGCCTTGCAGTCCATCACCCTGAACCACTTCAGGATCTATACTGCATACTTCCCTTGTCTAAGGAAGATTCCATTTGCACTCTGCGACACCTCCAAACCTAGAAAGTAATGCATCATGCCCAAGTCCTTCATCTCGAACTCGGCAGCAAGATTCCTCTTCTTGTTGCCAATCAATCTATCCTCACCTGTCAAAAACAGGTCATCCACATATAATAGAAGTATCACTGGATTTCCCTCCTCAACCTTGTAGTAAAGGTTGGAATCCCCTTTACTCTTGGTAAAGCCCAAACTGAACAGGACGTTGTCTATCCTACCGTACCATGTCCTAGGTGCTTGCTTTAAGCCATACAAGGCTTTCTTCAATCTGCAAACATATGACTCCCTGTCATGTGTCTCAAAACCAAGTGGCTGCTCCACATACACTTCCTCTTCGACTATATCATTCAAGAAATATGTCTTGACATCCATCTGGTGTATCTTCCATTTCATCACTGCAGCTAGAGCAAGTATTGTTCTGATGGAAGTGTATCTGGCTACAAGTGCAAAAGTCTCTTCATAATCCATCCCTTCTTTCTGGGAGAAGCCACGTGCCACAAACCTTTCCTTATATTTCTCTATGCTACCATCTGTAGCATGCTTGATCTTGTACATCCACTTGGAAGTCACAATAAACGTCCCTTCTGGTCTTGGGACCACCTCCCAAACATCATTCTTCATGATCGATTGGTACTCCTCGATCATCTCATCCTTCCATTACTGCATCCTGGATCCTGGGAACTTCAAATTCTTCAATATCTTCAATAGATAGTTTTCTTGAACTTCATTGCCGGAACAAATGTTGTAGTTGAGTCTTCGTTGCTTGTTCTTCAAAACAAGTCTCTCTTGTAGGTGATGGTACATGGTCTTTCCTACAAGACAAGTTCAATTGCATGATTATAAACATCTCATAGATTTCAGAACAAATTCTTACACATACAGACATATGTCATACAGTCATGCAATTATCTTAGCCAATGCTTCAATACAACATTTATCCATATCCCATAAATTTCTAGATGCCTTCCATCTCTACCAGAACATTTGTTAAGAGTGTGCAAAACTCCCAACATGTCAGCAAAGAGGTTTCATTCTAGATAAGTATAAATGGAATGGTGTACAGTACCATAGGTCACTTACCCATTACTATATTAGTAGTATCTTGTTCATTAATGCATCCTTTTCTAAAATGCATAATATACATCCTAAATCTAGGAACATAAGTATGTACATGACTGAACAAAATCATATATACAAGAAATGAAAATTTAAATACTTATCTTTGTTTTCTTGTTAGGTGGACTCCCTCTCAATATTTTCTTCCTTGTAGGAACTACTGGAGTGAGCTCCCTCTTGATCTTTGTTTCCTGGATTATCTGCCTTTGAACTTATATCCATCCTGGACCACTATGCATGCTTAAGTGTGCACTAGTGTCATCCTCAATATCTCATACATAATTATACATGCATTAGTATAATCTCAATACTATCAAAACATTATGATTCTAAATAATATTAAACATGTATGGATATGCTCATTTCATACACAAGCACTAGTATTCAAGGACTTCTTTTACTCATGCATATTTTTATTTGACCATAGGACTCTTCTAGTTTGTCATATCATTAATCAAACTAAGAAGCATAATATGCATAAATTAATGATTGCCCAAACTTATAACTTCATGAATTATCAATCATACCAAGTATACTTATATAAGATCCTAACACAAGGTAGGATTCTAACTCGATATAGGAAAACATACCTAGATTATCATGCTTGTCTAACATACCCAAACAATGTCTTCTTTGTTCTCTTAGAGACCTTGTGCTAGCAACCATCATATCTCATAAGTTAATAGTTGTAGAACCAATTTATGCATACCTTCTAAGTAGAGCTTCTATGTGATCCATGACTATGGATGAGTCTTTGTCTTCATGCCATCATGGTCATATGTTCTTTATCTAGAACTTGATTTGTCTTTCTTGATGTACCCTTCATGTTTGTGGACACCATCATCCTCACACAACACCACATTGTATTAGTACAATCATAAGTGTCATAACCCTAATCAATGAATGTCTTCTATCATTCACATGCATTCATACTTTTACTAGGGTGATAAGACAAGTCTAAAATTAATCAAGATTGTACAAACCTCAATAACATGAAGACAAACATGCCATAAACTTAATCATGAATAGATTTCAAAACATACCTGTATCTCCTCAAGTCATATTTGTCGGGATTGCTTGTAGTCTTCTTGTGTAAGGCCTTAGCCTCATCTCCCTCTGGAACTGGAATCTATTCACTTATGTAGGTGTCCAAATCATTCTCTTCTAGGATTAACCCAATCCACTTTGATTTGATAAAGCTAGATCTAGAGTTGGCTAGGGTTTGACACAGAAACCCTAAAAATCCAAAATTTGAATTTCAAGCTTCCGATTGGATGAAAAGATGTGCCTTGTTGAGCTGATCAAGCTGGTATACTTCAATTTTGAAATATGCAAAATTTAACCCCTCAAAATTGCCTTTGAAACTTCGGATATGCAATTTCTAGTTTTTTGGTTTTCTGGTCAAAATCCTAAACTAGGGTTTGATAATGCAAGGGGTTCTTCCCAGCCAAAAAGTTCGATCTTGTGCTCTAAACTTTAGTTTTTATGAGGAGCATCCAACCGTGGTCTCAGAGTCAAAAAATTCCAACTTTTGCAGAAACCCTAATTTTCCACCTTTCCGATCAAACACCCGAACTAAGGTTTGATGATGGCCGGGGTTCTGCCCAACCAAAAAAATTGATCTTGGTCTCTAAAATTAGATTTTCTTGAGGAGAATTCAGCCATGGTATCGGATTCCAAAAATTCCAACTTTCTTCGAAACCCTAATTTCCCATAGCAGTGACAAACCAAAAATGAAAGTGCTCAAAATCCCATTCTGTTTCGGACAGGAATATATGCCATATTGTTTCTGATGTATCTCTTAAATTTCGGATCCTTAGGGTCTGAAACTTTGGATTTTGGTAGCCTGACCTGTCATCTTTCCAACCCGACATATCTGAGCTCAAATGGATTCTCTAATAGAGATATATGCAAAGTGTCGCAACGTGACATGTTTATGGGATGAAACAGTATAGAGAACTTGTACGGCGTTCCATGTGTCACTGTTTCAACTTAGGCCTCTGAAACCCATACTTGTGAAACTAAAGTCCGTTCCCTAATTGTCACTTTTTACGGAATTCCATTTGGAGCTTCCTAGCCAGATATATGACCTTTTTTCCTAGGTCACCTGCTTAGGACTGCATTCTGGAAGAGGCAGAAACCCTAACTTGTACAGATGATATCTCACAAAGTACAATGAAATTGAGGCTGTCTTTCAGACACAAGGTACATGGACATTTCATATTCGAGCTGTAAATGTTTCAGATCTTGAACCTTCGCCAAAATGGCGTTATAGTGAAAGTTAGACGATTACGGGTTCTTACTATACCAACCCCTAGCTTCCAATTTGTCGCAAGTGTAACAAGTGTCATACATGCCATACAATGCCTTCCTTCAGGCTAGCTCTGATACTATGTTATTTTTTCAGCATTTAATTCAATCTATTTCTACGATCTTAACTGAGAGAACAACATGTACAGCATATCAAACACAAGAGACAAGAGACACAAAGCATTTCACCAGAGAAAATCAAGAAGGTCAAAAATCCCACAACTTCCACAGAGATAGAATAAGCACCAATACAAAGATCACCTAGATGAAACCCCCCAAAAAGAGATAGTCTCCTAGAAGAATCTCCTCCTCCACTCGTGCACACTCCTCCTCTCTCTCACTAATGCAAAGTGAGTGAGTGTGTGAATGAACAAATGAGAGAGTCACACTCTCTATTTATACTTTTACTTTCACTTGACCTTTACTCAACTAGGTCGGTCCCAACTTAACCACTTAACATAATGCTAACTGGGATGACCCCACTAGGGTGGTCTAATAACCCTTTAACCCACATGACTCATACAGGGCCGACCCCACCAAGGTGGTCTAATAACCCATCAAGTATAAGTTACGACACTTACAATATAACATGCGACACTTGCAAGTACAAATGATGACACTTCTAATCGGAGGAATAATACATCTCCGTTGGGGATACAATAAAGTACAAATGTAATACATACAATATACAAGTGAATATCTTCCGAAGTTACAAATACATCAACAAGAACTTGGGGGTGTTAGGGTATGTTGTGCATCCAATGGTTGGGAAAAAGGTGTGGAATGTTTCATGAAGTGCATATCAGAATTTATATAATCTTCTAAATTAGAATCTAAAGCATTTGAATGGAGGTGGAAAGACCTTTCAGAAGACAAGTCAGAAGCTAGTAAAAAATGAATAGTTTTGAGAGTAGACTTGGTTTAACTGACTGAATACTGTACCAAGAAATAAGTGGAGGTTTCTGATTATTATATATAAGAATGTGAATCAAAATTAGAGACGTAAGAATCATCTTTGACTCTAGTACTCAAAGCATAAGCATGATTACCTTTGGGAGAGGCTTGAAAACAGTGTTCTTGTTCTACAGCAAGCTTGCCTTGTTCTTTCTTTGAAAAGTCTAGAACATCAATGTTATGTTCTTCAAGTATATTGGCCATGATTTAAAATTTCTTTTTGAAGCAATATTTCTCGGGATGAGTGCCTTTGCAACAATAAGAACACTTGGGCTTCTCCTTCTTCATCTTCTTGGATTTGGAATCTCCATCAGAATCCTCTTCATCTGACAATATCTAATGTTTGGATTTTTCATTCTTGAAACTCTTTGCTCCATGATCAACAAGTGCAAAGTATTTGGAGGGTGTTAGATCCCTCATAGATTTTCCTTCTCCTTAGTGAGCGAATCAATGAATTCATCTAAGCTTGGCATATTCCAATTAGGAACTGCAAGTCTTGTGGTATGAAAAGTAGACACAAATACTAAGTATTTTGAGCTCAGTTTTGACAAAATGGTAAGGATTCATTTCTCATCCTTCTTATCTATGCCACATTGATTGAGTTGAAGCACTAGGTTCTTGAATTTTTAGATGAAAACCTCCATTGAATCGAAATTACTTGGACTAAGTGAGATCGGCTCAATCTCCAATAAATGATCTCTGAGCTCGTCCCGTTTTCCAAAGAGAGACTCTAGCTTTGTCCAAACTTGATTTGGAGTGGATAGAGAATCAATATGGAATAGAATATCTAGATATATAGAGAGACAAATTAACCCACAAGATTCATCAATCCTATTGAACCATTTGGATTTCAATTCAACAGTTCTTAGATTAGTTTCAAGCCCCATAGTGACTCTACACAATCCTTTGCTCCGAAGCTGGATGATCATATGCGCCTTACAGACAAATAAATTGAAGTGAGTGAGAGTCACATATTTGGATTGTTTTTTATCCATACTGATGCGATCATGGTGATGGAAATACCTGCAAAAAAAACTCTTGGATTTTTTTTTGAAGCAAGCTAGCTATGATACCATGTGATATTTTCAATTGCTAGGAACTAGATTTATAAGACAATTTCACATGGAATATTTCAGACAATGAGAGAAGAATAATAGAGAAGATAAATTGTGTAAATCGCTCTGTGTTTTATTCATCAATAAGATAATAGTATATAATACACCTTCCATAGATAAAATTGAATTCCTTGGAGGCAATTTGGAAAGAGCAAAAAGAAAACGCTTAGAAAAGACAAAAAAAAAACCCTAGGTGGCAAAAGAAGTTTCCAAAACTATACTAGAGGCTCACTAATTGGATAAGTATGGTATGGAAGCTCATGAGTGAGGTAAATAGAATGTATTGATTGCTTTAGGAGATTAGATATGATGTGGAGGTAGAACTGGTCAAGTGGAAAAAATTTCCAAGTCAACTAGCTTTACCTTTTCCACTAGAAAGCAGAAAAAATGGGACAAAGCTAACTAAATCAGGAAAGAACCTTCTAAACCAAAAATGGAAAGAAATCAGACAAAATCCAATGAAATCTTATCCAGAATATTCTCTAAGGCACCCTAATGAATTAGGATGGCAAGTGTTCCACTAAAAGACAAAACTAGCCTATTTTACCTAGTCAAAACTCAGGAAATTAATCATAAATGATGAATTAATTTATCCTAAGTCTAAAATGGTATAGGTGGGTTTTTTTAATATTCCAACACTCTAATCCTTGCTTTTATGTTTCCTCTACTTGTATCCTTACTAATCCTTCTCTTGACTTCTACAATTCAGGTTTTTTGGAAGTATCTATGGCATGACTAGTGCCTTTGCCACTCTTCTAACCAAAACGTTTATTTAATGATGTCATATTATTCGCCCTCTGATACACTTCCTCATATTTAAGAAAATGGTTTGTGTATTCAAAATGAATATTGCATGACGCATAATGTCGAGCGACCTTTTTCTGACTGTCATTTCTTATGAAGACCATTTCTCCGAAATGAAATGCCTCTAGGTATTGTACAAAAAATAATGCTCCATTAACCTTGGGGAATTTATAAGCCCTGATGACAAAAGGAAATGGTGGATAGGGGGCCTTCTTATGTTCGTTTTAAAAATTACCTATCCCGTTAATGAAAACTTGTCTCACCACCTCATTGTGCACGACATAATCAGTTACATACATCGGCATTAGAGAGGGAGCCTTTGTACCTCCATACATCCTGATATAAGTACCTTCTGGGGAAAAGTAGAAATCCCCATATTCATTTATAAAATTCATGGTGTTATCTTACAAGCAATTTGGTTCTTCATTAAAAATTTCCCAATACAAAGGGATGATAATTTCTTCACAGATGAGCTTGTAGTAGCTTGCATACTTGCGAGCCCATGTTATCTGGTAAGCGACATAGAGTGGTGTCTCAGTTGGGATAAAAAAAAACCAACTTAGGGAATGGGTGTCTGACCAGGATGCAGTCAATAAGATATGAAGCCATGCATAATTCTGGTTTCTTTTGGTTGATTCCTCCTTGAGTTGCTACTATTGTGGATGCCATACTTTTTTATATAATACCCGCCCAATTAAAGACGATACCAGGAGAGGCGATGTGATACATAAGGGTACCCAGATGAGCTTATATGTATTTCCACTCATCCTACCGAATATTATGCCTCACAATAAGGTTATGATTCTGAATGGATTTTTTAGACTCTGAGTGTCATGTTCTTCATTCGCCCTCTGTCTCAGTGGATTTCCTAGAATCAACACATTCTTGGCATATCCAAAGTGATCTATGTTGACTCATCTTATCCATTCATTTGTCAACATGAATTTGGGAGAGGGTAACTTATATGCTGCAACAATATGACCGGGTTGGAATAAAGCAAATCCTTCCCCACCTGCTCCACCTACGATCTTGGTGCCAACGTCCACATGATGCAGAATCCAACCAATGAATTCAAAGTAAGGGAAGAGCTCTGGTCCGGTGGCATCTTTGTGAAGACCATATATTTTAATGATTTTATATACCATCATCTCCTCAATGGATGCACATTAGAGGAAATTTCAATTTAAAATGGGCCTTCCAAAAATAATACAAATTCCATGTCATCATGTATTATCCAATCAAAATGCTTTAAAATTGAAAAAGGGAGCACCTAAAAAAATTGGAGGGAAAAAATAAAAACTACTTTTTGGATCGTATTTTCAACTTATCTCCTTGTAGGTTTACTCAAATTTCAACCGAGAGGAATTGTTGGATGCATAATTAAATTATGCATCCAACGAGTACCCATGTTGCATACTTTTAACAACATCCACACCATGAAAAATCGAAAATACATTAAAAAATGTGTTTTCTCTCACTAGAAACACGTTTTTTAATGTATTTTAAATATTTCATGGTGTGGATGTTGTTAAAAGTATGCAACATGGGTACGCGTTGGATGCATAATTTTATTATGCATACAACGAGTCCTCCCGCTTGAAATTTGAGTAAACCTACAAGGAGATAAGTTGAAAATACGATAAAAAAAAACTAGTTTTTTTACTCTCTCTCTAATATTATTTTATTATTTTCCTTAGGAGGCCCATTTTTACCCAAATTTCCTCTAATAGTATGGTACATTCAGATATCGGATGACATGATATAATTCCCCCCCTTTATATTCAGGGACAATCCCTGCCATTGCTTTGGTGTCTTCAAATACTGTCTCCATTTGAGTTTTTGAGACAACTTCGACATCAGAATCTGATTCTGTTGTCTTGAGCTTTCACTTGGAAGTTTTCTTTGGCATCTTTGAGTCCTAAGGACACAAAAAAATCACTGTGTAAGCATACTTTAATAATAAAAAAATAGATTTAAGAAACATGAAAAGATATCCCTTATCAATATTATTTACAAGAAAAAAAAGTTAGGAGATTCATTAATTCCATGGTGTCCACTGAGTTTGATGTTGGTTATGGTTTATCACAGTGCCAACAACCTACTTCACAGTGAGTGATACAATGCATCCATGGATCCTTATGTGAAGTAAATCTTATTTTTGAATGCACCGTTATCCAAAACAATAACAATTTATTTAATGCAAGTATGCCTTTACTCCTATACATAATTATCGAACAAGGTATATTAGCGATATAGCATGTCATTGTTAAGATGACACAAAACCTATACTCTCTCTTCAAACAGAAACATATGTTTCACTTGTTTAAGTGACTTGGGAAGATTCAATGCTTTCGAAAAACTTGAGGAACTACCCTAGCTTCAACTAAATCCGGGCTCCTTTGCTAAATGTAAGTCAAAACACAACCCTCTCATACATTTCCTAGAGGTCCCTTCTACCTAAAAAGGTCATGGTGATGAACCTAATTGGGATTGCCTCTATGGTGGTGTGTTATCATAAGATGACGGGAAGTAAAAAACCGGCGATGCGGGTGTTAAAAACAAGGAAGTTTGCTAAACTTAGCAAGCTCTAGTCGAGAAGTGTTTTAGTGGTTAAATTCAATGCTTACTCTCCCAACCCGAAAGCATAAATTATGAAAAATAGGGATGACCCGAGGAAGTTGTCAAAAGGGAAAACCCCATCATGTTTCAACATAGAACCTCCTACTTATAAGGCCATCAGAAGCTATCAAAACAGTCCTTTCCCTATTCCTAACTAAAAATAAACAATGGTTCCCTTAAGGTTTTGAGGCTAATGTAAAAAACTAACTCTGCTTCCATAACCTCTCAAAAATCACAATTTAAACATAAATAAGGAGCTAATGGTGGGTTGCGAATTCCTTTTAACTAGGATGAAAACATCATTTCTAGACATGGAATAAATGATAAAAAAAAACCTACCTGGCGGTGAAATATTGGTCCAACTGTGATGCTCAACGGCATTGGGTTCTTGCTAGCATTTGGTGATAGCTTCTATTGTGAACGACGTTACAAGTGGCATGTCACAACAGATAAGTTTTACCCTTTATTTAAAACAAACTGTAACCCTAGTCATAAATGAGTAGTGTGCTTGTGCTAATGGGGCCCTGTTGTAGGCACAATAGATCCCATGTTTTTATTAAACATGGGAGCCCCAATATTTTTATTTTCTAAGGAAATGTTCAAATTCCATAGTCACTTTGGGGTTTCATCATGATTGATCATGCATTTTATTTATTTTCCATGATTTAATTCAGTTAATAATTTTTCCCTTCAAAAATTCATTGATTTTTGTGTGTTTTTGTGAGTTGCAGAAGGCATGGATTTTCTACAAAGTTTGTCATTTCCGTAATCCGCAATGCAGATTGTGGATGCTTTATTTTTTGGATTTGAAGTTTTTTTTATTTCCACAACCCGCAATCCATAATGCGGATTGCAGATGCGGAAATGAATTTGAATAAATTGGTTTTTCTTCTTACCGCAACCCGCAACCCGCAATTTCGGATTACGAAAAGAGTTTCAAAAATATAAATTTGCACTTTGTGTTTTTGCATTCTGCAACCCGCAATTGCAGATTGCGGATTGCAGAAAGTGTTTTAGAAATAAATATGTGTTTTGCATTTCCGTAATCCACAACCCGCAATTGCAGATTGCGGATGCGGAAAGGACATTGTTTTTCAATTGTATCATTTGTGTTTCCGCAACCTGCAACCCCAAATTGCGGATTGCGAAAAATTTTGGTATTAATATTGAGAGTTGCGTTTCCGTAACCCGCAACCCGTAAATGCGGATTGCGAAAAGGATGTACATTTTTGCGAAATAAATTTCCGCAACTCTTCTTCCGCATCCCGCAGGTTAGATATTAATTGTTGATTTGTTTGATCCTACGGTCTAAATATTATATGACGAAATTTTACCATTTTTCAATTTCTAGAATTACCTGCGTCAAGCATTTTTTACTGTGAATTTTTACCAGGGCTATTTTTCTGCCATTCTCGTCAGCATAGGTTGGTTTTCTGTCTTTTTCTTATTGTTTGTTTGTGGTTTTTTGTCATTTTCAAACTGTTTTTGATTGGTTCTAATTTATTTTACCAGAATTACCAGTTTTCAACGTGTCGAGGAATACTCGTTCTAAAATAGCATAGAAAGACCTGATAAACAAAGACCCCAATTTTGGGATCCTTGCCGATACAAGTGACAGAGTTTTGGAAACCTATCAGATAGACTTGTCCTGAATTTATGCCATTTTTCATAATGACAACCTGTCGGATATCCAAGATAACCAGCTTGTCTATGAGAAAATTAGGGATTCTCAATTAAATGCCATAGTAGCTAGACCAGCCCTTCTCCCTTACACAGATGCAGTCAAGTGGATAATTGATCACGCGAATCCTAAAGACTGTTCCTTTAACAATAGTGCAGGGTCCCAATTGGTCTCTTTTCACCCTGAAGTTTTCATTAGAGCTTATGCCCTTAAGCTAGCTACCCAAATTCTTAATGTCGCTTTCCTGGATTCTGTCAAGAACAAGTTTAACTTCGACAATATGATAAATTCATGGATGAACAACCCAACCAACTTTATACCCAAAGCCGATAATGCATACCCTATCTCATGGTTTAAGGAACCCTTTTCCCTCCTAACATCCATGCTTTGCAGGTTGTATGGTCTACCCAACTATTCTATATTCAAATCTGAATGGGCACCTGTGGCCCATCACGTCCTCACAACTAGGGAGTCATTCAATTGGGATTCAATTCTGTCAGCTGAGTTAAGGACAACAATTGAGCGATATCAGAAAACACCAGCTTCAAGGAAGCCTCCTTTCTTTTATTTAGCCTATGTTATTGATGTGTTCTATGCAGAATTTAATGTTGATGTATATGTAACTTCGGAATGTATTTCATCTATGTATTTCATATATATATTTATTGTACCCTTATTAGAGATGTGTTATTCCTCTATAAGGAAGTGTCGTCATGTGGATTGACAAGTGTCGCAAGTGTGTGTACTTGATGATGGGTTATTAGACCACCATGTGTGGGGTCAGCCCTGAAATATATATTATATTGTGGATATACCTAGCTAGACAAGTCGGCCCCATAAGGTCACTGGGAAAACATGTTAGTATAAATAGAGATCAGGAGATCTCTATTTAGATCATTCGAAAAGTCATCTCTCTCTCACTCAGAAAGTGACGCACTAGTGAGGAGGAGGATCATCTACTTCTAGGAGACTATCTCAAGTGTATTTTTGTTGTACTTTGGTTGAGCCATTGCTCTCTCTATCTCTGAGGAAGTTGTGGGGTTTTTCACCTTAGGGTTTCCCCACGGAAACTCTATGTCTCTTGTCTCTCATGCTTTTGATTCTTGTGATGCTTATTGTGATTGTTATGCATTGATATACTGTATATGTTATTCTCTCAGTGAATATCCTAGAGTATTGTGAATTAATGCTCAAAATTTAACATGGTATTAGAGCTAACCTGAGAAGAAGACATTTTGCAGTGACGAAAACGTGAGTTTCTTGTTTATTGGGTTTCTCTCCACAGATTATGGAAAAGCAGTATAGTAGATTGAATCTACTCACCAAGGAGAATCTATCTGTCCAATCAGAATTCAATTATGAGCATTTTCAGATTTGGCCCTAAAAATTAGGGTTTCCACAAAAATAGGAATTTCTGAAATCTGAAGACATAGCTGGAAGCTCCTTGCAAAAATCGAAGTTTAGAGATTTGGATCAAGATTTTTGGCTAGGTATATCTCTGGGAAACTCAAACCCTAATTCAGGGCTCTCCCTAATGAACCCAAGAGGAAAAAAAGGCAAATCTGAAGAGTAAAGCTTTGCTGATCTCAAATTCTGAATACACCAAACTGATCAGCTCATCAAAGCGCATCTTTCTATCCTTTCAGAAAATTGAAATTCACATTTTGAATTTTTAGGGTTTTTTCGACAAACCCTAATCTGGGACCAGATCCAGCTTTTAGCATTTCAAGTGGTAAGACCTAAATATTTTCTATTTCCATTTGAAGTACTCTTTAATATGTCTCACCACACCAAGCTTGAGGATGAGCTTGAAGGAGCTGATAACTTCTGAGCTTGGAAGTATAGGATTGGGTTAATCCTGGAAGAGAATGAGTTGGACTCATATGTAAAAGAAGACATCTCTATCCGAGAGGATGAAGAGGCTAAGGTATTGCATAAGAAAAACTTGGTCAAGGAAAAGAGAATCATTGCTTATTCTATCAAAGACCATCTCATACCCCATGTGTCTTCTCTAAAGTCACCCAAGGAGATTTTTGACTCTTTGACCAAGCTATTTGAAGGGAAGAACATAAATCGGAAGATGACCCTGCGGAACCAATTGAAAGGAGTAAAGTTTCAGAATGGAGAAACCATTCAATCTTATTTTTCAAGGGTCTCCCAGATCAAGGAACAACTAGAAGCAGTGGATGAAATGGTGGAGAATGGTGAAGTAGTGATTACCACTCTAAATGGCCTACCCAGGTCATGGGATTCCTTTATTCAAGGAATTTGTGCAAGGAAGAAGTTGATCTCCTTCAACAGATTGCGGGAAGAATGCTCTCAAGAAGAAGCTAGGCTTGTGGCCCGAGAAGAAAAGATGGGAAATGAATATCATGCTCTCATAACACATGCCAGGAAAGGCAAGTCCAAGAAGGAATCATCTCATAACAGAAGATTCTCACACCACAATTATCATAAAGATAAGAAAGATATCAGATGCTTCAATTGCAATGAGAAGGGACACTTTGCTTCAAATTGTTCCAAGAAGAAGAAAGACAACACAAACAACTTCAATAAGAAGAAGAAGAATAACAAAAGAAGATATCATGCTCGTGCTGCTGAAGATGATGAACCCCCAAAGAAGAAGGCTAGGGTAGAGAATGATAGTGATGATGACTCATTAAGTGAAGAAGAATATGTTCTAATTTCTGCTCTCACAGGTACTATCTCCCATGGTTTTAATGATTGGTTGATTGATAGTGGGGCTTCCAAACACATGACTGGGTTTAAGGAATCTTTTGTGAATCTATCTGAACATGAATCACCCCATAAGGTGAAACTTGGGGATGATTATCAATACCCAATCAAAGGAAGTGGTGAATCCTCCTACAACCTAGATTCTGGAAAATATTTGAAGATGAAAGAAGTCCTTTATGTACCTGGGCTCAAGAAGAACTTACTCTCCATCTCTGCATTGGATGCAAAAGGTATGAGGGTTGCATTTGTGGATGAACAAGTCCTAATGTGGCAAAAGGGAAAGAACATAGATGATGCAGTAGTGATTGGAGAGCAAGAGGGAGGTTTGTATAAATTGAAGGGACAACCTGAACATGCCATGGTACATGAATCCATGGACCCAAGTGAACTTTTGCATAGAAGACTTGCTCATATGCACTATAGGGCACTTCCAATTGCAAGCAAGGCTGTAGAGGGTCTTCCTGAAATCAAGACCAAACATGAAGGTGTTTGCAAAGGATGTGCAAAAGGTAAGAACATTAGGAAGGCTTTCCCAAGCAGTGAAAGCAAGGCAAAAGACATCCTGGTAATCATCCACTCATATGTATGTGGTCCTATGTCATCTAGTTCTCTGAGTGGGTATGTTTACTATGTCTCATTTATTGATGACTTCTCCAGGAAGACTTGGGTATACTACTTGAAGAGAAAAGATGAGGTGTTTGATAAATTCAAGGAATTCAAAACCTTGATGGAGAATCAAACTGACAAGAAGATGAAAACATTCAAATCTGACAATGGTGGAGAATTCACCTCAGGTGACTTCAAGAAGCTTTGTAGTGATTCAGGGATTAAGAGGGAGTTGATTGCTCCTTATAATCCTCAACAGAATGGAGTTGCAGAAAGGAAGAATAGAACAATCATGGAAGTAGTAAGGTCAATGCTGCATGACCAGGATCTACCTATGCATCTATGGGCAGAAGCAGCTAGAATAGCTATATATGTGCAGAACAGAACACCCCACAAGATATTGGATAACAAGACACCAGAAGAGGTCCTTTCTGGTAAGAAACCTAAATTCAGCCATCTCAGAATATTTGGTTGTCCAGTATACACTCATGTCCCAAAGGAAAAGAGGACTAAACTAGATCCTTCAGGAAAGAAGGGTATCTTTGTGGGTTACAGTGAAAGCTCGAAGGCTTATAGAATATACTTTCCAGGGTTCAAGAAGATTGATGTCAGTAGGGATGTAACATTTGATGAAAACTCAGCCTTCATCAAATCAAGGAAGGCACCTATCGAAGTTTATGAAGAACCTAAGGAAACTAGATTTCAAGACACTACCATGACTGAAGTAGTTCCATAAGTTGTTTGTGAGTTTGAAGATCCACAAGAACCTGTAGATCCACCCCGTGAGGATAACTCTCACAAGAGGAAACCTGCATGGGCTAGAGCGCTCATTCAAGATGCAGAAAGATTTGGCATTCCAGAAGAAGAACACAGAGCAAAGAAGAGAACCAGATCACATACCAGCTATGTTGCTTTACTCTGTGACATTATGAACAAAGAGCCTTACAGTTATGAAGAAGCAGCGGAAAAGAAAGAATGGAAGGATGCCATGGTTGAGGAATACTAATCAATAATGAAGAATGATGTTTGGGATGTTGTACCAAGACCTAAAGAGAAGTCTATTGAGACTTCTAACTGGATATACAAAATCATGCATGCTGCAGATGGCAGTGTAGAGAAATACAAAGCAATATCCATAGCTCGTAGCTTCTCTCAGAAAGAGGGAATAGATTATGAAGAAACTTTTGCACCTGTATCCAGGTATAATTCCATCACAACAGTACTTTCCCTGGCTGCAGCGATGAAATGGAAAATACACAAGATGGATGTCAAGACTGCTTTCTTGAATGGTGTAGTTGAAGAGGATGTATATGTGGAGCAGCCACTCGGTTTCGAAATACATGACAGGGAGTCATATGTGTGCATATTGACGAAAGCCTTGTATGGCTTGAAACAAGCTCCCAGAACTTGGTATGGTAGGATGGACAGTTTCCTATCTAGTTTGGGCTTTACCAAGAGTAAAGCGGATTCCAACCTTTATTAAAAGGTTCAGGAAGGGAATCCTATGATTCTACTCCTGTATGTGGATGACTTATTTGTAACAGGAGATGACAAATTGATTGTAGATACTAAGAGAAAGTTTGCTGCAGAGTTCGATATGAAATATTTGGGAATGATGCATTATTTCCTAGGTATGGAGGTGTGGCAGAGTACAGGTGGGATCTTCCTTGGTCAAGGTAAGTACACATTAGATATCCTGAAGAGATTCGGGATGATGGATTGCAAGGCCATGGCCACACATATGGCATTGAATCTGAAGCTTCTATGTGATGCTTCATCTGAGCCGGTTGATGTCTCTATGTATCATCAGATGATTGGGTCCTTGATGTACCTGACGAACACAAGACCAAATATTTGCTTTGCGGTGAACACATTGAGTCAGTTCCTGATAGATCTGAGGAGTGTTCATCTGGTTGTTGTAAAGCATGTTCTAAGGTACTTGAAGGGTACAGTGGATTATGGGCTCAAGTATGAGGCGAATCAAAAGTTTAACCTGCAGGGTTATGTTGATTCAGATTGGGATGGCAGTGCTGCAGATAGGAAGAGCACATATGGATGTTGCTTCAGTATGGGATCAGGTGTGATCTCTTGGTTTAGCAGGAAGAAGTCCTATGTAGCATGGAGTACAGCTGAGGCAGAGTATGTTGCAGCCTATTCAGCTAGTTGTGAGGCAGTATGGCTACAGAAGCTATTGTCTGAATTATTTCATCTCCTGTTGGATGCTACTAGTATCTTCTATGATAACCAGAGTTGTGTGAAGCTGTCCGAGAACCCAGTGTTTCATGATAGGTCGAAATACATAGACATCAAATATCACTATATCAGGGATATGGTGCAGAGAGGAGCTGTGAAGCTCCTGTATGTTGCGATGGACGAGCAGATTGCAGATGTGCTGACAAAGCCACTAGCCAAGGTGAAGTTCGAGTACTTTAGAGAGAGGCTTGGTGTTCTTCGGATTGATGACACTTCAAGGAAGAAGTGATGGACACATTTGCTGAAGCCATTCCAAGCATGTTGGAAGGAGGATACTTCACATGGCTGTGGATGTAAGCACTGGATGATGAGCATCAGGATGATGTTCTGGTTTCTGCTTTGTATGATCAGTTGGATCATTTTTATATATATGTATGTATGCATCCTGTTGGATGCTGGATATGATCAGTTGGATCATTTATATTTATATGTATGTACGCATCATGTTGGATGCTAGATATGATCGGTTGGATCATGTGTATGTATTTCGTATAAGCATCATGTTGGATGCTTGGACCATGTATCTGTATATGTATCAGGTGGATACATTGTATGATCAGGTAGATCATGTATGTTGATATGTATCATGTATTTGTATTTGCATCAGGTGGATACACTGTATGATCAGGTGGATCATGTATGATGATATGTAATAGGTAGATACTTGGTATGCATCAGGTAGATGCATTGTATGATCAGGGTGATCATGGATGATGAGCTTCAGGATGTTGCTCCAAATGACATGCAGCAGGATGTTGTAGTGATGATGATCAGGATGATCATGTGTACATCAGGTTGATGTATGGTGAGTATTAGGTTGATACTCTGTGGCCATGGAACAAGTTGTGCAGATAAGCATGTAATTTGTGCCCTGGGAGATTTGCAGATAGTCTTTCAAGGTTTTGCCTATGACATGTAATTTGTACCCTAGGATATCTGGAAAATGCTCTTTTGAGGTTTTGCTTGGGAGGACATATAATTTGTGCCCTGGGAGATCTGCAGATAGTCTTTCGAGGTTTTTCCTATGGCATGTAATTTGTGCCCTGGGATATCTGGCAGATGCTCTTTCGAGGTTTTGTCCTATGGCATGTAATTTTTGCCCTAGGAGATTCGATAGGTTGAGCCGTGTGCTCGTAATCAGTCCTGGGATGCTCTTTCGAGGTTTTGCCATGACCACATGTAATTTGTGCCCTGGGAGATCCAATAGGTTGATCCTTGTGCTCGTAATTAGTCCTGGAATGCTCTTTCAAGGTTTTGTGGTGACCACATATAATTTGTGCCCTGGGAGATCTGATAGGTTGAGCCTTGTGCTCGTAATCAGTCCTGGGATTCTCTTTCGAGGTTTTGTGGTGCGGTCACATGTAATAAGTCCTGGAGATCTGGACAGGATGAAAAATGCCTCAGATGCTCTTTAGGGTTCTTGCTAGTCAAGAGACTCTTTTAAGGTTTTGTGACGCACGTAATAAGTCCTGATATTTCCACAGTATGGCCAGTGATGATGAAGACCTATAGGTGGTGGGCCTACATCCAGTATGAAAAAGGACTGGCTCTGTAGAACTTCCTATGACGAGTAAAGTCAGAGATTGGTTGAGATAGCAGCAACAGTGACAATGATGATGACGATGCATCGATGACGATGATCCCGAGAAGAAGACTTGTCTAGTAGATCTGTGTCGAGAAATACCTTCCTAGTTAAGAGGGAGTGTTGATGTATATGTAACTTTAGAATGTATTTCATATATATATTGATTGTACCCTTATTAGAGATGTGTTGTTCCTCTATACGGAAGTGTCATCATGTGGATTGACAAGTGTCACAAGTGTGTGTACTTGTCGATGGGTTATTATACCACGATGTGTGGGGTCAGCCCTGAAATATATATTATATTGTGGATGTACCTAGGTAGACAAGTCATCCCCATAAGGTCACTGGGAAAACAGGTTAGTATAAATAGAGATCAGGAGATCTCTATTTAGATCATTCAGAAAGTCATCTCTCTCTCACTCAGAAAGTGGCGCACTAGTGAGGAGGAGGATCATCTGCTTCTAGGAGTCTATATCAAGTGTATTTTGGTTGTACTTTGGTTGATCCATTTCTCTCTCTATATTTGAGGAAGTTGTGGGGTTTTTCACCTTAGGGTTTTCCCCACGGAAACTATGTGTCTCTTGTCTCTCATGCTTTTGATTCTTGTGATGCTTGTGATGCTTATTATGATTGTTATGCATTGATATACTATATATGTTATTCTCTCAGTGAAGATCCTAGAGTATTGTGAATTAATACTCAAAATTTAACATTTAAGTACCCTTCCATGGGATGGACTTGGACCCTATCAGCTCCTCCAGTTCAAATATATTGTTTAGCATTGTGGGAAAACACCTGTTTTCATTTACTATATGATATCCGTTATCATTTCTTTGGAACTATTTATCACCAGATATTCAGGGAAGATGCACCTTCCTTCTCTCCTAATGGAAAAACTCTCATCCCCACAATTGGTGACTGGTATGTGGGAGAATCTTTCTCCTATATCAGAGTTTGGGGAAGTAGCACAGTGCATTTGCTGCCAAGGATAGTCCCAGACAAACTGCTACTTGAAGAAATAGCTTTCCAAACTGTTATAGATGGGGTATTCCTCAAGCTAACTGGACCTAAAAGGAAGGAATGGCCTAAATTCCCTTTGAACCTTGGGCCTCTGGTCATTCCAACCTCAACATATGATGCAATATTGGGAAAGAAAATTGTTTCATTAAAGTTGGGACAAGCCCCCAAAAGGATGCATGATCCCAAGGCATTCTTGGCTTCCCACTTTTCCCAAGAACACATGAAGACCACCTATTCCCATGAGGATACCCCTGATGACTCTATTTACCAGGGAGTAAATTTCTTTTCTGAAGTCCTGGTTAGGGATAAAACGAAAGAAGAACAAATTTTCATTCTTCAATACCAACATGAGCTCAAGACTAAGGTTTTGAGTTACAGGAAAATGGTGTTAAAATAATGTAACTGCGGAAGATATTCTATTTATATTATTGTATTCCTCCTACGGGAGTTGATGGTCATGTAATTAATAATGTAAAGGTCATTGAAAGAATCAATGTAAACCCTAGGACATGTGTCGGCTTAGAAAATCCCTTAAAATATTATTATATTATGTAATTGACCAGTCAAGTAGAGAAGTTGGCCCTATTGGGGAATTATTCATCTCAACGGAAGAATATAAATAGAAGTGCTTTCTCTCATTTGTATTCAGTCATTCACTAAAACAAGTTCGCATAAGTGAATAAGAGAGGTGCGCACAAGTGGAGGAGTAGTTGTTTTGTCTTGGGGTTATCTTGTACTTTGTGATTTCTATATTGAGGAAGGCTTTGCTGGGTTTTCTACCCCAAGAGGGTTTCCTAGGATAAATTTGTGTCTCTTGTCTTTTATGTTGTGCTTGTTTATCTTTCAGTAAGTGTTTATATGCTATATGCTGCTCAAGTAAAAACTAACATGGTATCGGAGCTAGCTTGAAAGATTACATTGTGTAGCCCCCATAACTACAAGAGCTAAGGCTTCTTATTCTGGGAGCTACCTCCACATTTTTTTTCAAAAAAGAGGGTGGATCTACCTCACCTCCCTAGGGCGCATTTTTCTGTCGAAGCGGAATTTCATTCCGAGCATTTTCATTTCGAGCATTTTCATTTTTGGGTCCACCACTACTGCCCGTGAGAACTGGGGCATCAAGTTTTTGGATCATATGCTCACTGATTTTGGAAAAGGAGTACTTTTCTCAACTCACCTTGAGAAGGTGAATTTTCTCATCCAATTAGTTTTTCAAAATCCCGAAGTCAGAAAATTAGGGCTTCTCTGACAAACCTTAGGTCAAGAAGGAGCAGATCTCAGAGGGGAAAATTTTCTGGTAAGTCTCAAATCTATTTCTATTTCCATTTGAAATACTCATTAGAGAAATATTGCAAGCAATACCAAGCTTGATGAGAAGATTGAAGGAGATGAGAACTTCAAATCCTAGAAGTATAGAATCATGCTCATCCTTGAGGAGCATGAGCTAGAAGACTATGTGAAGGAAGGACTTAAAGAACTAGAGGGAGATGAAGAGAAGGCAAGGCATAAGAAGAATATTATCAAAGCAAAGAGGATCATTGTTGATTCCATCAAGGATAACTTGATCCCCCATGTGTCTTCCAAGAAGACACCAAAAGAAATGTTTGATGCCTTAACCAACCTGTTTGAAGGAAAGAACACCAAGAAAAAAAAGACATTGAGAAATCAACTCAAGCGTGTGAAGAGTATGAAGTCTGAGTCTATGCACTCATACTTCTCCAGGGTATCCCAGATCAAAGAACAACTAGAAGCCATTGGAGATATGATACAGGATGCAGAAGTTGTGATGACTACTTTGAATGGTCTCCCCCGAGACTGGGAACCATTTTTTCATGGCATTTGTGCCAGAAAGAAACTAATAAAGTTTATAAACCTATGGGAAGAATGTGTCCAAGAAGAAGAAATAATAGTTGTAAGGGAGGAGAACTTAAATGACGATGAAGATCAAGCTTTAGCTACTCATGCTAAAGGTGGGAAGAAGAGGAAGGAAAACCCTCATCCCTGAGAGAACTCTCCAAGAAGACCCCAGAAGAATAGAAGGACCAAAAAATATTTCTCTTCAATTGAGTGTTATTCATGCCACAAGACTAGACACATTGCAAGGAATTGTCCAAACAAACATGGAAAACACAAGAAGCCGAAGAAGAGGTTTCATGCTCATGATGCAGAAGATAGTGATGATGATGACAAGACCATGAATAATGAAGACTACAGTGAAGAATATGTTCTTTACTCAACACTCACTAGTTCAGTATCTCATGGAAGTGATACTTGGCTAGTTGATAGTGGATCTTCAAAGCACATGACAGGGTACAAAGAATCCTTGTCTCATCTCTTCCAAAAGGAATCTCCACACAAGGTAAAACTTAGAGACGACTACAAAAATCCCATCAAAGGTATGGGAGAATCCTCTTACAAGTTGGACTCTGGGAAGTCCATGAACATGAAGGATGTACTTTATGTACCTGGGTTAAAGAATAACCTTCTATCTATTTTAGCATTAGATAAGAAAGGTCTTCGAGTTGCATTTGTAGATGGTGAAGTTCTCATGTGGCCTAAAGGGAAGAATATTGATGATGCAGTAGTCATTGGAGTAGAAGAAGGAGGACTTTACAAATTGAATGGTCATGCAGATGCAGCAATGATGACTAGTACCATGAACCCCTATGAGCTATGGCATAGAAGACTAGCTCATGTTCACTATAAGGCCTTACCAATTGTAAGTAAGGTAGTAACTGGGTTACTAGAGATCCAAGTGGATCATGAAGGAGTATGCAAAGGGTGTGCTCAAGGAAAGACCACTAAGAACCCATTTCCAAGTAGCGACAACAAGGAGAAATGTATTCTGGATATTATCCATTTAGACATTTGTGGACCAATGTCCACCACCTCTCTAAGCGGGTATTAATATTATGCATCATTTATTGATGATTATTCTCGCAAAACCTGGATTTACTTTGTAAATAAGAAGAATGAAGTCTTCGAAAAGTTTAAAGAGTTCTAGGCACTTGTAGAGAATCTCTTTGAAAAGAATATTAAGATCTTGAGTTCATACAATGGAGAGGAATATACCTCATGGGATTTCAAATATTTCTGTAAGCAAGCAAGGATTAAGAGGGAGCTCACTGTTCCCTATAATCCACAACAGAATGGTGTGGCCGAAAGGAAGAACATAATGATCATAGAAGCAGTAAAGGCTATGATCCATGATCAAGATTTACCCATGCATCTATAGGAAGAAGCTACCAGAACCGCAATCTATGTACAAAACAGGATCTCCCATAGTGCTCTTGGCAACATGACCCCTGAAGAGATGTTCACCGGGAAGAAGCTCGAAGTTAGTCATATGAAGATTTTTGGATGTCCAGTGTTCATCCACATTCCAAAGGAGAAGAGATCGAAACTAGAGCCTTCAGGGAAGAAGGGAATATTTGTGGGTTATAGTGAGCAATCTAAGTCTTACCGCATATACATCCCAGGATTTCGTCAGATTGAGATTAGTCAGGATGTCACATTTGATGAAGATTCAACTTTCAACAAGTCTAAGAAGATTCATGAGGATGAAGAGGAGCAGGAGGTTCCCAGAGTTGCAGAAT
Organism: Larix kaempferi; assembly: GCA_027924585.1. Classification (NCBI taxonomy): domain Eukaryota; kingdom Viridiplantae; phylum Streptophyta; class Pinopsida; order Pinales; family Pinaceae; genus Larix; species Larix kaempferi. The sequence continues at coordinate 17,996,071 of BSBM01000012.1, forward strand.
CAACCAAAGAACCAATTCCAAGTGTTGAAGGTGATCCTACCCCAAAGGATCATGACATGGTAGAACCTCAGAGACCTGAGGAGATACCTTATGTGGAGATATCTCGAAAGAGAATACCAACCTGGGCACGTGAATTAATCCAAGATGCAAGAAAGTCTAGTGCTCTAGAAGGGTCCAGTAGAGATATCAAGAGACCAAGTCCATATTCCAGATATGTAGCCTTGATGTGCAATCTTGTTGAAGAAGAACCAACTTGTTTTGAAGAAGCAGTAAAGAAGAAGGAATGGCTGGGTGCCATGAATGAAGAATACCACTCCATCATCAAGAATGATGTTTGGGATGTGGTACCAAGACCGAAGGACAAATTGGTTGTTTCATCAAAATGGATCTTCAAAACAAAACATTCCGCAGATGGAAGCATTGAAAAGTACAAGGCAAGATTTGTAGCTCAGGGATTCTCACAAAAGGAAGGAATTGACTATGAGGAGACTTTTTCCCAAGTAGCCAGATATACTTCGATTAGAACTATTCTTGCCTTGGCATCCAAGTTGAAATGGAAGCTACATCAGATGGATGTGAAGACTGCCTTCCTGAATGGAAACATAGAAGAGGAAGTATATATCGAGCAACCAAAAGGATTTGATGTGGAAGATAATAAGTTACATGTATGCAGGTTGAAGAAAGCACTGTATGGGTTGAAGAAAGCACTGCATGGGTTGAAGCAAGCTCCCATAGCATGGTATGGAAGAATTGACAGCTTCATAATGAGCTTCGGCTTTACCAAGAGTAAGGTGGATTCTAATCTTTATTACAATATTATGAATGATGAACCCATGATACTATTACTGTATGTGGATGAATTATTTCTGAATCAAGAAGACAAGCGTATTGTTGAATGTAAAAAGAGGCTTGCAATAGAATTTTGAGATGAAAGATCTTAGCAAGATGCACTATTTTCTAGGTCTTGAGGTATGACAGTTTCCAGACGATATTTTCCTATGTCAAGGAAAATACACAGTAGAGATTCTAAAGAGATTTGGGATGCTGGATTGCAAGGCCATGACCACTCCGATGGTGACAAATTTGAAGCTTCTGAGTGATGCTTCTTTAGAGAAAGTGGATGTCACCATGTATAGATAGATTATTGGGTCATTGATGTATTTGACCAATACTTGTCCATATATGTGTTTTTCGATAAACACCTTGAGTCTGTATATGGTGGAACCCATGAATGTTCACCTGATTGCAGCAAAACATGTGATGAGATATCTGAAGGGTACATTGGATTATGGACTCAGATATGCCTCAGATAGTGAGTTCAGAGTGTATGGTTAGTCAGAATTAGATTGGGCTGGAAGTGCTGAAGACAGAAAGAGAACTTCAGGATGTTGCTTTAGTTTGGGATCAGGTGTGACCTCATCGCTCAGTAGAAAGAAAATCTTTGTTGCACTCAATACAGCGGAAGCTTAATATGTTGCATCTTGTTCAGCTTGTGGTAAAGCAGTGTGGCTTCGCAAGATGTTCACAGGATTGTTCGATGCATAGATTTTTGCTATGGAGATACTTTGTGACAACCAGAGTTGCATCAAGTTGATAAAAAATCTTGTGTTTCATGATAGATCAAAGCACATCGAGATTAAGTTCCACTATATCCTGGATATGGTGCAGAGGGGAGCTGTGAAGCTCGAGTATATTCTTACAGAGGAGCAAGTTGTTGATGTGCTGAATAAGCCTCTAGCTCGTGTGAAGTTTGAGTACTTTCGAGACAAGATTGGTGTGGTTCAGAGGGACATCTCTAGGAAGAGAGATTGATGATTCCTATCCGAAAGGATAGATGCCTGTCTAGGAGGGACATAAGATCAATACTTTCTGACTGATAGAGTTCCTATCCGAAAGGATAGATGCCTATCCATAGGGATGGATGCCTCTCTAAGGGTGAGGGAATATCAGTACCTACTGACTGATATAGTTCCTATCCAAAAGTATAGATGCCTGTCCGTAGGGATGGATGCCTCTCCAAGGGTGAGCGAAGATCAGTACTGGCTAACTGATGGTTCCAGCTCTCAGGAGATGATGCCTGTCCGAAGGGATGGATGCCTCTCCAAGGGTGAGGGAAGATCATTACTGGCTAACTGATGGTTCCAACTCTCATGAGATGATTCCTATTCGGAGGGATGGATGCCTCTCCAAGGGTGAGGGAAGATCAGTACTGGCTGACTGATGGTTCCAACTCTCACGAGCTAATGCCTCTCCAGGGGTGAGGGGAGATCAGTATTAGCTGACTGATAGTATCAGTACTTAGTTACTGATTGTTGTTGCAGATGTTCCAGCTAATGGTGATGCTGATGAGGATGTTCCAGCAGATGGTGTTCCAACTGATGATGATGTTGTTCCAACTAATGGTGCTGCTGATGAGGATGTTCCAGCAAATGGTGTTCCAGTTGAAGAATTTGCTAATAGTAGAGGATGTTCCAACTGATGATGTTGCTAATGAGGATATTCCAGCAGAAGAAGTTCCAGTTGACGAAAATGTTGTTCCAGTAGATGATGTTCCAGCAAGAGGATGATTGTTGATGATGATGCTGCTGATGATGATCATATTTCAATCGATGATGATGTTGCTACTCCGCAGATGATGCCACAAGATAGATGATGATCCAAAGCCTTCCTATGACATATAGAAGTTCACAAGTCAGTTGTGCAGATGTTGTTACCCGTAGAATACCTTCCTAGTTAAGAGGGAGTGTTAAAACAATGTAACTATGGAAGATATTCTATTTATATTATTGTATTCCTCCTACGGGAGTTGATGGTCATGTAATTAATAATGTAAAGGTCATTGAAAGGAAAGGGTAAGGTCTGTAGCTAGGGTTTTACCCCTAGCTTGTGCAAATGAGCACCTACTAAGGAGAATGGACTCCTTAGTAGCAGTTCAGTAAATGTAAATTATTAAACTAAAACAGAAATGTAAACTAATCTAAAACACATGCATGTAACATAAAGAACAAAAGATAAATAATGGTTTTTGTATTGATATTACCTCCAATGTGGCAGTTGATGAAGCTCTTGCAATGTCCAAGAGGGTTGCTCCAAGCTCCAATGTGCTCCTTCTCTTTCTCCAATGGTGGAAATGGGCCAAAAGGGGCTCTCAAGGTGAAAGTGGCTCAATGGTGAGCTAGGGTTTCAAGAGAGATTTTGGCAGAGTAAGGGTATACTTGATTGTGGATGTGGAATAAGGGATCTCCATCACCTATTTATAGTTTTTTGGTGGTGGAGTGCTGACCCATGGTTTTGGGAACCATATGGTTTAAGGCAGCTGTATAGGATTTTTTCCTCCTTTTCCTCATTATTTTATATTTTTTATTCCCTTTTTAGAGGGATTTTGCTATTTTTGGAGGAAAAAGGGGTTTTTTAGCCTTTTTTGAGGCTTTTTGATGGTTTTGTGGCCTTTTGGAGGCATTTTAGGCCTTTTGGAGGCTTTTTAGTGGGATTTTTAGGGTTTTTAAGGGAAATATGGTAGGAAAATGGACAAATTAGCCATGTAATGTGGTAGATGAGGTAGTGAACACTTTTTGGGTGTTAACAGATTGCCCCCTGATGTGCGAGGGCAGGAGCTCATCGTATGGCCGATGGACATCATAAGTCATGTATGGTTTTCCTGGGGTGTGGAGAGAAGAGAAGAAACAAACTGAAGCCCGGAACAACGATCCTGAACAAACTGCAAGAACTAAGAGTACATAACCTCAATAATGGATGAGGAATCATCTGATCCTATGGACGAGGCGGGCATTCCCATGCTCGTATCAAGATATAACATAATAATAACAATGGGGTCCAAAAAATGGGGACCTGACATATACATGACCTCAAATACAGATTGAGGAATAATCTCAATATATGGATGAGGCGGGCATACCCATGCTCGTATCAAGATACATAAAAAGAACTGTGAGGCCTGACAAGAGGGACCTGTAAGATACATAGAGAACCACTGTGTACATCATAAGGGTCCAAAGGGGACACAAATCTGGGACATACTGCTGGGCTGACCATGTCTGAGCTGAACAGCTGATACACTGGAACAATCAACAGTGTTACTGAATGTGGTACCAAAAGGAACTAATGGGCTGCTGGACCAGAGTGACAAGGGTCATACTCTCAATGGTACACTGAACTGGAACTGATCTGGGACTGAACTGGATACTCAAGGAAGCATGTAACTGGATGGCTTCCGAATACAATCGCCAATGCAGCCCGGACATCCATGGGAACATATAACTGGGTGTTCCAAAATGACTCACCAATGTGCTAGAGTCGGGGGAAATCCGGGGTCTTCGAAAAATAATGGTAGGTATGTAAATCCTACGCGATTCTCAATGATACGATCAAGGTGCTGAAGTCGAGCATGTGAGAAACAACCATTCGGAGAGGCAATGATGACTCCTCTCAAAATGGTCCATAGGCACTCATCACAGATGGTAATGGGTCCAAGGTGCAGGGACCTCTGGGCCTATCCTCTGGAATAGAGGAGCTGTCGTCGACAGAGGGAGACCTGCAACTATCAAGGCAATGATATTTCCTTGATAGGAGCACGAGGTGGAGAACCGAAATGTGGTAGTACTGATGGTAGAATTGACAAACTGGGGGGACAACTGGGCAAGTAGAGTGGGTGGACTCAAACTTCCTTTGTTCAGATTATGATAACGGGAGTGATCGGGCAGCATATGAAACTGACTGATGGGAAAGGGATCATAGCTGTATTGGATCTGGGATGGTGACTGGGCTAAGGGAGACTCAAGCTGGGGTAAAATGGTAGGAGACTGCAGAATACTCTGAACAAAGGTGACCTGATTGGGGGCGCTGCCGAGATGATCGATCATAGTGCCTGGAGGCACGGGATGACTTCTTCATGGGTTAAGGAACTAGAAGAAGTGTGTGTAAAATGGTACTGTCGTGTGGATTGAAACGAGCCCAGGACAGTTCATGCTCGTGGTTGCTTTCAATTTTAAGGAGTCTGAAAGCGATAAGAAAACTCTGAAGTAATGGAATGGTACTGTTGTGTGGATTTTACGAGCCCAGGACAGTTCGTGCTCGTGGTTGCTTTCAATTTTAGAGAGTTTGAAAGCGATAAGAAGACTCCAGGGGGTTGCTTTTTCGTGTGTTAGTCTCCAAGGCCTAAAGAAGCATAAAAGGATGCAATGAAGAACTCTTCTAGCCGGTGTGACTAGAGTATTCCTTTTTCGTAATTAGTCTACCAGGTCTGGAAAAGGGTTAAACTTATACCAGATAGACGCCCTTTCAGGTACTTTAACGAGCATGAAAGGAAGCAAGATTGCTCGGCGATCTTTTCATTGTTTTAGGAGTCAGAAAAGAGCTTAACGGAAACTCCCTAAGTGCCTTTTTCGTACAGGACTTGTCCGGCCCGAAAAGGGATAAAATTATACCGAACAAAAGAAATGGCCAGGCAAGGAGGAAGTGTTCAATCAAGGAGCATGTATGATGACCAAGAACAAGGGTGGGGGGGAACACTGGTGGTCCTCCTTGCGGGGTGAATGAAATGGTGGCAAAATAACGAGACATTTGCAGTATGACAGGAGTGAATGGCTCATGTACAATTGTGGAACAATCCGATGGTGGTCGATGTGGCACGCAAACCGAGGCAGCAAGGTGTCAGGACACAATGTTGGAACTGTACCAAGTGAGAGTGAGAAATGATCTCAAGCATCATCACAAGCTCGAAAAAATGAATCTGGCGATATAAATATTGTCTAAAACGGAGAACGGCCAATGTGGCACGCAAACCAAGGTGGGGGGCGTTTTGGAAAAAAGACCCAAAAAATCTGGGGGTGAGAGCGAGAAATGATCTCAAGCATCATCACGAGCGCAGAAAAATGAATCCGACAGTGCAAATGGTGCGAAAGAAGGAGGTCATAAGGACTCCGGAATGGTCAAAGAAAATAACTAAGTGTATAAAATCAAATCAAATATACAAGTGACACGTGACCTCAAAAATGGTTGAGATCACGTATGTGAAAAAGTGAGAAGGGTTAATGACCTGCACCCATGCTATGTGCATGGGGTTTGTGATTATGGATCACATATGTGTGGGTTTGAACAATGGGTTCATTGACGTGCTGAGATAGATGTGATGGGGAAGGTTCAAAATGATTGATCATGCCCCCTATCCCAGGGTCGAGGGAATCTATTATGCCCCTTGACTCAGAGGTGTCAATGCGGTGCTCTATGATATCACGGGCAAGACCAGGCATGTCGGTGTAGGACCAGGCAAAGACATCGTGGAACTCTTGGAAGATTTTTCTGTACTCCTCAATCTCTTGTTCACTGCAGGAGGCTCCTAAGGAAATGCATTCATTGACGCTAGGTGGGTCAGAGATATCTATGTGGATGACGGGTGAGATGTTGGCCATGTTACCCTCCTCGAAGGCGTCAGGAGCAGGAATAGGGTCCTTGAACCAGTCGACCTTGGTGGGAAGGAAGTCTTTGGACTCAACCGTGAATTGGGTAGCTGTGCTAGAGGAGGATTCTTCGGGGATGAAATAGGAACGGTGGTGCATGTCATCCCAGGGGTAATCCGGGGCAGTGAGGGCCTCGAGAATCTCCTCATCAGTACGAAAAGTTTTGGTCGTCAAATCGGTTGACGAGGGGGTAGTGGTTGAAGAGATCATATAAATGGTATTAACCTCTCCTGAAGGGGAGGAGACCGGAGGGTGGATCTCCTCAATGGTGGGTGGTGCCGTCTCAAGATCCAGATTGTTCATCTCATAGAGAGCCGCTCTGTAATCTAGGAGATCGGGACAATGATGTGAGTAATGCCCGTAAACACCGCATATGGCACAGGGGTGGTTGGTACGCAAGGATTTATCTTTAGGCTTGGGAGTGGGGTTTAGTTCGACAACTGGGATGTTGGGGTCGTCGTCGAGCATCTGCATGTGTTTCTGCAATGCCGGTAACTGTGGGCACTGATGAGTCGCATGGCCTTACTCATCGCACAAGGAGCATTTAGGAGGAGCATGAAACACAAGGGGGTTTTTTACTATCTTGGGAGGTGGTACAGCAGTGTAAGGTTGGGTTCCTCTGCCTCCAGTGGATTTGGGAGTAGGAGGGGGATTCATGGAGGACGAAGGGGTAGCGACACCGAGGGGTGGCTGAGTGGTAGTAGCCATGGGTTGCACCGGTTGGAGGACGATGCTTGGTGTCGGCTGGGGAACGGGAGGTGAAAGGTACCAGACGGATAATCCCAAGGTTAACCCCGGGAGGCTAAGGGTAGCCATAACCGGGGCGCTTACTACTCCCGATGGAGGGACTAGGAAGGGGATTGTATGGATAGGTGTAACACCAATGTGGCTGGGTACCAATGGTGGTTTAGGCAACAAGGGTGGTTGATTGTTAGGTGTTTGGTTATCATGGGACAAGGTACATAAGTCAGACACTTCGGGCGTAGATGACGGGGGAGGAATGGATTGGAAGGTGGATGTCATCGACGGGTCTGAGTAAACTCCAGGTCCCAAAGAGGAAACAAATGAGGTAGCAGCGCCACTGACCGGTTGTTCAACCATGGGGAGAACATTTTCGGGTGCAGTGGGAGCATTTGGATCATAGTAAGTGAGTTGGTCGATCTTAACCATGTGTCCATCATGGGGGAACATCATGGTACGAAAGACAGAGGAAGCGACCACCCGCATAGCATACATGTAGCTATGACCGAGTAAGAGGTTGTAATCAAGCTGGGCGTTGATGACCTTGATATCGATGAGGACGGTTTTACCACCTAACTGGATAGGGACATTGGCTAGGAGACCTTGGGGCTGAGCCGAACGACCATCGTAGGCGCGTAACGCAATGGTGGACTGCTGGAGGGTAGGGGATCCTAACTTCTGCCATACGAATGTAGACATAACGCATGTGGAGGCACCCTCATCGATGATGCATCGATGGATGACAAGATTCCAAACGGAAACAGAAACTTGGAATGCTAAGGTGGAAGGCAGGCGTGGTTCGGATTGGTCCAAATCAAATGCCATCAAATTCGAATCATTTGGGTCAATAGCCCCAATGGCTGAGAGCAAAGTATTGCGCTGGGAAGGGCAGTTCTTCAAGACTTCTAATGCAGATATGGCTGCGGGAGATTGGGCTAGGTCGACTACAATGTTGTAGTTTGACGCAGCGCGCGCATTGGGGTTGTTGTTGATACGGCGAAGTGGGAAACGAGTTGCTTTGGAAGCGCCATCTACCGGAGGGGGAGGGATACGTAACGCTTGATCAGAGGGATGAGTGTTAGTGGTTTTATCAGTGGGAGGGGCTTCGGAGGTGGAGCCATATTGGGTCCGGCGAGTCTGAAGGTTGACATCAGCGGAAGACATCATCAACAAGTGATGGGTACCTGAGTCAAACATGGGTTGATCAGGAGCGGCGTATGTGATTTGTTGTTGTTGGGGTTGCACGTTGGATTGAGAGGGGGCCACCGGTTGAGTTTTCACCACGCCTTGGGTTGCTAAGGGGTTTTGCAGCACCAAAGGCGGCTGCTGAGGTTGTGGGGGGTTGGGATGCGCTTGAGGAGCTGCATGTCCTTGGCGATGGGCATCATCAACCCAAAGTTGCCGAGCTCGCTCCAAATGTGGGAAAGTATGTGTGTAGTGGCCATAGACCCCGCAGATAGAACAAGGATGGTTCATTCTCAAATTAGGGTTTTTAGCCTTCTTGGGCGGGCGATCAGGGTTTTGGTTAGCGGGGGCCACGATGTTGTTGTCTGGGGGATTAGCCGGTTGACCACCTTGGTCTGTAGGTTGGTTGTTCCCACGATTATGGCCCTTGCCACGATTTTGTTGGCCCTGGTTGCGTTGGTTGTTCTGGTTTTGCTGCGGGTTGTTTTGGGTGTAAACCTTCCCTTGAGCAGCAGGTGGGTTTTGAGGTTGTGCAGGTGCCGGAGCAGGCTGCCGTGGATGATAGGTAAGTGGAGGCTATGCAGGTGCGGAACCTTGAGGAGGTTGCTAATATGTCTGCGGAGCAGGTTGTGGGTTTTCCGCAGGGGCTACCTGTGGTGTGTAATAAGCTGGTTGGGCTTGGGAAGGCGCAGGAGCTGGTGCAGCCTGCTGGTGGTAATAAGCGGGTTGGGCCTGAGAAGGCGCATGAGCTAGTGCAGCCTGCTGGTTGTAATAGGGCTAAGGTGCGATCGGGGGGTTATAAGCAGAGGGCGCGTGACCGAAGCACTGGGGTGGACAGGTGGGTCCATGGGAATGATGGTGATGTGTCATAGGAGCATACGAGCTGGTAGCCCCAGACTGTGAGGTATCCCGCAAAAGGTTAGGGCCCGGGGTAGGATGTGCTATGGAAAAGGGTTGGGGATGTGAAGAAACACGGCCAATGATGCCGTCTGCAGCGTGGGATGCCCCCAGCACATCATGATGGGAGGACTCACCGCGAGGGGCGTCAGGTATAATGGTATACAGGTAACCCGACTGGGCATAAATGAGGTTGAATTGCTGTGCCTTAAGGATGGCCTCTTCTTCAGACTGGGGTCTTTCAGAAGCTACATCCTTAGCAATGACAGGAAGAAGGGACTTGAGGAACCAATCTAGGAATATGCGGTCATCTAATTTGATCTTGCATAAGCTACGGCGTCGATGCCACTCATGAATGTGGTCCGTGATGTGGGTAGCCGTGTTTTGTCTGCAGGATAGGAGGATCTCAACGCCCGCGTCATAGCGGACAGGTAACTGGAAGAACTGCAGGAAGGTCGAGGCAAGGGAAGTAAAGGTGGCATGGGTCCCGTGGGGTTGCTTGATATACCACTTGGCTGCAGAGCCAGTGAAGGTGCGTTGTAAGAGACGGAGGCGAACAGAATCATCCACTATGGAGTTGGAGGAACACCATAAATGGAAGGACATGATATGGTTTTGTGGGTCCTCACCTGCCTTGCCCTCGAACTTAGGGATGTCAGAGGGGAGCTTGGTAGGCATATGAGGCCACGCAGGGTCGTGTTGAATAGGATCGTTGGTCAATCTGGCCAGGTCAGGTAGGTTGAGGCTAGCCATGAATGGCAAACTGGAAGAAGGATGTGACACAGTAGTGGGTTGGACCAAGTTGGGGCCAATGCCCCCAAGTGGAGGGACAGGATTTGGGATGGTTCCCCCAAGTGGGGGAACTGAGGTAGTATAGGATGGGCCTGCACCACCATGGGTAGTGTGAGTCACTGGTGGAGTGGTGATATGTATGCCAGCTATGGGAATGGGAATGGTAACCAGGATGGTGGACGTGGCCGCCATCGAGGGCATTCCAAGAGTAGGTGTGGTAACTGGTGTAGTGGTGGATGTGCCACCAATGGTCCCTACAACGAAAGGGGTGGAAGTCGCGCCAGCCATGGGGCTAGTAGGGGCAGTGTAAATAGGGTTCTCAGACTCTTCTTCAGAATCGGAGGTAAAGTAAGGGTGTCAATATCTAGTGACGGAGTCCTATGCCGTTGACGAGTGGAGTCAAGTGAAAAGGCTCTAGATCTATGATAAGTGGTATCAAGTGATGATGATCTGTGTCGATGACGTGTGGTGTCAAGTGAACCGTGCTGCGGGGGCTCGCCCCTGAGGCGCCGAGAATGTCTCGGGGACTCAATGGTGACAGATGGTGTCGAAACTCTGTGGGTTGAGGTGAGTAAAAAACAGCTTGAAAACCCTAATGCAACCGAGTGTGCAAAAGGAGAACTCAAAAACAAGGCACTCAGGCCAACAACCAACTCAAAACACCCACTGTAACAGCTGTGCTACAATAGGTGGAGTACCAACAAAATGGTCAGAATACCAACAAGCAGCAGGTTTCCTAAAAATAAAAAATGGTGGACTCACTAGACCAAAAGGAGGTAAGGGAGCATGCAAACACCTAACTAAAAGGTATTCTGACTCAACTAGACATATCCTCTGCAAGGTGATGAAATCCAAGTCAAACAATATGAATAGGAAATCCAAGTGGCTAAGATGTCCCCCTACCGGGAGGGACACCGGGTAGTCAATCCTAGAAGAATGGCAACTAAGATACCCCATTCATGACACGTCCAGAAAGGTGAATCTGTCGTTTGGTCCTTTAACCGCAATACCCCTATACAGGGATATCCTGAGAACTGCGAAAGGTAGCCCTTCGGTTACTGAATGGAGTGCGGTATTCCACTCAGGCCTCCGGAACCAGTCTCCCGACTTCAACCCTCCTAAGGGAGAGGCCCTCTGATAAACTAGTCGTGACCGTGCCAAAAAGTACTAGGGGATTTTGGTTCCCTAATTGGACAACAGCTATGTCTCAAGTGTAAATAACCGAGGGGTGTTATTGGAAGCCTATACCCCCAATCCTACCTAACTACAAAGATTCTTTTGTGTTCCCCAAGTGGGGTTAGAATATTGGTTGAGTTAAGTAGTTTTTAAGGCTCACTTGAATTATGTGACAGAGTGTGTGCTCGTGAGGTGATGATGAACCCAAGTAGAAAGTGCCACTAGGGAGGGCAACTTTCTATCTAGCAATAACAATACAGAAATGAACTTTTAAAATGCACAATTTTCTTTTTCAAATGTAAAATGCTGAAAATGTAAAAACGATTCTGTAAATAAAACAGAAATAAAAACTGCAGAAAAATGCTGTAAGGAAGGGTGGTTGCAGTAAGACAGAGGGTTGTACTGGTGCAGAAAATAGTGCAGCAAAGTTCTGGGCTCAAAACTGTAAAAAAAATGCAGAAATCAGACTGCGGGTTTGTGGCGAAACTGAGCAGTCGGACCGCGGGTTTGAGGGAAACAGGTGCGGACAGGACGCAGGTTTTTGGCAGACAAACGCAGTCGGGACGCAGCAAAGGGGCTGAAAAACACAGGCGGGTTGCGGGAAACTGGCCGAAAGCCGCAGGCGGGACGCAGGAAAGACACCGAAAGGCACCGGTGGGTTGCGGGAAACTGGCCGAAAGCCGCAGGCGGGACGCAGGAAAGACGCCGAAAGGCGCCGATGGGTTGCGAGAAACTGGCCGAAAGCTACAGGCGGGACGCAGGAAAGACGCCGAAAGGCACCGGCGGGTTGCGGGAAACTGGCCGAAAGCCGCAGGCGAGACGCAGGTAAGAGGGTAATAGCCGCAGTCAGACCGTCCTAAACAGGCTAATAGCCGCGGCCGGATCGCAGGTAACAGACTGAAAATGGATGGCAGGTCACCGAAAACAGTCTGAGAGCCACGGTCGGGTCGCAGGTAAGTTCCTGAAAGACGCGGTCGACACGCGACTGTGGAGGGAAAAAACGCGGTATACGGCGGCCGAAAGGGACAGCCGAACAGAAAAAAGATTTAAAAATTGTAACCATAAATTCAAACTTAGGGGAGTCGCCAAAACTATAGCTAGGGTTTTACCCCTAGCTTGTGCAAATGAGCACCTACTAAGGACAATGGACTCCTTAGTAGCAGTTCAGTAAATGTAAATTATTAAACTAAAACAGAAATGTAAACTAATCTAAAACACATGCATGTAACATAAAGAACAAAAGATAAATAATGGTTTTTGTATTGATATTACCTCCAATGTGGAGGTTGATGAAGCTCTTGCAATGTCCAAGAGGGTTGCTCCAAGCTCCAATGTGCTCCTTCTCTTTCTCCAATGGTGGAAATGGGCCAAAAGGGACTCTCAAGGTGAAAGTGGCTCAATGGTGAGCTAGGGTTTCAAGAGAGATTTTGGCAGAGTAAGGGTATACTTGATTGCGGATGTGGAATAAGGGATCTCCATCACCTATTTATAGTTTTTTGGTGGTGGAGTGCTGACCCATGGTTTTGGGAACCATATGGTTTAAGGCAGCTGTATAGGGTTTTTTCCTCCTTTTCCTCATTATTTTATATTTTTTATTCCCTTTTTAGAGGGATTTTTCTATTTTTGGAGGAAAAAGGGGTTTTTTAGCCTTTTTTGAGGCTTTTTGATGGTTTTGTGGCCTTTTGGAGGCATTTTAGGCCTTTTGGAGGCTTTTTAGTGGGATTTTTAGGTTTTTTAAGGGAAATATGGTAGGAAAATGGACAAATTAGCCATGTAATGTGGTACATGAGGTAGTGAACACTTTTTGGGTGTTAACAAGGTCCTTATGGAGGATACTCCAAAATTGAAACCTATTGCAAAACTGAAGGTGTTGATTCAAACATCTGAACAATTAAAGAAGAAATTGGCACAAATGTCTTCAGTACTTGATACTCAAGTGGTTGTTGAAAGCACCCCATCCAAAAGAAAGAAAATTCAGACCTCTGCCTCTCATATTCCTATGTTGAAAATTGAAGACAGTGATGCAGAGGATGAAAGACTTCCAGTAAGGTCTCTTTTTCCTGTTGTTCCTGTTGTACAAGAGATAACTGAAGGTTCTCAAGAAGTTGTTGATTTGCTTGACAGCATAGTGATGGATGATCCCATTCCAGATGACCACTTTCCTGAAGTCACCACTACTATTGATGCATTAACTTCTACACCCCCACTCTCTTATGTTGAGCTTCTTTCCACCTCATATGTTGAGGTTACACTACCACCATCCACCATATTAGAATTATTTGTTGCGTTAAACTCTATCACTACTTCACATCCAACCTTGCCAGTTCCACCTTCCAACTTACCACCAATAGTTACTGATATCTAGTTTCCGACTATTTCTATGCAACCATCACCAACCATTGTTCCTACTTCTCTTCTTGAGGTTGTCAGTTCGACTACTTATCCAATTTCTATACCTTCCACTTCTACTATCATTGCCACGTCTTCTATGCCAACTTTACATATCACTATGTCCATCCCTAATTCCATTGTTACCCAAACATCTCCATTAGTTGCAACATGTAACATTGCCACATCCTCAATAGAGTTGGTAGCTGATTGTGAAGATGATACTGTGGTCTCCCTCAGACAATATGTTTACAGTAAATCATCCAAGGTAGTGGTTAAAAGAGGCAATAAGAGAAGCAGGGAGTCAACTATGATGCAAGCACCTATTCCTAAAAAGATAATTTGGGCCAAACAGTCTGATGACATCCAACAAGAGGCACTATACACTGTTGCAGCTATGGGGGCATTTGTTGGATCCAATTTTGATTCAATCACTTCATTGAATAAGGAAATTGACATCAAGAAAGAATAATTGAAGAAGCTTCAGGAGCAATTGGTAAAACTTAATGAAGAACATGAATATCAGATTCATGAATTGAGAAATGGATATGAAAGTCAACTCAAGGATCTACAAGAACATAACACCTCTCTCCAGGTCCAATTGCAAAATACAGAGGTCCTGAATACTACCAATGTTGAGAAGATAGCGGTGCTGGAACAACAGCTGAAGGATGCAATTGCAAGTGCAGCCACTTCTTCTTTCTCTAGGTTTTATGAGGAAGAGTTCAGAGATTTGGCCATTAAAGTAAATGAAGAACATCACAAACTCTCGGCTGATTTGTTTATTTCCCTGAATGATATTCAGGAAACTAATAATGCCTTTGAGAAGCTTTCCATTATCCTTGAACTGCACATTGACAAAAGGAAACAAGCTTCCAAAGCTATTGAAGATATTGTTGATTTGCAAAGGTATATCAAAGATAATCTTGAGGACATTCCAATTTTGAATAGCTTCAAGTTCAAAAGAATAAGAGCTTCTTTGGATGCTTGGAAAAATACTTGTGAATTGGATGAAGAAACAATCAAGAAGGCACAAGCAATATGTGGAAGAAGATGGTATGTTGTAGGTAGTATCCTGGTTATGCTACATTTTCCCACTTTGGATATGATTGAGAAGGCTTGTCCACCAAAGCTGATAATCAATCTAGTTGAGAGTAGGTGTGAGCAGGTCAAAGAACAGATCGAACAACTCGAGCACATAGAGAGTTTGGAAGTTGACAAATTCATCAATCAACCTGTCAGTCTGGAGGGAAAGATCCACATTTTTTTGCGTACTTGGCATAAGCTTAGCAAAAATGAGATTGAGTTTTTCACATGTGATGCCCAGTTGGGACTTGAATTGGCTAAGTATCCTGATGTGGATGAGTTGCTAGAAGTTTTGGCCAAGTGGTAGGGTGCCCTTGGTTATTCTTAGAGTAGATTGATTTGGTAATCATTGTTTTATGGGATTTTTACGCTTTGCATCTTTATTGTAATTATTATTTAAGGTGTAAGGATCTCATAGCGGAGGGGGGGAGAAAATCATCGAAAGAGGACTGGAGATACTCTGTGTCATTCATGACTTTGTAATTTTTTGCACACTCATTGATATATAGTTAGTTCATCTCTTACAATCTCTTTTGTTTAATTTATCAAATTTGTTTGATAGATTTTTATTTTCGCTTCAACTCATGAATGAATACTGTTTTATTTGCAATCACAATTAATACATTGATCTACAATTTAGATGCCTCTTGACTTATGATATATGTTTTCATGTTTTAAATGAATTTATTTACTTAAAACATTTATCTATTTCTGCAAATGACAAACATATACTATTAAATAAATGCCATTTTTTCAATTAGCATTCAATAATAGGATAATATTGCATGTGTTTTAACCCTTAAACTATAATCATTCAATTTTCATTTTCTGACTGTGTCTTAAGCTAATAAGTAAAGATCCACTTTACACGTTTGTCAATTGGTGAAAATATTTATTAATTTCCAGATCAGGTTATCCTACACACCAAAAAAAATCTCTTTAATTTAGATCTAACTTAGTTTAGATTTCCTTTAAAGCAAACTCCCTTCTAGAGATAGAACACTTTGACCTTCCCTCACAGGAAGTCAGATCCTTTCAGGATCAACCCATTGAAGTGCCAGTGGAGGCCTAATATCCATAGGATTTAACTATACCAAACAGTATGGGGATAGAACTTCTCTTGTGCAGAGTTGTTTGAACCCTTTCATATTGGGTTTTCACCCTCTATTGCTAGCCTTGGAAAACATTCCAGCAACTTACATATCCGAGGCTTCAACAAGTGGCGCTACAAGGAGTACCATGACCAGTCATGCCTAGACAAAACACAAATAGACCTCCTCCAGCAAGAATACTGGTTGTTACCAGAATCCACACACAGGCATCTACATATACGAAACAACCAACCCAAGAAACGATTGTAATACCTACTACCCCTGCAACAGGGAAGGAAACTAGAAGGGATGAAATTGTTTTTCCATCACCCACTAGGGGGGCCCTCACACTTGAACAATTATTGAAAATTTCTTCTGATAGTGTTGCTCGATTACAACGAAGGTTTGAAGAATATCGTAATATCAGGCTAACTACAATTCAACATCATCAAATCAATGATCTACGGACTAATAATCAAGATAATCAACATTCAGATGACCAAAATACTAAACACCACAATTCACCCTACCATCAACTGTTTCCCGATTTAAACCTTGATTCATTGTTTCAAGAAACAGATCAAGATATGCAAGTTCCACAACCTAACGTTGCAATAGGTGGACCACCACCACCACCTCCTTCATCATCATCATCCTCATCTGAGGAACCATCAGAAAGTGAGACAACCTCTAGCTCTTCTTCAGAAGATATACCCATGGCAGAAGGCCAAAACAAACCTTGGTTAGACCAAGATGTTGTATTTATTGTTGGATATCAACATAGAATGCCAAAGAATCCTAAAAAGTGGCTCCCTGAGTTCAAATCTGATGACAAATCACCTACATTAGACCACATTAAAACCTTTATGCAAGCCATCAGACTTAGGAGTGTCATACATGAAGATGTAGTTTGCAGGTTGTTGCCTTACACATTTGAGGGGAAAGCTTCTACATGGTACTTTTCCTTGGAAACCCAATCCATTTCTTCATAGGATGACTTTGAAAAACTTTTTATCCAAAAATTTGGAGATGACAAAACCACATAAGATATGGGCATAGATCTCTCTTCAATGAAAATTAAGGGCAAGGAAAGAGTTAAAGATTATAACCAAATATTTTCATACCTAAAGAATAGAATCCCTGCCACTGTTCTTCCTGCTGAATAACTGTTGGTTTCATATTATGTTAAAGGTTTAGCCATTCCCATTGCTATGTGGGTGAAAAGAGCGCACACAGATAACTTGTGGGAGGATTTTGTTGAAGCTATCCAAGTTGAAAAAAATATGTTATGCTTAAGGGATAACGTAGATGCTTCATCTAAACAACCTTCTACCTCACACAAGAAACAAGATAATCCTCCAAAACCCACTTTGCAGAATAAGGACCCTTTTGAAATGAATGACATGAAAACATTTCTTCAAAAGATCTCTAATGAAATGGTAGAATTAAAAAATACCAACACAGAAAACCAGAACAACAACAGAGGATTTAATAGAACACCTTTTAGGAGGCCTTATCAAGCCCCACAAAATCAAGTTCCACCTAATCTTGATGAGGGGTTACATTCTAAAGAAATTATTTCAATATTTAAAGATTTGGTTTCTGAATCTCACAACCCTCCTGATCATACTGATGGTAATCCAAATGAAAATCAAGATCCTGAACCGCCAAATGAAGAAGACGACCAACAGATAAACACTATCAATTAATTTTCAGAACTCCCTATGGCTGAAGAGGAAGATGAGCCTGAGGAGGTTTTCAATGTCCAACATACCTATAATACAAGAAGCAAAGGAAAACCTACACAAGAAGCTTCTCCTTCAACATCTGCACCAAATAGAGGTAAAATAGCAACACAAAAAGACATGATCATTCCTGAAATAGAATACAGTTTGATTGATGACTTGAAAAGAGTGAAAGCCAACATATCTCTCTTTGAGCTTCTAAAAATCCCTACCATGAGAGACAGTCTTCCCAAAAGCATGATTGTTAAAAAACCTAGGGAGGCTCAGAATGACAATTCAGAGACATACTCTAAACCTAGAAACCAGAAACCAGGTAGTAAGAAAACACCTCCTTTCTTGCTCACTTTTCAAATTTTCAATAGGAATGTCCATAATTGTATGATAGACTCAGGGGATTCATATAATGTGATGCCTCTATCTGTCTGCAAAAAGCTCAATTCCTCTTGGGAGCCTTTCCCTACTCAAATTGTTCAACTTGATTGATCCAAAGTTAGGGTTGTGAGAGAACTGAAGAATGTTCTTTTGACACTATTGTTGAGGTGTATTTACTGTCTTAAAGAATCACCAAAATATTTAATTATCGACCAGGGTTGGTAATCTTAGAGTCGTGGAACAGTATATGCTGGCGTAGAATGACACCTACGGTTTCGGCTCGACAGACCTTAGAAATTGTTTAATAAAGAAAAGATCGAAAGATCTTTCAAAATGAAAAACCGAGTCAAACTTTGAAAATACAACTACTGAACTAGTTAAACCTATCTAAACCAAAAGATTAGAATAGTATTAAGCTATACTACTCTACTCTATGGATAATAACTGAAAGATATAAAAACAACGATATTATTCTACGAAGCAGGAATTAATAAAAAACAGAACTACTTTAATGAAATTGAAAGCTACTGATTAAAACTCTAAACTAGGAATTAGAAACAATTGTAAATGAGTTAAGAAACCTATCTATGAGATAATTCAACTGACAACGAATTATGAAACAAAGAACATAAAGCAAAACTATAAACGACTAAGTGAATTCAAAAACTATTCATACATTCAATTAATATTTCAAGACTACACTAAAAGACATGCCAACGACACCGAGATTCCTCAAAATCCTTTTTCTTTTTTGATTTTTGTGAAATCTCTGAGGGGAATCTCTCTCTGCTTGCGGGTGACCCCTCAAAACTCTGTTCTGGAGCTGAAATCCTTGATTCAACTGATAGAAGGAACCCCTACAAGGCTGCAGATGCTTATCTTTGCAAGACGACAACTCTTAGACCACCGACAAATCCACATCCTTGGGATATCTAAGGATGCTCGCATTTCCATGGTTGCATGTTTAAGAGGTGGAAACAACAAACCCTTTGCTTCTCAAAATAAGACCTTCAACGATGCAACGCGATCAGAATTCTCTCATGCTCATAGTCTGGCCCAGATCCCACACCCTGTCTACATTGTGGAAAAAGCAGAGGAAGTTCCCACTTTGGAGATCACTCTTCCAGAAGTCGACCAAAACATTCTTCAGTTCAAGGAGCAGACCCTAATCTGTAGATTAAATGGATTATGGCCAAAAACTAATGATCTCCTTGACTAGGTAAGTTCAAACTGGCATGAAAGTGCTCGGCTTTTTGCTATATCCGTGTCCGGATATACTCCGTGATTATTCAAGCGAATAATCCTCCAATGGAAAATAACTCCATTTAATAAAATAATAATATATAATTGATGATATAAAGATGATGATTAATAATTACAATGAGGCTCTCTTTTATAAGGCTTGAGCATGTATAGTGAAGGGTTACACCCTTTCACTTTAATAACTAATAACTTTAATTAACATACATATAATATTCATAGCATTGCCACTCTCTTAGAAAGGCTTTGTCCTCAAAGCCTTATAATTTTGTTGCATTGTTCTTTGTGATGCCATGGCTGATGAAACATGTCGATACGAACTACTAAGTGTAGAGCATAACTTCCGATACATCGACGGATCAATCCATCCCAAATTGATTTGTTGTGGACTGATGGGATTTCCTACTGATATGTCGTCAGGAGATTTGATCACATTAGTACCATTATTTTCGACATTTCCCACTTTTTCAAATATCGGTTTTTATGGTTGGGGTGTCGATAAGGAACTTTCACGATGTCATTTTCGTTTACGAATGTCGCCTTTAGATCATTGATCTGAGTTGGAAGTTGTATTTTCGTCTCTTGAGGATTTAAGTTTTTGTTCTGTATCTTTTCCAACTTGTTTTCTAACTGCCTATTATCATTTTGAAACTTCTTAATCAATTCGACTTGCGATTTTCTGTCATCTTCAGATGTCTTAAGTTGTTCCTTAAGATCTTCATTATGAATTCTGTGTTCGGATATCCACATCATCTATTTCAGGATCTTGCATGATCTATTTCAGGATATGATCTATTTCAGGATCTTGCATGCACAGGCATGCATCCCAGTCACCAGTTTGATGCCTCCAGCACCTTATCCACCTTCTTCTAGCACCCGGGAGCCACTTACCACAGAGTTTTAGCCCTCCTAAGCTGAAAGGCACCCTCTTCTCACCTATTGCCAGAGAAGGGCGCACTTGTTCACCTACCACTGCACATTCACTCCAGTTACATTCAGTTAGCTCCGATTCTCCCTGATTTGAGGCTAGTTTCACTCCCGACTGACTGTATCACTTCCGTTTGACCTCCAGTTTGATTAGGTGACTTGTTCTGACTTCAGTTAGCCTCCCATGCGCCCCCACTGAGCCTCCAGATCCTATATCAGTGCTACACACTTCAGTTACATTTATTATACTCAGTTAGACTCAAATTGACACCTGGATGACTGGTTGTTGTGATTGATGAGCACCACCAATGATTTATGAGGACTCCTAGACAGAGTCAAGCTACTCCATTCAGTGATTCGAATGACCTCCTTAGGCAATTCGAATTGCTCTGTCATTGTGACAGTTTGTATTGTAATTCATTCACCCTTTCTGGGATAGAGAGCACTGCTGCATGTTTTGCACAGTTTTGCACCATATTTTCTATGTTCATCTGTTGTGATTGATTTACTTGTTCATTAGATCTGCTGTGACTAATTTTACATGGTATCAGAGCCATTGCAGGGACAAGATCTCTTTTCTACAGGTGTTTATACAAGAAGATTTGACTGAATTGCTAAAAATTGCAAAAAGTTTGGCATGAGATATCTCAAGGGCATTCGCTCCTGTGCATGCAAAGCTTGAAAAATATTCCAATACCACTCCAGAAGCTTGAGTTACCACATAATTCCTGGATCTGATACATTGGACCTATTCAACATTGCTTGAAATCCAATCCCAGGTGTGATGCAACTCTCAAAGGGTGGATTGTTCGACCTTATTATGGTTGTTTTGATGTGATTTGCAGGTTTATTGTCTCCTCCAATTGCACTCGCTACCTTCTGCATGCAAGCCTTTCTACAGCAATTGCATTCGCTATAGTCTGCATGCAAGCTTCCTCTTCATCAGTTGACTCAATCCTTGCAATGGAATACTCTTCTTCAAAGCCTATCCTCACCCCATTCAATTATTTTGATTGGAAAGATGATATGGAGATCATATTACGTTCAAAAGGTTACTACCGAGTCACTCTTGGTCTTGAATTGGAGCCAAACAATGTAGCAGAAAGAACCAAACACTACAACAAGCTTGATGAAGCTTACGGTCTTCTTTGTCTCTCCATCTCCAAGGATCTTCACTTCCATCTCAGCGGATTGAAGACTCCAAAAGCCATATGGGAGCAACTTGAAACACTATTCGGCAAGCAGGATGAGCTTAGGGCTTTTCAATTAGAGAATGAATTGATTGGCCTTAATCCTGAGAATTTCGAGACCATCAATGAATTCTTCACAAAATTCAAGAACTTGAACTTGCAATTGAAGAACAGTGGTGTTATCAAAGAGGATAAACAGTTGATCCTCTCCATTCTAAGCAAGCTTGGGAAAGATTATTCGGTATTTGTCTCTACTTTCAATTCCGGTCGGCTAACTACCCCGAATTGGAAGATGCCTACCTTGAATGCCTTCATTGAGTCCGTTACGAAAGAGCATGACAAGTTGATTCAAATGGGGTCCATAAGCTCCAAAGATTCAGCCCTATTTGTTCAAGGACCCAAGATCTCGAATGGTAAAGGAAAGCTAAAGAAGGAGAAGCCCAAATTCGAGCCTCACAAGCAAAAAGACAAAGGCAAGCAAACGGATGCACCATCCAGTTCGAAATCCAAGCAAAAGGGCAAAGAAGGTAACCAAAAATCTAAATGTACTTATTGTAACCGTGGCTTTCATCCCGAAAGTTCATGTATGAAGAAGACTATAGATCAAATGGCCCTCCTTTTGGAAAAGAACAACATAACCCTTCCTGACGGTGCAAGGAAGAAGGATCGGAATGACGATCATGAAAGAGGACAAGCACTCATGGCAACGGTTTCGAAGCCCACTCTCTTGATAGATTCGGGTGCATCAAATCATATGGCTGCAAATATTGATTCTTTTTCTTCATTCGATCCAAACAGCTCCATCCCCATCCATTTGGGAGATGACTCAAAAATTTCTTCAAAGGGCAAAGGTACGATTCATGTAGAACATGGATGCTTTCAGAATGTTCTCTATGTGCCTTCCTTAGCTTCGAATCTCCTTTCTGTGTATCAAATGACACATACTGGTGATCCAAAGAAAGTCACATTCATCCCTAATACAGTTGAAATTTCTGATATCAAAAGTGGAAGTCTAGTTGCGGTTGGGAAGGCAAACCACACTGCAAAATGTTATGAGTTTTCGCACTTTATACCGCTTGCAAAGCCCGCCGCTCTTCACACACATGGTAATGAGGTTAGTAGGCTTTGGCATGAAAGATTTGGAAATCTAAATTATAATTATTTGCTGCTGCTATCAAATAAATCCATGGTAGATGGGCTTCCACAACTCCGTTCCTCGAAGGGAATATGCACCGGTTGCATTATTGGGAAGCACCCCGAGCACAGATTCGACCGCGGCAAGGCTAGCAGAGCCTCTACTATTTTGGGATTGATCCATTCTGATATCAGTGGTCCGCTACCCCATATGTCATTAAATGGTTCAAGGTATGTTTTGACATTTATTGACGATTTTTCCCGCTTTACATGGGTATTCTTTCTCAAAAACAAGTCAGAAGTGCTTGGAAAATTCAAGGATTTTAAGGCTTCTGTTGAGACCACCACTGAGAGCAAGATCAAAGCTCTTAGATATGATAATGGTGGGGAATATATCAAGTCCGAGTTGCTGCAACTTTGTGCCCAAAGCGGAATCAAGATCCAACATACAGTTCCCTACACACCCCAGCAGAACGGTGTAGCGGAAAGGAAAAACCGGTCACTGAAAGAGATGGCTACATGCATGATTGAATCGAAAGGTTTGGCTGAAAATATTTGGGCTGAAGCAATCAATGTTGCTGCATATATACAGAACCGTGTTCCACATTCATCTGTGAAAGGTATGACTCCTTTCGAAGCATTCTTTGGTCACAAACCGGATGTGTCAAATTTGAGAGTTTTTGGCTCTACTGCATGGGCTAGAATTCCTTCTGAGAAGAGACGAGCTTTGGATCCACAAAGTATCGAGTGCATATTGATAGGATATGGGGAAGAATCAAAAGCATATAAACTCATGGATATCAGATCTAAAAAGATATTCATAGAGCGCAGTGTGCAGTTTGAAGATCCGCTTCAAGAATTGCAACTAGTTGAGGAGAAAACTGCCGATTCACCGCCTTCACCAGAAGAAGATTCGAGCAGCGATAATGAAGGTACGAGTTCTGATATTTCTGATATTTTAGAAGAATATGATGATCATGACATATCAGGTTCGGAATCCGACCATTCAGATCCCCCTCAGTTACCAAAGTGGGCCCAAAACACTCTACAATCTGCTGGTTCTAGTCTTGGAAATCCTGCTGATCCGAGACGAACAAGAGGAGACTTTCAAAGGGCAGGTATGGCTCTTTCTATTGCTGATCCATTTCTTCCTGAGATTTGTTATTTGATGGCTGGTTCAGATCCCCAATCATACTATTCAGCCCATCGAGATCCGAGATGGAAAAGTGCCATGGATGAAGAGTACAGTTCTCTTCAAAAGAACAATACATGGGAGCTAGTTTCTCTTCCACCTGGAAGAAAATTAGTGAAGTGTAAATGGGTCTACCGTACTAAAGTTGCTGCTGATGGAACTATCAGCAAATATAAAGCAAGGTTGGTGGCAAAAGGTTTTTCCCAAGTCCAAGGAGTGGACTACACAGAGACCTTTGCACCAGTTGCAAAGATGGATTCCATCCGCCTTGTTTTAGCTATTGCCGCATCCAAGCACTGGGAAGTGCATCACATGGATGTGAAGAGTGCATTTTTACATGGAGACCTTGCTGAAGAGGTCTATATGTAGCAGCCAGAGGGGTATACATCAGATCCATCATTGGTTTGTAGATTGAAGAAATCTTTGTACGGGTTAAAACAGGCCCCAAGAGCTTGGTACGCAAAGATGGACTCCTTCCTTCTTTCTCAGAATTTCCAAAGATGCAAATCTGATCCGAATGTCTATCTTCAGCGAGTTAAAGGTAATTTGTTGGTTATTGTACTTTATGTTGATGATCTGCTTATTACTGGTAGCACACTTACTTCAATAAACAAGCTAAAATCTGCCTTAAATCTAGCTTTTGACATGAGCGATTTGGGCTTGCTGAGTCACTTTTTGGGCTTGGAGATAGCTCAAAATTTCGATGGGATCACTATATCTCAGCAAAAATATGCTTCCGACCTGTTATTGAAGTTTAATATGGCTGAATGTAAGGCAGCCCCGTTCCCATTCCTCTCAGGAATCAGTCTTGAGGAGGGAGATTCCACACCGCTTGCAGATTGCAGTATGTATCGACAGTTGATTGGTTCACTACTTTATTTGACACATTCACGGCCTGATATCTCATATGCCGTGAGTGCCATGTCAAGATATATGCAGCAGCCACATGAGCTTCATTGGCGAGCAGCCAAGCAGATCTTGCAGTATGTGCAAGGTACGAGACAGTTTGGCATACATTATGCTGCAGATTCTGAGCTAGATTTCATTGGTTTTACTGATTCAGATTGGGCAGGTGATAGCATTGATCGGAAGTCCACTTCCGGTTATGTTTTCATGATTGGTCATGGTGCTATTTGCTGGTCCAGCAAAAAGCAAGCAGCCATTGCACTTTCTTCAGCAGAGGCAGAGTATCGAGGGGCAGTCAATGCCTACATTCAGGCAGTTTGGTTGCAGGGTATTCTTTCCGAGTTTGGTTTTGGTGGCACTACTTCGACTGTCCTATTTTGTGACAATCAAAGTGCTATCAAGATCTCCACAGATCCAGTTCAGCGGCAGAGGACCAAACACATTGAGATTCATATGCATTACATTCGACAGTTGGTGCATGACCGCACCATCATTCTGCAATATTTCCCTACTGATGAGCAAATTGCAGACATCTTCACCAAGAGCTTCACTAAGAAGAAGTTCTCTTACCTCCGTTCACTGTTGGGGGTGAGTTCCATCATGGTGGAGACAGATTGATTCATTATTATGCTTTAGCTTGAGGGGGGGCTTTCTTCCCACTGGGTTTTCCCTCTTTCCTCACTTAGTTTATTTTCAGCATTTTTTTGGATTATTGTATTGGGGTGACCTTTGGTCTTAGTTACCAGGGCCCCACATTATTTTAGTTGGCACATCATAGTCTAGCTTGAGGGGGGGTGTTCGGATATCCACATCATCTATTTCGGGATACATCATCTATTTCAGGATCTTGCATGATCTATTTCAGGATATGATCTATTTCAGGATCTTGCATGCACAGGCATGCATCCCAGTCACCAGTTTGATGCCTCCAGCACCTTATCCACCTTCTTCTAGCACCCGGGAGCCACTTACCACAGAGTTTTAGCCCTCCTAAGCTGAAAGGCGCCCTCTTCTCACCTACTGCCAGAGAAGGGCGCACTTGTTCACCTACCACTGCAGATTCACTCCAGTTACATTCAGTTAGCTCCGATTCTCCCTGATTTGAGGCTAGTTTCACTCCCAACTGACTGTATCACTTCCGTTTGACCTCCAGTTTGATTAGGTGACTTGTTCTGACTTCAGTTAGCCTCCCATGCGCCCCCACTGAGCCTCCAGATCCTATATCAGTGCTACACACTTCAGTTACATTTATTATACTCAGTTAGACTCAGATTGACACCTGGATGACTGGTTGTTGTGATTGATGAGCACCACCGATGATTTATGAGGACTCCTAGACAGAGTCAAGCTACTCCATTCAGTGATTCGAATGACCTCCTTAGGCAATTCGAATTGCTCTGTCATTGTGACAGTTTGTATTGTAATTCATTCACCCTTTCTGGGATAGAGAGCACTGCTGCATGTTTTGCACAGTTTTGCACCATATTTTCTATGTTCATCTGTTGTGATTGATTTACTTGTTCATTAGATCTGCTGTGACTAATTTTACATTCTGATACAACTATTTTCTTCCTGTTTGTCTAGAAGTTTCCCTTCAATGTCGTCCATAGATTGTTCTATCTTTCGGCTATTTTTTAACTTCTTAATTTTTGTGACTAGTATCTTGTTATGATTTCTTAGTCTAAAAATTTCTTCAGCATTGTTAGATAATGCTTTATTACTCTTCGCGATCTCTGACTTATGTGTCTTTTTAGAGTCGTCATTTTGTTGTTGAAGAACTTTTATCTGTTGTCGACACTGGCCGACCTCTGATTCTTGACTTTCTAATTTATGTCGTAACTGCATTAGTTCTTCATCTTTGTCGCTAACGATTTTGTTCAAGCGTATTATTTATGCTTCGTAATTATTTATTTCCTTCTTTATATCTTGATTTTTCAATCTCTGATTGAAATCACTTTCATCTTTTAATTCCTTGATTTGCGCACATAATTTTTCTATGTGATTTATCTGGTTGGACATTATTTGTTCATTGAACCGTTCTTCTATCTTATGTAGTTCAATCTTTACTTCTGATTGTCTATTAATGTCTCGTAATTCTTCATTGTCTTTTTGATAGCGTTTTAACTTGGCTTCTAATTTTTCTCGCAAATCGGCTGCCATGGTTTCTGATTTCTTTGACGGTGGGATGATCTTCTTTGATTCTTCAGTGATAGATCATCTTGACTTCGACAATACTCAAATTCTTTTGATTCCTTTGACTTTTCTTTTTTTTTTCTTCTTTTTTTTTCAAAAATAATAATTGATTAATAATTATTATTATTTAAACTATATATAATTTTTATATAGTTTTTTTTTCAACTAAATATTATAATTATTATTATTTCAATATAATAATATTATTTGGATCCAATGAGATTAGGGATTTTTTTAAATGTACAATAATTATTATTATTTTACAATAATAATAATATTATAAATTTCTTTTTTAAATATATAAAATTAGGGTTTTTTACAACGTGAAGGCGGGGGAAGTATGGACGAGAGGTTCCTGGAAAGGCAGCGTGGAGAACGATGTAAGAAGTGGATGTTGGGTAATGGCGTGGTGGGGGGGATAGCACGAGAGGCAGTGGAATGGTGGTGGGGGGGCAAGTAGCTCGAGAGGCGGGCACAAAGGGAGATGGCAGAAGGGAGGCCCCGTGGAAGGGTGTGGGTGCAGGGCTAGCACAGGAGGGAGGCCGCGTGAAGGGAAGGGAGCAATGGATGGCGCAGGGTAGGAACAAGCGGACGCGTGGATGGAGTGTGTGTGGACTGGCAGGGAGAGCGTGGGGGAATGGAGGATAAGGGAGTGGCGTGAAGGTGGAGTGTTGAGATGCGCGGCAGAGGGAATAGCGTGCAGTTGGGGAAGGAGTGCAGGTTGAACATTGGTGTGAGTGTGGAGGGCGAAGGGGTGAGATGGGAGCTGTGGAGAGTGCAAGGGTGTGGGAGACGAGTGCGCAGAGGAGGTGTATGAGGACGACGGGGAAGAGATAAAATGTGGAGAGAGCTGGAAGATGGAAGTGAGTGAGAAGAGTTTCAAAAAATCTGGTTTTGGTCAAAGGCCACTTTATGGTCAAAGACCAAACTTCAGGGAAACCCTGGTTAATGGCTAAAAGCCCAAAGACAGCCAAAGGCCGGAATCTAGCACGAAGCTCTGATACCAATGCTATATCCATGTCCGGATATACTCCGTGATTATTCAAGCGAATAATCCTCCAATGGAAAATAACTCCATTTAATAAAATAATAATATATAATTGATGATATAAAGATGATGATTAATAATTACAATGAGGCTCGCTTTTATAAGGCTTGAGCGTGTATAGTGAAGGGTTACACCCTTTCACTTTAATAACTAATAACTTTAATTAACATACATATAATATTCATAGCATTTCATAGCACTTTTACTTTGCTCTAAAGGTTTGTTTTTAGTAATTTTTCCTTCATAGGAAGACCTTCATGCAGTTACGAGCAAGGGGCCTTGGTTTTGGGTAACTTCGGGGCTTTTCATTACCCCCTGGTTCCCTGAGTTTGATCCTTTAACTATGGTAGTTACAAAGGTTCCCATCTGGGTATGGCTTCCAAACTTACATATCCATTTCTGGACTCAATCGGTCTTCAAATGGATTGGTAATGCTTTGGGCTGCTTCTTGTCCTCCTCCGACGCTCGCACTGCACGGGGTCTTTTCACTTTTGTTCTCATCTGCGCCACCATTGATATCAGTTTAGGCCTTTCCGACAAGATCAACCTGAAAATAGGAAGCTCCATTTGGATCCAAGATTTAGATTATGAAAACATAGCCTTCAGGTGCTGGATTTGTCGACACACGGGACACCTCCTCAATGCTTGCCCACAAATAAATCCCCAACAACAAAGGATAAGGAAAGCACATAGAGCCAAAAGCTGGAAACCCGCACAGTCCATGTTTGAAGAAGACATTCTCGATGACCAGCTTGAGAAAGATATGCCCCCAGCAAAGCATGAACAAAGATCTACTCCACCGCCGCTTGAGTTGTACATGCCTCTTCATGAAGATGATTGCTCAAAAAATGACCTTCCTCAAGGGAAAAAAAGACACCATGAATCTGCCTCTTCTGACTCTGATAAGGAGCTCCACCATGACTCGATTGAGATGCTTCAACTAGCCTTAGTGTCCCTCGCTTCAGGGGGATGGATTCAAGTCAAGAAAAAACAAGGAAAAAAAGGAAAGACCTGAGAATCAACCCATTTCAGGACTTTCATTTTCTTCTTTGCAACATCCTTTTCATATATTTATTTCTAATATCTTCTGCTAGAACCCGCTATGGGATCTGGCACCAATCCTTACATATGCCTATTCAGCTGAGAGTTCTAAAATCTTCTTTGGCAGATAGCCACTCCTTTCTGCCTAACTTGGCCTACGGGCATGTAGTGGAAAATTGTTTGTAACTTTATTCTCTTTTATGGCAATACAAGGTTCTTCACTAGCTTACAAAAAAAAAACTAACCTACAGCTATAGGAAAGAAAGTGGCAGAACTAATTCTAACTATGACTGAACTTGGAATGTTAAGATAACTAAACTCTAGGTATTTGTAAATAACAAGACTAGAAGCAAACTAAACAATGTAAGCAAACTAAGCGAACTAGGCGTGACCGGTCACTAATTACATTATGGAAATATCATTAATGTGAACAACAAATAAGATATACATTTCATAAAACAAAGATATCATTTACATAAGTGGCAAAACAACATACAAATTACAAGGCAAAGATATCATATACAGAATAAATACATGAATTAAACAAATAACATAACTTATCTGCAGGAGACAAAGACAAATTATGTACACAGATAGAAGACCACTGGTTGTTGAGGGGCCCTTCTCAGCAATCAGAGGTTGCGCCTTAATCAATCAATCACCATGCACGCTACTGAGCTTTCATAAAACTAGAATAGAGGTATATAAAATTAAAACAGAGTTACAATGTTCCTACGTCTATTTGTAGCTGAAAAGACTAAAGACTAAAGAGACTAATGAATCTCAGTCACAAAGATGTCTATATATACAGAATTACAAATGAGAGAGCAAGTCAACCCTTTAGTGGTCGACTGCTCTAATAATAGGAAGTCTTAATGCCAGAAAATGGCTCTGCTTAAAAAATCTCGATAGCACATGGCCAAGGAACGGCCTCATAATAGTTTAAGACAGCGCACGGAGCATCTACCAGGTTCCATGCCATTTATTTCCTCCACGCGGTCGTTGAGATTTTGATACTCCTTTCACATGGGTAGAGAAATGTGTTGTCGAGCTAAGCATGCAGGAAAGACAAAACTTCTGTAGTGTTGATGTGAGTTGTAGGTGTGTTGTTAAGCAAGGCACGTATGAGGGTGAATATTCTAGAACAAGGGCTCACCAACCATGACAGCCACGTCGCTAACAGAACCCACCTTTTCGTTTCTTCCTTTAATGACCATAAATATTCCAACCGACAATCTCGCGGGCCGAATGAAGGTCTGAAGGGCGGGCTGGATGTGGATGAACGTTTTCAACATGAACACGCATCTGAATGGAGGTCCATTTGGAACCCATTGACTGCAAAACAAAATCTGTTTTCCAAGCAAGTCGAGAAATGTCAAATAAACATCAATAAATCACAATATGACAATTTTTACCCAAAATTCATGTGATGTGTAAATATATGCATACCTGATCTGATTGACAGTCTGAATGGAGGAAATAATAACTTATCATAGCAAAATAGTGAAAATAACGCCAATCAGAGTGTGTGTGATGATCAAAAGTGGTGAAAAAATTGACACCAACATTCCCCCAAACCGGAGACATGCCAGGTCCCATTGAGCAAAAAGAAAGAGAATTTAGGAAGAAGGATGAGCTGCGGTAGCAACTGCCTTCGACTTGGAAGAGGAAGTGGATTTAGCTATAAGCTTATGGAACTGATCCTTCAAAGTATCATGCTTCAACCAAAGAGAAAGGTTGGAGGCTATCTTGGCTTCATTTAAATATTCCACACACTTCACCTAAAAACGTAAGTCCTTGTTCTCTTGATGAATCCCAGATATGATCTCAACATACTTCTCGTTCTGGCTTCTCAACTCTGCTACATCTTGGGTTAAGCTATCCACATTTTGATGGAGTGGAGTAGATGCTTCTACAAGAGATGCAGGGTATTTTTGAGGGCTTGATCCCCTTAGAGATGGTTCGGGATCAACAAATGTAATGTGTGCCTCGGGGGCATTATCTTCAATATGTGCAGAGGTAGGTTCCAAGATAGGGTCTTCAAGTAAACTGGCTGATAAATTGGCCAATGCGAGGAGAGGAGATTCAAAGATAGGGTCATTGGATTGGTCATCAGAGTTTTCTGAATGCGTTGACTGAATGACGGACCGATTGATGGACTAGACGATGATCTGTTCGATGGACTGGTCACAATTGGCCTTTCTTGACTTTGTGGGTATTGGTGAGAAAAATGGGGGTTATATGGTTGTCCTTGTGGACAAGCTCAAGAGATGATGAAGGAACATGGTGTATTTCTCCCGAGGCACCCTCACTAAATATTACGGACTTGGTAACCTTTTCTTCTTGGGCAGAGGTTTGGGTCAGCTCATTTACATGGGTTTGGAAATGATGATGTTGATGAGAGGCAAGGGATTTGACTGTAGGATTCTTTACTAGATGAGGGTTCAAGACTTTAAAGACAAAGCATTCCCAAGTTTTCCCCTTTTCTTCCAACTGGTGAGTGATCAAGATTTTAATCAAGTAGTGGTGGTATAAGCTTCCACAGGGGTTAGTGGTATTCTTCCTAACCTCGCTAGACATTTTCTCTAGGATATTTAGGAAATATAAGGGGAAATTAAGAGCCTGACTATTAACAAAATGTGCCAGTAGCCTAAAGTGACAAGCTTTTAAAATGGTGTACTTACCCTCACAAGTGATCAAATGGATAATGACAGTCAATGGCTTGAAATATTCAGGCTTCACCCATTCTCTATGGAACCCTTTGGTGCCAGCAACATGTTGATAGTTGGATTTAAGAGAAAAATCGAGCTCCGTTCGTGGAAGAAAAATATGTTTGTGCCAACAGGATCCTTCCTTGGGAAGTTTTGTGGCTGATGCAATGGACTCTTCTGTCATGGTAAAGGTGAGATGGCCAACCTTAGCGGTTTTTCCATCAAACCCCTTAGCAAAAAGTAGTGAAATCTCGACATCATGGCCATCAAGAAGAAAAAGATATGGACCCCATCCGGCTGGAAAAAAATACTTCATGACATACCTTAATTTTGAAAAATTAGAGAAGGTCCTGGTAACTGCCAGGATCGTAACAGATTGGCATATTGAACAGAGGTCGAAGGATGCGGATGGATAGAGAGGATGCATGGAATTGCAGGGGATGAAGCTTGATAGGTTCAGAGCAAATGGAAAATGGGCAAGATGAAGCAAAACTTATGCAAGGGTCAATTTAAATTGAGATTTGTTTGAATGGCTAGATTATCGTGGGGATAGATTTAGCACATTCGAACGATACGCTATCATTCAGTTACCTTGAGTCGTGTTTCGTCATGGAACTACCTGAGTTAGTGAATCTGCATAGCTATGATATGTTCAACCATGTTCAAAGTGAAACTTTGGACAGGTTGAACGTAATCTTCATTATGAAATTATAGACATAAATTACACATAAAAATCATGATGACTTAATAAATGAAACGATAGATCGTACGATAAAATTTAATGGAGCATTAAATCGTATGATAGCCATATGATGGTCGATCAATTGATTTGAGGAGACAAAATGAGTATGCAAAGATGGCATTTAATTTGATCCTTCACATGATTAATTGATTAGATATATTAGTAAAAATCAAAATTTTAAATATCTTAGCACACTTATTAATATCATTACAAGCTAAGGTTTCATTCGGCACTTCATTCATATCGTTATTCCCATTTGCCTCATTCATCACATCATCCGGATCGCCAATCGACCCTTCATTCAACCCTTCATACAGACCTTTGTACATAAATGTGCTTTGATGGATCTAACTGTTGTTGATTATGCGAGGAATTTTTCTAGGACTTGTTAGCAGACAAGAGATGTTGTAAACCTGCTTTTATGGAACTTTAGTCACGTTCTTCTATATTTTTCATTGATCAGAATGATATTCCTCCTGTTTTTTTCATTATCCTGAAAAACACCTATCATTTTATCAGAGATAAATAAACTTTTTCATAAATATTCAGAAAGTAAAAATAGTTCTGAGTCTCTCCCAAACCAAAATATGGTGTGTCCTCAAGCCATCAAAGAAAAAATGATTCATATTCAAATATTTTCAATTAATGGTTTAGGCAGTAACTTCTAAAATGTCGTGATAATTTTCGTAAGAAAATGAAATATTAACTATGAAATGTAGATGATTCAGGTATGTACATTCATAAAAAAGAATACAACAGTGCTTAAGAAGACAATATGAATAATGATAGTGCAATGGATGTGAAAAATGCCATAGGAAAACTAGCCATCCATGAATCATTTTAAAGATCTCTTGTCATCTAAAGAATATAGATAAGGTTCACCCTAGAGTTTGTGAGATTTCTATGGTTATGGGTCCCATTTCTAGGATAGTCATACCCTGGGTATTGTTTGAATTAGATGACGAGGTCCAAGTTCAGCTTACAACCATTCTCTAATGAAAGTATAAATAATAGGCCTCAACATGTATTTGTATACTTAGGTTTTTTATAAGCCATGTGCATAGCAATGCGTTAACCAAATATCTTTTACCCGATATAGCCCTATTGCCAGTAGACCTGTTCAGTACATCGACGGGTTTATCTTGGTACCATGCAAGCATAGCCCCACTTCCAGTGAGCCTGTTCAGTAGCCCAACGGGTTTACTTGCATTTATCGAGCTTCCTTATTTAATATTTTACTCAGCATGGACCCGCTGCCAGCGAGCTTGTTTAGTACCCCGGCAGGTTTGCTTCATATAATGATATTTTTTAGTAAGGAATCTGGTTGGCACTAGAGTGTGCTAAGCCTGCTAAACACATAATTCAAATTTTAGAGCGAACCTTATGAGTAACTTTATTTATAATGGCCTAGATTTTAGATCATGTCAAAAGATAATAACCTAAAGCTATTCTTTGACTTCTCAGTACACCTTCTTCATGAAATATCAGTAATGTTCCCCACAAAATAGAATTATCACTCACTTTTGGGATACCTTGTTAAAGAATGCTTAAGAGACAAGTTTTGATAATGAGTCTAGGATAAGCTAGTAGTCCATAGGTGTAAGATAGAATTGTTTGAGAATCATGAGGATTGAAGTAGGTCTTAAGCAACTGTTCTAATGATAAATCAGAAATGTACATGTCTGAATCAAATACCATATACAAAATTATAAAAGAAAGTGGTTTGAAATGATATAAAGAACACTTTAACTCTTTTCACTATAAATTTCAATTTTCAACAATAATCGAAAGAGAAGGAGTTAAGATGCATTATAAGTGTTTCTTTTAGAGCACTTCCCTTTCTGGATAATATTGCATGAGTTGATTATAATGATAAGGTAATCGTAATCAAACTACAAAACCACTTGTTAGACAATTCAATTTTATTCCAAACAAAAACATATGTACAAAGAAAAAGTCATATGAAATTCAGGAGAAAAGGGAAAAGAGTCTTCCTATCTTAATTGACAAATTTTTATAAGCTCATCATAAAAATAAATTTCTTGTAAAGATGCAATCAGCTGTTAGAGATGACTCTTATTATTGAAAAAAAATATATATTTACATATATACAAATGAAAATAACCCAAATAATTCAAGGACCAAGAGAAGGAGGAATGACTTCCTCTTCTACCAACTCCATTTCCTTCTGTTGTAAGGCATTTTGCACAAAATCTTGTTTAGCTATTGGTTGATGATAAAGTCTAAGTCTATGTCCATTTACAACAAAGGAAATTTGAGAATCATCAATTGTCTTAATTTTAATAGATCCATTATCAAAAGATGTAACAATTTCATATGGACCCATCCATTGAGTAGTTAATTTACCTTTAAAGTTTTTGTACCTTGAATAAATAATCAATGCCCAGTCTCCAGTTTTGAACTTTTTTTGTTTAATGTATCTATAATGCCACTTTTTACGTTGGATTTGTATTAAAATTGTGCATTGAATAACATCTTGCCTAATCTCGTCTAATTCATTTATCTGCAGGATTCGTTGTCTCTGTGCTTCTTCCAGATTCATCCCTAATTGTGCAGCCATACGAAAGGTTTTGAATTTAAATTGAATAGTTAGAAGAACTTGTTTACCATAAACAAGTTCATAAGGTGTGTGGCCAGTGTTATTCCTCCAAGTTATTCTATAAGCCCACAAGGCTTCTGGAAGCCTATTTTCCTAGTCTTTGTGGTGTAACTGGATAGTCTTAGTCAGGATGGCTTCTAATACTTTGTTGGTGGACTCTACCTGACCATTGGCTTGCGAATGATATGGTGAATATTTACAATGTCTAATACCATATTTGTCAGTAAGCTCTTTCATCAACTTGGAGGTAAAATGAGATCCTTGATCGGTTACAATTTCCCTAGGTACTTCGAATCGGTTAAATATTTCTTCATATATAAACTCTACCACATATTTCTCTGTGGCTTGGAATAAGGCTTTAGCTTCTACCCACTTGGTGACATAATATGTACAGACTAGAATGTACTTCTTCTTGCGAGACATAGGGGAAATTGGCCCAACAAAATCTAGAGCCCATTTCTCAAAAGGCTCAATCATAACTTTGGGTTGTAAATGCATCTCATCGGATGGCGTAGGTCTACCCATTCTTTGGAAACTATCTCACCCTTTGACATACTTGGCAGCATCTTTAAAAATGCTTGGCCAATAATACCCAGAGTGCAACACTTTGTATGATGTTCTCTTGTAAGAAAAATGCATGCCACAAGGTCCACCATGACATGCATGAAGGATCTTTGCTATCTCATCCTCTCGTACACATCGTCTAATGATGAGATCAGGGCCAGTATGAAAAAGATCATTGTCCACCCAAGAATAATTAGAACTTTGAACTATGATCCTACGTTTCTCAAGTGGAGAGAGATGGTTTGGTAGCTTTCCAGTTGCTAAATAATTGGCTATGTCTGCAAACCATGGTGTTCAAATAGACACAACAAACAAATGTTCATCTAGGAAGCTATCATCGACAGGACTAGCATTATCGTCAGTTTGAATTCGAGAGAGAAAATATGCTACCACATTCTCTTGACCGGGATGATCAACAATGGTGATGTTAAATTCTTGTAACAAAAGAATCCATCGAGTCACTCTGCCATTGGTGATAGGTTTATTCATTAAAAATCTAATGGAAGAGTGGTCAGTGTGTATAAAAATTTCATATCTTGTGATATAATGACGAAACTTGTTGATGGAATAGACTACTGCTAGAAACACTTTTTTAGTAACAGTGTATTTCGATTATGCAAGAGTCAAATTTTTACTAGCAAAATAGATGGCATGTGATGTTTGTCCCTCTTTTTGACCTAAGATTGATCCTATAGCCATGTCAGAAGCATCAGTGGATATATGGAAGGGAAGGGACCAATTGGCCCCCCTGAGTATTGGTGCTACTGATAGCTTATCAAGTCCCCTCCCATCAAACCGGGCCAGGAAGAGAACATGACACTAAATCCGGTCATCTAGCCCCATATCCATTAAGTAAAACTCATTAATAATAAAAGACAAGTACATATGCATATAGTAATTAAACAAAAAAGAATTAAAAGCATCTACATATCTAACATACATTCAACTTTTTCATGACAGTCATTAAATAAATACATTACAGAATTTAACACAAGAGAGTACTTATCTTAAAACGAAGTAGTCCCAAGCAACCAGCTATGCAACTACAACGTTCCACCCAATCATAGGCCAGTTGTGTTTATCAATCTCTTGATACAACTGCCACCCCTGAGTTGGGCATGATTTCTACAAGGAAAAGGGGAACAATAGACTCACACATAGCCAAAATACACCAAAATCAGCCAAGCCAATCCATAGTTGGGTTTATCAAGCTGCTAAGGCAAAGGGAGGGAATGAATTTCTAAGCTAGTGATCTCAAGCATAGAGCCGTGGATACCTCTACAATATCTATCTAGCTTGGCACCCACAATTCCTACACACCCCACTCAAGGAAGTATTCCCTTCACCAATACATAGCCCCTCAGGCCATACCTTCCATTCTAGTGCTGTCCAAGGTGTGCATAGAAGAGTAGCCAACCCTTTTGATCTTTTGGAGAGGTTACTCCCCTCACTAGGTTTATCAAGCCAATTATGTCCACTACCACTCCAAATTTCTTGCTCACAGGTTCAAACCAAAACAGGGATGCACATAAAAGCAAAATCACAAGTGTTGGGCATGTAAAAAAGCATTTTTGTAGTGGGATGCCCAAAATGGGGTTTTCATTAGCTTCAGAAAAACGTGGGCAACCAAAAAATGAAATGGAAGATGGGGAAACAACCCTAGGAATCCAAATCTGTTTTCAGAAAAAACGTCCATGGACATTATGGGGCAAAAACAACCTCCATAACAGCCCCAAATCGTGGTCCTCCTCTCCCAGCCAGTATATAACACAAAAAGAGCTCCCAGCCATGGAAAAATGTAGGAAACTGATGAAAAACGTGATGGGGAAAGCCCAGCTAGTTCAGACTATGTGAGAGAGCAAAGTTTATGGGTGAAAGATGGCTTTGGGCACCATTTCGTGGGTGTTTTCTTGCCCATGAATAAAAAATACGAATTCCCAGGTTGATGGATAGACCATGCACGAAATTGGCTACCATACCTCTTCATTCCCAAGGCATTAACTTCCTCAACCAACTCTTGGAAGAATTAAATGATTGGGTGCATAAGTCAAAATGGGTAGTTGGTGGTTTATGGGTTTTCTCATGAAATTTGGCTTAACACTATTGGCTCAAGGGTTTGAATAATTTCCCTCCCTATTCCTTATAAAAATCATGCCCCCATCTCTTTGTTGCATTGCATAGCTAGTTGTGGGTATTTCATTAAAATTCGTATTTACATGATGTCTTAATTTACATTGTGCATGTCTAACACAAGAACCATAGGCACCGATTTTTAATTGCCGATACATAAAATGATAAATCGATGGTGGGGCCTTGGCCTTGAGCTCCTCACCATGATTAAATAACGATATTTACATCATTTACAATTTTAATGCAATAGGGTCAAAAATCGGGATATTACATATCTTTGCCTTCAAAGTTTCAAAGGCATGTTGACAAGGTTCAGGCCATTGGAATTCTATGTCTTTCATGAGTAGTTTGAACATAGGTGCGGCTATCTTAGTGAAATTTTCAATAAAACATCTATAATAGCCTGCGTGGCCAAGAAAACATTTCACTTCCTTCAAATTTTTTGGAGGAATATTAACAATTATTTCTCTCTTGGTAGGATCTACCTTGATACCTTGAAGAGAGACATGATGTCCCAGAACTATGCCCTCGGTTAATAGCATCTTACATTTTTCAAGACTAAGAGCTAAGCTTGTTTCTTGGCACTGAATAAGAACTGTTTTAAGGTTGCCAAGGGATTTTTGGAAGGTATTACCATAAACTGTAAAACCATCCATATAAACTTCTACACAATCATGTATATAAAGATCAACAAATATTCCTAAAATTGAACGCTGGAAAGTAGCAGGTGCATTACATAGGCCAAATGGAAACACTCGATAGGCATATGTCCCCCAAGAACAAGTGAAGGTTGTCTTGTCTTGATCCTCAGGTGCTATTAATATTTGATTGTATCCACTATACCCATCAAGGAACGAAAAATATGGTTTCCCTAACAAGGTGTCTAACACCTGGTCAATGAAAGGAAAAGGGAAGTAGTCCTTAAGAGTGGCCTTGTTCAATTCTCGAAAGTCAACACAGATATGCCATTTCCCTGTGACTATCTTTGGAACTACCACCAGAGGAGACACCCATTTACTATTGGAAATTGGGTAAATGAAACCAGCGTTAAGGAGATTTTGTAATTCATCTTTTACTATATCCTTTAGGGTTGGATTCATTCTTCTCTCAAGCTACTTGACAGGAGGTATGTTTGAGTCTGTGTAAATGTGGTGAATACAAGTGTCTGGGTGTATACCCTTCATATCGGTGTATTCCCATGTGAATGCTCCAGTTTGACTTTTGAGAATTTTTCGTAATTGTTTTTGTTGACTCTCATCTAAACCTGCATTTATATGTAGAAATTTGTCGGAACTAACCTCACAAGGTATGGTATAGGATCCTAGATGTTCTTCGATTAAGAAGACACAGTGTGTACTTGTAAATGTTGAGAGGCTCATGTTTTCTTGGAATTCATCTCCAAAGATTTGGTCCAGTTGTGAAAACGACTGAGGAAAGTCTATACATGTTGTGGAAGAGATAAATTGCTTCAACACATTCTCGATATTTTGTTCTTGAAGTGCCTAGGAGAAATCACTAACAAGGGAAAGTTCTTCCAAGTTCTCATCCCCAAAAGGACAATCTAACCAAAACAGGTTTTCAGTTATTGGTTGTGCTGGTGGGTATAAAGATAGTTTTCTTGTAGATAACCCATCAGAGATAATAATCTCTCCATCCCTACATCCTATAAATGCATTGGCAGTAGCCAACCAAGGTCTTCCCAAAATAATGAGATGAACTTTGGAAGGGTCTTTTGATTCTATGACCATGAAGTCCACGGGATATTCCCATGAAGCTACTGAAACAATGATGTCATCTAAGACCCCAGTAGGCTGCACCATAGTGCGATCTTCTAATTCTAGCATTTTTGGGGTAGGGAAGAGGAACTGTCCTAAATGGAGAGTTTCTAAAACTGTGGTATTCATCAGGTTAATAGTAGCTCCTAGATCAATAAGTGTGTTTCCTATGGCAGTGTTATTGATGATAACAGTCACCACAGGGTTTCCTGGATTTTAATACTTTGGGATTCTAGGTTGGTTTTGTAATATCCCTTTTTCAAATTTTATTAAAATGCCAATTTTTCAACTTTTTCCCCAATTTCGACCTTTGACTAGTTTAACTGTTTTGACCTCCAAATCATCCCAAATGCTCCCAAATCTTCTGTATGAGTGTATTAATGGTATTTAGACTTGAATATCAGGTTCAGGGATGTTTTATGGACCTCCAAATACTGCTGCAAACTTGATTTGTATTCTGATCAATATAGGTAATTTTGACTAGTAATTTGTGCATCAAATCCCCCCCGGGTAACACTGAAAATGGCCTTCCAAATGCCTCCTAACTCCCACAAATTTATGAACAGAGGTATATAATGTGTTAAGCATGTTATTGAGGTCTCATATGCACCATTAATTGATTTTTACTACTGTTATAACTCTCTCACATTCAACAGCAAAACCCCCCAATTCAACCCTTGGGGAAATGGCACTATTTCATCTCCCAATAAAACTAAACTGAGTAAAAATGATTCAAATGCTCAAGTACAGTACATGAAACTTGTAGAAGACATCCATGGCATTATATGGATCACAAATATATCATAGAATCATCCATCCATTCGAAATAATCAACATTATAGTGTCATACATCAATGCATTGGGGAAATGGACATTGTTTGCTCATTAATCAATAGTTTTGCATACAACCAGTGGGTATTTCGACCCGAGACTTTCTGAATATGAATAAAAGAGTATATGAAGCTATTACAATCATAAATATATAATGAGAAGCTCTCTCAAGAAGCACAAGTGCTCACCAAAAACGCCCTCCCTCAAGGAGCATGAATATGCCTTCAAAACTGGAAACGGTGGAGAGAAAGTGCTGCACTAAACCAAACTATGAAACTTCCTGTAGCTGATACCTGCAAATAAAAACTCCATTAAAGCACCATGAAAGACCTGAGTGGCCTCTCCAAACACCAACTTGGATGGGAATCTTTCACCCTCGAAATTGGCTAAGGCAAGAAACTAGTCATCCACTAGCTCTCTCTTCACAAATGCAATTTTTCTCAAATCATCAAAATCCATTCTCATACTTGATTTCTACATTTTATAACCAACATTAGCCTTCAAGGGGTCGAAATCCTCTCAATAGATTCAATAATTTTCCATTTAGGAAATATTCCTCATTTGCCACTTGTCTCCTAGTTCCAACCTTCCATCTTCTCCCAAATTCGAATTTGAGTCTCTTTGGATTCCTCCAACTCCATGAGCGCCTTCCTTGAGCCTATTTTTGGGGCTGACATGTCATAATGGTCAGGTGTAAGAAGTCAGGTCTGAATTTTGTCATAAATGTCATAGATGCTTCATTATTGTTGTCATAAAACTAGGGAATCTAGCCCAAGTGTCCACTAGTCTCCAATTTGACTCTTCCTCTCCCATGGAGGTTACTATTCCATCCCATTTCAACCTAAGATGCTCAATGCCATGTGTTATGACTTAACAACTCACCCAAGAGTGTTCACCTTCCCATGAATTCGAATTGGCAAGAGAGAGCTGCCATGTGTCATTGAAAAATCAAGCTAGTGTGGGTCCCACCACCTCCATATGTCTCCAAAACCACTTGCCACCTAGAATTTCTCTTGAATTTATTTATTCATCATATTTATTAAATACTTGAACCCTTCTAATGTCTAAATATCATTTATTAGCTTCCTTATTACCATCCCACATGTTCCCATCCAACCTAGGAAACTAGTAGGATTGATGGGATTGTCTTACTATGCACTTATTTGAATGGGGACATTACAGTCCTCCCCACCCAATATTGTTTGTCCTCAAGCAATTTCAAATTTGGATGCTGCAAAATCTTCTCCTCTTCCCATGTGGCATCTTCATTTGGTAAGTCCTTCCATTGCACTAAATATTCTTTGATGATTCTACTCCTCAACCTTCTTTCCCGTGTCTTCAAAATCTTTTCCGGAACAAGTGTGAGCTGACCTTCATCATCCAAAGGAGGAAGTATTTCTGAAGTGATGATTTGCTGACCAAGAGCTTTCTTAAGACAAGAAACATGAAATACATTGTGGATTTTACTCCCTTCCGGAAGTTCTAGTTCATATGCTACTTCTCCAACCTTCCGCACTACCTTGTATGGCCCATAGTACCTTGGTTTTAATTTTTCTGCTCCATTCTTTTTGAGAGATGTTTGTTTATAGGGCTGCAACCTTAAATATACTAAATCATTGACTTGAAAGGTTCTCTCTTCTCTATGTCTATCAGCATATTGTTTTTGCTGATTTTGAGCAACCTGCAAATTGTCTTTCAAGAGCTTTAAAATTTCTTGGCTCTCTTCCACCCAACCTTTAGCCTTTGGGGCTCTACTATCACCAAATATAATGTCAGCAAATGTAAGTGCATCATAACCATATATTGCTTTGAAAGGAGACATTCCTATTGACATATGATAAGTGGTGTTGTAGCAAAACTCACCCAAGTGTAGCCATTTTGCCCATGCTTTTTGCTGCCCTCCCACATAGTTTCTTAGGTATCCTTCTAACCATTGGTTTACCCTCTCTGTTTGTCCATCAGTTTGTGGATGATAGTTGGTACTTGGAGTCAATTGAGTGCCTACCAATCTAAAAATTTCTTTCCAAAAAGCACCCATGAATCTACTATCTCTATCACTGACAATGCTCTTGGGAAGCCCATGCAATCTGAAGATTTCTTTGAAAAAAATATCAGCCACTTGTGCAGCACTAAAAGATGATGTAACAGAAAAAAAATGAGCAAATTTTGTCAACCTATCAACTACCACATAGATACAATCCTTACCCAAGGATTTAGGCAATCCGGTGATGAAATCCATGGAAATACTGTCCCATTTTTGCTCCGGAATGGGCAATGGTTGTAATAGGCCGGCTGGACATGTAAGTTCTGATTTGTTTTGTTGACATGCTTTACATTCATTCACATACTTCTGAACATCTTCCTTCAGCCCCTTCCAAAAAAATCTTTGCCTCAACTGTCTATAAGTTTTAAAGATCCCCGGATGGCCCGCTAGTGGGGAATCATGTGCTTCTTGCAAAATTCGGTACTTGAGCTTGGAGTTATGAACTAAATAAATTCTTCCCTTATAATATATCATCCCATTCAAAATCCTATAATTATCATCCCCTTTGATTCCATCCAACACATCACAAGCAAATTTGTCTTTGGCATATTCAACTAGTA
This sequence comes from Larix kaempferi, assembly GCA_027924585.1. Lineage (NCBI taxonomy): Eukaryota > Viridiplantae > Streptophyta > Pinopsida > Pinales > Pinaceae > Larix > Larix kaempferi. The sequence goes on from BSBM01000012.1 coordinate 18,038,888, forward strand.
GCATGTTTTTCCAATCCTTGGCAATATCCATGAGAGAAAAAGAAGGCCTTCTTGACAAAGCATCTGCTACTATATTATTCTTTCCTTTGACATATTCAATATCAAAATCATAAGCTTGAATCTTGCTTACCCACTTTTGTTGCCTTTCATTTAGATCTTTTTGGGTGAGAAAGTGTCTTAGACTATTGTGGTCAGTTTTCACCACAAACTTGCTGCCCACCAAGTATTGTCTGAATTTGGCCAATGCGTGCATAATGGCCAGCATTTCTTTATCATAAATGGAGTAAAGTTTTTCATGAGGCTGCAACTTTCTGCTCTCAAAGGCTATGGGGTGTTGGCCTTGCTTTAGGACAGCCCCTATTCCTCCACCTGAAGCATCACATTCCACAACAAAAGGTTTAGTAAAATCAGGAAGTGCAAGTATGGGACAACTACTCATTACCTCTTTCATTTTTTGGAAGGCCTTTTCAGCCTCTTCATCCCACTTGAAAGCATCCTTCTTAGTCAAATCAGTGAGTGGAGAAGTCAACTTGGAGAATCCTTTCACAAATTTTCTGTAGTAGGTGCATATGCCAATAAAGCCTCTCAATTCGGTAATATTTTTTGGTGATGGCCATTCCAAGATAGCCCTGATTTTTTCCATGTGTACCTTCACTCCTTCTTGCCCAATAATGTGCCCAAGATACAGTAGTTCTTTCATTCCAAATTCACATTTTGATAATTTAGCAAATAAGGACTCTTCTTGCAAGATTTTCAACACAATCTCTAACTGCTGTAAATGCTCTTCCCATGTTTTACTGTAAATGAGAATATCATCAAAGAAAACCAAAACAAACCTTCTTAGTTGCTTGCAAAATATCCTATTCATACATGCTTGAAAGGTGGCTGGAGCATTTGTTAACCCAAAAGGCATGACAAGAAATTCAAAGTGGCCAAAATGACATCGAAAAGCGGTCTTTTGCACATCTTCATCTTTCATTCGAATTTGGTGATACCCTGATCTAAGGTCAATTTTTGAGAAGTATTTGGCCCCATGCAGCTCATCCATGAGCTCATCAATCCTAGGAATAGGATACCTATTCTTTATAGTCTTTTTGTTCAAGGCTCTAAAATCTATGCACATTCTCAATGTTCCATCTTTTTTCTTCACTAGCACAACTGAAGAAGCATAAGGGCTAGAGCTTGGTCTAATGAGTCCCAAATCTAGGAGTTCTTGGATAGCTTTTTCAATCTCATCTCTAAACCTTTTAGGATGTCTATAAGGTGGTATCTGAATGGGTGAAGTACCCTCCTCCAAAACAATACTGTGCTCAACCCCCCTATCCGGTGGCCTACCATGTGGAAGGTCTCTAAAAACCTTTTCATATTTTTGCAAGAGTCTCTCTATCTCCTTTGGGTGTTTGACAATATTTATAGTTGGCTTGGGAGATGTAATATGACATTCAGCAGCCCATTCTATATCCCCATGCCTCAATATAGATCTCATGCTATTGCAAGTCACTACTTGATTTGGATAAGTGTGTTGCCCTCTCACAACTCTTTGTACTCCTTTTGAATATTGGAATTTCATTTCGGGAATTTGATAATTTACTGTATGCTCTCCTATTGAATACAACCATTGCACTCCCAAAACCACATTAGTATCAGCAACATCAACCACATAAAAACTATCAACAAAATTATAGTTACCTACGGTGACTTGAAGCTTTGGAACCCATGTTTTGCATTGCATTGTGTTGTGACCGGGAATGACAACTGTGAAGCCATCAAATGGTTCAATAGGTATCTTTCTTTTCTCTACCATCTCTGCATCAATGAAGTTATGAGTGGCTCCTCCATCTACCAAAACTGAAGTTCTTTTTCCTTGTACCACACCTTTGCAGCGGATAGTATGATAGCGAGGTACTGCTGAAAGCACTGCCATTCTTGCTTTGTCCGGTGAAGGCTGATTTTCTTCTTGTCTTTCCTCTTCTACTGCTGTCTCATATGCTTCTTCTTGATCTGAAATATGTCCATCTTCATCCATGCCCCCATCATACCCCTCATTATCAGAAAATACTTCTATGTATTGAGCCTTTCCTTTGGTACATTTGTGCCCCGGTGTCCATGGTTGGAAGCATGTGAAGCATAGTTTCTTTTTTCTAAGTTCATCCCTATTTAGTCCCTCTTTTTTATTCCTCTCAAATGACTCTCTTTTCCAAGGTTTCTTATCATATCCATCCCTTTTCCAAGGTTTCTTTTCAAATTTATAGCTAGGCTTAGGAGGAAATCTCGTTCTAGGAAGCACATTCTGGAGATCCCTAGTCAAGCTCATTGCATCTTTTAATGTAGTTGGCTTGTGGGCTTTGACCAAACCTCTTAAGGGTTCAGCCAAACCTTCAGTGAACAACAATACTAATCTTCCCATAGATACATCAGCCACCTTGACTGATAATTTTTGAAAGTCCAACATATATTCAGTAGGGGACCCAGTTTGCTTCAATTGAGCTAGTTCTTTGAAAGGCAATTCTGGATCTTTTTGTTCAAATCTTTCTAGTACCCTGTCAACAAATTCTCCATATGTTTTAACCTGATTATGACCCAAGGTTTTCAGCCCATGAAACCACCATTCATTGGCATCTCCTTCCAAATGCAAAATGGCCATTTTTAATGCATCCTCTTCCAACATAGGATTCAGCTGAAAATATACATCCAATTTTTGCACCCAAATGTTAGCAGAATTTTGAGAAGAACCATCAAAAGTAGGAAGTGACATTTTTCCAATAGCACTATTTAATTCTTTGTTTTGGAATGGACTCCTATTGTCTCCCTTCCTATTAATCTTTTGCATAGCATCAATGTAGTCACTGAGTGGTACACCTCTTTTACACTCTTCATTCAAATCATTCCAATCATTTACTAGTTTCTTGTAATCCAATGCAAGATTGGGCTCTTCTTTGGGTGTGAGAAATTTAGGTGCAGTATGCCTTTGTGTGCTTTGAAATTCATCAGGTCTATTATGAGGTCCTGTACTTGAGAAAATATGCTCATTCCCTTTCATCTTTTCCCCTGAGTGTGAACCGCTATTATCTCCTATTATCCCTTTGCTTTGAAGCTGGCTAATCAACAATTCAAATCCTTGCAACAATTTATCACCTATCCTATCCATGTTTGCTGAAAGTTTAGAGAAACATGGATCTAAGGTTGCAATAAGTTCCTCCTTATGTTTTAATTTGTCATCCTCCTCTCTACCCATGGTTTCAGCAAAAGACTCCTCTTCTTCTACTACCTCTTCTTCAACAAAAACCTCTTCAACTACTGGTTCAAAGGGTGGTGGATTATTCTTTTGACTTCTTGTTAGGACCATCAGGTGCCAAGAACATGCTCTGATACCACTTGTAATATCCCTTTTTCAAATTTTATTAAAATGCCAATTTTTCAACTTTTTCCCCAATTTCGACCTTTGACTAGTTTAACTGTTTTGACCTCCAAATCATCCCAAATGCTCCCAAATCTTCTGTATGAGTGTATTAATGGTATTTAGACTTGAATATCAGGTTCAGGCATGTTTTATGGACCTCCAAATACTGCTGCAAACTTGATTTGTATTCTGATCAATATAGGTAATTTTGACTAGTAATTTGTGCATCAAATCCCCCCCGGGTAACACTGAAAATGGCCTTCCAAATGCCTCCTAACTCCCACAAATTTATGAACAGAAGTATATAATGTGTTAAGCATGTTATTGAGGTCTCATATGCACCATTAATTGATTTTTACTACTGTTATAACTCTCTCACATTCAACAGCAAAAACCCCCAATTCAACCCTTGGGGAAATGGCACTATTTCATCTCCCAATACAACTAAACTGAGTAAAAATGCTTCAAATGCTCAAGTACAGTACATGAAACTTGTAGAAGACATCCATGGCATTATATGGATCACAAATATATCAGAGAATCATCCATCCATTCGAAATAATCAACATTATAGTGTCATACATCAATGCATTGGGGAAATGGACATTGTTTGCTCATTAATCAATAGTTTTGCATACAACCAATGGGTATTTCGACCCGAGACTTTCTGAATATGAATAACAGAGGATATGAAGCTATTACAATCATAAATATATAATGAGAAGCTCTCTCAAGAAGCACAAGTGCTCACCAAAAACGCCCTCCCTCAAGGAGCATGAATATGCCTTCAAAACTGGAAACGGTGGAGAGAAAGTGCTGCACTAAACCAAACCATGAAACTTCCTGTAGCTGATACCTGCAAATACAAACTCCATTAAAGCACCATGAAAGACCTGAGTGGCCTCTCCAAACACCAACTTGGATGGGAATCTTTCACCCTCGAAATTGGCTAAGGCAAGAAACTAGTCATCCACTAGCTCTCTCTTCACAAATGCAATTTTTCTCAAATCATCAAAAGCCATTCTCATACTTGATTTCTACATTTTATAACCAACATTAGCCTTCAAGGGGTCGAAATCCTCTCAATAGATTCAATAATTTTCCATTTAGGAAATATTCCTCATTTGCCACTTGTCTCCTAGTTCCAACCTTCCATCTTCTCCCAAATTCGAATTTGAGTCTCTTTGGATTCCTCCAACTCCATGAGCGCCTTCCTTGAGCCTATTTTTGGGGCTGACATGTCATAATGGTCAGGTGTAAGAAGTCAGGTCTGAATTTTGTCATAAATGTCATAGATGCTTCATTATTGTTGTCATAAAACTAGGGAATCTAGCCCAAGTGTCCACTAGTCTCCAATTTGACTCTTCCTCTCCCATGGAGGTTACTATTCCATCCCATTTCAACCTAAGATGCTCAATGCCATGTGTTATGACTTACCAACTCACCCAAGAGTGTTCACCTTCCCATGAATTCGAATTGGCAAGAGAGAGCTGCCATGTGTCATTGAAAAATCAAGCTAGTGTGGGTCCCACCACCTCCATATGTCTCCAAAACCACTTGCCACCTAGAATTTCTCTTGAATTTATTTATTCATCATATTTATTAAATACTTGAACCCTTCTAATGTCTAAATATCATTTATTAGCTTCCTTATTACCATCCCACATGTTCCCATCCAACCTAGGAAACTAGTAGGATTGATGGGATTGTCTTACTATGCACTTATTTGAATGGGGACATTACAGGTTTGCTATGCAATCTGACATTTCACCTATTACATGAATCGTCAGAGGGTGTTTTTGTTTTCTCCCTGGAATTTTAATACAAAGTTCCTTTATTACTTTACTATAGATCGGGATATCCTTAATGGCTTGTAGCAAAGGGATCTTAATACAAATATTTTTCAATTTGTTAATGATATCATACTTTGGATAAGTTACAGGTTTTTCTATTACTAGATGCTCCGGATATGGGGGTGCTTTTTCTCCTGTAATTACTTCTTCATAAGGATGGTTGTGTGTTGAATATTTAGTGATAACCACATCTTCAAGAATGGAATCATTCAAAACTTCACTAGGTATGTTTTCTTCTTCATTCTCTTCTCGAATAACAACTGATTACTTGGGTTGATCTTGCAAAACTCTTCTAGACCATAGTTGAATCTCATGTATTGGTGCGGTCGAAATGGCATATGATGGAAGAGGTAACAACCCAATGTTATTAAGAGCTTGGATTGGTTTGTTGTTAGGATTTGGTATCGGTTGTGCAGGTAATATTGTGGGTCTTGGAGGATTCATATTCTAGAAATGATGAGGTTGATTTGAAATAGGGGGTAATGAAGGAGGTATAAATCTAGGCAAGAGTTGTTGGATATTAGGTGGGTAAGGATAGTTAGGCATAGGAGGAGGTGGTTGAGCATAAGCTTGTCCTCTCCATCCATGTGGCCATTGTTGTTGTTGAGCATTTTGAGGAGGGTACCGAGGCAGCCAATTTTGCCAACCTGAAGCATTCCATTGTTGAGGAGGTTGATAAGGATAGTAATAGGGTGGAATTTGTGATGATGGATCCTGATATGATGATTGATCTCTAGGTTTCCAAGGCCTCCTAGATGATTCACCAAAGTTTCCACTCTTATACACTGTTGTGGGGAAAATGCACCTATAGTTCAGGGGAGAAACTACCAACTTACGGTGATAAAGATAGACTTACAATCATTCTGCAAGTACAACAAATAAATGAAGAGATTAGGGTTTAGATATGTAGGCACTTTATTCAGAAGGTTGATCCTAGCTTTGCCTCCCTCGCTCTTCAATGTTTATCCAATGTTGCAATGCCTAGACCTGCAAAACAACTTGATTCCTTTCTCAAACACTTTTGACTACATATATAAGATTGATATTCATAATAGAAGAAGACATCATATTATAAACGAACTGTAATCAAATCTAATACACATTAATAGGTAATATTTGGAAAGAGAAGAACGTCTGATCTTTATTGATGAATGAAAGCAAGTACATAAAGTTATACCTTCCTTCAAGCTTGGGACTTCATGAAACCTAGATTCAAGGTCTCCTGCTTCCGTTCTCTAAGGATTCCAGCCTCTAATCAACTGTGGTAGGGTTTACCAAAACTGAAGCACAAGAGAGGGGGATGAGGGTCTCCATTCCTCCTGCATAACTTTGTTATAGGCTTGGTCCCCTCACATGGCCCTTCTACCCTCCTTATATAGTCAGTGAGGAAGAGGAAAATAAGTTATAACCGCTCAAGAGGTTTCCCGACCAACTTAACTTACTCAAATTTTGAGATTTTGACCAAAACATGGGTGTACTCTACTCTATAGTAGAAAAAGTAGCATACATATGGGGTTGAGCGCTACTATTGTACACTAGAGTAGGGTACACACGCTACTATCATGCTTGTGTACCAGTGCTCATGTTAAAAAAGGCCAAAAACATACTTTTCTTCTCATTTTCAGGAGATGGTTTGGTCTGGAAAAATGTTCCTAAGGGTCATATACATCAAATGGGTCAAGAATGAGGTAATTTCAACCATTTTTAGTGTCCCAAATGACTCCTCCATCCACAAATATCCTGTTGTGTGACTGAAATTGATCTCAAGAAGTGTTGTCATGCGACCAAGGGATGCAAGTATCATCATGGATGGAGAGGTGTCATTTCAAGCTATAAAAGATGCTCCCTAATGTATGAGGTCAGAGGGAGTGCGGGAAACGATGGCCGAAATACATTATAAATAACAAAGAGTTGAATCATGGAGGAACGGAGAATCCAAGAATCATAGGCTCAAATGAAGTACCTGAAAGCAAAGGCAATGTCAGACAAACTTATCCTTGGGGTAACTGTCCATGTTCAAATGGTGGAACATGACCTCCAAGAGGATACAATAATGATCCAAAATACTGATGTATATATCATGGCCACTAAAATACAAGTGTGGATCCATGAGGAACATAATTGTAAACATAGCCACATAAATACAAGGTTGATCTATGTCAAAATTGGAGAACATAGCCATAGAGAACAAGGTGGATCTATGTCTCATCAAGAGCCAAAAAGAATGTGGCTCAGTCTTGCGCAACTTGGGCGATAACTTAAATGAGGTGATGATATCAAGGATCCCAAGGTCTTCATCCAAAAACAACCCAAGGTACAAACCTATCCATGCGAATAAATGAGTTGATTTTGAACATGAGAGGTATCGTTTGATTACCGGTCATTGATATATACCGTTAACAAATGCGAGGGTGTCCACCAATAATGAAAATGGAACCCAAGGTACCTAGTACATTCAAGCAAGTGTGAATAGATGGTATTGCCATCGAACACTTGAAGAATCCATCAGATAGGAGACATTGATGTATTCCCATCTATCCAATAGCGAGGGAAACTACCACTAATGACTGCAATCCCCAAGGTACTAACCAAAACTCTAAAATTCATTCCCAGAGTACAATGAGTTGAAGTCGATGGGAAGAAGCCCGTTGGAAGGGAGGCCTTAATGCATCCTCCATCATCCAACATGAGGGACACTCAAAAGGTATGAGATGATTTGGAGTAGGACTAAACACATGATGAAACATATTGACACCAAGGAATGGCCGACACATGAGGTCAAGGCAATTGCAAAATGGCCAACACAGGTTGTATCCTTGAACAGTGAGCACGACACAAGAGTGACCGAGGCAGCTTTGAACACAAAGAGACCAAGATGCAAATCTGTAATGTAGGATACATTAACAGGTTCTCCATATGATTGGAAGACTAACCAAATGGAGGAGTAAGAACTCTGAGATCAGGTTTATCCTAAGGCCAACACTAGAACCCAACTTGTTTGATAGACTCAAAACAGGTGTTTTATTCAAGGAGATAGTAGACTTGTTGCCATCATATTGAAAGATATTTTAACATTCTTCCCTTCCCTTTCCTTTTACATTTTTTAACGAGCTTGACAAAGAACTAAAGCATGCTCGATGGTATTTTCATATTTAAGGAGTCTGAAAAACCTAGAAGAAAACTCCATACACCTATCTATGGATTTTATATTGAGCCCGGATTGGTCTGTGCTCGGCGGTGTTTTCTTGCTTATAGAGTTGAAAAACTTAAACAGTCCTCTATACACCATCTCGTGGATTTCACATCGAGCCCAAGTAGGTGAATGCTCGCTTGGTGTTTTCACATTTCGAGAGTCTGAAAACCCTAAAGACGACTCCAAAGGTCCTTTTTTGTAAAGTTAATCTCCTTCCCCAAAAAAGTGTAAAATAATGGAAGAAGAACTCTTTTAGCGCATACAAGAGTATACCTAGAGTATACCTTTTCCATAAATTATCCACCAAGGCCTGAAAAAGGGGCAATTCTATACCTAAGTGGATGTCGGTTCAGTTATTTTAACGAGCCCGAAAAGACAACTATGCTCGGCAAACTTTTCCTATTTAAGGAGTCTGAAAAAGGATTAAAAGAACTCCATAGGGATCTTTTTCCGTAAAGGTTTAACAAGTCCGGAATAGTAAACTCATGACCTCCTTTGTAACATCCTCTCCTATCATACTAGCATGATAGAGAGGATCGTGATGATAAAACCAGGCATCTAGCCCCACGAACTTTTAAATAAGCATTCAATTTAAAATGAATATGGACATATGCAAATGCATCAACATTTGAAACCACAGCGGAAGTAAATTCATTAACACATCCATCATACATTCATAATATTCATCAAATAATAATTACAAGTTAACATAGGAGAATACTTATCTTGACAAAGTAGCCCCAAACAACCAGCTATGCATCTGCAACGTTCCACCCAACCATAGGCCAGTTGTGCTTATCAACCTCTTGATACAACTGCCACCCCCGAGCTGGGCATGATCTCTACAAGGAACCAGGGAACAGCAGACTCACACATAGCCAAGCATACACCAAGATGAGCCAATCCAATCTACAATTGGGTTTATCAGGCTGCTAGGATATGGAAAGGAAGAATTGCTAAGTTAGTGAGTTCAACCACAGAGCTATGGATACCTCTACAAGATCTATTCAGCTTGGCACTCATAATGCCTACACACCCAACACAAGGAAGTATTCTCTTCACTGCCACATAGTCCCTCAAGCCATGCCTTCCTTTCTAGTGCTCTCAGGGTGTGCATACCATAGGCCAGTTGTGCTTATCAACCTCTTGATACAACTGCCACCCCCGAGCTGGGCATGATCTCTACAAGGAACCAGGGAACAGCAGACTCACACATAGCCAAGCATACACCAAGATGAGCCAATCCAATCTACAATTGGGTTTATCAGGCTGCTAGGATATGGAAAGGAAGAATTGCTAAGTTAGTGAGCTCAACCACAGAGCTATGGATACCTCTACAAGATCTATTCAGCTTGGCACTCACAATGCCTACACACCCAACACAAGGAAGTATTCTCTTCACTGCCACATAGTCCCTCAAGCCATGCCTTCCTTTCTAGACAAAGCCCTCTTGATCTTCTTGAGAGGTTACTCCCTCCACTAGGTTTATCAAGCCAATTCTATCCACTACCAGTCCAAGTTTCTTGCTCACAGGTTCAAATCAAAACAGGGATGCACATAACAGTAGAGCCCACACTTATTGGGCATGAAGAAACATTTTTTCAGTGAGATGCCCAAGGATGAGGTTTTCATTAGCTTCAGGAAAACATGGGAAACCCAAAAATGAAACTGGAAGATGGGGGACAACCCTGGGAAGCCAAATCCGTTTTTAGAAAAACGTCCATGGACATTCTGGGGAAAAAATGGCCTTCATAACAGTCCCCAAATCGTGGCCCTTCTCTCCAAGCTAATGTATATGCAAAAACGAACTCCCAGGCATGGAAAAATGCAGAGAATGGATGAAAAACGTGTAGGGAAAGACCCAGCTAGCTCAAACTGCGTGAGAGAGGAAAGACTGACTGTTCAGAATGGCTTTGGGCACCATTTCGTGGGTGTTTTCTTTCCCAAGGAGACAAAACATGATTTTCCAGGTTGATGGCTTGCCCATACACGAAATTGGCTGCCATACCTCTTCATTCCCAAGGCATTAACTGCCTCAACCAACTCTTGGAAGAATTAAATGATTGGGTGCATAACCCAAAATGGGTAGTTGGTGGTTTATGGGTTTTCTCATTGACACATGGATTAACACCATTGGCTCAAGGGTTTGAATAATTTCCCTCCCTATTCCTTGTAGAATCATGCCCCCATCTCTTTGTTGCATAGCATAGCAAGTTGTGGGTTTTTCATTAAAATTTGTAATTACATGATGTCTTATATACATTGTGCCTATCTAGCACGAGAACCATAGGTATCTATTTTTTTAATTGCCGATATATAAAACGCTAAATCAATGGTGGGGCCTTGGCCTTGAGCTCCTCACCATGATTAAATTACAATATTTACATCATTTACGATTTAATGCAAAGGGGTCAAAATGGGGACATTACATTCCCCTCCTCTTACATTAGCACTGTCCTCAGTGCTCATCAAAATTGAACAAAAATGGATATGCCACCCTCATGGCATCCTCCAGCTCCCATGTAGCCTCATCGGAACCGTAGTGCTTCCATTGCACCCTTACCTGTCTGATGGCTCGGTTCCGGAGCAATGTTACCTTCTTTTCTAGGATGCACAATGGATCGGTTTGGAATTCTCCCTCGGGTTCCACCTGGATCACATCCCAATTAATCACATGGTTAGGATCATGTACATATTTCTTAAGAAAAGAAACATGAAAAACATTATGAGCTTTAGTGCTAGAAGGCAATGCAAGTCTATATGCAACTGGCCCTATTCTTTCAAGCACTTCAAACGGCCCACAATATCTAGGTGATAGCTTGGCACAACTCCCAAGCTTCAAGGAACTCTTTCTTGATCTCACTCTAAGATACACATGATCCCCAACATTGAATTCCCTATGGATCCTATGCTTATCTGCATAGCTTTTCTGTCTATCTTGAGCTACTTTTAAATTTTGTCTGATCTTGGCAACTTCTTGTTCCATTTCTTTAAGCAATTCTGGCCCAAGTACAATTCTGTTCACTGGATTGTCCCAAGTCACTGGTGTCCTACACCTTCTGCCATACAAAGCCTCATAAGGACTCATTACCAACGATGTTTGTTTCCCATTGTTATATGCAAATTCTACCAAGTGTAGATAATCCTCCCACTTGGATGGTCTGTCCATTACATACATGCAGAGCATGTCTTCAAACACCTGATTTACTCTTTCTGTTTTCCCATCTGTTTGAGGATGGTACGCGGTACTAAAGCTTAGCTGTGTACCCAAATCTGCAAAGAGACCTTTCCAAAAATTGGAAGTGAACTTGGTATCCCTATCAGAAATTATGTCCTTAGGCAACCCATGTAATCTGAAAATTTCCTTCATGAAAATATTTGCAATGGCATCGGCTTTATATGTGGACTTAACCGGTATGAAATGTGTTGCCTTTGTTAACTTGTCCACCACAACCATGATGGAATCATGTTGTCTCTTAGTCATTGGCAATCCTGTAATAAAGTCCATGGATATTATTTCCCATTTCCATTCTGGAATTGGCACTGGAAGCAATAAACCTGTTGGATGTTGGTGTTCACTTTTCACCTGCTGACATTCCATGCACTTAGAAATGTATTCAGTGATGTCCTTCTTCATCCCTGGCCAGAAATAATATTTTCTTGCTGTAGCAATTGTTTTATGATATCCTGGGTGACCAGAGTATGGAGCTTTATGGATTTCATCCATAACCATTCTCCTTAAATCTGCCGCATTTGGAACATAGACTCTATTCTTATAAGTAAGAAGTCCGCCTTCTTCCAAATGATAGCCCTCATATTTATTTTCAAGGTTTTGCTGCTGCAATTTTCCCTTTATCTGCTCATACACTTCATCCTCAACCATATGGTTAACAATCTGCTGCTTCAAATCTGGTTGGCAAGTACTAAGTGCTGCCACATACATTTCATATACCTTCCTGCTGAGTGCATCAACCACCTTGTTTTCTTTCCCTTTTATGTGTTTGATCTCAAAATCAAATTCACACAAAAATTCCAACCATCTAGCTTTCCTAGCATTTAAAGTTGGCTGATCAAATAAGTATTTTAGACCACAATGGTATGTCCTTAACTCAAATTTTCTTCCCATTAAGTAATGCCTCCACATCTTTAAGGCATGTACTATGGCTGCAAGTTCTATATCATGAGTAGCATAGTTCTTCTCATGCTCCTTCAACTTTCTTGACTCATAGCATATCACATGGTTGTCTTGCATAAGAACTCCTCCAAGTCCTTGATTGCATGCATCAGTACATACCACAAAGTCTTTTTCTGGGTCTGCAATTTTCAGAATAGGTGCACTTGTAAGAAGATTCTTCAACCATTGAAAACTTTCACACATCTTGGTGACCATTCAAACATTATCCCCTTCTTTTGCAAAGAAGTGATTGGGTTTGCAACCTTGGAGAATCCTTCGATAAGCCTCCTGTAGTAACCAGCAAGGCCCATAAAAGATCTCACATCAGTCACATTCCTTGGAGTTGGCCAATTCATAATGGTTTCAATCTTCTCAGGGTCTACTGATATTCCTTCGTCGGAGATGATGTGACCCAAATAATGAATTCTATCTTTATAAAAGTCACATTTGCTCAACTTTGCATACAGCTTATGCTCCCTTAATAATTGCATTGTCATTCTCAAATGTTCTTCATGCTCTTCTTCATTCTTAGAATAGATGAGAATGTTGTCTAGGAATACAAGAACAAACTTGTCCAAATATTTTCTAAAAACATTATTCATGAGACACATGAATGTAGCTGGTGCATTTGTGAGACCGAATGGTACCACTACAAACTCATAGTGTCCATACCGTGTTCTAAAGGCTGTCTTATGAATATCTTCTTCTTTGATTCTTACCTGATGGTAACCAGACCTCAAGTCAATCTTTGAAAATACCTTTGCTCCTCTCATTTGTTCAAAAAGGTCATCAATTCGGGGCGATGAGTATTTGTTCTTCACAGTGAATTTGTTCAACTGTCTGTAGTCAATACATAACCTGAGTGTTCCATCTTTCTTTTTCACAAATAGAACAGGTGCTCCCCACAGGGACACGCTTGGCCTAATATATTTCTTTTCCAGCAACTCTTGTAATTGCATTTTCAATTCTAGCAATTCTGGTGTACTCATCCTGTAGGGTGTCTTAGACACTGGTGCCTCTCCTGGCACAAGTTCAATTGTAAAGTCAATGTCTCTCTTTGGAGGAAGTCCTGGAATCTCATCAGGAAAAACATCCCTGAATTCTTGCAATACCTGATAGTCCTCCAATTTAAGGATTTCATTCTCTGCTGCCTCTAAAATGTGGGCTGCATACAGTTGACATCCCTTCCTACAGAATTTCTTCAGTTGCATGGCTGAAACCTATCTGACAGAAGTCACCTTCGGAATGCCTTTTACAATCCTCAGGTTTCCTTCTTCGTCCATGCATTCAAATGTCTTATTGTAACAATCAAGTTTAACCCGGTGTGCCTCTAACCAATCCATTCCAATGAGAATATCATAGGAACCCAGTGGTAAATTATTCAGATTTGCATAAGTGAATAGCCCATCCATCTCTAATGGACATTTCTCTACAATTTCACTAACTTTTCTCTTGGTTCCAGTGGCTAGTTGAACTAACCATGATTTAATTTCTTGAAAGCACAAATCTCAACAATTCTAAGAGTGACATAACTGTGAGTAGATCCGGGATCAATCAAAATAGAAACAGATTGCTTAGCAATCTTACCTTCAACTTCAACCACAGTTGACTGATGATCTTTCTGGCAGTTGTCTAGTGTTGCATAGATTCTAGGGATTGTCCTTGCCACTTGACTCACAGTTTCAGCTCCTTGGATGTTGTGAACTTGATTTGCATTCCCATTCTGATGTGGACAGTTCCTAAGCATGTGGTCTCCTCCACAACCCCAACATTGAAGTGGTTCTCTTGGTTCCTTTAGATCTCTTGGCTTGTCTCCCATCATCCTAGTTGGCTTAGTCACAATCTGTGATGGCTGCCTTTGCTGATTCCGGAATTGAGGAGGCTTGAACCCCTTCTTCCTTTGATCAAACTTTTCATTTTTCCTATCCTTCCATGCCTTATGGAATTCTGGTTTGCTTCTATTTTAATCAAAGCAATACTTGGTCTTTCTTATGGCCTCCTCTAAATTTCGAGGTTCATCAAAATCAATTCTATCTTTATATGACTGGGGTAGTCCACTCAGGAAATGCTGAATTTTCACCTTGTCATCTCAAATGTACTTGACATACCTCAGCAGCTCCAAGAACTTGTTTGCATATTCTTCCATGGTTAATTGTCCCAATCTCAGCTCATGGAACTCTTTGATCTTATCATCATAGTACCTGTCAGAGAGGTACTTCTGCTTGAATTATTTCTTGAACTGCTTCCACACAATCTTCCTTTCATTGATCTTCTTCACTTGCCTGATGTGTTCCCACCATATAGATGCTCTTCCATTCAAGTTGAAGATGGCTACCCTTTCCTTCATATTTCCCGAGTAGTCTTGGACTTGGAAATACTTTCTCATCCCAAGAAGCCAAGCTTCAGCTTCTTGACCGGACTTTATCTCTCCATCAAATGTAGGAGGTTTCGCCTTCTTAAATTCCCCATGTGAATTGTTCTTGTAGTGCTTCTTCCTCTTACTTCCGTGAGACGAAGAGCTTGAACCCTCAATGGATTCTTCAAAGTCAGATGATTCATTAGAAGAGATTTCTGGAGTATATGTTCTGTCTGTAGAAACTCTTCTTGGGCTACTGGCCCTCTTGCGGAAATTTCTTCTAGAGCTACTCCCACCCCTTTCTAGATTTGATGTCTGATGCCCAGAGTTTATTTGCCTTTGGATGTCTTTCAAAATCTATAGCATGGCTGCATTCAACTGATTCTGTTCTTCCTGAGCCTTAATCATCCTTTCATTATCTTCTCTACAACTTTGCAACTCCACCCTTTGGCTTCTCATGGTGGCTGCAATACCTGGAGGAGTCTCTTGATTTCTTCTCCCATTAGATTTTGTTTCAGCATTTTCAACATGTATGTTCTCCCCCATGGCATCTGTTTCCGGCTCATAGGGATCCTGTGCATCATCCATGATGTTGATTTTCTTGGCCCAACCAAGATTCAAAACTTTCCAGCTGTTCTATCTAGAGTGTTGCCCTGATGTAACTGTGATTCTGTAAAATGTGTTCATCAGCACAATTGTTAGCTGCATTATATTCTCGGAAATTCATAAATTACTTCATGCACGTGGGAAAATATTATGTTGACAATTTGTCGAATCATCGAATTTTCTCACAATCAACGACATATGACGGGGAAAAAGGGGGTCAATGGGGCTTTCCCCCTTGTGGCGCGCCATTGCAGGGCGGGTCGAGGGCAGCGCCCTCGTTTTTTTTTTGTTTTTTTTTTATGAATATTTCCGCCGTTGTGGTGTGGTTCATCGAATGCTTCCGCAATTGCGGAGCAATTCGGTGAATGCTCCCGCAGTTGCAGAGCGATTCGGTGAATGCTCCCGCAGTTGCGGAGCGATTCGGCGAATGCTCCCGCAGTTGCGGAGCGATTCGGCGAATTCTCCCGCAGTTGCAGAGCCATTCGGTGAATGCTTCCGCAGTTTTCGAACAGTTCGCGGAACTCTTCTGCAAATTTTGGAATGATTTCCCGAACTCTTCCACGTTGCGGAATGGTTCGCGGAACTCTTCCGTAGTTGCGGAACGGTTCGCGGAACTCTTCCGCAATTGCGGAACGGTTCGCGGAACTCTTGTGCAATTTCGGAAGACATTCCGGAATTCCTTCTGCAAATTTTGGAAGAGAATTCCTTCCACAAATTTCGGAAGAGAATTCCTTCCACAAATTTCCTTTCGACGCCAAACACTTAGAAATTTTTTTCTCTGTTTCGGAACAGTTCGCCGAATTATTTCGCGTTGTAAAACAACTCGTGGAATCCTTCCGCAGTTTCGGAAGGGAATTCCTTCCGCAAATTTTCGGAAAAACTCGCGGAATGCTTCCGTAGTTTCGGAAGACATTCGGGAATTCTTTCCGAAACAGTCTTAAACGAAAAATTTCAAAAACACTTAGGAAAAATTTTGAAATTTTTCTTCCTTTCAGTGATGAATGTTGTTCAATAGGGGGTAACTTTACGCCTGCAAACTATCCAACTTAGCTAGTTTAGGCCCTATGCTGCTATCTGTGGTGATCAGGAAGGGACCTTCCCATGTGAATGTGATTGGATTTGGCCCATAGAGGTCCAATGCTGCAACCAGCAGCTCTGATGCCAAAATGTAACGTCCGCTCCTATCATACCAGCATGATAGAGAGGATCGTGATGCTAAAACCGAGCATCTAGCCCCATGAACTTTTAACTAAGCATTCAATTTAAAATGAAGATGGACATATGCAAATGCATCAACATTTGAAACCACAGCGGAAGTAAATTCATTAACACATCCATCATACATTCATAATATTCATTAAATAATAATTGCAAGTTAACACAGGAGAATACTTATCTTGACAAAGTAGCCCCAAACAACCAGTTATGCTTCTGCAATGTTCCACCCAACCATAGGCCAGTTGTGCTTATCAACCTCTTGATACAACTGCCACCCTCGAGCTAAGCATGATCTCTACAAGGAACCAGGGAACATCAGACTCACACATAGCCAAGCATACACCAAGATGAGCCAAGCCAATCTACAATTGGGTTTATCGGGCTGCTAGGATATGGAAAGGAAGAATTGCTAAGCTAGTGAGCTCAACCACAGAGCTATGGATACCTCTACAAGATCTATTCAGCTTGGCACTCACAATGCCTACACACCCAACACGAGGAAGTATTCTCTTCACTGCCACACAATCCCTCAAGCCATACCTTCCTTTCTAGTGCTCTCAGGGTGTGCATAGAAAAGTAGCCAAATCCCTCTTGATCTTCTTGAGAGGTTACTCCCTCCACTAGGTTTATCAAGCCAATTTTGTCCACTATCAGTCCAATTTTCTTGCTCACAGGTTCAAATCAAAACAGGGATGCACATAACAGCAGAGCCCACACTTATTGGGCATGAAGAAACGTTTTTACAGTGAGATGCCCAAGGATGAGGTTTTCATTAGCTTCAGGAAAATGTGGGAAACCCAAAAATGAAACTGGAAGATGGGAGACAACCCTGGGAATCCAAATCCATTTTTAGAAAAACATCCATGGACATTCTGGGGCAAAAACGGCCTTCATAACAGTCCCCAAATCGTGGCCCTTCTCTCCCAGCTACTGTATATGCAAAAACGAACTCCCAGGCATGGAAAAATGCAGAGAATGGATGAAAAACGTGTAGGGAAAGACCCAGCTAGCTCAAACTGCGTGAGAGAGGAAAGACTGACTGTTCAGAATGGATTTGGGCACCATTTCGTAGGTGTTTTCTTGCCCAAGGAAACAAAACACGATTTTCCAGGTTGATGGCTTTCCCATACACGAAATTGGCTGCCATACCTCTTCATTCCCAAGGCATTAACTGCCTCAACCAACTGTTGGAAGAATTAAATGATTGGGTGCACAACCTAAAATGGGTAGTTGGTGGTTTATGGGTTTTCTCATTGACACATGGATTAACACCATTGGCTCAAGGGTTTGAATAATTTCCCTCCCTATTCCTTGTAGAATCATGCCCCCATCTCTTTGTTGCATAGCATAGCAAGTTGTGGGTTTTTCATTAAAATTCCTAATTACATGATGTCTTATATACATTGTGCCTATCTAGCACGAGAACCATAGGCATCTATTTCTTTAATTGCCGATACATAAAATGCTAAATCAATGGTGGGGCCTTGGCCTTGAGCTCCTCACCATGATTAAATTACAATATTTACATCATTTACGATTTAATGCAAAGGGGTCAAAATGGGGACATTACATCCTTACTGTTTTTAACGAGCTCAAAGGAGATACAGAAAAATGCTCATAACTTCTTTGCTATTTTTAATGAGCTCGAAGTGAAGATGAAAGAAATGCTCATAGCCTCCTTACTGTTTTTAACGAGCTCGAAGGAAAGGTGGAAGACTACTCGTAACCTACTTACTATTTTTAACGAGCTCGAAGTAAAGGTAGAAGAATGCTCGTAACCTACTTACTATTTTTAACGAGCTCAAAGTAAAAGAAGAATGCTCGCAACCTACTTACTGTTTTTAACGAGCTCAAAGTAAAAGAAGAATGCTCGAAACCTACTTACTATTTTTAACGAGCTCGAAGTAAAAGAAGAATGCTCGAAATGGGAGGAGACGAGTGTCAAGGACATGCGAAACTAGCTCCAAGCGCATGGAAAAGAGCTATGCCTAATGCAAGGAACATGAGCAATATAAGGACACTCAGGGTGTGTCTCCTCCAGGTAAAAGGTGTCAAATTGCGAAGGCAAAATGATAGAGGGATTAGCGGAAATGAGATCAAAGATGGAGGCTTATATAACGAGCTAAAAGCGTGGAAGCCGACATCAAGCTCATTAGCACAAGCGGGATCATAAAACATGCATATGAAACTCAAACAAAAAGATGGGAGCCTTATCAAGGATGGCCAGAAATATATGAGGAAGAAAGATATGAGGCTTCTTCTCAAAGTCATGGTAAATCTAAAAAGGATCCCAAGCCTATGAGAAAAACTCAGCATGGGCACCAAAATGGCATAAGGGTGCTGACTAGGGTGACCCATGTTAGGTAGGCTCTGCTGTCGGACTTGTGCACAATGCATAAAGAGATGGCTAACGCACAAATATCCAACAGGTTCGACCCTATATCGAATTCGGATGGCAAAAGGTTCAAATGCAACATAACAGCGTGGAAGCCTAAACCTATATGCAAGGTTCCAGAAATACCTGACATGGTCGCACAAGGTGTCGAAAAGGACCAATAAGAAAGTATACATCCAGCTAAGAATCCTGTCTCCAAGAAACATCAGTACCAAGATCATATCTAAAACATATGTAAATAAAGACCCGATACAAGTCACTGTGGTAGAAATACTTTCAACTTCACATCATCAACAACAGGCATAAACAAGGCAGAGTTTTCAAATGAAGACTCTATGGTACCCAAGCCCGAGGACTTACAATCAACAAGATCAACTTCAGGATGAAGATCAAAGTTGAAGGACATGATGGAATCTGCAAAAACAAATTCATCATCATGGGAGTTGAAAATTCTAGAACCAGAATCAAACTTAGCAGGAACACTGATTTGCAGATCTATAGGAGAGTCCAAAGACTCAACAGTAGGAAGATCAGACTTTAAGGTCAAACCGGGGCTGGACATAACTGCGACTGGATCAACATCCAAATGAATGGAAGACTGTACTATGGACTCTAGGAAAACTTCATTGGAAGGAAGTATATCATCCCATATAGAACACATATCTAAACATTCAGATGGAGGTGTCACTTGGTCAAAAGATGGGACCAAGTCCCGTGAAGTTAAGCATGAACTCAGATACTTCTTCTCAATAGCAGTTGAACTCAAGGAACAATATGCCACATAAGTCCCATGTGACATAGTAGTGCCTAATGACGAGGGATCTAACTGGTCTACAGTTGGGTAATAAGGAGGATCAACGAATGCAAGCTGGTCAATAGTGACGATGCTTCCGTTATGAGGGAAATGCATCACACGAGAAAGCATAGACACCACAGCATGCATAGCATAAACTTAATCACGCCCGAGGATCATATCAAAATCCACAGGGTCCTTTAAAACCATAAAATCAACTAAGACTGTTTTTCCACCCAAAGTAACAGGTGCCTGACGGAGGAATCCGATCGGTTCACTAGGTCTTCTATCAAAGGTCAACGGCCAATTAGCAGCTGGAATAACATTAGGGAAACCCAAATCTCTCCAAGCATAAGCGGATAAGATACTAACAGAAGCACCTTCATCAACAATGCATCGATCAACCATATGGTTCCCGATATCAACCTTTATCTAGAAAGGTGTCGAAGAAGGAAGACGAGGCTCGGCTAGACTATTCCAATCAAAGGAAACAATCCTAGGGCTTGGTAGGGGTTCACATGGAACAGATGAAGTGCCCCCTTTTTCAGGAATATCCAAACTAGTAATGAAGAAGACTTCAGCAGTAGGTGCATCAATCTCTGAAGGACTGATGGGATCGGTCGAAGATTGCATCGATTCGATCACTTCACTCTCCGAAGGAAGAGTGGGGTCGACCAAAGATTGCATTGGTTCAACCATTTTATCAACCAAAGGTTGATCTAACCGCGGGGAATCTATAGACAACTGAGGAACAGAGGTTCCTTTAGACATGGACCACACTCTTCGTGCCTCTGGAATGGTAGGGCATCGATGAGTAAGGTGATCTCCCTTACAAAGTTTACAAGGGAACTTTGGTTTCCGTCCTATAGGTATAGACTCCTTTACAATGTCAGTACTCTCAGCATGACTAGCATTGGCTGACAGCTTGCCCCCAGCATGACTTGCAGTGGCTAGTTTATCAGAATCAGAAGACTTTTGAATTAAGGACCACACTTCTTGCACTTCTGGAAGTACAGGGCACAATTAAGTAAGGTGATCTCCCTCACAAAACTTACAAGGGAACTTAATCTTTTATTTGTTTGGTTTGTCGACAATGTCAACTCCCTCAGCATGACTTGCAATGGCTGATCTGGTGTCTCCAGTATGACTCATAGGAATTGGTTACTTGTCATTAATATGACTAGCAGTGATCAATGACGTGTCCCCAACATGACTGACAGTGGTTGAAGACAAACTTTCAGTGTGATTTTCAGTGACTAAAATTTTTCTCCCAGCATGACCTCCAGAGGTTGGGTAGGTGCCCCGTACATGACTCACAGAGCCAGGTTGTTTGTCCCTAGCATGACTTGCAGAGGCTGGGTTGCTGCCCCCTTGTTTTGGCATCTTCTTCCTATTCTTCCCTCGTCTATTCCTTTTAGACTGCTGGTTACTAGTATTGCTACTTTCGCCACATGAGGTAGAAGGAGGAGGAGAAGATGTTACTAGCAAAGAAGGCCTAGGGTTTTGATGCTCTTTATTTGAGGTGCTCACAAAAGAAGTGTCAGGGGCATGCAAGGCATTCGGAGTGGAAAACAACCAAACCGGAAGCCCAATAGTGAATCCGGGAAGATTCAGAGTAGCCATCAAGGGAGTACCAATGTTTCCAATGAATGGAACAGCACAAGGATTCCCCGAAACAGGGGTACCTTGATTGGCACTCATCGGAATGCTAGACATAGTTTCCTGGTCAAATGAACAAGAAGTTCTCTAAGGCAAACTAAAACCAGTAGCACAAAGAGCACACCACTAAAAAGGTCCTAGGTAAATCAAACTAGGAAAACAGATGCCTTCCGGAGAAGAGTCTGGGATGATGAAGGCCCAGAATAGATCAACGAAGGATGAAGAACAGTTACCCGGGGTCCACAATACAATGACTAAGGGTGCAAGCGCTGGAATCACCCAACCGCTCTCCCAAAGACTTGCAAGGGATTTCCTCCCACGTCTATCCTAGGTACAATAGATATACCCTCCGCTGTCACCTGTGTATGAACCTATGGTCAGATACTAAGGATACCACCACACTGAAAACTCCTGGGGGAACAGTCTCTGGTCGAATCAGAAGGCGTGGGTAGGGTAAATGAGCCCGAAACTCAAAAGAGTCCCCAAACGCGATCCAATCCTGGTATATGCTCGAAACAGAAAGTAGGAGGAGTATTCCCAACAATCTGATCTCACAAGAACTACTGCATAGATCCCAGGCAAGCTTTGAATGAAGTGGGTTTACCTGCGATAGTCGAACTACGATTTTTGCGTAATGTGTGATCTTGGGTGGTTTAAGGTGTTTTAAACCCAAGATCCTAACCAATACTAGTTGGTGTAGTGTAACCTAGAAAAGAAAATGTTATTAGTACATTTTATTAGAGTTCATTTTAAAGGTTACTTGCTTACTCAAAAGGTAGTGGGTGTGTGAGAGTGGTTATAATAGAGATAGAGTACTGAAAATGAAATATTTACCACCAAACAAATCTTTTCTTTTCAATGCAAGTCTTAAAATTATGATCTAGAATGTATATGCAAATGCAATTTTTAATATTTTGAATGCAAAAAAGGTAAAAATAAAGTCTAAATGTACAAAATTAAACTCAAAACCTAAGAATGCAGCTACTCAAGCAAATAGGTATGCAAAAGAAAACTTGTTCTTTTTTATGCAAAGCACTCTAAAATATTTTAAGCCACTTGCAAGGTACTCTATTCAGAAAATGAATCAAAATTCTTTATGCTTTCCAAAGGTAAGAAACAAAACTGAAACTAACCTACTATCAAAGCAAAGCAAAGAAACTTTTAGGTTCTCTTTATGAAACAGTAAAATCTACCAAATATGACTTTCAAATTCTTATTGATGTAAGCATGCCAAACATTGGGAAAATAGTACAAAAACTACTCTTAGACCCAAACGAATCAAATGACCTACAAAGAGGTATGGTTTGGTAAAGTCAGGTCTGCACATAAACAATACAAACAAGGTATTGAACAACAGCCAAAACACTTGAGCTTTCACTACAAAAGAAAACTAAAAAGCATAAGGGAGGATAAAAACCAATCTAAAAGAGAAATTTCACTCAAATAGATACAAACAAGGTCAAGAAGACTCAATAGGTTTCAAATCCAGTGGAAATGGGGCAAGCAGGTTTAGTCATACTCAAATTAGGGTACAAAATACCAAACGGGTCCACAACCCCCCCAACTTGGGTCAACAAGCCCCAAAACTTTCCAAACAAGCCCAAATTGATCAAAAGAGGTTCAAATCATGAATGTAGGATCAGTACAAGGATGGGAGACCACTTACAGTGGTTTAACACAGACCTAGGGTCATTAGGGACCACAAAAATGCAGCCAGAACCCTCAGATTTGGGTCCACAACCCAAAAACTCAAAAAATTTAAACCCATATTTTTAGTGCTACTGTGTATGAAGGAGACTAGCACCCAGGGCGCTACTGTACTACACAACAATAGCGTACAGGTTGAAAAAATTGAAAAAATGGGGTTAAAACCCCCCACACCTGGGTCCACAAGGGTTTGCAAGGGCCGGGAAGGATCTGTAAAAGCCCAGCAGGGTCAAACAGAGCCTACTAACTAATTCTAATCAAGAAATTGAACAAAGACCTTCAAACAAAACTAAAGAAATGACCTTGGATACCCCTAAGCAGTTAGGCTTTCCCCAGCGGAGTCACCATTCTATTGTGGGGAAAATGCACCTATAGTTCAGGGGAGAAACTACCAACTTACGGTGATAAAGATAGACTTACAATCATTCTGCAAGTACAAAAAATAAATGAAGAGATTAGGGTTTAGAGATGTAGGCACTTTATTCAAAAGGTTGATCCTAGCTTTTCCTCCCTCGCTCTTCAATGCTTATCCAGTGTTGCAATGCATAGACCTGCAAAACAACTTGACACCTTTCTCAAACACATTTGACTACATATATAAGATTGATATTCATAATAGAAGAAGACATCAGATTATAAATAAACTGTAATAAAATCTAATACACATTAATAGGTAATATTTGGAAAGAGAAGAACGTCTGATCTTTATTGATGAATGAAAGCAAGTACATAAAGTTATACCTTCCTTCAAGCTTGGCACTTCACGAAACCTAGATTCAAGGTCTCCTGCTTCCGTTCTCCAAGGATTCCAGCCTCTAATCAACTATGTTAGGGTTTACCAAAACTGAAGCACAAGAGAGGGGGATGAGGGTCTCCATTCCTCCAGTATAACTTTGTTATAGGCTTGGTCCCCTCACATGGACCTTCTACCCTCCTTATATAGTCAATGAGGAAGAGGAAAATAAGTTATAACCGCTGAAGAGGTTTCCCAACCAACTTAACTTACTCGAATTTCGAGATTTTGACCAAAATAGGGGTGTACTATACTCTACAATAGACAAAGTAGCGTACATATGGAATTGAGCGCTACTATTTCTTAGTGGAGTAGCGCTCAAGAGGTTTGAGCGCTACTATTGTACACTAGAGTAGGGTACACACGCTACTATCATGCCTGTGTACCAGTGCTCATGTTAAAAAATGGCCAAAAACAGGCTTTTCTGCTCATTTTCAGGAGATGGTTTGGTCTGAAAACATGTTCCCAGTGGTCATATACATCAAATCTGTCAAGAATGAGGTAATTTCAACCATTTTTAGTGTCCCAAATGACTCCTCCATCCACAAATGTCCTCTTGTGTGACTGAACTTGATCTCTAGAAGTGTCGTGATGCGACCAAGGGATGCAAGTATCGTCACGGGCGGAGAGGTGTCATTTCAAGCTATAACATACACAACTTGCAACCCAGGAAACGATTGACAATTATCAGTCGGATGTTCTTCTATACAAAGGTGACAAACTGAAACATTATTCAATGGACATTCTCATTGGGGATGTTTAGTTCTACACCTAGGACAGAAAACACTCATTGATGCACGCTCTTCATCGTGTCTCTTTTTGGCTTGTAATGCATCCAATTGAGAACCCATGGCTCCTAAGATATCTGTTTTTAAATTTTCCAATAGGTTTCCCAACTCTACCCTTGTAACTCCACCAGGACCGGATGTGTTTCCTTTTAGGTTCCTAGCATAAGATTCTCGAAAGTGTCTTCAACTTTTCCCTATGCTCCTAGAGTAATTCCTACATAGCTCACAAATTTGTGAAAAAGACTTATGAGAGATGTCTCTTGCTGCCATGATATTAAGGTTTTCTAAGAATTCTTCTGAGATTCCCTTGAGGAAGAGTGTTCTTACTGCATCTTCCCAAAGATCACTCTATTTAGATTTATGTAACACAGTTAAATATTTCAAGATAGTCTTCTAGGCTCTCATCTTCAAGTTGTTGTATTTTGAAAATATCATTGCGAGAGTTCTTAGGTTTACAGTAATCCTGATATTTCTGTATAAATGCATTCTTCATGTCTTCCCAAGTTCTAATTCTGGATTCTCCTGACCCCATGAACCATTGAAGAGAAGAATCTCTTAATGTGGCAGGAAAGAGTTTTAGCTTTTGGCCATCTTGTAGGTAGTTATAACTCCTACAAAAAAGTCAAATTCAAATAAGAATGTATCCGGATCCTCATTACTCTTCCCATAAAAGGTTGGTAGTGAGGAAGGAAGGATGTTTTTCATAGTTAAATCTTGTGCAGTGTCTAGGATAGGCAATCCAAAAGTACCTTTAGTCCCAACCTCTCCCTCTTCTTCATCTTGTCGGACATGATCTTCATTTTCATCTTCCATGAAGATTTGATTGCCAAAGAGAGAATACTTAGGTGTATCCTTTCCTAGAGAATATGGGATATCCCAAACTTCTGTTTCAGGAAGAGTATTTTTCTTTTTAGGAGGATAATTACCAGCTATGTGGGAGTCCAACTTTGAAGGCCCTACAATTGTTGTTTCAATTTGTGAAATAACTATGTTCACATAATTTTCAAAAGAGTATCTAATTGTGTAGGATCAATAAAGTCTACTAAGTTTGGACCATCCACTATTGAAGCGTCTTTGGGTTTTTGAACTAATGAAGGGTTGAGAGGTTCTGAAGTTTTATCCTTTTGAATTTATTCTTGTCTAATTCGGTTTCAATATGAGATTGAGGTTCTTCTAGTGGAATTTCTTTATGAACAGTCCATTCTAATGTCCCTATGGTTTCCCCTAATTGATTTCCAGAAAGGGTTTCCTTTGCTTTCCAAGTAGGAATATCCCCTTTAGGTGTCTTTTGATACCTTTCTGTTGAGATAGTAGTTTGGGTGGCACACCCCCCATATAGGTTAGTAGGAATTTTAGTAGGGACTCTAGTAGAAGGGCTAGTTTTAATAAATCTACCTTTTGAGTCTCTAGACGTATTCATGAAAACAAACTATAATTGAAATAAATTATAACTGCGTTACTACTAACGCTGGGTTTTGGGAATGCCTGTTATAACAGATGCACAGGTTCTTACCTCTCGTCTTACCGCACACCCGCCACCAGCCTATTTCTAAATTTCAAAGAGGAGAATTCAAATCTATAACTAAGTTTCAAAAGAGAGTGCTACCTATCTACAACTGAGTTCTACCTATCTACAACTCCCTGGCAACGACGCCAAAATGTTGAGGTGTATTTACTATCTTAAAGAATCACCAAAATATTTAATTATCAACCAGGGTTGGTAATCTTAGAGTTGTGGCATAGTATATGCTGAGGTAGAATGGAACCTACGGTTTTGGCTTGGCAGACCTTAGAATTGTTTTAATAAAGAAAAGATCGAAATATCTTTCAAAATGAAAAATCGAGTCAAACTTTGAAAATACAACCACTGAACTAGTTAAACCTATCTAAACCAACAGATCAGAATAATATTAAGCTATACTACTCTACTCTATGGATAATAACTGAAATATATAAAAACAACGATATTATTCTAGGAAGCAGGACTTAATAAAAAACATAACTACTTTAATGAAATTAAAAGCTACTGATTAAAACTCTAAACTAGGAAGTAGAAACAATTGAAAATGAGTTCAGAAACCTATCAATGAGATAATTCAACTGACAACTAATTCTGAAACAAAGAACTTAAAGCAAAACTACAAATGACTGAGTGAATTCAACAACTATTCATACATTCAATTAATATTTCAAGACTACACTAAACTACCTAATTCCATTCTCCTTGGGGATTCTGAGGAAGTGTATCAAATGTAATAGGAATGGGAGAAAATGTATCAAAGTGACTTTCAAACGTGACAAAGAAACAAAATGGAAGCAAATCTAGTTTAACCTCTACAAACAAATGCAAACTAAAGATTGTCCAACTATTATTAACTTTAAACATTATGATCTATCTTCTATCCATAAGCAATTGACTTGGAACTAATGAAATCTAGAAGCAAGTAGAAAACTTAATAAAGATATTCACTTGAACTGAATTTGATTTGGAAGCAAGTAGAGAACTTGATAAAGATATTTTATTTAGAAGCAAGCAGAAAACTTGATAAAGATATTTATTTCTAAACCAAACCTTATTTCATGAACATCTTTATTAACTGTATGAATGGGAAAGTTGTTCCTATGCTTGAACTGAGAAACTATTAAAAAATGGGATAACTTGGAGAATGAAATTACTCAGTCTAAACTTATATTAATCTTAACGACATATGATAAACTACACTAAGAATGAAACTGATAAATTCTAGAATAGCAACATATTAGCAAATCAAACATGAAAGACATAACTTCAAAAGTAGTTAAAACACAGTTAAGGAAGATGGAATGGAAACTAAGAAAGATGATGAAACTAAATTAAAACTCTATGTACTGTAAGTAAAACAAGATCTTAAATACAGTTAAGAATGCTAATTAAATGTAAGAAATATTACAGTTCGAAGACCAAAGAAAACTGAATTCTAATTAAGCATAAAAACAATGCAGAAAGGATTAAGGTCCGTATGACGATTCAAATGACTGTCTGAATGACATTCCAGATGGAGGAAAACAATTTAAACTAAGGAAAGAAGCAGTTTGGATGATCTTAAATACCATCTGGATAATGCATATGATCCTACAATGCAGGGAAGCAATAAATGAGTGTTTAGGAGCTAAGATAACAAGAAGCAACCTATTATAATCATTATCTAAGAGATGAACTATTTCTATGGCATAAGAAAACGAAACTGAGATATAAATAAAACTAACCTACAGCTACAGGAAAGAAACTGATAGAACTAATTCTAACTACGAGTGAACTTGGAATGTTAAGCTAACTAAACTCTAGGTATTTGTAAATAACATGACTAGAAGCAAACTAAACAATGTAAGAAAAATAAGCGAACTAAGTGTGACCGGTCACTAATTACATTCTGGAAATATCATTAATGTGAACAACAAATAAGATATACATTTCATAAAACATAGATATTACAAGGAAAAGATATAATTTACAAATAAGATACATTTCATAAGTGGAAAAACAACATACATATTACAAGGAAAAGATATCATATACAAAATAAATACATGAATTAAACAAATAACACAACTTATCTGCAGAATACAAAGACAAATTATGTACACAGACGGACGACCACTGGTTGTTGAGGGGCCCTTCTCAGCAATCAGAGGCTATGCCTTAATCAATCAATCACCACGTACGTTACTGAGCTTTCATAAAACTAGAACAGAGGTATATTAAATTAAAACAGAGTTACAGTGTTTCTGCGTCTATTTGCAGCTGAAAATACTAAAGACTAAAGAGACTAACTCGTCTCAGTCATGAAGACGTCTATATATACATAATTAAAAATGAGAGAGCAAGTTGACCCTTTAGTGGTCGACTGCTCTAATAATAGGCAGTCTTAATGCCAAAAAATGACTCTGCTGAACAACTCTTGACAGCACATGGCCAAGGAACGACCTCATAATAGTTTACGACATCGCACAAAGCATCTACCAGGTTCCACGGCATTGGTTTCCTTCACGCGGTCGCTGAGACGTTGATCCTCTTTTGACGTGGGCAGAGAAATGTGCTGTTGAGATGAGCATACAGGAAAGACAGAACTTCTGGAGTGTTGACATGAGCTGCAGATGTGTTGTCAAGTGAGGCGAGTAGGAGGGCGAATCTGCTAGAACAAGGGCTCACCAACCACGACAGCCATGTCGCTAACAGAACCCACCTTTCCGTTTTTGCCTTTAATGACCAGAAATATTCCAACTAACAATCTCGCGGGCCGAATGAAGGTCTGAACAACAAGTTGGATGTGGCTGACCATTTGCAACATGAACACGCATTTGAATGGAGGTCTGTTTGGAACCCATTAACTGGATAACAAAAGCTAGTTGCCAAGTAAGTCGAGAAATGTCAAATAAACATCAATAAATAACAATATGATGATGTTTACCCAAAATTCATGTGATGTGTGAATATATGCATACTTGATCTAATTGAGGATCTGAATGGCGGAAATAATAACTTATCATAGCAAAATAGTGAAAATAACGCTAATCAGAGTGTGTTTGATGATCAAAAGTGGTGACAAAATGGACACCAACAACTGTCTGTTGACCTTAGGATTCACCAAAATGTAGACATTGTTGTGGCTAATATCCCTGAAATATATGGAATGTGGTTGAGAAGGGATTGGTCAGGAAATCTCAAAGGCTATTTCGCTACTGACTTGTCCCACTTATGGCTTCCTTATAATGGAAGACCAAATAGAATCAAAATTAGTAGAGAACCTTACATAAAACAAACTGTTACTGATTTAAATTATTCTAGTGATCCTGTTGCTTTTTTCAGCTCACATGTAGAACACTACAGCTTTGATACATTTTTTGGGGTTCTTCCTGCATATTCATCACCTATTGAGAATGCATAAAATCAATCCCAAATTGTTATTCTTACTTCTGTACCATTCTCTGGGATTGTTGTTCATAATGTATATAATGTAAATACTAATTTTAGGATAGAGTCAAATGCATGGACTATTTTTTTTGATGGGTCAAGATCTAAAGATGGAGCTGGTGTAGGATGTGTCTTAATTGACCCAAAGGGGACCAAAATAATGATTTCCTGCATGCTAGAATTCAAATGCACCAATAACATTGTTGAATACGAGATTCTGGTTCAGGGACTTACGAAGGCAATTGACATGGGCGCCCAAGTAATTGAATGTTATGGATATTCTGAAATTATAGTAAAACAGGTGAGAAATAAAATCCATTGCATATCTCCCTATTTGATTAATTATCAGAAGCTAGTAAGGGATTTGTCAAACTCTTTTTCTGCATTCAATATTAAGTCAATCCCTAGGTCCCATAATTTTGATGTAGACCTGTTGGCTAACACTAGTACAAAATGAGAGATAAGTGACCAAAAAAACGACCAAAATCCACATATAAATGACCACTTTTGACTTGGTGACCACTTGTAGCAAATTAGTGGCCATATATCACGCGACCAAAAATGTGGTCATATTTAGCTTGGTCATTTATAACTTATCTTGTGTTCATATATTTGGTCATTAATTTGGTATATATTTGGTCATTAATGGTCATGTGATAAATAACCGCTAATTTGCTACCAGTGATCGCCAACTCAAAAGTGGTCATTTAAATGCATATTTTGGTCATTTTTTTGGTCACTTATCTCTCATGTTGTAATGGTGATTGTTTGTATGCAAATTTTGGTCATTTTTTTAGTCATTTATCTCTTTTTAGTGGTTTTAGAATATAAATAGGGTACGGTGGATAGAACCACCAACCTCCTGCCTATAAGGTAGGTGCTTTAGCATTGAGCTAGCACCCTTAAATAGAACACAAGAGCTTGAAAGATGAGCATTTGTTTGCGTGTTGTGGATAGCTTCTTGCACCTATATCATGTACCATGAAAAATACCTCATGTTAGTTTAAAAGATAATAAAATTAATTATAATAAAAACACCACATTACTTTCCCAATATTTGTCACACCTTTCATATTGTGTTTGGTAGTAAAGAATAAAAAATTCATTGTTTGTCAATTCTTATATCCATATACTGAATTTTCGAGAGCCATCGACATTTACAACAGGCTAAAAAATCCCTACTAAACAAATGTGAGACCCTTCAATAGGCAAATATTTTGAGAATTTTCATTGGGTGCATCCAAAAAAATGACTAATAAAACATATATGGAGGTATCAATGTAGAACAAATATTTGGCATTTTGGAGAATTAGAGAAACAGAAAAGGGAGGTGAGTCTGTGGCTCTACAATTGCCACCACTGTAAGAGTTAATAGTGAATATATGTAGCAGTGCCCAAGAGGTACTGTAGTGCAATCTTGAGCAGCAATATCAGCAATGTTGTGAAGCCAAAAGGAGCATGCCTATGGGGCATCCTCAATGCCCTTCAGGGACTCTCAAAGAGAGGAGTTAGAGGTGAGGGGGGGAGAAATCCTTCTTCTAGTGTTTGTAGTAAAACAAGAAACTCTGGGGAAGGGGTGTCTTGTTTGAATGTAGGCTCTGTTATGTGTTTTAAACACATTCTTGAGCTCATGATGTAATTAAAGCATGCCAAACACTATGTGCAGATAATAAGTAGCCTAGCACTTATTCAAAAATTATTTGGCATTTTTCTAAAATAAAATAATAATAATAAAATGTGTGAAACTTGAGCTAAAGTAACTGAAGGCTGTAGATAGAAGGCGAGATCTCTGTTTCCCTGTGAGAGGTTTTGTATAGTTATTTAACTAGAGGAATTTTCAACAATGACCTACACTTCATGCCTAAAATTGGGTTATATTTAAGATATTGGTCCCACAACCATAATAATATTTAACTCTGCTTTAAATCAAATTGCCTTTCCCTCAGATACGATATTCAATACCATACTTAGAATAGTAGGGAATATGTTGGAATCTTCTTTCAAGATGGTAGAGACCACATTGGACAAGAAAAATATAGCAACATATTTTTAAAAAGGTGAGGTGACTTGAATAAACAAATCTTATGTATATTGCATTTTAACCACTTTGTTGTAATATGTGGGATGGTGCGGCTTAAATAAAAAGCGCACTGCAGAAGATGAAAAATAGTGACCACTCAATCAAATTATCTAGAAGGGACCATATATACAGACTTAACTCCACCCCGATGACCTTCATTCAATTGTACCACAATGACATGATTCCATCATGTCACCATCATACGCACAATAATAATAAGAATAGAGTCAATAGACTTGCTTCTAGCAATCACAATTTATATCATGGGCTAGGAAAAATTGAAGAAGTAAAAGACATATCTAAAATAAAAAATCAAATTCATCCCTGTATAGAACAAATAGTTTACAATATTTGTAATCTTAACTTGGGTGGTTTCTTGCAAGATATCGATAGCAACTGCCTAATATCTCTATCTTCAAGCCACGAGACTTTGAAACAAAATTGTTGATGAATTATAGCAATTTTGTATTCCATATACTTGTGTGTGTGGAGAGGTTATGTTTATATCCAATGAAAAAAATGAATCTAAATGATGGAAGAAAGAGAGACTATATAACTTGGATTGTGATAAATCACTTAATACATTCTTGGCAATCATCCAGATAAAATCACTCCAAACATGTAAGTTCAGAGAATAAAATATGAATCTTACAAAAAGCTAGACAAAAATGTTGTCTGTGTAGCTTGGAAAAGGAAGACATGGCCTTGAATCTCTTCATTATGGTTGCCTGTCATATTGTTTTGCATAAAGGATAAGCCATAGAATGGTATCAGATCTTTCAGATTAAAAAAAAGCATATTTTTTATCAAGAAAACACACTTTCCAATCAAATAATTTGATCCTCACCATTTCAATCTTATGTGGCAACACCCACAAAGCTGAATGCCATCTATAGCACAGATCATGAACTAAACTACTAAAATTTGTAGTACCTATGCACCAAGACAAGAAGGAGATAAAGATAAGTTCAAATGAGGTACTGCATAAAACTATGGATGTAACAAAAAAATGAGATGCAGATATCATTACCAAGCAAACTAGCTACAAAGATATCTATTCCACAGACATAATACTTGCCTAAATAATTATATAGCTTGATTGATACATACATAGATAGTTAACAAAGAATGACCATACTTACCAATATAGTCCATAGGATGAGCATCTAACAACCACAAAAGTGTCTGATGTGGTATAAATTCTAGAGGTGATCTCGATGTTGACTGCAGACCAAAGGGAATCAACCTACTCAAAGCCTCAGCCATGTTCAAAGTAACCTGATGTTATTAAATGACAAGTTGGAAGTTTCACCAGACAAGATAAAATAGAAAAAAAATGAGGTCGGTCGATTCAACAATTAAGAATATGAACCCATGAACTAGCAATTTCCTCACCTAGTAGAAGTCACTAACAAATTAAACTAACTGAAATACAAAATATTAGTAACAATAGGCAAAAAATACGAAAATGTCATTTCTTCTTCGATGGTCCCAAATATTTGTACGGTTTAAAAATATCAAGTAATGGCTTTTTCTGTACAATTATTTTTATCTGCAAGAAACAAGAATTACAGAGTTCTTTGTAGCCATGTTAAGTTACAGACAGCTCACCTGATGCTAATCCTTGGTATATGGAAGAAGTCTTTCTGAGAGTGATTTAAGCAATACCAAGTCCAGACACAAACTCTTATGGTCTGATAATGGGAGAATCTGAACCCAGAAATCAAGAGCTAAAGAGGAACAAAAAATCTCAGGTGGAAAGCAATTATCCAAATGATTTGAAGAACATTTGCAGGAACTTGTCAGCATTACAGATCCCTAGATACTTGGATAAAACATTGACTTAGATGTAAGTTTATTTCCAAGTATTTTTTTTTCCACCTCGAATCTTTTTGAAAGCATATGCAAAAACTTAAATATGTCAATAACCCAATATTAATCTTAAAAAAAGAAATTTTTCCATGACTCTGACTCAAGTTAAAATAATAAGCTTTTTTCCTTGAGAAGGAAGATAAGAAGCTTGCCTTATATATATATATATATATTTGCATTCATTAGCTGCTTTGTGGGACTGATTAGCAGTACCCTCATAATTCAAAGACAAAGCCATGGTTACTCCTGGAATTCGAGGTTAAAAAGGATTAATAATATAACTAAATACTTGGACAACAAAACTTACATACAATTAATATAAAAGAAATAATAAAATCCCTAGTAATAAGCCGCTTGTGAGGTGTTTTTAAGCCAACGTGATATGGTGTTCCTTCAAGAGGTTAAGTTTGCTGGATTTGAATTAAAATTTAAGCACAGACAATTCCCAGTAGGTAAATTGTATTGAAATAAATTAGTCGGTAATTCAAGCACAGGAAAATTAGCAACTTTCTCATATACAAATATCTAACTAATATACGTAAATAAAGAATCCCATACAATTTCTCTCTAGTTCAAACAAAATGATATCATTGTTCCAAACCTCCAACAAAACATGTAGCGGGTAAATAAGCACACTTATCGTCAAACTTCACACCATAACTAATTCAAAAGGACATCTAGCAGCCGTAGCACCTCCATTTCAACAAACCAAGAAATGTAACATCTCAATGGTCTGATCCTTCTTGTTATTGTTGCTGTTGTTCTCTTTTTTGGGGCCATCTTAGCTTTCATATATTGTACATGGGTGAGCAGGAATTACTCAAATCCAGTTCTTCCACCTTCCCAACCTCAAGCATTGTGAAAACAATCAGATAGTAGTGACTCAGATTGGGTACTAAATGTTGCATAATTTCCTTTTCAATCACCTTCTTAATTTGATATTTGAATAAAATCTCTTTACAGAATGCATGCATGCATATCCGAAAGTGTTTTGTAGAAATTTTCAACACAGGTGTAAAAATCTGCAAAAACCATCGAGAAGGGAATGCTTTTTAACATAATCATCATAAACAAGAAATATGAGAAAAAAAGGCTATTACAGAGACATGCATTCATCTCATATATCCTTCATGGACCATAATTGCAAATCGAAAAGAGCTACACTTAAGTTTCCTAAATCTAAATTGCATTTTGTTCATGTCTAGGTGCCAATAAAGGGATGTGACTCAACCATTTTCTTAATTGCCTAAGCTTTCTCAGAACTAGTAAGTGTAAAGGATGTACATAATACTATATAGTATAGACTATTATCTTTAGAAGAAGCTATAAATGTTTATGGTTAATTCTAAATATTTTTAAAATTTATTATTTTCTACACATATTATTGTCATCCACAACCTGCCAACCCCTCATAAATCTGGGGGTGCACTCTAGTCGTCCTGGGGACACATCCCCCGGTACCCGTCATCTCCCAATCCTAAAAACTAGTGCAACATAGCTGAATAGATCCATAAATGTGTGAGTGATATCCTTAATAAATTGTCAATATAAATTAGTGTGACTAATTCTTGGGTTTAATGTTTGGAAATATCTATTACCACCCAAACTGAGAGAGGCTTCCCAATATTTATAGATGGCATCCCTAGTAAACCTATTGGAAGAGAGTATTGCACCTAATCCTTGGGCTAAATGCAGGAGTGAGATTGTTGGTATATTGTCAAACCTAGACCCAATCAAGCCACTAGGGGAAAACATGTCACTAGGGGGATTCAAGACACTAAGGGGATTCGAACTGGGGTAAATCAAATTGGCTAAGTTTTCTTATTAACTGTGTGGATAACTTTTACCAATTTTAATGGAAACATAATATATTCTAAATTTTATGTATACACACAGATGCCCATATTTATAGGCACTATCATGTGAAACATTGGTGTATGGCCACAAACACTCTTATATACACTCAAATATGTACACACATAGTGTGCACATTGTTAATAACAATCACTCCCTGAGAGCCCATTTTAAAAATATGATCTTTATTTAATATTTATTCTCAGAAAATGTTTTAATGCGAGAGGAGCTCTACAGCAAGAGATGGTTAGAAAGTTGAAAACTTGAAACTCATAATTTTTTTTATTTTTTCACTTAAAAGTTATGGGTTTTGCAATGCTGTTAAAAAATGCTATTAGAGAAATTATTTTCCATGGGTATGATACACTGTACAGTACACACGCACTCATGAGAGTGTATACTCACCCCCTTCTCCCAATGGCCAACATTTTTTATCATACCTGTTAGTAAATAAGCAATTTTAGAGTAATTATGTTAAATAGTTGTTAAATATTAAAGTAGAGTAATTATGTTGTTGCTATGATGGCCTCTGGCTTGTCTGTATCTCACCCTCTGCTCCCAATGGCGAACCTTTTTTATCATACTTGTTCGTAAATAAGCAATTTTAGAGTAATGTTAAATAATTGTTAAATATTAACGTAGAGTAATTATGTTGTTGCTATGATGGCCTTTGGCTTGTCTGTATCTCTAGAGATGTTGATTTACGTATAAACCTGTAACTATGGTGATCAGACTTTAGTGCTTTCCTCTTCCTCTTGAAATGTCTGGCACAAATAGGGTAGAGATATTCTATATAGTATGTCTCCAAATGATATACCAAACCAGTTGGTTCAATTCCAAACCAGTCATCTATGGGCCTGAACAATTTTTTAAAAGAAAAATGCAAAAAACAATTTAAAAGCAAAATATCCCCCCTCAATTTGTGCAATCCCACACAAATTAAAATAATAAATAAATTACAGCAAAAGGTAGCTTTTTCCATCCTAAACGTTCATCTGGAGGTGGTGGCTGGTACTGAGCGAGGGACCACCAGCTTATAAAGTAATGTAAATAGAATGCTCATGTTCTATACAGTAAATTGGCTCAGCTGCAGGCCGATTTACTGAAAGGTTCTATAAAAAAAAAAAATAAGAACAACAGAGCATCACCGAGCTTAAAATATTTTGTTCAAGAAGATGTTGAAATTTAGATAGGAGATAATGTACAGGAGTAAATCGAGGAATGATATAAGATGCCAATTTGAGTTGGACACAATGAGGACAAATACCAACGAGTCTGAAGGTTTTGGAATAGTTTTTTTTGTGTTTTAAAATGAGATATGTCCATGAGAAGTCTGCTATGTCCAAGCTAGAGGATGATCCTGTATTTCATGATGAGGATCCAATTCTCAGCAGTTGTGATGACTTTGATAATTGATTGTGTTGATCACGTAGTAGCTTGTAGCATGCTGCTTTTTGGACTCTAGAGGTCATTTAAGGCCTTGCTTGTGTATTTTTTTTCAGATATGCATTGCACTTGGTGCCATTTTGATATATTCATCCTTACATGGTATATACTGATACATTAGCAGACTTTGCATATTTGGTCTCTAATGATTTGGATTTACATTGATGTACATGAATATATCATTTTTTTAAATTAAATTTTCATATTTTAGTATTTTTTAGTAAACCAGTTCATAAACCAAATTGTCAGTCATTACCGATCTAAGTTCGGTCTAACCCTCGGCTGATTCTGAGTCCAATTCGACTTTTGAAATATCGTTTGAATGACAGCAACATGGAGTTTGATTTTAGCATTGAGCCTTACTAGTGCAAAATAAATAATACTGATAATAAAATTAAAAATCAAATAATAGTCAGGATTGTATAATATATTTGAAAAACTTAGACTATCTAGCCAAGACCAATGCCAAATTGACTTCCACAAAACAAGCAAGCTTTTTTTAACTTTTTAGCCAAAAACGATCAACTTCAGAAAGAAAGAAGACCAGTTTCATGATTTTCCCCTTCACTGTCAACAGAGTAAATCAACTTAAGTTTGCTAACACCTCATGGTGCTATAAAATAGACTCTATTTGAAATTGACTTTTATTATGAATCCCATTTATTACTGATGTAGGAAAAAAAGAGGCATTAACAAATTACTCACACATTTCTCTACGAAAAAAATTCCTGTGCCCTTGTTCAGTTAGTTTGTAACATCTTGCAAGGATATCAATTATTAATGTTGCTAACTTTGACATTAGGGCAAGTGGTTTCACTCCTGCCTCCATAAGTTCCCTAAAACGCTTGATCATCTTTACTGTGTCTGCAGATAGTGCCAGATCAAGTAGATCTACCAACTTATCATATGGAATCAGCCCAACCTGAAAAGGAATACAAAGCAATATTAAAAGTGCAATGTCCACTCAAAACCTAAAATGCATTCCAGTTCTAGTTGAAGGTACAGCTTCAACTCAATTTTCCTTACAATGCAATATTATTTCTCTTCAGCCATTTTTCTTTCTCATACCTCTTACATTTCTCAAACATACTGAATATTGCACAATTGTTTATTATCAAATTTGGATATTTCTTTTCATTACTGCCAGCGCTGTACGAACTATTTTCACATTCATGAACCAGCCAAAGTGCGTTGAAAGAATCTTATGCAAATCTTGGTTTTATGCTTATTGTTTCATTTAGGAAAAAAGGAGATGACCAAAAAATAGAACAGACTACAACTTGAAAACACTAGTATATAATCTAGAGCCAAACAAACATCAAGCATGATCAAGAACCAAAGTTACATCTGTCATCAACATAGATGCAGTGACATTGGGTGTAGGTGTGGCATATTTTCAGAACTACAGGATTGAAAGATGCATCAGTTTGTGGGCTAAATGAAAGCACAGAAATACAAACATACACGGTGTGCTAAATGATTCTTAAATCACACAACTAATACAATGCAACCCAATAGTTGAAACTTGAGTCATATGATAATTATGATCGACGAAACATATGCATCCTCATGCATAATGGTATAGCATGCCATATTGCATAGTTATAAATTAGTAGGTTATTTAAGATTAGTGTTTGATTTTTTTGGTTGATAAATAGGGTTTGCAGGCCTTTTCTAAGCTTCTCAATTTGCTTTTTAAATATTACATACTAATAGGGCCATCCAGATTCAGGATCCGATCAGCAAAAATATTTTCATTGGATTCAGTTTGACTGTAATTACATGAACTAGGAGCCACTGGCACCTGAACACCAACCAGAGCAACTTGCGTTGGAAGAGTTAAGAAATTTTTCAATTCTTTGCAAAACATGACTTGTTAGGTTCTTAAAGTAAGTAATAAATTATGTCCAAATACCACTTGTGTTGTTCCAACTCCTTCATAACTGCAGATACCATTTCTGGACCACCACCTAATGCATCCATATCCAAAGCTCTCTTATTCCCTTCAGTAAGCATATAAGCCAATCCTTGTCCCTTGACCAATTTTGTTGGCCGAATCTCCATATAATACTCTTGAATTCGTGACACCCACTTTACTCTAACACTCAAGCAATCCTGTTGGGCCAAAATATCCTTCACAGCTAGATGCACAACATATGCTACTATCCTGGAGTAACCCACATCATTCCTGAAATGTTTTATGGATTGAACTAACTATTATTCTTGTTTATCCATTTAGGTCCTATGTTTTGTGGTAAGAGGAATGGAAATCATAGTAGATGTGGAGACAATTGCTAGGGTTGCAGGGTTACCTATTGGACAAGCTTGGGATAAAGATAATCGAGTTCCAACTCAAGAAGCTAAGCCCAATCTCACCGGTGAATAACCAGATTTGTACTATGCCAACGTCTCTCCCACTAAGCTAAGTAGGTAGGTAGCGAAGTGATTCAAAGGTGGTAATTCCATAGCATGCATGGGAGGAGGGTGGTCATTCCCGATACTAAAGTACTCATGTGCAAGGTCTTGTTTTCAAAAATTGTTTATTCTGCTACAGGTGCATTCATACATTTTTTTCAAAGTAACAACTTCATGGAAAACCCTCTGATTCATGGATGGATTTTAAAGTACTAGTAATAATTCCCATCTAGCTCACAGCTAAGCTTCTATTTCAATTTAGCATTGTGAACGATCCAAATTCTTTCCCTTAATGTTCAAAAATTATGTCTGTCAGTATCCTATAGCTTTTGGGTGGATTGCCAACTAGATTGATTGCTTCGCCTAGGGCCTTCAAATGTTGGATTGTGTCCATCCTGCCCTAAGGCCTCCAATGTTGGCTAGCATCCTATCCAACTGTAAGGCCGTGGATATTGGGTTTCCTACGATTCCATGCCCACATAAAGAGATTGCTTTGTTCAGGCATATTATACTCGTAGATTATAGGTTTCCTAATAGCTAATATAGCTCTGTTATTTTGGGTTGCCATCCCATACCCATTATATAAATTGCTTTTTACATTGTATACGTTCTCTTACTCACCTAGGTTGTGTGGATTGAACCCGATCTCCTTAATAACAAAGTATTACTAAACTACACTGAACTTGCCCAAGAAAACTCACAAACAATCAATCAAGATGAGAAAAACAAATATGTAAAATCCTTTAAATTCAAATACATGGAAACATACAAAATTAGATGGCGTCTCCAAGCCTCTCTTAATAGGAATGCATCTTGTCAAGTCTTATTTGCTGATGAGATTTGGCACTGAATTCGTCTGGAACTTTGGAGAAATCTCTGCCTGCACAATCTTCTTGGCCCCAAAAATTTGCTCCACCCCAGGGAACCTAAGATAAATCGTTGACTACACAACTTTTAAAATACCAAACCCAGGTGAATAACCTGGTGGGTAAAGACTAGGTGCAAAGCCTGCTGGTGCTTCTACTCATGCTCCTTCTACTCATGCTGCTGAACCAACTGAATCAACTGCTTGCTTCTTGGACAGGTGCTTCTTTGACTGGTGGTGTTGGTGCTTCTAGATCTTGAACATTAGACTCTATATCTGGATCTCATTATTTAAATTCCCAAAATCCAAACCTTGGTGAGATAAATGATCCTAAACCAAGTGGAAGGAATGAAATATCATGGCCTAGTGCTACTAAGCCCAGTTAAAAAAATGAAATACCAAACCCTGATCCAACAAACCCTTGTGCAGGAGCAAAGCATGGTTAAAGGGATAAAATACCCTAACTAGGTGGTGCCGGTTGTACAGGTGCAAAGTGTACTTACGCTTCCTACAGATCTTGATCATGAAATTTAGGTTCTTCTTCTTCGGAATCTAGCTCTGGACCTAGAAACTCGAAACTTCCTATCGATCACCATCATGATTGGAATTTGTTTTTTATTTTAACCTTCACACAAAAAAATTTCAACATTTAAGTAGATATAGTCCCCATCTCAAGACGTTTTGTTCAAAATTAAACCCTTCATCAATTAAAATATTATTTTTATATAATAATTTTAATTAAAAAACTAATTTTAAATAGTTAAATTGTTAAAAACATTTAAAACTTCATATTATAAAATAAAAGTATTTAGCTCATTAAATCTTAAAACTAAATACCCATTATCAAAAAAATTTAAAATTAATAAAGTATAACATTAGGTATAAGTAGATATAGTCCCCATCTCAAGACGTTTTGTTCAAAATTATGCCCTTTATCAATTAAAATATTATTTTTATATTATAATTTTAATTAAAAAGCTAATTTTAAATAGTTAAATTGTTAAAAAAATTTAAACTTCATATCATAAAATAAAAGTATTTAGCTCATTAAATCTTAAAACTAAATACCCATTATCAAAAAACTTTGAAATTAATAAAGTATAACATTAGGGCTAAGAAACATTTTATTTATTAATTTTAATAATTTGGAAGTTTTTGTTTCAATATCAAGTGATTTATGATTGATTTCTAAAATATTTCAATAGTAAAATAAATTATAAAATGTAATTTCCAAATCTATTATAATGTTCAATTATAAATTGATTATACATCTACTAGTACTAAGTTTGAGATTGAGAGTAATTTTCAGATTGGTACATTTCGGAAACTGGTCGAGTGATGGGAACCCTAACGTGAGCCCTAGCTGCCGTAGGGCCTCTAGGCTGCCTGGCCACAGCTGGGATGCCATCGTCGTCTCCTGCTGAGCCATTCCCGGCCCCAGAACCTTGTAGTGCTTTGCTGATCGGTGATGTTGCTTCCGTTTTTCAAGAGACCGTTCAGCCTACCCCAAAGCATGATGCATCCGTGCCCATTCTTCTTTCTGGCTACTGGCCGAAGGATCCTCTTCTGACCGTGGCTAAGTCAAAGGGCGTTGCTGGTTTTTGTCGTTTTGTGAGGATCCTGGATGGCTCGAAAAAATGCTTGCACGCTCATCCACTTGACTGTGTATGTAGGCTTAAAACCAAGATCCATCAGGTAATAGGGATTCCGCCCTGCTTTCAAAGGCTAATCTACGAGGGACGCCAA
The DNA here is from genome assembly GCA_027924585.1 of Larix kaempferi. Classification (NCBI taxonomy): domain Eukaryota; kingdom Viridiplantae; phylum Streptophyta; class Pinopsida; order Pinales; family Pinaceae; genus Larix; species Larix kaempferi. The sequence goes on from BSBM01000012.1 coordinate 18,081,052, forward strand.
CTTGGGGATGATGTTCGGCTTTAGAGTTTGGGGAATATGAAGATTGCAACACTGTCACTTGTATCTCGACTGAGGGGTGGGGATCCTACTCCCATTCCCCCCCATTCTTGCAAACATGCAGTTGAAACAGGGCTTGAGGCTCCATCTGGATCTAAGGCGGCATATCTTGGAGCAAAGGCAGTTTTAGGATCTGCATTCATTGTAGAGCAATCCACAGAACCTCCTACGGCTGAGGTAGAAGACCCCCATGTTTTTTCCTATGCTTCTATCTACAAGCAAAGGGCCCTCATTTTCCGCTTCAACAGTCTATGGCCTTCTGCTTCGACGCTTAGAGATTGGATTAGCAAGACATGGGCGCCAAATCTAGAGGTGTTCCTCTACTCCAAAGGATTCTTCATTGTCTGCTTCGCCAAAGATGAGGATTGCCAACGAGTGTTAGAGCAAGGGCCGTGGTTCTGGGGCAGATCTAGTCTTTCCATGCAGCCATGGCTTTCCTCTTTTAACCCTCTGACTATGAATGCCATGCGAACTCCGATCTGGGTAAGACTCCCCAAATTACCTCTACATTTTTATTCTCCTGATTTTTTACTCACCATTGACAATACACTGGGAAGGTTTATCAAAATTGATAAAGATCATATGATGAAGGGCTTCATCACTTATGCACGGATTTGTGTTGAAATTGACCTCAGCCAAGGGCTTCTGGATAGGATTTTCATCTATCACTTGATAAATTATATGCAAGACATGATGTATTATCTAGATATCAACTCACCACACCAAAGGCACTAATTGGTAGAGAAACCCCTAAATGAGCATCTCAATGATTCTCCTATCATCTAACACAATAGGCATCAAGATGGCCTCAAATAAATGATCCCTAGCTTAGAAGACATGTATTGAAAAATAATCCAATTTGTGTACTATTAATGTTACAATTTACTAAATTTTAACACTGCAGGTGGATTCGGAGACCCCACCTGCAGTGTTAAAATTTAGTAAATTGTACAAATTCATTATTAAAACTATAATTTTCCTTTTTCGGAATGACACAACTAAAAATGACCAATTTTTATGTGGTCATTTTTTGTTTAGTTTATCTCGTGACCAAATTGGTCTTTTATCTTGGTCATTTTTAGTTTAGTTCTTATCTCATGACCAAATTGGTCATTTAGCTTGGTCATTTTTAGTCAGTTCACTTAAAATTTCTCAATTTTGGTCATTTATCCCTTGAAAAAGTTGTGGTGACCAAATTGTTTGGTCGCTTGGTCACTTATCTCTCATTTTGTACTAGTGTAACATTGCATCCAGGTTGATTCCTCCAGAAGGTTTGTCTCCTAACACCTTTTCTATTGAATTAATGTACAGACCTTAGATTGCTGATAATGGAACTAGTTGGAAGGTGTTTGATGATGACCGATAGATCTTAGATTTTCTCACAGCCCAGGACACTTTTCAAGACGTAGCAATAGATGAGGCTGAGCATGAGAAGTCCTTATCTGATCCCAGACTCCCTTCGAATCTCATTCCTAAGTCAGTTATCAATCTGGAAAAATATTATGATCTGCAAGATAAATTCAGGCATAAGACAAACTGCAAAACTCAAAGATCATTCCTCAATTATGAACCTACAAACTTAGGAATTGAACAAAACCCTCAGTTAATCAATCTAGGAATTGACTTTTCTCCTGAGGAAAATAAAATTTTCATTAAACTATGCAAAGAGTTCAAATATGTGTTCGTCTGGACATATGATGAAATTAGAACCTTTGATACCAATATCATGCATCACAACATACCTATGAAACCTGATGTTAAACCTTATCAACAAAATTTGATGAAGATGCATCCCAGCCTAGAACCATCTGTCAAAAAGGAGCTTGATAAACTATTAGCAGCAATAATTGTTTTTCCTATCAGACATACACAGTGGATTGCAAACTTGGTACTTGTTCGAAAGAAGAATGGGGAAATTATACTGTGTGTTGATTTCAGAAACCTTAATAGAGCTTCTGAAAATCACAATTACCCTGTCCCCCCATGGAACAGATTTTATAAAAGGTTGTAGGTGTTGAGATGTTCTCTCTTCTAGATGTCTTCTTAGGGTACAATCAAGTTTTGGTTGTCCCTGCTGACCAATTGAAAACAAATTTCAGAACCCCTTGGGGAACTTTTGCATACAGGTGAATGCCTTTTGGATTGATAAATGCAAGTGCCACTTTCCAGCGAGCTATGGACATAAATTTCAGGGGATTAATGCATAATTCTATTTTTGTTTATTTAGATTACATCAAGTTTTATTCTAAAAAGAGGCATGAATATTTGTCTGCTCTTAAATGGGTGTTCAAGCGCTGCAGGAGAGACGGAATTTCATTGAATCCAAAGAAATCTATCTTCGCGGTCACTGAAGGTAATCTTTTAGGTTTTATTGTTTCAAATCATGACATGATCATTGACCTAGAGAGCATAGAATCTATTGCAAAGATCGTCCTACCCAGTTCACGAAAATCCATGCAATCGTTTTTAGGTAAGATTAATTTTGTTAGAATATTTGTTCCAAAATTTGCACAAATTGTCAAACCATTGCAATAATTGATAAAAAAGGAAGTGCAATATAAGTGGTCTGATGAACAAAGAAACACATTTGTTGAAATCCAGAAGGCCATTGCGGAAGCTCCCGCTTTGATGTCTCCTGACTTCACCAAAGATTTTATTTTATACACATTTCCTACTGACTTCTCGTATGCAGTTGTTCTTACGGAGAAACACCCTGATGATGTTGAGATTACGATCTCCTTAGTGAGATCCACATTCAAAGGGGCTGAATTAAACTATTCCCAGATTGAAAAACAATCCTATGCGGTCTACAAGTCGGTAAAACACTATAGACCCTACCTTCTTAAATCTCGGACTAAGGTTATTGTCCCCTATGTAGCCATCAGGAATTTTCTGATCCAGAAGTAGCTGGGTGAAAAATGTGCTCACTAGATGACAGCTTTGTAGGAGTATGACCTCGAGAATAGACTTGCGAAAATTGTGAAAGGCCAAGGCTTGTTCTTTCTCACTGCTCAATCCAATGACCCTGTTCAACAACAAATTGAGTGGGATCAAGAGGAAAGCACATCAACAAGTTTTGTAAATGTCATTACAACTCAAACATCTGAATGGTATGATGACATCAAGTTTTTCTTAACCCATGGGTTTGCTCCCAAAACCCTTGATTTTAAAAACCATAGAGATTTAAGTTTAAAGGTTGCACCATATAAGTTTATTGATGGTGTATTGTTTAGGAAAAACTATGATGGTGTGCTTCTTAGATGTTTGGAGAAGGTTGAAACTGATAAAATTTTATTGGAATTTCATGTAGGACCTGCGGGAGGACACTTCTCAGGAGAAACTACTTCCCATAAGATACTAAGAGCAGGCTACTACTGGCCAATATTCAAGGATGCATGTGCTTATGTCGAAAAATGTGAAGCATGCCAGAAGTGTTCTGGAAAAGTTAAGAAGCTTGCGTTCCCCCTCCAGATAGTAACAGTGCAGTTTCCATTCCAACAATGGGGCATGGATTTTGTTGGACCTATTAACCATGCCTCCACCTTACAACATAAGTACATCCTGACAGCCACAAACTATTTTACCAGGTGGGTAGAGGCAGTTCCGCTCAGACAAGCCAATACAAACCAAGTGATATCCTTCCTCAAAAGTCAAATAGTCACTAGGATTGGTGCACCCAAGTTTTTGGTGTTTAAAAATGCATCGTATTTTTCCTCCATCGACCTTACCCAATATGCCCTTGAAAAAGGGATAAAACTGAAATATTCTGCCAATTACTATAAATAAGGAAATGGACTAGCTGAGTATTCCAACAAAAACCTAATTAATATATTAAAGAATACAGTAGCCACCCACCATAAATATTGGCATACCCAATTGTACAATTCTCTTTGGGTAGACTGTGTCACCCCAAAAGTAGCCATCAAAAACTCCCTTTACTATTTGGTTTACGGTAAGGAGGCCATCTTACCATCCAACCTTATGATTCCTTCACTACAATTAGCACATTCTATACAAGAGGATGACTCTTCTGCACTCCAACAAAGTATTGATACATTACTTAAGCTGGAAGAATATAGGGAAAAATTCAAGAACAAACTGTATCAACACCAACAACTAGTGAAGAGATCACTAGTACAAAATGAGAGATAAATGACCAAAAAAATGACCAAAATCTGGATATAAATGACCACTTTTGAGTTGGTGACTAGTTGTAGCAAATTAACAGTCATTTATCACGCGACCAAAAAAGTGGTCATATTTAGATTGGTCATTTATAGCTTATCTTGAGATCATATATTTGGTCATTAATTTGGTCATTAATTGTCACAATTAATGACCACATTTTTTATCACATGATAAATGACCACTAATTTGCTACTAGTGGTCGCCAACTCAAAAGTTGTCATTTATATGCATATTTTGGTCATTTGTTTTATCACTTATCTCTCATTTTGTATTGGTGGTTGTTTATATGTGAATTTTGGTCATTTACCTCTATTTTTGTAGTGGTCATTTATCTATTTTTAATGGTTTCATAATATATACAGGGTACGGGGAAATCGAACCACCAACCTCCTGCCTATAAGGCAAGTGCTCTTCCATTGAGCTAGCACCCTTAAATAGAATATATTATATAATTTTACATCAATTATTTAATACACAAGCATGGTATCTTTCAAAATTAGGTTCTAATTTGACATTTTCTATGGAAAACATTGAATAATAACACAACAAATTCTCACCATTGTGTTCAGAACAATTTATGCTTTATTCAGGTCAGTTCCTATGCATTCAATGAAGACATTCTTTGTTTGCAAAGTGATTGCAAAATGTGCACCATTGATAATGGGAGGCAAAGATATTACTGTTATGCACCTTGTGACCACATTTACAAAGGGAAATGTTAGCACAACAAAGAAAAAAGTGAAATTGATCCAGAAAATTATGAAGTAGTAGAACCTGTTGTCATCAACCACATATTTAATAAGCTTTAACACCAAGGCTCACATTTATTGACCCACTTTAGGTGCATTAGTCTTAGAACCACACATAGTGATTCTTCAACAACCAAATAGTTTCTTACAATTCAATCCATCACACTACTTAAAGGTGGCCATATGATATGTTGCAAAAGTGTTACACCAATCATCTTCCTAACAATCTAATCATTGAAATGAACTAATACATAACAGAAGTTGAACTAAGATATATTAAGCATGGGACCAACAAAATTTCATTCAATTAAGGTCAAATTCAATGAATTTCTCTAGTGTTGTGTTGATAGAATGAGGGTGGAGATACTTCAGAAGGTGATCCAAGAAAATATAGCAGATATGTTGACTTAATTTTTCAAAACTTGATAGCTAGCCTTAATATGAATATCATATTAATGAAACAAATACATATTTGTGGCATAGGATTTTCAAAGCAATTACCACAGCATAAGGGTCATCTTGCTGACCAAGTTAAAACACCTTAAGGTGTGTGTGTCCATCTAGCCATCCAAAAATTTTGAGCCAAAGTAGACCAGATGTTTTGCATGTTTCAAAAAGGTTCTCATGCAATTTTGATTGCTCTAAGTTATTTATATTCCATCTTTGCTTTCGTCTGTTTTGTTTTCCATGTCTCTTTATTATCATTGATTTATATTATTTTCTTTGTTCTGTTTTCATTCATTTGGCTTATCATTGTTGCTTTTTTTGTGTTATATATTATTGTTCTGCTGGTTGATTTATGTTCAGCTTCCTGTTCTATTTCTCGTTATGTTTAATAGTTAGTTTCTCGTTCTGTTTTACTAGGTTTTTTTTTTTTAATAATTTTGTTTCTTGTTCCACTTATTGCACTATTACTAACTTGGTCTCTGGCGCGAGTAAATTAACTAAGTTACAGAGCTTTAAACCTTCTTAGAACACCAAAAAGTGAAATTACATATTTAAAGAATGAATCCAATCTCATCCAATTCATTACCATTTTTTGATAAACATTTGGAAGGGTTTGCTTTCACATTATTGAAGTGATAGCACAATTTTCATCACTACTTTTTACTCTTTCTTGCTTCTCAACAGACTAGAAATGGTATAGTCCTCAAAGATTATGCTTTCTACAAAGTTTAAATTAGTCAATCCTAAGTCTAATGTTTTTAACAGAAAATAATGATTAATATTATCAAATACTCTGGCTCTCAATAAAAGTTATACACAAGTATTATTGATGGAAGAGGATAAAGATCATTAGACAAGTAGAAAAGGTGCCTCATGTGTTCATTATTCAGTACTGTAGTGTCACTTGTCCATATAAACCAAAGGCAACTAGCACCACCTATCCACCTAGGCCAGCTAATTATGATCCTTATCCCCATTACTAGTGAAACTAAGATAAATATAGAACATGATAAATCACTTAATGCACAGTTCAATATTTCAATTCATAATATTTTCTTATTATTTACTATTTAGATATATTCATTTAGAGGTTTTCTCCAGAACTGATCGTTCTGCAACACCCTGGAGAAGTGCTCGTAAATCTTAAAAAGATAGTATAGAGAACATGAAAAAAGATATTAGTAGATGAATTCTGACTAAAAAGATATTGAACAGCTAAGAAATATTCACACTTGGCATATTGACATTGCAAGTATCGTATTCCAATAACTTCCATTACAAACTTCTTTCTCTTCCTACACTAATACCCAAAATATGACATAATATGCATTTAGGTTTTCAGTTTAAATTTCATTTCTGAATGCTTGAAATATAGCATTAAATCTCAATTCAACCAAATTACAGTATAGATAACGTGAAAAAAGATATTCATAAATGAATTCTAACTAAATGGAGATTGAAAAGCTAAGAAAGATCAATTCTTTGATGCTCATTCTTGTAATTAAAAAAAAATCATATTTTGTGTAGTTTTCATAATATTTTCGCCCTTCTTGTATGAAAGAGCCATATCCCTGAAAAAAAATGACAAAGTTTCTTTGTTTATGTTTATGTTTTTCTTAACAATTTCTTAGAGATTCTGGTTTGTATGATTTTTTCTCCGAATAAAAGAGTTTCAATCATCTTAGTGTTTTTATTGGAAGAATTAATATGAAGAGCCATATTCCTGAAAAAAAAAGGAAAAATGACAAAGTTTGTCAGTTTATTGTTTATGTTTTATTGTCTGAAATGTTTTGAGAAAAATATTGAAAAATTACAAAGTCCTATTGACCTTTTTATCATTTGTTGGATATTAATAAAACTAAATTATCTTATGTTTTATCAATAGAATAACAGTTTAGGTAGAGTTGGAATACTCACTATTGTGTTTAATTAAGGAAAGGCCAAGTTTATGGGAAAAAGTCAATACTACACTCAATACTTTGTATTTATTAGTTAAATACAAGATTTCCAAAGGGGGCTCCCCATGCAGTGAAATTAGGGTGTTGTTAATTCCCCTACCAAGGGGCAAATTCCTCTAGTGACATGTTTTCCACTTGAGGGTCACCACTTGTGCTAGTGCATGTGCTCATATTTTCATTTGGGTTCAGGTGCAACTCTGGGAAACTATTAGACACCCCTTCTCTCACAACTCCTTAGTCAAAAGGTTTTGATTTGAATGTCACTAGCTGGTTAGCTGGTTACGTTAATTGTAACACTTCTAGCTTGGGGAAGAGTGAACTTGTGGCATCAGGATACAAGGAATCTTCTCCAAACTAAATAAAATTAAATACAAGAGTAGTTTTTCCCTCAGCAGAAAAATGTAAACCTTAAATAAGTACAACCATGCCAATTATAGATTTCTAGTGACAAAAAGCAGGTTCAAGATTCATTTTCCTAATAATATGAACTAGAGTTCAGAAAAAACTGCAAAGCTCACATCTCTGGATTACTTTCATTAAATTCTTTCCTACAAATAAAAGTGCTCACTTTTTGGAAAATGCATCTATTTTCTGCTTTAAAATAACATCAAATCCTTTCCACAGCAAAAGGTGTTTGAATAACTATGATTTAAAATATGGTTGTGTTTTATATCCATTAGAAAAAAATTCAAAAAGTACACATATTGACATAACAATATAGTGTAATATTTATACGCTCTGTAATTTCCAAAAGATATATAGATCGAAAATATGGAAAGAATTAGACACACTACCAGAGTTAATCCATTCTCACCATTTATAAATAGCACCATTATTGTTTTCTTTTTCTTGGCACTGTAATTTGCACTTGAAATAAACCCTTCCATCTTAATGACCGAGCGGGCAGGCTCATTGTTTGAAGCTATTGTCAAGCACTCTAATTGCAGATAATTAAATATCAACACACAGAGCGTATGAAATTTATTGTCAACCCGAGAAAGTCTTTTTATTTCAAAGGACAAGTGCACAATATATGCTTAAACACAAACCATCAGAAGTGAATACTTTTATCTTCTATCATCTATGTTCATCCCAAGAATCTACGCAATCCCAATTGCCTTCTAACTGCTGTACTACAATCCTTTTCTATTATGCATCAAGCAAAACGAATATCAGATCTAATCAACGATTGCAGAAAGGAAAACTCAATTGCATTCTAAAGTAATCAACTGTCTAATGAAATCAAGCTGAGAATCATGAAGCATAACCTGAACATTACTCTAGAATTTAATAAAGGAGATTGATGCAACTGTTCTAAGATACTGAATTGCAAAATATAAATCAATCAACACATAACAGGAAAGCTAATTCCTAGGAGCTTCTGGGATTACGTTCAGCTGTAGGATGAGCACAACAGTGTGAACAGAAATTGAATTACATAAAACAAACCTGACTCAGTCGACTGTTATTGATACCATTCCCAATCTCACGATTAAATCATTTACTGAGAAATCCACACAATGAATATTGCTGCTGCGTACAAACGAAAGATCAAATCATCACACAACAGAAAGATGAAATCCTAAATTAACACAGCAATCTCTGTGGAAGACGGGCCCAGTCTTCACACAGAGACGCTGGTTGAACAACGCTCTCTTTAACTCAGAAACAACTCTTTATATTAACAGAAGGACGAGTACATAGTTTCAGCTTGACTGCTAATACAAGATGAATTAATTAATTGCTGTCCAACCCCTTGATCGAGGTAATACCACATATTTATACATAAAGTTGCAACATCTAAACCTATAATTGGGCGGCCATGAAGATCTATGATCTTCAGGCGCCCTAAATAATCTAGCTGTTACAATGCATGGCAGAACTGAAATATCCAAATATACGAGGAGTTATCAACTGTCCCAAGAGTGGCGGTCCTTCCAGCTCACAGCTGGATTTGAGCAGCGACATACTTAAGATAGAACTTTATGTTACAGCTGTCCTGCCACGACTGTGCCTTGATTGACGAATTGAGCCCCAAGGAACCTTCCTTAAGCAATGGACATCCCTTCCTCCGTGACTCGTTCAGCTCCGATCTTCCTGCAGTCCCTTTATCTTACTACCTTCATAATTTGCATCATGTTAGCACGAATTAAGAGATGCACAGCTTAAATCATCACAATCATAAGTATTAATACAATAAAACAATAATCGACCATACCTTGGTAAATTGGGGGAATATATAAGGACAATAAATTGAATTGCCAAGGTAATTGGTGTGAGACAAGGTAAGGGGCAGTGATAAATGATGGTCAAAAAGGGCCAATTCTGGGCTCAACATCTCCCCCCAACTATCCTGTTGCATGTCCTCATGCAACAACCTGCAGTTGAATATTGTACTGAACCTTGTCCAGGCAAGAGGAAAGAATGTAGATAAATCAAGCATCCCTTCTATCCCTTTGAAAAATTTCTGTGAGCAACCCAGCAGTTCCCAACTTTACTGTTCCCCTTCCCCCACTACTTGCTAATATCTGTAGTTCTCTTATGCTTTGCCTGGGGAAGTTGAAAAGACACACTCAATCTGAATCCAATTCAATAATACCTGTAGGAGGTGGAAGCACTGGTTCTTGTGGGACAGTGTCTTCCAGCGCATCTAATCTTATCAAGGGAGTTGCTGGTTCTTGTGTAACAGCAACATCCCTTAAACCTTCTTCAGCAGCTGCCTTTATTGCTTTTGGAGACACTGGTTCTTGTGTAACAGTGTCTTCTTTGTCAATTGGCTGCTGGGATTGGATATCCTTTTCGATTTGCAGCTCCTCCTCCAAGATTTCAGTGTCACCTGAGCAGGGTGTCTGTACTTGTTCATCATCACTCCATTGTATATCAGGAATGATCTCTATTCCCGGGTTATCCTCCAACTGCAGTTCAGGGATTCTTGCTGCAGCATCCAAGGATGTTGGTTCTTGTGTGACAACATCCTGGCTTACATCTTCATCTTTATTTTGCTGCAGCTTCTTTTCCATGAGTTCTGTATCATGAGAGCTTTCTGGGGTCACCACCCAGAGTTCATCGTTGAATGCCAGAATATCCTCTGTCCCAGTTTTTTCTTCTGTCTGCTCAGTCGGTTGGACGGTCAAGTTCAGGATTGCTGGTTCTTGTGTTGCAGCATCCTGTTTCAACTTGTCACAGTCCTGCATTTCCATTTCCCCTTCTAAAATTATTGTGTCCTGGGAACGTTCTGGGGTTACAGCACAAAATTCTTCACTATCCTCCAGGGTATCCTTTGGCTCCATGATTTCTGTGTCATGAGAACATTCTGGGGTCTCACCATACTCTTTTATAAGCTCCGGAGCATTCTTCATCTCCCGTTCTTCTCCCATTTGTTCTGTGATTTCTATGTCGTGGGAGCATTTTGGAATTGCCATACATTCCTTATAAATTTCCAGGGCATCCTCCACTCCCTGTTCTTCTCCCATCCGTTCTATGACTTCTGCATCATGGGAAGTAGCAGCTGCAGCAAGGATGTTTAAAGGTGCTGGTTCTTGTGTTGCAGCATCCTCTTTCTCCACTGCTTTCCCTTCTGTGGCTGCAGGCTGTTGTGCTGAATAGGTGCTAAGTAAAATTTTATGACCTGCTTCCTCAAAGATCTCCCCACAGGTGGGGCAGAGTATTCGCTCATCCTTTTCTCCAGCTTCAGCAGAAGCTGTTTCCTCCACTTGGTCTGCAGCCTCTATTAATGTATACATCTTTCTTCCACCCTGCTTTTGGCAGATTTCCTTCCATGTTTCCAGCTCCTTTCTAAGTGCTTGGAGGTCCTCTTTCAGCATTGCATTCTCATACAAGAGTCCCTCAACTCCCGGTTCTTCTTCTACTGGCCTTTGTGGAGCATCCCTCGGCTTTGGTGTAAGGATTGGGGGTTCAACCTGCGTCTCTAAGGTTGCCCATTTTGTTCTAGCTGCCTCTGCTGCTGTAATTGACCGAGTTCGCTTCCTTCTAATTGGTGCCACTAAATCAAACTCATTGGTGGTCCTCTTCCTTTTCTGCTGCGTTTTCTTTTGTGACTTCCCTTTCTGTAGTGTTTCTTCTCGTGGAGCTGGAACATAGGGAGGCAAAACTGAAGTCAAAGGAACATTTCCCTGCCCCCCATGCTGTTCTTCTTCAATCACAGCTGCTCCTCCTGCCCATTCCGGTGAAGACTCGATTGTGACCAGCTTAATGTCGTCCTCCATTGCTCTAGCTCCGTCATCTTCAGGTTCCATTGTCGCAGCTTTTGATGCTGATCCAATTTCACCTTCTGCTGTCGGAGCTGCCCTGTTATCTAGGTTTTCCGCGAGGGTTTCATCTACATTGTCCCCTGGCAGCTCTGTTTGAGCTTCCCCTCGCTCTCCTTCAGATGCAGTGTCATCCCCCACTGGTTCTGCTTGTGCTGGGGATTCATATACTTCAAATGGCTCTGCCTGTGCCTCGGGATGTTCTTCCTCTGTGGTTTTGTCAACCCCTGATGTCCCTGCCTGTGCCCTCTGTTGCTCTTCTTCCGTTTCATCCCTTCCGGATGGTCCTTCCTGTGCCCTCTGTGGTTCTTCTTCCGTTTCATCCCTCCCCCCAACTTCACTGGAGGAACTCCGGTCCTCCTGTTGTGGCGGAACCGGTAATTGCTGTAATGGAATAACCCTCAAGGGAACAGGTTGCTGTGGCCGGGTGATGAATTGCTCCCATGTTATATTATGTTGGGCCAGGGTTCTCATAATAATTAACTTGATGAGGCCATGGTGTGTGAGGGAGGATAATGGGTGTTTTGCAGATTGAACGAATGTTGCCATATGGCGCAAATCATGCAATAGATAAAATGGAATATTTAACAAAATGCCATGACGGAGATGAGAAAGCAAAGGAAGTTCAGAGTTGTACACAGTTTGGTATCTGCCTTCGGAAGTTATGTATTTCTTGAGGAAGATAGCGACCTGGTCCCATGGCTGCGGCAGTGACTTCAATGCAATCCCTCTCCTGGATGCTTCAACTTGCTCCCCTGGAAGTAAAAATTGTTCCCGTGCAGCTGTTGCAGGAACTCGACGGTTAAACCAAGGTTTTCCCACCAATGGGATAGCTGTAACTTCGGATATAATGACCTCCGAAACATCTATACACAGCCCCCACACCGTGGAGTGTGTTTTAGTGAGATTCAATGCAAATTGCAGGGCTGCGTCCCGGTCGAATCCATCCAATCGTTCAAAGAACTCGACCCAGCCAGCGGCTTGAAAAATGGCCAGAACCTGCAAATTCCGTCTAAGTTCCCGAGTATTGAAAGGTTCATGGCGAACTGGAATGCCCATGGTCCTGGCTGCAAGATAGAACTGCTGTTTCGACAGAGTACAGGATCCAGAATAGAAGTTGCAGCGCGGAGAATGCACGAATCGTTGAGCGGAGACGTTGAACAAATGAACTAATTCGGAAAGTTAAGCGCAGAGAGGAGTTTAAAATTTTCATGCCGAATTGGGGAAGGTGGCAGTTATTAGTATTACGTCGTACGAGGGAAAGGTTCAATCGGATATAAATGGTGGTACGAGTGAAGGTACGGCCAATCTCGTTTACATGATATCAATACTTAGTCACGTGATAAATGAAAGCCATACCTCATAAAACTGTGCGTCGGAAGGCTGCGGAAACTGGTGGAGCATGGAGTTGGTGACGTCGTGGAGCCGAACGCGTGCACAATCAGACGTGGAATCATGATGACTCGGATAAGGCACTGATTTCCTTCGCCGGTAAAACACAAGGCGTCGCATCCTCCGGGTTGAAATGATGAGTTCGCCGGCAGGACTGGGCTGAATCAGCGTCATAATTAGCAAGTTTAAACAATCCTTCTGTTAACACGGGAGTTACCACTGCAAATTGCCAAAGAAATGATCACACGGCCGATGAAAAAGCTTGTTGCAGCTGACAAGAAAGAAGTTACAGCCATCGGGAAAGAATTCGTGGCAGCCGGAAAAAGATTCACAATATCCGGGAAAAATTACGGCTGTCGGAAGAGACTTACGGCTGGCGGGAAAGATTTTTCGAATATGGGAAATATGTCGCAGCCGCTGGAAAGAAATGACAGCTGTGGTGTGGAAGTGACTTGGTTAATGAGGTGGCGGCCGGGAAGTGATGTGGCGACTGCGAGAAAAAGATGTTGCAGCCGCCGAAATTACAGCCGCCGGGATTGCAGCTGCCGGAGTTGCAGCTATCGGAAAAGATTTGACGGTGAACGGGAAAAATTTACGGCTACCGGGAAATGGAGAATACGGTTGTGGCTGGTAAATGGAATGGCAGCTGCGGAAAATGAGATGGCAGCCGTGGAAGATGAGGTGGCCATAGCTGGTGAATGAAATGGCAGCTGCGGAAAATGAGATGGCAGCCGTGGAAGATGAGGTGGCCATAGCTGGTGAATGAAATGGCAGCTGCGGAAAAATGAGATGGCAGCCGTGGAAGATGAGGTGGCAGCCGCGGAAACTGGAGTTGCAGCCGCCGATGTTGCAGCCGCCGATGTTGCAGCCGCTGATGTTGCAGCTGCCGATGTTGCAGCCGCTGATGTTGCAGCTGCCGATGTTGCAGCCGCTAAAGTTGCAGCTGTCGAAAAAGATTGACGGCTGCCGGAAAGGGCATTTACGGCTCCCGGGAAATGGAGAATACGGTCGCCGGAAAAATATGTTGCAGCTGCCGGAAAATATGTTTTTTTTTTTTTTTTTTTTTTTTTTTTTTTTTTTTTTTAACACAAGGACGGCATAGAGAGATTTTCATTATGGGCCCCAAACTGATCATTCTCCTGGCGCTTCCCTGAAAATTTTTTCTTAAAAGACAACAGCAAACAAAGAGATCAAATGCAGAAAGAAAAAAAAAATCGAAAATTATACGCTACAGCAAGAAATTATTTATGTACAGCAAATATGATTTTCATTTTAAGATTTGGGAAAGGTAGAAAAATGTTCCTGCTCTGGTGCCAATTGGTAGTTTGGATCAGCAGCAATCTGTGAAATGAATGCATCTTTCGAAATGGGCTTCCGATACAGTCGCAGCCTGTGGCCATTAACAAGTAATGGCATACGGTTTTCATCAATGGTGATCAGGCGAACAGTGCCGTTGTCAAATACCCTGTCAACCAAATATGGACCCAGCCATCTTGTGCGTAATTTCCCCTTAAAATCTTTCTTGAATCTAGAGTCGTACAGTAGTGCCCAGTCTCCTTCATGGAAGATTTTCTTCTTGATGAATCGGTCATGCCAGTTAGATCTCTGTTGCTGAAGTAGCACAGTCTGGTCTACCGCAGCTAATCGTTTCTCATCCAGTTCATTCAACTGATTCAATCTTCTTTTCTGAGCTTCTGCTACATCCAGGTTCATTTCAATGGCTGTTTTCAGGGTCTTGATCTCAAATTCAATTGGAAAGATGGCACTCTTACCATACACCAGATCATAGGGAGAAAAGCCCGTGGTATTGCGCCAAGTCGTGCGATATGCCCACAGTGCTTCTGGAAGTCTGTCAGCCCAATCCCTTCGATGGCTTTTAACTGTTTTAGTAAGGATTGCTTCAATAACCTTATTAGTGCTTTCCACCTGACCATTGGCCTGGGGATGATAAGGTGAAGTTATCTTGTGCTGCACATGATACTTCCGGAGCAAGGATTCAAATTGATGTGAAATAAATTGTGGTCCGCCATCAGTAACTACTTCCTTTGGTACTCCAAATCGGGTAAAAACTTCACTGTACAGGAAATCAATCACCGCCTGGTCGTTTGCCTTAGCCAAAGCTACAGCTTCTACCCACTTAGTCATGTAGTCTGTACACACCAAGATGTAAACCTTCTGTTTGGAAGGAGGGTTGATAGGACCAACAAAGTCCAATGCCCATCTATCAAACGGTTCTAGTACCACTTGGGGCTGTAAAGGCATCTGGTCTGTCTTATTAGGTTGGCCCATCCTTTGGCAGCTGTCGCAGGACTGAACATATTTTTTAGCATCTCTGAACAGTGTCGGCCAATAATAGCCCATCCGCAACGCCTTATGTCCTGTTCTTTTATCTGCAAAGTGTCCTCCGCAAGGTTCATCGTGACAGGCCTTTAGTATATGAAAGATCTCATCTTCCCTTACACATCTTCTAATTTCAAGATCAGGTCCTGTGTAAAAGAGATGGCCTTTAAGCCAACAATACCTGGCACTTTGCTGAATAATTTTTCTTTTCTCTCGTTTAGACATATGTGGCGGAAGTTTCCCTGCAGCCAAATAATTAGCAACATCTGCATACCAGGGTGAATGAGCTGAGAGTGCGAATAAATGTTCATCCGGGAAAGCATCCTCAACAGGTGAACTGTCATCACTGTTAGTAAATCGTGATAAAAAATCAGCAACAACATTTTCTTTTCCAGGTTTATCTATAATAGTAATATCAAATTCTTGTAATAATAAAAGCCACCTGGTTACTCTGGCATTAGTGACAGGTTTATTCATTAAATACTTAATGGCAGAGTGATCAGTATGCACAAATGTAGGATACCCAGTAATGTAATGCCGAAACTTATTAATAGAATAAACAATAGCAAGAAATTCTTTTTCAGTAACAGTATAATTTAGTTCAGCAGGGGCTAAGTTTTTACTCACATAATAAATAGCATAAGGTACTTGACCATCCTGCTGTCCTAGTACTGCTCCAATGGCGGTATCAGAAGCATCTGAAGAAATGTGGAAAGGTATGGTCCAATTAGGTCCCCTTAAAATAGGGGCTGTGGACAGTTTCTCTTTAAGCTTATCAAATGCTGTCTGGCATGCTGTACTCCATGCAAACTGCACATCCTTCATTAACAATGAAAACAAAGGAGAAGCCAGTTTGGAGAAGTTTTCTATGAATCTCCTGTAATACCCAGCATGTCCCAGAAAACTTCGCACCTCTTTCTGAGTTGAAGGGGTTGGTATATTCTTTATCACCTTAATTTTTGAAGGATCCACTTGAATACCGTTAGTAGAGATGAAATGTCCTAATACCACCCCCTCACTCATCATCATGTGGCATTTTTCAGTGCTCAGTGAGAGGCGAGCCTGTTCACAGCGAATTAAAACCTTCTTCAAATTTTCCAACGCTTCATCAAAATCCCTGCCATAAGGAGTGAAATCATCCATAAAAATTTCCATGCTATCATTTACCAATTCAGAAAATATGCCAATCACAGCTCTTTGGAACGTTGCAGGTGCATTGCACAACCCAAAGGGAAGCACCCTGTAAGCGAACGTTCCCCAAGGGCAGGTGAAGGTAGTCTTATCCTGATCCTCTGGAGCAATCTGGATTTGATTGTACCCACTGAATCCGTCCAGGAAGGAGAAGAACTTCTTCCCAGATAAGTTATCAAGTACCTGGTCAATAAAGGGCAGAGGAAAGTGATCCTTTTGTGTAGCCTTGTTCAGCTCCCTATAATCGACACAGACTCTCCATTTACCGTTTTTCTTGGGTACAATTACAAGTGGGGAAACCCACTCACTATCTGAAATAGGATAGATGAATCCTGCTTCCAAGAGTTTCTGGATTTCTTCCTTCACTATATCCCTCAGATTGGGGTTCATGCGTCGTTGGGGTTGACATACAGGCCGGGAGTCGTTTTTAATATAGATATGATGAGTGCACAGACTAGAAGGAATACCCTTCATGTCTGTATACTCCCAGGCGAATGCCCCCTTACGTTCCTTCAAGAGATTGGTTAAGCGCTTTTGTTCTTCTGAGGAGAGAGCAGGATTGATGTTCAAAGTTCTTCCAGGCTCTACCTCAATAGGAATACTTCTCGAGCTTTTCAATACTGGGATTATATTTGCGTCATTGGCTAGTGCTTCCTCCGTAAGCTGTTATTGTTCTTCTTTGCCGAGGGTACTGTTCAGAAGTTGATAAACTTCCTTGTCTACAGAAGCAGGTTCGCTAATGAAATTATTAATGGCATCGTCTTCTGTTTCGTTTTTGAAAGTTAGTGCCTTCCCTATTGTTAGTAATGGCTGAACATCTTCTTCTTCTTCTTGTTCTATCCAAAGGGAGGTTTCAGTTTCTAGACTCGGCCTTGCTGGAGGGTACAGGGTAAGATTTTTGGTTTCCATGCCATCAGATATAGTCATAGATCCTGATCGACAGCTGATGCAAGCATCAGCGGTAGCCAACCAAGGTCTCCCTAAAATCAATGGATGTCCCCCCAGCTGTGATTTTGGCTGTAATACCAGAAAATCGGCAGGGTATTCCCACGAGTCTACTGAAATAACAAGGTCGTCCAAAATCCCTTCAGGTCTGATAGTGGATCTGTCTGCCAGTTCTAAGATAGTAGGGGTCGGTCTAATATTGGTGAATCCGAGTTTTTTTACAGTCTCCATCGTTATAACATTGATCGCAGCTCCTAAATCCACTAGTACGTTGGGTATCTGCGTTTGTCCTATGTGTACAGTGACAGTAGGATTGCCGGGATCCTCATACTTAGTTACAGGGGTTTTTCCAGTCATTAAAGCGGATAAATTCCCTATAACATGAACAGTAGGAGGATCTCTGGGTTTCCTTCCCGGTCTTTTAGTGCACAGGTCCCGAACAGTTCTAGCGTAGATAGGTACATCTTGAAGAGCTTGTAAGAGGGGAATCTTAACATAAAGGTTCTTCAATTCTCCTAAGAGATTGAACTGAGGTTGCCCCCCCTTTTGTGGCAGCATCAATCTCTCAGGGTAAGGTGGTTGCCTTACCAACTGGGCGGGCTGCGTGTTATCCACTTCATCGTTCAACGTTTCATCCCTCCCATCTGAGGGATGCTCAGCATCTTCAATGATAGGAACCGATTCAACAGGATGCTGGGAACTCTCTCCTTTGTCATACACGGTTGGTGGAATATTTTCTGAATTTATACGCTCTACTACCTTCCCAGACCGTAAGCGAATGTCATTACAAGGTACAGGGGAGAGAGAGTAGGCTGGCATATTGAGAGTTTCCAGTTGCTGGACTGTTTTATTATTTGGGTTAGGGTTAGGTTGGGCAGGCAGCTGAGGCCGTATTGGTATGTTAGGCACAGGATTATTTTGCAGTTGCAGCTGCGACTGCTGAGGTAGGTATTGGGGATATTGCTGAAATTGAGGATATGGAGGATACGGCAACTGTTGAGGTGGAGGTGGTTGAGGAAACTGATTCCCAGGATGGAAGTTCCTCCATCCAGGAGACCATGAGGTAGGTTGATGAGGTGGCTGTGTCCAAGGACTCCATGAATTATAACCTTGCATCGTAGGTTGAGGAGAATTCCACTGAGCATAATTTGAAGGGAATTGTGTATTCACGTTTTGCATATTAGTATTCCAATTATTCAAATTATTCAGAAATGGAAATGAATCGGGAGACATACCTTGATTCCGGGGCTGCCAGGGTTTCTTCTGTGCAATAAAGTAGGCTGAATCCACCTCTGGAGTTGATGCCTGCAGAACAGCTTTCACTTGGGGCAGCGTGGGGCATTCTTTCATATCATGATTCAGCTCGCACAATTGACATACTTGAACTTTGTCAAGGGGGCATTCTTTCAGTGGATGAGTCTTTCTACATCGGGGACAAAATACCCCTAGTGTGAGATCCTCCACTGCCTGTCTTTGCTTGGCCTTCAAGACGTCAATCTCTGAAGAGATAGAGCTCATCATTTCTGTTTTAAAGTTTTCAAGAAGATTGCCTATCTCTGCACGTGTAGCTCCTCCATTGGATGACTTCTGAGTTCTGTCGAAGACATCACGTTCCAGGTTATTTCGTTTATTCTGCTTATTATGCCTAGAAGATCCCCTGGAATATCTCTTACATAATTCCACAATTGTCTCAAAAGATTCTTTAGAGATATCCCCCTTTCCTAATAAATTGAGCATGTCTAAACAATCGTCCCTGATTCCTCGAAGCAGGATTATCTTAAGCACATCTAGTCCCATGTTCGTCTGTCCAGCTCTCTGCACATTGTACAGCAACCTCTCTACAAAATCTTCCAAGCTTTCGTCCTCCTTCTGTACCATTTTGAATAACTCTTCCCTCTTGTCCCTGGTGTTGCAATATTCTTGATATTTTTCCAGGAACACTTGCTTCATCTTGTTCCAATTAGAAACAGTTCCTCCCCCAAGGCTCATGAACCAACGTAATGCATTGTCCTTCAGGGTGGCAGGAAAAAGCTTCAACTTTTGAGCATCTGTGACATAATCATAGCTGCGACAGAGGATATCGAATTCAAACAGGAATTCGTCTGGATCTTCTGCCGCCCTGCCATGGAAGCGGGGGTAACACCGACGGTGAGATGTTTTTCATAGGAGCTGTCCCCTCGAGCTGCTGTATTGGGAATTGCAATGTAGCCATAGTTTCCGGCGGGGAATTATCTTCATGATGGTATTGTACCACTGCTTCTTCCTCTTCATTCTCATGTCTGTTATTCATCTTTTCTTCTGTATCTTCTCCTTCGTTTGTTCCTTTATCCCTTACCTCAGTTGTAACAGCTGCGTATTGTTCGGTTGCAGCAGCTGCGTATTCTTCGGTTGTAGCAGCTGCGTATTCTTCAGTTGTAACAACTGAGTACTCTTTAATTGCAACAGCCGAATCAGCTGTTCCTTCTTTAGCAGGAGTATATGCAGAAATCACTGCTGCTCCTGTATCTTCCACTGTAGATCCTGATGCTAACGCTCTAGGATCAGTAGGGCCTCTTTTGATAGGAGTCCCCTGTTGACGAGATCTGACAGCTGAATCAGTTTTGTCAACAAGGTCGTCAATGAATGTTCTTCTGCCCAGCGGTGGACCTCGACCACGACCCGAACCACCTGTACTGTTAGTAATTTGTGGGGTTTTGGGGGTCGGGAGGTGATCGCGTTTTACCCCCCTCGTATTCATGCGAAGCAGATCATTTCAAAAACAACCAAAAGACTGACTGAAAGCAATTATCAGATACAACTAATGACTAGTGTTTAATTTTTATCCTTCCCCGGCAACGGCGCCAAAATGTCAAGCACTCTAATTGCAGATAATTAAATATCAACACACAGAGCGTATGAAATTTATTGTCAACCCGAGAAAGTCTTTTTATTTCAAAGGACAAGTGCACAATATATGCTTAAACACAAACCATCAGAAGTGAATACTTTTATCTTCTATCATCTATGTTCATCCCAAGAATCTACGCAATCCCAATTGCCTTCTAACTGCTGTACTACAATCCTTTTCTATTATGCATCAAGCAAAACGAATATCAGATCTAATCAACGATTGCAGAAAGGAAAACTCAATTGCATTCTAAAGTAATCAACTGTCTAATGAAATCAAGCTGAGAATCATGAAGCATAACCTGAACATTACTCTAGAATTTAATAAAGGAGATTGATGCAACTGTTCTAAGATACTGAATTGCAAAATATAAATCAATCAACACATAACAGGAAAGCTAATTCCTAGGAGCTTCTGGGATTACGTTCAGCTGTAGGATGAGCACAACAGTGTGAACAGAAATTGAATTACATAAAACAAACCTGACTCAGTCGACTGTTATTGATACCATTCCCAATCTCACGATTAAATCATTTACTGAGAAATCCACACAATGAATATTGCTGCTGCGTACAAACGAAAGATCAAATCATCACACAACAGAAAGATGAAATCCTAAATTAACACAGCAATCTCTGTGGAAGACGGGCCCAGTCTTCACACAGAGACGCTGGTTGAACAACGCTCTCTTTAACTCAGAAACAACTCTTTATATTAACAGAAGGACGAGTACATAGTTTCAGCTTGACTGCTAATACAAGATGAATTAATTAATTGCTGTCCAACCCCTTGATCGAGGTAATACCACATATTTATACATAAAGTTGCAACATCTAAACCTATAATTGGGCGGCCATGAAGATCTATGATCTTCAGGCGCCCTAAATAATCTAGCTGTTACAATGCGTGGCAGAACTGAAATATCCAAATATACGAGGAGTTATCAACTGTCCCAAGAGTGGCGGTCCTTCCAGCTCACAGCTGGATTTGAGCAGCGACATACTTAAGATAGAACTTTATGTTACAGCTGTCCTGCCACGACTGTGCCTTGATTGACGAATTGAGCCCCAAGGAACCTTCCTTAAGCAATGGACATCCCTTCCTCCGTGACTCGTTCAGCTCCGATCTTCCTGCAGTCCCTTTATCTTACTCCCTTCATAATTTGCATCATGTTAGCACGAATTAAGAGATGCACAGCTTAAATCATCACAATCATAAGTATTAATACAATAAAACAATAATCGACCATACCTTGGTAAATTGGGGGAATATATAAGGACAATAAATTGAATTGCCAAGGTAATTGGTGTGAGACAAGGTAAGGGGCAGTGATAAATGATGGTCAAAAAGGGCCAATTCTGGGCTCAACAGCTATTATTTCAACAAGCTCTCAAGCAACATCTAGACCATAAACTGATCTGATTGCATCTGTTCTTGAACCCATAACTGTGCAATATCTGCTCACCTAGAACTGTGGTGTGAATATTTGCTCTATTGTCATTGTTGGCTTGGTTTTGCAACCAAGCTTAGTGCTATGGGCACCTGCTAACTAGTAGCAGCAGTTTCAATAGAAATAAATAACAATAAACTAAATCTAAACTAAACTAAACTAGCATGTGCATTTTCAAATTAAAAAACAAGAACAAGAAACATAAGAAATAATTTTGTATTGAAAAATGGGGGCAAGCAAGTGCTTGTAATAACAATACCTCCAAATGATGAAGGTTGTTGAATGGTTCCAATGGTGAGCAGCTCCAATCTCCAATGGGTCCTTTCTCCAAGGTTGCTACAATGGCCAAATACTCAAGGGAGATTTTGGCAGCATGAGGATAGGAATATGAGTGGATGTGAAATGAGGAGCCCCTTCCACCTTTTTATAGGTTTTGGTGGTGGGGAATACCATTTGTGGTTTTGTGGAAACCAATGGTATTGACCAACATGGTTTAGGTACTTTTCCCTCATTTTTCCTTTTTTGAATAAAATTAATATTTTTATTCCCTTTTTTAATACTTTTGGGAATTTGGACCCTTTTTGAGGGTTTTTTATGTTTTTTAGGAAAAATAATCTTTTTGAGTGGGAAAAAGGGGTGTACTAAGGTCTTTTGGTGACCTTTTGTTGGCTTCAGAGGCTCAGATGGTGGAAAAGTGGACAAATGGGTCATGTGAATAAGGGAATGAGCTAGTGAGCACTTTTTGGGTGTTAACAGATTGCCCCCTGATGTGTGAGGGCAGGAGCTCATTGTATGGCCGATAGACATCATAGTTCTTTTGTCTTTTTTCTGGGGTTTTGGGGAGGAGAAAAGACCGATTGGAAACTGGATCCGCGTCCCATGGAAGCTCCAAAAAATAAACAAATATTACATTGCCTCAATATGAATGAGGGATAATCTCTGATAATGGACGAGGCGGGCATACCCATGCTCGTATCAAGACATATACATAACAATTAGTCCCAAGAAGGGGGATCTAATACATAAAAAATTTACTGGTACATCATAATGGTCCAGAGGGGACATGATTTTGGGATGTACTCATGATCATGACATGACTGATCTCTATAACGGATACACTGGAATAACTGATGAATTGCTGAAACTGAAGGTGTCCAACATCTGTAGGGACGTAATGACTGTGAGCCATCTCTGGGAAGTATATGTAACTGTATACTCGAGGGAGTATAAAACTGGTGTACATCTGAATACTGTCGCCATGCGCAGCCCGGATATCTATAGAAAAAGTGTAACTGGTTGTATCCATAGGTAGACTCTCAAATGTGGAGGAGTCGGGAGGTATCCGGGGTCTTCGACTAATAACTGAGCAGACCAATACCCTGTGCGAGTCTCAACGATGCGATCAAGGTGTTGAAGTCGAGCATGTGAGAAACAACCATTTGGAGAAGCACTGAGGACTCTTCTCGAAATGATTCGTAGGCACTCATCATAAATGGTGATGAGTCCAAGACACAGGGACCTCTAGGTCTATCCTCTAGAATAAATTTGGTTTTCATCGACAGAGGGAGACTGGCAACTAACAAGGCAATGACGTTTCCTTGATAGGAGCGCGAGGTGTAGAACTGAAGTGTGGTAGTACTGATGGTAGGACTGACATACTTGTGGGGATGGGAAGTAACTGGGGTCTTGTAGTGGGTAGACTCAAACTTCCTTTGTTCAGAGCATGATGACATGGTTAACCTGGCAGCATAGGGAATTGACTTGTAGGTGTGGGTATCATTGCTTTTAAGGACTGAATGGTATGTATTGACTCTGGGGGGGAATCAAGCTGATGGGTGCTGTCGAGGGATTCTTAGGGTGACATTCTGCAGAATACTCTGAACAAAGGCGACCAAAATTGGGAAGCTGCTATATGAGTAGACGTGATCTGTTGTGGCACCGAGAAGCACCATTGGGTCCTTCTTCGTAGTTTTAATGAGCTCCAAGAAGGGATAAAAGTGTGCTCTGAAATGATACTGTCCTATGGATTTGTGAGCCCAGGACTGTTCGTGCTCATTGGTGCTTTCATTTTTAAGGAGTCTGAAAGCGATAAGGAGACTCTGCAGTGGTTATGGCTACTGTCCTGTTGGTTTTACGAGCCCAGGATGGTGATTGCTCGTGGTCGCTTTCATGTTTAGAGAGTCTGAAAGCGGTAAGGGGACTCCATTGGTGTTCTTTTTCATAAGTTAGTCTCCAAGGCCCGAAAAAGCATAAAATGATGCAGATGGAGAACTCTTCTAGCCGATGTGACTAGAGTATTCCTTTTTCATAATTAGTCTACAAGGTCCGGAAAAGGGGTAAACTTATACCAGGTAGACGCCCTTTCAGATATGTTTAGCGAGCATGAAAGGAAGCAAGATTGCTCGGCGATCTTTTCATTGTTTTAGGAGTCAGAAAAGAGCTTAACAGAAACTCCCTAAGTGCCTTTTTCGTAAAAAGGGATTGATCGGCCCGAAAAAGGGATAAAATTATACCGAACAAAAATGGATAGATGGGAGCGAGAAAATGTCTCAAGCATCATCATGAGTGCGGAAAAATGAATACGGTGACATAGAGATTTGTCAAAAAGGGGCAACGGCCAATGTGGCACGCAAACTGAGGTGATGGGTGACATTGAAAAAATGTCCAAAAAATCTGGAGGTGAGAGCGAGAAATGATCTCAAGCATCATCACGATCGCGGAAAACTGAATTCGACGATATAAAGATTGTCAAAAATGGAGAATGGCGGACGTGGCACGCAAACCGAGGTGACGAGGGGGCATGGAAAAAATCCCCCAAAAATATGGAGGTGAGAGCGAGAAATGATCTCAAGCATCATCACGAGCGTGGAAAACTAGATCCGGCGATATAAAGATGGTCAACCATGGAGAACGGCGGATGTGGCACGCAAACCGAGGTGATGAGGGGGCATGGAAAAAATGCCCGAAAAATCTGGAGGTGAGAGCGAGAAATGATCTCAAGCATCATCACGAGCGCGGAAAACTGAATCCGACAATATAAATATTGTCATAAACGGAGAACGGCGGATGTGGCACACAAACCGAGGTGATGGGTGACATTGGAAAAATGTCCGAAAAATTTGGAGGTGAGAGCGAGAAATGATCTCAAGCATCATCACGAGCGCGGAAAACTGAATCCGACGATATAAGATTTGCTAAAAATGGACGACGACCGATGTGGCACGCAAACCAAGGCGATGAGGGGGCATGGAAAAATGCCGTAAAAATTTGGATGTGAGAGCGAGAAATGATCTCAAGCGTCATCACGAGCACGGAAAACTGAATCCGACAATACAAATGGTGCGAAAAAAAGAGGCCATAAGGACTTCGGAATGGTCAAAGCAAATAACTAGGTTAAAAAATTGCTACAAATAAAGGTGAGCCCACCAAGCCAATGATGCAGTGGTGGGGGAGAAATGATGACCCGCGGGGGGAAATACTATGTGTATAAAATCAACTCAAATATACAAGTGACACGTGACCTCAAAAAAGGTTGAGATCACGAATATGAAAAAGTGAGCAGGGTTAATGACCTGCCCCCATGCTATGTGCATGGGGTTTGTGATTGTGGATCACATATGTGTTGGTTTGAACGATGGGCTCATTGAGGTGTTGAGAAAGAGATGATGGGGAAGGTTCAAAATGATTGATCATGCCCCCTATCCCGGGGTCGAGGTAATCTATTATGCCCCCTAACTCAGAGGTGTCAATGTGGTGCAGATGTTGTCTCAGAGAGAGATCAATAGGGCATTGAGCAACTGCGGGCGGGGTGTTATACCATGAGGCTGTGGGTCGTGGTGGCATACTGAAGTGATGATATGATGATGGGGGATTCCCTTTGTGGGGTGGATGCCCCCAGTATCTCCGACGAGGATCACGATGATGATGAGTAGGAAAGGTTTTGGGCCTGCCCCCATGTTGTGGACATGTCGTTTCCTGGTTGATTTGAAAGGGTTGAACCTGTGTGTCAAAGGGATCAATGGAAGGGGCTGACCGGACAGAGGGGTATCCAGTGGAAATCATGTAAATGGTGTTAATTTCTCCGGATGAGGATGATGCGGGAGGGTAGATTTCCTCGATAGTAGGGGGTGCCGTCTCGAGGTCCAAATTGTTCATCTCGTAAAGAGCTGCTCTGTAATCTGGGATGTTAGGACAGTGATGTGAGTAGTGGCCGTAAATACCACATATCGCACATGGGTAGTTGGTACGCAGTGATTTATCACGAGGCATGGGGTTTTGATCGAGTTTGACCACCGGGATGTTGGGGTCGTCGTCCAACATTTGCATGTGTTCCTGTAATGCAGGTAACTGTGGGCACTGATGGGTTGGATGGCCTAACTCATCACACAATGAGCATTTGGGAGGAGCATGGAATATGGGGAGAGGTTTAACTTCCTTGGGTGGGGGTACCGCAGTGTATGGTTGTGGGCCTCTGCCCCCAGTGGGCCTGATGAGTGGAGGGGGATTCGTCGATGACGAAGGAGTATTGATACCGGGAGGTGGTTGGGTAGAAGTGACAATGGGTTGCACTAGTTGTAAAATGACATTCGGTGTCGGAGGAGAGGTTGGGGCAGGTAGGTACCACCCAGGTAGTCCTAATGTTAATCCTGGGAGATTAAGTGTAGCCATGACTGGTGTGCTAATGGTGCCTGAAGGGGGAAATAAAAATGGGATAGTATGAATTGGTGTGTCTCCTACATGAGTTGGCACTGGGGGTGGTTGCGGGAGTAAAGGGGGTTGTTGGTTTGGTACCTATGTGTTATGCGAGAGGGTGCACAAATTAGATATCTCAGTTATCTTCAAAGGGGGTTGGATGGATTGGAATGTGGAAGTCATAGGTGATTCCGAGTATAATCCGGGTCTGACTGTGGAGACAAACGATGTAGGTGCATTTTGAACTAGTTGTTCAATCATAGGGAGAACATTTGTAGGTGCAATGGGAGCGTATGGGTTTCGACGCGTTTGGAGATTCATGTCGTACGATGACATCATAAGGAGATGATGATTATTTGAATCCATTGGTTGGTTTGTGTGTGCAGCATATGTGATTTGCTGTTGTGGTGCTGTGGTTCCTTGAGGAGGATCCAATAGACGAATGTTCACCACTCCTTGTGTGGGCAAAGGATTCTGCAGCACCATGGGTTGTGGTTGAGGAGGTGGCGCTGGTTGTGCTGCGTGCCCTTGGCGTTGGGCGTCATCAAACCACAGTTGGCGTGCTCGCCCCAAATGTGGGCAAGTGTGTGTATAATGGTCGTATACCCCGCATATGGAACATGAGTGGTTTGTTCGTAACTTGGGGTTCTTACCCTGTTTCGGTGGTCAATCAGGGTTTTGGTTGGCGGGGGGTAGCGTTGTTGTTGTTTGGAGGATAAGTCTGAGCGATTGGAGGTTGTGGTGCAGCAAGGACTACCTGTGGTGGGAAATAAGCCGTTGGGGCTTGTGAGTGAACATGAGCATGTTTGGCCTGTTGATGGTAATACGTAGGGGGTGCAACTAGCGGTGGATAGGATGAAGGTGCATGACCATAAAACTGTGGTGGACATGGGGGTCCATGAGTGTGGTGGGGGTGGGCCATGGGAGCATACGAAGTTGTAGCTCCAGAGTGAGATGTAGCCCACAAACGATCGGGGTCGTTATTATTGCGCATAATGGAAAATGGTTGGGGATGCGAGGCCATACGACCAATGATGCCATCTGCGGCATGGGATGCCTCCGGCGCATTGTGTTGGGATGAATCACCCCAAGGGGCGTCTGGTATAATGGTATACAGATAACCCGACTGGGCGTAAATTAGGTCAAATTCCCGAGTTTTTGGGATAGCTTCTTCCTCGGATTGGGGTCGTTCGGATGCCACATCCTTCGCAATGAGAGGGAGGAGGGATTTGAGAAACCAATCTAGGAAGATACGGTCGTCTAACTTGATTTTGCAGAGGCTTCGACGTCGACGCCACTCATGAATGTGGTCAGTGATGTGGGTGGCCGTGTTCTGTCTGCAAGACAGTAGGATCTCGACGCTCACATCATAGCGGACAGGTAACTGAAAGAACTGCAGGAAGGTCGAGGCAAGGGAGGTAAAGGTGGCATGTGTCCCATGGGGCTGCTCGATATACCACTTGGCTGCAGAGCCAGTGAAGGTGCGCTGTAACAGACGGAGGCGGACAGAGTCATCCACTATGGAGTTGGAGGAACACCATAGATGGAAGGACATGATATGGCTCTGGGGGTCCTCACCTGCCTTGCCCTCAAACTTAGGGATGTCGGAGGGGAGTTTGGTGGGCATGTGAGGCCATGCAGGATCGTGTCTGATAGGATCATTGGTGAGCCTGGCTAAGTCTGGTAAGTTCAGACTCGCCATGTATGGTAAGCTAGCAGATGTAGTGACTGGGACTGGGACATGCCTAGTCATGGTGGTATGATGTAGGGGTCCAGTAGCGCCTAAAGGTATGCTAGGTATTGAAGGTATATGTCCTCCAATAGGTGTGGTCTGGTATGGGCCAGCGCTTCCAAGTGCAACATGGGTTACACTTGGGTTAGGAATAGTAGTGGTGATTCCTGGAATCTGGGTTGTGGAACTGAGAGGGGGTGCGACCCCTATATTCGGCATACCCATAACAGGTGGTGGCCCTGTGTTGGGAATTCCTATAATAGGAGGTGGCCCTGTGTTGGGCATTCCTAAATGTGGAGTGTCTGCCATATTAGGCATACCTAGGGGGGTGGGTGTTGCCATGTATGGCACCGCAGTAGAAGGCTCTATGGATGTCTCTCCTATGGTGCTGGTAAAAAGTGGGTCAAATGGTGTTCCAACGATAAGGTTGGTTGGGAATAACGCACTGGGGTTTTCGGATTCTGCCTCAGAATCAGAAGTGAAGTGAGGCGTATCAGAATCGGATGACTGTCTGGATGACCGACGATGTGTCGAGTCAAGGGATAAGGATCGACGTCGGTGACGTGACGAGCCAAGTAGACTAAACTCTGGGAGTTCACCCTGTAGACGACGAGAGCGTCTAAAATTCTCAATGGTGAGAAAATAAGTTTTTGTGAAAAAATCTGTATGTGTAAAATGGTAATGTATAAAAAACTCAAAACCCTAATGCAACCAAGGGTGCAAGAAGGGGAGTGAAAATGAAGGCTCTCAGGCCAAAAAATCAACCTCAAAAAAGGCACTTATTCTAGCAGCTGTGCTATAATTAGTGGAGGGATGCAAAAAATGGTCAGAGTACCAACATGCAAACAGCTTCTAGAAAAAATAGGTGTAACTAGACCAAAGGTTGGTTGAATCATGCAAACACCTAGCTAAAAGTATTGTGAATCAACAAACTATATTCTCTGCAAGGTGATAAAATCTAAGTCAGACAATATTGAGTGTTGAGTCAACGGCTAGATATCCCCCTACCGGGAGGGACACCGGGTAATCAATCCTAAAGAATGGCTACTAGGATACTCCGTTCATGACACGTCAAGAAAAGGTAAATCTGCAGTTTGGTCCTTGATCGCAATATCCCAATACAGGGATATCCCGAGAACTGCGAATGGTAGCCCTTCAGTTACTGAATGGATTTCGGTATTCCACTCAGGCTTCCGGAACCATCCTCGCGACTTCAACCCTCCTAGGGGAGAGGCCTTCCCATAAACCAGTTGTGACTGTAACAATAAATACTAAGAGATTTTAGCTCCCTAAAGGACAACAACTATGTCTCAGATGTAATAACTGAGGGGTGTTATTGGAACACCTATCCCCTCAATACTACCTAGCTACAAAGTTCTTTTAGTGTTCCCCAAGTGGGGTTAAAAGTGGGTTGAAATTAAGGTAAGTTTTAAGGCTCAATTTAAAATTAGTGTTTGAGTGAGTGCACGTGTGATATTTTAAACTGAATTTGAAAAAGTAAATGCTAAGTATTCAAAAAACAAAGGATCTTTTGAAATAAAAAGCAAATATTATGACTTTTTCAATAAATGGAAATTAAATGCTTTTCAAGGGCTATTCAAAAAACAAAGGATCTTTTGAAATAGGAAAGCAAAAAATATAACTTCTTTCAGAAATAAATGGATTTCGTTTTCAACAATTGCTATGGGAAAAATATTAAAGAAGCAAACAACAAAAAACTTTAATCTAGATAAAATGCAAAAATAGATCCTTCTTTCAATTTTTGAAAATTTTTAAAAAAACTTTTTCACATGTGCATTCTAAATAGTAAAAATTTTTCTATGGCTGTAAAATAAGCAGGATTTCTAATACTGGAAAATGTGCTATGTGGGCAGAAAACACAGTAAGAAATTAATTTTTTAAATGATTCGGCCGAATGAAAAAATTAGCATCGCAGGTTCTGACAGAAAAGCCGTGATGGACCGCGCGGGTTTCTGGCGCACAGTCGCGATGGGCAGCATGGGTTTTGACTGCGAAGCCGCGATGTGCAGCGCGGGTTTTGACTGCGAAGCCGCTATGTGCAGCGTGGGATTTTGTCGTACAGTCGCGATGTGCAGCGCGGAAAAGGTCTGCGAAGCCGCGATGTGCAGCGCGCTAATGGGCCGCAAAGCCGCGGTGAACCACGCGAAAAAAGGTCGCGCAGTCGCGATGAGCCGCGCGACTGTTGGGCGAAAAGCCGCGAGGCGAAAGCCGTACGCGGATGCCGAAAAACGACGTCGAAAATTGAGAATTTCGGGTTGTTAATGGCTAAAAAATGGGCCAAGATCTAGAACAACAATGGATTTGCTATCTAGGGTGGCAGATCTATGAATTAAACTAACAAATATTATTAAAAAATAAGATCTAAAGCAAAAGTGAGATCTAAAGATTCAAAAAACAGCGGAGTCGCCAAAAACTGTTGGCTTGGTTTTGCAACCAAGCTTAGTGCTATGGGCACCTGCTAACTAGTAACTACAGTTTCAATAGAAATAAATAACAATAAACTAAATCTAAACTAAACTAAACTAGCATGTGCATTTTCAAATTAAAAAACAAGAACAAGAAACATAAGAAATAATTTTGTATTGAAAAATGGGGGCAAGCAAGTGCTTGCAATAACAATACCTCCAAATGATGAAGGTTGTTGAATGGCTCCAATGGTGAGCAGCTCCAATCTCCAATGGGTCCTTTCTCCAAGGTTGCTACAATGGTCAAATACTCAAGGGAGATTTTGGTAGCATGAGGATAGGAATATGAGTGGATGTGAAATGAGGAGCCCCTTCCACCTTTTTATAGGTTTTGGTGGTGGGGAATACCATTTGTGGTTTTGTGGAAACCAATGGTATTGACCAACATGGTTTAGGTACTTTTCCCTCCTTTTTCCTTTTTTGAATAAAATTAATATTTTTATTCCCTTTTTTAATACTTTTGGGAATTTGGACCCTTTTTGAGGGTTTTTTATGCTTTTTTAGGAAAAATAATCTTTTTGAGTGGGAAAAATGGGTGTACTAAGGTCTTTTGGTGACCTTTTGTTGGCTTCAGAGGCTCAGATGGTGGAAAAGTGGACAAATGGGTCATGTGAATAAGGGAATGAGCTAGTGAGCACTTTTTGGGTGTTAACAGTCACCATAATACAAATATAATATAAAAGAAAAGTTCCTAATGAGTGCAACTAAAAATTCAAGCACCCTAAAAATATGGCTTCTACAAAAAAAAAGTAGCGGGAGCAAAACATTTAAGCTAATGCATAAACTGACCTTTTTACAATAAAAGCTCATGTTGATTTTGTGAATTGCATACCGACTGATAACATCTAAAATATGTGCATATTCCTCATTTAAATTCTTGAATGATTTTCTAAGAGCAACCACGTTATAGGAAAGATTCTCAACCTGAAGTTCAGCCTCAAAACTCTACAGTAAGCAAGCAACAAATAGAAAAATACAATTGTTTTCAGGAACGATGCCTATAAAAGGACATGTTTGTCAGGAATTAATTACTCCACCCCTAAGATTAGATGTACGTCGATATTCTGAAGAGGCAGCACCGCCAAGATTTACTAAAGACAAACCAAATCAGATTTATTTTGACTGTTCAAATTTCTTGAGGTGGCATCCACCGCTTAACCGACTTAAACATTAAGGATGAAGAGACATCTGTTGCAGCATATCAAGTTCAGAAGGGCCAACACAGTTTTCTATTCTGTCAGTCTGTAACAGCCTGTAACAGAGCATTTAGTTTTGCAGATCAGATTTTGTTATGAAAGGCCAATTAACATTTAATGATCCATTAGGTTGAAACACTATAAATACTCCCATTGTAATTGTGATTCGATATGGATAATACAGAGCGAATGAAGTTTATGTTAAACTCAGAAATTTTTCCTGTGTGTTTCAGTTATGCTCTGTTTATGAGTTTGTAAAATCAGAAATATTTGTGTTGATTAGTTTGTTGTAGCAGCTTAAGTGATTGATGATATTTGAGAGTTAATTATAATTAGTTGTTATTAGATAAGTTTGTGAACGTGGGTCATCATAACGTAGCTGTATCAGATAGCTGTTACAGTGCTGCAACAGTCCTGTAGGTGACTATTAGCTATGATTGTCCTGTAGGTTATTGTTGAGTGAAATAGTCAGCTGTTACTGTCAGCTGTGACTGTGCTGAAGATTACAGTGAGCTGTGACAGTGAGCTATGACTGTGATGAATATCACAGTCGGCTGTAACAGTCAGCTGCGACTGTATTGTAGGAAAGTTTTCTGAATTTTGAATATCTGTGAGTGTTGCTCGAGCAGCTGTAACACCTCCCCTGCCTTCCCACAGTGGTATCAAAGCCTGGTTAAGGTTTATTTCTCGTTTTTGTTTTGAGCAATTTGAATTTAAGTTTGAGATGGCTACTAACAGCAATTCAGTGCAGCCACAAATTCCTGTGTTGAATGAAAGGAATTATGACACATGGTTTATTAAGATGAGAACTATCGTGCGTGCTCAGGATCTTTGGGAGTTTGTTACAAACGGCTATCCAGAGCCAGCTGGTCAAGCTGCTGAATTGGCTCTGTCAAATGTTGAGCATGTTTTGTTGAAGGAGAATAGGAAGAAAGATAACAAAGCTCTTGGCCTTATTCAACAAGGCCTAAATGAATCAATATTTCTGAAGATATCAAGTGCTGAGTCTTCGAAGAAAGCTTGGGACACTCTTGAAACCTGCTATCAAGGTGTGACCAAAGTGAAGAATGTTAAGTTGCAGAGCTTAAGAAGGGATTTCGAGAATCTAAAGATAAAGGATAGTGAGACTGCTGATAATTTTATGACTCAAGTTATGAGTACTATAAACCAGCTGAGACAGTATGGTGAAGTCCTTCCAGATCAGCGTGTGATAGAGAAATTGTTGAGATGTTTGCCAAAGAAGTTTGAAGCAGTGGTTGTTCCAATTGAAGAGTTTAAAGATCTCAGTCAAATGCACATTGATGAGTTGACTGGTTCTTTGATTGCTCATGAATCAAGAATGAACAGGTATGATGACACTCCTTTAGAAAATTCTTTTAAATCTCACTTACATGTTACTAGAGGCAGAGGCAGAGGAAGGTCTAGTAGCAGAGGAAGAGGAGGTCGAACTACTGATAATTGTGACAGCAGAAATGATTCAGAATCTAAAGAAAAGTAAGAGCAGAATATCCTAGCGTAAGGGGGAGTAGCAGCAGAATGTGGCAGCCAAGAAATCAAAGGTATGACAGATCTAAAGTTCAATGTTTCTATTGCAAGAAATTTGGACATTATGCTAACAAGTGTTGGAAGAAGCAAGCTGATTCTGGTAAGATGTCTACACACATTTCAGAGGAGACTGAAAATGAAGTGAAGCCTATGTTTCTGACTTGTAATGTCACCCAGGAAAGTTCAAAGGATATATGGTTCTTGGACAGCGCATGCAGCAATCATATGACTGGAAATAAGGAGTTATTTGTAAATCTGGATACAAGCATTCAGTTTGAAGTAAAGTTGGGTAATGACTGTAAGGTAAAAGTTGATGGTAAAGGTGTGATTGTTGTATATGCCAAGAATGGAAAAAGAAGAACAATTCATGATGTTTATTATGTTCCTGGTTTAACGTGTAATTTATTGAGTGTTGGACAGTTGTTGGAGAAGAAGTACATAGTGGTCTTTAAAGACAAGTTATGTACTATTTATGACAAATTTCCAAGTAAGTAGTTGATAGCCATAGTAGAAATGATAAAGAATAGAATGTTTCCACTGATTATGAGGAATAATTTGACTAACTCTTTGAATGCTTATAAAACTAAGAGTTTAGATCAGTCATGGTTATGGCATTTGAGGTATGGCCATTTACATTTGGGTGGCTTAGATTTGTTACAGAAGAAGCAGATGGTAAAAGGATTGCCTAGTATCCAGCAGCCAACAAGCTCATGTGAGAGTTGCATATTGGGAAAGCATCATAGAGAGAAATTCATCTCTGGAGTATCATATAGAGGAAAAGCACCATTGGAGTTGGTACACACAGATTTGTGTGGACCGATGCAAACACCTTCCTTGACTGGTAATGTTTACTTTATGACTTTCATTGATGATTTTAGTCGAAAAACTTGGGTGTATTTGCTGAAACAGAAATCTCAAGCATTTGATGTGTTTAAAAGTTTTAAAGCTATGGTTGAAAAAGAGAGTGACAGAAGTATTAAAGTCTTGAGATCAGATAGAGGAGGTAAGTATATGTCGAATGAGTTTGTGGAATTTTGCAAATATCATGGAATTAAAAGACAATTTACTGCTCGCTACACTCCACAGCAAAACGGAGTAGCAGAAAGAAAGAATCGAACCATTATGAACATGGCTCGAAGTGTGATGAAGGAGAAGCATCTTTCAAATGAATATTGGGGAGATGCTGTTGCCTATGTTGTATAGATTCTGAATAGAATCCCAACTAAGAGTGTGAAGGATCGTGTTCCCCAACAAGCATAGAATGGTAAGTGTAGCAGCATATCTCATTTAAGAATTTTTGGTTGTGTAGCTTATGCACATGTACCTGAAGATATGAGGAGAAAGTTAGATGACAGAAGTCAAAAATGTATTTTTGTTGGATATAGTGAAGAATCTAAAGCATATAGAATGTATAACCCAATCACCAAGAAGTATGTTATTAGCAGAGATGTGATGTTTAAGATAGAAGAAGCATGGAATGGCAGCATAGAAAAGTTGGTTGCAGAGGACGCTGTTACATCTCATGCAGAAGATGAGGGTGATGAGCAGGGCACACATGGAGGACAGTTAACTCCACAAACGCCTACACCAACAGTAAGGACACCTGCCAAAATGCCCAGAATTCAGGAACATGGTGAACCATCAAGTGTTGATGGACAACAAGGAACAGGATCAGAGGTAAGCAATGAATCAAATCCTACACTAGCTTCATTAAGAAATAGAGTTAGAGGTCAGAAGACTAAAAGTTTAAGGGAATTGTATGAGCAAGATGAAGAAGTAGATCAAGTTTCAAATTTTGCATTGATAGCATGTGATCCAGTAAGTTTTGATGAAGCAGTTAAAAAGGATGTTTGGATAAAAGCAATGGATGAAGAAATTGATGCCATAGAAAGAAATAATACTTGGGATCTTGTAGATCTGCCTGATAATAAAAATTGTATTGGTGTCAAATGGATTTACAAAACTAAGTTAAATGCTGATGGAGAAGTTGAAAAATACAAAGCAAGGCTTGTAGCTCAGAGGTTTAGTCAACAACCTGGTATTGATTATAATGAGACGTTTGCACCTGTAGCCAGACTTGATACAGTAAGGATGGTATTAGCTATTGCTACTCATAATAAATGGTATGTATATCAAATGGATGTAATGTCTGTGTTTTTGAATGGATCTTTAGAAGAAGAGGTTTATGTAAGACAACCTCCTGGATATGAAATTGATGAACATGATGACAAAGTGTACAGATTAAAGAAAGCATTGTATGGATTGAAGCAGGCACCTAGAGTTTGGTACAACAAGATTGATGAATATTTGAATAGTGAAGGATTCAGTAGAAGTCCAAGTGAGCCAACCTTGTATACAAAGGTAAACCAAGATGGTAAGATACTGATTGTTTGCTTATTTGTTGATGATTAGATCTTCACTAGAGATCTTTCAGTAGATGAGTTTAAGAAAGCCATGAAAACAAAATTTGAGATGACTGATTTAGGAATGATGAAATATATTCTTGGTATAGAAGTAATTCAATCTGAAGATGGTATTTCTATCAGTCAAACTAAGTATGGAAATGATGTACTGAAAAGATTCAGAATGGTGAATTGTAAGCCAGTTGTAACACCAATTGCAACTGGTACAAAACTCAGTAAGGAGGATGATGGGTCAAAAGTTGATCCAACGATGTATAAGAGACTGGTAGGAAGTCTCATGTACTTGACTGCAACAAGACCTGATATAGTGTTTGCAGTAAGTATGATTTCAAGATTTATGGAGTCTCCAAAGAATACCCATTGGCAAGCTGGAAAGAGGATTCTGAGAAATATTGCTGGAATAACAAATTTTGGTATCCAGTATACATCAAACCCAGATTTTAAGTTGATTGGATATACTAACAGTGATTTTTCTGGTTCTACAGATGATAGAAAGAGTACATCTGGATATGTATTTAGTTTTGGATCGGGATCAATAGCGTGGGCTTCAAAGAAGCAACCCTTAGTGACACTATCCTCTGCTGAGGTAGAGTATGTTGTAGCAACAGCAGCTACATGTCAGACTGTCTGGATGAGAAGAATTTTGTCTGAGTTACAGCATGAACAAGATGGACCAACACAAATTTTCTGTGACAACAAATCAATGATTGCACTATCAAGAAATCATGTCTTTCATAAAAGAAGTAAGCATATTGATACAAGGTATCATTTCATTCGTGAATTGATAAACAATAATGAAATCAGTATGGAATTTTGTAGATCAGAAAATCAGTTTGCAGACCTATTTACAAAACCTATGGGAAAAGAACTGTTTGAGTTTCATAGAAAAAACATTGGGGTTTGTAAGCTGTAACAGAAATCTAGTATTTCGAAGAAAAAAAAAATTGAGTGTAGTAATTAAGGGGGAGAATGTCAGGAATTAATTACTCCACCGCTAAGATTAGATGTCCACCGATATTCTGAAGAGGCAGCACCGCCCAGATTAACTAAATACAAACCAAATCAGATTTATTTTGACTGTTCAAATTTCTTGAAGTGGCATCCACCGCTTAACCGACTTAAACATTAAGGATGAAGAGACATCTGTTGCAGCATATCAAGTTCAGAAGGGCCAACACAGTTTTCTATTCTGTCAGTCTGCAACAGCCTATAACATAGCATTTAGTTTTGTAGACCAGATTTTGTTATGAAAGGCCAATTAACATTTAATGATCCATTAGGCTGAAACACTATAAATACTTCCATTGTAATTGTGATTCGATATGGATAATACAGAGTGAATGAAGTTTATGTTAAACTAAGAAATTTTTCTTGTGTGTTTCAGTTATGCTCTGTTTATGAGTTTGTAAACTCAAAAATATTTGTGTTGATTAGTTTGTTGTAGCACCTTAAGTGATTGATGATATTTGATAGTTAATTATAATTAGTTGTTATTAGATAAGTTTGTGAACGTAGAGGTCATCATAACGTAGTTGTATGAGACAACTGTAACAGTGCTGCAACAATCTTGTAGGTGACTGTTAGCTCTGACAGTTAGCTGTGACTGTGCTGTAGGTTACTATTGAGT
The DNA here is from genome assembly GCA_027924585.1 of Larix kaempferi. Classification (NCBI taxonomy): domain Eukaryota; kingdom Viridiplantae; phylum Streptophyta; class Pinopsida; order Pinales; family Pinaceae; genus Larix; species Larix kaempferi. The sequence goes on from BSBM01000012.1 coordinate 18,118,625, forward strand.
AAAATAGTCAGCTGTTACTGTCAGCTGTGAGTGTGATGAAGATTACAGTCAGCTGTGAAAATGAGCTATGACTGTGCTGAATATCACAGTTGGCTGTAACAGTCAACTGCGACTGTACTATAGGCAAGTTTTCTGAATTTTGAATATCTGTAAGTGTTGCTCGAGCAGTTGCACCACCTCCCCTACCTTCCCACAATGTCAAGGAAAAAAATAAAATGTAACAGCATCAGACCATCCACTTAAGTCTGACTACAATTACCATTATGTAAGTCCCTTTCACTTCTGCACAAGGGCGAGGCTCTTGCTCCATCACTCCATCCTTGTAAGATACTCTAACATACAATAATGCATAAGGAAGATGAAGAACAATTGAAATAATATGATTGTCCCCAACGACAAATGGATGGTTCTCCTCATTAAATCCCTAGAAATGATTTAGCAATTTTCTAGCCAGTAATATCTCTTGCAGCATTAAAAAACATAAATAAAAATGTAAAAGTGCATTATTTCCATCATAAGTCAAAGAATTAAAGAGAACTGTAATAAGGGTTACCTGTATCCATGTGTTTGACCTTCTGTTATCGTTGTAACAGTCACATGTGCCACAAAAGTCATACTGGCTAAAGCATCTCCTTGGAAGCGAGCTTCAGGAGCGGGGGGAAGCGAGCTTCAGGAGCGGGGGTGGGGCGCTTCCACACAACATAGGTAGAGACCAAGATCTGAGTCTGAATACTTTCCTTTCCTCATGAAGAGAGCAAGGCATATCTGGTTAGAATAGAAAAAAAAATGGAAAGGGTAGCTGACTCCTGAAATATGCAACAATACCTCCCTCTGATCTCATAGTAGATGGCACCCTCTGATCTCATAGTAGATGGCACCTCGAAAAATGAAGTGCTCCACCGTCTCTAGTTCTTGTAAGTAGCTTAACTGGCAGACCTTGTCTGTCCATGGGATGTGGCGATTTGTCTCAATCCAGAAGGGTGGGGCGCTTCCACACAACATAGGTAGAGACCAAGATCTGAGTCTGAATACTTTCCTTTCCTCATGAAGAGAGCAAGGCATATCTGGTTAGAATAGAAAAAAAAATGGAAAGGGTAGCTGACTCCTGAAATAAGCAACAATACCTCCCTCTGATCTCATAGTAGATGGCACCCTCTGATCTCATAGTAGATGGTACCTCGAAAAATGAAGTGCTCCACCGTCTCTAGTTCTTGTAAGTAGCTTAACTGGCAGACCTTGTCTGTCCATGGGATGTGGCGATTTGTCTCAATCCAGAATTTGTTGTGGGAGATGCCTCAAACTGACGAAGGGTGATCCTAAGTGCATCCAATGTTTTCTTGTGTATAGAGGTTGGACAATGGGGCCATCTCTCAGTACCATAAAGAGCTCAGAATAGAAAATTCGCAGGATACTACCGATTACAACACGAAAAGAAAGATGTAGAGGTTGGTAATGATGAATGTGAGGCATTTGTTAGTTTTTTTTACAGTATTTGGAGATGAATCGATGAAAGAAGAATATTAGGTAATTAAAAATGAAATGCACAAATGAAAGATAAGATCAACATTTGTGAAGATAAAGACGAAAATGCAGAAATTATCAATGAATGTAAGGCAACTGAGGAAGACATTTAACATGTTATTAATTATAACTTACAGCCCAAAGAAGATGTAAATAAGAAATTATAAAGATGAATACGTGCCAATATGTGTCGAATCTATCATTGAAGTTGAGTCTGCATCATTTAAAATCTGAACAGCTACAAAACTTATATTCTGCATCAGGTCTTGGGATCAATTCTTATACATCTCTTGATGCATCTTGTGTATGTGTTCTATTCATGTAAAGTTTTATGTGGGTTGGCGACAAGGGGTTAAATGAATGTAGTAATGAAATATGATGTCTTTATGTATTAATAATAATGTCTCATTATGAACTCGGTCATAGTATTTTCTGCTAGGGAATTTAATATCACTTTATTTTAGCTAGAGTGATTTTTCTGATAAAAGTGGACAAATCCAAATTTCTTTGTCTTCAAGCATTAAGCCTAGATAGAAACCGATAAATGATTAACATGACTGTATGCCTAATCTGATTTTATATTACTTTGCTCTCTCTTTCCACTTAAAATATGTACAATCAATGAATAATATTCAGATTCTTTATTGTTCCTGAAAGAGGTGGTGCTTGCAAAGGGTCTCAAATACAATATAGGATCCTATGACCAATAGACATGATGACAGATTCAATGTCTGAAATATGAATGATCTCTTAAGGATGAATAAAGGAATTCGAAAGCTTCTTATTCTTATAGTTTAGATTGTTACAAACTGATGTGTTTTGTACATGTCTCCAAGGGATTACAGGCATAGTGACCACCATATATGGGTGTACATATATACTGATGAAATAAGATACAGCCTAGCCATATATAGAGAAAATATGGCCAACAGATTGTTGACCATGTTTCAACAGTAATTCAGCCATATTTTGGATGTTTGCTCCCTTACTTCTGCCGTAATTAGTTAATTCAAATACAGATTTTTTCTGCACCCCATCGAATCTGCATGCATATCCATAAATTTTTATGGTACTATGGTTGAAAGGATGATAATACTTCACCTGCAGTGAGTAATGAAGTATTAAGTCCAGATAGGACTAAAGTTAAGCATATATCGTATCTTTTTATAATGCCAAGGTTAATTCCGTGGCTTGTCACTAGATGAAATTTATACATTGTAACTAGAATGATTTTGAGTATTAGGAGATTCACTTCTTGTTTTTGTTTTGTGGACAATCATGATATGCTGAATAATAGGAATGTGACATTAATTTATGAATGATGTTGAGACTCTTGTCAAATATGAAGATAATGAGACAGTAAATTACGGGTGAGGTTGACGCTGCTGTTAAATGTTAAGATACGATTGAAAAGTTCCTAACAGTAAATTTTGATTTGTTTGCTAATATAATGAATAGTGTTATTCGTAAAGATGCACTAATAGTTTGTAGAATCGATAACATTCCTTTCAACTTTCTGCTTCTGCCAATGAATCAAATTCTCAAGCCTCAAAATTTTCTAAGAGTGTAAAGACAAAAGGTGAGAAGACACTTCCAATAGGCGATGGCATGAAATTAGCTCTAAAAGACCACAGCCAACAGAATCCAGGATCAATTTCAGAAACAAGGAAGAGTTTTCGTGTTTGCTTTGTTCAATTGAAACGAAATTTTTACAAAGACGAGATAACTATATGTTCCCAAGCGTTAGCAATGCCCAGAAAGATTTTTGGTTGAGGGCTACCAGCTTTGCTTCATTAGAATCTCAATAAATTTTTATCATTAATGATTGAACAATATTTCTGAGAAATCAAATGTCTTTAGTTTATTATGTGGAAGTTGCTAGTATTCTATGATGTATTGTATGGCTGTGTTGCCAAGTGATCTGTTACATGAGCTCAAATTTGACGCCGTGTGCCTCTCACATAATATAGGAAGATCTTCATGCTGTAAATCAATAACAAACCATTGGTAATAATGGAAGGTGCAAAATAATAAAATAGAGAGAACTGCCAAAATCATTCTTAAATCCTATCTCTATACTCAAACAGACCTCTTGAAAATCTAACTATAAGGCAAAACCATTGCAAGCCAACAACCTATATGATTAAAGCCATCGTTCGTTATATTTTGTACAAAGGAAACAACAACAAACTAGCCTTCCTATGCGTAAGCATCAGGCAATTGCAAGTAGGACTTGATAAATCTTCAAATGGGGTTTGACCCTACGTACTGATTTCTCTGAAAGCCTTCCTATGCGTAAGCATCAGGTAATTGCAAGTAGGACTCGATAAATCTTCAAATGGGGTTTGACCCTACGTACTGATTTCTCTGAAAGTGAATGTGTATCTCACAAAGAGTCACCCTTCTTATCAATTATGTAAACATAACCCACTAACTACTAAAGCAAGCGCTTTGTCAAATTTGGAGAACACTAGTGCTCTGCGCAGAAATGATAATGACATTCTTACAACTTTATAAAGGTAAAAAGGATAGCTAAACCAGCTCCGCACACTAAGCTAGATACCCTAAGGAAAATAAATATCTTACTATGGCTCGAGTATGTGGGATGCAGGGAAGCAAGTTACTACAAATTCCGATGTGGGGAGAAAGGGTAAGCGAATTCCAGGACCCAAAGCAATTTGAGGGGTAACAATTGATATGTCGTATGATATCTGGCAATAATCGGCTATAGGCTATGCCTCCCGGGCTCTGACTGGTATGATTTATGGCGTATGATATCTGGCATCTATTCCTTGGCATTTTTGGCATTCTCCAATCCACATGAACCTATCTACAGTGCAGAGAAGGCCACGTTCTTTACTTCTGAGCTAATTACGGGCAGCTACCTTGCCTATGGGTTTCTAGATTGAGCTTTCTCTCTCTTACTTGCCAAGCTTTCCAGAACAATTAAGATTTCCAGAACAAAATTAGTCTCGCAAGGGCCAGAGCTTCAGAATCCGCAAAATTACGTGCAAAACTATAATAAATACCAAATATGAAGCTGCAGGGATATTTTCTCTCCTGGATTTGTTCTCTCTTGATCTGGTGTTAGCTCAAGCAGTAGTGTCACCGCTAGGGTTGCAAGAACCTAAAGTTGGGCATGTTTGTTGCAGCGATTCTTTAAAAAATAGGAGTGTATCCTAGGGAGAGGGAATTGAATTACAGAGCGACCATAGTATTTTATCAATTATGAAGCTGTATGAATATTTTCACTCTTGGATTTGGTCTCTCTTGATCTGATGTTAGCTCAAGCAGTACTGTCGCCGCTAGGGTTGCAAGCACCTGAAGTGCTCCAGTAGCTACAACCTAAATGTTGCCAGTATATTCTTCCATAGACTCAATTATCATATCATGTTCTAAGGCTTCCCTATTAGTCCTGATTTATATTGCATCAAGGGGATTCATGTTAATGGTAGCAAGCTCCTGATAAACCACTCTTTATGTTGCATATCACGGATTAAAAGGCTTAACCTACCCATTAGATCTTGGAATCCCTGGGCATACTCCCATGCTATCTCCCCTACCATTTGTATAATTTCCTTCAACTCTGCAATACTTTGGTGCTCAGACTTTGGTTGCTATAACTCAATCACAAATTGCTTATTCAACTCATCCAGTTTTGGAGCTACTCCACCCTGCATACATTGTATTCATTTTATATACCACTGTAGGGATATACCTCACAGACTTGTTTATAACTCCACAAATTTGTTGGCATATGTGGTGCCCTTGGCCTCCCCCAAAAGGATTCATAAATAAACCAATACTACTTTGCGTCCTCCTTACCTTTGACCTAGAACTCGGGCAACCTTAAAAGTAAACTTCCTTGCATCCCCACCATATTACTAGGACTATATGCAACTAAAAACGTTCATGAGGTCTTGACTCTACTATTACTATGATCTAAGCGTTGAGGCCATAATTTGGTTTGATCAATTCTTAAGTGACTGCGACAGATTGCAGTCATTGTTTGCAGATCTATCTTGTGTACATGCTTGGATCTGTGAGGTTATTAAAATTCTTAGATCTAGCAAAGATCCATCTAAAGATTTTCATTGTTTTTACAAATATTTTTATTTCTATATTTTAGAAAAATATTTGTAAAAGTTTTTCCATTATATTTCATGCATGTTAATTATTTTCTCATATTTTATATAATTTTCTCTGTATTTTTTTGGATCCCTGTACAGTCTGTTATGAGATGGCATGCCATGGCCGACCTCTTTCATTATGAACAAGGTCTGTGCAATACTTTAATGGGGTTATTTCAGTGGCAGATAGAGGCCATTCAACAACTCCAATAGCTATAGATCAAGGTTATGCTTCCTAAAAAAAGAGCCGATCTCGATATCATTCCCCGTTATAATTTTTTTCCATTGGATTGCAAGGATTTGGATGTAGCAAAGAGGAATGTGGTATATTATTAAAGCATAATTTGATGAAGCTCCATTGTAGCAATTGTTTGCAAAGGCAAATTCATAGTCCAAACAGAGACTAACTTTCATAGCTCACCATAATTTAAAACAAAAGTCTAAATAAAATCGACAAGTCGTTCTTAAAGTGCAGTTAGTGCCATGCATATGTTGTCCTGCAAATTCAGAGGACTGGATACTTAAACGAAATTCACAAGAGAAGAATAGGAGGGTAAGTAGGGAAGGGAAATTAATGTGCAAGGAAATCCCAATATAGGATGTGCCACTGTGTAAGATATCTTGCCATCAACGATTTTAGTAGTAATTAATACTCATCTCCATTGGAGTAAACGAAAACGGGGGAAGGAATTCAGTTACTTACTCTAATAACATGGCCATTGTCTGAAACTTGGATGAGCTTGAAATCTCCATCTTTAATGAAAACATTGATGGAAGTAGAGCCAGCTGTTTTCAACCAATTCCTTTACAGCTGAGAAAGGGTGCTGGATAACTTCTCGTGCTGCAATTCGATTCACTACGGACTATTCAAGGCTGCTAATGGGTTTGGAATGATAAATCTGTTCTCTAGATTTTAGGGTTTGGAAGGATAAAAATACAAATCCTGAAATCCGGACCTATATGGTTGATTAATCAAAGCTTTGGCTGTCGTGGCAATGCTTCTGAGCTCCTCCAATTTTCTTGCGAGCTCCTTCCTTGCAGATTCCCTTTCAGAACATAAACCCGTACCTGCAAAATTTAGGGCATTGACATTAATTGGTAAGGTTTGACAATATATGAAAACCCAGAATATTCAAAGAAACAAACGTGAAGATTTAAAAATAAATAAAATAATAAAAAGAATTATATGGGTTTAATGTATACCAAAGAAAACTGCTAGACAATGCCTCTCAAACTCAAAGAAAACCCTTCCCTCTCCCAAAACCAAAATTTTAGGGCCAATTAAATCTCTTATCACATTGGTAGTGAAATTCTAACTCTATTGAATATCCACATAGTACATCCTGAGCTCATTGCACTTAAGAAACCAACTCCTCCATTGATAGAGGGTTAACCCTAGTCCCATAATGTTCCAAAATAAGTTTTCCTTGGATAACTCAACCATATTACTTAGCCTTCAATCTGGATTTTGCTTTGCTTTGTATTTATGTCTTTTTAATATTTTATTTGTAATATTATAAAGTGTGGTTTTTATATTTTATTTTATTTTATTATAATATTAAAAATTATTTTTTTATTATTATATTTTATTTTACATTGTTATTCTCATATAATATGGTATGTATATATTAAAGTTTTATTTTTTCAAAATATATTTTACATATATATGTGTAAGATTTTGTTTTTATTTTATTTTTTATTTACTATATTATATTTACAATATATTTTATATTAACATATGTTGTTAGGGTTTTTATATATTAATGTTTTATTTTTCCATATATATATATTCTTAGTTCTCTCATTTGCAATCTTTTTTTATGTCTTACATAGGTTAGATAATACAAGGATTATGGTAAAAAAGGGGCTTAATTGAATTTAAATAGAAATAATTTTAAATAGAAAACAAGACATGATAGTAAGACGTCACGTGATTCTCAATTTGAAGTGGATCCTCGTTATAATTAGAGCAAATAAAGATAAAAAGCGTGTACTACTTTACCTCATTACAAATGGAAATATAGACTTATAATTCTTACCTCATGAATTAGCAATTAATTGACCAAGAAGCTGGAGCATATTCATATATTTTGCATCAACTGATCTCCTTGTTCGAAAGCCCATTAATTTAAAAGCCAGTTGACCACGTAAATTGATGGAAAGTGACGTTGTGGGAGCTGCTAGCTGGCTTGTGTGACCGTGATTGATATACATACCCGTTACAAAATTATGCCTATGAAGACGTATGTTAATAATGAGTATAATACTGACGTCTCTAGTCAACATATCATGCAAATGATCAATTTGGTGTTAATTAATTCAATGCAATATGTCATTATATGATCTTGTAATTAATTGTGCCACGGCTTGAATTACATTTTTTTACCTGCATTGTCTGCGTCGAGTGACACAATTTACATGATCAGTCATGTCTTTGAATCCATGATCTACAATGTTACAATTTATTAAATTTTAACATTGCAGATGGATTCAAAGACCCCTGAGTGTTAAAATTTAGTAAATTGTACAAATGCATTACCAAAATTGTAATTTTGAGCCATTGTCAAAGTGAGACAACTAAAAATGACCAATTGTTATGTGGTCATTTTTAGCTTAGTTCTTATCCCGTGACTAAATTGGTTATTTATCTTGGTCATTTTTAGTTTAGTCCTTATACATTGACCAAATTTGTCATTTATCTTGGCCATTTATAGTTAGATCACTTAAAATTTCTCAATTTTGGTCATTTATCCCTTGAAAAAATTGTGGTGACCAAATTTTTTGGTCGCTTGGTCACTTATCTCTCATTTGTACTAGTGGATGGTTTGATGAGAAGTCCTCATCTGATAGGGAGTTCACTGTGGGAGATTTGGTGTTAAAGTGGGATAAGTAGCACAAAGACAAAAATGACTACACCAAATTTCAGCGCTTATGGCTAGGACCATTCATTATTACAGAAAATCTTGCTCCTCGTATTGTCCAGTTGCAAACTATGGAAGGTATCTTAGAAACCTATTCAGTGAATGTCCAGCTGCTCAAAAAGTACTTTGTTTAGATGAGTATATTGGCAAGTAGTTGTACATAAGTGTGGTTTGCTTTCTTTTTTTTCTTTGTTTTGTTGATTTTTATTTTACTCTTTGGTTTTCTCTTGAATAATGTCCACACATTTTGGAGAGACTCTTAATAAGTTTGTATCAGATCAATACAGTATGAATTTTTTAGGTAGCAATGTCAATTTTACTTTATTTGGCCCATATCTGAAAATGTTTTTCATGAAATTTAATAGTCATTCTTTTGCAAAGCTTTAATTGATACCTTCCCACCTTAATCACTATCTTTATAGGTGTCTTATTTTGTTATTTGAAGTTTTAGAAGTGATTAGGCTTTTCATGCCTTATGTTTCATTAGTGATTGGCAGCAAACCCTTATAGCTTGGTCAAATTTCAGGTGTTCTAGATCCCATTCTGATCACCTTGAAAATTAAAATGCATTCTAACAACTATGAATTGAAAGTTGGGGGGTCTTATTACAATCCATCCCATTACATTCATAGATGCATAGTGGAATGACATTTCCACATCTGCACCAAGCTAGGGAGGTGACTTTCAACTACAGCTGGAAGGTGGAAGATCCTATTACAAGTCGGTCCATTCATGATCCGCAAGCATCAACGAGTAACACTACTACAAGATGGTCACCAAGTCATGGTAGTGTCTTGTAATTTACACACCAATAAATTTTGTTTCATTTTCATAAGACAGCTTGTTGTATTCAAGGACAAGGGGGGTCTTATCACAAGCCATCCCTACCATGATCATGAGCTTCATGTTGGACTAAAATTATCACCATATGGTTACCAAGCCATGATAGTTACTTTTAGTGTCAAAATCTAAAAGACAAGGAGTCTCCTTATAGAGCTAGCTTGTTAAGTTTCCAGATGAGGTTTGTGAATGGCATTGCCAAAACCTGATTACCAAGTCAGGGAAATGGCCTTGTTTCAACAAAATTCTTATTTGCATATTTTCATGTTTTACAAAAATATATATATATATATATATATTAAAAGAAAAAAGGAGTGTATATATTTTAAATAATGCATTTGTACATATTATTAACAAATCTTAAATAATTCAAGGTGACTCATGATTTGGTGATCTAGGATGACTATAATTTTGTTCTAAGGTTTATCATAAACTTCCATCCTATGTTTATGTAATTGCTTCTTTACTTCTAGGTTGCCTTTTCAAATAGACATCATCACTAATTGATTTTGGATGGAAATATATCAATCATATGATCTAACTTTGTTGTTTGGTTGTATTTTGATGAGATCATTATGCAAGTTACAGGATGGAACATCTTTCATCCCGACAGACCTCTCTCATAACTAAGGATTAAATTCACAGAGGAAACTGCTTCTCCCAACCAATCGCCATTTATTGTAGGCACAACAAATCCCATGTTTTTATTAAACATGGGAACCCCAATATTTTTTTTTGCTAAGGTAATGTTCAAATTCCTTAATCACTTTGGGGTTTCATCATGATTGATCATGCATTTTATTTCTTTGCCATGATTTAATTCAGTTAATAATTTTTCCCTTCAAAAACTCATTGATTTTTGTGTGTTTTTGTGAGTTTCTGAAGGCATGAATTTTCTACAAAGTTTGTCATTTACGCAACCCGCAACTCGCAATTGCGGATTGCGGAAAGAGTTTCAAAAAATAAATTCGCACTTTGTGTCTCCACAACCCGCAATTGCGGAAAGTGTTTGAGAAATAAATCTGCGTTTTGCATTTCTGCAATCCTCAACCCGCAATTGCGGATTGCAGATGCGGAAAGAACATTGTTTTCAATTGTGTCATTTGCATTTCTGCAACCCACAATTGCAGATTGCGGATTGCAGAAACTTTTGGTATTAATATTTAGAGTTGTGTTTCCGCAACCCACAACCTGCAATTGCGGATTGCGGAAATGATGTATAATTTTGCGAAATAAAGTTCCATAACTCTTCTTCTGCATCCGACAAGTTAGATCTTAACCGTTGATTTTTTTGATCCTACGGTCTAAATTTTATCTGAAGAAATTGTTAAATATGTCGAATTTTCTATTTTCTTTTACCATTTTTCAATTTCGAGAATTACCTGCGTCATGGATTTTTTACTGTGAATTTTTACCAGGGCTATTTTTCTGCCATTCTCGTCAGCACAGGTCGATTTTCTGTCTTTTTTTTATTGGTTGTTTGTGGTTTTTTGTCATTTTCAAATTGTTTTTGATTGGTTCTAATTTATTTTACCAGAATTACCAGTTTTCACCATGTCAAGGAATACTCATTCCAAAACAACACAGAAAGACTTGATAAATAAATACTCCAATTTTGGCATCCTCGCTGATACTAGTGACAGAGTTTCAGAAACCTATCAGATAGACTGGTCTCAAATTTATGCCATTTTTTATAAAGACGACCCGTCGGAGATCCAAGATAACCATGCTTTCTATGAGAAAATTAGGGATTCTCAATTACATGCCATAGTAGCTAGATCATCCTTTCTCCCTTACACAGATGTAGTCAAGTGGATAATTGATCACGTGAAACCTAAAGATTGTTCCTTTAACAATAGTGCAGGGTCCCAATTGGTTTCTTTTCGCCCTGAAGTTTTCATTAGAGCTTATGCCCTTAAGCCAGCTACCCAACTTCTTAATGTTTCTTTCCTAGATTTTGTCAAGACTAGGTTTAACCTCGACGAGATGATAAAGTCATGGATGAACAACCTGACCAACTTTATACCTAGAGTCAACAATGCATACACTATCTCATGGTTTAAGGAACCCTTTGCCCTCCTATTAGCCATTCTTTGCAGGTTGTACGGTCTACCCAACTGTTCTGTGTTCAAAGTTGAACGGGAAACTATGTCCCATCACATCCTCACAACTGGGGAGTCATTCAATTGGGTTGCAATTATGTCATCTGAGTTAAAGACAACAATTTTGCGGTATCAGAAAACACTAGCTTCAAGGAAGCCTCCTTTCTTTTATTCAGCCTATGTTATTGATGTGTTCTGCTCAGAATTACAGTACCCTTTCATGGGATGGAATTGGACCCTTTCAGCTCCTCCAGTTGACATATATTTTTTAGCATTGTCGGAAAAAAAACTATGTGCCTTTACTATATGATATTTGTGATCACTTCTTTGGAACTATTTATCACCATATATTCAAGGAAGATGCACCTTCCTTCTCTCCTAATTCTAAAAATCTCATCCCTACAATTAGTGACTGGTATGTGGGAGAATATTTCTCCTATATTAGAGTTTGGGGAAGTAGCACAATGCATTTGCTGCCAAGGATAGTCCCAAACAAACTACTGCTTGGACCTTTTTTCTTCTAATATCCATGATAGTCCCAAGATAGCACTCCCTCCTATTATAGGTCATCACTGGACCTCATCCTCCAAATAGGACACTCATCATTCTAGCAGTGTTTGAGGTTCAACGAGTGTGGTATGTCTTATTTGCAATTATCTTTAATCCAAGGTTTCAATGGTAGCATTGATAAGCCAAACTATTACAGATGGGGTATTCCTCAAGCTAACTGGACCTAAAAGGAAGGGATGGCCTAAATTCCCTTTGAACCTTGGGCCTCTTGTCATTCCAACCTCAACATATGCTGTAGTATTGGGAAAGAAGATTATTTCATTAAAGTTGGGACAAGATCCCAAAATGATGCATGATCCCAAGGCATTCTTGGCTGCCCACTTTGCCCAAGAACACATGAAAACCACCTATGCCCATGAGGATACCCCTGATGACTCTATTTACAAGGGAGTCAATTTATTTTCTGAAGTCCTGGTTAGGGTTAAAACCAAAGAAGAACAGATTTTCATTCTTCAATACCAACAAGATCTCAAGACTAAGATTTTGAGTTACAGGAAAATGGAACTACAACTTGAAGAGCAGACCATAAAAGACAAAGAAGAGAAAGAAGCACAAAAGGCAAGTGCTCCATTGATGTTAACATATCTAGATGAAGGAAAGGGTAAGGGACTTATGGAGGATACTCCAAAATTGAAACCTATTGCACACTATAGAATTTGAACCCAAATCCGACGAGAAAATCTAACGACATCCGACGAAAAGGACTGTGTCGTCGGATTTCACCTTCAAAATTACGAAATTTGATGATTTTTTTTTAAATTGATAGAAGGAGCTGTCGGATATCCGACATCCCTTTGATATTCGATGATGACTATTGAATAGTGACCAATGTCATCGAATATCCAACCTTATATTATAATCGTTGATGTTAGATATCCGACGGTTTCTTTTGAAAATATAAAAATATATATAACAAAGATTTTATCTAATGCACTTTCCAAGAACATACTAAAACCCTGCCAACACAAATATCATTTGGATGACATTCACTTTGCAGGAACATAATGAAATGCGCATTTACCAAATACCATAATGTTGGTTGTCCAAATTTGAGACCCAGAATACAAGGGTTAAGGAAATATGGCAGTTGAATCTTAACAACTACAAACAAATATATGATAGAAACTGAGCTTGGAACCAGTTTGTTTCTAACTTTTTATCTCACTTCGGCTATTGTTAGTGTTATTACATGCATAACCAGTGCAAGTACTCTTCCTTGTTGAAAGCTACAGTATTAATGTAAAGTTAAACATATTAACGTAAATTTATGCTTGAGGACAACGATATTTGCTTGACATGTGAAAGCGCGTTGCGTTTGCTTACTGGACTCTATGTAAGCACAAGTGAACAAGAGAAATATAGTCCATTTATGTTGAAAATATGTTTCATGATTGTTTATAACTATGGAAACTTAACACTTAGCAACTAGTAAATTGCATAGTATTAAAATGAAGGAAGGAAAATCGCCATCCAAAATAGTGACAAGCTATGTAGGGACTCGGGAGTTGAAACTGATCGAAAGAGACATTGTGATTGTGACCATTTGGAGGCATAAAGATGATGAAATTGTTGTACACACTTATGACCATTTGGCCGATGCGCACACGTTGATGATTTTGTTATCAAAAGAGATGTTTTGATTGTGACCGTTTGGAGGCACACACATGATGAAATTGCTGTACACACTTATGACCATTTGGATGCGCACACGTTGATGAGTTTGCTCTAATGAATTATGATTAAGATAATATTTGATTATGTTTCCTGGCTGTCGGATGCTCGGGTTTGAGATAATGTGATAACATCATTGACATTCATTTTGTTTCTGTATTCTGTTTTGTAATGGCTTTGTAAGATTGTACTGCATACTAATTCTAGATCATGTCAATTGGCAAGTATTTTATAAGTTGCATGGGGATTAAAGTTAAAAAAGAGGGTCGTCCATTGGATGGAAATAGTGAAAGGATATTTGCATCCTAAAAATGGATTGTATATTGGAGGTGCAGATATTATGAGACTGGTGTCCACTCACTTTCGGATCGATATTATGATAACAATTAAATCTTATTTATTTGGGGATGCTCTGAGTCCGATTTCCAATGTTGTTTGGTAGAGTTTCCATTTTTTTTACTTTTTCCACGTTTTGCTGGTTTGGATTTGTTAGTTAAATGTTATCCCTAGTTGTGGCTTCCCACTTTCACTTGGAAAGGAAAGGCAGGCGTAGTTAGAGCATAGCAGGGTAGGTGTTAGCTTGGTTTCATTTATTCTACAGAGTAAATATGTATTTGTGTTAATAGTGAGGCTATCCAGCATAATATTATGCCTGGGGATGTCGGATATCTGACCATATATTATGCCCGAGGATATTGGATATCTGGTCATGGAATATCATGTGAACAATCTGGTCATGGAATATCATGGGAAGGTGTGGCTTCATTGGTTAAACACTACTACATTTTGACCCAAAATCCGACGGAAAAATCCGACGGCGTGTGGATTTATCTTTATAAACTTACCAAAAAACAAAAGTGTACAAATTCTTTTTTAAAATGTGGCAACAAGCGTCGGCTATGCGACGGCGCGTTTAGTAAACGTCGATTACGTGACGTCTCTTTTAGTACATGTCGGTTAAGCGACGGTGAAGAGAGCACGTTTAATAGGGGAGATATATGAAATATGTATAGCCGTCGCATAGCTGACGTGTACTAAAAGAGACGCCGTTTAACTCCACGTGTCCTAAACGAGCCGTCGCATATTCGACGCTTGTGGCCATTATTTGCAAACATTCATATAAATAGAGATGTAGGCCTAGGTTCATAATCTCACACACTCACTCTCGCACAAATCTCTTGGACAAGAAATGTGAAATTCCTAAGGAGTATTAGGGTTTGGTTTTTGGCCTTGTGCTTTTGTGGGGATCTTCCCACTTGGCCTTGGAATTTGGTCTTGCTCTTTGGTGACTTCTCTCTTGAAGTATCTCTTGGTTAATTTCTTGGTTTAGGGTTTGGTTTTTTGCCTTGTGCCTTTGTGGGGATCTTCCCACTTGGTCTTGGAATTTGGTCTTGCTCTTTTTTTGACTTCTCTCTTGAAGTATCTCTTGGTTAATTTCTTTGTTTAGGGTTTGGTTTTTGGCCTTGTGCCTTTGTGGGGATCTTCCCACTTGGTCTTGGATTTTGGTCTTGCTCTTTGGTGACTTCTCTCTTGAAGTATCTCTTGGTTAATTTCTAATTGGTTTATCATTGGTAAATCTTTGTTGGAGAAAGTTTGTCCTCTTGTGTTAGGGTTTACCCTCACTAGTTAGGGTTTTCTCTTGTGGATTTGGCTTTGACTCTTGTGTAAAAGAAGATTCATCATATAATTGGTTTTGTTTTGAGTTAGGGTTTACCCTCACTTAGGGTTTGCTCTTGTGGATTTGGCTTTGACTATTGTGGAAAAGAAGATTCATCATATACTTGGTCTTGTCTTGAGTACTTAGGGTTTACTCATGTGGATTTGGTTTTAACCATTGTGGAAAAGAGGACTCATCATATACTTGGTCTTGTCTTGAGTTAGGTTTTACTCATGTGGATTTGGTTTTAACCATTGTGGAAAAGAAGACTCATTATATACTTGGTCTTGTCTTGAGTTAGGGTTGACTCATATATTGTGGATTTGGTTCTAACCCTTGTGGAAAAGAAGACTCATCATATACTTGGGTTTGCTCGTACTTTGTTCATAGGGTTTGAGTAATAAAATGCCACGTAACAATAATGTTACAGGTCATCAAGATCATCTTGAACAAAATCGAGAATTGCTTGCTAGGTTGTGGGATGGAGTGGAAAGAAGGGGCGATGGAAAATGTTATTGTCCTTGCAATCGATGTAGGGGCTTTAATAAGAGAAGGTTACTGATCTCAACAGCTAAAAAACATTGTAGGGAACATGGACATGTTGAGGGGGGGCATGAATATCATCCATTGGTAAGTCATAATTCATTATATATCATGCGGTCTGTTTGTGCCAGAAATTGTTTCCAGGCCACAAAGAAACAAGCCAACACAATCTCAAAAATACAATAAAGTAAAAGTAGGTTTTAGGCTAAGTTGCCCGGGTACTTGGGTACTGGGACGGGTACGGGTACACCACTTTTTGAAATAGGGTACTTGGGTACGTCGGGGTACTGTAGACATATATATATATATATATATAGATATAGATATAATTTTATAAGTAATAATTATATTAATATATTTATAATTAAATATAAATATAATTAATAAAACAGAAAATTAAGCTAAATTAAAATTATTAATTATTAATACGAAAAAATTTAAAATTGAAAAACTTTAAAATTATTGCAGGAACATTTTCTTTTATGATAATCTGTCTATAGCCATATCAAGGAACTCGGCCACTAGTTGTTGTTTACCTTTTGATATATACCCATCCATGTTTGATTCCATTCAAATGCTTTTTTCCTTTTTGTTAGTGTGCTCCATTTTATGAAATCTGTAAAAGCCTACTTGTCCTTTTGAAATGTCTCATGTATATGTGTTTTAACTATTAGTATGAGGTTGCAAAAGGTCATCATGCTCAAAACCTTAGGTTTATTTTCCGAAACATTAAACTCGCCTTGATTTGTAGTTGGCAATGTGGCATCCTTGATAATTGGATTTTTAAGGACCCTAATTCGTTTTACCATTTTGTCAAAAAGCCAAGTTAATCCTATTTTCTGTTGCTAGGTTTGAAAAACTGGAAAGCAAGTTGACTGTCTTATTATAATTAGCATTTATGCTAATCCTACCAAAGCTACAAACAGGCCTTGAATAAAAGCTGCAGTTTATCTTGCTTGGTTGGTTAACTGTGGTTGGAAAGCATGCTGATTTGACCAAGCTAAAGTCATATAAAAACTTGCTATTCTGAAACCTTAAGTGAAATTGGCCATTCCAACCTAGAACTCTATCTCCTTTTCATGTGGGGTAGGATTCCTGAAATTGTCAATGTTACTCCATGAGTGGATTTCATAACTGACAAGCTATGTTGACCTTGGAACTTTATTCTCGGGGGAAATTGCTAAAGTGATTAGATTACAGCATGACTGAATATATGACAGTGAGATGGCAGTTTGTCAAATATTGCTATCCTGGAAACAATACTAAGCCTGGTGTGCTAATTAGACTTAGCATAACCTTGGAAAAAGTGTGATGTGATGATACTTGTAAACATATTAGTTATTATACTGAAAGACAGCTAAATGAATGAGGTAAAAGCACTCTAATAGGCAGTTCTCATGCATGTTCTCTAATTACAGCCATGCAAACAACAAAAATTATGAGACAGAGCCGTTGTAGTAGTTGTTTTTCTGAGTACTCATGTCCATTCATTAACACCATGTATATTGGGCCAGCCTTTGACATGAGCAACCTGAATCTTTAGTTTGGCAAGCATGCTAATGGGTGTATAACTTTTAAGTTGTATAATCTAAAGTCAGATATATGTATAGCCGTTTGACAAACTGGAAAGCAAGTTGACTGTCTTATTATAATTAGCATTTATGCTAATCCTACCAAAGCTACAAACAGGCCTTGAATAAAAGTTGCAGTTTATCTTGCTTGGTTGGTTAATTGTGGTTGGAAAGCATGCTGATTTGACCAAGCTAAAGTCATAAAAAAACTTGCTATTCTGAAACCTTAAGTGAAATTGGCCATTCCAACCTAGAACTCTATCTCCTTTTCATGTGGGGTAGGATTCCTAAAATTGTCAATGTTACTCCATGAGTGGATTTCATAACTAACAAGCTGTGTTGACCTTGGAACTTTATTCTCGGGGGAAATTATTAAAGTGATTAGATTACAGCATGACTGAATATATGACTGTGAGATGGCAGTTTGTCAAATATTGCTATCCTGGAAACAATACTAAGCCTGGTGTGCTGATTAGACATAGCATAACCTTGGAAAAAGTGTGATGTGATGATACGTGTAAACATATTAGTTATTATACTGAAAGACAGCTAAATGAATGAGGTAAAAGCACTCTAATAGGCAGTTCTCATGCATGTTCTCTAATTACAGCCATGCAAACAACAGAAATTATGAGACAAATCCGTTGTAGTAGTTTTTTTTCTAAGTCATGTCCATTCATTAACACCATGTATATTGGGCTAGCCTTTGACATGAGCAACCTGAATCTTTAGTTTGGCAAGCATGCTAATGGGTGTATAACTTTTAAGTTGTATAATCTAAGGTTTTAAATTTACAGTATTACATTACTGTATAGTGTTTGAAGTTCATTCATTAAAGACAAGCACTACCAGCATACAAACCATAAAGCAGCAATGAATTTATCAATTATGTAACTAAACAAGTTAAAAATGAAGCCAAAATACAGACTGAAGGGTAAAAAAGGATCATATATATTTCATAATTTTGTTCAGCAAATACACATGAGAGTTACAGTACTTAGGCGCTCATAAACAAGTCACATACATCCTTAAGCCAGCCAAAAATCAAACTCTATTTCTGTCTTTCTTCTCACTCTAAATACTATTTTTTACAAAATTCGTTAGGGTCTAAACCCTAACTGCTTTCAACCAAATCCTTGATGGGTTAAAGTGAAATAAAGTCTTTCCTCTAGAACATAACTAAAAAACTAACTAATTAAAGCATCTATTAAAAGCTCCATAAGTAACTGACTAACTGCCAACTCAAAGGTCTTTGGCAGCTTCGACTAGTAAGGCTATTCCATCCGAGATTTGGGCCTTTTTTATAGCTCTCTTCTGCTCATCTTCTGTCTCTGCTAACTTCCTTGTAAGCTTTTCATTCTTTTGCTGCAAGTCTTTGACATTCTGCTTCAATTCTGCATAATGCAAATCTGTGCTTCTCTTTCTCTTCAAGGATTCTTTAGACACTGTTATTAGCTCTTGATAATTTTCATTCACTTCTAGTAAGTCTTCTCTTAGCCTTCTATTTGCTAAGACTAGGGCATCATTAGTCTCTTGCATGCATGCCATTTGATGCCTATATTGTTTGATGGTTCTTTGCAGGTTCTCCATGTCTGAGTCAAAAACCTTCCCTATTATGGTATTTTGCATCTCACTGGGAAGCCAAGGGACATTCAGTCTTCTGAAAATATCCTCATCTTCCTGTAACAGCTCTGAAGATACACCATGAAAAATAGGGTTCTCCTGACTTGTTGTTTCAATGGGTGTAGTTTCATCTAACAAGTTCTGATTTTCAGAATAAGAAACCTCAATTTCCTTCTTTTGTTGTTCCTTTATTATTTCATCTTTTAATTCCAGAAACACAGCAGATAATTTTGTTTGAGTGAGACTGGAATCTTCTGCTGACTTCAATGACCTTTTTTCTTTTGTATGCTCAGAAACTGGACTATTTATAACTGCTTCCTTCTTGATCTTGAGTTCTTCATCTGAAGATTCATCATCAATTACATTTATCTCTTCTGTCTTCATTCTAGGGTTTAGCAACTTTTTCATATTCAGCCTTAACTTGTTTTTAGATCTGGTTTTTGGTCTCCATTCTGAAACAAGTTCTTTTACCATCTTCAAAGTTTTTCCTTGATGCTTAATTGTGGCTAGCTCTATAGCTTCGATTTTGGTTTTCTCTTTCTTTGGCTTCTTTGTTTTATCTTCTTGACTATACTTTTCTGTGTATTCCATCCCAGCTTCAGTTTTGAGAGTGAATTCATCCTCTTCTAGTAAATATCCCTCATCCTCAGATAAGACAGTGATGGGGCTTCTTCGTTGAACCTTAATGTCCTCTTTTTCTAGAGCACCCTTTTCTGTGACAACAATTTTCTCTTCACTGAGAGTTTCTGCTGGCGCCATGTGTTTCTCAGGCTGATCTTCTTGTTGTATAAACAATGAATATTTACCTTTACTGTCAGCTACAACCCTTTGAGGTTCATTGTTACCCTTCAAAGGTTCTGGTTCTTCTTCAAATTTAATTTCTTTTTTGTCTTCAGACTTGCTCACCTGACCTAGTTTTCTGACTAGAGATTGACCTTTGTCTACACGCTTTTTAGCTTGCTGCTCTTTTTGCTTGGTCTGAAAACCAGACCAAAACAAGAAATGCTCCCATGTCTTCCCTTCTTGTTGTAGAACTGTGCTGATAATAAGCTTAATTAGACCATGATGGAAGATGGATTGTGTAGTATGATCATGATGCCCCTTAATCCTGCTTGACATCTTTTGCAGACTTCTGAATAAGAAGAAAGGAAGGTTCATTTTGGATTCACCAATCAGATGCTGTAGAAATCTAAAATGGTATTTGAAAACATAAGCATATATGCCTTCACAAGTGATATAGTTTTGTAGAATTTTAATGGGCTGCACCCATTCATCCCTGACCTCCTGGATTAACACCCCTTTGCGCCAGTCTGGAGTAATACCAAGTAAAAGGTACCTTTGATCATCAAAAGTGAAAGGCATTTTTTTGAACCACATTTCACCTTCATTCTTGACTCTTGTAGCTTCAGCAACTAAATCCACAGTCAGTTTAAACTTTAAAGTATCAAATACTATCATGTCCTCCTTATAGCTTTGGGCAAATTTATAAGAAACCTCAGTGTTATAGCCATTGATTTTCCTGAAGAATTCCAACCAACCAGCATTTTGAAAAAGCTTTGCACAATCTGGAAATTTGTCAATCAAATTTAGCTCAGTGGGTTCGATTCTATTTGTTTTTCCACTTTTACCCATCTGCTTTCAACTACTGAAACCTATGTACTTTTGGAGTTCTATTGATGAGCTAACAGGCTGCTTTCAGATTTTGAAGAAGTAGTGGCTTAATGTATCGCTAAATTTCAAATTTCCACTTGTCACAACGTCTCAAAGAACTCTTAAACTGATCTATTTTTGACAGGAGCTTTGTTTAGAACCTATATTCATGTTTTCCCTAATGAATTTTAAGAAAACAAGCTTTTCTGAGAAAAAACCCCAATTTAGCAACCGCTATCGGTTTAATGCGGAATACCCTATTCTCGCTTTGCTGTGGATGTTTAAATCAATTTTTTAGGTACCTGGTTGTTCAATTCCTCTATGCAAGTGTCTTCAGGTCTTTAATTCACTACCAGCTAACAGAACAAGCAAGCCGTAATTTCTCTGTAACTGCAACTTCTGGCTTTCAGGCACCTGTCCTCTCTCCACCTATTTTCCAGCTTCGTGATGTATCTGTGAAATAACTCCTTTCACGTCAAATTCGTCTAACACCTCCTCCTGTCATGATATGCATTGTTCCAGCTAATAATCTCCACGATCTCTTCCACGATCTAGCAACACCTGTTTTCATAATTACTACTGGAGCAACACGTATCAATAGCCTTCATTCATGTGATTAGTCACTTAGCAATGAAACCATGCGAAAATTTAGCTTAAAAAATAATGATTTTGGCTGGCGCGATATTCTTGTAGCGCCACTGTATTAACTTTTCATGATTGCGCTACAAGAATAATCTGCATTCAAATTTTGGCCCAATTTCAACTATTTTTCCAGTTTAAATGATAAACCACACTCTTTGAGTATGTTTGTGACATCCTTACTTAATATAAATCCTATTTATCCCTTGAAATCCTAAAAGAAAATAATAAGAAATCTAAAAGCAAGCAAAAAATTTAAAATTTCATTTGAAAATCAAAAAATTCCTAAAGGAAGCAAAATGAGAAAAATTTAGCAAACGAGCAAAAATTAAAATCAAAATCACGATCAAAATATAAAATTGAAGGAAACAAGTTCATGACTTAACACGGTCTTTATATTGAGAGTTTTTGTAATTGTATATTGTATCATTTTTATTTTTGTTACTTATTAATCGATCACATGACTAACGTTCTTTGTTTGATGTTTTAATTGTAATTATAAAGCAAGGGCCTCCTAGGTCTGTTCCGAACATGGAGAATGTGGTAATTGCGGAACAACTAGCGCAGGAAGAACAATATGCATGTCCTTCGAATACTGATCATGATTAAGTTAATGATGATCATATGGAATTAAACGATGATCATGATGACGATAACATAATTGAGGATGATGGTGCAAATACATTAATCAATGATGCATTTAATGTTAGAATGGACGATGATCAACATCATGCACCGCCAATTGATGACTTCGAAGATATTAATGATTTACCTACACTTGAGAAGGCGACGGAACTGCTTTTTGAAGGCTCCCCCATAAGTGTTCTCTCTACTGTGTTGCTGATAATGAACTTGAAGGTTATGAATGTTTTTCAAACACATCCATCACGCTGGTGTTAAGGTACGCATGTGATTATATGTGATCCGTCGGATCTCAACTTTAGTGCATATACTCCAAAACTATGTCACACCTTTCAATCAAAACCACTTTGATCTTATAATATACTCCAAAAAATAAGGATGTATTTGTCTCTTCAAATATTTATATTAACCATTTTTTTTAAATTTGTTGTAACAGCTTGATAGGTGAATATTTTTTACCGGCATCAAATAAATTACCTCGCACATATCGAGATTTAACTTCCATCATGAAATATGTTGGAATGGAGTATCAAGCAATTGATGCATGTCCTAATGATCATATTTTATATTATAATCAGTATTAGCTTGCAACAGAATGCCCTATATGTCATAGCAGTAGATACCGAACAGATCAAGTAACCAAAAAGGTGTCTCGTAAGGTTCTTCGTTATATTCCCATTATTCCACGCTTGCAACGATTGTTTAGGTGCAAAAACATAGCTCAATTTATGGATTACCACGCACGGAATAGAAGTGGAGATGATATTCTGCGAATGCCTGCAGATGGTTCTGCATTTACAGACATGGAGGAAAAATGGCCACACTTTAAAGAAGAACCTCGTAATGCTAGACTTTCTTTGGTAGCGGATGGTGTCAATCCACATGCAGAGATGAGATCTACTAACTCGGTCTGGCCTGTTTTTGTTATCAACAATAACATTCCTCCATGGATGTCAATAAAGAGGGAGCATATAATGTTGGCAATGATTGTTCCAGGTATAATTTGTACTTTAGAACAGTGTTTTTTTAATGCATATTTAGTATTTAATTTGTCATGAAGATCAATATTGTTGCATATTCATGTCATATATATTTATTCATTTACTTATATGTATTGTATTTGTTGTTTTCTTTTAGGTAAGTTCCAAGTTAAAGATATGAATGTATATATCGAGCCTCTTGTTGATGAACTACTTAAGCTATGGAATGGTGTCATTATGTATGATGTCTCTAGACCAGTAGGGCAAAGGGAATTTCAATTCCATGCAATGCTTGCCTGGACAATTCACGATGCTCTGAGGCTAACACATTTTTGTGGTCTTCAAACAAAGGGAAAATTTGCATGTCCAGTTTGTGGTCCCAAGATGAAATCTCGTCATTCAAAGAGTTTGTGTAAGGTAGTGTTTGATGAGTATAGGCACTTCCTCTCTAAGAATCATAGGTATCGAACTACCGAAAAACATCTTTTTAATGGGAAAGAGGAGAGCGCATTAAAACCACAGAGAATGACACCTCACATATGGAAGTTGTAATATAATAGAAATCGTCAAGGTATGATCATTCAATTTGTCTATCTTATATATTCGTATTGATCATCTCTTATATGTTTTTAATGTTTTATTTTGGATTGTATTAATTTTTTTTACTGTAATATACTACATTTTAATCTCTTTAACTTATATATTGATTACTAATGGTCTGCATGAACATCATGAAGGTGTAAATGGGCTTCCACGAGGAATGAAAAGTTATCCGAAACAATTTAGTAGGCTGCCTTACTATGAGCACTTACTAGTTGTTCATTTGTTTGATACAATGCATATCGGAAAGAATTTAACTGAAACACTATGGCGAATATTAGACGGAAGGAGTGACAAAGAAAAAATTGTCAAAATTTGCAGTGACATTCATGAATCCAATCATGCAATGAAATATATCATTGAATATTTAAACAACGATGGAGACCAAATTAATATAAGGTCACTTCCATGGTTATTGACTGAGCAACAAAGCAATGCAGTAAAAGAAGTGATACAAAAAATGAAATTTCCCACAGGATTTTGTTCGAACATAAAGAATATCTTAACAAGGAAAGGTGATTTTGGCGGGTTAAAAACGCATGATTGGCATATCTTCATTAAGGTAATTATATTTTTGGTATATATATTGGTATATTACAATACTGCATGTTTTTGTTTACTTTTTTTCTTAATTTTGAAAAATATATTGATGAGATGTGTTCATTGTTACAGTATGTTCTACCTGTATCTCTTCCAGACAACTTTGACAATAATGTCAAACAGGTCATATATGATCTTGGAAAATACATGAGGTAATTAGAAACAATATTTTTCATGCATCATCATGTAATTTGTTTAATTCGTTGCATAACTTATATGAATTGACATTTGTTTTAGTCAATCATGTAGATTTGACGTACTACAATCTTAAATTTTCGTTGTTAAATGATATCATTATTTTCTTGCTTTACATGTAGATGGTTGTCATCGAAAGAAATCCACAAAGAAGATATAAAGTATTGGAAGAGAGAAATTCCTTGTTTAATGTGTCAAATGCAAAGATTTCTACCTTTGGCATTTTTCAATGCACAAGAACACTACCTCATACACCAAGTTGAGGAGATTGAATTGTGTGGACCTGTACATGCAAGGTCCATGTGGATGGTTGAGAGGCACTTGAAATTTATGAAGGCTTTAGTTAGACAAAGAGCACGTCCAGAGGGTTCTATGATGGAGGGATATATGGTATTTCAGGCCATGGTGTATATTGTTGAATATCTTCCAGGGTTGGGGTCTATTAAGACCGAATTAGATCGATGCATTGGTGATCCAAATTCCACTAAGAAATTAGAAGGAGAGTACCTAATGGGGAAAGGTAAATCGAGGAAGGTCAAAGGTAATTATTAAATGGTGTTATAGAATAATAATGTTAATACATTTTAATAGTATCGTACATAAATATTATTTCAATTTTAATATTCATTAATGATATGCATCATTAATATTTATAATGTTACACTGCGTTAAGTAATTATAAATTTTTGAGTTGATTTATGTAATTTTATTTTCATGCAGTTGGTCGCGAGTGGGATGCACTACATTTGTACGTCACAAACAATCTTGATTGGATGAAGGTATGGATTGAACGATGTAATCAATCTGGTCGAGGACTATCATGGGAAGGTGTGGCTTCATTGGTTAAAGAAGCACATCGCAATGGAGATGTCAATCTAACAGAAAGGGAAATCGATTTAGCATATGGTTTAAAAGATAAACAGGTAAGCATGATATTATAAATATATAAGCCATAATATTTTCAATTACGTCGATATTCATGTTCATCTTGATTAATTTCATTTTATTTGCATACTTTAAGAACATAAAATACTTACTAGTTCATTATCAATTGCAGGTAAAACACCACAAGGCTATGTGGTGCAACGGTCGTAAATATCGCATTAAAAAGTTGGATGACACAAGGAAAACATGTGATTCTGGGATAAGTGCAGTCTTTGAGGTCACTAATGTTTCATCTAGAAGCGACGGACGTCCAGAATTGTCAGAAAATCGATATTATGGATATTTGGAAGATATCATTGACTGTGACTTTAAATCATTCAAAATAATTTTTTTTGTTTTGAAATGGTACAGGCTGCGATTGAATCGATTTGATCCCGATAGAACTATTATTGAACATGCTAATGGATTTACCATGGTCAATACAAGGTCGCTTGAGTCACGAACGTCATAGCCCTATGTTCTTCCAAGTCAATGTGAACAGGTATTTTACTCAGAATTTCCTGGTAGACAGGGTTGGTCGTTTGTTATTAGACATGATCCAAGAGGAAGGCCGGTAAAGTATAATATTGTAGAGGAAGCTGAAGAGGGTGTTGAAGAAGAAGGTGATCATGTAGAGGATCAACATGAGTTGGATGTTGATGATCATAATGTTACGCAGGAAGATGTTGAAGAGTTAGTTGAAGAAGATGATGTTAGAGACAATGTTCATGATGAAGATGATATTGACGATCATGATCAATTTATTGAAACTAATTACAGCGACGACGATGATGATATAGCTCTAATCCTTATAATGTTGAATCTGGATCAGATGATACAGATGCAGACTTGGATGGAGAAGATGATCATGAAGTGCATTGAACATCATTCCAAGTGATGTGAGGGGGGGGGGGGCAGATGAGCTTCCACCTTCACGTGGTTGTCCCTGTTGAGTAGAGAATATTAAGATATTCTTGAAACAAAGAGAAACTCATTAAGGTATTTTACTCAAAAGTTCCTGGTAGACAGGGTTGGTCGTTTGTTATTAGACATGATCTAAGAGCTGGAAGGTAGGTAAAGTATAATATTGTAGAGTAATGCTTTTACTAGTTTGGCTAGATATTCAAACAACATTGCTACCTAGGCCAAGCATAGATAAAATATGAGGTGGTCTATTTAAGATGGCTATAGGGTTGTCCTAGCCCTAGCTTTTACTTATAAGATATCTAATGACTCAACTTTCAAACAGCTAAGGAGCTAGCTATATCTCCTAAATTTTAATATAAAGTGTTATTCTATATCCTTTTCATACTCTATTTAGTTTTAGTTATTCTATATCCTTTAGTTATCTAGTTATAAAGTACTAGTTAATGTGTAAAGGAAAGGGCGTTAATGAATAGTTGTTGTCATGTTGTATGGGTTCCTCTTTTGGTGTTTATCTCGGGATGTTAGGAGCTAGGGTGTGTAAATATAGAATATGTATCATGCGGATAAGACTTAGTGGCAGGATAGGTCACGGGTTCGACTCGTCCGCCTTATTCATTTTGGCATAACAAATGTTGTTTTTAAATTATGGTTACAACCATATGCTACCCGCCAAAATTCTACTCTTTTACATATTTTAAAACATAAAATTTTTTAAACCCACGCCAACAGTAGCAGAGCTATAGGGTTTAAACAATCCCGTGTGAACAGTAGCAGAGCTATAGGTTTTAAACCCACGCAGCATTCGTTCCTTTTCCTCCCTTGTTTACGCATAAGCAGTACCAGATGCGATGCAATATGTTGAGCTTTAATAGGTAGAATAGAGGTGGCTAGAGCTTGGGTAGGGGTTTAAGAAGAAAATTAGGTAGCAGGAGCAGTCCGCTGTTTTGATTTGGAGCAGTCCGCCATTTCGTCGATTTGGAGCAGTCCACCATTTTGATTTGGAGAAGATTCAATCTGCCATTTCAATTTGAAGCTCAGTCCATTTAGCCCCGCCATTTCGATTTGAAGCTCAGTCCGCCATTTCGATTTGAAGCTCAGTCGATTCAGCCATTTCGATTTGAAGCTCAGTCCATTCATCCATCTTGATTTGGAGCTACCATTCCATTCCAAATGTCTTCAGTAAGTGACATTCTCATCCATAGCTTCATTTGCCTGATATGCACACTGTGTGGGACATTACATCTATAAATGTTCATTCTGTAGTCGGTCCAAGTCCTCCAACTAGAAACTTGGCTTATTGATGCAGGCACCACTTGCAATACCTAAGCAGACCCTTGATTCTCAAAATTTTTGTAGTGGAATCTTCACTCAATACAGTCCTTTACCATTCTTCTCTTAGTTTTTCTTAGTTTCCAATTAACTCTGTGACAGAACTAAAAATAGATAACTGTCACTATACTTGGCAATTCTATCAAAATTCAGTAAGACTTCTCTATTAGCAAATTAAACACTTTACCTTTTGCTTAGCCCTCAACGGAATTTCTAGTAGTGGTTAGTTCCACTGCAATATTGTGTTAGTGTGAGAATGAAGAAATTTAGGATTTGAGGCAGCCATATGATAATGTTCAGAAGGCTATTTCTTCTGGCAGCGCCTGTAATCGTGCAGTCAACTTGGAACGAGAGCGAGACGGGCTGCTGCCCGCCGTGCTGCTCAATGTATTGTCCTTCTTTATGCCCTACAATAGAGGAAGAGGAGGAGAGCTTATATTGAATTAATGATGAGGAGGAGGAAGAAGGACTGGTTCCGCCCAAAGGCCCTGAGAAAAATAACTTATCTGGATTCCTTGTCTTTTCTCACATGGTATCAGAGCACATGAGAAAAATAACTTATTTTTTATATGGCTCTTCTTGGCATTGGTGTTGCGAGATGATTCACCTGAGTTGATCGTGGTGAGAGTTGTCGAGTGGAGGAATTATGGAATAATTCTTGAATGTTCCCTTCTAGTTGTTTTTCATCTTTGGCTATCATTTCGCAGCTATAATGTTCTAAGTTATTGCACTAATGAGGTGCATTTTACAGTTCGCAGCTATACTGTTCTAAGTTAAACGCCACATGACCATTCGTCATGACCTAAGCCCCAACGGAAAATCACTTATCGTACCAATTGTACCTTCTTTTCATTTTTCGCTTCCACCCAATGCACGACACGTATCTCTCAGCGGAAAACTCCACTTTGCCTCGAGCTTTGAACCGTCACTTTCCGCTGTGATCGTGATCGTTGATTTCTGACTTCACAACTCTGCTCTCATCCTGATCATTAATCTCCTATGTGATCAGAACCATCCATTACTTAGCTAATCAATCTCCGCTCTGTTCTCGATCGTTGATCCCCAAAATACATATCAGCGCCACTTATAGACTGTACATGTCAGCTAGGGCTTCTGCACTGTGACAATTATGATGACTCACAAACCATTACAATATTCCATGGAATCGTTGTTTCCCTTAATGAATCAGATGTATACTCGAAATAGAAGGCTAATCAAATCCCACACGGCTGAACAGAATATTAACATATATATAGACTGTATTTTACCCTAGGATATACACTGTACCATTTCCAATAATTCACACTTCATTTCACTATTCCTTAAACTCGATGCTTTCAGATGAAATTTGTTGAATCATATGTATCCAACCAATGATAACAGAAATATCACAACATATACAGATGAGATGAATCATATATACTGAGATTTTACATAGTAGAGAGGAAATTTAATGATTCTCCATCATTTTATTACATTTCACTGTATGTAATCAATCACACTCTACACCCTGCTCTCTCTTCTTGAGCTCTATGAGCTAACCTTCATCTAGGCTAAGCTACCTATTCAAAATACTAAAGACTGCATTTATTTACAATGGATTTCTGTTTCCAGATCCTGTTTCTGTTCTTGATGAAGGGTTTAAAAGGTCACTATATTGAATAGAGAGCTCATAAGCCTTATCCTAAGTAGAGTCATGTATCATCTTTACCTTGACAGCTTTTAAAACCACATGCAAAATGACCCAAAGCTGCTTAAAAGCACCAAAATAGTGTTAATGATATTCTTGTAGCATTGGGGCTGAAAATCACCAAAGGCGGGCTACAAGAATATCGTGATTCCAAATTCTTCCGATTTTTCAGTAAATTTTGGCACGCTTGGGCTAATGAATGACTGATTATAAGTTTTAGAGGATTCATGACGTGTTGATGCAAAAAACATCATGATTTCAAATGCTTGCACGTCGTGCAGAAATCGTGCTCATCATCAGCACAGGTGTAATTCATTTTGACAGATATCCACATGGTTTGAGTTAATGTGGCATGAATTTGTTATCTACAAGCATATTCAAACACAGAGGACTTAATAAGGTAACCATAACCACTAGAAAAAACCGAGCATCATCGCCAGCTAAACAAGCAAGAGGTGTTGAGGGCTTCACGGGAAATTAGGGCTTCCTAATTCCGTTGCTAACAGCTAAATTGAAGGTTGGAGGACATCTGTACAACCAAGGTGACTCAGCTGTCAGTTTGGGTTGTGATTTCAAACAACAACAGTGAAGCAATTTACAGGTATTCCTAAATAACCAATATAACAGTAAATTTGGGGCTTTTTCGCTGGAGCTTACTCTGTTCAAATTGATCAAAGGATAGGTTAAATTGTGCTTTTAAACGCAATTTTAACCAGAGAAATAGCTATTTGTTGATGATCTACGACGCCAGGCTGAATGAGGGTTGAAGAGAACAGTTTCGTTTTTTATGAAATTTAACCCTGTCAGTGCTGTGAACAACCTGTACATTCAATAGTGTTTTTAACTTCCAAAATTAATCTCCTGTTCACAAACAATACAAGAGGATACATTCAATTTGCAGTGATTGTAGAATAATGGGCAGGAGTGGTAAAATAAACAGAGCTGAACCAACAGATGTAGAATGGGTTGAAAAACTACCTGAGTGTGTGGAGTTGTTCAAACAAGCTGGTTGGATGGATTTTTTCAGAAAGATTGATGGATATAATGCAAAGGTGTCCTGCAAGTTTGCCCAGGGTTTCAAGAATGATATGGTGATTTTTGATACTTTGAAATTCAAGCTGACAGTTAAATTAATTTCAGAAGCCACAGGGATTAAGGATGAGGGCGAACAATGGTTTAAGAAATTGCCCTTTGACTTTGATCCACAGAAATTTCTTTTACCAAATGTCACACCTGATTGGAATAAAGGTGTCCTTATCCAAAATCTCAGAAAGGAGTGGGTTGAACCAATCAGGATATTACAAATCTATATTACTTGTGAGGGCAGGTATGCTTTTGTATACAAATATCATTTTAGATTCCTTCAGCACATGGTGGGGGTGTCCAAGATGAACCTGCCATTCTTCTTTTTGAAGAGTTTACAGAAAATGTCCAACAAGGTGAAAGGGCCTAAAGATCATTCCTCCCAGTCCATCTTTCACCATGGATTAATCAAGTTGATTATTAGTACTGTCTTGCAGCACGAAGGAAAGACCTAGGAGTTTTTCATCTTTTGGTCTGGTTTTGAAGATCAAAAGTCTAAGAGACAAACATATAAGGGTAAGGTCTTGTTGAGAAAGTTAGGCCATAAGTCAAAGCTGGAAGATAAGGAAAGGATCAAAATTGAGGAAGCAGCAGAGCCTGTGGAGGAAGACAATGAACAAAAGACATTCTCAGCTAGCTCTAAAGGCAAATATACACTGTTTGAAGATAAGAAGGAACAGCCTGAACATAATTTGGCGCCTGTAGAAGATCCTCAGGAAGAGAAAAAGGTTGATATAAAAGTGGTTGCTGTACCTAAAGACGAAATTCACACTCAGCCGAGAAGCCCTATCACCATTCTCTCAGATGATGAGGGATATCTATTGGAAGAAGAACAGCCTATCTCCAAAATAGAAGTCAAAGCTGAAATAGAAGAAATTCATACTTCAGATAGCAAAAGAACAAGACCTAACAGGAAAAGGAACAAGCTGGAAGTAGTAGAATTGGTTTCTATTCAGCACCAAGGGAAAGAATTGAAGATGATGGGAGAAGTAACATCCTTTTGGAGACCTAAAACTAGTTCAAAGAACAAGTTGAGATTAAACATGAAGAAATTGTTGAATCCCAAATTGAATACAAACAAAGTGACTGTCTTAGATGAAGTGTCCATGGATGATGATAAACCAGAACTAGATAAATTGCAACCATGTTTAAAAGGAGAAACTCATTCAGTCAAAGCAGCAAGTACAAAAAATCAGAATCCTAGTATTGAAGACACAGAATTGTTGATTGAAGAGACAGAAATCTTCAAGAAGCTTGACATTCCTTGGAGACCTGATGAAGAACAAGATTCTACAATGGATAAATTAGCTAACTCTGACAGGGAAAATTTGCAGAAAACTGTCAAGCAATACAAACACCAGATGAATTATATGCAAGAGGTCAATGATGGACTAATGATGGCCAACAGAAGGTTAAGAGAAGATCTCCAAGATGTAAATGACAATTTTCAGGAACTAGTAGTTGATGCAAAAGAAGCACTTAAAAGAAAAAGAGTTGCTGACATTCATTGCACATAGTTGGAGAAGACAGTCCAGGACCTGCAGCAGAAAAACAAAGAGCTAATCAAAAGGATAAGTGACATGGAGCAAGAGCAGAAGAAGGCTAAGAAGAAAGACCAAGCATCAGTTGGTATCGCTCTGCTGGCTGAGGTGGCAAAAGACCTATAAGACAGTTGTACATGCTGTTAGTTGTCATTAGTTAGCAAACAGATTTGTTAATGATATGCTATTTTTAGCATCCTTTGTAACTTTTTAAAGATTCTGCAATTACTTGACCTCATCTAATAGGTGGAAGGCAGTTAGGGTTAGAGGCCTAACTGATTTTGTAAAAGGATAGTATTTAGAGATGTTAGGAAGTCATTGAGAGGGTTCGATTTTTGGGAGCTTCAGGAGGTCTCCAGATTATTTTGGTCTGCAGACTTGTTCAGAGCTAAGTACTATGACTCTTGTATGCATTTGATGACAGACTATGAAATATATGATACTTATTACCCTTCAGCATATGTTTTAGCTTTATTTTGAGTTTGTTTAACTACTTGACTGATATATTCGTTGCTGGTTCATGATTTCTTTACTTGTGATGCTTGTCATCCTTGAATGAACTTTAAGATTATATGCTGATTGTTATTTGTGGATTATATGATGTATCTTTAGCCTTAGAAACAATTTCTAGCACAAACACAAGGTATATCAAGTTTTTTGAAGATTTCAACCTCTTCAATTAACAGGTCTGCAGGGGTGTCTAAAACATGTAATTAGTCATTCATCATTCCAAACGTGCCAAAATTTGCTAAAAAATCGGAGGAATTTTGGAGTCGCGATATTCTTGTAGCGCACCTTTGGTGATTTTGAGCTCCAACGCTACAAGAATAATTTTAACACTATTTTGGTGCTTTTTCACAGCCTTTTGTCATTTTGCATAGAGTTCTAAAGCTGCCAGAGTGATGATTATACATGACTATACTTAGAGTATGGTTTATGAACCCATTATTTGATATGGTGACTTTTAAATCCTTTAACAAAAACAAACCTAAAGTTTAAAACTTGAAAATTTCACAAGCAAGCCCAAAATTTCATATAAAAACTAAAGAAAATTTCCTAAAAGAGGGAGAAATCAAAACAGTGCAAATAAATAACTTAAAATAAAATGCAAATCAAACAAAATTTGAAGGAACAAATTACTGACTTAACACCATAAACACATATAAAGACTTCAAGAGAGTGTGCAATAGATAGGATGCCCTTGGGCTGATGAATAATTCAATTGAATGAGATTATTACAATCCACAACCACCCACAGGTCCACCCATTAAGGGCCTCAATTACCCACCTAGTGGTTTGGCACATGGCCACAAGTGAATATTATCCAAGATATCTCAACACCCCCCGCCCTTGATTTTCCTCGTGTATTGGTTTCAGTGCGAAATTAATGTTTTTAATTACTTTGTTGCAGTCAGCTGATCGGGGCAAGTCCCCAATGGAGCCTGGGACGCCGACACCCCCCTATCGGCAATAGGTATATATACCACATTTTTACTTACATGCTTCTTTAGAAAGTACATTTGTTTAATTATGATATCAACGTGGCCAATATTTTGTTTGTAGGCTGAGGGTCGAGGTAAGAGCCCCATGACAGATGATATGTCGACAGATGTTAGCACGCCACGCTCATCGGGTCATGAGCAGGTATATAGCACATTGTGAATTTCAGAAACTGTATTTATACATATTTATGTTATCTAATTATATGAATGATTTCAAATTGACATTAATGTTTTCTATTTTTATGTCGGATGATACATATCTATAGATGGATCCAAAGGATATGGATTTGGGGCACATTCTTGATGATGTTGACCTCAAGAATTCAAAGAATATCTGGGATGCAGTTCAAAAAGCAAAAACAAAATTAAATCAGGAGGTCGTCAATCTGCTTATATCGAATACACAAATGACGCAGGATGAGACTCAAGCAAAGATAGATTGTGTGTTGCTTAAAGTAAAGCGCTTGGATGTAAGCTGCAAACTCTTCCATTATAAGTCTATTCCAAATGCAATTTTTTTTCCTATTCGTATATGAGTAACTAAAATATTATTTGTTTCTACAGGAATATTTTTTCCCCGGTGAGAGGCATGCTGGTACCATTGAGCCTGACACCCCCTTCGCCACTGATCATGTATCGTTTCCGTCTGGCCAGTTGGAAACACAAAATGAGATACCCCAGACGGAACACACGAGTGCCGATGAGGATCAGGGGCCAGTACATGGAGAAGAGCATGACTTTGATGCTGCCATCCCAGCATTTCCTGGATCTTTCCGTGTCACTAGCACGGGAACATTTGAGACTACTTTTTTGGTGGACGAAGATCTCATTCCCTACAAGATGGAGAAGATTCCAGGTACTATTTACAAAATGTTTTAACTATATATTATAATTTTATTGGAATGTAATTATGCATCATTCTTTTTACACTAATTAACACATACTCGTTTTTGTAGGAAATGATGTCTTTTATAAACATCTTAATGATTGGTCTTTATAGCTGTTTGGGCCCACTATCCGCACATGGTGGAACCGGCAGAGTAAAGTTTTGAAAGATGAGCTTATTGCTCGCTTGGTTGGGTTTTTTGGTGCCGAAACCTTCAACCAAAAAAAGGTTCTCGAAAAAGCTGGCCAACATTTACATTATGTACGGGAGCAATATCAGAACAACTTAGCAAATAATCCAAAGTATGAGCGCCCTCCGATGATTCCAACAACGGACTAGAAAGGCTTGCTGGATGATGCAAGGGAGAAAGATGCGAAAATAGCGGGCAAGCCAGTACCCGAGTCAGCTAGAAGGTATGCAATACTTTCAGCAATGCAATTATATGTTTATTACACTTTATTTTCCATTTTTTTGCAATGTCTAATGTATTTAAAAATACTTTTATAGGCTACCAGATACGTCGAAGGCCACCCAGGCAAGAATAGAAAAACATGGGCAACACAAGCTTGGCCCTGGTGGATATTCCAACCTACAAGCACGAATCGTAAGTATGATCAATAATTATTTTATTGTATTGAAATTATAGATTGCATTTAAAATTGTTTTCATGATGATATAACAACAACAATGATGATCTAATTGAAAATTACAGGCTCAAAGATTCCACGATTTTCCAACGGAGGAAGACATGAGGATCGACTACCAATGCGGGTTTTCAGGTGTTGTTGAACATCGAACAAGCAGCCGTGGTAGCCAAGCAAATTCTTCCAGTGATCCATCCTGCGAACATGTAACTACAATAAACAAATTCTATTTAAGCTTGATTCATTGTGTTCTATATTCATTAATAAACTAGTACATAAAATATTGAGTCTCTTTGTGTTAAGCCGCACAACGAAAGTAGAGAAAATGCAGAGGATGGAGGAGAAAGAGATATTGAAGTTCATGTTGATCGAAATCCAGGTAATAAATATGCTAGTGTTAAAAAAAAACTAGCATGGATTAAAGTCTCAAATATTAAATTGCAAATACTATATTGTTGTAAGTGTTGATGTTTTAATGCAAAGGGTCTTCATGTGCAACTTGAGGCAGCAGCAGAAGATCAAACACAGGAAATTCATGTCACCCATGAGTTTCCAGGTACAAAGCACCGCTCTAATGTTTTTTTCTTAATGAAGGACTTACAATGATTATAATAGTAAAAACACGTCAAGCAATTAATATTTCTTCATTTTTCCAGTACATCCTGGCACCTTACAGCAGCCACATACACGTCGTGAGCACACGACCCGTCGACAAACACGATCACAGGAAGCTACAGAGGGCATAGGAAACAAAAAACAATTGGTAGAAGAGGATGTCACACTTAGAGAATTTGTGGAGAGAAAAAACCGTAAAAAAAAGTAGTGATTGTAATAAGTACACTATTACATTATTTTTTTATGCATTGTCGTCGGATAATTTTTGATATTATGGAGTAATGTCTTCAACTATGTATTTTTTTCTATGTACGAATGAATGAATGAGTTAATTAATGAATGCTATAAACTAATTAATGATCGAATGCACGTAATTCCTTTAAGACAAGAAACTCACGATGTTCGCACAAAAGATCATTTATTTCCAAGCACGTGCATTGGGTATGGGGAATTGAGAGTGATGTGAGGGGGGGGAGGGGCCATATGAGCTTCCACCTTCACGTGGTTGGCCCTGTTTAGTAGAGAATATTAAACTATTCTTGAAACAGAGAGGAGCTCAATAAGGTAAAATGCATGCATTATTACAATGTTTCTTTCTTCTAGCTAACTATAGACATGCAATTTCTTTAAACTGCAGAGTGAGAATCTTGATGGGCTGGAGATTTCTGGTTTGGAAGATCTTCAAAGTCTCAGGATGAGGATCGTTGGAATCCATTATGTGCATCAATACTTCAATGTCTTTTGCAAACTCTACATCCGGCTCCAAATCCACAAATATGAAAAGGTACCCATCCTTCAATTTAATTTAGGTTTTCTATTGATTTTTCAATGTGAAGTAGAAAAGAAGGGTTCGGTAAATCATTCCCAAGAAATAGATGAAAGCCAGTGGATGAACAGCAGGCCTGTAGCAGAGGTATTGAGGTTTTATATAGTCTTAGTGTGTTGCAACTAACGAAGTTCCTAAGGTAAATTTCATGGTAGTTCTCACCATTGATAATCTGGAATTGGTTTGCTAATATGATTAGTGGGTTGTCATTAGACGTTCATAAGGTGGAGCTTGCAAATCTAAATAATGGTGATTTGTCATTCTTTAAACCATTTCATCTGTCCTAGGGTATAGAAGACCCTAGATTCTCCTGTTAACCAGCACAAGGTCATGTTGTCAACAAACCCAGTGAGGACTTGTGATGATCGAGAAATACAATACGGTAAGTCTTGTATTTTTGTCCTATTTTTAAATTAATAATTTAATATATGTGGTGGCTTTGATTGAAATTTCCCATAACACTGACTTATGCATAGCTGAGACCTGCTTTTGAATATTCTGTCATATGTAGTTATGTATGTAAAGGCTTGGTATGAATGGATGACATGTGTACTATATGTGTAGTATGATTCCTCTTGCAATTGATATGCGTGTAGAACTCTGTTGTTCCTGACCTCTACTATTGATATTCTCCTAGTTATAGCTGTAACAAAAGTGTATTTTCAAGGTATTTGAGGGAAGTTCCAACAGCTTCTCATGTTTGCAATTGGGATTATACCATCTGGACATCCAATTGGAATGGGATCAAAGTAAGAATTTCTTATTCTTCATGTTTGTTTGAACATCATTCTTCATTTGTCCCACAAAGTTTAAAGGGATTGAAATGAGATTCCCCCCCCTTCCTCTTCTCAAATTCATGGGTGTTGTTATCACTCCGTAATTTCTTGAGGCTGTGTTCAAGAAACCCAAAGGTAACCTACAACCAATCTTTAGGATGACTGTCTGACTCAGCCAACTAGAGAGGGCTCTCTCTTTGTCACTGTATGATAAATGTATCAAGGAATAGGAGAAACAAGGCCAGATTCTCAAGGTAACAAGTGTTTTCAATGGTGATCAGGGTGTTGGGAAAGTTCAAGAGTAAAGAACATTGGGCAATGGAGTCAAGGATTGAGGCTTAAATCAAATGAAAGAGTAAATAAGGTCACAGAGGTTTAAGGCCTTTTGCATGCATTTTGCACAGATCATTAAACTTTAAAGGTGATAGCAGAAGGTAGAGAATTGATTGTTTATTTTCAGGAGCATGTGACTATGAATTCCTTAAATAAACAGGAAAGACTTATGAAAGACAGGGAAAAGTAAATTATAATAGAGCACCAGAACACCAACGATGAATTCTATTACAGTTTATCTTTCAATGGTATTTACTGTAAATACTGTGGAGCATGGACCCATGAATTCCAAAGATTTAAATTAACAGTAAAGAAGAGGAAATAACACAGATGAATGAATTTCACATAGAAGACATTCTGCAACAAAACTTGGAAGAAATCTTAAACATGAGAAAACCTGTATGTCTGTTCTTTCATTGAAGTTCACAAAATCCCAGACACACAAGTCTTTTCTTCTTTACAATATGAATTTCTTCGACCAAAGACCAACCCTCTCCCTATCGAAGTAGGGTCTATTTGTAGTTAATCTATTCAAAGGAGAGATGCAAAAAACTAGGAAACAGTTACATACGTGGGATCATGTCCCAGCAAAATAGCTTAAATCCTATCTTCTAAAACAGATGGCAGAGTGACCATTTATTACATAACCAACTCTACAAAAAGAAATGACAGCTGTATGAATATTTATGAGGTCGATAATCCTTTTAGGATCAACAATATCCTATTCATTTCCAGGATGGAAAGAGATATCATTGATGTTTTCTGATAATTTTAGCCTTCAAAGGCACATACTGTCTGAACAGGCTCGCTTGATTTTAGGCTCACTTGATTAACTTGTCATCTTCCTTTGAATATTTCCAAAAAAACTGTAAATAAAGTATCTGTGTGACTATTGCTTACTGCAGTAACTGCAGACAGCAAGCTAGCATCATGGACTCCCTAAAACTTCTTCTGCAGGATCTAAACTTTATAGTTCTTAGCAACAGTATCAAATATATGACAACCTTGACTTACTTATGCTTCACAGACATCTAACTGGCACTTCCTGGAACTGAACTTGGTATAAGAACTCGTGCTCCCACCCTGAATACTTCATTCCAAGCATCATCCTTTGGAACAGAAGCATCAAATAATTCTTCCATCAGCACATCAAGCTCTATTAAAAGACCTTCTGTAAAGACAGGCAATTTAGATTTAACCTCCCTGAAAAGTAATGGAAGTTTGAAGTCCTGCCTCATTTTGCTTACTACCACCATGCCTTTAAGTCCTTTTACCATATCATTAAATTTGCTATGGTCTGATATGGCTTTAATAAACATTTCTTTATATTCAGGCCATGCTATTGCCATATTCTCATCATCCCAAAAGGATGGTAAACCATAACCAATCAATGGTAAAAAGGCTTGCTTGAACTGCTGCACTTGCTTTTTAATGTGGGACATCTTTCCTCTGACTGAATTCAACAGAGTATATTTCTGCAACACCCTCCTGGCATCTACTAACAGAACAATTCTGTTACTCACCTTTAAAACCTGTAACTCAGAAGCAGGAGCTTTACTGAGGAAAATAATTGCGTTTTGAGCTACCTCTTGAGTTCTGTTAATTAACTTTTCCTCAGCTAATTTACATTTGTTGGATTCCACTACCAATGCCTTCTCATGCTCCTCCACAATGATCAATTGAGGCCAGAAAGCATTGATATCTGCTATCAATTCATCCCAAAGCAAATGCTTTGCACCTTCCAGTGGTAGAACTCCCTTGGTTTTCTCTTTCAAGATATAAATCTTATCTTTCAGTTTATCATTTTCTTCTTTGAGCTTGATGATTTCCTGCTCTCTAGGATCCTGAGCTTTAATCTCTTCAATCTACAGTTTAAGTTCAAAAATTGTGTCCTGTAAGTCTGAAACCTTCTCCTTGAAATTCTCAATTTCAGCTTCATGTACAGACATATCTGCAATGTCATGTATGATCTGGTCCATTGGTGACAAAGGACTAGTTCCCCTGTTTGATTTCAATTGTTCAATTTCTTGAAGCAATTTACCTTTCTCTTTCTCCAATGCCTCT
Organism: Larix kaempferi; assembly: GCA_027924585.1. Taxonomy (NCBI): domain Eukaryota; kingdom Viridiplantae; phylum Streptophyta; class Pinopsida; order Pinales; family Pinaceae; genus Larix; species Larix kaempferi. Next base: position 18,158,220 of record BSBM01000012.1, read on the forward strand.
TTTTGCTCCTGAAGGACTAGAATTTTGGCATTATCTTCCACAGCCTTTGCATTCAAACCAGCTATCTCTTCATGCAACTTAACCAAATTAGGTGAAGGTGTAGTATCAACATTAACATTTACCCCTTTAGCCCTCCTTCTAACTGTCTTAACAATTTTGACTTTGATTGTTGGCTGGGTTTCTGCCCCTTGTGTAGGTGGCAACTCTTTATATGAAGCCAGCTCAGTTTGTAAATAAGCCACCTGTGTAGACCATGCTTTGTTTGCAGCTTTCTCCTGCTTCAGGTGAGCTTCCAATTTTTTTATTTTCTGCACTGCATTCTTATGTGCCAAGGTCTCCCTAGTCAAGTCAGCATAAAGGACTTCACTGGCTTGTTTGTGGAACCAAATATTGTCAAGAGTTGGTAATTAATCCAATTCTAAATGAATCTTAGAATCATTTTCATCATCAGTGATGGCCAAACTTAAAGATCCAGTTGCTGAATCCCTCACTGTCATCAATGTTGTCTTCATATCAGATTTTTCTTTGAGTTGATTCAATTTTTTTTGCTCTTGCATCACAGACTCATTTCTTTGATCAATGTAATGTTTGAGGAGACTCTGCTTGTTTTGAAATTGACCTTCAGCAGCTGCAGCATAGCTATATTTCTTGTATTGCACGACCAGTACAGGGGGTGGTTTACTGCTTTCTTTAGGTTTTGCAGTAGTATTTTCAACTCTGGTCTGTGATACTTCTTCTTGAATAATAGTAGGGGTGATAACTAGATCCCTTATCAACTCAACATCAATGATCTCTATACCCATGGCAGTTTTCATCTTTTTAGATGTCTCAGGTTCCTTTGTATCCATCTTTGTGGCCTCTGGTTCTGACCTTTTCTTGGTAGATATCTGCTCCACTTTTCCCTGTGCAGTATTTGAATGTGAAAAATATATATGATCTCTAGCCTCTACAATCTCCTTTAAAGGCTCACTGATCTAGATCTGATCATATATAAGAGAATTGGCCTCTCCCATCCAAGTTTCAGCCTGACTGTGCTGAAATATACCTCTGCTATACTCCTGTCTCCTTTGTGAAATAACATGTTTAGGGTCATATTTTACAGGTGGTACTTGAGGGAAATCAAGCTGCTTCAAAACTTCTTCAATAATGGGCAATGCTGCTTCCTTCTTTAAAATGAAATTTCCCACAGTTATAGGATATTTTATCCATGAACTCCTTTTCAATGATGGGGCAGTGAAATGTTCTTTATCTGCAGAGATCCTTTGCCTCATTACCTCTAAAGCAAATACACTGGTAGTTAAAAATATAGGCAACACATATGGTGATCCAGTGAATCCAAAGACTCTGACAAGGGAGAAGTTTTTTGCCAGGAACCAATCTCCAATCAAATCAGGGTTTAGGATTTCTTTCAAGTCATTTGAAATTCTGCTGATCTCTGGATTAAACACTCTGAACAGATTAAGTACGATCAAATCCATGAATTTGGCATAAGACCAGGCATGGTAAAATGGTGAAGAAGGAGGCCATTCCTTGAAGGTTTCTGAGTCTGTAATGGCTAGTGCTCCTAACTTAGCATGAATTATCAAAGCATATAAGTATGCCTGATACCTGAAATGATAGATTTTGGAGAAATTGGACAACTGAAAACACATTTCTTTGGCAAAATATTCATCAAACCTAAGGGGTGATGTTCCAGGTCTATCTAGGTATAGGAAAATTCCTAACATTGCTTCAGTTACCTCCGAACTAGTGTCTGACCCTAAAATTTGACTTAATAGGGTTACAACGGCAGCAATAACTGGTAAACAAAGTTTAGATGAAAAAGGAATAGACAGGTTCTCCACTGGTTTCAACAAAACCTTCTGATACATTCGTTCTTTATCCTCACTAGAAACTTTCTTGTAAATCTGAGATATTTTAGCTTCATTAAAAGAGATAGAAGTTGAAACGAAATCAGCAAAATATTTCAGGGTTTCCCTAAGGGTTTGAGGGTCTACTTTGCAGATAATTTGGTCACCCTGGTAATTCATAATTACTCCCTCTGAGGTTGAAAATTTTTCAGCACATAAGGATACAAATTCCGGGCAACTAGGTAAAGGATACAATGACGTAGAAGGGATCAAAGTACTCTACAATTTGGTATGGAACTCGGAATTGACAAGGGAAGCAGTACTGAGGTCATTGTGACTGGTAATGATATCAATGGGTTTTGAAATTGGGTCATATACATCCCAGAAACGGTCATAAATCAGGTCTTCGGAGGAATCTAAGGTTTTTACAGTGGTAAACATGGTGAAAGCAGGTAATTCAACAGAGGAATACTCATAAATTGTGTACCTGAGGGTAAGGGCTGACTGTAGTTACTCACAGTTCAAATATTGATAGAATATCTGGTATCTGTAGCAGCTGAACCAATCGAACCTTGACATCCGAGCAGAAATGGTGGAAATAGTCTTTCAGTGGTCTTTGACGGTAACATGTACGGTGGAGCCTCTTTAGTTAGTGCCTAGACCTGCGAGTTAGCAGAAATGGCGGAAACAGTCTTTCAGCGGTCTTAAAAAATTAATACCCTAGACCACTAATACCTGCGAGTTATCATGTTAATCTAGACCGCAGCAGAAAATAGGATATCGTACATTTCTGTACGGGTATTCATTTTCCGCTTCCACTCACCGACAACCACGTAGCACCCGTCACATCTCAGCGGAAAATGGATACCCGTGCAGAAATGTACGATATCCTATTTTCCGCTCCGCTATTTTTTTTTAAAAACGTTTACAGCCTGTCGCTTAACCGACACCTAGCATATTGTCGGTTAACCGACACCTAGAACATCTACAGCATGTCGGTTAACCGACCCCTAGAAAATCTAGCGACTGTCAGTTAACCGACACCTATAACATCCAAAAACTGGCGGTTAACCGACACCTACAACATCTACGGATTGTCGGTTAACCGACACCTATAACATCTACATGCCATCGGTTAAACGACGTCGTGGAGCATTTGATCGACAGCAAGAAGCCGTCGGTTTGTTTTTTTAAATTGTTCTAGGCGTCGCTTGATTTGCGTCGGTTAACCGACACCTCGCCTAGGCGTCGGTTAACTGACGGGATTATTAACCGTCGCTGAAATGATGGCTTGGAGGGCTGTCGGATAACCGACGACAATCCAGGGATGCCTAAAAAAAATCATAGTGTCGTACATGCGACATGGAAATGTCGAAAATACGACAATACAGCCATCGGATTTTGGGTCAAAATGTTGTAGTGAAAGCTGCACATTGCAATGGAGATACCAATCTAACACAAAGTGAAATCGATTTAGAATATGGTTTAAAAGATAAGCAGGTAAGCATATTAATCAACCACGCTAATTTTTTTTTGCAAACATATTGTCGATGTACATGCTGATTTTTTTCCCTGTATGGCATTATAAACATGCACTTAATAATAAATATTGGATCATTATGTAATCTTTTTCTTGTATGTCTTGTTGTAGGTAAAACACCATAAGGCTATGTGGTGCAATGGTTGTAGATATCACATCAAAAAGTTGGATGAAACGAAGAGAACATCAGATTGTGGGATATCTGCAGTCTTTGAGGTGACCAATGTTTCCTCTAGAATTGACATACATCCAAAACTCTTTGAAAATCGATACTATGGGTATCTGGAAGACATTATTCAGTGTGACTTTAACTCCTTCAAGGTATTTTTGTTCGTTCTCAAATGGTACATGTGTCGATTTAATCAACATGATCCCGATAAAACAATTGTTGAACATGATAATGGATTTACCATGGTAAATACAAGGTTTTTTTAGCCAGGAACGGATCCCTATGTTCTTCCAACCCAATGCGAATAGGTATTTTACTCTGAGGTTCCAGGTAGAGCGGGTTGGTCATTTGCTGTGAGACACGATCCAAGGGGAAGGCGATTAAAGTATAACATAGATGAAGGAATGAAGACGTTCTTGAAGAAGAAGTTGACGTTGTGGTAGAGAAATCTTCCTACAGATAGGTATAAGTCCTCTTAGGTTAAAGAAGGATAAACTAACTCTAATCTAAGACAAAAATGAAACAAATGCTATCTTGAATCCTAGATCAAACAAGTATTTCAAGATTTAAGTATTGAAGAATATGAGATAAGATGACTGACCTTTCACTCTGATGTTTGTCTCGCTCGTAGTCTAGATATCAAAGTCCTCACGATGAACCTGTTAAGATTAAACAAGATACAAGCATATACCATTCTCCAAGTACCTTGAATTACAAGTCAGAAACTATATCTATCTAGATACAAATCATGTAATTGAAGCATAATCAATACACACAAATTGAGAAACAAGACAAGTTATCTTTATTGGAAACTTGATGATGCTTACAATGGTTGCTTGATGTCCAAGCCAACTTTCAGCTCCAAGTTCAGCCTCTAGTTATCTATGCAAAAGTCTCAAGATCATAGGTTGGATGGCCCAAAATTCCTCCCTTGGCTCATGGAGGGCCTCTCCTTTACAGTGTTTGGAAGGGTTAACCATAAGGATATTAAGGTGGATCTAATGAGTGTTTAGTGGATCAGCCAAACTAAACAGGGAGAGGGGGTTGGGATCGAATCAAGGCTGATAATCCCAAGAAAATATCTCGAAGGATAAGATTCATGATCCATGGAAAAAGGCTAAAAAGTATTTTCGCACACCCAGGTCTGAGCATAATGCGATAATAATCTAGATTATCGTGCCCTAGGGTCTAAGCATAGCGCAGAAACCCTAATTTTCGCTACCCAATAGATGTGCATAGTGTGAAAATCTATGCAGATGAGGTCAGCTGTTGTGACACGTGGCAGATAAGGTCATGTCTTCAGCATTCATTCAATAGATTTTGCTCCTAGGTGTCCATATGAGACCAAGGAGGGAGTGATAGTCATTAGGGAGAAAAAGTTGCTAGGTCACATGGTACAAAGATGCGACACTAGGGCTCAATGTGTAACTTTGAGGTATAACAAATGCCCCTTAAAGTGTGAGGTCAAAAGAGACTGATGGCCGAAGACTTTACTAATAAATTTCACAGAGATAGCATTGAGGGAAGCAACGAGGAGCTAAAACAGAAACAAGATGTCAAAAATACAATCGAGGTGGGCATACCCATACTCAGAACAACTGACTCAAAGCATGAGTGCCAACCAATACATTGCAGATCCATGAGTACTGAGATGATATAGACTGTAGACAAATCATGGCTACTATGAACAATCGTAGATCCATGAGACAATAACGACACAACCACGACCAATACATAAGTGGATATGTGTGACAATACAATAGTGAGGTCTTCCACGTAATGACTATGTGGAAACCTTCTCAACAGTCACCATTGCAACTTGGACGTAAGAAACATTGAAATGTGTCTAGGGTCTTCTACCCGATCCCAAAATGATACGAATCTAGCCATGTGATTAAAAGGTGTTGAAGTCGAACATGGTAGAAACCACTTGATTACTAGTCAATGATGTGAACCATTAACAAGTGTAAGGGAAATCACCAATGATGACAATGATCCCCAATGTATCCCGAGTACATCTCAACAAAATGTGAATAGATGAGTTGACGTCGAACATCCGTGAGATCATTCGATCAGAGGCCAATGATGAAAACCTACTGTTGAACATGAGGAAACCTACCATTGAGGAATGCAGAAACCAAGGTACCGATGGTTGATTCTTAAGACTAATTCCTGGATAATTATTTGGTGTCAACATGAATAGACTCGTCGAAGGTTGGCCATGATGAATCCCACATCATCGACATGAAATCAACATGAGAAAGGTGTGTAACAATGGAACAAAAGGACATGTACTGACAAAATGGAAAGTTTGACATAATGGATGACTCGAAGCAACGCAGACCCTTTGAACATGTAATGACATGAAACAGAACTTGGAAACATGGATTATAGACAACAGAGAACAACCACAATACAAGTGGAATAGTGGCCAAAGAGACAACTCGGGAAAATGATCATAACTCAGCAGGAAAAGATGAATACCCAAAAGAAGACAAGGTAAGGATGCATGCCATGTTCAAAGGTGATGATTGACAAGCTACAACAACGTAAACTTGACTCATTTCCCATATTTCCCCGACATGATGTACAAGTACCTCTTTGTTATTTTATGATCTTGAAGAAGATAATAGATGCTTGGTATAGCTCATCTAATGGATGAGTCCAATATCACATGTTTTACGAACCTGAGAAATGAGGGGTTTGTCCCAAAGTGGGCCCTTCAATATTGAATTTTAACTAGTCCAAGGAATGAAAACTCGACAGTTTTTCATATTTAAAGAGTCTGAAAAACTTAAAGAAGGATCCAAAGTGTACTTTTTCGTAAATTTAGTCCCCCAGTCCCAAAAAAGTGTAAAATAATTCTTGAGAGAACTCTCCCAGTCAAATGTTGACTGAGGTATACCTTTCTTGTAAATAGTCTAGACGGGCCAAAAAAGGGGTAACCTATCACCGAATAGACGTCCTTTCAAATACTTTTACAAGTGTGAAAGAGACAAGTGCACTTGGCAATATTTTCGCAATGAGGGAGCCCAAAAAGATATGAAAGAGAACTCCAATGGTGTTTTTCGTAAATTTTAATCACTTTGGTGCGAAAAAAGAATAAAATAATACCAAAATGATACTTTCCTCATTGTTTTACGAGTACGAGAAAATTCAACTAAGCTCAACACCATTTTTCTAGGGTTTAACAAGCACGACTAAGGTGTGAAAAGCGCTTGGAACCTTTTTCATGTTTGGATCCAGAGCACGAAAAAGGAAAAAGTAAGCTCAAAATGAAGGTCAAAAAATGTCTCAACGCCAATGTGAACAACGAAAAAGATCCTGCCAAAAATTGGTCAACCACCTTGGAAGACAAGACATTTGTAATATGGAAAATTTGACTCGAAAGGGTTTTTATAATAAAATAATAATAAAAAATGACTCTTTAGATGTATAAAGGAAGGGTAAAAGTGGAAATTACTCATTTTACCTTGGCTATTTCACCCATAGAGGAAAATTACGTTGGAGATGGAAAATCTTCCAGCAGAGATATCCGGAGATCCAGGGCACCGTTTCGACCACCGTCTGGACCAGGTAATTGCTTGTGCTCTTATCTTTCATTTCATATTAGCATTTATTAGTTTCAGGGTGTTTTTCCTTTTCTGCGAAAGATCCTAGGGCATCATTTTCACCCTCAGGGATTTTTGTGATGTCCCCATGTCGAGAAGTGCGATAAACTCTAGATTATCATGTGGCACGGTCAGGCTGGAGCGCGATAATTACCATTTATTGCGCAACGCCAGACCTATGTAGCGCGAAAATCGATAGAGAAGAAAAAAATATTAAGTGTTTTTCGGTTGCTGAAGATGAAATCAGGTTGACATCTTCTAATAGATGCTTTGTTTGGATTTTATCAAGGTTTTACAACTTGTTTGAGCAAAGATGGTTGATTGGAAAGAGAGGGAACATGTGAAGAGGATGATCGATTGGCTGCAAATCATCAAATGACGCTGAACGCGCTACGTGAATGCAGGTTACTCAAGTTCTTCAAGATCAGGGGTATTCGGAAGCAAGGAAAGATTTTGAATTATATAATCCAAATGTGGGATAGTGACATACAGGCTTTCTAGATCAGGGAACACACCCTCGATATTGAGCTCGAGGACATCTACTTCCTCATGGGCCTCTCCAAGAGAGGGGCAAGGGTTAACCTATCTAGGCATAGGGCCTCGGAGGAGAGCATAAGTGACTTGATTGTTCATTACTATAGATAAGGTTCCCAAAAGAAAAGTGGGAAAGTTCCCATCAAAGACGTGATAGATATTCCGATGAGAAATATATTGTTTTCCATTACACAAGCAGCGGGTATTGTGGGTCCTCACCATGCAACAGAGGGGAAAATAACTCTTGTTGCAGACTGCATGGCACCGACACTATTCAACTAGTGTGAAGGGGTCCTAACCAACCTCAAGAAGAAATGGGGACACTCCCCAGTTTGGGTGCGGGAGTATCCTGGTCACCTTCTACCTGGAGAGGGTTCCATTGTTGCATCCTCAGGTATACATGCCTATCTTCCTTACGACCGAGCCTCGGATGGGGAGATGGAGTGATTATGCAGGACGGCTTGGTGGGACACAAGTCTTAGCCTTCGACAAAGATTTATTTTCATGGCTCGATGGGAAGATTATTATGATCGAGGACTTCCCCTATGAAGGGGTAGAATTTCGTGAGGAAATTGACTTAGAACTGCCTGAGGATGAGGATTGGGACAATTCAGGTATGACCTTCACAAATCTATTTTTTAATATTTTTAATATATGATTTTTAGTGATTTTTTAATGTGTAGAAAGATCTAACATTTGTACATGTGCATGCCGCAGATCGTGGAATAAGGAGGCCTACAGGCTACTCACTGCTACACCGAGGAGGATTCCGGCATCATGTTGCTGATGAGGAGGAGGCAGAAGGTATCCGTGATGTTGAGCGGAACCTTCAGGGTTTGACTCTGGGAGTCCCTGCTATGACGATGGATGACATCCCTCTCCATCTCTAGAGTCATACTATAGGTGTTCCAAGGCATATCGTCCAACTACTCCTTCGGGTAGCTAGAGCAGTAGTATTCTACCATGAACAGTGTGAGGATGATGATTAGTCTTTTTAGATAGAAGTATTTATTTTTAGTGGCATGTACATGATATGTAGGCCATAGGGCCAATTTTTGTATGGGACGTGATCCCAAATTTTGTCTTTGGACACATCTTATTATATGCATTCAGAACAAACATTTTATATGTGATTATATACATGTGGACCTATTTCTATGACTTGTGTATTTATTTATGATGTATTTTATGTATGAGCTAAATGCCAATCCAATATGTAGTTATGCAATGAGTCAGCTACAATATTTAACTCTCTTGGTACATGTTGATATGAAATATAATCAAGTGATCATTCCAAGAGGCGTGCCCTTCTAAATAAATGAAGTAACATAGGATCGCAGACAATGTAGACATGGTTCAAATGGGATACCACAAGTTGGGAATCCAAGTAGATTGAAAAGGTGCGGATTCTGAGGGAAGCAACTTTAGTTAAGAGTCCGATGACTGCATGGTACTCTACAATGTTGTTGGTTGCGGGGCCCAAGAAAATTCCCACTGAGGATATCAACTCGCCATTAGGGGAATAGATAAACCATGCTGCAGAATCAAGGTTCCGGGTATGCCCGCTAGCGCCATCTATGAATCCGTAGTAAGCTGACATCTGCGCATATAAGCACAACTCAAGGTAAATAAAGGTACATGAAATAAAATCCATGCGCACACACACAAAAGAAGTAACTGAAAACAAGCTGAGTACACTATGTACAAGGTGTATCATGCAAGGTAAACCTACGCATAGAATCGTTTTAGGTACAGCCCGTTGTGGGGCCATTCCAAAGGTGTGACATCATAGTCGATGAGCTTGTAAGCTCCTTTTTCAAATGCGCGCTTCAAGATATAGGGACCGTACCACATTGAATCTAGCTTTCCTTTCCCTAACTTGTCAGGCATTTGGTCGTATGTAAGGACAAGATCTCCCTCGTTAAAGATACAAGGTTGAATGGAATTATCGTATTGTGCTTTGACGCGTTTCTTGTGGGCTTCGTTATGTTGGTCACCCTATATGTCAGTTAATTAAAGCTAACACACAAGATGGTCAATATAAATTGTCAAACCGAGGTAGGTCTTTTATTTCAAAGGAAATAAGCACAATCTACGCATAAACAGATCAAGCAGCTGATTAAATGAATGGAAATGATAATCCTACCTATCTTCTCAGCCAACTCATTCCATGAAGAAAACTAATCTAATTCATACATCTAAGAATTCAAAATGCAATAATCTTCCTATAGAAATTAACCCAGCAGTTTAATGATCTAATAATGAAATTGAACTAGATTACTTTTGCAAGAAGTTAAATCCTATAATTATCAAACTATCAATAATTGATCTTTACCAAAATGATCTATCCAGTGGCTACTGTAACTCTATCATTATCTGTCTAATCTATGAATGCAATTAAGAATACAACAGCAACCAAAATTAAAACACAAGCTTGAACTCTAACTGATAATTACTGGAAATCCTATATAGCATAAACAACTGAAAGATATTGGAATTGAGCTTGGCTATTACAGCTGATTCAAACACACATGCATTAAATGAATTATCCTACACAGTCGACTATCACATCAATCTGCTACAGCTATTCAAGATGCAATTATGAACTATCAAAAGGAAATCTAATTCTGTGTTACAGCTACCAATAACATCTGCAATAATTCCACACCACACAACATAAGTAAAGCTAAACTACTCTACCTACTTAAACCGGCTATCTCTGTGAGAAGGCGGTCCCTAACCTTCTAACAAATATGCCGAGAATCACAACGAATTAAGACACAGAAATGAAGAACTCTGCTCTCATATTAATGATGGAAATTGACAGTATCAACGCTCTATTATAGCTTATATAAAATGGTAATTGTCCAACCCTAGGCTACGAGAGCCTTCTAGAATTTATACAAGGAAAATACAATTTTAGATCCACTATAATCGTGCAGCAATGAAGATCTATGATCTTCATGCTGCGGAGTTACAGCTAACTGATACAGCCGTAATATACAAGGCTATTAATTGTGAAGGATGTTGTTGCTCTGATAATTAATGGATCAACAGACTCAGCAACTGGAATGCAACTTGTATGTCACAGCTAGGTTCTGTTTCAGTAGAATCTGTTACAGTGAGGATCTGTTACAACTCACATGGAGGATGCGTTGTTCCTTGAAGTATGAGAAATTGGACCTGGAAGAGTAACAACTGGCGCCCATTGGATGATACACCTATGCTTTAGACCTTGACTAAATGAAATCACACAGATCAACATAAACCAAGGACTAAGATCCATAATATTTAACAATATTAGGCATAAAATAAATAAATCAATAGCAAATTATACCTGTCAATATTATTGATTGATCTGGAGAAAGACATGGATATAGCTCATGAAAGTAGGATGAAATCAGGGAAAAATGATGTAATAAGGATGTCCAAAAAGGGGCATTTTCCAGACCCAACATCTCCCCCCAACTATCCAATTGCATGTCCTCATGCAACAACCTCTCCTAGTCCGAATCTGAGTCTAAGTTGAATCTGTGGAGATTTGTAAGATTATAGGCAAGTTCTGGTGCCTCCCCTCGAGGCACAAACCCATAACAGGATATCCAATGCTTCCACCACAACTCGTCTTCTTCTAATTTCAAAGCATAGCTATTTCTGTAAGAATTCACAGACAGCCATATGAGAGGGAATTTGAATCTTAAGCCAATCCACCAAGACCCACACCTTTCCATGCACTGCACATATCTAGGAATCCTTGTCAAAGCTTGCCTGAAATTTTCAAAGCCATATGGATCCATTTCCTTCAGAGATGAGGAAGAGTACATCCATTTATATTCACTACCTTCTAGGGCATCCTGCTGCATATTAAGAATCATTGGGACACATGTGGTAAGGAGTTTATCTCGCAGGCTCTCAAAATATCGAGCAATTGAAGGAACCCTGAGAGATTTAGCATGATTTTCTATGAATGCTGGGGGATTTTGAGGTTCCCCCTAATCCAGAGAGTAGAATTCTCCTCATTCCCGAGGATAGTTTAAAAAGCATCTCGCCATATTACATGGTTAATGACAAAATAGGCAAATGCCATCGGTTGAACATCCCCAAGAAAAGGTAAAGGATTAGATGGAAAGTCAATATAACAAGCCATGTCATGTAAATACAATTCACATAACAAATGCTAATCCTCAAAATCACTCTTCAGAAAAGTCTCCAAAAACTGAGTAGCGGTTTCCAAATAAAATGATCTCCCTTCCTTAAGATCCCTTAATTGAAATAAAGTTGTCTACTCATGGAGAAAGATAGGGTAATAGGGGGATGGAGCCCTGCAACTCAACAATTCTATGGAAAGAGTGTACATTTTGTCTTTTCTTGTTGCAGGGACTTAAGTTTCTTCAATCCTTCCAATTTTTCTTGAAGTTTATCCCACCAGAGTTTCTGGAAGAATAACTCCTCAGCCCACTTTTCTCTTAGCCCTTTAATGACATTCCTATGTTCTTGGAGAGAGATCATACTTGTCTTGAACTGATCAATCCACTTGAGCCATTTATCCAACTCGAGATTTAATCAGAGAATCTTCTTCTCCAGCCGTTGAAATATATTGTCTTCTACCTCCTTTTCATCGTCAGAATCAAGATAAATGACTTCCTTCTTTTGGTTTGGCACTATAACAGCTTCATCCTCTACTGGAGTGGTCGTGGTCTGTTCCTGTGGTGCAGTCTCAGCCATGGATTTTGGGGATGCCGGTTCTTGTGTAACAACATCCTTTATTTCTATATCAACTTCAGCCCCCTCAGTCTGTGTCACAGTCTCAACCAATATTCTTAGGATTGTTGGTTCTTATGTGACAGCATCCTCCTTCTCCATTTCAATCTTAGCCATATCAGTTTGTGTTCCAGCTGTAGAAAAGGATTTTAGAAACACTGGTTCTTGTGTGACAGTGTTTTCTTTTTGGTCCTTGATATCAAATGTTGTTGTCTGAGTTGCAGCCTCACTAAATATTCTCAAGGGTGTTGGTTCTTGTGTAACAATCCCTTGTTCTTCAATTTTTTTGAACTGCTGAGATTGTTTTTGGGTTGTATCAAGTTTCTCTGGCTGATGAGACTGGTCCTGAAGAAGCCCGGTGTCCCCTAATGGATGGGACTGTACTGTTTTGTCTCCTAAATTCAAATCAGGGATCTCTTCAATTCTTGGCTCATCTTCCCCCATCAATTCAGTTTATGGCATTCCTTCTTCCACCTCCTCTATATGCTTTTGTGATGCAAGTCCCAACACAACAACTCTGTGTCCTGCTGCAAAAAATATATCTCCACACTCTGGACAAACTGTATCCCCATACTTCTCATTTTCAAATGCAAAAGATGGATTTTCTAATAAGTTTGCAGCATTTGCTAATGTGTTCAAATTTTTCTCTGCTTGTTTTACAACTACTCCCTTCCATCTTTCCAACTCATTTTGCAATATCTGTACCTCCTTTTTTAATAATTCATTTTCAAGCAGGAGATTTTCGATTTGAGGTTCTTCTCTGGAAGGTTCCTACATAGCAGCAGATGACTTGGGGTTCAAAATGGGAATCTCTATATCTACCCCTGTTGCAGGTGTTTTCTCTAACACAGTTGACTCCCTACTCTCTCTGACTGCTCCTGTTGTCTCTGCTAAGGGTGCTTCAATACTACCCCCAATTGCATCCACTGTCTCAGCTTCTTCTGCTATCTCTGCTACCTCTATTGCTACTACTATTATAGCTGCTTCTGCTACTGCTACTATCACAGCTGCTTCTGCTACTACTGTTGATCGAGTCCTTCTTTTCCTCGCCACTCCCACTGGGTGTTCCTCATTGCTTACTGCTACTGACGCTTTGACAGCTCTGATCCTTCTTTTCTTTGCTGCAGTAGGTGTCTGAACCCTGTTTCCTGATTCTAGTCTTTGTTTCTTTGACACAAGGGTTTTTACCTCAGTCTTTTCTTCTTCAATAATGGTACCCCTTATCTCCGAAGAGGACACAACCTCCAAAATTTCCACAGTCCCTTCTTCTACTATTCTTCTCTGATATCCTTCCTCCTAAATTCCTGTTTCTGCAATTGCAGCTTCTACTGTTGCAGCTTCAATAGATGCTCCAGTTTTAGCTTCTTTTATTTGAGTATCTTCTTCTGCATTTACAGCTTCTAATTTTTCTGCCTCCTGCTCCATGGTTCCCATCACAATTTCCTCAGCAACAAGGTTTTCTGTTGATGCTGCTTCTCCCTTGTTTACTTCATCTTCATCACTGGTTTGGTTTTCTAATTCTCCAACCTCCCCCCCAACTGGATTTGAGGAGCGTCGATCTTCAATATCTTCACCAACACCCTCCATTTGTAATACAGGTTGTATGATTGGCCTATCTCCAGCTAGAAATTGTTCCCAGGTTAAATTACAATTTGCAATGGCTCATAGGACTAGTAATTTAATTAGGCCATGATTAGTAAGAGAGGAAACTAGGTGTTGGGCAGTTCCTGCATATTCGGCCATAGTTTGTAGGGCTTTAAGCAGATAAAATGGTATATTCACCAAATTGCCATGGTGTAAATGAGACAATAATGGAAGTTTAGAGAAGGAAACAATTTGGTACCTACCTCCATAAGAGATGTATCTTTTCACAAAGATTGCCACTTGATTCCAGGGTGGTGGTAAAGATGTCAGTTCCAGCCCACGAATAACCTACGGCGCTTTGGAATAACCTACTCTCCAATTGCCAAAAATTCCCTCACCGCATTTGCATTATATGCCTTCTGTCCAAATAAATTATTCCCAACCAGGGGTAAGCCAGTAACCTCGGCTATGATTTCTTATGTAACATCCACACACAGTCCCCTGACCTCGGAGTGAGTATCAGTCAAGTTGAGGGCAAATTGCAATGCGGTTTCTGTGTGGAAACCGTTCAACCGTTCAAAGTATGCCATCCAACCTGCTGCTGTAAAAATATTAAGGACTGTTGCATTGGCACGTACAGCTTCTGTATTTACTAGCTCATGTCGGACTGGGTTTCCCATTTTAATCCCTCCTCAAAGTTCGGAACAAACACAACAATCTCTAGTCTAGACATGGAAGTTGAAGTTTTACGAACATGCAAAGGGTCATTGGGGTTCAAAAATAAGGTTTTAGGCAAGTCTACGCCAGTATGAACATTCCGTTGGAACGATGAAGTTGGAAGAATTGGAGTAACAGGTGCAAATTGGGTAAGGTTATGGGAAATAAATACAACCACGACCTTGACATAATCCCTAGAGATTAATTCGTATGGGTTCATTAATCGAGGGTTATGACAGTACATAATCGTTATTACCGTATTTAATTTTCTACCAAATCATGTAAAAGATGCGATCCATACCTTTGCATTTATGAGTTTGAGCCATGGATCAATCATTACAGCCGGTTGTCGTCCTCACGGGTATGAATGCACATGTGTTGAAGTGATGTGGCCACTGCCACCCGGGCTGACAGCTACTCAAGGCACCCAAAATTTTCCTTCGTGGCAAACCATGATTGGATCTTGTGGAGTGAGCGTAAAATTGACACCTAATCAAATCATTATTGGCATCAACAATCGGAGAGCAGACAAACTAGCGGAGTCACAGCTGCTCGACTTAGCAAAATAATCGAAAATGGCGGAGTCGTAGCTATATGGAAGGAGCGGAAATGAAGTGGAAAGAACAGAGTCGCAGCTGCTAGATTTAGCGGAAATGGGTGAAGGTAGCGGAGTCACAGCCACTGGATTTAGCGGAATGAGCAAAGGTAGCGGAGTCGCAGCTGCTAGGTTTAGTGGAATGGGCGAAGGTAGCGGAGTCGTAGCTACTGTAAAGGGGTAAAAATGAAACGGAAATATTGGAGTAGTAGATGCCAAACATAGAAAGGTGAGCGGAAATAGCGGAGTCACAGCTGCTGTAAAGGGGTAAAAATGAAACAGAAATATCAAAGTAGCAGTTGCCAAACTTAGAAAGGTGAGCGCAAATAGCAGAGTTGCAGCTGCAGAATTTGGCAAAACGGACAAAAGTGGCGGAGTCACAGCTGCTAAAATAGGAAGAATGAGCAAGGCAAGGAGTCGCAGCTGTGTCAGAATGAAGTAACAAGCAATTTTTCAACTGACTGCTGAAAGATAACGAATCATCCATCTTTTTTAAAAAGAGATTTATTAGATCAGGAACAAATGTGGGGTATTTGCAATCGTCTGGCCTAGTCACGACTGTTGTTCTTCCAATTAGTTCCTGCACACAGTTCTTCAAAACAAACCGATCAAGTGCAAAAAAATAAAAATAGATAAAATACAGAATGAAAGAAAAACCAATTATTTATGTACAAAATATGTATGGAAATTGAAGCTTTTAGGAATTCAAAGGGTTTGAGAAAGATCCCTGCCCTGGCGTTAACTGATACTCTAGATCACCTACAACCTGTCAAACGAAAGCTTCCCTTGAGATCAGCTTGTGATACAGTCTCAGCCGATGACCATTTGTGAATAATGGTACTTTGTTTTCGTCAATGGTGGTCAACCGGACTGTTCCATTATCAAATACCCGATCTATCTGATAGGGTCCAAACCAACAGGTGCGCAATTTGCCTTTAAAGTCCCTCTTAAACTGTGAATCATACAACAGGGCCCAGTCCCCCTCTTGGAAGACTTTCTTCTTTATAAATCGATCATGCCACTTAGAGAACTGTTGTTGTATTAAAGCTGTATGATGTACTATAGCTGTGCGCTTCTCATCCAATTCATTGAGTTGATTCAGTCAGTTCCTCTATGCCTCTGATAAATCCAGGTTTGCTTCCACAGCTGTTTTCAAGGTTCTGATTTCAAATTCAATTGGAAAAACAACGTTCTTACCATATACTAACTCATATGGGGAAAAACCAGTGGTGTTACGCCACGTAGTACAATAGGCCCATAGTGCCTCTGGAAGCCTTTCAACCCAATCTTTACGATGGCTCTTCACTGTTTTTGTCAGAATAGCCTCGATAACCTTGTTTGTGCTCTCCACTTGGCCATTGGACTGGATGATATGGTGAGGTTATTTTGTGCTGAATATGAAATTTCTGTAACAGTGATTCCAACTTGTGAGACACAAACTGTGGTCCACTGTCTGTAATGATCTCCTTAGGTACTCCAAAGTGAGTAAAAATCTATTCGTACAGGAAATCAATCACATCCTAGTCATTGGCCTTAACCAAGGCTACAACTAATACCCATTTGGTCATGTAATATTTGCAAACCAAGATGTAAAATTTCTGCTTTGAGGGAGGGTTGATAGGCCCTACAAAATCTAGATCCCACTTATCAAACGGTCCAACCACAAGCTGTGGCTGCAAAGGAATCTCATCTAATCTGTTGGGTTGGCCCATCCTTTGGTAGCTATCATATGCCTGAACATACTTCTTTGCATCCCTAAACAATGTAGGCCAGAAATAGCCCATTCTCAAAAATTTATGACCTATCCTTTTGTCAAAAAAATGTCCCCCACAGGGCTCATCATGGCAAGCTTTAAGAATGCTAAAGATTTCATCCTCTCTAACACATCTTCTGATTTCTAAATCAAGCCATGTGTAGAAACGATGGCCATCAATCCAGCAGTACCTAGCACTCTGTTGTATGATATTTCTCTTTTCTCTCTTCGATAGATGTGCTGGAAGCTTACCTTCCTACTGTCCCAAAACTGCTCCAATGGCAGTATTTGAAGCATCTGAAGAAATGTGAAAAGGAAAAGCCCAATTGGGCCCTCGTAAGATGGGTGCTGTAGATAGCCTTCTCTTTAGCTCAGTAAACGTTATTTGGCAGGCATCATTCCATACAAACTATGCATCCTTCATCAACAGAGTGAACAAAGGAGAAGCTAGTTTGGAAAAAATTTCTATGAACCTTCTGTAATAGCCAGCATGCCCCAGGAAGCTACGTACATCCTTCTGTGTTCCAAGAGTTGGTATATTTTCAATTACCTTGATTTTGGATGGATCTACCTAGGTACCGTCGGAAGAGATGAAGTGCCCCAACACTATGCCTTCACTCATCATCATGTGGCACTTTTCAGTGCTTAAAGAGAGCTGGCTCTGTTCACAGCATTTCAAAACCTTTTCTAAATTTTTTAGGGCTTCTTCATAACTATCACCATATGGAGTAACTTCATCCATAAAAATTTCCATGCAATCATTCACCATTTCTAAAAAGATTCCAATCACTGCTCTTTGAAATGTAGCTGGTGCATTGCACAACCCGAAAGGAAGTAATCGGTAGGAAAAAGTTCCACAAGGGTAGGTGAAAGTGGTTTTGTCCTGATCTTCTGGAGCAATCTGGATTTGGTTATAGCCACTAAAGCCATCCAGAAAGGAGAAATAATTTTTCCCAGAAAAGGTATCAAGGACCTGATCAATGAAAGGTAAGGGGAAATGGTCCTTATGCGTTGCTTTGTTGAATTCTCTATAATCCACGCAGACCCTCCATTTCCCATTCTTCTTTGGCGCAATCACAAGTGGAGAAACCCACACACTATCTGAAATTGGGTATATGAATCCTGCTTCCAAAAGTTTCTGTATTTCTTCTTTCACTATGTGTCTTAGGTTCGGGTTCATCCTTCTTTGTGGTTGACATACAGGCCTGGAGTCACTCTTAATATAAATGTTATGGGTGCACATATGAGAAGGAATTCCTTTCATGTCTGTGTACTCCCAAGAAAAAGCTCCCCTACGTTGTTTCAGCAGAATGACTAGCTATTCCAGCTCATTAGGTGCCAGATTAGGATTGATATTCAATGTTTTTCCTGGCCCAATTTCTACTAGAACACTCTTCGAATTCTTAGGTACTGGAATTATACTGTCATCACCGATTATAGTTTCTTGTGTAAGCTTTTCTTGTTCTGTTGTAGCTAGAGTAGTGTCCAAGATCTGATAGACATTTTGATTGACTGACGTGGGCTCACTGATGAAACTATTAATGGCATCATCCTCTATTTCATCTTTAAGTGTTAAGGCTCTCCCTATGGTTAGTAATGGTTGCACACCCTCTTCCTCCTCCAAATATGCCCATAATGGAGTCTCAGCTTCTGTGCTTGGTCAAGATGGAGGGTACAGGGTTAGATTCTTGATCTCAGTTCTGTCTGAAATGGGCATAGATCCTGACCGACAGCTGATACAAGCATCCACTGTGGCCAAACACGGTCTCCCCAGGATCAGTGGGTGTCCCCCCAACTGAGATTTCGACTATAATACCAAGAAATCTGCAAGGTATTCCTACAATTCGACTGAGATCATGATGTCATCTAAGATCCCTTCAGGCTTGATCATTGATCTATCAGCAAGTGCCAAAATGGTAGGGGTCGGCCGAAGATTAGTGAGTCCCAATTTCTTCACAGTTTCTATGGTCATAACGTTAATAGTTGCGCCTAAATCCACCAAGACATTTGGAATTTGTGTGTTCCCTATGTGAACTGTAACAGTCGGGTTCCAAGGTTCATCGTATTTTTCCATAGGGGCCTTCCCCATTATTAATTCTGAAAGATTTCCCAACACGTGGACAGTGGGGGGATCCCTGGGCCTTCTTCCTGGTTTCTTGACACATAAATATTTAACAGTATTGGCATAAATGGGCACATCATGAAGGGCCTGTAACAGTGGAATTTTAACATACAAATTTTTCAGTTCTCCCACGAGATCAAATCGGGGTTGTTCCACTGTTTTCTGCAGGGCCAATCGTTCAGGGTATGGTGGTTCTTTATTCAACTGTGTAGGCTATGACACATCATGTGTTACTTCCTGAGTTTCATCTACTGTTTCAATAGGAGTATAAGCATCCTCAATGATGGGGCTTGCTGAATTAACCATGTTCTCATAGTGCTGATTTACTCCAGTTTCAATCACCGGGGATGAAATATCCTCAGTGATAATAGGTTCCACCACCCTCCCTGATCGTAATTGTATATCATTGCAGGGAATCTGAGTGATGGAATACGCAGGCATGTTGGTAGTCTCAAATTGATGGACTGCTTTATTGTTTGGGTTCGGGTTAGGTTGTGTAGGTAGCTGTGGTCGAATTGGTGCATTCATAGGTGCAGCATTGTTTTGGAAAGGGAGATGTGGTTGATGATACTGTTGGTGTTGATACTGTTGAGGAGGGTACTATTGATATTGAGTTTGGTGATGGAGAAAATTGTTTCCTTGGTAAGAATTTCTCCAGTTAGAATTCCAAGAAGGATGGTTTGACTGCTGTGACCATGGTGTCCATGAATTAGAATTTTTCATTGGGTTATGAGATGGATGCCACTAGTTGTTAGAATAATGTGAAGGGAATTGTGTATTCATATTATGCATATTGTTCATTCCATTCATATTATTAAAAAAAAATGATGGGTCTGGATTTATACCTTGGTTTCGAGGCTGCCATGGTATCTTCTATGCCATGAAGTATGCTGGCTCCACATCTGGAATAGATGCCTGCAGGACTGCTTTGACCTTAGGTAATGAAGGAAATTCCTTAGTATCATGCTCGAGTTCACATATCCTACATACCTCTGCTTTGTCCAATGGGAATTCCTTCAGTGGGTGCTTTTTCCTACATCTAGGACAAAATACACCAAGTGTAATATCTTCTACCAGTTGATTCTGCTTTGCTCTCATGGCATATAATTCTGAGGAAATGGAGCTCATCATGTCTGTTTTAAAATTCTCCAGTAAGTTGCCTATTTCTGCTTGAGTGGCCCCTCCACTAGCTGAATTCTGAGTCCTAGTGAAGACATCCTGGTCTCGATCTTTGTCTTGTTTGCTGGTTCTAGAGGATCCCCTGGAGTACCTTCGACATAATTCAATAATATTTTTGAAAGGTTCCTTCGAGATATCCCCTTTTCCCAGTAGATTTAACATATCAAGGAAATCTTCTCTAATTCCCCTTAGTAAGATGATCTTGAGCACATCCTTGCCAATCTCAACATCACCATATCTTTGTAAATTGTACAACAATCTTTCCACAAAGTCTTCCAAACTTTCTTCATCCTTCTGAACCATTTTAAACAACTCCTCCTTTCTATCCCTAGTTCTGCAATATTCTTGATACTTAGAAAGGAAGGTGTTTTTCATTTGGTCCCAAGTAGTAATGGTCTCGCGACCCAAACTCATGAACCAACACAGAGCATTTCCCTTCAAGGTAGCTGGGAATAACTTCAACTTCTTAGCACTAGAGGTATAATCATAGCTGCGACAGAGGATATCAAACTCAAAAAGAAACTCATCGGGATCCTTAGAGGACTTACCATAAAAATTTGGGAGAACTGATGGTGAGATGTTTTTCATAGGAGCTGCTTCAGGTATCTGGAGGATAGGGAATTCTAATGTAGCCACGGTATTACCAGGGTGATTATTTTCTCCTTCTTCCCGGTTATTCCCATGTTCATTCTCGCCCTCCTGTTCTCTACCAGCCATGGTTCTAGTCCAAAATTCAACAGCTTCCTTTATGCGTTCTTCCTCTGCTTTAGCTTCCTCCTCTCTTCTCTTCTCTTCTTTTCGCCTTCTCTCTTCCTCTTCTATTCGGCGAGTCTCCAACCACACCTCTTTGGTAAATCTGGTTCCGTCAATATGATAGATCTCCTCTCTATCTGGTGCACCTACAGCGCTTCCCTTATCTTCAGGAGGTTTACTTTCTGCATCAGGAGTTGAAGGTCCCGTTGTATTCTCCACTGTGGATGCTGAGTGTTCAAGATTGGGAAGAACAAAATTTCCCCTTCCTGTAGAGTTTCGTGGTGGCCTAGTGGAAGAGTCGACTCTAGCAATTATCTCATCAATGTATGTGTGTCTTCCCTGACCTGCATTACGACCTCGACCTCTTCCACCTGCAATGTTAGTATTCAAAGGGGGTTCCCGATTTGTTTTTTTTTGTATTCGTGCATGTTGTAAATAATTGAACTAAAATAAAATCAAATGAAACCAACTACGAACTCTGTCTATCTATTACCATCCCCGAAAACGGCGCCAAAATGTTGGTCACCCTATATGTTAGTTAATTAAAGATAACACACAGGATGGTCAATATAAATTGTCAAAACCATGGAGGTCTTTTATTTCAAAGGCAATAAGCACAATCTATGCATAAACAGATCAAGCAGCTGATTAATTGAATGGAAATGATAATCCTACCTATCTTCTCAGCCAACTCATTCCATGAAGAAAACTAATCTAATTCATACATCTAAGAATTCAAAATGCAACAATCTTCCTACAGAAATTAACCCAGCAGTTTAATGATCTAATAATGAAATTGAATTAGATTACTTTTGCAAGAAGTTAAATCCTATAATTATCAAACTATCAATAATTGATCTTTACCAAAATGATCTATCCAGTGGCTACTGTAACTCTATCATTATCTGTCTAATCTATGAATGCAATTGAGGATACAATAGCAACCAGAATTAAAACACAAGCTTGAACTCTAACTGATAATTAATGGAAATCCTAGATAGCATAAACAACTGAAAGATATTGGAATTGAGCTTGGTTGTTATAGCTGATTCAAACACACATGCATTAAATGAATTATCCTACACAGTCGACTGTCACACCAATCTGCTATAGCTATTCAAGATGAAATTATGAACTATCAAAAGGAAAGTTAATTCTCTGTTGCAGCTACCAATAGCATCTGCAATAATTCCACACCACACAATAGAAGTAAAGCTAAACTACTCTACCTACTTAAATCGTCTATCTCTGTGAGAAGGCAGGCCCTGGCCTTCTAATAGAGACGCCGAGAATCACAACGAATTAAGACATAGAAATGAAGAACTCTGCTCTCATATTAATGATGGAAATTGACAATCTCAGCGCTCTGTTACAGCTTATATAAAATGGTAATTGTCCAACCCTAGGCTACGAGAGCCTTCTGGAATTTATACAAGGAAAATACAATTTCAGATCCACTATAATCATGCAACAATGGAGATCTATGATCTTCATGCTGCGAATTTACAACTAACTGATACAGATGTATTAAACAAGGTTGTTAATTGTGAAGGAAGCTGTTGCTCTGATAATTAATGTATCAACAGACTCAACAACTGGAATGCAACCTGTCTGTCCCAGCTAGGTTCTGTTTCAATAGAATCTGTTACAGTGAAGATATGTTACAGTTCACATGGAGGATGTGTTGTTCCTTGAATTATGAGAAATTGGACCTGGAAGAGTAACAGCTGGTGCCCATTGGCTAATACACCTGTGCTTTCGACCTTGACTAAATGAAATCACATAGATCAACATAAACCAAGGACTAAGATCCATAATCTTTAACAATCTTAGGCATAAATAAATAAAGCAATAACAAATTATACCTATCAATATTATTGATTGATCTGGAGAAAGACATGGATATAGCTCATGAAAGTAGGATGAAATCAGGGCAAAATGATGTAATAAGGATGGCCAAAAAGGGGCATTTCCTAGACCCAACATGTTAGCTAGAGTGGCATCGCAGCGAGTCTCATCTAGGTTGGCTAGATATAGAAACCATTCTTCCTCAGAGGTTGTATTGGGAAGTAGCTCAATGGCTATCTTCAGTGATGGGATTTCACATTCAATCGGTAAAATAGCTTCCATGCCATACACCAGTTGAAATGGTGTGAACCCGGTTGCGTTTTTAACTGAGGTTTGGTAGGCCCACAAAGCAGAAAAAAGATCCAAGTGCCAATTTGACTTCTGAGTATGAACAGTGCGTTGGATCATACGTTTCAAGACCTTGTTAATGGCCTCTACTTTACCATTAGCCTGTGGGTAGTACGGGGTTGATTTTTCGTGATGAAAACTCAACTTGGCACTCAGTTCTTCAATCATATGGTTCCTAAAATGGGAAACATGATCGGTCACAATGGATTGTGGAACTCCCGAACCTATTTATAATATGGTTGAATATGAACTATGCTACTGTTTTTCGATCTTCTGCAAAAGTAGGAATCGCTTCAGCCCATTTTGTGAAGTAATCCACGACTACTATGACATAGCCATGCCCCCCGGCTGAAGTGGGCATACAATGCGTGAAATCAATGCCCCATTTGGCAAAGGGGTCAACAACAACATTAGGATGAAGTGGAGCAGGATGCGAGTGCTTCTTACTATGGAAACATTGGCAGGGTGGACACTTCTTGACTATTTCTATGCAATCTTTCAAAATCGAGGGCCAGAAATATATCGCGCATAAAATATTCTAGGCCATAGCCATTCCAGAGAGGTGACCACCACATGCTCCAGAGTGTCAGTCATTGAGAATGTGTTCAACCTCGTCTAAAGTTGGACAACGTCGTAGAATGGTGTCAACACCACGGCGATACAGAGTATCACTAATAATAAGGTAATACTTAGCATTGTGTCTGATACGGCGATGCTTATCCTGATTGAGTTTGGGCCAAAAGTGTTGAGTTTGGAGATACATAATGATATCCCCATACCAAGGATCAGACCTGCCAATTAGAAACAATGATTCATCTGGTAGAGAATCGATGGGCTCCAGTTTCTTAGTGACACGGGGAAAAGTACAAATAAACTCTGCGAAGACCAAAGATTTCTTGGATTTTTCCTTGGCAAATTCCAAGTCAAACTCTTGAAGGACAAAAATCCAACGAGAATATTTGCCTCCAAGCACTTGGTGTGTGAGGATGTAGTACGTTGGATTGAAATCTGCTATGACAGTGGTCTTGTAGAGTAGAATGTAATGGTGGAACCTCTAGACAACAAAACCTATGGCTAGAGACAGCTTTTCAACATGCGAGTAGCGGGTTTCAGAGTCGAGAAGACTCTTATTGAGATAATAAACCACATGTTCTATGCCGTTAGCATCTTCTTGGGCTAACACCATGCCAATGGTGGAAGTGGAAGTGGAAGCTGCGAGATACAAGATGTAATCCTGTGCGTAGTTAGCGGGTTGTATTACGGGATCCTTAGTGAGGGATGCCTTCAAATTTCCAAAGGATTGTTGGGATTCATCATCCCAGATGAAAGGGATGTCCTTTTTCAGAAGCATCATGTAGCCCCTTGTAATCTTAGCAAAATTGCAAACGAAAAGATGCAGAAATTTTGCATGCCCTTGCAAACTTTGGAGTGATGGAATGTCCGTGGGTGAAGGCAGGGATAGAATGGCTTCTACCTTCACTGGGTATAGGAATATGTCATCCTTGGAGATGATGAATCCCAAAAGTATTCCAGCTTCAACAAAAAATATGCATTTGTGTGGATTTAAGCAAATCTTGTAGTGGCGGCACCTTGAAAAGATGGCACTCAAATGATCAGGATGGTCATCCCGAGTATGAGAATGGGAGGGAAGGTCATCGAGATATGGTTCCACAATATGCTTAATGTTGTGAAATGCATATGACATGTCCCATTGGAAAGTTCCCCCAGCATTCTTAAGGCCAAATGGTATCTTGCGATATTCAAAGGTCCCCCATGGACAAATGAAGGCTGTCTTATGCTGGTCTGCGGGGAGTATCTCTATCTGATTATAGCCAGAGAAGACATACATGAATGAAAAGATGACACTCCCGGCACAATTATCGATAAACGGAGTTGGGTAGTTGTCTTTTGGACAAGCTTTGTTCAAGTCTTAGTAATAAACATAGACTCTAATCCTACCCTATTTCTTTGCTGCAGGAATGATGTTAGACACCTAGTCTATCAACGGGATAAGATATATAAAACCAGCACGCAGAATTTTTTCAACTTCTGCCTTGATAGCCACTGCTTTGCAAGGATGAACAGGCCGGAGTTTCTACCGAACAGGTTGGGCACCAGGAAAAGTTTGAATTTAGTGGACCATGATTGATGGGTCTATTCCTAGCATCTCTTCATAAATCCATGCAAACACTTCATAGATTTCTTTGAATAAGGAAGTATAAAACTCCACCTCAGTGGGAGTGCATGTCTTTCCTATGTGAATATTCTCCATGACACTAGGTTTCACCGAAATTTCAATAGGAGTGGTTTCCATGATGTTGGCTAGGTTCCCCTCATAGAAAATATCATCGAATGAAGTGGGAAACTTGGGTTTGACAACTTCAAGTCAAATACTCGATTTGGTATCTTGCTCGATCGCCTGGATAGTTGGGAAAGAAGACCGATGGTGGTAATATTCCCAAGGTGGTTCATTTATGCACATGACCTCCATAATCAATTCGTTGGAAGGAAAAATATGTGTGAGAGGATCAAGAAATGGCGACAATAGACCAGCCTCAGACAAGAGCTGTACCACTGCATTATGTGTAATAGAATTGACCCAATCTGTGGTTGACTGGATCGCCTAGTAAGTTGCGAGGTTCTTGTTCAATGGCATGGAATTGCCATAGGTTTCAATCTCTATAGGACCCGATATCACCCATGAATCAGTAGGTTCGTTGGATGGAATAACACTCGACGATATCATGTTTATTGAAAACACAGAGGTTCTATGTTCCATAAATACCCCTATGAGGGATGAGACCATCATAAGACCAATGCCAATATATTCAAAATGGTGCTGGGATTGACCTAGCAGTGGGACATTGTGGCCGGATTTTGAATGAATGTCGAGAGTATAGAAATCCAACTGATCAATAGTGACAACTTTCCCTTGATGAGGAAATTGTACTAGTCGAAAGATGGAGTATGCGATGACGGTCATGGCATAGAACCAGTTCTGACCGAGTAGAATATTATAGTCTAATGGCGCATCTATGACTTCGATGTGGATAGATACTGTCTTGACCCCTAGTTCAATGGAAAGTGTAGGGATGAGTCCATATGGCTGAAAACCATGTCCTTCAAATGCTTTAAGAGTGGTAGGAGAAGGTGTAACCTCAGTTGATCCTATGGCTCTCCAACAAGTCAAGGACATGATCGACGTGGAAGCACCCTCATATAGGACAGTGCATTGAATGTTGTTCCCACGGATCTTTGTCTGGATCTGGAAGGCTAACTGGTGGGAAATCCTAGGCTTAAAATACTCCAAGTTAAACATGATTGTGTTTGAAGTGTCCAGTTCCACCGCTCCTAGTGCTGAAAGTAAGGTCCTACGCTATGTGGGACAGTGTTATAGAACCTCGAGAGTCAACATCGCACATGGTGCTTGAGCTAGCTCCTCAACAATATTGTAATTTTGGGCCACTCGTGCATTAGGTTTAAATGTCACCTTTTGGATGGTGCCCTTGGGTGGGCGTAGCACTGTATTGGTGACAGGTCTCTCAATGTGGAGATGACCATTGGGGGAGGTGTGATAGAAGGATCTTCAAGAGGAGACTTGCCATGGGCTGTCTCCATTTTGTTTGAACTTGGTGGGGTATCATACATCCTTGCTCAAGTGGATATATGGATCTCCTCGTTACTCATCATCAAAACATCATGGTTTGTGGACGTTTCTCCACGGGGTGGGTTGTTCGGATTGCCCCCTTGCGGACGATCGTGAGTAACCATTTGTTGCTGCTGGTGGGGGAAAGGATTGGTTAGCACTGTAGGGCGGGAAGACACTTTAACAAATTTATTGACTTCCTCCTTGTAAGGATAGTCACATGTATAATGGTCTTCCGGACAAATAAGGTAGGGAAACTTTGCTTTCTGATGTGGTTTTTGATCATTGTTGGTTTGTTGCGGCTTGGGGTTTTCCTGCTGGTTGGGAGGTTTCTTAGATTTTCCTCGATTATTCTTCTTCTTTCCTTTGAATTTTTGTGAAGAGGATTGGACAACGTTCACTTCGGAGGAAGCAGCAAGAGGGGTGGAGGTTTTGGGATTATCCTGGTTCAGAGGTGGGGCAGTATTCAGTGGCTTCCCACTATATTTGTTTGTAGGCTGGGCCTTTATTGAACCGACGATACCGTCAATGGAAGGTTCAGTGGTGGTGTGGGAGGCATGAGGAATAAGCTTGTATAAATTTCCGGATTGGGTATAGACCAAATCCATATACTGAGCGTGAGAAATCACTTGTTCCTCCGTAACAAGTCCGCCCATGGCAATATCCCTGGTGATGGGAGAAAGAAATGACTTAGTGAACCAATCAGCGAGTAATTGGCCCAGGATGGGTGCATTGATTAACCTTCGGCATCGATGCCACTCATGGATATGATCAGATATATGCGTGGAAGTGGTTTGATGTAGCGAAGTCAACAGGTCTGTTCCAGTCTCATATCGGATGGGGAGCTGGAAATGTGTCAAAAAATGCATAGCCAGGTTATTGAAATCTCAAAAAGAGTACTGTGGCAGCTTGATATACCATTTTTCTACTGTGCTGGTAAGCGTACACTGGAAGAGCCATAACCGAATGGATTCATCCATCAATGAGTTTGATTAACACCAAATATGGAAAGTCATAATGTGTTTCTTGGGGTCTTCCCCGGGCTTGTCATCGAACTTTGGAATGTACGATGGTAGTTTTGTCGGCATGAGTGGCCAGTGTGGATCGTACCATATCAGATCGTTAATAAGTCTAGACAAGTCGGGTAGGTCTAGCATGGAAAAAAATGGAAGCTATCGATTAGGCTGCGGGTATGAGTAATAATTGTAGGGTATAGGGATACCTGTGGGACCCTGCACAGCATATTGCTACATGTTGTACCCAAACATGTGTCCTGCAGGATACTGCTGAAAATTCTGACGGTAGTAGGATCTGGTTAACTGGCGGTGTATTTGGAATCATAGGATTTACTGTCTGATTCGGAATCACAGTAGTGACCGGTTGTTGGATATTCTGTTGGGTGGGGATGACATATATAGTTCCCTGGGATTGTTGTGTCACATGAATGTTTCCAGTTCCTTGATTGGGTATGGTTCCCTCGGATTGTTGCATCCCAGGAATGTTTCCAGCTCCTTGATTAGGTGGTGGATTTACCATACCTGTGTTAGGGGATGCCTAAAAAGATGGAGTCCATGGAATGTTGGTTCCACCTTGATGAAGAGGTGGAGGTTGGAGAGGTGGGTTCCATGGAGTATTCATGGCGTTAGGATAAGGAATTATGGGATTCAAGTTAAGGGGAACAAAAGGTTGAATGGGTTTCCCCCTAGCTTGATTCCAGTTTTTGAATAAAGAGTACCCCCCACTCTATGGGATTTGAGGTACCCAAGAAGGAATTGTACCTGACGAGGCATGTTGGAAATTGGTTCTGGTTGGGGTACCAACATGAGGTTGTCCACCACCAAGTGAATTATATGTACCCAACTGAGTAGATGATGCTGATGGAGGGGGTTGTTGAATGGTGCCAATTGGGGCCTTAACAAGTGGGATACCTCCAAAAGGTGTGGTATGTGGGCCCTGCTGAGCCGATGGAAAAGATGGAGGTGTTTATGGAGTATCCCCGGTTGGGGTGGCACCAAGCAGTTGTCCTGCAACATGTGTGATCAATGGTCAGACCGGAGGAGGTTGTTTACTGGGACCAATGGTTCCAATAGATGGTTGTCCTCCGGAAATGGTATATATGGTGGCCGAAGGTGTGCCTCCATTCAGAATGGGTGATCCAACAGTATGGATAGATTTTCTTCCAATACTAACACTAGATGAGTGAGGTAGCACGGATTGTCCAACTACACCAAAGGTGCCGACTTGTGAAGGGGATCTTCCGTGAGTTCTGGATGGTGACAGTGAAAAGATTAGGTTATCCCTCATAAGGGGTGCATCTCCTGAAGTTAAGTCGAACATATTGTGCAACAATAAGTGTGGGGAGTATAATCGAGGACTGTCAGGTGTCACATCCATAAGAATTGGAAAGGTGCGAAGATCATCGAAGGCTTGTCCCGGATTTGTATCCCATAAGGTGGAGGATGGATCAACAATGTGCGTTGTCCTATCGGAGCCCGGAAGGAATTCGGGTATAGTCTAGTCTGAGGGTCTGGATCCATCGACGTAAGATTCGCGATACTCCGTGCTAGACAGAGGAAGGGGAGCTCAGTAACCAGGAAGATGTGTCATTGGGGAGGTGCATGCAAGGGGGTATTGGGAAGCCGATATGAGCATTTGAGTTGTATCACGTCTAAATTGTTCCGATGCTAGGTGTGAATTAGCTAAACTTACCATACTGCATTGGATTGACACCATGATCTCATTTCCTGAAGGGAGATTAGGGAAGGACATCATGAACGATATGTTGCTAGAATAGCCAGTTTCATAAGTATGGATACCTCATGGTGTAGTGGTGGCAGGTGGAGGTTCTACCTATGCGGTAGGAAATTCAAAATCAGAATGAAACGGTGTAGGGGGTAGTTCATTTTCTTTGATGATTTCAATGTATCCGCCCAGGACTCGAATCAAATATGTTGTTTCTTTGTCGGATCCTTCAATAGTCTCAATGTACCCTTCGGGGACATCATATAATGTGGTTGAGTGTGGCGTAGTGGTAGTCTCTGGGAGGATGAGGTCCTTCGGTGTAACATCATGTGAAGTACTAACTTCAGGAGCTAATGTAGTGTCCACTGTGGTAGGAATTTCTGGAATGACAGTGGGTTGTGGAATAGCATGAATCTCGTGTGGACTACTAGTGTCAATAACTATAAGAGGCTCTGAGATGGTGCCATGGTCTATGGGTATAGAAGAAACTGGAGATATAGTACTGATAGGGGGTGGAACGGTCCCCCGACCAGCATCGTGGTCGGCAGGGACAGGGATACGTGATGCAGGCAGACCAGAAGTCCATGGTGGTGGGTCAGGGATTCGTCCCTATTGTCTCCTTGATCTCCTTTGATTAGCCATAATAATGGGATAACAAGTTTCAGGGATAGTCTCGTAAAAAAGAACTGAAAACCCCTAAAGTAGCCGAGTGTGCAAAAGGGGAGCTAGAAAAAGACAAGGCTCGTAGGCCCAAAAAGAAATCTCAAAAATTTATACTAGGACCGGTGTCACAACAAGCAAGTTGAAACAAAAGTGGTCAGAATGCCAACAAGCAGCACTAAAAAAGAAATAGACCCTTTAAGAAAGGTGAAATAACAAGCAAACTCCGTAGCTAAAAGCTGAAGACCTCGACAAACCGTATCCCTCGCAAGTTGATGAAATCCAAGTCAAACAATACGAAATGAGAGACCAATAATGGAAGGCTATCCCTCTACCAAAAGGGATCCTAGGAAAAGATCCCTAGAAGAAACGTCACTAGGCTACCTTGTTCATGATACGTCGGAGAAGTTTATTCGACACTTCTGTCTTATTGCCCCTATATCACAAATATAGTAGAGTACAAGGAATACAATGGATTGATAGCCTTAGGCGCTAAGTGGAGTGCGGCATTCCACAAAGTCCATTCGGAATCAATCCTCGCAGCTTAACCCCTGAAAAAACGGGAGGCCCGTCCACAAACTGGACTGTGTCAACAAGTACAAGAGGATTTTAGGACCCTAGAGGACAACAACTATTCTTAGATGAAAATGACAAGGGGGAATTATTTGGATTCCTATACCCAGTGTGCTACCTAACTACCAAATTCTTTTTCTCCTCAAGTGAGGTTAAAGTGTGTTGAGTTAGGGAGTGTAAATTTTAATGGTTGTATTACTCAATCAGGTGATGGGAGTGCAACTTGATGGTGTTATGATGACTCAAGCCATGCAAATGAATATGAATCAAAACAAGCCCTTCTTTTCAATGAATGCTAGCTAAGGGAAAGAGAGAGTTCTCGATCAAATGTGAGCACGAATGTTTTCAAGGAAATGAAAAAACCACTCCAAAAAAATTGTTTTCTTTTTTGAATAATCCAAACCAATGTAACTACTTTCAATACTAAATTGATCTACAACTAATGCAAAGTATGTGAAAAGTAATGAAAACCGATTCACTTCCTAAATGCAAGATTACAAACTTGATCTTTTCAACAAAAAGAGAACATGTTCCAAAATGTCTTCCAATAGTGATTTTTGATAACAAGAATGGAAAGCTACTTCTATAAGAACAATAGAATCTCTTCTATAATGTAATCAAGGAATTTGACAAGCAACAAATAAAATTGATTGTCTTTAAAGGACCAATCAACTGCAAAAATGGTAAGGAGGTGATCAAAACTAGGTACAATGTCACAACATTCCAATAATCCAAGCTCGAAAATATACAAAACAAACCAAAAGATACTTGCAACTTTGTTGAAAGGTGACAAAAGAAATGTGCAGACAAGATGTAAAAGGTAATGAGTAAATAGGTATGGCTGGAACAATGACCTAAAATCCCAAAATATCCAATGTGTCCATCAAAGAGTTATTGAGACCAAGCAAAGACTGAAAAAATTCAAATAGAAATGAAATGCAAGTGATATGTTGCAGCTAGGGAGGTTACAGGTGTCCGATGAAGATCAGAACAACAATAAAAAACAGAGAAACCAAAACTTGACTGAAGGTAACCAAGCAAACTTAAAAAAATTTATTTTTTACAACGATTTTCGCGTAGTTGCAAGTAGCCTAGGTGCAATAATTAGGAATTTATCGCGTTCTAGAAAATGGATGGGTAGCGGAAATCTGGGAATTTTTGCTCTGTAAGCAATGTAAAGGGCGTGAAAATGTTCAGAAGGAGGATCAAGGTGGGAGTTTAAGAAATGATTTTGACTTTTCCAGGGTTTTCCAACCCATAGGACTCACTGTTCACTGACAAACGTCTGATGTAGAGAGGAGGGGAGTGAATGAGGGTCAAAAAGACCAAATTTCACAATTGGTTTGAAAGAAGAGCAAATTCACAATAAAAAATGGATGAAAGTAAAAGAACTCAAAACAAAGGGGTTAAAACCAGTGGAGTCGCCAATTTCCATGGTAGAGAATTCTTCCTACGGATAGGTAGAAGCCCTCTTAGGTTAAAGCAGGATAAACTAACTCTAATCTAAGACAAAAATGAAACAAATGCTATCTTGAATCCTAGAAAAACAAGTATTTTAAGATTTCAGTATTGAAGAATATGAGAGAAGATGACTAACCTTTCACTCTAATGTTTGTCTCGCTCGTAGTCCAGATCTCAAAGTCCTCGCGATGAACCTGTTAAGACTAGACAAGATACAAGCATATACCTTTCTCCAAGTACCTTGAATTACAAGTCAGAAACTATATCTAGCTAGATACAAATCATGTAATTGAAACATAATCAATACACACAAATTGGGAAACAAGACAAGTTATCTTTATTGGAAACTTGATGATGCTTACAATGGTTGCTTGATGTCCAAGCCAACTTTCAGCTCCAAGTTCCTCCTCTAGCTATCTCTGCAAAAGTATCAAGATCATAGGTTGGATGCCCCAAAATTCCTCCCTTGGCTCATAGAAGTCCTCTCCTTGTGAGTATTTTGATCACAGAAGATCGAGGAGCTATGGAGAACCTCACAAAATCGAATTAATTTGCAATTACAGTGGAAAAATTTGAAAAAAGAGATAAATTTACACACAATGTATGCTCAAATCTTTGATTAACTGACTGTCTAACATGTGAAAATGTTAGTAACAGGTTTTTATTACATCCATGAGAAAATCGAGAGCATTAGGTGGCTCAAGCTGAGTGTACAAGTCATCAATGCCAAATTGGCCTCAATCCCCCCTAGGTGGGTCCAACTCAATCCCAATCACCCCAAACAGCTACGAATTCTGGAGTGGAGGTGGCTGAAGCATGCTGAGTCATTAATTAGCTCAAGGAAGGCGTGGGTGAGCAAATAGAGGAGGTTTCGGGGCCCAAGGGAGCATTAAATGCTCCAAATCTAGCCAAAAGTGGGCAAAAATCCACCCTAGCGCCCTTGGTCAACTAAATTCCCCAAAACAAGGAGAGAGGGCGCACCAGCAATAAATGAGGGCGCACTTGTGGACAAAACTGGAGGCTGGGTGAACTGGTTTGCTCAGAAGTGGGTGTGAACACTCTCAAAGTGGGTTTTTGACCAACTATAGTCACTTAATCCAAAACATGGTTTAATTAAGCACATGGATAATTAAAATTTATGGATTATGGTACTAAGTGTGGTTACTATTCTAACACCCCCCCTTAACCATAACTTTGTACATCTCATGAAATATAAGTGGGAGGCCTTGGCAACAAAGGCTCAAGTCACCTCAATACAAACAGAAATTTTATTTGTCCATATGAACCGAGGAAAAGAAGTAAAACCTCATGGGATAAAAACTTCCCTCAAAAATGGACATGGGGCTGAACCTGCAATTAAATTGCAGCAATCACCATCCATCACTCACTCCAAGCAAAGATCTCAAGTAAGTGAAGGTCTTCTCTGTAAAGCACTTGGTGAAAATATCAGCAGTTTGCTCGGTGGATGGGCAATACTGCAGTGAAATCACCCTGTCATGCACCAAGCCCCGAATGTAATGCATGTGGATCTCAATGTGCTTTGTTCTTTGCCTCTGTACTGTATCAGTAGATATCTTGATGGCACTTTGATTATCCACCCAAATATTGGTTGGAGAATCAATAGCAACACCAAACTCCCGAAGAATGCCTTGCAACCAAACACACTGTGTGGCTGCGTTCACTGCTGCCCTGTACTCGGCCTCTGCTGATGAAAGAGAAATTGTATGCTGTTTCTTACTTGACCAGAAAATAGGACCTTCAGCAAACATAAACACAAAACCTGAAGTGGACTTTCTATCGATGGGATCTCCCGCCCAATCGGAATCAGAAAATCCAGCTAGTTGAAGTGAAGAACCAGCTGCATAGTGTACCCCGAAGCTCTTAGTTCCTTGGACATAATGAAGGATTCTTTTGGCTGCCTTCCAATGGATCTCATGTGGCTGCTGCATATACCTTGCTACAGCACTTACAGCATAAGACAAATCAGGTCTTGTATGTGTAAGGTACAGCAAACTTCCAACTAGCTGCCTATAGAGTGTGCAATCCACCACCGGAGAGTCTTCAAATTCACCTAGTTTTATGCCTGAAAGGAATGGGCACTTGGCTGCCTTACATTCAGCCATTTTGAACTTGAATAACAGGTCTGAAGCATACTTAGATTGACTCAGCAAAATACCTCTCTCAGATTGCTCAATTTCCAAACCCAAAAATTGCCTTAGCAATCCTAGGTCGCTCATGGCAAATTCACTGTGCAAAGAAGCTTTAATTGAGCCAATTTGTTTGGTGCAGCTCCCTGTAATTAAGAGATCATCAACATACAGTACAATGACCTGCAAATTACCATCACAATGCTGCAAATAAACATTTGGATCAGACTTGCATCGACAGAAACCAATTGAGAGCAAAAAAGCATCCATTTTGGCATACCAAGCCCTGGGGGCTTGCTTGAGTCCATAGAGTGACTTCTTCAACCTGCATACAAGTGTGGGATCCTCTTGGAATCCTTCAGGCTGCTGCATATATATCTCTTCCTGTAGCTCACCATGCAAGAATGCACTTTTGACATCCATGTGGTGAACTTCCCAACCTTTACTAGCAGCCATGGCTAGAGCTAGTCTAATTGAGTCCATCTTTGCAACCGGTGCAAAGGTCTCTGTATAATCCACACCATGGATTTGTGAGTAGCACTTAGCCACTAACCTAGCCTTATATTTCAGATCAGAACCATCAGCAACAGGTTTGGTTCAAAAAATCCACTTACATTGCACTAGTTTCCTCTTGGGAGGAAGAGGCACCAAATCCCATGTTTTGTTCTCTTGCAGAGATTGGAATTCTTCTTGCATTGCTGCCCTCCACCTTGGATCATGATGAGCTTCCTGATATGATGTTGGATCAGATCCAATCATCATATAACAGTGATCAGCAAGCTCACTCTCATTTGCAAAGGAAGCATTGATTGTTTGGGATCTAGTCTTCCTAGGCTCTTGGGGATTGCCTGCCAATTCACCTGCAGCTTCTATGATTTTTTCAGCCCACTTGGGCCTTGATGGTGACTCATGTACAGAAATGTCATCTTCAGCTATGTCATCTTCAGCAATATCAGAAAAATCAGAGGAAGAATCATCACTAATCTCATTGAGGTGTGGAGGAGAGGAGCTTTCCCCCGGTGCAAGTTCAAAATCTGGAATTGGTTCTTCTTCGAATTGCACACTTCTCTCAATGAAAGTTTTAAGTGTGGATGTGTCAAAGAGCTTATAGCCCTTTGTGTCCTCACCATAACCAACCATGATACATTCCCTGCTCTGTGGCTTCAAAGCCTTCCTCTTTTCTGATGGAATTCGAGCCCATGCTCTAGACCCAAAAATCCTGAAATTTGACACATTTGGTTTTTGGCCAAACCATGCCTCATAGGGGGTTTTTCCTTTGACTGATTTGTGAAAGGCTCTGTTCTGAATATGAGCAGCACAATTGATGGCTTCAGCCCATAGCTTAGGGATTAGATCCCTAGCTTCAATCATGCAAGTAGCCATCTCCTTGAGAGATCTATTTTTCCTCTCTGCCACACCATTTTGCTGAGGTGTGTAGGGGATTGAATGTTGCATTTGGATGCCACATTCCTCACAAAGGTGCTGAATGTTATTATTCACATATTCCTTTCCATTATCAGTCCTAAGGATCTTTATCTTATGACCACTATGGTTCTCCACTAGGGCTTTCCAAATCTTCAGTTTCTCAAACACTTCTGACTTCAATTTAAGGAAGTAAACCCAGCAGAATCGAGAGTAGTCATCTATGAATGTAAGTACATACCTTGATCCACCATATGATGGAGTGGGAAGAGGACCAATGAGGTCTGAATGTACCAATCCAAGTGGTTGAGTGGCTCTCCTTGCCATTCCCTTCTCATAGCTGCGCTCAGGATGCTTTCCAACTACACACCCAATGCATGCACCATTCGATGATCTGATTTCTGGAAGCCCTTCCACCATCTCGTCCCTGTGCAATTGCTGGAGATATTTGTAGTTCATGTGGCCAAATATTTCATGCCACAACTTGGAGGTCTCGTTGGCATGAGAGACAAGAGCATGGTCACTAGAATTTGGAATGAAATTTGAGAATTTGTACATTCTCTCATCATGATCTGCATACCCTACTGCCACAACTTGATTTGAGGAGATTTCTGAGATTTCTACCAAATCTGGAGTGAATGTCACTCTCTTGGCTTCTCCTGTATGAGTCATTTGATAGACTGATAGCAAATTTGCAGCCAATGAAGGTACATAGAGCACATCACTGAAATAGCCATGCTCCATGTCAATCCTTCCAATCCCCTTGGTTTGGAGTTCTGAATCATCTCCCATTCGAACTGTTGGGCCACCATTCGAATGCAAAGAGGAGAAGAGCTCTCTGGATGAAACCATATGTCTGGAAGCTCCTAAATCAATGATGAAGGATGAGGGATTCGAAGTACCTGCTACCAAAGCATGACACTTCTCCTTATTGTCAGGGTTTGAGGTGCTCTCTTTCTTCCTTGCGCCCTCAGGGACTGGGATGTTGTTCTTCTCCAGCAGCTGCGCCATTGAGTCAATGGTTTTCTTCATACATGAGCTCTCTGGATGCCATCCCCTATGACAATAGCTGCATTTGGTCTTTTCTTTTCCCTTCTTGTCCTTCTCCTTTGACAGATTCGAACCCCCATCTGCAGACTTGGTCTTGTCAAACTTCCTCTTCTCTTGCTGCTTCGAATTCTTGGCTTTCTGCTTTCCTTTGCTTGCATTTGAAACACCCATTGCCAATGCTTGGTCCTTTGATTTTATGGTGCCCATATGAACTAGTTTGTCCTGCTCCTGAGTGAGACACTCCATGAAGGTAGCTAGTGATGGCATTTGCCAATTTCGAAGGGTCATTTTGGCTGAGTGAAATGTGCTAACAAATACTGAAAACTCTGGGCCTAGCTTCGAAAGGATGGACAGAATCAGTTGTTCCTCCTTCTTAACAATTCCACATTGTTGCAGTTGAAGCACCAGTGACTTGAATTTCGTGAAGAACTCCTGGATGGTTTCAAAATGCGCTGGGCTCAAGCTAATGAGCTCGTTTTCAAGCTGGTGGCCTCTCAGTTCATCAGTTTTCCCAAAGAGTGATTCTAGCTTCACCCATACTTCATTGGGAGTTGTCAAACTGTCTGTATGAAACAAGAGTTCCCTTGAAATGCTCAGGCATAGCAATCCATAAGCTTCATCAAGTCGATTGTAGTACTTTGCTTTCTCCACAGCAGAATTTGGCTCCACTTCTGTGCCCATGGTTACTCTATAGAGACCCTTAGATCTCAGCTTGATAACCATCTCAGCCTTCCAATCGAAAAAATTGAAGGGTGTGAGCAACATTTGGTTTGCTTCCATGACTGCTGCGTTAATGGTGAGAAAACTACTGAAACACCTGCAAAAAACACTCAATTTTTATCTGGAAATCCTCTCTAGAATGCAGTTCAACGCTCAATGTTGGCCTGCAACTCACTAACTCCACGATGGCTCTGATACCATGTGAGTATTTTGATCACAGAAGATCGAGGAGCTATGGAGAACCTCACAAAATCGAATTAATTTGCAATTACAGTGGAAAAATTTGAAAAAAGAGATAAATTTACACACAATGTATGCTCAAATATTTGATTAACTGACTGTCTAACATGTGAAAATGTTAGTAACAGGTTTTTATTACATCCATGAGAAAATCGAGAGCATTAGGTGGCTCAAGCTGAGTGTACAAGTCATCAATGCCAAATTGGCCTCAATCCCCCCTAGGTGGGTCCAACTCAATCCCAATCACCCCAAACAGCTACGAATTCTGGTGTGGAGGTGGCTGAAGCATGCTGAGTCATTAATTAGCTCAAGGCAGGCGTGGGTGAGAAAATAGAGGAGGTTTGGGGGCCCAAGGGAGCATTAAATGCTCCAAATCTAGCCAAAAGTGGGCAAAAATCCACCCTAGCGCCCTTGGTCAACTAAATTCCCCAAAACAAGGAGAGAGGGCGCACCAGCAATAAATGAGGGCGCACTTGTGGACAAAACTGGAGGCTGGGTGAACTGGTTTGCTCAGAAGTGGGTGTGAACACTCTCAAAGTGGGTTTTTGACCAACTATAGTCACTTAATCCAAAACATGGTTTAATTAAGCACATGGATAATTAAAATTTATGGATTATGGTACTAAGTGTGGTTACTGTTCTAACACTCCTTTATAGTGTTTGGAATGGTTAACCATAAGGAGAGTAATGTGGATCTAATGAGTGGTTAGTGGATCATGCAAACTAAACAGGGAGAGGGGGTTGGGACCGAATCAGGGCTGATAATCCCAAGAACATCTCTCGAAGGATAAGATCCATGATCCATGGAAAAAGGATAAAAAGGGATTTTCGTGCCTCCAAGTATGAGCATAACATGATAATAATCTAGATTATCGCGCCCTAAGGTCTAAGCATAGCGTGAAAACCCTAAGTTTCACTACCCAACAGATGTGCAGAGCGCGAAAATCCATGCATATGAGGTCAGCTGTTGTGACACGTGGCAGATAAGGTCATGTCTTCGTCATTCATTCAATAGATTTTGATCCTAGGTGTCCAGATGAGATCAAGGAGGGAGTGATAATCATTAGGGAGAAAACCTCGCTAGGTCACATGGTACAAAGATGCGACACTAGGGCTCAATATGTAACTTTGAGGTATAACAGATGTTGAAGATTATCATGATCAACATGAGTTATATCATCATGAAGAAGATGACGAAGAATTAGTTGAATCAGATGATGTATCAGACAATGTCCATAAAGATGATATCGACAATG